>JARDWD010000527.1:0-1471249 GCA_029034505.1 Ornithoptera priamus | reverse complement strand
CAATCTGAACGCTTACTTACCTCTGTACACCTTATTTAAACCGCAGTTATTGCAACAGTTTAATTCATCGAATATTAATAATGGAATACCTCTGTAGCTAACAGTAGTATCTATGTAGCAAATAGTACTAACTCAGATATGAACTGAACGGCGCTGTAGCTATCGAAATCATTGGACTAACGCGACGAAAGTATTAAGTTATGCAAATATCTTAATGCTTATCATTAGATTAATTCTTCTTCTTAAGGTGCCTCTCCGACTAGCTGAAGTTGGCGGTCAGTTCACCACATTGTGCCGTCTCTTGCGAGGTGGAATAGTTGGGTGATACTCACACTCCCGGTCCTCTCCTTCACGTTACGCAGCCAGGATTTCTTCCTACGACCAACGCTCCTTTTATTCACCGCAGCAATCAGATTGCTACATTTATTAGATGAATAAAAAAAAATCTATGATAGTAAAGTATTTAATAGCAACGGTCAAAATCTCATTACCAAGTCGAAATGAACTATCAGACCTATATCAAATCCATCATCTCACGGACCTGTCAGAAGACAATTAAGATCCGGTTACTAACTACAAACTGATGTAAAGGGGTGGAAGTAGAAACTACAGCAAATTTTACCTAAAATTTTATTTAGAAAAAAAAAATCTTTTATCTGGTACTGTAACACAAAAATATATTTTTGTTACAGTATAAGTTGTGATTCCCCTTTCGTGCTTTTTAAGCTGAACTTATTGTAGCTTTTCCTGTTTTATTATAATATTACGCATAATGTCTCACTTATCTTTTTTTTAAACCACTTAAGAGGCAGTCATGCGGCTCGCCAATCTAAGAATCGCGTTAAACATTGTATATTTTAGACCACATTGAAAACTTGAATCTCAAGCCGGATATCAGACATGAATCTACCAACTTTGAATGCGTTAGCTCGTTGATCGAGTGCAAACTTGGAAGAAGGAAAAAGGTTATTTACAGAAGTACCGCAACATTCATATCATATACAGTCATAAAAAAAATATTAAAAAAATAATGTAATAGACAACTGTAAGGTTAAGTAACTTTTCAAATGCTACAATAGACTAAAAGTCAACTTCAATTTCACGTTAAGTTAAATGACAAGGACTAAAGTGGAGTAGTATACACATCTTCAATAGATGATCGTTTCCCTTCCTGCAATTTGCACTCGGTCAACGAGGAGGCATTGACTGTTTACTTATGAGAGAAGGAATCGAACCCCATCAGTGGGAACAGAGGGCTGCCGAAGTATTGGGATGAGGGTCAAAAGTCCGTCGCTATAAACCAACAATTTGAACGACACTCCGTTTCTTTGCCTGCAGTCCTGTTGAAAGCGGAAACAAATTTTGAAATGGCTTCTAAGTGGTCATTATTATGTTATTATTAATATATGATATATAATACTCGAACGGACTTCTTTAAAATATGATATATGTTAAGAAGTATTTATTTCTAACAAGTAATTTTTCTCTATTATAATGAGATACAATAAACTTGGGAGAAAATAAATCATTCATAGATTTTTCTTACTTCAGTACCGTATCTTCGCCATGTTACTGTATTTCAATTTGAAGGATATGAGAAATTACTGCAGTAATGTATTGTCTTAAACCTTAAACTAAAGAAATTATTATTGAAAATTATACTGAAATTTTCACATCTTTTTATCTATCAAGGTTTCCTTTCAGCTTTGTGAAAAAGGTAGAAAAATTATTTCTAGACAAACATAAACATACAAACCATCATAGTAACTGATAGAATCATTATTCTAGTACTATTTATTACAATATAAATATTATTACCAGTACTATGTTTCTCTTATTATTATTACTAGTAATCTTCTTGGCAAGATTTTTAAGCGTTTATCTCAAAGCGACCACCATATGATGTAGTGTTTATCATCTCAAAATTATAAGATGTACGATCAAGATTGTTTTCTCATCGCTTCTTCGAATAAAAGAAATATCTTTATATATGCAAACAAGTCCATATATAAAATTGAAATGGTCGTATGCACATATATATACATATACATATATATATATATATTGAAAACTCCTAAAAGCTTCTCTTTGAAACAAATATTGAATGGAATCCTTTTATTGGTAACGTTGAGGAGTGAGATCCGCCGGCCATTGGAGAGATGAAAATGTTTATGAATGCTACCTTTACTTGTTCACATCTCTTGCTGAATAGAGAAAGAGAATAAACAAATCAATCCATTATATCCCCATTCGTGATGCTGGTAAGTCTGGGTAACGTCGAACGGAAGTCGCAAACGTCGCTCTATGTAGTGAAATAGCTGAAGTAATTACAGCTCAATGTGGTGCAGTATATGTTATCCTAATTAGCGCTACATTGATCAGAATCTTCTGACGCTAAACAGTAGTGTGCAGACATTACTGTGTTCCAGTTTGAAGGGTGCTGTGGCTAGTGAAATTACGGGAGTAACGAGATTCAATATCTTGTCTCAAAACGACAAGCGCATGTGATGCTGTTGATAATACCTTAACTACCGCGATGTGGTTATGGGCAGGGGTGTCGTTCACCATCAGGTGAACATCCCGCTCGTCTCGTCGCTAACTATGACTTAAAAATCATGAATTACTTTATTCTAGATCATTCTAGATTTTTAATGTCTCGTTAAATAAATTTCTCAAGACACGTGTCGCATAGTAGTAAGGATTTAGGAGTCCCGTACAACTAACGGCACCCAAGCCAACCTCATCTGCTCGTAGTGCACCCCGCTAATCAGTAAACGAGGCTCTGGTTCCCACCAGCCCGCATTGGGATAGCGTGGTGGAAAGTAGCCCAAATCCCTCCATATGAACCCCTACAAACAACGGCCCGTGGTGCCCGGTGAAGCGGGCGGCACAGGACCGATCGATATGAGGGTCTTTGGGAGAGGCCTATGTCCAGCAGTGAATTTCTATCGGAAGATGGTGATGGTGGTGGTGGTTAAAAATATCACAAATCCTCCCAAATGTACCCCTATCCATAGCAGCTATGTTGACTATGACGGACGTTCGCTAGGCGCCGGAAACAGAAGCAGGAACGATCGATGCAGATATCATTGTAGTAGGCCCATATCCAGCTGTGGACGTCTATCGGCTGATGATAATGATGATGATGCTGTCTGTCGCACATCCGTACAAGACAAACTTGAACTATCGCACGTTTCCCATCGCAACGTCCGAAGAGTAAACTTGAATAAAGATTCAAAGCAAACAAAGAACTCTCGCCGCTCCGCTGAAACATTGACTAGCGAAAAAAATTCGACGTTCATTCGAACCGCCGGAACCTGCATTGCGGGAGCGAATTTAACATCCGGTAAACGACCCTTTTAATGAGGATAAACCATTTGCGAAATAGTTTCGCGGAGGCGCTGCGGTATAAATCGGCTGTGTGCTGGTGGACGCACGGAAAGTTCTAGTAGCCCGCAGTCTCGTGGTTAGTGATCACGTTAACTATCAATAAACTATTTTATTTACTGTATTTAAGTAAGAATAGTATTCAATATATTGTCAACAGAAGTTCATGAGATTCATTGGTGGTAAGTCTCTGTAACCGGAGAGCGTCGAGATGGGTACCACAGCAGCTCCTATTTCCGCCGCCAAACAGTACTGTGAAAGCATTAGCGTTTCGGATTCATCTTATGTCTCAAGAGGACGAGTAAAATGTGGTGCGGTGTCGTCATTATTAGCCGACAGACTTCCACTGCTGGATGTAGGCCTCCTCCAAAGATCTCCATATCGATTGATCCTGCCCGCATCCAGCTGCTTCTCGCAACCTTCTCCAAATAATCGGACCACCTAGTGGGGGACTTGCCTACACTACATCTTCCGGTACACGGTCGCCAGTCGAGGACCTTGGTGCTCCATCGGCTGTCAGTCCTTCGAGCGATTTATCCTGTTCATTGCCACTTGAATCTAGCAATCTCTTAGACTATGTCACTGACTTTAGTTCTCCTGCGGATTTCCTCATTCCTCATTCGATCACGCAGGGAAACCCCGGGCATACCCCTTCCCATTGCTCTCTGTGCGACTGGAAGCCTTTTCACTTGGCCCACCGTAAGCGACCACGTCTCGGTGCCATAAGTCATCACTGGCAACACGCACGAGTTAAAGACCTTTCTTTAGACACTGCGGTAGTTGGGACGAGAATATGCTGCGTAGCTTCCCGAATGCTGCCCAGCCGAGTTGGAGTAGTGATGCTGTGTGTATTATCTCAACTGGCGCGACGTTCATAAGCGATGTCGTTACACTCACAAGTTAAACTTTTCACTCATCTAGTTTCTTCTTCTAATAAATAATAGACACTATTGTTTACTGCAGCATCCGTTACATATAAGTAGTGTACAAATATTACTGTGATTAAAATATCTATAGAATTTATTAGAGTAATTAATCTCATGTTGTAAGACCAGGTTATTGTTTATTTATCTAACGCTATCTATCATCAGGTGATCATACGGTTTGTCTCGTCAAAACCTAATAAAATACAGAAGATGAAGAGATAAATTTTATAGCAGACTGAATAACATATTGCAACATAGAATATATACACAAATATACTTTGTAAATATATAGAAGCGGAAAAATAACTGGCAAAGCCGGCGTATGGAATGAAATAGTGGCCGGCGCACAAAAGCTTTCTTTCAAATTAACATCGAATCCTCTTTCGCTGCTGGAAAAGCCAGGTTTTCACGTTGTAAAGAGTGATATTCAACGGGGGCTCTTCCAGCTGATCGGATGTGCTTTTTTTGTAATTCGAACCGATGCTTTACAAACGTAATACAATAAATGTTGCCCAATCTACCACTTTTCGGATCACGCTGTTACGCGTGCAATATATACAAAAAAAGTGTTTTCGCGTACAATCACTTAATTTCAGATATCTAAGTGTCTTTCGAGTGTTAAAGCTAATAATCTAGAAATAACAGTTACCACCTAATTAAATAACTATAGTGCTATAGATAATGTAATTACAACGGTAACGAGACTCAACATTATGTCTCAGGGTGACGAGCGCAATGTGTTGCAGTATACGTCATCACAACTAATGCCCATTGTTACAGGCAGACGTATCATACACCATCAGTTCAACGTCCCGATTATCTCGTCAGTTGATTAAATTAATAAAAAAACATTATAAGCGAATATATTTAAGTAATTTCTTAGCAAAGGCCGAGCTGTCTGCCATCAAGCCATAATGTACATCCATATGTATATAATAGATGCTTTAACATATATCAGTTTTACTTTAATTTCCGCAGTGTTTAAATGATTTTTATCTAAAACGAAGATCCGTGGTTTGATTTCTAAGATAGCAACGCAAGTTTTTTTTTTTAAAAAGCGTTTCTCTGCAAAATTTTAACTGTCGATCGATTACCATCATTTTTGCTTTGTCTCCTCACTCACTCATTCTTCCATCTTATTCACTACTTCTTGTCATTCTTGTCCCATTTCTTCCAGTCGGAAACGTAAGTTGAGTGCGGTAGTTTTGATCCTCCTATTTGAATACCTTGTGACAATTCAAAGTTATATTTTGGGATACCATCGTAGGAAACTGCGGTCGATAACAAAATCAAAAAAAATAATAATTTTCATGAACTTAATATTAATATTTAATTAAATAAGTAATTTATTTATACCGATATTCATTAGGTTTCATACTATTTAACTTACTGAACTACCGTGTATAGGTTTTATACAACTATAATACACTACCGTATTTATAACGCTGCTTGTATTTAAGTATACGTTGGGTGATACCATCAGCTTGGGATCCCATTATTAATAAAATAAAATAAACACCAAACACACCACTAGAAGATTTCAACACAGTAAGCCCATTGCGAGTAGAACAGACGGTAAACAAACCACCCTCAAGACATGACTCTTGAAAATCTGTAGAAAGGTAAGAGTAATTAATAGTTAAATAAACTTTAAAAACCCTTTACACTTGATTTAAATAAATATATTAAATACAGTATAAAACGTACTACATATAAAACAAAACAAAACTGGGAAAGCAATTACACCAAACATTTGTATTCTGACGATATTATCACAGCCTCCCAGGCTTCTTAGAAACGTAATAAGGAATGTGATAAATTGAAGCGAATCCCTGAACGCTAGTAATTGGATGCTCTATTGTCTTCTATTCCAAGTATCACCACTTCCTATGCACCATTTAGATGGTGACGCGAGCATGAGATTAATTTCTTATATATAACAATAGAACTTTGTGGAACTGCTTTTTTAACAATGTCTAGAATCAGATATAGCTAGAACTCTCGCTTCAGCTCAGTCTTATAATTTATGATTGCCAAGTCAATTAAGTATTAAATTTATCATAAGATATATAATCTAGTGCGTAGTAAGCTAATTTTGGATATTACCAGTAATAAATTAAGACTGTGACTGCAGAAATAAACTACGCAAATTTTGAAGGGGATTGGTTGCACTTACAAACGGAAGCAAATTTGTTAAAAGCAAAAAAAAACTTGCAAGAACTCGGCCAAGTGTTTGGAAATTTGTTTTCGATGGGAATAAATAAAACGAATATGTGAAGGAGCGTGGGGAAAATTGCTAGTTTATTACCTTCCGATGTTTGGCCACTCTCCAACAATCCAGACTGATCCGGACCGAGATGTTCTTAACAGTGGTTACAGCTTGAAGCTTAAATAATGGTTACACTATAATAAAGAACAAATAGGTTAAGCGAGTCGAAGAGGAAATGGGCGAATCACATTGGGCGGAGACTTGGATTACATATTAGGCAAGAAGTGAATGAATGTTATTGAAGACATCGGATCGTATGAGCACGCACAGCGTGGGTCGACGTGCAACCTGGTGGAATCTCTGAGCTGAAATTCAAATGGGCAAGCGTATATTCAACAGTGAACGAAAATAAATTGCAATGATGATGAAGAGTTCAGGAAAATCAAGTGTCGAAACAAAAGACAGAATTAAAGTTTTGACGTACTTGATGATGGAATATATAGAGAGATTTTTAGGCATAGGATCATTAAAATAATTATAAGGTGAAATCGTTAACTTTGAAGTTATATTTATAAAAAAAATATATTTAATACCTTTCACCGTATGATAATGTGCGCTGTCAAGTTATCTCTATATCTTGCTATAATCTTAAAAGACCAGCAACTGCCTTAGATTGTATATTTTAATTATATATTGTAACAAGAAGTTTTTGTACAACCCAACAGATGGCGCCACTGTGAACAACAGATTGCGCTATCGTATATCACGCAAACCCTTATAAGGTCGTACATCTTTGTGTACATTGACTTAGCTCAACAAGTCATTATAGATTATACAATTGTATCCATCAACTGGATCTTTCTCGCTCTTCGTAATATTGTTGTACCTCGTTACTTGCTCTGTACTTTAGCCAACTTAACATCTTTACACTCAGTTAACATAGAAAATTATAAGTAATTATTTTAATTGTCTTGGTTGAAATTAACGTTTTCTCTTTGTCTTTTTTTATCCAAAATATCTATTGTCTTATTATTACCCCGACTGACCCTTATAAATATTAAAAATACTTCAATGAATCAAAATTTTCATTACTTACACTCTTGGGATCTATCAAGATTAAATATTTTTCCCACGAGTGGTTTGCAATTGATTTTGGAATATATTATAATAAAGTTGAGGTAAGGAGAGAAGCGATTTGTTAGGTAGATGGGGTTTCTTCGTTATTTCTATGTGTATATAATATTAGTTGTTAAAGTGGGGAGCAAGGTCTTTGGTAAATGACAACGCACGCAGCAATATCAACACTATGTAGATAACGAGCAGAGCAATTCAAACGTATAGAGCAAGTTACTGAGTAGAATAGTATTACAAAGATCCAATTAATTGATATAATTGTATACTCTGTAATGACATACAAATCCAAGACGTATACGAGATTCGTGATAATGTCAGCGCTGCAACTCAAAGCGACTCTTGCAGCTTATCTGACACTGGGCTCGTGGACCCGGATCCACGGCCCGTTTCTATAAGTGTACTACGTGGAGTGTAATTATCCGACGGCTGATTTTTAGATTATGTGTCTGGATTTTTTGGTTTCTTTGGCGAATCAACTCAGTCGTCGAGTACGGACGCGGATTCGTTCCCCGACTACCTTCGCCTGTATCAGAATCTCTGGACGGTGAGAACAGCCCCTGTTCGCGAGTGGACATCGTGTAGCGACGCGTTCTAAAGCAAGGGCAGCGTGATGTCCAAATTCGGACATTGGGATTCGGAGGCCACCAGAAAGTTGGGGTGAGATGACGTCTTGGCGAAGTAGGTTTCAGAGCACTCTCTGCAGTGCTCCGTTATGGTTGGGAGTTTGAGGTCGCTGTGGACATACACGTTACGCTAGTACCATTCGGCACTGGTGACAATACGGGTGGACCGGTTTTGGAGAACCTGAAGAGGTTTGAGGAGTACTTCGGACGAATGGGCGAAGACTACGCTGGCGTAAGACATTATAGGTCTTACACATATCTTGAGAGAGAGAGCTTACTCTTCTTGCACATCAGGGGGTAAAGCTTGTCCAGCACTTGGGCCGCTTTGTTTCTCGCCTTGCAAATGTGGGCGATGAAATTGAACTTGGCGAGTGTGATGCTGAGGTATTTGACCGAGTCCCGCCATGGGATGAACTGACCGAAGAGGGAGATCTGGCCAATTTATGGCCGTGGTAGGAGCGCCTTCTTGTGAAAGATCGTGAGCGTTCGGTGGGTGAAATGGATGGCACACTTTTTTCTGGGTTAACATCGATTCACCACTTTCGGAATCACTCGCCTAGACGCGTGGCTGCCGTTTGTGTGAGACTCGATATAATGCTTGGAGCTCTGCCAGAGTGGTAGAGAGCAGTGTCGTCTGCGAAAAGGGCAAGTCTGACGTTGAGGTCTTTGGAGATATCGCTCGTGTAAAGCGAGAAGAGAAACCGGGAGAGTCCCGAAACTTCATAGACGCCGGCTTTGATCGGCCGGATCGAGGAGGAAGCATGCTCGGCGCAGAAACTGACGGAGCGGTTTGAGAGCTAGGCTCGAATCATGGTGACGAGTCGGTCTAGCATTTTGTGAGTGTAAAGCTTGCATATCAAGCCTTCCAAGCCGGCCAAGATGTGTTCGGTCAGCCAGCCCGTGGACTTGACTTGTTGGACGTAAGAGTGGCTACTCCTGAACCAGAACTGTTGTTCGTCGGGGAGGAGGTTGTTCTCTGCAGTAAAATGGCGCAAATGCTCGAAGATGAGGGGCTAGTAGACTTTGCCCAAGGTGTTCATTATGCTGATTGGGCGATAGCTGTCGAGTACGTTCCTCGGCTTTCCAGGCTTCGAAATACCTGTCACTACGGTCTCTTTCCAGGAGTCTGGGAAGGAGCATTCGGCTAACAAGGTGTTGAAGATGACCATTAGCAGGCCGATGATCGGGGGCGGTAAGTCATACACAAAGATGTACGATCCTTTTAATGATTTGCACTATGATAAACGATAGCGTGATCTGTTGTTTATGGTGGCGCCATCTGTTAAGATGTTTGAAAACTGCTTATTACATTATTATAATAAATTTAAAATTGCTAATTACGATAGAATTAAGTATAAAAATAATATTAACAAAATCGCATACAAAATCAATTTCCATATCAAACTCATCTCGGATCTACATCGCCAAATGAGATAAATAAGTAACAAAACAGTGTTACCTAACCAAATAAATATACAGGCTTAATAAAGTTATATTGTCATAACGGGGAGTGTTTCAAATACGATGTAAGGTAAAAGGAAATGTTTCGGTATTTTCATAATCGGACATGAAACGCGGGTACATGTAAATATAACGGTCCATAAGGGAATGAGAAATATAATAAGTTTGAAAGGATATTCCGATATGTTAGTATAAATATATTTATATTTATATTTATTTATACCGATACAACGCAATATCATTTCAAACATTTCGAAACGAATATTTCATAAAGCTGGTCACACTTTCTTCCGTCATATTGGCGGTACTAAGATCGAAGTTGTTGAAGTAGGAACTTTGGCATAGTTAGATAGGAATATACATAATCCCGTGTTTTTAGATCTGTGTTACCGGAAATCGTTTGACAGCAGAAATAGGATATCTAAGATCACCTGGAGACAAGATAAAGTACACGTCATTCCCATAGTTCTGTCCACAACAGGTGTTATACCACATTATCTCCGCAGCCTCAAGGTTATATATCTGAAAGAAATTCTGTACATAGTCCTGTAAAAAGAAGTAATTTTAAATTCCTGCAGAAATAAAGTTCATGCGAATAGAGGAATAATGCACATATAACTCATAATGCATTTCCTTGGCTTTGACCCTTAATTAAATTCTAGTCTAAGAGCTGAGGAGAAAAAACTTTAACCATCAATAGTAATAAATCTTTTTCTTAAAGTGCTTTTCCAACTGATGACGGTTGGCGATCAGCGTGGTACAGTCCTTTCTCTCTTTGGTTCGTCGGAACAATTCGGACGCCCCCAGATATAGCAGTCCATTCCCTAATATTCCTCAACCATGACTTTTTCTTTCTCCCTACCATTCGTGTTGCAGAAACTTTACCCATTATAACCAGTTGCAGATCATATCGCTGATAACGGAGTACATGACCGAGGTAGGAGATTTTGTTTTAATGGTAACAATAAAGGCATTTTTTTTTATTTAACTAAGCGACGAGACGAGAGGGACGTTCACCTGATGGTAAGTGATACGCCTGCACATTACAACGTGGGGCTAGTTAGGATGTTATAGACAGCACCACACTGCCCTCATCGCCTGATACCCATATTGTTGAATCTCGTTACCCCAGTAACACTAGCTACAGCGCCCTTCAAATTTAGTGACACATATAGGAACTGATGTGGTTTTTTTTATTTAACAAAGCGAAGAGAGAAGCAGGATGTTCACCTAATGGTAAGTGATACGCTTGCGCATGACAACATGGCGCTAGTTAGCATGATATACCCTGCACCACATTGCACTCGGCGTCTGATAGATTGTTGGACCTCGTTGCTCCAGTTACACTAGCTACAGCTACCTTCAAATTTAGCAGCAGACATCAGAACTGATCTATGAACCATGACTACATCCTAGTAAGCTGGTACATGATTAAAAATGTGTAGTTCTCAAGTATATAGTTAAACGCGAGCGCTAAGTACGACGCCGGCGGGTTTTAATATGGTAAGCCGTGTACCGGAACTTCCGGCGTGTTATTAAACGTTTCTAGAAGCGTCGAGTGTCTAATATCAACATTTTATCCTTTGCAGCCGGAGCCGTTTTAAATGAAACCAGGAAATGCAAAAACGCACATTAAAATGTCGCCGCGTTATCTTTACACTTCCGTCTACTAGCAATACTGTAATGTATTTGAATTAATCACCACCCCCGAGAAAAACCTGCCGTTAATATAACCTACATACCGGAAGTGTGTCTCCACTGCTAAAGACCTTTAATATTTCTTAACTTACTCCTCTTACGCAGCGACTCCAAGCTGAAGCTTCATCTGCGATGCAAGAGATGACGACCAATGTTATCTCTATCTGCTATGATCTATCTCCTCGAAGTCAGTGGTTTCCGTCCACCGATACCCAAGCCTTTAACTTTGTTGACGCAACTATTGTTTACCTACTCTAGTTCTCCCTTGCCGGAGACTGTTCAGATAGACCAAACAGTTCTGTGTTCCGGTTTGAAGGGCGGTGTAGCTAGTGTAAAAAATGTAACGGAGATCCCGCATAACAACTCATAGGATCCAAGCCAACTTGACGTGTTCGTGGTGTACCTTGCTTATAAATAGACGAGGCTCTGGCTCCCATCAACCCGCATTGGACCAGCTTGATGGGAAATGGCCCAAATCCTCCCATATGAATCCCTACTAATTGGATGTGGGAATCTTTTAAGGAGACCTATATTCGGCACTGGACGTCTATCGGCTGATGATGATGTAGGTAGTTTAATTACTGGGGTAACGGGACTTAAGAATTCATGTTAAGAGAAACGTTGAGCTGGTAGGGAAAAGGAATACCGGAAGCCCATAGACATCACTAAATACCGACATTCACTTGATAGTAAGTGATACGCCCGCCCATAACAACGAGACGCTAGTTAGGTTGATATATAGTACATCTCATTGCGCTCGTTGCCTTTAATTATTAGATGTTAAGTCTAGTTACCCCT
Source organism: Ornithoptera priamus (assembly GCA_029034505.1). NCBI lineage: Eukaryota > Metazoa > Arthropoda > Insecta > Lepidoptera > Papilionidae > Ornithoptera > Ornithoptera priamus. Next base: position 1,459,013 of record JARDWD010000527.1, on the reverse strand, counting down.
ATTATTTTATTGACAACAACGCCCTTCAATCCGGAAAACAGTAATGTTTAACCACCACTACATACTGTGGGAATAAAAATCGTGCCTCAAATGCATTGAAGCGGTCCCTTTGATCTCATGACGTGTTGGCTTCGGTTTACCCCATCACGTCGTTTGCTTTGTTACCAGCTGGTTCATAACCTGAAAGTGCCAGGATTGACAGGACTAAACGTAATAAACGAGATCACCTTAGAATAAGTGTAACGTTAACCGTAACAATGTAGCACTAGCGAGAATGATAAACACTACACCAGTTGTCTACAACGCTTCGACGGAAAGACCTTTATTGTTTACCGCCAAACAGTACTGTGCAAATATTACTGTGTTCCGGTTTGAAGGATAGTATAGCTAATAAGTTTACAGCGGTAACGAAGCTTAATATCTTATGTTAAAAGGGGACGGGCACAATTTGATACAGTGTATGCCATTCTAATTAGCGCCACATTGTTATTGGCAGATGTATCACTTATCATCAGGTGAACGTCTCTCGTTTCATCGCTTCGAAGAATAAAAAAATATGTGGATGTTTTTAATATGGTAACTTTATTTCCTGTTTTATCACCATTTTGTGTGCATTGTTTTTTAATTAAACAAAGCAATGAGACAAGTGAGACATTCGTCTGATAATAAATGCACCCTATGTTGTACAATGTACTTCCTAATCAGGGATGTTTACACTATACACTGGTGGTAGGTCTCTTCTGCCGGAGATCGTCTAGGTAGGTACCACTGCATCCGCCAAAAAGTACTGTTTAATCCTTACTGTGTTACGGTTTGAAGGGCGCTGTAGCTATTGTAATTACTGGGGTAACCAGACTGTATGTCTCCAAGCGAGAAGCGCAAGTGATGCTGTGAATACCATTCTAGCTTACGCCACGTTGTAATGGGCAGGCGTGTCACTTACCATCCGGTTAACGACCCGCTCCTCTCGTAGCTTCGTTCAAGAAAAAAAAATACAACATCAGGTACAGTGAATAACTCCTTTCTCTAGGGACGTTTCTTTAAAATATTCCAAGCTTCATCATTCAGCTTCAGCTTCATCACATTGAAGCTTTGTTGCATATGAATTTCAACTCAATAATAGAATTTTGGACTAAACGTTCCCCTCTTCATTACCTACCTTACATGGTGGTAGGTTTCTGTTGCTGGAGACTGTAACAACTGTTGTCTGTTTAGGTAATACCGCAACGCCTATTATAATACTGTTCAAACATTACTGTATTCCAGTTTGAAAAGCGCTGTAGCTAGTGAAATTACTGAGGTAACGAGACTAGACATCTTATGTCTCAAGTCGACAAGCGTGTGGTACTGTAACATCTTAACTATCACCACTTTGTTATGGGCGGAGGTACTTACCATCGGGTGAACGTGAAAAAAAGGATAATCTTAAGATATTTAGCTCGATAAAGGATTGTTTGAATGTAAACTTCGTATTGCTTCAAGTTTACATAAGACTATTGTTTTAGCGGTTAACTTAAGCCAAGACTTTGGTTTATATTTCTTCAGTTAAAATAACTTTAACGTCAGCGTGTACGCACACAGCCTCCGCAGTACAAAGTTAAATAATTGATGTAAACATCTGCCGCTGCTGTTAATTGTTTACTTTGCCTTATTTGTTTTCGGAAACGAAATATTTATTTATCAAACAACAATAATGTGAGATACACAATTTTTTTTCACTCGATAAAGCTACGAGACGAGCGGAACGTTCACCTGATGGTAAGTGACCCACCTGCCCATAACGCGGCTACATGTTATATAAAACACCACATTGCATTTGTCGCCTTATTATATAAGATATCGAATATGGCTACCCCATTAACACAAACTACAGCGTCCTTCAAATCGTAACACGGTAATGTAAAAGACTTTTGCACTCCACTAACTATCCGTGGATCCTCGAAAGAAGTTTTTAACGCAATGCTTGAGTTTAACTGGTAATATATTTAAAACGATGTGTATAAAAGCAGACTGGATGGCGCATCGCTCGGATAACAACCACAAGTGACGTGTATCGGGCAGCGAGCATAACAGCTGACAGCCAAATGTTGCGTCGCTCGGTTAACAATCACGAGCGACGAATTCCGAGCAGCGAAGGTAATAGCTTACTACCAGCTAGTGCGTCGCTCGGATAACAATCACAAGCTACTTGTGTCGGGCAGCGAACGTAACAACTAACCGCTAGATAGTGCGTTGCTCGGATAACAATCGCATTATGCAGATTTACTCAATATATATGGCGTGGATACGGCACAGTAATATCTGCACACTACTGTCTGTCGGCTGCAATAGGAGCTACAGCGTTGCCTAGACGTCCTCTGGCAAGAGAGACCTACCACCAGTAACCATGATACTTATCGTCGAAAGTTCGCCATTCATTATTATAGCATTGCAACTTAATAAGATGTTTACTTGTTCTTAGGCCCGTGCACCATATCATTGACTGATGGATATACATTGAGGAACTTCATCTCGGAACGATACTAGGAATTTTCTTGCTCCATTACTCTAAAATTAGGAGACCGTAATTTGTACTGCCTGACGGCAACACTAAGCTCTATATAGCTAGACTACAGTTAGATCTTCGCTACGAAATTAAAAAGTAGACTTGTAGTCAAAGCACGTTGGCGACCCATTCATATTACGCGACAAACACATCCGGTATTAGAATATAAAGCACCGGTCCCTTTATGTTTTGAATTTCAACGAATTTTCCGCACGACTCCGTGTAATCCTTCGCCACTGGACTCAAACGCCGCAAGTCCTTGTTTTATGGCAGTGGTCGGCAACCTGTTCAGTAGGACATAAAAATAGAATTTACAAAATTTCAAACATTTTAAAGAGCGACAAAATTGAACTGAAAATTAACGGCAACAATAAATAGTACTTACATAAATAGATTTTTTGCTAAAAAAAAACGTATATATGTACGATATAATTAGATAGGGGTGTAAGTGGTCCTGCACAACAACTCACGGGATCCAAGCAAACCAATCTCACCTGCTCGTGCTACACCCTGCTAATCAACAGACGAGGCTCTGGCTCCCACCAACCCGCATTGGGCCAGCGTGGTGAAAAATGGCTAAAATCACCCCATATGAATCTCTGTAAATGTGGAGATCTTTGGGAGAGACCTATGTCCAACAAAAGTGTGGATGATGATGATGATGATGATGATGATGATGATTAGATAATCTCTTATTATGATGGCTTTGTATTGTTATTTAAGTACAAAATTTAAACTTAACTAAACAATGTAACTTGTAATTAAACAAAAAAACAATAACTTACAAATGACTAATATCTGCGTATGGAAATAAAGTGGTCTATGTAGCGCGCGAGCCGTAGGTTGCCGACCCCTGTGTTAAGAGGTATATAACAAGAGATCAGCAGTGGACATTCATATGAACTTTTTTTTATTTAATTAAGCGACTAAACGAACGGGAAGTTCACCTGATGACAAGTGATACGTCCATATAAACGTGGCGCAATTGGCGTGATATGCTGTATCACATTGCGCTCGTCGCCTGAAACGTAAGATGTTGAGCTTCGTTACTCCAGTAATTACACTAGTTACAACACCATTCAAACCGGAACACAGTAACGTTTGCAAAATACTTTTCGACGACGGAGAAGGAGATGCTACGGTCATTTCTTCTGATCCATCAACAACAAGCTAGAAATAGTTATGAATATGAAAGAGGCACCGAAGCCATATGCACCAAAGCTTTCCATAGAGTTCCTGAGAAGACCATAGAGAAAGTTTTGGTAGAAAGAAGTCCCAAATATTATTGACTTCTCATTATACAATAGAATGTATTATAAAGAACAAAAATCTATAACTTTTATAAACATTTTCATTTGGTATTATTTATGCGGTTGCTATAGTAACGGTTGTTATAGAAAGTCATGTGCAGTTGCGATGGCTCTCAAGGAATATTTCTGACAAATTTCAAGTTTATATATATATATATATATATATATATTACGGCCGGCGAAGCGGACGAGGAACAGCTAGTATATATATATATATATATATATATATATATATAATATAAATAGCCTGGCCATAAATTGTTATATAAAAACTTTTCTTTTTTATACTTTTTAATTAATTATTTTGAATTTGGAACATGTATATTATATTAAAAACTTCTTCCGATTTTGCGTTATTTCACATATTTTTTCGTGTTAATTATCAATGTACAATAAAGAATGGGGTGGGGGTGTTAAAGAAAATAGGATTGCAGTGATCGCCTTGCACAAAGTGCATACGGAGCCAGTCCGGACGGTCATATTCCAGACACTTCAAAAGCTTGATATCAGCCAGCAGGTATGTACGTATATCGTACTATCAACAAATACAAGACTTCCTCTGTCGAAAACCAGATAAGATCGGGGCGGCCGCGTGCTGTTAGAACTATAAAAGGCTGTTAATGCTGTTAAAGCCAGAATTCGTCGAAACCTGACATGACCTGATATGCCCTAAATCAATCTTTACAATTAAAAATGGGTGGAGTGGATCGATCAAAACGCCTTCTGTCGCGGTACAACAGGCAGGTGAAAGGAACAGAAATATCCTCTTCACCGATGAAAACACTTTCACGATTGAAGAACACTACAATAAGCAAAATGATAAAGTGTACGCTCACAGTTCTAAAGAAGCTGCTCAAGTGGTCGCAAAGGTACAACGTGATCATCATCCTGCGTCAGTGATGGTATAGTAGGGCGTGTCTTATCAAGCAGTCACAGAAGTGAAAACTACAGCCAAAGTGTATCAAGAAGATAAAGTCTTAAATCATGTTGTGAAACATCTCAGCAATACACTTTTTGATAATATACCGTGGACTTTCCAGCAGGACTCTGCACCTGGTCACAATGGACGAACTACCCAAGCCCGGCTTGAAACCAACGTTCCGGACTTTATAACAGCTGAGACTGGCGCTCATCTAGCCAACACGTCAACCTTTTAAACTTCAAAATATGGTCAGTTTTAGAGGACATGGCCTGCTGCTGCTCTAAACGACACGGCGACATTGAGTCTCTTAAAAAATCTTTGGAGCAAGCAGCAAGCAGTGGCGGTGTTGGAAATTTCCCTTGGAAACAGTACATAAATACATAACTTCATGGCCAAACAGATTAAAGGCTTGTCTGTATAAAAGCCAAAGGTGGCCATTTCGAATAGAATATATGTCTTTATTATTTGCGGAGACTAATAAATATATATATATTTTAATAATATTATATAACTTCATTAAAAAAACATGCATTTTCACATGTAACAGAAGTTATGGCCGGACTAGGTATATAAACAGATAATAAAATTTTATTTATGTATTTCGATATAGTTTGTATAACGTTTGTATGAGAAACATTTAAATTCGAGGAAAAGCTAGAAAAACAGTTAAAGCTCTTACTACAAGTTGAAAGTCTAGATATTTTTTAGTCGTCATCATAAATAAATATATACTACATAATATTTCATATTGACGTACTTTAAATTGTAATAAACGTATCAAGAGTCAATTTATTGTAATCCGATTCTATATCAAAGATTTCCCACATTCGTAAAGGAATACATAAATATCAAATACTCGCAGACTAGTACTAGTGCTAAAATATACTCTGGTATTTTTACTAGCTACAGCGCCATTCGATCAGTACGCAATTAAATTTTTACACTATTTTACATGAGGTTAAAATATTACCCTGTTACTCTTTGAATGAATTGAGCTAATAAACATACGAAGTGCAATCTGGTTTATACTGTTGGTCGCGCCTCATCTTACCTCAGTATCTTCATTAGCTATAGCGCCCTTCAAACCAGAACACAGTTAAGTTTTCACACTACTGTTTGACTTCAGATTTAAGTACAGTGGTTTTTTTTGATAGTGTGAAAATATTATTTTATTCAGCTTTGAATGACGCTGTAGCTAATGGAGATACTGAGGTACAATTTGATTTATCATAGTTGTAATGTTTCCTTTGTGGCGCGTTACCTTTACCTCAGTATTTTTATTAGCTACAGCGCCCTTCAAATCAGGACACTATAAGTGTTGAAATTACTATTTAACGGCAGAAAAAGGCACTGCGGTAATTTTAGACGTTGTGAAAATATTACTATGGTCCTCTTTGAAGGATGCTGTACCTAATAGAAATGAAAGTAATATTAGCGATATATTGTTATTTGCGGTTGTATCATCAGGTAATTAACCTGATCATCTGGGTGAGTCATACTAGTGGTAACCTCTGTTACCACCGCAACTTTTATAGCCAACAAACAGTCCTGTGCAAAAATATATGTGATCCGGCTTGAAGGATGCTGTAGCTAATGAAGTTACTGAGGTAACGAGACTCGATAAGTTGTCTCAGACTATGAGCGTAATGTGGTGCAGTGTTTACTATCGTAACTAGTGCCACGTTGTTATTGACGGGCGTATCACTTATTATCAGGTGAACGTTTAGTCTTGTCGCTTAATTATTTATTTTTTCATTAAGTAGTTGTTGTTGGCCGTTTCAGTGCGATATAAATGCACGTTTCCGGTACCGGAAGCTTTGTGCTCGGCAAGGCGCTTTTAATGAAAAGTTTCGAATTACGACGTAACGCGCGCAGGTATACAGGAATTTCATTATTAATGTTACAACCTGCCACGTCACTTCCGTCACAATAAATTGACGTTTTGTTAACTTGGCCGGCCGGTGAATATAATAGCTTTTTTTAAAACAGATTTAGTGCTGGACCATCTCCACCTGGTGTTAAGTGATGTGAGCCTGCGGTGGTGGAGCTAACCCAGTAACTTCTTGAAGACATAAACGTATTTGTACGGGTACACAGGCGCCGGCAAGTTGTTCCACTCCTTCGCTGTTCTTTTCAAGAACGAGCATCTGAACCTATTTGTTCGCAAACTGAGGATGTTTACAACATACGGGTGGTGATTACCCAGGTCGTTTGGAGGTAATGTGGATAATATATCAGGTAACTCCATCGCACACTCTAGGTCCAGTCTTATTCCAACGAAGCGATGAGACGAGCGGGAAGTTCATCTGATGGTGAGTGATACGCCCGTAACAACGTGGCGTTAGTTTTTTTTTTTTTTTTTTTTTTTTTTTTTTTTTTTTTAAATCGTTCCCCCTGCGTATTTTGGGTCAGGGCCGTTTACTATCATCTTTCATTTACCATCAGTTTCTTGTTTCTCATTTCAACTCTCCTATCTTTCATTACATTCGTCATTTTACTCATTCATCTTTCATACTTCTCTTATCTATCATACTGCATTCTATTTCCTTCTATCATCCATCCCAAGGAGTGAAGACGCCTTCCGAAGAGAGGGGGGGGGGTGCCTGTAAAGATCATACGTTTGCATCTCTTCATTTGTTGATCTTCTTCATTTCTTGTTTCTTGTTTCTTCTTTTTTTCTTTCTTCTTTACTTTTATTATTATTGTTTCTAGTCTATTACATTCTATTTATTTACTTTTTACATTTTTATTGACTTACTTTCCTACAATTTTTACAATTTTACAATCTTATTTTTACATCTTATTTCTCCTCAGTACACTCCCCACCACTCTCTTACAATATTTTAGAAATATTGCTCGACTTTCGTCTTCACTCATCAGGGAGGCGATGACACCTGCGTCTATCCTCCTTTCCATTTCCATCTCACATTCGTTCCTCTCTTTCCCAAATAAGGGACAGGAGGTGATTACGTGCACCACGGTCTGGTCCACCGTCGGGTCACACGGGCACGCGGGACTCTCCTTGAGCTTAAACCTGTGAAGGTACTCGGAGAATCCCCCGTGCCCAGTGAACATCTGGACCAGAACCGTGTCGAGCTCGAGCCGACGGAGTGAGCGATACGCCGATGCGACGTCCGGGAAAAAGATCCTCGTCGTTGAAGCCGTTGTTCCTTCCACATACCTCCTGTTCCATTCGTCAAGCGTCCTCAATCTAAGCTGACGCTTGACGAAGGAAACGGGGCAATCCTCATACAACGGTCTCCTTTTGTCCTTCAGGGCCGCTTCCTTGGCCAGTTGGTCCGCCCTTTCATTCCCCTCCATCCCCACGTGCGCTTTCACCCAATACAATCTTATATTCATCCCTTTCTCACGCGCTTTCACTATATTCTCTTTTATTCGAAGCGCCAGGGGGTGGAGGGTGTCTGACGTGGCGTTAGTTGGTATGGTGTACTTCGCACCAGATCGAGCTGCGGGCTGCTGTTAAGTCTGGATACACTAAGTAATTTCACTAGCTACAGCGCTCTTCAAACCGGAATACAATAATGTTTGCACAGTACTATTTGTTGGATGCAATAGAAGCTGCAGTAGTACCTACTCAGACGGACTCCAGTAATAGAGACCTACAAACTATATATATATATATACATATATATGTATATAAAGAGATATATAAACGGTGTATGGTGTAAGGGGTGTAATGGGCTCCGTCCAACATCTAACGGAGTCCAAGTCAACCTCACCTGTATGCGCTGCACCCTGCTGAACAATAGACGAAGCTCTGACCACTCACCAACCCGCACTGGGCCAGTGTGGTGGGTTACAGTCCAAATCCCCTCAATGAACTCTACGATGTGGAGATCTTGGCTGATGTGGCTGTGGCTGATGATGATAATACGGCTCACCTACCACGTCACCAACGCCTTGTACCACACTCCTTTCTCTACGGACGTTACACTAAAATCTTCCAAGCTTTCACCATTCAGCTTCAGCTCCATCACATTGAAGATATGTTGCATATGAGTTTCGAACGATCTATAGCAATTGTGACTAAACCTCCCGCCTCTTCATTACCATTTACTGGTGGTAGGTTTCTGTTCCGTTCCGTCTGTCAGCTCTATAGTCTCGAGCTAGGAAAAATAGGACTAAGGTATTCCCTACCTGTGGTATAAGGCAACTAATAGGATATTGAGATTCGTGAGCCTTGAGGGTGGGGGCCTTCAGAGCTCAATAAGCGAGCCTTAGGAGAAGTCTTGTATTTGTAGTCGCACAGCCTGGCTGCTAAGGAGCGCTTTGCTTGTAGCAGGTCCCGGCGCCCTTCCTTATGCACTGAGGGAGACCACCGAAGGGGTTTTAGTAGGTAAAAGCCCTACATAACCTTGTCTTCCCCCCAGACGCAGGGTATCTTTTAAGAAGATTTCTCCGCGATGAAAAAAAGTTTCTGATGTAGGAGACCGTCTATGTAGGTACCACCGCAGCGCCTACTGCATCCGCTCAGAAGTGCTGTTCAAACATTACTGTGTTACAGTATGAAGAGCGTTGCAGCTAGTGATATTACTGCGGTAACGAGACTAGACATCTTATGTCTCAAGTCGATGAGCGTGTGGTGTGGCGCAGTGTATAACATCCTCGTCGTCACGTTAGTTACCATCAGGTGAACGTCTCGCTCGTCTGGTGCTTTGTTAAATATTAAAAAAAAACACACCATCCTTCAGTAGAGTCTACCGTGAATATATGTTAAATAAGGTATTTAGTTGGATGGGGTCGCTGTCTCCGCCGGATTGTGTAAGGGTGGAATATAACGGAAGGAAACAACAGCAGTAGTATAAATCAGATTGCTTTAATTTTATCATTTTATACAAACGGAGTACTACTTACGATAGTCAATTTAACGAATAAACTTGTTACCCGTCGAGTTTAATATATTTTTTTTTATACAAATTTACCTTTTCGTATTGTTTTAAAACGTTCACTATTATAAAAAGCCCCCCCCACAGGGGCCCGTACATTATTTATATACTTACATTACAATCGGCTGTATTACAATCGGTTTAACTGCAGTCATTTTTTGGTTTACGTTAATTTTATATAGATATATTTATTTATATAATTATTGACGACCATAGTTAAGCCACAGGAACACAATGTGGAGTATAATTATGTGACTGTTATATATAAAAATAATTAATGTGCTATACAAAAATGGCGTATTATATTAGCTAGAAACAAATGTACGCATGGTAATGATAGCAGCGCGCGCGCCGCAAGCGTGTACCACGTTTATACACTGAATATACATTAGAAGTATTATGTTAACAAAAAAACAGTTCAAAATATACAAGTACACTACATACTGATTATTTTTATATAGCATAGTTAATATATTGATATGTGAGTATATAATAAAAATGGATTGGAACAGGACAAGCGGAATGTTACAAAGATCTGTTTGAGCTTAAATAACGCGTTACAAATTTTCAACGGTTTCCTTCTTCGACTAACGGCTACAGGAACCAACGATAATTATAATCATTAAATTAAGGATTTTATGATAAATTAAATAATATATAAAACAAATTAAACGTTATACTGAAACTAGATCAAGAGATCTTCACACAACATGTATGTTAAAACAAGCTAAAAAAACCATTTAATTAATATTTAAGAGTTTTACTTAAAGTAAATGATTTCTATTATCTCTAAATATTTAGTTAAATGCTTCGTAAATATAACTAATAAAATACTAAAGAAATATATATAGACTTGCTGTTTCCTGTTCCTTTGATAAACATAACACCCCCGCAACTCCCTAGGGGAGGAAATTTCGTAAAATCCGATCTTAGCTGACCTATGCAGGGCATAAGAAATATTCCTACTAAATTTCAAGTCTCTGGATCTTATGGTTCTGGAGATATCGTGATGAGTCTCTACAGGCTCTCTAGATATCAGAAAAACAACGTATATCTATTTATTCATATACAAACGGTCCCCTTTTTTAATTTATTATAAACTTTTTAATACGCAATAAAAAACTGTGAACAGATATATAAGTTTTGAAAGCTCAAAAGTAAGCGCTCAACTTCAGCGGTCGAAAGACATTAAGTTACATCCTCATTCACTCTACGCTAATGGCCGTAATCTTAATGTAACTTGTTTGTAGGTTATGAGCAAACATAAGTAACATATCTAATTATAACTTAATATACTTCAGCGAACTCAAGTGTATATATCTCCGATTACAACTACCCCTAATAATTAAAAAGGTTTGTCCTAAGGTGTGATGATTCTCTCGTTACCGTTGGTTCCCATAAACCGATTGGGAGATGATAAATCGTTACGTTCGTCAATGATAGATTAAAGCAGTGTGTGATAATTTAAAGTCACTTGAAATAGAGTGATAGAAGGATATAACACGACAATCAAAAATACCTGTTTCACAATTAAAGCATTCAGTTACTGTTATGCAGTGTTGATCGCTGTTCGTATAGTACTAACAAATGTTCGTTACTATAGTTAGTACTATACTATACTATAAGCTGATGAAATGAAGAGCTGTTCCAATATCAATTTACTGACTGTTTACTAATAATTATTGTTACTATAAACTCATTGTAATTAACTGTTCACGTTGTTGAAGATCGATTAAGAGCCAGTGAATAGTTAAGAGTTAATTTGATCATTGCAGTAGATCAGTAAACGGCTACACAAACAATAATATAGTTGATTAATATATAAATTAATAACTTAAGATGTAAAAGTTAAATAATACCGTACAAGAACATTATCGGTTTAAGTTTGTGTTGGTTATAGTGAACAGAATGAAAGATTAAGTAGCTCAAAAGTCGGAAGCTGTATGAAAAAGTTGTGTGTGGAAAGAGTATCTATAGGGTCGATTAGTCGTATCTGAACATCGCGATCAGCATCAGGTTTGCATCTGAAGCTAATGGCCAGTTAAACTCATTCGGGTAGTTAACCGCGAAATGGAAATTGAACCATTTTTTAAACGATTAAAACAAATATAAGTAAATCAATATACGGCTATACGATTCAGTTAAAACAAGATTAAACGGTACGATATTTAACTGAAACTTTTATTCAGCGGCCAACAAATGATCCTGATGATTTATTTAACTCGCGTTTACTGTAACCCGGTGCCGGGCGTGCGTTTAGTTAAACCGTCCATTTAATGTAGACCTCCGCTACGTATTTATTTGTACAATTTATTCAACATTGCACCGCAACCCGCGGCCTGAATCGTTTTCACAACCTCATCATTAATTTCTCGTTTTTTTTTTTTTAATATACATAAAATAGTTTTTAAAATTGGCTGATCAGCCCTTAGTTACGGTACAATGTCCCCCGACGACCGCCGCATTTTAACAAATGAATCTATCTCGTTTCGTTAAACACTTTAAGTTAATTTACAAATAGTAATGCTTAACTTTAACCTCTATTTATTTATAACACTAAAAATCCAACTTAACGCGACATTAAACCCTAAACTTTTGGCACTAACTGATCTAGTTAAAACATTTACGATTTCATTTCAATTTAATCTCGACTGTTTCCGATTTATTAATTTCTTTTTTCTGTATAATAGTTATTAATTGGGTTATCGCATCGTTAATAATAATAATAATAATAACATTGTATAGTACATAATCAAATATTGAAGTTTAACATAGTTTATATATTAAACGGAGAAGAAATCATGAATGCGATGATGATATATTTTGAGCACCAAGCGTGTGTTAACAAAGGTTTCTTTAAAATATATATATATATATATATATAGTTAATTAATAGATTTATTAATACTAGAACTACCGACCGATCAAAACATCCGTTTGTATCAATTGTTCAATAGATTCCCTCTTTAAGTATTTATATTAAACATCGAAATAACTTTGATCGGTTCGTCAGAAATAGATACACAACAACTGTCGCTTTTAAATTTTAAAGATAATAAAAAAAAACAATTAAAACAATACCGCAGTGTACAAATCCTATAGAACAACAAACAATAACACCACCCGCTACCCTTACAATAAGTTTTAACGAGATAAAAACTAACTAACGAAATAAAATAATAAACGTATAACATCGATTATAGAGAACACATCGAGATGCGATAATCTAGACTTTAAACGCTAGTTTTAGTGAGCTTCATTTAGTGTTACTAGTTATTTAATCGGCTTATCCTAAAGTTAGGGACACGACACTCACTAGGCTAACACGACACATATAAGAGCGAAGATGAAACGGATATAGATAAGAATGTGAATAAACTTTACTCCACGAACGATACTATGTTTACTATATAGAGCACTATCACACTAAAGGGTTACCTAATAAGTAACTTAACCGTTACTTCGCGCCGTGGTTAAGTTAAGCGATGCACGTCCTATCTAAAAGCCACGGGGGCGCCCGATATCCAATTCCTTCGACTTACCGCGAATCCTTACTACTGCTAAGTTACAACTTATAACTTCGATACAACTGTTTCACGTTTAAGCAACACTCATACGAGTATCGATTAAAACAAACTATAAACCGTGTTAAGTCAATTTTGTTAGTAATTTTTTTTTTTCATGATTAACTTATCGCCTCAGTATTAGAGTGTAATATGATTTTATAAATACGCAATGTTATTACAGAACTATAAGTTATATTTCGTTATAAACATAACATAGTATTCCTCCCTAACTTAACTACAGATTACACGATACGTTTATGTTATTTTATATGTACGTAAGTCAAATATTATAATTCAAACACAGAGCCAATGATGCGTACGTCTCCTGTATTTAATATCGGCTTATTTATCATTATTATCCATTTAAATTTCTCTATATTTTATTACTCTATAATTATTTTGGTTCCGTTTAATTGATGAGTTTGTATCAATTCCGTAAACGCCGACAATTTCAGACCATTTTCGTTTGTTAATGTAAATTCAATTAGAACCGTTGTCAAAAACAAAGAAACACAACCGGAAATCTTGTAATACATCGGGCAAAAAAAAAGGAAACATAAGATACATCCGCTACAAGGATATTTGATAGTTAACCCTATGTACATTACTTAGTACCCTAAGGTAATGTAACGTTCAGTGATCCCACAATTACTTGTACAAAGGATACGAGATATTCATGTTTCAAAACGATCCAACCGCCGCTCAGTTATATATCTCTTTAAAAACTTAAAAAAATACTTATAAATAATCATCTGCTATTAGTGTATTTGCTTAATGTAAACTTATATCCGATTTCCTGTTAGATCGTTCTCCTTTAACAAATCAAACCTTCGCACTGCGCGCGTTCACAGCTCCCGTCCGCTTCTCTTTAATCGTAAATATTTAATTATATATCATTTAACCACATTAATTATCGTATTATAATTATAATCTTTACTTTAACAAATAATACTTGTCAACTTTAAACTGTATAACATCTAGACAGGATCACAATCGTTTATCAAATATTTACTTTACGTTGGACTTAACCAGTCTACACGATAACTCGTTACCTTTTATTTATTTATATTTACCGTCTTTCGACACAGTTAATGGAGACGTGTGCGTTTGAACCACGTTATAACATATATATTCATATATATATATATAGGTATAATACATAATTATAATTACAGTAAAATTAGTTCTCTCGTACTTAAGTCTGAGCCGCGTGGCTTCACTGCACGATGATGTGAGGCGCCGACAGCAGCACCGCCACCGTCGCAATGATCGTGAACAGGGTGAACACGAACAGGCAGAACCTGTCACGAGAGAGATGTACCTATTTATGAAATATACCAAAACGTTCCATGAGAGATCACTAAGGATATACCAGAACCGCCATACTGAAGCACTACGACAAAGAAGTTTCTGACAAATGGAAATGATGGACTATCTCTAAACAATGTAAAGTACCTCCCGAAGATTTCCTCACCGATAACAAATAAGGTAATACAATAATCCTCTCTGTGATGGTATCACCATTTGTGCTACTGCCACTGTACCATAGCCTATTTCATTTAAAATAAAACCTCTTCAGCAATAGTTTGACAATATGAAAGATATATCTTTAATATGTACTAAATTTTAATACAATATTTGTAACGAACCGTTTTACACAAATTAAACTTTGTGTTCAAAACCAAATTAGTTGACTAATTCAATCAACTATTTCCATTCACCTGTCCACAACCATCGCCGCGAACTTCCAATCGCTTATGAGCTCGGCCTCCTCGTCTGCCTTCTTCATTCTCGCCGTTATGAACTGTAGCTCCCTCAGAATGAGATGGAGCTCGCGGTGGTGGCTGCCGAGCCCTCCCCCCACGTCCTCCATCGTCGAGGGGCGGACGAACGACCGCCGGAAGTCCGTTCGGAATATTGAACACCTGGATAAACAAAGCGCGCCGTAGTATTGATTTCAACTTTTCCATAACTTTAATTTCATACGTGCAGTCGCGCATACCGAGCTCTAACTAGAATTATGTTTATTTAATGAATTTGGTTATGTTAATCCTGGCCATGATAGTTCAGCTCGTATGCCTATCGTATCTTTAAGAGGCGTGGATTCCAACTTAAGCGCCCATTGAAGTGAAACATGATGAGGAAACACACAATTTTAAAGCACAACAACCATATTTCATCCTCCAACCAATACTTGATCAACATATTGGATAAATGTCTTTAACTCTATCTTTGTTAAAAAAGACATCAAATCCCAACTCTGGGAATAATATAACAGTTCCTCGTTCAATCTAATCGTATGTCTCTTGGCGTATCCCTTGAAGGGGTATTCCCACAACCACTCTACCTTCAGCTTGTTACAAAAGTTAATATACAAGAAATAATTCTTGGATAAAGACAATGGCTTTCTATGTGACCTTTCCTAGCATTGTCCCAGTTAGAATGTGCCCATATTCAGCATTGGGCATCAATAAGTTGTAACGACACAATAGATACATGTATGTCAAGTTTAATAAAAGTTACCTTTAAAAATTCCAGAGTTAAAATATAGTTTCAGGAGAAAATACATTTTAAGTCAGCGGCTTTCTTGAATTACATCTCTTGTAAAATGTTACTAAAGAATCAAAGAGAACCACGCTGACTCATACCAATAGAAGAGTAAAAGAAAAATACATAGCAATTATAACATGGAAAAAGAAGTAAAAAATTAATACATCTTCAAAGCTGGAAATGTCACTAACCTACCAAAAGAATAAAATCTTTAGATCTTTACAACCCCATGGACGCGGTTAATTAATTATTATTAACCGAAGCTCTTACACTTGGTAAATCAATGTAAAAGAAAGAGGCAGCTAAGATTTGGCTAATATAATATTCTTACCCAGGCCCCAAATTCCCAGTGGAAGCGGTGCTGTTCGGCGCCGGTGGCGCGTGCCGGAAGTCGTCATCGATGTCCAACACGTTAGCCAACAGTGACTTCGAGGAGCGCTCCTTAAGCTCCAGCTCCCTCATCCTGTTCGTCATCATTATCGTTTTCCTCGTTATCTTCTTCCCCGGTCTCGACATACGCAATATCCATGGCAGCCATTGGAGGAACACTGTTTTTATCTATCGAAGAAAGGGATAATAATAATTTGATATAATTTTTAGAAAATTTAAAAATTCTAGAATTGATAATTGTTATATTTATCTAGAAAGAGACTGTCAAGGTTGTCTAAAACTGATAATGTTTGTTAGGGATTCCTTTAGTTAACCCTTAAACCGAAACATAGTAATATTCAAATCTTAGTTAACTGTGTCCCATTTACAGAAACTTAAAGTATGATTTTGAACAGAAACTAGAAAATAAAGTATTTAGAAACAAGTGCATCAAGTATTGCCGAAAAATTTTTAACACAGTAAACAATAGTATTGTATGTAATGGTAGATAATAAAATAATATTAGTAAAACCATAGATATAAGTTTGAGCAAATGTATGATAAATAATGTAAATAATGGGATAAGAACAATGAAGCCCTGATCAACAATAGTAGGGAGAAGCCAAAAAAGAAACATTCAATACTACTTTCTGACAGAAGAACAGCAATGTGAATTTCTATTTCCATCAAAGATAGGTTCAATGCTTTTCTTACCCATTGAGGCATTTCGTGTATATCCGCCGTCCTGTGGTGATAGTTCAGTACGACGACCGTCAGTACCACGGATGACGCCACCATGAACATGATGCAGTTGAAGTAAGTCCCTGTCACCCAGAACAAGTCGCTGTACCCACGCGGTTAAACATCTCATAGATTTATATAATTCCGATCCAATATACAAAATTGCTTTGATTAAAATAATACGGTTAAACAACTAACTATTATTTTGTATCCAAAAAAATAAATTTTGCAAAACGATGATTTGCAACGAAAACAACTAAGTCTGTTAAGGAGGAAATTATGTATATGCATTATTAATGTGTTTCATTAAAAACTAATTTATTTATATTTTTAACATACTAATCACTAAGACAACACCAAAAGCCGCCACATCATGCAATCATATTTATATAAACATGCTTTAGTTTTAAAATATTAGAATAAAACTTCACCTTAAATACGATATTTGACAAATTACAAAGTGTAAAGGGTAAATGCAGCGAACCCCAATGAATGTCAAATATCATTTTTAAGGTAGATCTTAAATCATGCTGGTCCAAACAGAAGCTGTTTTAACGTGTGACTTTGTTTCACGTTAACTGTCAATGTAACTTTACTGTATCAATAAAAGTTTTCAGTTTAAAAAATTACCTCTTCCAACTTCTATCTCAAGTAAACGGAAATAAATTTAAAAAACCATTAAGTGATGTTTAGTTGTAGGAGACAGTTTGTACATTGGCAAAGGAACATCATACCGCTAAGATCGTCAACAAACTAATTATCAGTAGCGTTCCTTTGACAACTTAGTTGGTTGTATTTGATGTTGAAACCGTTGAAGTGTCTATGGACAGACCAGGCATAGTAGCAAGATCCGATGTTCGCGAGATACTTGGAGACTGGACCCTCTCTACCCGCATCCACTTTGTTGATTATTATCGCTGTTTAACTTTAACAAATTGTTTTAGACATCTAAAAGCGAGACCAGTCCTAAATAGCATTAAACCTTTTTAACAGATATCAAATTAGGAGAGTTGTGCTTTAAGAACTTCGTTTAGTTTCTATTTAAATTGATTTAACTGAACATGCTTGAAATATGTCGTCGCGAAGGCGTAAATTTGCTTAAATATTCAGGGCGCACTCGACAGATGGACTAAGAAACTCAAATAGTGGCACAGTTACAAGAATACGAAGGGACAGAGAGCTGAACATGGAAAAAAAGAAAACTTTAACACATTACAAGAGTTTAAAGAATCGAACGGCAATAAAGAATATAACTTTGAAAAACGTTTACATTTCAGAGCAAATGTGTTTAGCCTCCAATAGCGCTGAGTGCAATGCTTCTATGTCTTGTGTAAACAGAGCTCAGAAGAATTGTCGAAGCAAAGGAACCTCCAAGACAAGAGTCCTTAAAATGCATTTCAAAAGTCAAAAAATATAATCTATGCTCTCGTCCGAGTTCATTTCATACAAGCGGAAACCGGATTCTATTTAAATATTCTTTAAATCTGCTTTCATTAATGGCATGAGGAATATTTTTTAGTTTTATTTCAATTAAAATCAATTTTTTCAAGTTTCCAACGTAAATAATATCCCTCGTGGGCCATTCATTTATATTGCTTTAGAAAGGCTTTTCACAACATCGGCTTTATTTATAGATTGTTTTTTAATTTAAGTCTAGATGTTTCCAGCAAACGCGACTTTCTCACCTATTAGGGGGATCGCCTCTGAGGTTTTTGTGATGACGTGTCCCACCAATAGAGAGAAAACTGTTTGCGACAGGAGAATTGTTACACCTGTAAAGATTAACATAACATTCTATGAAAAACAATGTGTTCGTATGAACTGGTTACCGGTCCTTTTACTGTACCAATTATTAAAGATACGATATATTTAGATACGAGAGATGTCACTTCCTGTTTGTGTGCTGAGTCGGTAACGGGGGGCACGAGAAAAAACATAAACAAAACAAAACAGAGTAACCATGCAAATACTATAATATATTTTAAATGAACAGTATTTATTTATTACCTTATTTACGCGATATTGAACTTTATTAAAAAGAAAACCACGTTATAATTACACCACCCACCCTCCAAGTATCTAGGACACCGCTTTACAAAAATGACAATAAATAAGGCTTAGAGATAGATAAAAAGCATTAATACTCAAAATAAAAATAACACATATTTTGCACCATGGAATCGATTCCGTGTTCTATGGTGTTACATAGAAATATAAGAAAATGTATGCGAAACATTAAAAGTGCTAGAAATTGAGAACTTACCTTGGCGGTTCCTCGAATATTAAACATTTCGTGGTGAAATTTAAAGAGTTGAAATTGCATGCCATGCCCGACACATAAGTGGACGATTGTATTGAAAAATATTTGAGCAGAACTAATGGCAACCTTATTTGTGTTGTCTTAATCAAACGACGGAAACCCCCGCTGAGATAATTTATAGAAATCAGAGTCACGAAATCGATTCCAAGATTCATAGAAACGGGATAATGTCTGTTCATGATGTTAGAAAAGTGTAATTATAAGCATAGGATGTAAGGGTATGTGTTATTTTTGTAGTTCAAATATTTAGTTTAAACTGTTTAGCTCGAAAATTTGTTAGTATACTTAATTTACTCCTTGTAATGTTTTAAAATAATACGTAAATGAAATTAAACAAAAGAAAATACGAGTACAGTAGAAATTAATTTTAAAAAGGTGAAAGTAAATGAAGGTATGATTGAAAAAAAAATTAAAGGAATACAGTGGGATCGGTATATGGTCAGGTGTGGGTAGTGTACCTAACAAGGGAATTGCGTCGGAGACCTGCGGCAGGGTCTCGGCAACCAAGTTGAGGAACACCGTCAGCGATAGAAGAATAGTGACTCCTGAAATCAAACACAGTGTTAACCCTATTGGATGCAAAAAGACCCCGACGTAAGTGAATTATGAAAGACCGTAGCGTGATAGCATCTAACACAACTCTCCGTGTTTACAAGTAGGTTTCTTGAGATCTGTTGCGATTTTTTTTATCTACGGATGTATCATTAAACATAAATAAACAGCATATCACTTACCGACGCTTCACAAATGCTTAGGGAGGACAAAGGTTTGCGCTAACAAAGACAAAAACAGTGAGAACATACTCTAGGCACAATCTAAATATTTCAAACACGTTGCTCGTTTGAGTGGAAAATCAATGGGAACTCTCAAAAAGATCATTTAGCACACCAAAGGTCATAACAGTTAAAAAAAAATACACTGAAAAGAAACGGACCAAGATTGCTTCCTTGTGGAATCCTATACAACTATGGAAAACAACGTGCACATACATTGGTGACATCTCATGAAGTACCTATAAGAGGAATGGCGTCCGACGTTGTGGGCATTTTTTCAGCTACCAGGTTGAGAAAAACAGTTAACGATAACAAAATCGTTACACCTGTCGACACAAATAGAAACAGAGATCACATGCAGCAAGCACCGATATAGAATACCGTATCGATTGTAATCAAATTGATCTATAAATTACTATCAACAATAGTATGAAACTTTGTCTTTGTGAAATGTAAAATTTATTTAGATCTTGTTACATTTTTTTAGTAATTCCTGGTGAAATCAATGATTAAAAAAATACAAATATCGAGAATGTCTAAATATAAATCACAAACAATGCTCTAAATTTATGCCCCGATATAAAAACTTCTACAATTCATTTTGGCATAACGCAACCTATCCTTTACATCTCGGTTTTATTTATGCGAGCGTCAGATACGCCATTTGAAATTCTAAAGCACATTTCCATTAAAGAGTAACCTCGAGGGGGGATGGCTCCGATTTACCATGAAAAGATCGAAAGCCGCTGATATGCAAAGTGGAAATGCGATCACCGAGTGAGTTTTCAACATTTAAATTTTAACGTCATAACACATTTAACTTCACCGATATTTGCATCCAATATACATATTGAAATTACTGATTTAAAGAAACACATGAAATCTTGTAAAGTAAATATTTTGTACAGTCCTACGTTTAAACTAAAATAATAGAAATAAATAACAAATCGTACCAGTTGTAACAATTAATTAAGATTTATTGGAATCGATACAAGACATTAGGTTTAAACATTTAATTAAGAACAATAAACTAAACAAACACAAAAACAACGATTCAACCGGTGTATCTACACGATACAATTTTAATCTACCCAGATTAAATTAGTATCTGGTGGAGATTATTGAGCAGTCTTTGAATCGATGTTTAACGATGAACAATCAAAATTGTGAGAATAAATAAAGTATTCAAATAATAGCAAATAACTGACCGAGAGTTAGTTTTTCTCCAGAGTCCGGAGGCAGGGTGAAGCCG
Organism: Ornithoptera priamus; assembly: GCA_029034505.1. Classification (NCBI taxonomy): domain Eukaryota; kingdom Metazoa; phylum Arthropoda; class Insecta; order Lepidoptera; family Papilionidae; genus Ornithoptera; species Ornithoptera priamus. The sequence continues at coordinate 1,437,758 of JARDWD010000527.1, read as the reverse complement.
AGGAGCGCCATAGATGAGATCAGCACACAAGGTACTATCAAATTGAAGAAGTAGTACAAGGTCCTCCTCCGAATCATGATGGTAAACGTTACGTCGACGTACGGCTCCGGGCAACAAGCATAGGTTATTGTATTCTTTTTCCCAGGCATCCCTGTAATAATTCTGTAGCTAAAGAAAGTAAGTAACCGGAAGTAAATATTCGAAATAGTTTAGTCATCGTAGCTATCAGTGGTAAATTACTGATGGTTAGGAATACTGACACTACATATATTTCTTTTGCCAAGACAGAGTGTGAAATATTATGTGACCCGAAACGCGATACTGTATAAGCATATTAACTATTCACACTAGTTATAAACAGGACAAATTACTTACCATCAGACGAGGGACTAGCTTAAGCTTAAGCACAATTATTCGTCCTCATATTACATATGCGTAACAACTAAATGTACTTGCCTATTAAGTACCATTCTCCGTTCGTTATGAAATCGGATAGATCACCGCCGGACTCATCTTTAAGCACCAGGTCCAGCTGTCAGATTTTATAAAAAATTATTTACATCTTATAAATATTGTAATTGAAATAAATTTCGCTGATACCTCCTTTACATTCATATACATGCTAAGTTCTAAGGAATTCAAATTTTTATATATTACCTGGAACTTTCACTACACGAATAAGCATGGATACCATTGCAATTATAAATGTCAAGGAAGAAATGTTAGGGAAAGGTGGCATAGATTTATAAGCATGTAAATAAAAAATTGCTACAATTGGCTAATAAGTATCTCTCTCTCTTTCTTTAAGTCGGTTCCCCAAGCCGAGGGTTATGACTCCTTAATCGATAACCTGTTCTTAATTATGTTATCTAATGAAAGATATGACGATATGAATAATAATACAAGCACGGTAATAAAGCAATATAAAATATTAATAAAGGAAGATCATGCAAGAAAGAATAATTATTTCAGAAAATTACGCAAATGAATGATTCAACGTTACTCATGAATATTGCTTAAAAAAATGATGTAGAACTGTTGGTTGTCAAAGAAAAATATATTTGTAACATTAGAAACAAGAAAGGTGAACTATGTAACAAAGGCGAAATAAGAATGATGGTAGAACAATATCTATAAGCAACAAATATAACACAGACACTTCTGACACTTAAAATAAAGACAGAAGTAAAGCCTAGATAAAGGAAAATTTGTTGTTTGATAACTTTATTTCATTATATTTTAAGTCTTAGATTAACTACCTGTTCTTAAAGATAGTCTCATGTTCAAAGCATGTGGAGTATTTTAGGAACGTATCAAATGAAGTCATTAAATATGTTCGTCGTTTCGCTAATTTTTAATGTTTTACTACAGTGTAAATTCGGGTAATTGTGACCATTTCAATAAACTATCCAGCATTGGCAGTCAATGGCTTAAGCTGATGATTATGAGGTAATAATGTAGATATAACTTCCTTTATCAATTTAGCAAGATGATTATATTGTATGTGTGCCATTCTGTTGATGATTTTGAATAAAACAGGTATAAGATCAAATCAAGTTTTTCTTTTGTCTAGGCTTTAGGAATTTTGAAAATAAATCACTTTTTATTTAAATCTACAAAAACCTAAAAAAAATTATAAAAGCTGTTCCGTTTGATTATTTGCTCCAGTTAAGTAGTGCTAAAGAAGAGTGAAGGTATTTGCTCCATGCAAAATAGTACATACAAAACTTTTGGGATAGTTTTATCCTTCTGGTTTCTCACATGGTTCCCTTGTGTCCCAACCCTGATTTACTACTTTCCCCACATTACGAGATTCACTGTTATCTTGGCACTTAGTTAATAAAGGCAAACCTTCTCAAAATATCTTTATAGCTCAAACTAATTATACAAATAGCTTTCATTAGAAACTTTATAATAAGATGCCAAATGTATTTGAATTTTACTTCAAAAGTCCTCTGTTGTCTAGAATTACTACAATGTTGGTGTCGTTTGGTTTCATTTAAAAAGCGCCTTGGTAAAGATTCGAGAATTGCGTAAGTTTTAATAGAAAGTGGAATCTGACCAAGGGGCTTTACCTGATTGCCATCATAGGTCCAACTACCGAACTTCATGTCACAATGTTGGTCGTCGAAGGGGAACCAAGTGATGTCTATCTTGCATGTGCTCTTGAAAATGCCCGGGGGCACATATAGGCAACTGCCGTTGCTTCTGACCACCACGTTCGTCTGGTACGTCCCGTCAAAACCCTCGTCAGCACTATACCAATGAGAAAACCGTCATATCTATGATTATGATAAAACAACAACTCAGTAACAAATCTGAAATTTACAACGTTGCGAGTAGTTCTACATCTTTCACCTGTATATACTATTGTATTTATAGAAACAGCATATAAATAATTCACATACTTATTCTAGTTTATTATTTCAGATAGCAAATACGGCAAATATAAGATCTGATTAAGTTAAAATCGATCCGCATCAGTCAATTCTTAAGTCTCTACGGATACATTAAGAAAACATTTTCATCGAGAAAGCCTTTAAAATCGATACTGCTACATTTTGTTTGCTACAGTTTTATTGCTTGAATTTAATTAAACTTTCTTATGAAAGCTTTACAGCCTCCGCCTTCATTCGAGAAGAATTAGCGAACGGCGTTCCAACGAATCAAATAAATCCGCACCGACTCCCATGAACCCGTAAATAAAACTCTCGAAAGCTTTTCCTCATCAATGGAGTAGCCTAAAAACGATGGAATTGTTTCCTAATCCCGATAATTGAACACTCTGGAAATCAAGTCTGCTTGTGGCTTCAAATTTAAAACAAGTTAAATTTAAGCGTAAGTTTAAACATTTTAAACGATTTGATTTAAACTAGTAAAGTAAAGAAGAAATGGATACTTTAGAGAAACTAGTTTGTGATACTAGATATAGTGAAGTTAGTGATGTAGTCAATATTTTAATTTTTTGACTGCGTTAGTGAAAATTTTATTCGGTGATTAAAGCGGAGCGAAAACAAAATGTATTGCGTTTTATATTGTTTGAGTTTAATTATGTTTTAATAGTGCTCAGGTTTTATCAGGGACGGTTTATACTGTGCGACCAAAGGTAAATTTCGTCAGAGCAAATGGTTATTGGCAATCATATGTTCAATTACGAATTGACACTATTTACCATTGATGACAACAGAATTCATCCCTTTGCTTTTACAGATTCCGATAAGACTGTTGATTTTCTTTTTTGGATTTAAGATATTTAAGTTGAATAAAATTGTTGAATCCGAAAAGCGAAACGATGACTGTGGCAATTCAAATCAGCGGCAAGCATACCATTTTATTCATGATCGTTATCATGTGGCAACACCGAGTAGGAGATAACCTCTAAATAAAACGCAGACAAATGTTACTTTGTAAGCACCAATCGTCCGCAGCATCTCCTACTGTGTTGTCACATACACTGTAAACTGAGAAAAATCAATTATCATATTATATATAATGTTTAGATGTTAATGAAGAGATTATGGGCGCGTTTGTTATAGTTCGTGCGGTTATTGTTAACATGAAAGCGGGTGCCATTTAATACTAAAACTAGATACGTTAAACGTTTACAAATCGAGTGAAAAGTTTATTCATCGCGTCCGCTTAAATATTCAGGTTCGCTTCCGGGAGCACAAACGACACTGAAAAGCGGGGCCACGTTTGCGGCTGCGAATAGTTGGTTACGAAAAAAAGAGTCGCGCTTGGAATTCCTCGCCAACAATCGCGCCCCATCGCCGCTGGAAACTGGAAATACAAGCACATTTATACCACATTTAGCTGTTTGTCTGCCGGCTCCGTCTGCGGAGCGTCTGCACAGTAATCTAGAATCTAGATCGTATTGTGCTAAACTGCACATTGTATTGTACTAATGCGCGCCGGTCGCCAGTTTTAGTGATCCGTTAAAGGAGAGACCTTTAATGGACCAGCGAACTTTACGACCGGCGTTTAATCTCTTATTCCATCCTCGACCTCCGTCTGCTGCTGGGGGGAGGGGGTGATCCTTAACAACAAAAAACGATTAAAGTACAGATTTAAAGACATGCAATCGAATTACAGAATGACGGAGGAGCTTACGTAGCGGATTTACTATAAGGATGGTACAACGACTTAACCTGTGGTATTTATCTATACATAACATTTCCGGCTTCGATATATCTTTAACATTATTATAAAAAAAAAATATACCTCAATACATACTTGATATACGAAAATAACTTTCACTTAAAATTAACGTAACTTACCTTTTTTTATCTTACCTTTATCTTACCTTTCCATCTGTGACAACATTGCTTTGCATTACTAAACATTTATATTTTTTACAGTTTATCAACTATTTTAATATTTTATAAAATAATTAAAATAAATATATTATATTGACAGTAATATAAGACAATAAATATATATGTATATATAGGGGTTGATACATTTATCTGTTACCAGTGATAGTCTAGTTATCGCAGTCGCTATTTCTGCCGCTATACAGTTGTGTATTCCGCAGTGCGTGATGTTGTTGTTAGCGAAATTACTGGAGTAACGAGACTTAATTACTAGTTACTTATGTCCAACTACAGAGAAGATAATAAACTTAATATCTTGTGTCTTTAAGATGAGCACAATGTAGTTATCCCAAATAGCGTCGTGTTATTATCGTATGTACGTATAAGGGATGAAAGTACTACTTCTTTTAGTTGGTTCGTTTAGAAAAATAGCTGGTGAATGTCCGCGGTGGAGCGTAGTGGGATCTGCAGACTACGGAGGGATTTGCGTTTCGAGCGTAGCGTGGTACTGCGGAAGGGGGCTCCGTGTAAAACATAAGGGATGTTGAATTATTTAGGAGCGCCGCCGCAGGAGACAGGGGGACGCGTAAAACGTCGCCTCCGACAAAAGAAATCCACGACATTAACAATTGAGAGGGGTCGCACGAAATCGGCGCAGGGGTACGCTGCAACCAACGTGTCGTACACGGCCGCGGCTCAATGTTGTATTCATGAGGGGTGTACGTGTACCCAATTGACCACCCCGTCAGCTGGCGGTCCGCCAACCGAGCCGCATCGATACCAACCACATGTTACGCAGAACCGAAAAATATGGTAGAGATGTGAATCTCATCCGATCTCCATTTCATTTTATATCAACGGAAGTATTGGTGTCCGTTGATCGAAGACCCTCAAGGTTCTACAGCAGCTCCTATTCCTTCAAACAGTAATGTGCAAAATTGATCCGGTTTGAAATGCGCCGTGGCTACTGAAATTAGCGCTCAAGGCGACGAGCTCGATGTGGTGCAGTGTATATTCTAACTAGCACCACTACCACACTTCTGTATAGAGATTTTTTTATTATATGAAGCCACAAGACGTTCACTCGATAATAAGTGACTGGTAAGACAGTGTGGCCCCAGTTTACACGTTATACACTTCACCATACCCTATCGCCTATATACTATAAATACTCGTCTCTCTCTCGTATCGAAACTTCATAAAACAAAAAAAAAACTATGTTCCGGTTTAAAGGGCGCTGTGCATATTTTTATAGGTAAGTAAGTCGTCTCGTCACTTAGACGAATAAAAAAAATATTAATCACTGGTTTCTCAATTATAAAACAGTTACACTACTCGACTGTAATGTATTGTATTGACGAGCGGCACGTTCACCTGATGGTAAGTGATACGCCTTACCACAACAACGTGGCGGTAATTAGAATGGTATAAGTAACACTACATTATCCTCGTGGCATTGAGACAAAAGTTGTCTTGTTACCGTAGTGATTACACTAGCAACAGCGCCCTTCAAACCGGAGCAGTACTGTTTGTCGGGCGAGCGAAACGTTCACCTGATGGTAAATAACACGCCTGCTTACAACGTGACGCTGGTTAAGCTGTTATAGACTACACCACACTACACGCTCGTCGACTTAAGACATAAAATGTCGAAGTCTCGTTACCCCAGTAATATCACTAGTTGCAGCGCTCTGCAGACTGGAACACAGTAATGTTTGGCGGATGCAGTAGGAGCTGCGATGGTAACAGAGGCTACTAACTATTTTTTAATGATAATAGAGTTTAAACTCCATACCTTTTTTTTAGTTTGTTGTTATTAATATATTTTTTTTTTAAATAATAAAAATATATTTAATTTAATATCGGTAACATTATTTTTTTTTAATATAAGTTGGCAACACTTCGAACATGGCAACACTGAACGACCGACCGGCGTGTTGTTCGCGGGTTCTATATAGTCATTCGGGTGTTAGCTACAGAACTGCGAGGGTGGTTGGTGTTAATTATATACAAGGGTTGTATTATATTTCACCGCTTATTGGTCTGATGCTGTGAGTAAAATCTTAACCATTACTTGTTCAACTGATGATCATTCCAACATTCGTCATCATCAGCTGTAAGACAGTTTACTACTGGACATAGGTCTCTCCCAAGATTCCTACATCCATCGAGTAGAGATTTATATGGTGGGAGCCGTAGCTTCGCTTGTTCATTAAGAGGGTATACCACCAGCAGGTGACGTAGGCTTGGATCCCTTAGGTTATCGTGGGGAACCCTTACACCCCTTCAAGTCTAAATTAGGACATTTATACTATTTTATTAGGATATAGGGTATATACCAAGTTAAAGGGCATTGGCAAGGGATCAGCATGCCTCACCATCATCAGCTTCATTGTTGCTTAACACCATGTGAAATGGAAGCCAGTGTAGCCTTTGTCGAATATATTAACATACGTAGCACTATTCGCGACTGTCTCCATTGGCCAATGACCATGACCAGCCCGGTCTTAAATAGGTGAAGGTCTAAACTAACAGGTCAAGAGAACAAGCCCATCTTAAACTAATAATAATTAAACTAGAATAACTTAGGTTATGGCTTATCTCTGAAACCCTAACTTTAAGAAGTGGTCAGCTAGGGGATTTAGTAGTTTGTATAGTCTGTTAGCAGTTTCAGTACTGATACGAAATTACCACTGGTGGTATGTCTCCGTTACCGGAAACCGTCGGGGTTTCCGCAGCCCTTATTGCAGCCGACAAATAGTAATGTTGACGAGCACAATGTGGTGTAGTATATCGTCACAAGTAACGCCATTTTTGAGCGGTCGTATTACTTACCATCAAATGAACGTCTCCCCGTTGCCTCGTTGGAAAGTAAACAAATGCTTTTTCTTTATGAACTTCCTGTTTACGATCGTCATGGCGGCTGTATGAGTAAGCTCCGTATCGGGGCATAAACAACGCCGTATATCACGTCGCCAACTTTACACAGCACGTTCGCAAATCAACGATAATTCACTTTAGGTATTCTTAAAAGACATCGGGGAGGTTGGCGAGGCTCCAGCTCGGCCGCTGGAGACCGCATCTCCATCACATCGCGCCGTTTAAAAATATGATCGCGGCACTAAAGAGGTTTTATTCAAATTGAAATTCTCTTACAAAGTACTCGCCACCCGCTCCGGGTCTTATTAATTGTAAAACGCCGGAAACATAGCTACCAGCAGCACCTATTACTGCCGCCAAACAGTAGCGTACGAACATCGAGTTCCGGTTTGAAGGGCGCTAGTGAAATGACTGATAACGAGACAACATCTTATGTCTTAAGGCACAATTATTTGCTGTGTACATCATCTTAAATAGCACCACTTTGTTATCGGCAGGCTTATCTTATAAAGACAGTATCGTAAGATTCTTGTAGATAGATTTTTTTGTTATTCTTGGAAGTAACAAGGTGAGCGAAATGTTCACGTGATAGTAAGTGATGCCTATGACCATTGTCATAGGCATCACTTACTTAGCTTAGCTTAGCGCTAGTTAAGATGATATACACTTGACCATATTGTGTCTGACGCATCTATGCAATGTACATATGAGATAAGTAAGCTAAGCATACTAATATACTAGCGGTTCTCCTCCCGCTTCACTACCCCCGCAACTGACTTGGGGTAGGAATTTTGTTAAATCCGTTCTTAGCTGACCTAGACATTACTACCAAATTTCAAGTCCGCAAGCCTCGCGTCTCTACATCGGTGGAATTCTCGGAAATACATATAAACATTAATATGTGATCAATGTCCAATTGCGCCATTAAGTTTATTAAGCTATGAGTCGCAATATTTTGGGGTGAACAGATTAATCAATATTAACCCCTATTCGACCGTGTGGGTGTGATGCGAGAGGCAACTTGTTGACGTGTTTGATACGCTAATGGACTGGAGTTAATTGAATTTGTCAGAGTCGGAGATGATGCATGGCGCTGCGGAATGCTCAGTGGAAGGCATGCCCACGCCCAACGCAGGCTGCCGCCGAAACGCCCACCTCATAATTACACCAATTACTTAAAGCTACTGGGCTGGGGTAAACAATTTAACAGAATAGATGAGAGCTTAATAAAAACTGTTTCCTGGTGGTAGGTCTATATCGTTACAGCCCTCTAGTCTCGGGCTGTTCAGAGTAAGACTAAAGTAAGCCCTGCCTGTCGTAGAAGGCGACTGAAAGGGTCTAAGAGTTTCACAGGCCTTGAGGGTAGAGGCCCTTATCACTCAACAAGCGAACCTGTGTGGGACAGTGTATGGCTCAGCGATGGTGCCTAGGAGGGTTAGGCTCCTCCTCGGAGAGGTGTAACAAAGTGTAGTGGGACACCAGTGCGTTCATAAGAGGGACCTCACCGAATGCACTGATGCTGTTCATCGAGGACGTTTTAGTTACTAATAATCTCGCATAATTCTGACTTTCTTCCAGAAGCAAGGTATCTGTAGAAGATTACTCCCCAAAAATCAAAAAAGGTGTCTTATTACTAGAGACCGTCTAAACAGTTACCACCACAGCGCCGATTATAGACGACAAACACTAGTGTGTAAAGTGTGTTCCGGTTTGAAAGGCCCTGTAGCTAGTGAAATTACTGTGGTAATGCGACTTTATATCTTTTGTCGTAGGCAACGAGCGCAATATGGTACAATGTATATCATCCTAAATAGCGCCACGTTGTTATGGGCAAGCTTATCACTTAACATCGGGTGATAGTTTTGCTTGTCTCATCGTATAAAAAAAACACGAGAGATGATAAAATTAAATTATTGTTGAAGACCAGATTACTATTGTCAATTTACCGTCAAACTATAGTTTAAAGACGCCTCATGATGATGATGATCTTTTCCAAATCCCCATATATGAAACCCTGCAGACCACGAACCCTAACGCCGGAAGCTATGCTGACTGCAGCGCAAGACTGATCGATGTGGAGCTTTTTGGGGGAGGCCTATGTCGAGCAGCGGACGTCTATCGGCTGATGATGATGATATTATAATAAAGATTGAAATAACAGTAAACTGCAGTAAAAGCAATAAGACGAAGATGCAGACATCGATCTACCCTCAATAAATTATTAAACACGATCGGCAAAGGGATGAAACATAAAACTCTTGTACCCAATAAAATCTCATACATGCATTGAAGATGACAGAGGCCACGTTCGCAGGGGTGGGAATATTACCTGCGTCCAAATCAAAGGATGAAGCTGTAAACATTTCAGTTCACTATTCAACACGAACCGTGTAAATCCTGCGACCGGTGTAAAGGATCTGTACACAAACGCCGGAGAGCATTATCGCGTGTTATCACTGCGCGAAGGCCTGGCTGTCGGCCAGGTATACGAACTTAATACTTGTACCCCTAAATCGCCACTTCAAAACGACGCTTATCAAAGCGATACGTGGCCTGTAAATAGCGACAGTTTAGTGTTGTTACCGCATCGCATGGTACCGGTCCTTAAATTAAATTGTGTGAAACGGGCATCGAGTTGTACGGTGCTTTTAAAAGAGTGATTTTTTTTGTCTAATTTTTTATCATTATTATTATCAACCGATTGACGTCCACTGTTGGACACAGGTCTCGCCCAAAAAGATCTCCACATCGATCGATCCGCGTTGCTTCCATCCAGTGGTTACCCGTGATTCTCATCAGATCACCGGTCCTCCTTGTGGGAGGCGTCCGAACACTACGTCTACCAGTACGCGGGTGCTACTCGATGACCTTACTACCCCATCGGTCGCCGGTTCTTCAAGCAATGTGCCTTGGTCACTTAAATCTAGCAATCTTTAGGGCTATGTCGTAAGATCACATCTTTGATTCGATCGCGCAGCGAAACTCCTAGCATAACCCTCTCTATTGCCCTTTGGGTGACTGAGCCTTTTTATAAGGCCGATGAACCTAATTTTTAAAGTCTTATCAAATTGAGGGTTTTTAAGGAGACCTTAATTTGACTAGTAACACTCTCACCGCAACTTTTCTTATTGCAGCCAAACGGCTTCATTCGAATAAAGCTGTAGCTATGGAAAACTATAGTCTATGGTCTTCGGAAAGTATACTCCGACATATAAACATACGTAGAGCAGCGAAATATCTATGCGTCGCGTTCGTTGTACTAAAATAATATTACGATAGCGAATAGACGATAAAACTCGTGTACTGTTCAATCAATATTCATAGCTTTATAAACAGCGTACAAATGAGGTCATTAAAGCGGAATTCTCCCCATAACACGCTATCTGCAGCCCAGGTCCGCGGTGCCAGTCCGCAGCCACCCAGCGCAATCTGTACGAATAAATCCGCGCGATAAACCTAACGCAAACAGATTATAAACTGATTTAACAATACGTACAGACTATACCGGTTTGTTTTAAAACAACATTATTAATCTGTATTATAAATACCACTTTTAATACTGTTTTTTTTGTTATAAACATTTTACTTTACGCTCCGGCTGTCAGGACTTTAAGCCTCCATTCTATGAAAGAGAATTAAGGCTATTCATAAAGCACGCGGTTTCGGACAACGCAGCATCGATGTAAAGATCTTTGGAGGAGGCCTATATCCAGCAGTGGACATCTGTCAGCTGATGATGAATGGAGCACGCTGTTACCTTTTTCCTTCTTATAATTTCCTTCACTGGATCTCAAATTTTAATAACAGCAATTCTTTAACAACAAGAACCGAACATTAGCGATTCTCTATTATCGACTTTTTCAAATGAACATAACTGCTTTCCAGCACCTACTTTGTGTCTCCTGAATCTAAGGATTCCTTATACTCTTAAAGAAGACATTGGGTTCACTCACTATCTAGCTGTCCTAGACTGTGCTGGCATAGTTTATATTTTAGGATATCTGTCTCATCAATCGTTAAATCATATCACTCATTTTATACACCCAGGAAAACTAAGAACTCTTCATCAGAATCTCTATAATAGCTATAGCAATAGACTAACGATACTCTTCAAATAGAACTGAATTTAAAAAAAAAAGTTACGAGTATATTAAATAATTTATACGACCACAAACAAACATCCTTATAGTAAATCAATTACGAAAACTCTTACAATGAAACATCTATAACATTAGTCACATTTTTTTATAACAACATATGCTTAACAAGTCCTTTAAATTTTTTATATATATATATATATATATATATATAAATTATTTTTTTTAAAATACCGTACAATGTTTAATTCAATACACGAACCAGCTCCCTGCTTATATTTCAACTCCGCTATCATAATGGATAGTTCGCAATGAATACGCCGGACCGCTGTATAATGCAAACGTATGGCGAATTTAAACTTTAAAAAAAAAAACACTTGCACCAGCACTTGTTCAAAACACTGTGCATTCAGTTTTATCCATTTTTATCAAAAAAAATACAATTCAAAACGGGATTAAGTTATTTAACTTTCAGTGAAAAACGTTTCGTCAGCCTTTAACATTAGAGGAGACGAGTGGGAACTTATCAATTTTGTAGCTTTTACGAAACTGTTGAATAATTAAATTATATACTAATAACTTTGATGATATTAGAGATTGATAACAGATATCTTTAATCACTAAACATTCTTATTAATTATGTAAAATCAATCAAATCCGTATAGATAAATCAGTTTTAATACACTCGTGTGAAAGCTTCCACAAATGATCGTAGACTTGTATAAATTATTCAGAATTTTGCTCATAATGGATCACACACTCCGCATGCTATTACTCTTACCTGTTATACATCAAAACGTCTGGTTTCCATAGCTTGTTCGGTGTGATGCGAAGGTCCTTGACACCTCCGTACTCGCTGTCGTTCCACCTCAAGTTGTAGTCGTTCCACTCCTGCGACACGTTAACGTTACAATCAAATACACAAACGCTTAATCACTTTCTAGCGCTCACTGATAACAGAGGACAGTCGGCACTGGCTGCATTCATCAGCTATATATTTACTACATCCGTGTTACATTTTATCAGTGATGAAACAATGATTGCCGCTTCCGTCCGATGTTATCCGCGGGCGAGTTGGAAAGCAATTAATAACGAATAATCCAAAACCAATTCACTGTAAATTGCGTATACTTTAGATGAACGCTATCTCATACGTGTGTATATTACCGTTGCTGTACAGAAAATGTAATTGGTGGATCAGTGAGAATTGGATTTGCAGTATCGCTCGCGTTAATTGAAATATATACACGAACAAAGCTCGTCCGGACAATTTTGAAATCTTTGAGTACCTCTTTAGTTAACTTAGATTGTAGTTAATCGGGATTATTAAAATAATATGAGAATGTAAAAATACCTGTAGTATATTCGATACATATATAACAGGTTAAGTCTCACAGGTTCAATAGAAGCTGGAAGAATTACCTGAAAATTGCATATTAATGTGATTATAATATCTTTGATTATTAAACGAGCATTGACTTTAAAGCATTCAAGTTTCAAAATTGTTTACGAACTTCCAGTACGCATCAGACCGGCCTTCGAACTCCAACAGGACTACAGACAATAACTGACTTCGCTGTTTAGATAGACCCGTGACAAAGCTGACTTGAAGCTCTCCGATAACTTTGGACCCTCCACTCATATTACAAAAGTTTATCTTAACAACTTGGAAGCAATAACCGGGCTACGTGTATACACGCCCCGACAAAGCCACCCCGTCGGCCGCCCTTATTGAATCAGATTAATCGAGTTTAAATCATTCTAAGGGTTGAGCTTATTAAAACAATGGTGCTATTTGTTATTCAAATTGCCGATCCGATGCGAACTTAATAGCTCCTATGTTTGAACTTGGTAAATCAAAAAAAAAATCTCACTGAAATGTGATAAATTAGATAGTACAGATTCAACTGAATATTACATGAGTTTAAATCGAAAAAAAAAAAACTAAAAAATTCCCAAATAATTTGCTAATACGGTAGACTAAATAGAAAATGACATACTAACCTAAAGATAACCGTATTAACAAGTTAAAAGCGGAAATGTTAAAGACATAGGAGAGAAAAAAAAGGATATTGCATAAACATCAAAACAAGCGTTAGCATACAAACCGACATGTAAAAATAATGATCATGCATCACACATCATGCAACTATCCCAAACGTGACTACTTACGACACATTCAAAGTATTTACATGGGTAACTTAATCGATTAGGGCATGACAAGTTTACTTTGACCGCTTTCCAAGATTTTTCCTCAAAAAACATAACCGGGACTTCAAGGGGTTGCTACAAGTTCGATAAGTATACTAAGCTGCCATTTTGGTAAATGCTAAATTATGTTAGTTTTTTTGTTTTTTTTTAAACGCTCACTAACATACCTGTATTGTTGAATTGAATAGAAGGATAAAGTTAAAATGAAGAAGGATAATGTAGTGAACATCGTCAACAGTAAAAGTATGTTAACTAAGCATCATTTATGTTATATTTTAATTATATTAATTATATCAAACTCACTGAAATAACGAAAATAACTCTAAAGAACTCATTAAATAAAGAAAGTGTTAGTTTATATGGTTATCATTGAAACTTAAACATGTTCACATTCGGTAACTTCGTTGTGTTCAACTTAATACAATACAAAATCAGTTTAGATTGACTTTAGTTGTTTCGTATTAATGTAACGATAAATTCATTCCATGGCCATGCAATATCATTTAAAAACTACAATTAGATTGTAGCCAAAAAAAAAAAAAAACAAAAAAAAAATCGCAGCGGGTGTACCGGGATGTGCACAACCAGTGTACAGTGAAAATTTATATTTTTGATTCGTCAAACATACATGTGCAAGATTCATCTCGACAAACGGACACACAGTCTCCCACCAATATGTTACTTTCAATTGACACAAGAACTCATCCAACCTAATTTTACCCGCTTCACGTAAATTTAAGATTCCCTTTTAAACTGCCATTATTAAAAAAAGGCACAACAGATATATTAATTTATTTTATAATATATATATATATATATATTTAACTGTTTTTATATATGTTATGGTCAACCATTAGTACATATTGTTAATGCATTGTGGCCTACACGGCAGTTGCATCGCGGACATCTACAACAGTACATGAAACTTTAACTCTTACACTTACTATTGTTATTAAGTTTAATTTAAACAATCGATATATATCATAACTACCTTTTAGGATATCTGTTCTTGTAACATTATCATCATCGTCCAGCATACGTCTAGTATTGGATATACAGATTTCATCTAATGCATTCCAAATAAACACAGCTGATATATCATTTGTTAAATATAATATATATATTGTTTACGACACTTTCTTATTATCATCATTAATATGTATTAAATTAAAAATTCTCGCGATGCCGACTGCTGTTGAAATATTCATGGGTCCAGCCCACTCGCCTCCATTTGAAACAATAAAGTTTCAACTGTACCAAAAATAAATTGAAACGGATGATCACAAACGAAACTCAACTGATGCTATAAATCTAAATTATGATAACTTCAAACGATGGGTTGCATGACAGGGACTACTGGGCTATTCTACTTTGCATGGTTGTAGGTCGTAGATCTCATGACAAGGGCACCGGGTGAAACTCGCTAACTGTCAACAGACAACAGTGATATGTCAAAACTGCCGCATACTCCACAATGCAATGCAAATTTCATAGATAAGATAGATACAGCGGAAGAGAAATTAAGGACAGATTCAACGCATAGAAGAGTCAAACGATCGATTCGAAAACAAAATAACAACAACATAACTAAAAGAGAAAACGAACGAAAGTAAAATGTAAAGAAAGGAACGATAGAAATTTTATCGAGTTAATTTAGGTTTTGTTTTTTAATCACACTTACCAATGACAGCCATATATTGGTTATAAGTAGTTGATTCTTCTCGTCCTATTGGGTTAGACGATGTCAACATAAACAGAGAGAAAGGGCGCAGTCAGTACAATGTTCTAAACAGCGGCGGCCCCGCCGGCACGCGCTCCGGACAGACGCTGCTGCGGGGCGGGGCGGGGGCGCGGGGCGGGGAGAGGAGAGAAGGTAGGATGGGGCGGCGCTCGAGAGGGTCTCATGCGGAAGAGCGTCCCGCGCGCCGCCCTACACACAATCTAATGTTCGTTATGCTCAATGACCATACAACAACTCAACACCGACTCCCATGCGACAGACGCCGCTCCCGCCTCCTGTATCCGTTACTTTCGAACCGTGCCTGGTGCACGTGGACAACGCCAAGCGTTCAATCGTTTACTCGTACGTCCGGCCACCGTTAGATGGCGACGGGTGCATATCCAAGTGTGCTTTAGCGTGATTATAATCAAAACAAATTTATTACACATCATCGACAGAAAGTTTGGAAAATCTGAATGCAATTCGTTTTACCGTAGGAGGTTGCAAGGGCGGGGCGGCGAAGGCGCCAAGCCCGGCACCTACCACTTACCAAGTTGAGCCAGACGTTTGTGGTCAGGATTTGGTTTTTCTCATCCTTATTTTGTTAAATGAACACGCGGCAAGGAAGGGAATGAAAAACACACAATGAGATTTAAATTTGGTACATCCACACTACATAAACCATAACTGTGATCCCCTCCTAAACAAATACATTTCCAGCTAAACACATCCAGACGCCGCCGTAAATAAATATATTGATTAAACACATTAAAACCGGCAACAGTCTGAACACTTGTCGACTCAAGTCCTATTTGAATATTAGACTATTTACGATTATGATATTTTAGCAAAGGAAACAACAACGACACAAATTGTAATGGCCGAAGCAATTTATTGCATTAATATCATTGTTTGTGGGACAAAAGCAATTGTACAGAACTGCGGAGCTGGCCCCCACAATGCCCTTTTTAATAATAATGTCCCCGACAATGTCGCGGACGCGGATGCGGACGTGGATGGAGGGGGGAGAGGGCCGCGTTCACTGCGACGTAAAGAGAAACCAATTAAATAGACATTTTGCTTCGGCGGAGCTTTGTCATTGCCTTAATCCTTAAAGAGATTTTGTTGCGTGCTAAACATATTTTTCTCTAACGGAATTTTAATCGACCAGTTTATGGGAGAATGGTTCCTTTTTTTTTCTTTTAGGTGGGGGCAAAACCTCCGCGACCCCGCCAGCGCCGGCTGCATCGTGCAGCCTCACATTAGCGCGACGAACCCCCCTCTTTCCACTTCGGTAAGGGCACGCTAGATCATACAGCGCGCCCTCCTCTCGGCCGCTTATGGTCACCTAGGCAACGGATTTCCCCGAATCCGTCATCCAGAGGTCATGGGAACCAAGAGAGAAGTCTGTGGACTCCCTGCGGCGGATCTGATCTTGGATTCCGCCGCCAAACATTATACGGCCGCGGAGGACATTGAGAACGGCGGAACGCAATACTGACACTTCTCTTCCTCCACGGCCCCACCGCCGCCGCATCAGCGGTGCGGCAACGCTTAGTCGCGGAGGGTAGGGAGAGCGGTGAATCGCAATACCCTCCGCGACTCCGGCTCGGCTGCAAAGGGCAGTATAAACCTGCCCGTGCAGCCCACCGGCACGCATCCGAGGTGAGCTCGTAGAGCCCCGGAGCTCTAACCTGAAGCCGTCGCCTCGGGTTGGCCGGGTAGGTTCCCTTTCGCTTCACCGTGGAGGACCAAGCCACGGCTACTGAGCCCCACGGCCATGACAAGACGGGAACCTGTAGGAGGGATTGGAAGAACGGTTAGGTTAGGATCATGGACCATATGTTTAGTTACCCGAAAATTACTGTTCTAAATATTATTGTGTAAGATTATTATGAAATAAATAGATAATAATGGAATTTAGTTATTGCACATTTAAGGGCACAAGAATATATATTCATCGATCTTGAACAGCGATATAAAAAATTATATGTATCAACACACAGGAAATGCGGAAACTAAAAACTTCCTGTTTTCGGTGAACATGATGGTTGTGCTCTGAGAAGTTATAGGAATGAAGCAATTTAAGATATTTGAAATATACTATATAACATTCCGCGTAGTATATGATATGATGTAATAAGATGAAAGCCTGCGCATTTCATTTGCCTAATTAACGAACTTCCCGCTTCCTCACTTCCGTCTCGGCGCAGCTCCGGCTCCCAATAACAAGGGTCAGAATCAACTTTTGCTTTATGAATCGGAATATATTTTTATTAAAGTGCCATATTTTCCAAATTCCAACTAGGATTCCTGTCTTCAACAGACCCTGTTCGCACAATTGAAGCATTTGGCCGCCCATTGATTTGCTAAATATGAAATTTATACTATTTTGATACATTCCAATTTTATTAATATATGGATTTTATTAAAATTTAGTTAGCAGTACTGTCTACATGGGGTGTAAGGGTTCCCGCACAACAACCCACGGGACTCTATCCAACCTGACCTGCACCATGCTAATCAACAAACAACGCTCTGTCTTCCACCAGCATTGGTCCAGCGTAATGGGAAATAATCCCCTAATGCACAGAGGTACCGGAAGCCATACTGACTGTACGGTCCCGGGAAGCCTCTGGATGCGGGAAGCGTAAAACCGATCGGTGTGAAGATCTTTAAAGGAAACCTATGTCCAATAGTCGCCATCCATCGGCTGATGATTGAATGATTAACTGAGTATGATTTATAGTAGTTTGCTGTTAAGCTATCTATTACTGGTGATTTTTTTTTTATCTACAATGAGCCTAAGATTCAAATAGAATTTTCATTTCACTGTAATACATGTGTGTGACAATTATCTGTCCTATAATGAAGCTTTTGATGAGAATTCTCAAATATTATTAATTATAACAATTTATTATCTAAATGAACGCATTGACCCGATTACGTGGAAATAGCGAATTAACTATTACAACAAAAACACTCTGAGTAAGCGGGATGTTCATCTGATGGTAACGAGTCACGCTTGCCCATACCAACGTGGCGATAGTTAGGATCGAACACACATCACAACATTGAGCCTCGTTACCCTAGTAATTACACTAGCTACAGAGCCATTCAAATCACAACACAGTAATGTTTGCACACTGTTATTTGTCAGCTGCAACAGACGCTGCGGTGGTACCTACGTAGATGGTTTCCGGCAATAGAGATCCACCACCAGCAAGAGACCTACCCACCAGTAAAAATTCAGTAAAATTCTTATTGACTGTAAGGATCGCCGCATTACTCGTCTCATTTATACTAAAAATACCTATAAAAAAATTCAAATTTTTGCAGTATCTTTCTAAGTTGCTCTGTAAGATAAAAAAAATACTTTGGTGTATTAAAAAAAATCAGATTCCTTTGCCAATGACACTGTGAAAATATTACAATGCGAAGCGAAGCTTTCACCGACCGCTTTTGAAGCAGCGACGCCTGCAGGCGCGCCCGCCAATTGCAGTCGAGTTACGACTTTGTTCCCTCTTTGCTCTATTTCCAACGGAATCCTGTCCTCGTACCTCACCCCCTTTTGTTCCTTTAGATCAGACCGGGTCACGAATACTACACTAACTTGATTTTTTTTTTGAAAGCGATTTTAAAGCACGCTTTTACTTCTCCTAAGCTAAATTTTGTTTGCTTTAGCGTCTCCGTTCTTTATTTTAGGCGCGATAACTAAAATATTACGGAAATATCATTTCTTTGATTAAACCACTTTTTTTTCTTTTCACTAGACCTTGTCCCATCTATCCTTGAGGTCGGCTTTTCTAGTCACTATTCTAAATCTATCTTTATTTTGTATCACAGCTTCTGTCAATTTGTTACTTTTTAGATCTTTATTGATCACCGTCTACTAAATAGTCGAGGGTTTCCCAGGGCCTCTTTTTTTGTTTCGAGATGCTACGCTACCCTAACCCGCGTCGTTGATCTTCGCATAACACGGCCGTATCAGCACAGGTGTCTCTCTACCATTTTCTCTTAAACCTATTTTACTTTAAAAAAATCTCTGACATGTATATTCTTCACTGTCTTCTATGGTAACTCCTGTCCAACTAACTCTTTATTATATAGAATTTTAGAACTATTTTCCTAACATGATGTTTTTAATGTATTATACAATGAAATCCAGAAAACAACAAAACAAGACAAACCTGAAACCCGAATGGAGCAAAAAATAAATCTAATGATGTGACAAGAACGGAACAAAGGAAAATACGCGAGCTTAGCGCAAACGTGTATTGGTAAGCGAAAAAAAGAGTGGAATCGGCTGAAAGATCAGCAGTTTCCAGCATCTAGAAAAACAATTTAACACTTTCAGGATACACAGATGAAGACAAGTTCAAAAAGGGATGTCGGTAACAATTTAGAGTCTCTATTTGTTGTAGTTATAAATCAAACGTCTTAAAAATTTATACGCCATTTTGTTATGAAACAAGCAGGGTCTGAATTAAATACAAATTACCTTATCCAAACTTTCAGTCGCCAAATAAACTTACTTATTGTTAAAATTTAAACTTTGCAAACTTGCTAAAGGTGGTTTTGAACTCTTGGTGTACCTTTAACCCTGATTAGCGAAGGGATTATTAAATCTTTTATATAATGAATGACGCATTTATTTTATTTATAATCTGTGAAGAATAATATCTATATCTACATAATTTAACAGTATTATACGTTTTCTTCACAAGATCTTATTTCTTTATTCAAATAAAATCAGATTTTAGATCTATACGATCTATTCTTCATTTATCTAACATGGAAAATTAGTTTTGTTGGATTTGTTAACAAAATTTAACTCAACTTGAAACCCATAATGATTCGGAAGGCATTAGAAATGAGTACAGACTATTAATGTGATCTGTTTGCTTCAAAAATGTCCTTCCCTCTTCCTTCTTTAAGCGACACAATAAATTTACCTTGAACACGCAACAGAAGAAGATAGAAAACACAAATTACGCCTAAACGATTCCAAGTTTCCCAAGTGTGTAAGTTTTAATGTAAAGGAAATCGGAAGAGATCCACTCCCATTAATCACTTCACAAAACAAACTGCTGTTTGTGATACTTAGAAGTTTCCTTACAGTTGAAAGTAAAGCTGTGGTAGCCTTCATTTGTAGTTAACGTGTGGAGCTTCCTTATCGCATAATGCCGATAACACTACCGGAAACTGTTCCCACTGCGAGCAGTTGAACAGAATGGTATAGTTTATTTAGTCAAATAACAATGTATAAGACGAATACTAAATATATACGGTATTGCTAAAGGTAACGCAAATAATGATCAAGTACTTATTTTTCACTTGGACTGTACCACACTGATCGACAACCTTCACTAGTTGGAAAGGCACTTTAAGAAGTAGAAAGAAATAGCCTTGAAGTATTTCATTTGATGAACCGACAAGAGTGAGCGTTTGACCTGGTATGCTAGTTAATATGATATATCCAGTATTATGCTCTTCGTCTTGAGACATAAGTGTTCTTTACCCTAGTAATTTCACTAGCTGCAGCGCCCTTCAAACGGGAACAGTTCAGCGGCTAAAACAAGAGCTACAGAGGTGCCTAGCTAGACAGTTTCCAGCAAAGCAGAAACTAAACAACTGGACCTTTCCTCTAGGTCGAAGTCTGCAATAAGATTATAAATTTGTTTATAATATCAATACTAACTATAGACTATTCTGGAAATGTTAGAATAAATTAAATGCAAATCATCTGTTCTGTACTTATAACTAAACTAAGTAGGACTCATTGAATTAAAAATGAGAATTTAGTTTTGAAATATCCTTGTAAACACACATGAGATGAACAAGTTGTAGCCAAGGGTGCAATTATGTCTGAACATAATAACTCGAAGGCAATGTGTTCGGTTGCGATCATAATTATTCCCCAGACGCTTTACGGTCTGTAAATAAATTGTACACCCTCATGGACCTTTAGGGGACAACTAACATTTCCGATATTAACAAAGGATCCACTGATTGTTAGGGACGTGGCACAGCCCTCACAGCTGAGCCATAGATTAATTGAACAGTTAATTTACTACCAAATAGAGGTGTCAATAGAAATTATTACAGTTTTAAAATCAAATACCCCACATCTATAGAAAAAGACTAATTTAGCGAAAATATGAAAGAAAGTAAATTCCTTCGGGACAATGAGACAGAATATAAAAATCATAGAGATTGTTATTTCGTTACGCGACATTTTCCGTTTCTTCCTTCTACAAGGATAGCTCTTAGATTGTATCAATTTGAAAGTTTTAAACTGCAAGAATTTCTGAAGAATATACTAGAATAATTCAAATGGTACGAACAATCAAAATTGCAAGAAATGACAATTCTTCATTGTACTACAGATCTTATCATGGCTACATATTTAACAGCTTCCGTGGCGGCTAACATACATCCGGGTAGATTCCGAGTTTGGATATTAGCTTTGATGTGTTCCAGTTGTGATCGTGTGAGGAGTGTTACAAGCGAGCAGCTTTCACCATCGTCTATCAAATTATCATTTGATGTTGAGAGAAATTAAAGTATTGACGTTGCAGTTATAAAATAGGATAATCTCTGAGATATCGAATGAGATATAAGTAGATTCCTAGAAGAAAAATTATCGCATAGCAGTAAAAATTGGTAAATTTAAATTCTAATGGGGAGACCAGTAAGGTACAGATATAGTAGTACTCAAACTTCTCCCAAGGGGAACTGACGATTTGCTGAAGATCGCTAGAAGCCGCGGCATAGAGACAGCGAAGAACAGTCAGTATGAAGATAACAGAGAGGAGCTTATATCAAGCAGTGGGCTTCTATCCCGTGATGATAAGGATGATGATGAATCCAAGAAATCTTAATCGAAACAAACGTATTTAACCTCTTTAATTGTTATATCTATTTTACTGGTGATAGGTACCTGTTGCCAGAGATCGTCTATTTCTTCCGCCAAACATTAGTGTGCAAACATCACTGTGTTCCGGTTTGAAGGGAGCTGTAGCTAGTGTAATTACTGAGGTAACGACACTCAACATTTTATGTCTCAGGCGACGAGCGTAATACGGTGCTGTGCATACTATCGTAAATAGCGTCACGTTGTTATTGGCGGGCGTATCACTTACCATAGGGTGAACGTCAAAAAAAAATATATTCGTTTATTATTTATATCGTAATATACAAACGTTTTAAACAAGATTACGGTCTTGTTGTTTCATTTGAAACCTGAATATAATTTGAAAGATAATTTGAGGTATTAAATGAAAACGGTCCTACCGAAAATTCAACCAGATACGATCACAATACAAACATTTACAAGGATATCATTTCGAAACCAAATAATTTGTTCATTGTATTTTCTATGGTGGATTATAAAAAAAAATTAAGGCTTTACCGCTGGATGTACAGCCAGTTTAGTTCCCATCAGAAAACCTAGAAGTCACACACATAATCACTTTGAAATAATCTCATCTCGATCCCTATTACTTGTGTATCGTAATATATATTTCAAAGTGATGCTGCGATTCTTGTCACTTCTCATTAAGTGAACGTCGCTAGGTACAATAAAATGTTAGGATTAGCTTACCACGTCAATGATCTGTTGCAAGGTGAGTCCGAACCTGACCTCCAGCGGCTCACTCTCATTGGCCACCGGCCGCTCCAAGGTGTTGTAAGAGGCCAGCAGAGCGTTCAGCAGCCTCTTCTCGTGAGGTCCTTGCTCCGAAACTGTATAAAATAATAACAACATAAGATTTTAACTCATAATATTTTTTTAATTCTTAAAAGTATAGTTTAAGGTTCATCGGTCATTAGGGTGTTCATGGGAGAAGGGTCCTATGAGTCGTGGTCGCGTCCTGTACACTAACATCTTGTCAAGCAAGTGGGACACGCTTTCTCCAGATAAACCCATCACTTCATAACAGCGATTGGTATTCGATGGATGAGTAAAGCTGAGGACCACATTCGTTGATAGATATTTGGGGAAAGCCTATATCCAGTGGACTAAGAAAGGCTCACATACAAAGAATATTTATTTTGTGAACATCATCGTCATCATTACCGGATAGACATCCACTGCTGGACATAGACCTACCCCGAAGGGTCCCACTTGGTCGGGTAGAAATTCACATGGGGGAATTAGGCCATTTCTCATCATTCTGTCTCAATGCGGGTTGGTGAAAGCCAGAGTATCGTTTGTTGATTAGCAGGGTACATCACGAGCAGGTGAGCTTGGCTTGGATCCCATACGTTGTTATGGGGGAACCCTTACACCCCATTCGTAAATAATATAATAATCGGAATTTAAATAAAAGTTATAGTGATGACTTCGATGTATAGATATCAAACAGTGAAAATCAATTTGAATGAAGGGTCGTTATACTTAAATGCAAATATCAAAAACTTATTTAACTTAGACTTATTAAGTAGTATAAGCTGAGAACTTTATAAATACCTTGATCGTAATATTTCGATGGAAAATCGTGAAACTTTCGTGAGGCTGCGACCGCTACAAATTAAATAAATCCCTGAAGCTTACCATTGTCCGAGGCGCGTTCGTACGGCGAAGAGTAACGGCGAGATAAAACCATTAGCCAGGCACCTGTACCACTCCTGAACTGGATATATCGCCGCTCTTGACCGGAAGACAAAAGGCCCAATTTACCTTTCGCCATTTCTTACGAAATTCACTAGCGTCCGACTCGAAGGACCGGCAATAAACACTCGTTCCAGGAGCTCAGATCGCCCTTATGAGCGTGATGTATGGGGGTTGGACTGGGACAGCCTCTAGTGGATTAAGCGAAGGAAAGGGATAGACATACTCCTAAAGCGGGTAGTAGCTGATTTATTTAACTGGGAATTCAAAGCAACGGCGGTGCCATTTTAGGGATAAGAGTTTCTGATAATACCTCCATATATCAATTAGATATATTTTTTTTTAAAAGCACGGCGTTTGTCAGGTTTTTCTTTTTTATAATATTAACTAATACTTTGATTACACATAAGTAGTATGTCCCTCAATAATCACCCTTTCTTTCCCTTAAGTATTTTAAAATGAATATTAGTTAGCAGTAAAAGAACCAGTCTAAGACTCTCTATGTAGGCATACTGAAGGTAGTGCTTTAAAATATATAATATGTTATGTACTACCAAGATTCTTTTATACAATAATGTACAGTTATTAAGTGCTCTCTCTCTCTCTCTGTTTCTCACTTTCTTCCTATCGTATTAATTTCTTTTATTCACGGAGACGAGCTGAACTTTAACCTGATGAAGCAATGCGCCTGCCATTTATAACGTGGCGCTGGTTAGGAAGATATATACTGCACCACATTGCGTTCGTTGCCTTGTGATAAGAGATGTTGTCTCCTTATCCCAGTAATTTCACTAGTTAGATTTCCCTTCAAACCGGAACACAGTAATGTTTGCACAGTACTGTGTGTCCGCTGCAACTGGTGCGGCGGTGGTATCTATCTAGACAGCCTCCGGCAAGAGAGACCTGCTACCATTACTTATTAGTATTTGTAAGTTATTATTAAGTCTAGTTATAGTTTTTTTTTTAATAAAAAGGAAAAGATATAATATTACAATGATACATTCAACTTTGAAAAGTCTTGTAAGAACAAGCTCGAACTTCACAAAGCGTGCGGCCAACTTGAGCGCAGTAGTTTATATCTTCCTGCATAGCAATAACCCGTCGAGGCGGCTGCTAATCCTCGCTGTGGCGTGGAGATATTAACGCTGAAGTGGAAGACCGGTTTTATTGCTGTATCTTCAGCGGCCGGCTGACGATGCGGTTTCAGCGGACGGGCCGCGGCGCGCCTGCTCCGGACTTAAATAACTTTGCGAGTGTTAAAGCAAACTCGCGGATAAGTTTATATTAAACTAGCTGCTACCCGCACGCTTAGCTGGCGGGCAACTTAACACTTCCGCAACACCCTTGGGGGAAAGAATTTTGTAAAATCCATAATCAGCTAAGCTATAGATGGCAGAAGCAATATCTCTACCAAATTTTGAGTTTTTACGTATAATGCTTATGAAGATCTCACGATGAGTCAATGAATCTTTAGATATCTATATATATATCTTTTCATTTATTTCTTGAGCGTCACATGAAATTTTATCTTGTTAACAAAACCTTAAAGCATCCATTTTATCTTGGCTTCATTAAGTTCTCGATCTGAATCAATTAAATTAAATAGATCAATGTAAGATGCTGGTAATAAGATTTTCTGTAATAAGCTTACAAATAACATTTAATGAAGACAGTGGTTATTTACCTTAATTATAAAAAAAATATTATATGATCTGTAGTTCAATTGACTTACATGAGAATACATTTCATTCATCATCAGCCGACAAAAGTTCACTGCTGGACATAAGCCTCCCCCAAAGATCTCCGAAGTATCTCATCTTTTCACAAATGTTCAAAAGCAATAAACTAACTTATATAATATGTTTGTTGTTTATGATTTAACCTTTATATACTTGAAATATCTTTTGTTCATATCTAGGTTATAAAAAAAATTTAAAAGCTTATACTAGTAATCAAATTAAGAAGTAGGATTCGAACAGACTCATCATCTTTATCAAACCAAAAGAGGAGATTTTGTAGAAGTTATTTAATGATATGCACAAAACTATACAGCAGTACAACTACAGCATATATAATATGTCATTTAAAAAAAATCCGTATGTGGCTTAGCTTTAAAATTTTCTATAGTACTAATGAATCCTTTAATACTTTAACAATTTTTTTTTAATATAAAATATAGGATTTTCATGTCCCTTATTGGACTACAATAGACCTATAGAATAGAATCTGTTATAACTTTGTAACCATGTTTATACCGCTAAATGATCCAATTTTTTATTTTATACTTCATACACTTGAATCTGAGGGGTGTGAGGGAACCCGCACAACCACTCACGAGACCAATCAACAAACGAGTGTCTGGTTTCCAGCAGAAAATGTCTCTACAAATGACGGTGTCTAGTGTCCGGCGGTACCAGAAGCCATTTTGACTATGTGGAGATTTTTAGAGGAGACCTATGTCTAGCCGTGAAGTCTATCGACTGGAGATGGTGACACCTGAATCCATACTGAAAGAGATATATCTATTTCAGAGCACACGCAGTATTGTGTAAACATTACTTGAATTATGCTGAAGCTTCTAGAAATACTAATCTCACTGTTGTCGTTGTCAGCGTTGTCGTTTTTTTTTAATATACCATGTTTGACCATGATACCTCATGTAGTGATGTGGTATACAATGGTAAAGCGCGCTAGCCCCGTAAAAGACTGTTCAATCTTCTCTTGGATCCACCTACGATGTGTTCGTATGAGAACACCGACGCCAGCAAACTTTTCTCCTTTGCTGTTCTTCTTCCTCCTGCCCTTTTCGCAGCTATGTGGGGTCGACACAGTACATACTTCACTTCCGTATCCCTCTATCAGCCGTCATATCTGAATTCACACTCTTCTTGCACATGTCATCTTTCATGCAATCTATCCACACTTTCTTCGGTCTTTCTCTACCCTTATAATCAATCAACGTTCATCCTCATCACTATCTTTGTCATGTCCTTCATCCCTCCGCACAACATGTCTGCACCACGCTAACATCTTGCTCCTCAATTTCTCTGTCACTGAAGCTACTTTCAGACTTCCTCTCATTCTTAATTTTATCCATCTTCACATTCGTTCTTATCAATTGAATTGTTCTTATCAGCTGAATTTGTTTGTTCACAAATTATGTTTACAATATGTGGATAATGATTCAACATGCTCGTGGTCTTCTATGTTGAGAGGAGAATGAGGGAGTTACGAGTATATCATGTAATTAGCATCACGCGCTCTTCGAAATGTGTCTAGAGACTGTTTACTTAAATCTTCTTTACTCTTAGTACGTGCAAATTATTTATATGACAGTTATGACGAATATACAGAAAATATCCAATCGTTGGGTGAATAAAATCTTCTTCCGCTTTGATAACCAAACCCGTTTACATTACACATTCACTCGAGCGCCTGTCGAGGCGACGCGGACAAAGCACCCCTACGTAATTAGAGACACGTCGCTGCTGTGCCAAATATCGCGAGATGAAACCGCCCTGATATGATAAAAAAGCAACCGAACGGAGCCGTAGACGTCGACAGACCTTCTGAAATAAACGAACTGTCCCCACAAACCCTCTCACCCCCTGCGGACGCCGACGGTCGCGCGACCCATTCGCTCGGACCGAAGGGTTAATTAAAATGTCCATCGATGCCTTTTACAACGTACTTCCCGGATATAAATGTTATTTGTTAGTAAATTACATGAAATGTATTAGAGCCGCGATTGCACAGTTTGTAATACCACAAACGCAGGGTTCAAACCCTAGTTTTTGCCACCCTTGAAAATGTTTAATCATCTCCAATAAACAAATAAGTTAACTTAGCTGCTATGCCTTTATAAGATCAATTTATTTTTCCTATAAATTCTCAAACATTATTGATATTATAATTAATATCTTGTAATTAGAACATATCTAAGACCTAACATATGTAATCCCTATCTAAGTCTAAACTTATGTATCATTAGTAATTAATTATATTTAACTTTAAGCTATTATCGTTACGCTCAATGATCTAACTTTTTATATCCTTAAAGAAACTGTTAGAAAAACTTGATAAGGACTTTATGAAGATAAGTCCCAAGGACCCTATCAAGTTGACTGTTTATTTTTATTTCTGTAAGTTGGAAAAAAAACATATAAAAATGAATAGCGTCGTTATTAAAGTAAACGATTATAACGATATCTCATTAGCTCGTTATCCGTAAAGGACAAACGTAAAATAATACGATTATGAGTGCCGCTGACTCTCCTCAAAGAGATCAAGAGGTCACTGGGTGAAAAACACATCGAATAAGAAAACGGCATTTACAAGTTCAAACGAAATAAAGATATCGTTCAATCCATTTCATCTTATCGGAAGTATCTCTGGTGAATAGCGAGTAGTTTGCCCACTAAGTCCAACTCTCTTATCTCTACCCCTTTTCTAATTATACTCGGATACGGAACTATTTCAAGCAGATATGCCAGCGGTTTAAGATATATACGAGACAATATATCGCTATATCTTTTTTTTTATTTCACCAAACGACGAGACAAGAAGGACGTTCACATGATGGTAAGTTATACGCCCGCTCATAACGTGGCGTTAGTTAAAATGATATACACAGAACCACATTGTGCTCGTCGCCTGACACTCGAGATGTTAGATCTCGATACCACAATAAATTCACTAACTGCTACGCCCTTTAAACCGGAACGTGTAGACTGACAGAGAAACAGTTTAGGTACGTACCACCGCAGCTTCTATTTAGCAGTTATCTTGTGTCAGAGGTGCTGTGTATACCATCCTAACTAACGGCACATTGTTATGGGCAGGCGTATCACTCACCATCACGTGAACATCCCGCCCGTCTCCTCGCTTTATTGAATAAAAAAAAATCCACCTTCACATCGTCAAGCAGATTCTTGACAATGTATATGATAACTGTTGCGATTGTATCAGACGATGCTCCCAGGCTCCGGCCACACGGGGGCCGCAATCGATACCCGCAAGGTTATATAAATAAATAGATGTGGCCACCCTTAAGCTGTTATTCATGAATGAACACCTCGATGAGTTTTGCAAGAAATTCACGCTCATAAAAATATCCATTACATTTTTAGACTTGAGCGTAAATATCAAGACATCTCTATCATCCATTGTCTCCGATGTCACCGGAGCCCCTCATAAAGAGACCAGCCAAGGGGATTTTAATGGGTATATCCCATATAATCCTGACTTAGCTATAGCAGCTGGATATCATTTGAAGATTTTCCACGATACCAAAAAATTTAAAAAATCCATATTGCAGTAGTATTGTGAACGAGCTCCTTATTCATCTATATTCCTCATAGTAATAAGCTACTACAATTTATATTATCTTTATTATATAGAAATTAATCTAATTTCGCCTGCTAATAAAAAACATTAAAAAAAATACAATAAAGATATAATTCGCTAAAGTATTTCATACTTTATAATAATAATTAAGACTTAACAGGATAACCAGCAGAAACTTCATAAGGGCAAAGTATCTAGATCGTAGCTCTTAACCTTTTTTGAACTATAGCCTTTTTGCAAGGAAAAAAACTAACGCTTTTTACATAGCAGTTAATAATACTAATATTATATGTATATTATCTATTACTAGCTGTTCCCCGCCTGCTGATCGTAACATCCCCGTACTCCCGTTGAGGATAAAACGCTATAAAATCCATTCTTAGCTGACCTCTAAACGACAGAAGAAATATTTTTACCAAATTTTCAGTTTTTATGTCTAAAAGTTTAGGAGATCTCTTGATGAGTCTAATCTTTCATATCTTTTATTATGTTTGAATATCTTTTATATGGTAACAACAAATTAAAAATTAACTCCCTCTCTTTCTCTTTCTCTCTCTCTGTAATCGTTCTAACCGCGCTAACGTTAAGAACTTTTTTTTTAATTCTTTATTTTTCTAGGGCTGCAAGCCTATCAGGGCATCACAGCCTAAATACCTGTTATCTAATTATTACTATTAACTAACATAATATTAAATACAAAAATACCTATTACTTTGAACTATGTTAAAAACTTAAGATCTAGATGATCTCCGGCAATATTTTTTTAATATTATAATTTTTTTTTAATTTATTTAAGAGACGAGACGAGGGCGGGTTCACCTGATGGTAAGTGACACACCCGCCCATAACAACGTGGCTCTGATAGGATGTTATACACAGCACCATGTTGAGCTCGACGCTTGACACATAAGATGTTGAGTCTCGTTACCCCAGTAATTCATAGGATTACTATTAAGTCATACACGTTAGTTATTATATTGGGGGTTAAATAAAACATTTTCAATCTTAATACTAATGGTTTAAGGTACATTCCGTAATGACCGTTTGATTTAATATGTTCAAAATGGCGCCGTAATTGTGTTCTCGTGTCCGCGCCAACGGTAATAAAAACAATATATGTATACTTTTTTTTTTTCAATTTCACAAATGGCACAAATTTCGCCAATCCTTCACGTGTACGGCACTCGCATTAGAAGCACTCATATTAACGTGTTTGCGTGACAACTGCGAACATTATATGCATATTAGTATATTTATGTGGCGTGTATGTAACTACAATAAATCTATTTAATCTTAACTAAAAGTATACTAAAACATATATTTGAAAAATGTTTTTAAAAATTATATATATGGATATTAAATTAGTTAATTAGATAATAAATATTTTTTTAGGTTTTTCTTTAGACAAATAAATACCTTATTATTATTATTAATTAAACATAAAGTATCTTAATAACTAGTTACCTTTTGTGTCATATTACGAGTATATTAACCGTGTGTACAATAATATAATCTATATATATATATATATATATATATTCAATAAAGGTTATGTTTGTTCGCCAATCACGTGAAAACGAGTGTCGTATCGACATACATATTTAACATAGCACATTCGACACAGAATAATTAGTAGAATCTTTATTTTTAGAAATTCATAGACCCTTCATCATTATATTTCTAATTGACTTTTACATACATTTTCATTTGATATTATAAATGCGGTTGCTATAGTAACGGTTGTTATAGAAATTAGCACAGTCGCTCTTTTTCTGGTTATCACTGTAAAACAACGGAAAATATATTTTAAATCTATTTTGCTGTATAAATATGAAATAATAATTTATATGAATAGGTTACCAAGTTTTTAAAAAAAAAAAAAACGTAGTGTAAGGTCATACAGTTAACTCATTCATTGATTTCAAATGGACATCCACTGCTGCATATAAGTAAGGTAATGTATTCCACTAAGCACGGTCTTGCGGTCTTCGAGTCCAGTGGCTCCCAGCAATTCTTATGATATCCTCTGTCCACCTAGTGAGGGGTCTTCCAGTGAGAAGTCGCAATTCCAGCACTTTATGTTCCCAACGTCTATACTTTATAGGAGTTAGTTGCTTAGCCCATTGTGGCAATGTACATTCAACCACGCAAAGTACTTAGAGTCCACTCACGCGAATACAATTTTTTCATTGTCTTATTTATACTTATTTTAAATTGTTTATTAAACTAATTATTAATAAAAATTGAAGTTTGGACTTAATAGAAACTTTTAATGCACAATCCGTTTTAATTAATTTATAATATATATTAAAAATGAAGTTCTCTACACGACACGTTATCTAAAGAATCGCGCCACAATAGAAGTGCAGCGCCGCGAGCGCGTCCGCAAGCTTCATTCGAAGCGATGATAATATTTCCTCACAAAGGAAACCAACCCTCCGTGGTGTACGACTGTTCTGTTACAATACAAATTGTTCTTTAAACATCCCTTATAAAGTAGTAAACACCGTGTAATAGAGTCACAGAAATAGAAAGTCATAAATCCTAACAACGAATTATTTATCGAATGGCGAAATCACTTCTGGAGAAGAGAGTGGTAGTTCTCTGATGCCGGAGAGTGCACAGTATTGTGCAAACATTATCTGGTTTGAAGGGCGCTGTAACTAGTGAAAGTACAAGGCGGCGAGCACAATGTGGTGTAATGACGTCAAATTGACTAGCGCCATGATGTGATCGGCAGGCGTAACACTTACAATCAGGTCAACGTCCCGCTCATCTCATCGCATACTTGAATAAAAGAAGAGAGGAAAATAACGCGTTAAGTTATAATATAAATAAAACTTCTTTGGGACGGTGACAAGAAGATTCCATGAAACGAAAATGAGTAACGAAAAAGAGACAACGATATATCTATTTATAGGATGTATATGTGGGAGAATGAGATAGAACTGGTCTTTATATAGATTCACAATAATTCTTCTTTGTGCTATAGTTCTCTACTTACTATGGAGACTACTCTCTATGTTGTAAATTACACTTAAAACATGAAAAGAGAGAGGAAGGCGTTGAAATCAATACTTAATTATTTTACTCTGCTTCTCCTTTACTTTCATTCCTATTTCAATCAATAAGAAAGTTTTCGACCGATCCCTCTCTATCTCTCTTTTCTCTCCCTTCCTCTTTCACTCTGTTCACCATCTACATGTCTTCTTCTCATTCTCTTATAAATGCACTAGTTTTTTATCTACAATAGCCAATGACTTCAATTTCACGTAATATTAAATGATAATGAGTCGGAACGTCGTGAAGCCTGCTCACCGAGAATAGAGTGTCACCCCGAGTATGAACCTGAGACCTCCGATCTTCGCTGTAGTAGCTCACGTGGTCCAAGTGAGGTGCAATTTGAAAGGGAATCAATTGTAAACAGTACGAACAGAAATCGGTTGGAACCGTTGTTGATGTTAAACAAACCGCGCGATCGCGTCGAAGCTCCTCGGGGAGGGTGACGGGGTGGCAGCCGAGCGGTTGCCATAACAACGCCCCTTCCGGTTCAAACAGCCCGCTCCAGGCACAGCCGCAGGTACCTACGAGCTACGTATTAATTAAATCGGACGGCCGAATGGGTTATTGGGCGTCATTCGAACACCAATTGTAGTAACCCCTAAATTATTCTTTAGGTTATCGCCTGAAATTGTCAACTATTCAACAGTCTTATTTATGAAATTTAAGTAAATTTTATCAATAGAGACATTTAGATAAATCTAGTAATAGTATTATTTAAATGCTCAATAAATTTACTTAAATACAATAGGTTTCTTTCAGACTAGAACGATTCATGTTCGTAACTTGCCGAGAGGTCAGGACTTCTCTAGTCACGTCGAGACTTACACCGGAATTTTGAACTAATTCTACAATTACATCATCTTTTATAATACTAAACATCTTAATATAAATATTACAGATACAAAACTATCACTCTACTACTAATTTGATAACATTTATCAACTTATATCAACTTTAATTTGAGCAACAACTAAAACTAAATCTTCACTTACCATCTATCAAGACCTTTATCGAATACTAGAATGTTTAGTATAATAAACTTATCACGTCTGAAAATAACAAAACCCTTACAAAAGCTAATATTTATTAGCTAAGGAGATAATCATCATCAGCCGATAGACGTCCACTGCTGGACATAGACCTCCCCAAAAGATTTCAACATACAGTCAGCATGGCCTCCGGTACCGTTGGGCACTAGAAACTGTCGTATGTAGGACTTCGTATGGAAAGATTTGGGCCATTTCCCATCACGCTGGCCCAATGCGGGGTTGGTGATAAAGGTGAAAAGAAATGACCAATTTTATTGGACAAGTTTAAAAAAAAAATCCTCCACCTCGCTCACATAGTCTTAAAAAAGGTCAATGAATCTATGCAAATCAAGATGATCAGTCGTTGTCCCAGTGGTAGTTTTATAGAAATATTTTATATAAATGCGGTCCCAAAAGAGTAAGTTAACATACTTTAAACTATCCCGCTCAAGTGAATGGGTCCAAACTCCTAAAAGCCATTAACCCCGAGCGGTGCTTCAGCATATTTGTATGGCGCGGTAATTGCGAGCTTCGCATTAGTCGTATTAAATTTGAAACGTTACGGACGCCGAAATAGAGTAAACAAAGATAAAATTGCAAATCTCCACACAGCGGCTCACGAAGTAGAGTCATATTATTAATAAAACAGCCTCCAGCACATTGTGCACCTTAAAACTTTGCGCGTATAACCCAGAATGGCAGCCGCCGGAAACAGCCGAGCTCCCAATGTCGACGAGTAATTTGAATATAGAGAGCCGTTTTAGTTCGACCCCGGCGACGTGTGTGCAAAAATTAACCAACATGTTATCACAAACTGTTGCTCCCCAACATCCCCCCAAATGTTTAAATAATACAAACTAAACTTGAAAAACCATAAACTGCTTAACAGTTAGATATACCCTTTAACGTAAAGTTAACATTTTTAAGTAAAAAACAACCATTTAATAGTGGTAGATCTCCATTTCCGGATTTAGATAGGTATCCCCGCAGCTTCTACTTCTACCGCCGAACAGTACTGTGCAAACGTTACTGTGTTCTTGTTTGAAAGGCGCTGTAGCTCGTGAAATTACTGGGATACTGTGACAACATATGTCTCAAGGCGACAAGTACAATGTAGTGCTGTGTATATCATCCTAACTAGCGCCGCGTTGTTATAGACAGGCGTATCACTTACCATCAAGTGCATGTCCCTCTCAACACATTGCTTTGATAAATAAGAAGTAATCTCAAATATATATGACGATCTGAGGAGAATCGCGGGAACCCACTGGATGCAAGCAACGGGAGACCGATCGATGTGGAGATCTCTGGGGAAGGACTATGTCCAGCAGTGGGCGTCTACGCGGATGACGAAGATAATGATGATATATATAAACATAAATAACGATATTTGGTTGAGCATTTCAAACCTTCATTGAGGCCCAAAGTCGCATTTACTAATTTCATTTGGGGTCCCGACTCTTTTGAAGGTACATCGAAAACACACGGACCTCGTAATGAATTTCCGCTTGTGCGCTCCGCGAATTTATTTCACCTGACATGAAATAAATAACTTAAACTTTCTAATTTACATGCAAAAGCTTTGGACTAAGTACAACAAACGTCACTTAAAGCTCCCTTTTGGGGCATTGATAATATTCTATTAATCAATAAAGGTAAACACTAAAGCGATTTATTTATTTACCAGCTGTTCCTCATCCGCTTCGCTGGCCGTAATATGCAGACTTGACATTCGTCTGAACTACTCCTTGATAGCGACCGCAACAGCAAAGGGCTCTACACCAACCGTTGCTATAGCAACCGCATATATAATACGAAACGAAAATGTTTGTAAAAGTGAACTAGAAATGAAACGGATCTTATAACCATCTACAGATCATTTGAATGCTCATATTCCCATATAGATACGTTCACTAGTTTTCACGTGATTGTCGAGCAAAGAAAACCTATTTTGAATATATATATATATATATATATTTAAAATGATGGTTGCGCCGGAGTTTCATTGACAATCATTGCGGCTTCATTGGAGTCAGGGCTCCCGGATACCAGATCCGCGAACTAAAATAATAATAAAAAGAAGAAATATATATATCTTCTTCTTCTACTTCTTCCTCCTGCCCTTTTCCGATTCAATGTGGGGTCGGCACAGTATGTACTTCTCTTCCACATCCCTCTATCAGCCGTCATATCTGAATTCACACTCTTCTTACACATGTCATCTGTCACACAATCCATCCACATTCATTCTCATTACTTTCTTTCTTATATCTCCTTAAATACATATATATATATATGTATTTTTATAAATTTGTGCTAAATTGATAATAATATATATTTCGCACAGACTAAAGAAAACAATCATGGTTATCATAGTGATAGCTGATCGAGTTCTCCAGACAATGAACGTAGTGTGATGCTGTGTAAATATCTTAAACGTTTCCATTGTTATGGGCAGGCCTTATCATTTAATTGCATACGAAAAAAACATTAACTGTAAAGTAAATCTCATTATCTGTACTTCTCACATATATATCTGGACATAGCCATCTCCCAAAGATCTCCACATACAGTTATCATGGCCTCCGGTACCGCTGGGCACTAGGGGCTGTCGTGTGTTCATATGGAGAAATTTAGGTCATTACCCACCACGCTGGCCCAATACGGATTGGCTTACACCCCTTCAGGTCTATAAAATGAATACCTCTCCTATTGTTTCCAAAGTTTACCCTCGAGCTAATTTTTCACAAGGAGACTGTTATTTATCCATCACCGTTTAAGTTATGTTTTACTTATGTAGGTCTATGTTGCTATACATAATGCCTAGGTTTAAGATAAGCAAGGACGGCTTTGTTAACCTAATTAAGTAAAAGATTTTTATTAAATAAAATATGGTAGTCCTCTCACAGTTAATGATTAAACTCCCAGAGCTTTTGAATCGTTGGCGAAACGTACATGATCTCATCTCTCGTCTTAGAGGGAAGATTGTCACCCAAAAAATCCCCAAAGGGTGTAGATACAGTTCTAAAATAATTATAAATAGTTTCGTATTTGGATAATCTTCACAATTCATAGCATTGTAATTTTATATATACAAGTATATATGTCGTAAATTGGGAAGAAATTAAATTGATATCAACCCCTAACTAAAACTAAGTAAATAAAAGCACGATGATAAATATCTAGTCAGATGATTACAAAATCGTGTAAAATCTTCCTCGTTAGCGGAACTCTAATTATTTTAGGTTAAACAACATTTCTTTTACCCCCTAGAAGTTAGTTTGTTAGTTAAGTATAACATATGTTATATTGTGAGCTTATCTCGTATAAGATAAACCTAAGTACTTTTACTTTGCATTGTATCCTTTGTTAATATCCTTCTGTATACAAAGTTTAAAAATAAATAAATAAATATGGTCTAGTACCCTTCGAATAATGTCTGGTGAAGCCTCATTATCATCAACAGCCTATAGACGTCCACTGCTGGACATAGGATCATAGTTTACTGTGATGCAGGAGACAATACCAAGTTGCATTTTCTACAATACATAAGTCTTAAAAGCTTACTTTATAACTTATCATCATCATCATCAGCCTTTGGTTAATTCAAATCTGTATCCAGCTTTACTTAATCTCTGTCCACCAAGTGCAATTCTCAGCTTTTCGCATCCATTCGCTTCCGACTGCCCTGATGATGTCGTCGGTCCATCTGTAGGCAGCGCGTCCTACACTTCTGCGTCCTGTACGCTAGCCTCCACTCCAAGACTTTCCCCCTCCCTCCTCACATTTTATAATTAGTAAACGATAATGTTGCGTTAATTAAACAGTAAAAAAATTATAATAAAGATCATGTTCATCTTTAAAAAACCAAAGGATTTAGAAGAATGTTGTGACTGCGGAGACACGACCTTTGATGAGCAGCTTTCTTAATGTTCCTACAGGAAGTCAGAACCTTATCGCACAAATAGATAGAGGTTCAACTATATCGATCAGGTTAGCCAAGTGCGAGTTGGCGGATATAACATATATAAGACAGGTAAAGTTCGAAGATCGATTCGCTTGGAGAAGTTGGTTGCTAACTGCTGCATGGTAGATTCTATATTAAATTTGATGAACTCCCCCATCGGGGTCGGTTAAGTGAGTAGCTGTAACAGTTTGCGAAGCTGGAGTACCGCGAAGCACTTTATTAGCGATAACGTGGTAAGCGATAACCGTATCTGTGTAATGTTATGTCTGAAGTTCGCGCTACCCTCGGCCGGCTCTGGACACCTAAGTGGGTTACCATACTCGCTGCAAGATATCAGCGTATCAAAAATAAAGTAACCGACCATTTCAGATCAACTACGATACATATGGTACAAGTTAAAGTCTGTATCCGGGTTTATTTGTAAAGGAATGAGGTGAATACGGAGGTGGTTTACTGGTGGTAGGTCTCTGCTGCCGGCAGCCCTGTAGTCTCAGGATAGTAAGAATAGGACTAAGGTGTAGCTCTGTCTGTCGTAGAAGGCGACTGAAAGGGTCTAGGAATTTCGCAGGGCTTGAGGGTGGGGGCCCTTATCGCTCAACAAGGGAACCTGCTTAGGAGCGTATGGCGCAGCGATGGTGCCTAGGAAGGTTAGGCTCCTCCTCAGAGACGTCTAACAGAAAGTGTAGAGGGGCACTGGTGTTTTCAGACCACCGAAAGGGTTTTAGTAAGTAAGAATTCCACATAACCTTGAGGAGGGACCTCAAGGCCTCAAGATCCGCGAAACTGCTAGAACCTTTTAGTCGCCGTCTACATCAGGCAGGGCTAACTTTAGTCTTATTCTTACTAGCCCTTGATTACAGGCTAGGCAGTAGACGTCCACCGGCCGATGATGAAATTAAATACGGACCCTCGCGTTTTCCATGTCCCCCCATAATTATTCGCTTCAATATAACATAGGGACTCTCCAAGCCGCAGCTGAAAGCAAACCTTTGGCAGCGAGCATATTAAAAGCTTTTAAGCTAAGTAATGAGTTAAATAACGCAGTTGAAAGCAATTACCGTTCAATGGATAAATTGTTGGCAACGAGTGGCGACTCCACGGCTTCCGCATCCGCTCTTTGTCCTCGCAAACTTGATTAGTCCAGCCCCATTCCAGGCGGACGTGTAACATCGTTGTGGGTCACTGTGCTAATAGAATCGCCACCAATCGATACCACTCTGCACCTAGGCACGGCACTAAGCACTATACCTACTTCCACTTATAATTATACTCGCACTGTATCAACATTTTGCTGGTGGTGGATCTTCGTTGATGTATACTGTCACAGTCACAGTACTCTGTTCTGTTTTAAAGTCCGCTGTGACTAGTGACATTACCGGGGTAACTAAACTTAACATCTTATATGTTAAGACGGGGTGTAAGGGGTCCCGTGTAACAACTCAAGGACCCCATGCTAACCTCACCTGCTCGTAGTGCATCCTGCTAATCAACAGATGAGGCTCTAGCTTACGCCAACCCTCATTTGGCCAGCGTGCTGAGAAAAAGCCCAAATCCCCCCAATATGAACCTCTACGACGCCTAGTGTCCAGTAGTAGACAGCTACCGGATAATGATGATGATGATCTCTAGACGACGAGTACAATGTGGATTCAGTGTATATCATCCTAACTAGCGCCATGTTGTTATGTGCAGGCGTATCCCCTCCCTCCAAACAGCACCCTCCAAACCGGAACACAGTAACGTTTGCACATTATCGTATGGCTGAATTATAGTCTATTTATCTAGAAGCCGCTGCTGGAGATCTCCCACCAATCAAACCAAATACACCACTGTACCTGTCTATCTTCAAGAGTTATATAAAGGTACTGTGTTCCGGTTTGAAAGACGCTGTAGCTAATCTAGTAACAGGGGTAACGAGACTGAATATCTTATATCTCAGGGCGACGAGCACAATGTAGTGCAGTGTATACCATTCTAACTAGCGCCACGTTGTTATGGGTGTATCACTTACCATCAGGTGAACCTCTGGCTTGTCTCATCGCTTAATGAAATAATAAAAAAGCTTAATAGTATTATACGTCTCATGCCGAATAAGGAAATGTGAAGCTACGTAAACCTGCTATTACTTAGCCATATTGCTGACTGCTTTGTGAACATCCAGCTGGACTAGCTGGTGTGTTGAATAAAAAAAATGTATATAATCTATGGCCACGTTTTGTGGTTATGTCCGTCTATGTAACCCGGCAGTCCCCCGTCGCTACACGTTAGATTGCCTCCGTTAATCAGGCTGACGGCGGCGTACTTCCGGTTACGCGATGACTGAAGCTGGATATAATGGAGTCGACATTCTATTTTGTTTTTATTATAATATATAGTTTGATAAATTAATATTTCTTTTACCAATATATTTCTCAATAAGTGAAATTTTAGTTAATTTAAATACTGTATATATATATATATACGTCAGGTTTATATGCCCAATGGTGTTCACAGGCAACTTTAAGGTTAAGCAGAAATAATTGGAAGATCAAACGTAAGTAATAAAACTAAAAAAAAAAGTTTGTCTGTAACAATTATATGAATGGGATCACCAAATTTCAAAACCAAAAAGTTTAATATTCTTCAGCAACAGCACCAAACCACTTTTATATACAAAAGTAATAATTTAACAACTTTAATAATTCTACTCTCGACAACAACGAACGAGGCTCTGGCTCCCACCAACCCGCATTGGGCCAGCGCGGTGGAAAGTCGCCAAAATCCTTCCACGTGAAACCCTACAAGTGCCGGAGACCACACTGGTCCAGCGCAGACCCGATCGATGTAGAATTTTATGGGGAAGCCTATGTTCAGCAGTGGACGTCTATCGGCTGATGATGATGAATAATTCTTTTCGACATCATATATCTATTACCACTGTCACTTAGGTTAGCCAGCAGATGATCCAATACCATTTAAACTCACGAATATAATAATGAGGATTAACTGTGCCAAAAAACCAATAAAAAAGCAGATTATATAAAAACAGGGGGTGTAAGGGGTCCCGCACAATAATTCACCGGATCCAAACCAACCTCCCCTACTCGTGGTGTACCATGCTAATCAACGAACGAGGCTCTAGCTCCCACCAAACCGCATTGGATCAGCGTGGTGGGAAATGGCTAAATGGACGAAATCCTCTCATGAGAACTTGAAGCGGAAATCATTTAGGAAGACCTATGTCCAGCAGTAGACGTCCACCAGCTGATGATAATGATGATATCAATATATATTGAAAGGTTCTGAACGAGTAACACCCGCAATAGAAACGTTTTAAACATGGTGCGGCTGTGAAACGCTAATTGATTTAGCAATTAACTCACAATAAAGGCGAACCCATTCAGTTCTCAGGTCTTCGAAAATGGATGAGCAACTTAAGCTCTCTTATTCACTCTTAATGGTTAACCTATAATCGGCTCGGTTATTTTACTAGTTTAACTTGCTTTTTAAACCGATGCATTCAATGTTTGCTGAGCTCAAATTAAATTATAGGCCATCAGACGAATTCTGGAGGACTTCAAATATATTGCCAGGACCGGCAGAAACAATCTTGGAAAATTTGGTTTTTACAGGTTGAAATAGAAGAAAAAAGTCGCGGAAATATTGCTAGATGAGTTTAGATTCTTGGAGACAGTTGAATTTACATAACAACGACAACTTTTCCCATTTTTTATTAAGACTAATACTTTAGTATACAATTTTTTTCTCTTTTTACATCCTTTTTGACATTTTTAACATTTAATAGATTTGCCGGCTTAGCGATTACAGTGTCCTGTTACACATAGGCTTCTTCCAGCCGTTTCCATTGTTTTCGATTATTAACCTTTCTATCCCAGATCCGACCTCCAATAACCCTGATATCATCTGTTCACCTTTTGATTTATGTTCCTCTTTTTCTGTTGCCATCACGAGGTTACAGTTTCGTTATGCTTTTAGTTCGTTTTGAACTCCCGTACCTGATTATTTGTGCTGTCCATAGCCATTCCAAATGCCTTATTTTCTTTAGAAAATTCACACACTCATTAAAAAAATATTCTCCGATTCCTCCGCAAGAATTATAATCAGATAGAAGACATGGAACATTTGCTGATGGAATGTAAGCAGAACAAATTAAAGAGGTTCTTGTTAGGCATATATAACGTAAAGGATTCACTAATTGACCCAACATACAAATTTGCCAAAAACCTGATGTCTATGGCGAATTTTAATGGCTTTAACGCTTTATTACTGTAATTTATAGTTTTACAGTAATGAATAAACGATCAAATGGATTTGATATGCCCTCAAAAGACAAAAAATCTCAAATTAAAGATAAAACAGTTTTGCTAGTTTTAAGCGTTAACGTAAAACAAAGGCAGACTTTTTCGTTTATAATATTAGTAAATAAGTATAGATACCTCGTAACTGTAGCTATTCCCATAGTAATCAAAAACTAATCAGACGTGAAAGATAACGAGCGCGGGCCCCGCGCCGCCGTTAATACAACTACAGCCCGAAGCGCAATGATACACTAATCTTTGCCCGACTCGCTAACCAATACAGCGGGTAAAATTCAATATCACGAAAGACAAAAGAAATGTATTAAACAACATACCCTCGGATAGAAACTACATGCAATTTAATAATGTTTCCTGCTTCAACAATATCTCTTGTTTCAAATCGAGGAAGTTCTCTTCCACATCTTGAAACTAAGTTTTTAATTCCATCTCATACGGTACAAAAGCATCCGAACTTTTTGTACTAGTTAGACATCAGCTTTTCTCTATTGAAAGGAAACTTTTTCAACAAGTAGGAGATAAGAGAAATGGGAATAGAGTGTTTAGAAATAATGAAAAATTATAATAAACTCTTCCCAAAATTTAAATAGCGTTTGAGAAATGTATTAAAGTTTTTTACTTTAAATTAACTGATAATAAATTAATATGGAAGTTGGAAACACCAAAATGCATTCAATTCATTATCTATACTCTGTTTTTACTACGTATGTGGATGGTAAACCTTGTCTTCTTCGATACTCATGCATCAACCATGAACTCACAATTCACTGCTTTCACACCCATATCCTCTTTCACACTCTCCGTTGATTTCTTCTTCGATCCTCCATCTATCTTAGCAGGTGTTAAAAAGTTCATAATAATTTTTGTTATGATATAGACTCCTAACCTAACCTAACCCTGAGGTAAATTTTACATCCATCATGTAACACAGAACACAGGGTTGGATGATACTGGATGATACTTCCATCTTTTCTAGTAGTTATACTAATCACAGGTCTCTTGAAAAGGGAACACGGTTTTTGCGCCATTACACTTAACTTATTATTAGTAACAAGAGTAGTTACTAAGACTTGTATATATCTTTTATATACCAGTATATTTCTCTTATATAATTCTTCTATACAAAAAAAATTAGATATAAATCTACTCCATCATTGGATTATACCAGATTTTGAATAAAATTAAGCTCAGACGCGCGAAAACTTTTACGACGCTTTCGCACCTTGCAAATTAGATAGACCTGTAACGAAATTTCTGCCTTTTCACACCTTTCTAATAAAACCTTGAATGGATATTCCTTGAGCCTTTCATGGAGATGAAAATTTTCAACCGCTTGTGAAATAACTTTCGATGAATATCATTCACGTGATTTTGGATTTTAACTTCTTGCTTTCTTCTACTTTATCACTTCCGAAAGAAATCCTTCAACATTCATAGATTTAACCCAATTTACTTAAAAAACTCTTTCTTTGAGTGAATTTTTCTGTAGGAACTATAGGCTGTATGTGTTATAAAAGGCTTCGTCGTTGATTCTCATCACACGCTC
Organism: Ornithoptera priamus; assembly: GCA_029034505.1. Taxonomy (NCBI): domain Eukaryota; kingdom Metazoa; phylum Arthropoda; class Insecta; order Lepidoptera; family Papilionidae; genus Ornithoptera; species Ornithoptera priamus. The sequence goes on along the minus strand of JARDWD010000527.1, from coordinate 1,394,657 downwards.
CGTAATTGACAATTTGACGTGATTTTTACGCGAAGTACTTTATTGTTACGGAAACAATCTACATGTTAGTAACATTTACCGAACAACAAAACAAAACATAAAGCAAATATTTTGTAATTTTTCACACTACAGTTTAGCAACAGAAACCCAGACCAGCTTCTTCTTAATATATAAAGTTGTAAAGGAATTTAGATTTGATTTTATTAGTATTAAAAACAAGTATGAACTCATACCCCTTAGATGTTGAACTTTGTATCATAATTAATATATAAGATACAGAAATGAATACACCGTGGAGATGAATAACAAAGAGAAAGCGCGACTGATAGAGAATTTTTTTCTAATCGAAATAAGAAAAACTAAAGGAAGAAAGAGATATAAATATCTCTTATTTGTATCTTGATATAAATTGTTGTATTTAATATTTTAACAAGTAGTTTTCAAACAACCCAACAGATGGTGCCACCGTGAATAATAGATCACGCTATCGTTTATCATGACATAAATCCTTATAAGGATCGTATAACTTTGTGTACATTGCCTTCGGTCAACAAGTATAATTTCATATATACATTTCCAATATTCGGTTTAAGAAAATTTAAGAAGAAAAGAAGGAAAATATATGGAAACGTGTTTCGTCCCATTCTCTCATGCTTCGACCATATATTTATAGTAGTCCCTTTTCGTTACGCTTTTTCGTTTCATAGACTCTAATTCACAATGAAGAAGAGGCTGCAAGACCCAATCGAAATTCCACTTCAGAAAATGGCTCCTGTGCTCTTTCTAATGTGAATAAACAAAATCAATACCTTTGCAGGCGCTCTCTGGTATTAGAGAGGAAAACAATTCACATCTCGTGTTGTAACCGCAGTTTAACGGTAAAAAATAGTTTTTTTATTGCATTCGTATCAAAAAGCAATCGGCCTTTATAGTTAAGGACGGGGGTGGTGGCGGATTCGCTGCGTGAAATAGAGGGGGATGGGAAACGCCACTATCAATGCAAAAGCGGCACCACCAACACAGCACTTAACGTTCGCGGCTTTATTAAACGCTTTCGCATTTTTAGTGACACTGTTTTCATAATCTTTTATTCGCGATATTTAACAATTTTTTTTTTACTTTGTTAACAGTTTAATCGTGAAATATGCTGATCTTTCTAGTTGAAAATAACGCGTTATTATAACTTTGTGCTTCGGAAATAAATCGATGTCTCTGTTTTATTAACGTATCGCCTACTGGCTGTTCCAGCCCACTTTGCTAGCTATAACAGCTCCGCAACCCCTTTAGGGGGCAACATTTTCTAAAATCCATTGTTATCGGACCGATAATCATCTTACCAAATTTCAAGTCTCCAGCCCTTATGGTTCTAGAGATATAATGATAAGTCTCTAGATAGGTGGACATCTCTTATATATGCAATAGAGATTACGTAGGTTTAAGAATTACTTAACATAGATATGTAATCATTACTAACTACAGCATCTTTCTCTCTGTAACACAGTAATGTTACTGCAATACACTGGTGGTAGGCCTCCATTGTCGGAGACCGTATAAGTAACAGTACTGTGCAAACATTACTGGGGTAACGAGACTCAACATCTTATGTTTCAGGCGATGAGCGCAATGTAGTGAGGTGTAACATCTTAACTAGCACTACTATTAAGGACGGACGTATCACTTACCATCAGGTGACCGTCCCGCTTGTCTCCTCGATTAATTCGCATAAAAAAAAATTACGTAATACTCGTCATAAGGCAAATGTACCCAACTAAACTACCTTCGATTATCGTCCATGAATCTCATAACAATTTAAATATGACTGCAAGTACTTCATCACCGTTTAACATCAGATGGAGTTATTTTCAAACATTAGCTTAACTACATAAAAAATAAGACTTTTGGTCTAGATTTTCGACCAGAGCTTAAGACTAGAAAAAAAAGAAAACTTGTAAGAAATAAACTATAAACATTAGTTCATCAATTTCCTTATTCTCAAAAGAAACAGCTCCCCGTATCGTTCTCTTTACCATCGCAGTTTCAACCTCCCATTAATTGAATGACTAGATGATCTTCAATGGTATACTGCTATTTGTCAGTATGTTTACACTGCAAACATATATTTTAGAGGGCCATTCCCCCTGTGCCGTAACGTGGGTATCGGATTTACATTATTCATAAACGATTGAGCGCTTACCGTCGGAACATTTTCATGGTGAAATTTTACGAGTAATTTTATTAACGACATCCCCTAATGGCACATGGGTAGGCTCTTTACCGTTTCCTTTGTAGGGTTAAAAACAAATGACATTTTTATGTTATATTTAACACTTTAGTATCTTCAATTAAACTAAACCCTTTTTTAAGTGCTAGTCAATTTTAGTTAATTCCTCTCTACAACAGATTACTAAATGCTGTCATTAGTATATTTAGTTGTAAATGTAAATGTATAGTAAAACGGATTTAATGTAATAAACCATATTATTATATAGAAAATTATGTATAAATAACATTTCGTAATTAAAGGTTAAATTCTATATATGTGAGTTTTAGTACGATCGTATGTAAAGAGAAATCCAGAGTTTCCTGTCAGTTCCTTTCAGAGAAGGAATTGCTGTCATTAATATGAGACCATAGCTGATTAAGTTAAGGCGAAAACACGGATAATATTTTTAAATGACGATGAACTATTTAGAATCTTTATACAGCATCACTGTTCGATTCTCTCAAACGATGCTAAAATCGATTTATATCTATATTATGCCGAATAGTTTCGATTCAAGATATAATCTAATTCTTTCAGTAGGTTATTAACCTTACATGCATCATTCTTTTAGTCATACTACAATACTGTATGGCAGTAAGAATTGATGATTTTTTTTATTCATAAGTAGCGACTACACATGATATACACTGCACCATATTATGCTCATCATCTTGAGAGATAAAATATGAAGTATTATTAACCCACAGTACTGTTTGCCTGCCTGGACGGTATTCAGCAACAGAGACCAATCACCAGTAAGAGTAACGGCAATAGTACAATAATCTAGTAAAGAAATTTATTTTGTAACATGAAACCTAAATCATGAAAAATGTAATGAAAAATTTAATATGGTAATGTTGCGTTTCAAAATAAATCCTACAACACAGCCGTCATATTTCCTTTAAAATGAAGCTTTACAATATAAAAGAATGAAGAAAAAATCTAACTAATGTTAGCTGTCTGCTTTGACCGTCGGGGTGTAGGGTAAAAGTAATAACGGTCAAAAGGGGTGAGAATGTAAAGGAAATAGCAGTAACCTTTTATTGCATTAAACGCGTAAAGAATTTCGTCAAACATAATAGTGTATACTATGTGAAAAGCTAAGAGCTGAATACTATTTTAATAGTAAGCATTACATATATATATGTAAATATTATCAAACGACTATAAACAACTAAATAATTTAATCAAATGACAGAGGAAGGAATATTTATATGGATATATAATTAATTAATAAGTTTCATAGTAAATAACGTTCGTGATATTATATGTGTGACTCAACAGATCCTAGTTGAGTTAATTTATATATATAAAGATATATACGCATTTAAAAATGTACTTAAATAGCTGTAAACATATATAGTATGTTAATTACCACAATTTTTTTTGACGTAACCATGAAAAATTCAACTTTAAACTGAAAAGTTCAAAACCTATGTCTTGTGTCAGTTCCATTTTGTTGAAGACATTCACTGTCTATACTCGTCAGGTATAGACTAAAGAAGAAAAGAACACTTTAATAAAAGTGTTATGTTTGTAACGTTACTAACTACGAAATCTGTTAACTAATTATATATCCATACATATGATCCTTGTCCAGTTATTTAATTAACTGATCTACTTTTCAATAGTCATTTCATCAACTCGTTTCATAAGCCGCCATATTGAATCAAAACTCATGTTATATCAAATTATATAAATAAATAATTACAGTAATTTACGCTTTAAAACCGTAACTTTTAACTGAACCCCGCACTTAATTAACATTGCGTTAATTTTGAACTCGAAACAGACTCGATTTACTTGCAAATGAACTTCTGACGAATTAATTAGGGATGCAACGCTACATTTAGATTTCACAATCCCGCGTACATCGTCAAATATAGTCTTTGCCTTAGTTGACTGGAAGTCAGTAAATTATTATTCTTCTCAAGTTTAACTGCTAGTCTAGTCTTAAAGAGTAACTAAACGTACTGGTGTGAAGGTATGGTTAAAGTTTCAACCCTTACAATAATACTTCTTATCCATATATAAATATACCAGAAAGTATCATTATCTTAGTTAAACAACACGTACGGTATCACCATCATCATCGCTTATATAGACGTCCACAGCTGAACATAGGCTTCCCATCAAAGATATCCACATACAGTCAGCATGGCCTCAGGTACCTCTGGGCACTAGAGGGTGTAGTATGTAGATGTTCATATGAGGGGATTTGGGTGATTTCCCACCACACTGACCCAAAGCGGGAGCCAAAGCCTCGTTTGTTGATTAACATGGTACACCACGAGCAGGTGAAGTTGGCTTGGGTTCCGTGAGTTGTTGTGCGGGAATCCTTTACCTTTTTAAATGAAGCTGATTAGAAAGCAAATATATTGCTCGTAGATATCAAAAGCATGTTTCCATTCTTTTTGTATGGTGTAATCATTACAGCAAATATATCCACTGAAGGTCATAAATATCATAAGACAATGCTATCGGCTTCAGGAAGTTAAGAGCTGTCTTTCCTTTCTAATCTCCTATGTACTGAGGATTGATAACATATACAAGACGAACTGGTGAGAGTCGCAGGAAGCCACTGGATGTGGCGATCTTTGGGGGAGGCTTATGTCCAGCAATGGACGTCTATCGACTGATGATGATGATAATATTCTGGGAATAAAACTCTTATATGTCTAATCGTAAAATATATATACGTTTCTTTAAAATCATGTAACTGTTATAACCGAGTAATATAATACTAAAAGCGTATCTCACGTTGGGCCCGTAGCCTCAGCAACAATAAAATCAAATAGTAGCCTTATAACGGCCAAGGCATCAAAACGAAAGCAATCAATGAGTGCTCTTACTCTCAGTGTACACACATCCACCAGATCAAACCTGCCACTTCAATCAATTGCTTTTTAAACAACGACTTAAGACGAGAGAGTATCATAACCACGCACCGAGTCAAACTGTGACGTCACTCTTTTTGTGTCTACTCTGCTTGACTCTATACTGCTGAGAAGTCACAAGAATATACTTCCGCTCCTGATATATAACATAGCAGAAGCATCACAGTTATGTTGCCAACGTCGAAGAAACATTTTCGTAAGAACAGCATAGAAATAGTAGTTGGCGGCATCTGTTGCCTTTACAATACGACGTGGGTGTATTCAAAAGAAGAGCGATTATATTAATAAATTACTGACATTTACCACCACAGACTATACCACCATCTAATACTAGAAGATATGGTGGTAAAACACTACTTTTATAAATATAAAAAAAAACCGTATCATGACTTGAAAATTCACAACTGTCTCTAATGCATTATAGGAAATAGTCTCCGTTGCCAGAGACCGGCTAGATACCACCGCAGCACCTATTGCGGCCGACAAACAGCACTGTGTTCCGGTTTGAAGGGTGCTGTAACTAGCGAAATTACTGGCGGTAATTAGACTACGTCTCATGTCTTAAGGCGACGAGCGAAGTGTAATACTGTGTATAGCATCCTAACAAGTACCACGTTGTGATGGGCAAGCGAGTCATTTACGATCAGATGAACCTCCCGCTCGTAAACCTTTGTATCTAGTATTCAAGAAGATATATGATAACCTCGTACCGGAAGACGTTGTGTTAGCAGGCCCGAGGATCTGATGAAGATTGCGGGCAGCGCAGGATCGATCGATGTGGGTCTTTGGGGGACGCCTATGTCCAGCAGTAGACGTCTGTCGGATAATAGTGATGATGGTGATGATAACCTCACAGATTTATCATCAGCCAATAGACTACCACTGATGGACAAAGGCCTCACCCAAACATCTCCACGTTTGTAGAGATTCATATAGAGGGATTTGGGCCATTTTCCACCACGCAAGTCCAATGCGGATTGGACGAAACCGGAGCCTTGTTTGTTAATTCGCACGGAGCTCCGCAAGCAGGCGAGGTTGGCTTGGTTCCCGTGTGTTGTTGTGCTGGACGTCTTACACCCCTTCCACCGCTCGGAGACTAAAACATTTTAATTGTAAACCAATAACGACAAAATGGCAATTGATAGCAACAACGCGATCATACGAGTGATACTCCGCAACGCTCGCGCACCGAGCGATACGCCACTTAAAGATATATAAAGGACTCGCGATAGGGGTGCGGATTGAATGCCTCCCTTCAATATTTTCATGCGGAAATTTCACGATACATTTTACCCGTGACGCATTTACACCCAACCGCCGACATCTCACTCTTATGCGGAAATGCTGTACAGTACAATGTAACTGATAACTTATCTGTATATAAGAGATTTCCACCCATGTAAAGACATCACGACATCTCTGGAGCTACAAGACCTGGAGTCTTGAAATTTAGCAAGAATATTCCTCATGATGAGTATAGGTCGGTTAGGAATGGATTTTAAACATTTCTTACCCTAAGGAGTTGCAATAAATCAACAGATCAATCAGGTGATGCAAATGCAAGTGGATTGATCACATTCTACCAAGAGATCTTAACCATACTCCCAAGCAAGCGCTTGATTGGAATATGCGAGGAGAATCCAAGCACGGTCGGTGGAGCCCAAGACCGAACGCGATGGAGAATCACTGTGGACGCGCTTTACCCCATGTTGGGGCCATAGTATATTAATGAAGGGGTTGCGCTGTGACATTACAAACAACATGAACAGTCTCATGTCAGATGCCTTCTCTCATATATTTTTTTTTATTCATCGTAGCGACTGTATGAAGCAGGAGATCACGAGGAGTTGGTGATGCTGCCCACAATAACATGCCGCATATACAATAAACTATATTGTGCCCGTCGCCGTGAGGCAAAGGAAGTTAAGAGTCATGACCATAGTAATTTCTCTAGACGAGTGCAATGTAGTGCAGTGTATATCAACCTAAGCATTACCAGCGCCTACCGTCACAACCGGCGCTTATCGTCAGGTGAACATCCAGCTCATCTCATCGCTTAACATAAAGACATCTCCACATGGAATCGATCCTGCGCTGCCTGCATCCAGCTGCTTCCAGCAACCTTCACCAAATCGTCGGACCACCTGGTGCAGAGGGCCGTTCGAGGACCTAAGTGCGCCATCGGCTATCAATCCTTCGAGCGATGTGACCTGCCCATTGCTACTTAAGGCTAGCAATCTTTTCGACTATGTCGGTGACTTTACTTCTCCTGCGAATCGCCTAATTTCTGATGGAAACGAGGGGTTTCCCAGACCGAGGAACTAGTTTTGTGTACTCAGGTTATATATATCCCTTATATATAAATATATATTGTGTGTTTTGTCTTTGGTGTTGGTGCACCACGAGCTGGTGAGGTTGCTCGGGTCACGTGAGTCGTTGTGCGGGAACCCTTACACCTCAGCTTTTAGCGTTTAGCTTGCTTCATCATAAAAGCCATGAAATTCCTCTTTATATCTTCTGTAAGCGTAAAAAATATTGGATAGTTACGTTTGGCAGAACTGGCGGTGTTTATCAAAACCTGTTTTTTTTTTGTTGCCCCCACTATTTCCTCTTCACCCCCCGTTTTTGTTTGTCCACGGTCGGTTGCCAAAGGGGGATATTTATTTGTTTGTACCAAATGTTAAGTTACAGCGAAAGTTTCGTGCCTGCTACATGATTAAGTTACTTTAAAGAAATGAAAGTATCATTTCTTCCTATTTAGGCGTAAACTTGGTGATGAGATGAGAAAGACGTTCACCTGATGGTAACTGATACGCCTGCCCATAACTGCCAATGTGGCGCTAGTTGAGATTATATAAACTGCACTTACGCTCCTCGCCCTGTGATATAAGATCTTAAATATCGCTACCTCTGTAATTTCACTAAGTACAGCGCCCTCTAAACCGGAAGACGGCAATGTATACACACTAATTTTTGATGTCAGAGGTATGAGCTGCAGTAGTACTAACCCAAATGGTCTCCGAGTACAAAGACCTGCCACCAGCAAGGTTAAACGTCCAGTGAAGAAAGAAAGTATCACAAGAAAAACTGACATTTATGAACAACTATTTCAACCGCCTTACAGCAGTGTCTAAAGATTACTGTTTTCCGGTTTGAAGTGCGCTGTAGCTAGTGAACGAATATCGAGACTTAATATCTTACATCAAGAAAATATTGTTCATATAAGAGACCTATGATGTACCTGATGATGTACAATAATTAATTTACACTACATCTGCAAAGATTTATTTTACAAAAAATCGTTTTATAATTCATCATCATCATCAGCTCATAGGCGTCCACTGCTAGACATAGACCTCCTCCAAAGATCTCCACGTTTGTAGAGGTTCATATGGGGGGATTTGAGCGAGTACCCACCACGCTAGTCCAATGCAGGATGGTAGGAGCCAGAGCCTTGTTTGTAGATTAGCAGAGTGCACCACGAACAGGTGAGGTTGGCTTGGATCCCGTGAGTTAATGTGCGGGACCCGTTACATGAATTTTCTTAATACAGTTCTGATTTAAAACTAATATCCGGAACTTTGTTTCCGGTGTTTTATAAAGTAACAGCTGAGAGCGAAGCCACATAAATTCTCCGGCTCCACGTATCTCCTTCTAACCGCGGCATAAATGCTTTTATACTGGGCACTATAGAATCCTCTTATTTTTACAAGCTTCAACCGGGGCTTCAGTAACAAACCGGACATAAAATCCTCCTATATACAACCCCCACCCTCTTTTATGTTCTTTTTAATTAATTAAATATTAACCTTCGGATGGTGTTAATCTCATTTTACAAGGCGCTGTTTGCTAAGTTGTATCTATCTGATCTATTTACTGACCTATTTCTGTGAACATCTATGCTGCATATCTACGTCCAACAGTGGGCATCTATCAGCTGATTATGATGATGATGAATTTTGATATTATATTAATTATAGATTTCTTTAATTCAGTACATTGTAATGATACCTAGATGGACTCCAACAAGTTATATTGAAATTGTATTGGAAAAAGTAACTTAATTTAATATAAGAGAGATTCATCACCATCATTTCAACTGATGGACGTCCATTGCTGGACATCTTGGACAAGAAAATACTAAAGATATAAATACATAATTTTGCTTATATGTAAGTTATTTCCGAATCCGAAGCGTTAACGTACTTCCGCTATATAAACATTGCTCCATTACGAGAGTCGTATAATTGAGAGGGTATTCTGGATGAGAACTCTTCATCATCTCAGGTTTTATTGTGATCTAAACTCGTATCAAATATAAAGGTAGGCGAGAGAACTTACAAAATATTCCCACTGTAACCGGATCCGGATATTTCTTTGCTATAAAAAATGTTAGTCCGCCGAGTGGCCGTTCGGCACATTGATATGTATTATCTAAAGCAGAGAACGTCGCCTGCAACCGTATCGGCCGCCGCCCCGGGGGTTCTAAATCCCAACCCCACTTCCATAAACCCTATTCCGCATTAACCTTTTCCTTGGGCGGTGTACACTAACAGTTATTTTCTATACATCGCATTAGAGGGCGGCGCGCCCGAGGGTAGGAAACATCAAATTCATGATTAATGAGAAACACAATTTAGTACATTACCGTGAGTATAAAATGTACGTTAACTTCCGTTACCTTAACTAATGTCTTCGTTTTTTAAACCTTTAATTTAACCTTCATTTTTTATAAGAAAGACGTAATAACAAAGCACTAATTAGTATGTTTTCACATTAGTACATTGTATATTTATTACTAGTAATTTTCCTAGCCACAAAGCTGACACAGTTCAACGGAAGTAGTAATGATTCTAATACTTGGGAAGAGCAGGTGATAAAGAGTGATGGAGAAGATGATGAATGACCCGTTTCGTGTGACATAAGCACTTAAGTTACTTTCCAGTTAAATAATAATAATTTTTTTTATCCTACGATACGCTGTTCTACAATACGCTCGTCGCTTTTAGACATAAAATATTGTATCGTTACCTCAGTAATTAAATTAGTCACAGCGCCTTTCAAACCTGAACAGAATAAACATTACATTTTAGTGGCAGAAATAGGACCAAGGGTTACCTACCTAGACCGATCTCCAGCAACAGAGACCTACGCATCACTTACCATCAGGTGAACGTCTTGCTCGTCTCTTAATGAAAAAATAAATCGTCACAATGTAAAACAGAAATCTCCGCAACAGCCGCAAACTGCTGCAATTTCACAAATATTCAGTTTCGTATTAAACGAAATTCCAATCAGGGGGTTCGGCTGCACCCCAATTGTTCATTTTTTCACCGAATTTCAATTTCATCGAGGGAGTGTTTGGCCGTTTTCAGTCTAGCCCAAAAGAATTTCTCGACAGAGCTAACTGTGCAATGTTTTGACACTCTTCGCATGCAGCACGCTTCCCTGATTTATTTTCAACCAACCACCCAAAAAGAGTAATAAGGGTAATTTCTCCCGAACATCTTATTAATGCCCAAAATCTTTTTTTTTGTAATTTATACGATTTACTGAAAACTGTCTAGATACCACCGCAGAGCTCATTGCAGCTGGCAAAAAGTAGTGTGCAAACATTACTGTGTTCCGGTTCGAAGGGCGCTGTAGCTAATGAAATTACTGGGCTAACGCGTCTTAACATTTTGTGTCACAACGCGACGAGCGCAAAGTGGTTCAGTGTATCCTACCTAGCACCATTTTGTTATGGGCTGGTGTATCACTTAGAATCAAGTGAATGTCTCAGTCGTCTCGTTGAATAAAAAAGAATCGAAAAAAAATCCATCAACCAATTTATATCTATACTTGTGCATATATACAAAAATTTACTACTTTTAATACACCACATATATATATATATATATACAAATTTAAAATCTTATTCTAATAAAACCAATGATCAAAAGCGTTAGTATTCTAGAATATACCACGAGTCGCTTAGGAGCACGCGGGGAACATTCCACCCCGCACAGATAATGACCACAATTTATTCCGAAGTGTACACCCCTCCGCTGAACATCCCAATTCCAACATGTGTTACCAACGATCCCGCTCGTTAAATTTGTTGAACAACGGACGCAGCAACTATTATATTATAACTTTAATAATATTGTAAACATACAACGAAATGGGACGCAGTGTGATAGATGAGCAGAAGTATGATAGATGAGCAGAAGTATGATAGATGAGCAGAGTATGATAGAAAAGAGATAATGGAGGACTAGAATGAGTTAAATAATGTAAATAGAGTCATGGCTAATGAACATCAAATAAAGGCTCTAACCCACCACACGCATTGAGGAATATATTTAAAAAAAATAGTATATTAAACAAAACTATTATTTTTATTGTTACATTTGAAGGTTGTATAGTTAGCAACAAAACAAATATATGGAAAACCGTATGGTTTCCTGAAGTAAATCTAGGTTCTATTGGTTTCTTTAGAAACAGATTTTTTTTTCAGCGCAGATTGATAAGTTATCTGTTGACAACTAAACAAAAAGGGTATATCATGTAAAAAGTAAAGAATCCGATTGATGACCTTTTTAGAAGATAATTTGATAATTGTATATTAAAAATTTTCAAAATGGCGTCTTTAATTATAATAATTGATGCAACTACTTCTTCATCATATATATCTTATGTATATATATATATTTATATAATTATAAATAAAGAAATTAGAAAAAAATACATATAAGCAGCCCGTTTTCATTCACCAGGACACTATAGCAAGTATTTTTTTTAATTCAATTAAGCTGTGATATTAACGGGATGTCCACCTGGTGGTAAGTGATACGCCTGCCGATAACAACGTGGCGCTAGTCATGATATATACTGCTGCACATTGCGCTCGTCGCCTGACACATAAGATGTTCAGTCTCGTTACCCCAGTAATTACACTAGCTAAAGCGCCCTTGAAACCGGAATACAGTAACGATTGCGCAGTACTGTTTGTCGGCTGCAATATGCGCTGCGTTGGTACCTACCTAAACAGTCTCCGGCGACTAAGACTTACCAGCAGGAAGTAATGGATTATTTTAACATCCTAACTTACAGCTCATCATAATTCGCAGACTTGCTGCTCATCAACAGATAACCTATCAATGTCCGTTGAAACAAAAATCTCCAATAGAATCTAGATTTACTTCAGGAGACCATATCCATATATCCTTCACCATTTCCTCCCTGGATGGAATATAATATTCTCTTGAGATGTTGTGTATTATTTACGTGGCATAAAAAACGGGTGATCTAGTTTTGGTTATACCCCCAATCGCTTCACCGGGTGGCTCGGAGCGAAATCGACGCCATTTTATGGCCTATAACTAAACAATATGGCGGACGGCGCGAAAATATATTTGGCGCGAAATATGCGCACTGTAGTGTCGCTTAGGATTTAAGTAAAGTACGCTTTCTTTTAGGATAATATTGCGGAATCTAAGCAATAATAAATATAACTTATTGTGTTTTTTTTTAACGGAACGTAAAAGTTATAAATATTATTATTACTTGCTTGGTCGTATCGTCAATATCGTCTCAATATAGATTTTATTGGGGGTAGATCTATGTTGCCAGAAACCGTATTTTTTTCCCATCCCAGCTGATGGTAAGTGGCGATGTAGACTTTGGTGGTAAAGTGCACTAGTCTAGAAGTAGCCTATTCACTCTTCTCTTAAAGATACCCACGTCATACCTGGACGGATACACTGACGTCGGCAGACTATTCCAATCCTAGTCCCGTTTAGGTAGGTACCACCGCAGCGATTATTGCAGCGGACAAACAGTGTTCCGGTTTGATCGGTGTTGTAGCTAGTGAAATTACTAGCGGTGCAGTGTGTATCATGCTAACTAGAGCCACATTGTTATGGGCAAAGGTTACACTTACCATCTGGTGAAGGTCTTACTCGTCTCATCGCTACCTCGAATAGAACAAAAATAGAGGTCCACAGCCAAACAGATCTTTAGTTTGTTAAATATAAGTATTATTGCTAATACTTTAATAACATATATATAAATAATCTTCAGTCTCTTTTCATCATGAGACTTGAAGAAATCTTTTTCCTCGTCCTTTGAATTGAAATTATTTATGACAACAAACTACTCGGTTTAAAATTTAATACAGGACATATATCCTTGTCAATGTTTTTCGTATCTATCGTTTTATCGATCGATTTTTTTTAGATTTTAATACAAATTATAAACAGGTATACAATCTATTTATATATATAATAAAACGGGTTTTGTTTGTTCGCAAATCACTTGAAAACTAGTGAACGTATCGACATGGGAACATGAGCATTCGACGCGGAATGACTTGCAGATACCTTCATCCTTTTATTCCATCCCTCAACATTTTACTTCTATTAACGTATTAATTTCGTATTATTTATACGGTTGCTATAGTAACGGTTGATATAGAAAGTCATTTGCGGTGGCGGTTGCTCTCAAATAATTTGAGACAAATTTCAAGCTAGCAGCTATATATACGTAAACGCCTGGACAGTACCTATTCATTTGTCTTGTGATGGTCCAGGTTCAATTAAGGACTTTACATATGGAGATTGGATTCCGATTATGGCTTTATTTTATATTTAGTTTAGCCCATTAGAGATATAAAATATATGTACTGTACCATCATTATCAGCCGATAGACGTCCACTGCTGGACATAGACCTCTCACAAGGATCTCCACATACAGTCAGCATGGCCTTCAGTACCGCGGGGCACTAGGAAGTGTCATATGTAAGGGTTCATAGTGGGGTATTTGAGCTATTTCCCACCACACTTGCCTAAGCCGGTTGGCGGGAGTAGGTGAAATTGGCTTGGGACCCGTGAGTGTTAATGCTGGACTTCTTACACCCTCTGTATATATGTACTGTATATATACATATATCTATATAAACGTTGTATTAAATTATTAATTTGAAACGTAATCGTCATCTTCAATTGCTTTGAAACTTCGACCAAGTGAAGTAAGACGTTGAGAGAGAATTGTATACTTTGTTTATTTCCCCGGTGACGTCGACGTTTGCGAGATAAAGCTGCTTTAAAATCAAAGTAAAAGATCTTTATAATGAACATCCCCACGATCAATTCCCTGGGCGTCATAAGTATAAGATACTTCGACTCCTATCTTGTGAAACAGGGGTGCTTTTAAGATGCAAAGTATTGATGAAAAGATATTTCTCAACATTTACTTCAATGATAATTTGTTAATGAACATATATACCATTTTATATATTTATATTAATCCTTCCTATTGATATTGTCTATGGAAAATTAGTATAATACAGTAACTTATAGTCAACACTTTACCCACTGAAATACATCCGCCTCAAATACTATACAAGAGAGCTACGCTCAATGACAACAGTATACGTATAATGTATGCTTTTTTATAAATAAATATAACTATTAATAACAACAATTAACACCTCATTAAGATTAATAACGAGAATATGAACTCCTTGTTCATAATTTCCTCGTTTCATACTGTACAACTGGAACAGGTGTCGAAGCGAACAATTCGCTCTATTCCCGTTCGTTAGGAAAGCTTACACTTCCGGCTTCTGTTCAGCTGCTTACAACACGCTTGTGTAACAAATACCTACTTTAGATGCGGTCTGTAATACAGTCTATAGATAAATACCATCGCAGCTTCAAACCTGTGACAAGTAACAGCAAGTGATCTGACGTAAGTAATCGGAGAACGTTGAACTGTTAACGTATGGAATATAAATAACTCCTTTTGTTGATGATTAAAAAAAAACAAAATTTATTTCAATTAATATTTACATATAAACATTAACTTTAACTTAGAGCATATATATAGTATATTCCAATTGTACATATAATACCTGATTATTATGGGTATATTACATTAACTAGACCTAAATCCCTCGTGCTACCTTTTAACCCTTCTCTAACTGTGTCCCATTTAATAAATTCCTTTTGACTTATTATCAAAAAAGGGCCCCCTACTCTAGTCGTTACGATTATAACATTTACATTATAAAAATTCTGATGAACAAAATGATAGAAACAAGGGTAGAAAATAAATCCCTACCAACGCCTTGGTAATTGGCGAAGATATTAAGAGGTATATACAAAAAGGTGCGTCCGAATTGTTTCGCCGAGCCAGAGGCAGGAAAGACTGTACCATACTGGTCGCCAGCCTTCACTAGTTGGAGAAGCACCTTAAGAAGAAGATATACAAAAAACACAGATGAAGAGCAATCTGTAAATCTGGATTCCACATTCGTCTGTAACCTTTACAGTGTCACATAGGTAAGACATATATCTACAAGATTGCTTACTCTGCCTTTAAAGATGATGAGAAATAAAGAAAGATGAGATCTATATATCTATAAGTAAATATGGTGTGTGTTAGAAGCTGACTGACATCTATGGAAGTATTATATTGGGCTGTAAGGGTACCTGCACAACAACTCACAGGATCCAAGTCAACCTCACCTCTTCGTGGTGCACCTTGCCAATCAACGAACTAGGCTCTGGCTCCCATCAACTCGCATTCCTAGCGTGTTGGGAAATGGCCCAAACTCCCCCATAAGAATACTCACCTGGTCATGTGGGAATCTTTGGAGGAGGTCTCTGTCCAGCAGCGAACATCTATGGCCTCGACGAAGACGATAATGATGCAAGTAATGATGTGTGATTATAAAAGAAACTAATAATGAAAGTTTAGGGCGAGGTGAACGTCTATTTCGTTATGAAGTAAAAGAAAGCATGATTTCCGTTTATAGCCATCATTCGGACCGTTTAAATCAGCTGTTGGGTGATTACAGCTGGAAACACCGACGGCATCCGGAGGCGAGGCTCGCGGCGGCGGTTTTACAACCGTCGCAATAAAAAACCAAATCGGCGAAATTGAACTGCGGCAGCGGGAACAACAAAACCAAGGAACAATTCCACTTAACCAAATAACAGTAAACGGTGCTCATGATCTTTAACTGCTTTGGTTTAGTATGTTTCACTGCAGCAGTTAGTGCATACTAATATCTTTACACATGACAAGCTATAGTCTTAGATCGGGGGAAGCAGCTGGATGTGGGCAGCGCGCGACCGATCGATGTGAAGATCTTTGGGCAGGCCATGTCCAGCAGTGGACGTCTATCGGCTGATGATAATGATGATAGTTTTACTTTTAAGAGGACTAATAGACGTCAGAGAAAATATTATAACTGTTAAAACAATTATTTCTTTATTCTTACATACTAGCCGTTCCTTGCCCGCTTTGCTGGCCGTAACACCCCCGCAATACCCTTTGGGGAAGGAATTTTGTAAAATCCATTCTTAGCTGACTTTAAGTGGCATAAGTAATATCTTAACCAAATTATGCATTTTTATGTCAAATATTTTCGGAGATTTCGTCGATGAGTAAACAAATCTCTGTATATCTCCTATAGATACTATCTCTTCCCCGTCCGTATTGCTAACCACATTTAAGGAAGGAATTTCGTAAAATATATATTCTTAGCTGCTTTACTCTTCACAAAAGGAATCTTCCTGCCAAATTTCAAGTCTGCAGGACTTATGGTTCCAGAGATATCGTGATGAATCACGACATAGGCGAGAATCTTTTATATATATAGATATAGATCTATGTAGGCGCGGATATTGAAACGTAAATTTCAATTGCGATTTAACTCTTTGAAAAAATCGTGATATGAATATATATTTTAGAACTTTCTCTATATTTACTATCTAGTATAAAGTATAGAAATATCTATAAAACAAACTAACCGCATGTATAGCAAAGCAAAATTCTAATACGTCATTGCAAAAACGTCATGAATTTTAAAACACATCAATCTGTTTCGCAGAGCAAACATTCTATTTATTTTCAGTTTCAGCCAACATCGGACAAGGAAGCCGATCAATAACATCGCCCTTCACAGACGGGGGAAGGTTTTCTAAGGGTTGAAGAGAGTAGAAATTGTTCATATAGCTTTAAAGGTAAATTCACAAGGAGAGAAAAATTGTTGCAAACTGAGACACGAGTAGTTTTATTAATACTTTAACTAAAAGAATATTATCGATAATATATAATTACAAAAAAAAAAATCCTTATGTATAATTTCAACAATAAAAGTCATACTTTTCATACATTTACATTAAAGGCTTACCTTTAAAAATAATTTAGTCTTACAAATATTATAAAAGTTTAAGTCTTCTTAATATTTGAGAGACTTACTTTTAGTTATATTTTTTGAACCAGTAAAGATTCGTCAAAACCAGTTCATACATTAAAATATTCAAATTTACTAAATTATTATATATCTACAATTAATAAGAAATTATTAATATTTTTAACTCCTTACTAATCAGATATTCTTTTGTAATAATATTTTTATTAATAACAAACATCAATATCTAAATTGTATAACTTTACATACAGTGTATGAAAGATTTGTTACTTAGCAGTGGTATTACTAGGAAAATTCTTTTTTTGATAATAATAAATTATTCTTGTCGTATATTTATACGCTACAGCCGTCATTTGTAGCATTAAGCTAAGTAACACTACATAGGGCATTGCTACGAATCCTCTTAAGTGCTACGAACAATATCAAAGTTTCTTTCTATTCACAAAGTTTTATCGCTGTTAGAATTATTCTATCTCATTACCATTTGTCATTTACTTTAAAAATAACTTCAAAAACTTATTTCAATCAAAAACAAGGCGATTTGTTGAGAGTTATTTTTTTTATTATAATTTTAAAGCTAAATAAAAATAATAAGTTTCATGTATAAGTAACAAGCAGTGTTGTGCTACATCGCACGTTTACAACAAATATTTTTTAGTAATTAAGCGTAGTTTAGTAGTGATGATGTTGTTAGTAGATTTACTGTTAAGTTAAGAATTAGTCTATGTGAATTTAATTAAGTGTTAAACAAAGAAATTAAGGATACAGACGTAACATTGTAACACGCGAGTATTCACCGCGCGGCGCGATAATTCTAATGGACGCCTACTAGCGTGCTCCGACGTAACGGCAAGCTACGGCGAGCTTACACCACATCCTCCTGAAAGCTCCCCCGGGGATTAACATCCGTATTCAAACGCCATTACTACGAGGCTTAAGCGGCTCCGCTGGCGTTCAGGTTATCAACTACACAACACAATTCATTACTCTTAAACAATTTAATAATGAAATCATCTGATAAAACAAAGGGGTGTGTAGAGGTTCCGCTCAATATCTTACGGAGCCTAAGCCAACCTCGCCTGCACGCGGTGCACCCTGCTGAAAAACAGACGAGGCTCCGACCACCCACCAACCCGCAATGGGCTAGGGTAGTGGATTTACGGCCCAATTCCCCTCAACGAACTCCAACACGATGTGGAGATCTCTAAGGGAGGATTATATCCAGCTGTGGACGTCTGTCGGCTGATAAAGATGATGATGATAAGACAAAATATTTCACATACATATTTAAAAATGGACGATCATTACACACTATATCTTAAACTAGATATCTGATCGTAAGATAGTAGATGGACATGTAATGTGGTACTGGGGAAGGATGCTGAACATATACTGGCTAGAGCATAACTTCTTCATTTTAAGACAAAATCAAAATGCGCCTTTTGACCGTCTGCATCGGAAGCTGAACTTCTTAGGTCACATTAGAAGAAAAATAGGAAATATCTTGAAGAAACTTGTCGTTAACGGCAAGATTGATAACAGAGGGCCGCGTGGACGAATCCCAAGACGTTGGACCGAAGACGTGAAGGAGACCAATGACGCTACGTATAAAGCGTCCACCAGTCCACCACCTAAATAAGTGACATACCATCGTGAAAAGTAGGTTCCCGATAAGGATTCCAGTGCCTCAGCACTTGAGGAACCGACTTTAAGAAAGAGAGACTGATATCTATAGATAATACATATATAAGAGATTTACTGGTAGTAGTGGTAGTTAGTTCCTCTTGCTGGAGACTATATATGCTGCTAATAGCGCAGCTCGTACTTCTGTCGCCAAACAGCAGTGTGCAGACATTAACGTTTCCGGTTAGAAGGGCGTTGTTGGTAATGAAATTACTGAGTTAATGATATTTAATTTAGGACATTATTACAACATTAACAATGAAAGAGGTGTAATAACTCACGGGACCGAAGCCAACCTCACCTGCTCGTGGTGCAGCCTGCTAATCAGCAAACGAGGATCTGGCTCCCACCAAGCCGTGTTGGGCCAGCGTGGTGGGAAATGGCCCAAATCCCTCAATAGGAATCCCTATAAACGACGGCCACTGATGCCCGACGATGCAGGCAACAGAAGACCGATCGATGGGAGGATCTTTGGCGGAAACTTATGTCCAGCAGTGCGGTTTATGCAATAAGAACTAATTTTTTTTTTATTTATTATTTACCAGTCATTTTTAATTTAACTGTTAGTTAATTAAATATTATGTTTGGTAAGACGGCTGCGTCATTACGCATGAAACGTTTAACGGGTCATTTAGTTAACAACAGGCCGGGACCGAATCACGCTTACTTGCATCCAAAGGGTCCTTGATGATTTACACAGCCTCTAAACTGGTCGAAATATAACGTAAGAGACATGGAACTTTATTCTACATTAAGTTTAAATAAATAACATCAAAAAGGATTCAATATACATACACCAACTTCTATATAATTGTACATATGCCAAAATGTTTGTCCTCAAGAGAAGACACATCAAGTGCTATCTATGAATAAGTAAATCTAATAATAACTTAATATATATAATATTATTTTTTTTTAATTCTATGAAAAGACGAAACTAGCGAGATGTTATACAAATGATTAGTACTAGTTAGGATGGTATACACAGCACCACATTATCACCCTGAGACAAGATGTTATGTATGTCTCGTTGCTAACTTCATTACTAATATCTCTTACTAACTATATATATATAGTGTGAATATGTTTAAAGGACTACGCACAACAACTCACAGGACTCAAGCCAACCTCACCAGCTCGTGGTGAACACTGCTAATCACCAAACAACGATTTCGCTCCTACCAACCCGCTTTGGACTGGCGTGGTGTGAAACGATCTAAATCCTACCCAATAGACCCTCTACAAACGACAGCTCCTAGTGCCCGACGGTGTCGGAAAGCATGCTGACTGTGGTCAAAGTCTCAGGAAGACGTTGGATGCGCTTAACATAGGACCGATCGGTGTGGAGATCTTTGAGGGAGGCCTACGTTCAGCTGTGGTCGTCTATCAGTTAATGATGATCATGATATATATATATAAATAATATATATAAACATATTAGAGTAAACAGTAGTTCAAGTAATATGAATATATGTCATCGAATTTAGACAAAACAAAGGACTGTCTTGTCTCAGGTTCAATTCCGGCGATCGAGTTTAATTACATTGGATGTAAGGCATCTCGAATAACAACTCACTGCACCCAAGCCAGCCTCACCTGCTCGTCATGCATCAAGCTAATCAACAAACGAGGCTCTAGCTCCCACCAACCCGCATTGGACCAGCGTAGTTGGAAATGGCCCAAACACCCCCTAAATAAACCTCTACAAACGCGTAGATCTTTGGGAGAGCCTATGTCCAGCAGCGGACGTCTATCGGCTGATGATGATGATGAAATACATTGTAACTCTGCCTCCGTAACACTAAGCTTTTCAGTAATTAAAACGGAGCCAGGAAAACGGAAATATATGTTAGTATATAAAACGGCATTAAATTTAGACACGGCGGTCTCTACGCTGGGCGTTATGTATATATATATATATGTATGTATAAAACCGCTGCAAACGCGAAACTGCACGAAAAGCTGCACCACGCTAAATTGAATAATTTATGCTCGTGCACAGCTATAAATGCAGCACCGCTAAACTTGAACACCGAAGGAATATCTGCCGAGCTGATCCGGCACACTCGACCAACCCAATTTGAACCGTACCCACGTGATAAGGTTTTCAATACGTTTCCGGTTGTGGTGAGTATTCCTCATAATCAGCCGGTAGACGTCCACTGTTGGACATAGGCCTCTCACAAAGATCTCCACATCGATGGATCCTGTTCTGTCCGCCTCCAGCGACTTCGAAGATTTGAGCCATTTCTAACCACGTTGGCCCAATGCGGCTTGGTGGGAGCCAGAGCCTCGTTTACTGATTAGCAGGGTGCACCACGAGCAGGTGAGGTTGGCTTGGGTCCCGTTAGTTGTCGTGAAATTGAGATCTAGAGTTATCATAAAATATATGATGATGATGATATTATCATAACGGTACTAAAACATTACTAAAGCAAAAATAATTGCAAGGAAACTCGGAATCCTTGCCGGAGTACGCTGCTTCACACTGGAACAGCTTGTGACCTTGTTTAAAACAGAGCGCTGCTGCCATATATGGACAGGTTACCGCCAATTACCAACTGACAGTTTTGGACTCGATAGAAAGGCACGCCTTGAGGGTAGTCGGTGACTAGAAATAGTTAAGTTTAAAACTGGATAGTCTGGATCCACAGATCCTAGATAGCTAGACTCTCGGTGTTCCGAACGCTTTTCAAAGTGTACTCAAGAATTACATGATGTAATAACCCCATCGTCCTTTTACCATCAGAAATACCATCGGACACACGACAGACATACAATCCTTCATTGTCATCTTTAGTGCGACCAGCGTTGGATTGGAACAGTCCGCCGGCGTTGGTGACGTGAGAGTTTTCAAGAGAAGACTAAATAACCTTCTTCTCGACTAGTCCGCTTTACCAACTAGTTTAGATCTCCGAATTCCATCGAGGAGTATAAGCACTAAGCTGTATAATATTAAAAAAAAACTAGCTTCTGGTGGAATTCGAGGTTGTGCGAGACTGCTATTCACTAAAACCCCCTCGCTGCTCTGCATCAGTACATTCAAAGAGGCTCCGGGATCTCTTACAGAACGCACCGGTGCCCTCGTACTCTTTGTGTTAACACATCCCTGAGGATCGTAATCCTCTTAAGCATCATCGCTGAGCCATACGCTGTCCCAAGTACGTTGGTTTGATGAGCGATTAGGTCCCCCACCCTCAAGACCCGCGAAACCCGTATACCCTTTTAGTCGCCTTCTACGACAGGCAGGGTTTACCTTAGTCCTGTTCTTACTAGCCCGATACTACAGGGCTGTTGAATTAATAACTTACGAATGTTTGTCCCATTGGAACTTTAAGTTCTTTCCTACTTAATTCTAGTTATAGTAGTGGTAAATATAGTTCAAGATATAACTTAATACATCAGTAAACAACAGGAAAGTAAGTATTAGTAAAAAAGTGGAAGATCAACTGTAAAATTACGTTTTCCTTTCAGGAGTCTGCGTCTGACGGAGCTAAAGGAATCAATTTAGCGAAACGTATCGAAATAAAGTAACAAAGTATATTGAAACTTCGATAGTTGCAAATAGAAAAGCATTGATAAAATATTTTTTTTTAATTCAAGTAAACGACAAGTCAACAGGTTCACCTGTTTATAAGTGATACGCCAGGTTATAACAACGTGGCTGTAATTAGAATGGTATATACTAGACTACAATGGTAGGTCTCCGTTGCCGGAGACCGCCTGGGTACCACCGCAGCTCCTATTGCAGCCGCAAAACAGTAGCGTGCAAACATTACTGTGATCCGGTTTGAAGGGTGCTATAGGGTGTAATTACTGAAGTAACGAGACTTAACAGCTTATGTCTCGAGGCGACGAGCGCAATGTGCTGCTGTGAATACCATCTTAACTAGCGCCACGTTGTTGATACAAGCGTATCACTTACCAATAATGAAGTTGTGCCATTTTTTTTTTCTTATTTTACGAGGCGAACGAGACGATCACCTGATAGTAAGTGACACGCCTGCACATAACAATGTCGCGCTAGTTAGGATGATATATATTGCAATAGTTTGTGGTCGCCGCCTTAGGAGTAGTCCTAACATCTGTAATTTCTATAGTTCCAGCGACCTTCAAACCGGGAAACAGTAATGTTTGCACACTTATTAGCTTCAATAGGCGCTGCGATGGTACCTACCCAGACTGTCTCCGGCATCAGGGTCGTACCACCAGTGAGATTATTATAAAAATCTCTAAAACATCGAACTTTCTCACAACCCACGAATACATCACAATTAGGAAGTTTTCAAACATGATAATTATTACTGCGGGTAACTTTTTAAAACGCGAAACGTGTAAAAGTTTACAAACAGTTAATTTACACAGTAATAAATTTTGTCTACTACAATACAGTAATACCCACGGGTAACAAGCAAGTATATTAATTTTATAAACAAAAAAGCGATAAGACAAGAAGTAATTCCACTTAATTTTAAATAAGGACTTATTCATTAGCTCAGTAATTTCACTAGCTCCAGCGCCCTTCAAGCCGGAACACAGTAATGTTTGCAAGCCAGTGTTTAGCGGAAAGAATAGAAGCTGCTAACATAATAGTCTTAAGTCTCAACAAAAAGTTATCACGATATTGCTAGAGTCTCATTAGTATTGAAAATCTGGTGGTAGGTTTCTGTACTCGGAGACAGTCTAGGTAACACCGCACCTCCTATTTCTCCCTTTGGCGTTGTAGCTAGTGTAATTATTACAATAACTAGACTTAACATCTTATGTCTAATTCGACTAGCACAATGTGTATACCATCCTAATTAGCGCCACATTGTCAGGGGCAGGAGAATTGCTTACCATCAGGTGTACGTCTCGCTTCATTCCTCGCTTCCCACAATAAAAAAAAAATATTTTTATCTGCGAAACGTACTCATGACTTGATCCTAACGCAGATAGATAGAGAGATAGAGAGCGGCTCGTTGTCCGAATAAGAACTCGTTAGTCACAACGTGCAGTTTAAAAGAAGTTATTCACCTGATGCCACGCCTACCCTTAACAATGTGGCACTTGTTAGGATGATATACACAGCACCACATTGTGCTCACCGCTTTAAGAGGTAAGACGGTGAGTCTTACCCCAGTAATGACACTAGCTACACTCTCCTTAATACCATGATAATGTTTTCAAAGTACTGTTTGACGACAAAATTAGACGCTGCGCAAGTACAGGTGGTAAGTCTCGGCAGCGAAGTCCTACCACCAGTAAATTCGACGAGTAGACATCAGTTTATTTCCTGTGAGAATATTTACTATAATTTTAATATATTACTGATTATCAGCGACATGGAATATGCAAACTCGCGGCCTGCCCGCGCTAATTTTAGCTGGGAATATTTCGTGTCGGCCGCCATGTTGGTTATTTATCGGGCGTAAAATGGCATCGCTACCCGCCGGGCCTTCATCGGAGCGATCCTGAAGCGAAAACTAAATAATATAAATATATAAAATGCTCCCCTGCCGAGAATAAACCCTCGATACCTTATTTATGATATGCTAAAGTCCCGACTAAGGTATTTTTTTTATTTCCAGTTATTTCAGGACTAGGGTGTAAGAGATCCAAGCTAACCTCTCCTGGTGTGTGGCAACTTAGCTAATCAACAAACGAGACTTGACTTGCACCAATCGGCATTAGGCTACCGTGGTAGCAAAAGGCGCAAATCTCCCCACATGAACCCCTACAAACGACGGTTGAAGTGGGGTCACGCACCCCTTTAGTGAATTCCGACGCACGCAGCAACATCAGCACTATATTGATAATGTACAGAACAACTTACTAAGTACAACAGCGTTATGACGGTCCAGAGAGATCCAATTGATAGATAAAGTTGTATACTTCGTGATAGAATACTGCCTCCAGTCTTAGTGTTACAAAGATCCAGAGAGATCCAGTGAATGCGTACAATTGTATACTCCGTAAAGATTTACTGATCCAAGTCAATGTACAAAAAGATACACGATACTTAGAAACGATAGCGTGATCTATTGTTCACAGTGGCGCCATCTGTTGGGCCTGTTTGTAAACTAATTGTTACAAGTTTAAATTTAAACATTATACTGCACCATGAGGGTATTATTAAACGGGGTTGCGCTGCACCGAGCCGCAA
This sequence comes from Ornithoptera priamus, assembly GCA_029034505.1. NCBI lineage: Eukaryota > Metazoa > Arthropoda > Insecta > Lepidoptera > Papilionidae > Ornithoptera > Ornithoptera priamus. Next base: position 1,369,463 of record JARDWD010000527.1, on the reverse strand, counting down.
TATAAATACACCCCGTCGAGATACTGTTCTAAATGTATGAAGCCGGTTTAATGTATACAGAGCTAAATGAATAATTTATATTTGTACACTCCGCGGCTAATTTAAGTGTATTAATTCCATTATACTACGGAGCAGCACCCGCGTTCATCTGATGGTAAGTTTTACTCCCGCCCGTATATATATAGCAGGTTGGAATTGTACACAGCTATATTGTAATCATCCCCTTCAGAGACAAGAGTTTACGTTCTCGTTACTCTAGCAATTCTACCAGCTACAATTTCCTTCAAACAGGAACACAGTATCATTAAGGATAAATAGGTTTATTCTAGACTGACGCCCTTTACCATCAATTGGTACATCGCTGTTTACCATCAAGTACGATACCAGTTATAATAAAAACATTTAAGAGTATCAAAGAAATCAATAGTAAGAGAAATGAATGTTAACACGCGGTTAAACCAAACTTTGTATTCTGATTGATTTGTAAGAGAATGAGATAAATATACCATGGAGATGGTAAACACAGTGAGAAGGCTATTGATTACCGATTTATTAAATAGAATTAGAAAAGGACGAAAAAGAATCAGATGAATAAAATCATTTACTAAAAATTTTAACTTCCTCCTTCTCCCCGTCTAGTATATTTTGAAGTATATTTAATACAGTATACAGCACGGAGATTAGTCTGCATGATATTTCCATGTCCGGTAGAGTAGTGGTCAAGCTGCGAACCATAGCACAAAGAGGAAACAATGATCATCATCATAAATATTCTCCCACAGCATAAACCTTCTAAAAACATATAACTTGTGGTAGGTCTCTTCTGCTGAAAACCTAACCTATATAGGTATCACCGCAGCGCCTATTGCAGCAGCTAAACATTATTGTGTAAACATTAATGTGTTCCGGTTTGAAAGGCGCCGTATCTAGCGTAATCACTGGGATAACGAGACCTAACATCTTATGTATTAATGCGACGAGCGCAATGTGGTGCTGCGTATAAAGTCCTAACTAGCGCTAAGTTGATATGTTATGGGAGGTTGTTTCACTTACCATCAAGTGAACATTCCGCTAGTATTACCGCTTCGTTGAAGATAAAATAATAACCGTTCCGTTACACTTTTTCGTTTCATAAAATCGAATTCACACCATCCCAAAAGTGACTTGGGGATCATTAAGAGAAAAGTGAATAGACTGCTTCTAGACTAGTGTGCTTCACCACCAAAGACTGCATCGCCTCTTACCATAAGATGGGATCGCAGTAAAACGCTGATCTATACGATAAAAAAAGGAACACTCCCAAAAATGTTTTATAACGGAAACGTCTCCAACTGTATTCTGATGAAGAATATTCGATAAAACAATGGACATATTGGAAACTTCTTCGGAACTAAGTTGTAATAAAATCCAGTGAATGAACCTTCACGATGAACTGCCGCTGTGTTTGAAGCATCTCAGAATATCAAAAGAATTTTCGCATTAAGTGAAACTAATTACGATACAAAGTAAATTGAAGAATAGTGAAGTTGAATAAAATTATTCCTATCAAGGAATACTTCCCCGGATACAGATTAAAAAGTGACGCAGGTCTTTCATGTTTCAGAAGATTTATTCTTAAGTACAGCAATTTCCATTTCCGTTATACTATTCAGCTGATAGGGATTTATTATTTTTTTTTATTTTGAATTTATTTTCCAGAATCAAGCAGAAGAATTACTTCTAGAAGTTTTTAAAGTTGGATCTGAAGATCGGTTTATTTAAGTCATGTCTAAGTTACGAGATATTCGTACTATTGTGGTAGCCAACGTATTACATCTAAATATATTTAGCTTACAACTTGTCACTAAAGATTTATTTACATTTTTAATTTCTAATTTTAAGAGCGTTATCGTCATCAAGCGATACATGTCCACTGCTGGACATAGGCCTCCTCTAAAGAACCCCACATCAATCGGTTCAGCTGCGCCCGCATCGCGGAGCGCTAAATGCCGTCGTTTGTGGAGGTTCATAATGCGGGTTGGTCGGAACCAGATCCTTGTTTATTGATAAGCAGGATGCAGTACGAGCTGATGATCGGCAGGTGATGGCTTGAGCCCCGTGTATTGTTGTGCGGAACCTCTTACACCACCGTCCTTACACAAGGCCGTTATAAGCAGTGAAATTACCAAAGTGACATCTCAAGCATCTTTATCAAGGGCAGTTCATCTTACTTGCCAATAAGCATACTTCATGATCATTTCTTTGTTAATGAACTTCCTCTTTCACTTAGCATTAGTCTCGTACTTCTGTTCCTCCACTATTACTGAACCTCTCATCATCACAATATCGCTATATTTATAATCGCATACGTTTAATGTAATGATACAAGCTTTACTCTCGATTCAAATTTTTCGATGCCGTCGCGTAAACGTAAACGGCAACATCCAAGCCCGAGATAAATCTTACCACAGTTGGTTCATAACTGCCGCCGTTAAACCCTGAACGGCCGGAATCGGTGCGACGACTCTGGAATGTTTACGATGGCACCGCTAAAAACTTTAAGAGTAATGAAAAGTTTACAGTTTTGCACATCAAAGAATCTACTTTATTATCGATACTTTATATTTACTTATCACCGAGAACCTTCCTTCTCTCTCGAAGACAGAGCGAAGAGGAGGAGAAAGACAAAGAAGTCTGACCACCGCCATATGCGATAATAGATAATAAAAAAGAGACAGAGACGTTTACATGTAGCCGGTAACTTTTCTTTTAAGTAATACTCCTGGACCGTAATAACTTACTGGTGGTAGGTCTCCATTGCCGGAGACCATCTAGGTAGGTAGTGTGTAAACATTACTGTTCCGATTTGAAAGGCGATGTAACTAATGTAACTACTGGAGTAACGAGACTTAATACCTTATGTGAAGTCGAGCACAATGTGGTGCTATGAATACCATCTTAACTATCCCCACGTTGTTATGAACAGGCGTATCGCTCACCATCAGATTAACGTCTCGTCTCGCTTTATTGAATTAAAAAAAAACCGTTAATCATTGAGGAAAGTTTACTATGTAATAATGAAGAGTACCATAGTTTACTAAACGCAAGGAACAAGTACTACGGGAAGTTCGAAAAGATTGCGACGGATCTGATATTTCTCAGAAATTAAAAACGATAGAAAGATAGATATAGCACGGCGCCGAAGCGCGGACATCCGTGTTACATTAAACCGGATATCCACTGCGCTTTGGAGGCAGTCAATTTTATATTTTAGTTATAAACCTCAAAGTCCCCGAACGGTTTTAGAAATGTTTCACTCTTTACTTTTCACTTACTTATCGTTCGCAAGAATAATCTCGAGTCGTTAGGATGCGCACACGGCACATACTTTATGACGACGATACATCCCAAATCGGAGCCACTTTACAACGTCAGACTACGTAAATTTTTAAGCTTATATCGTAAACTCGTCCTCTAAAGTGTTTCCTTCCTCCTGCCCTTTTCACAACTGTGCGGTGTCGGCACAGTACGTACTTCACTTCCGTATCCTTCCATCAGCCATCATATCTTAAGTCATACTCTTTTTACACATATCATCTTCCACACAATCCATCCACAATTTCTTCGGTCTTCCTCTACCCTTATAACCATCCACCTTCATTAGTACTTTATTCTTACTAATATGAATAATAGGTAATAAAAGGCCCCTGCGCCCGGTGATACCGGAGGCCATGCTGACTGTGGACCGAACGATGTGGAGATCTTTGAGAGAGGGCTATGTCCAGCAGTGGCTCATGATGACGGACTACAAGTTGGCGGTTAAGAGTGATGACTCTCTGATCTCTCAAGAGACTTGGCTGCCTGTTAAGTTGCGACCGCTCGTTAAGCTTACTGGTTGCTTGTTAGGAGTGCTGAATAACTACTAACAAACTGTCAGTTAAGAGAGCTGGCTGCGAGTTAAGTTCTGACTGCTCGTTAGGCAGACCAGTTGCCTATTAATAATGCTAAGCATCTATTTGCCTGTTAAGAGTGGTGACTACCTCTCAAGAATGCTGACTAGTTGTTCACAATGCTGGTCGCCTCTTGAAGTGGCTGGCTGTTTGGTAACAGTAGTAAGTTCTTTAGAAACGGAAATACATAAGGTTTTCCTGTACATAGGCTATATTTTCTGGTCATAAAACCTGCACGCTACACTAGTCTACGCGACAGTAAGCGGAGCTACATCTGCTACGGCACGCTACGGAAAGTTGTAGCAACTTCCGCAAACAACGTGACTGGAATACAGGCAAGGTAATTATTAAGTTGTCAGCGTAGTAATTACTTCAGCACCCGTTTACACGAAACGAAAATTGAGTAGGAATATCTATTCACAATAACAGTAGCTCTAAGCTATATTTTATTAAGTTGATTTGTACAATAAAATAATGGCTCAGATCTTCAACATTAAGAGGGAGAACTTTTCGGACTGCATACAAACCACTTAAGTTATAATATCAACTAAGTAGTTACTTTTAAAGGTGTACACAAAGAGGCGATTCGCTTGGTGGCGTGTAATGCGTCGTTTATCTTTGTCAAATTGTTTATTTCTTTTATATGATCACCAGCATCATCAGCCGTTAGACATCCGCTGTTAGACATAGGCCTCCCCCAAAGATCCCCACATCAATCGGTCCTGCGTTGCTCGTTTCTCATTTCTTTCTTTCATATACTTTGTATTAAAACGAGTTATGAGTGATAACAAGGACGTAGCAGATAAATCATTCTCGTCCAGAATACTCTGGCTCTCCTACGTCAACATCAGGAACATAGTAGAGTAGACGCTAGAAATGGATGAATGGACGATATTGCAGTCGTCAGCAATAAAATTTTAAAGTGTTTTTCTGTCTGTAAGAAAGTAATAAAGTCTCATGACTACTGTTCAACGCAACCGTCTTGGCGGGCTCCGCCCAGGTACACGTTAACCTGATGGCAGATACGCCTGCCCATAATAACATGATGCTCGTCCGCTGCAGACATGGAGATGTTAAGTTTCGATACTCCAGTAATTTCTTTAGCCATAGCGCCATCCAAACTGGTACACAGTAATGTTTGCACGCGACTGTTTCGCAGCAAATAGTAACTACATGGACAGTCTATGGCAACAGAGACCTACCACCAGCAATACTACATACATACTACACTACCAGGCGACCTAATAATATCCACATAAATCTGGTGATAAGGAAATACGAGCCCCCTAATAAATTTACAGCAAAACGATAAACATATTTCCGTAGTCCATGTTTGTCAGCACTCCACTGGCGGAGTAGACTAATAAATCAGAGCGGACAGGAATACGCAAGTAAGCATGATATGATACCTCCCGCTCCAAATACTTGTCCCTGCGATAAATCGCCCCCTGCTCACCCATCCAGATCCAGATCCGACTAAATCACTGCCACCGCAAAAGCATCATATAGAGTTAGTATTGGTTTTTATGCATACAAATTTGATATGAAGTCTCTGTAAGTATTAATACTAAGAGTTCAAAAGCTGTCGAAGATATTATCATCATATCAGCTTTCTAATGTTCACTAATAAATTTAAGCCTATAATACATTGGCATAGGCTATGTCCAGTCTATCGGCTGATGATGATGATGATGGCATAGAAAGCAGAGTCGCTAGAAATGATATTATCAGATAAGATAGTACACTAAAAATATTTTTACTGATAATATACTTGACAGCAATAATACTAGGTAAAAGAACGCCTTGATATAATCATTGTAAAGCTGTAAAGTTGTAATAAGAAAATTGATGAAGGAGTGACAGGGGAAGATGATGTAGTAATTTCTTACCATTATTGACTTGATACAGCTTTCATCACCAAGTTAAAGAAAGTTATTCCAAAGCTCATAAATGACTGTTAGAGACAACAAGCAATGCTTGGTAACTCTGAACACACAAACTGCTAAGAAAAGCTTTATAAGACAAACATTAAGTTTATTAATAAGGGAACATAAGTAATACAAGTACGAGTTATTTTATCTCATTCTCTATTATTTTTTGAAAATTAGAGAGTGAAATAGATTGAAAGATTATTGCTGGGAAATCCGTTTGTGCTACAGATATCCGAGCAGCTCGATATCCATTATAGATGCATGAACTTCGCTACACGTACGGCCCCGCGGAATTAAATAATACATTTCAGCAAGTTCAGAGGAAATCTAGAAATCTTTGGCAAACTCCGTAAACAAACTAGAATTGATACACAAGAGAAATTTCAACTACATTCACACTATAATCTACCTCTCGGACGAGGACACTTCACATCGACGCGATATGATTTTCTCTTCTCTTCAATGAGGTATTTAATCGAAGTACACGTTCAGTATGTTTGAAGATACTCCTGTCCATAGTGGCCATGCTGATGAGGACATTTCTACAACAACACATTAACATACGGAATACATATATACTAGCCACGATATTGCCGTATTTATACGGTCTCCTATTACCAACTCATGTTCTTCGTGCTGATTGCTTTAGTAATCTTACTAACTACAGAGCAATAAACTAACATACTATACTTCCCAGACGATTGTAATACTATCTAAAATTCCTTTTACTAAATCCATTTTCATAACCTTTAGTCAAATTAACATAATCAAAGAAAACGCTAATGAACGGAAGAGGAGTTTTTTTTGAAATTCTGAATTTCGCTAGATATGCAACTTTACAAAACTCTGATCCACATTAAACGTTTAAAAGAATAAGGAATAAGTAGAAGTCTTACGCCTGCAAATCCTACTCATCGGATGAGATCGATTAAGATAGATCTCTTTATGCGATGAATCTGAATAACTTGCCGACAAGAGCGACTTGAGTAAATTCGAAACGATTGCTCGATAAAGAATATTTTCTGTTCTACCCGCACAGTACTTTAAAACTACCAATTCAATGAAGCATTCAGTATTAAAAGTAGCTTTTAAACTGAAGATTCTATTCATCTTTTACGCCTCTTTAATAACTTGAAGGTACGTTACAAACAGAGAGCAGCTGATGATCATACGCTTGGCAAACAACAATTAAAGCAATTTAAATTATAGTACATACACAGAACAGCTCAAAACAAAAAGTATTAGTCAAAACCATGGGATAATCGACTAAACAATAGATTAATCTAACTAAACTAAAGTTTACTTTACAAAATTTGATTTTTTAACCTGATGATCTTCCTTTTTCACCGTTTTACCTTAAATCGAAGTGATGTGATAAAATTCTACTCTAGTTTCATATGTACCAAAAAAAACAGCATATATACAATGTTTATTATTTATACACATATATGAGATATTCAGAGATTCATTTGTTAACACTCAAAATTTGGTATATATATTTCTTCTGCCATTTAGGGGTTAGCTGAGAAGGGATTTTATAAAATTCCTTCCCCACAAGCAGTTTCCGGGGTGGTACAGCCCACAAAACGAGCGGTTAGTTTTAAGATTTACATTCCGTAAATTTATACCGTGAACTTTATTTTTTTTTATGGGAGGGGTGTACAAACGAGCGCACAGTTTACCAGGTGGAATGTGATCACTGATACCCATGGACAGTGGCTACACGAGAGGTGCAGCGGCTGCGTTAACGGACATCTAAATTAACTATCAGATAAATTTCATTGTTACTTCTCAAGAATAAGTTTGTGTATTTTGTCAAAATAAAGAGGAAGAATTAAAGGTTATTAAGTTTAAAAGATCGTCAGTGAAACACTGTCGCCAAGTTTTGGGAGTGAGCAGGCTTTACCCGGCGCTGTTATTGACTCGACAGCCATTCAAAGAGGCGATATAAAAGGTTCTCATGTGAAGTGTCGCGAGGGACCGCCCTCTCGTGAAACTAGATATAATTCTTTATCGCTCAACTTTACTTGCTGAAGAAACATTTGTTGTACACTTCCGCCGTTTAGAGATCACTGATAAAGAGTATAACATTATTAAAAAAAAACTGCGAACTAGGTTTTGTAACTTTTAAACAAAATTAAAACAAATAAGTATACAGTAACTACTTACCGAGTCATTTAAGGGGTGAAGTCAATGAAGGATTTTTTCTTACTAAGCTACCACCCATATTGTTTACCACCGTAAAAGGTTTTTAGTCTTCAATCAACACAGTAGCATCCAGAGCGAGTCAGAGCTTTCTTGCTGGGACCGGTTCCTCATATTTGACATTTATCACTTACCAACAAGTGAGAGTTAAGTAAACAGTTACGTTGTAAAAATATCATTAATGCTAGCCTAGATACTAATGCAAGCTGCTTCCCGCCGGAAGTAGTATTTGGATTTGAAGAACACTGTAGCTAAAGTGAAGGCCATAATCGTACAATACATTTTCTTAACTCAGTATTGTACAGTGTAAATATCCTAACTATTCCTTAGTGTTCATAGTACAGCATAAATATCTTCGACGTACATTATTATGAATACAGCTTTTCTATATGTACCAAAGGTAGTCTTGTAAAATTTAGTTTCGCGCGCAACACATAAAATGTGTGAAGTATAACATTTTCTTTACTTCCACAATCGCTTTACCTCGGTCTCGGAACGGAACCGACGCCATTTTATAGCTTGTAAACAACATGGCCGCCGGAGAGAAAAATACAGAGGGAATAATATAAACTTTATAAAATTTTACATTAAAAACTATTAAATATAAACGTGTAACATAAGACACATTAAATAAATAAAACTGCTTAATAAATACAACTTATTTCTTTAAGTATTAACTTAATATAAACATCTACTCTCCATATAATTACAACGAAATCGAAGCGCCGTAAGCTTCCATTGGTACACTAAAAAGATGAACTATGATTATCACCTCCTCTGTTCTATATATTTATATATATATATATATATATATATATATATATTAAACTATATATTTATCAGTAAGATGCCGTAGATCATGTCCTAAGCAAGTTCCAAGTCATAGATAAGCAGTAGACTGGGAGATACGAACGAGTCCACGCTCTTGCGTTGCCGGAGACGGAAAGTCGGAAGTGACTCGGTCGCTGTTCTAAAGGAATAAATAACTTTATATCATTAGTGTTTTACTTATTGATAGCATATATATATATATATATATATATATATATATATATATATATATATATATATATATATATATATATATATATAATATATAGCTTTATTTTCGATGTCATATAATAGTAATTCGAATAATTATCAACTTATTATATTTTCAAAGTTTTAAAGCGTCATTCATGTCATTCGCTGTAACTGAAAACATGAAACGAAATGGAAACATATAATGGTCTAAGTTCGACGTCGGGGACTCCAAGATACGATGGTAGGTGGTCGCGATCATGTCCCATGGGCACCGTTGGGACAATGTCAAGTTGTTGTTCTGGCTGTTGACGAAAACTTTCGGTGCGACTTCATCTCAGAAGGTTCGAAAGTTTGGAGACGACGGTGTACGTAATTTATGAACTGTTTTAAAGTCATTATTCATTCCAGTACCTCCGTAGGGGTCCGGTCGAAATGTTTCTACTGCCACTCGACTTATCGTTAAAGTCGACTAAGAGGAAACAACTTAAGACAAAGTTAAACAAGTTCTCCTGTGATCTGTACCGATTTACCGCATTAACTTCTCACGTGGAGTGTGATCGGTACAGCATTTTTTTCATCAGAAAGTTTTATTTTCAACGATCATCAATGAGCTGTTCTGATGATGATTCATTATAGTCGACTAAATTAATTCTTAAATCAAATGTATGATGATTGTCATATGTAATCAAATCATTGTAAATATTTTAAGGAAAGTTAAAAGATCATTTTTCTATTAACACTTCATTATATGATGTGGAGGTTGACGATCTTCAAACGGATGAAAAACGTTGGTAAAGTAACTGACGGTGATACATTCTTCATCTATTATTCAGATACCATTCAGCAGTTAACTAACCGTTAATCTAACTGATGGTAAGTCTCTGTCGCAAGAGACCAGGTAGTTACCACGATATGAATTTCTGCATCACGGTACTATGCAAATATTACTGTGTTCCAGTTTAAAATGCGCTGTAGCTAGTAAATTTACTGCAGTAATTAGACTTCACAAGACGATGACAATGTGGTGTTCTCTGTATGCAACTAAAGCCACGTTGTAATATCCGGTTGAAGATGTATGCTCCTGATCAGGATGATGAAGTTTTTACTTGCAATTACGGACATTAAAATGTATGGAAGGCAAACTCCTCGTAAGTTAATGCCGTCAAACAAGTGCCGAAACTCACCAGAACTCCTCCGAGTCCCGTCGTGAGGTATGTGGTGGAAGTTCAGTGTTGACTGATGCATTGTGTAGGAATAATTCAAACGCTGCGGCGACTGAACAAGAGCGTCCTCGTGTCAGATATACGTTACGTCTACTCTTCGCCGTTATTCTGGAATATATCATGGATGATTTTTATTGGTGCTGAAGACTAAAGAAAGTAAGGATTGCTACAATTAACTCATCAGCCGATAGACGTCCAGCTGCTGGAGATAGACCTCTCCCCAAAGATCTCCACATACAGTCAGCATAGCCTTCTGTACCGCTGGGCACTACGGCCGGTCGTATGTAGGGGTGCATATGGGGGAAACTTGAGCCATTTCCCACCACGCTCAGCAAAATGCGGGCTGGCCGGAGCCAGTAGCTCGTTTGCTGATTAGCAAGATGCACCACGAGGAGGTGATGTTGGCTTGGGTCGCGCGAGTTGTTGTGCGGGACTCCTTACACCTCTAGACTAACTGCTAGAGCATAATGCTTGAAGTACTAATTGAGGCATTAAGGTCCACTTGTGGGGACCACTAGTGCATACCAGTAGATTTAGTGAAAAAAGGCCCAATGAACGAAATACCTGGTGAAGGTCGTAGGAAACTGCTAGATACGAGCAGAGCAGGACCGATCAGTGCAGAGATTGGAGGTCTGTGTGCAGTAGTTCACCAGGTAGTCCATCTGCTAATGATGATTATGACATCTCTTATGTTAGAGAATGATGACGTAGTAGGTACTGGTCCACCGATTCAAAGTAGCACAGCGAGCGATGGAGAGAGCTATGATTGGCATTTCTCTAAAGAACAGAATCCGGAACGAAGGATTTCGACGGAGAACTAAAGTTGTTGACGTGACTCTTAAAATCTGCAAGCTGAAGTGGCAGCGGGTCGGGCATGTCTGTCGCGTCAGTGACAGCTGATATAGGAGCAGTCTTGGAGTGGAGGCTGCCTACAGGTCGCAGAATTGTAGTGATGGACTGGCGACATGATCGAGGCATTAGGAAATGGGTGGATCCCAGAAGCCGAGGATCGCATTTGGTGGAAGACATTGAGGAAGGCCTGTGTCCAGCAGTGGATAAACAAAGGCTGATAATGATGGTGATGATGAATGATGTTTGACACGAACTTGTCTATTTATTGTCGTATGTTTTAAACTTGACGCCAGTAGCATTTAACTGCATCATCATTATCAGCCGACAGACGTCCACTGCTGGACATAGACCTATCCTATCGATCGATCCTGCGCTGATCGCATCCAGCTGCTTTCTGCAAACTTCACCAGATCGTCGGACCATTTGGTGGGGGGCCGGCTAACGCTACTTCTTCCGGTCCAGTCATCACTCGAGAACCTTAGTGCCCCCATCCTTCGTGCGATGTGTCCTGCCCATTGCCACTTAATTGTATGCTAATGGTTGTATATACTTAGAATATATGGATTCATCAATTTCAAGATAATTTAAAAATCCCTCGAAACTACGTAATCCTATGTTTAGTTCAGGAAAGCTTTAATCGTTAACCAGTTTATTAACTGGCGGAAATAGTTAAACAACTTCAGCGGCGGAAGTTAACGAAAGTGAGCGAAAACATTTTTTGTTCAGTTGGTTAAAATTTTATATAACACAAAGTGTTGGAGAATCGCTTTCGATTTCAGTTACAGAACTTGATTTTTAACTGTGCTCTAACATAAGGAAATCATCATCATCATCATCAGCCTTTGTTTATCCACTGCTGGATATAGCGCGACCGCTTTGATGATGTCGTCGGTTCATCTGGAGGTAGAACGGCTTACACTTCTGCGACCTGTACGCAGCCTCCACTCCAAGACTTTCCTCCTCCATCGGCCGTCACTGACACGGCAGACATGGCCGGCTCGCTGCCACTTCAGCTTGCACATTTTGAGAGCTGCGTCGACAACTTTAGTTCTCCGTCGAATTTCTTCGTTCAGCTCTCTCCATCGCTCGCTGTGCTACGTTGAATGGGTCTGGGTTTGCTTTGTTCACAAATCCCGTGAAAACTAATGAACGTATGGAAACGACACAGTATGGTCTATAAATGGTTATAGGCTATTTAGATTTTGATTTTCATAGATCCTTGATCAATTAATTTTTAATTAACTGTTATAAACATTTTCATTTGGTATTATTTATGCGGTTGCTATAGTAACGGCTGGTATAGACAATCATTTGCGGTTGCAGTTTCTTTCAAGGAATATTTCGGACAAATTTCAAGTCTAATTTTATATTACGGCCAGCAAACCGGACAGGGAACAACTGGTATATATATATATATATATATATATATATATATATATATATATATATATATATATATATATATATATGTAAATATATGTGTATATATATGCAGATAACAGTAAAGATAATTCCGTATGAAGTATTGCTATGAACGTGAAGGGGCGAAGCGCGTAAATTATATCTGCCGAGCGGGACCGGGCCGAACAAAGGGCCGCTCCGTTTGACGCGATGTAATACCATCACAAAGGCCGTAACACGCGCCAACCGACGTGAATGGGCCTGGACGTGTTATAGATGTTCCAGTGTCCGTGTCGGTTATAAAGGATTACTCAATGATGCATATGTATGTGTGAATATAGCTGCTCTCACATAAACTCGCTGCGAACTATTGTTAGTTGAAGAGGTTAAAGAATTTCACTGGTGGTAGGTCTTTACGACCGGAGACCGTCACGGTAGGTACCACCGCAGCTCCTATTACAGCCGAAAAACAGTACTGTGTTCCGGTTTGAAAGGCGCTGCAGTTAGTGAAATTACTGAGGTACCAAGATTACATTTTATGTCTCCAGGCGATCTTAACTGGCGTCACGTTGTTATAGGCAGACGTATCACTTACCATCAGGTGAACGTCGCGCCTGCCTTCGAACTTCCATGTTACTTAGCACTTGACGCTATCATCAAAATTTCAATTGTTATTCAATAGGAGCGTGAGAATCTCGTGTATGCTGAGATGAGACGACGTGACAGTGTTACCATATTAATTAAAACTCTTCACTCCACATTGAATAATTGAATATAACCTTAATATACAGTAAAGATTAAATAACATAATCTTTCGCTCATCTTGAATATAAATTACTTGACCTACTAAATCATCAGACCGATAGACGTCCACCGCTGGACATAGGTCTCCCTCAAAGATACAGTCAGCATGGCCTCCAATACCGCTGAGTACTAGGGGCTATCGTAGATAAACGTTCATTCCCCCTAAGAAAAGGGTAGGATTTGGGCCATTTCCCGCCACGCTAACGCAATGCATGTTGACGGGAGCCAGAGCCTAGTTTCTTGATTAGCAGGGTGCACCACGAGCAGTTAAGGTTGACTTTGGTCCCGTGAGTTGTTATGCGAGATCTCTTACCTCTCACTAAATCTCAGTGTTCAAAATTATCAAATTATTTAACAGGTTGCCATTACTGATGAACTCAAACCAAGGTTTGTTTTACCTTTTTATTTTTGTCAAGAGTGAAATCATTAAAAGGAAACACTGCTTCTGGGAGGAAAGACAGAATCTTCCTCGGTGGTCATGTTTAGAGCTTTGCAACAGGCCCAGGATCTCTTACGGAATACACCTGTGTCTCCCTGCACTCCGATTTAACGCGTCCCGGGGAGTACCGTAATCCTCCCCGAACCCACTCATTCCAACAAGCAGACCAACTTATCGTTCATCCCAAACTCGCTTAGTAGGTCATGATGGCACCACACCTTCAAAGACCATGAACCCGAGGACCGTTTCGATCACCTTCTACGACAGGCAGAGGACTTACTTTAGTCTTATTCCTAATAGCCCGAGACTGCAGGGTAAAGGACCTTTTTTATCGTAGGGCCAATCTTTTTAAAAGATACCTTGGTTCTAAGAGGATTCAAGGTTATATGGGGCTTGTACCGACTAAAGCTCATCGGTCGTCTCCCTCAGTGCATTAGTACTTACTAGTATGTACCTATCTAGGACATCTTTAAGATTTATTGGTATAATTTTTTGTTATATGAGTAATAAAGGAAGGTTTTAATATAGATCAATACAAATTTCTTAATATGTATATGCGGCCTTTGCGAAGTAAGTAACATAGTCATTATTTCTACTGTCAAACAGTAATGATTAAATGAGTTTCGTTTTAAAATAACTAGTAAAATTATTAAGGTAACTAACTATACTTAACATCTTACGCTCGGTGACAATGATCACAACCTGGTGACCCTCGATATTAGTAAGCAAAGGTTTCGGTTGTGAATACGAATGTCTTGTTCGTTTCGTTTTAGTCTAGAAGCTTTTTCTGCAGCTTCTATTATCTATCTTTAATCAATTCTACTCCTTTATTATTCTATGATATTTAGCATATACCTTTCTATGGTTTTTTGTTCTGTTTAGTTTAAAGTTTCGTATTTGAGCTAGAGCTAGCAAACCGCTTCCGAGGATTGCTTAAAAGGACTTGATATTTTCTTACTCAAGTTTATTCGGCGGTTAACTCCGGGTTCCTCGCCTCTATCTCCAAATGAAATTTGTTTCCCCAGATGAATAAAGTAAGTAAATACAAATTTATCAGCACAGCGATACCAATTATACACTGGACCACTTTCTCCAAATGTTCCAACATCGAATAATAAAATCCGAATATTACTTTTTCTTTACCCTCCTTTTTTTTTCACCTACTTTAAATATTTGAGAGCAGCTGTGAAAATTTAATAAACCGCCTTTTATTATACTTTTTGTACCCTCCTCGTTAGACAAACACTTCCAATACCAATTTCGTAACAGTCCCGGCTGATAACTTCCATTTCACTTAAATATATAGATTTTATTATTAAAACCGATTGAAATAATAATACGAAGATCACATCATCAGCAGATAGACGTCCACTACTGGACATAGATCTCCACATACAGTCAGCATGATCTCCGGTAAGTCCGGGCACTAGGGACTGTTGTATGTAGGGATTCATATGGGGAGGATAAGGACCATTTCCCACCACGCTAGTCCAATGCGGGTTGGTAGCAATCACATAGCCAATTTGTTATTGGTGGCGGGCAGGTCGATGCGAACAGCCCTGGAGCCCAGCAGTGGACGTTTCTCGGCTGAGGATGATGAAAAATATGAATCTTAATCTTAATACTTTCAAAATGTTTCAATTTCAAAAGCATCTCAACACTCAGACTTCTTGACGAGTCCCGGTTTAGAGTTTGGTACTTACGAGCGTTACGCGATCTGGATGGAGAGCATAAACGAGAACGGATTGTGAGTTTCATCTTAATTAAGTTCACTTAACGTTTTCACAAACGGGGTCTGCAAGGCGAACAATGGGGGAGGCGGGTGCCGCTTCTTAACCGGTTGCAAAACTCTAAACCGTTGTTATTGAAAACCAGTCAGACGTCGGTCGGGGAAACAGGAAACTGAAATATATCCAGCGACTGCAACGCTCTCCGACTTACATTCAGTTAAAAGTTATGGAAGCTGTTCACTTTGTTAAGAGAAATAAGATGTAATATATATTACTAATAATTAATATACGAGTTTCTTTGAAAGCGCAAGTTTGTGAAAGCAACAGTCGAGTTAGGGAAACTCTCTTTGCTTTCTACAGGACTACTATATATATAGGTTTGCTGTATTTGATGATGATGACCTAAAGATTGATAATATGATAAGTTATTTATGTAAAATATGGTTACTAACTTATTTATAAGGTTTTACTGGTAGGTCTTTGTTGCCGGTGATCGGCTAGGTAGATACTATTGCAGTCGACCAACATTGGTATGCAAATAACAGTGAATTTACTGGGTTAACGAAACTTTATATCTATGTCTCAAGGCGACAAGCACAATGTGATGCAGTGTTTACCATCCTAGCTAGCGCTACCTTGTTAGAGCGGGGCGTATCGTTTTGGAAAAGAAGGGGTCGTGGCGCTAAGGCGCTACGTCACGGCGCACCGGTTTTCCCCTGCTTTAATGAGGCCTTTGGGGCCGTTGGCGGTCATGATGGGGATCTCATCGCTTTCTAAACGACCGTAAGAAGGACGATGACTGGACGTGGTCTCCGGTCATTGAAGTACTCACAAGGCTGGTAGGGTCTGTATAAAACAGACCCCGGGACGAGTTATGAAGGCATTAACGAGACCGCGGTGGTATTCCGAACGGAGATCCCGCGACCTCTCCAAACGACGAAGGTGACCACCGAGGGGATTTTAGTGGGTAAAAATCTCCACATAACTGACTTCCCACCAAAAGACAGAATATCTTTTCGAAGATTTTCCGAAAACACCAAAAAAAAATAAAACTAAACAAAAGAGGGGTGTATCATTTACTATCTGGTGATCGTCTCGCTGGTCTCGCCGCTGCGTTGAATCAAAACAGAACTTAATATTTTGTATTAAGATATACTATATTAGCAATCGCTAAAGCTGGTAAAACTCATATGTCATATACATAATCTCATGGTATAGGTAAAAACAAAATAACACTTCTGAGGCTGAGGCTGTAGATGATGAAGTGTATTCACCCAGAATACTCGAACTCTCATATGTATGACGGCCAGAATAAAGCCTTAATGTTATAAGGGTATATAGACAAAATCAAATTAGGTATCCTAAGTAGACTTGAACTAGACACCTGATACAAAGTTAACGGTACATACAGTACTTTAATTAAAGACAATGATTTAATTATATAAAAAGTTAAGGTTCAGCAAAAATTCATTAATAGTATAAATTGGGAGGAGGGTAGAAAAAACTGGATTCAAGATTTGATATGAGATTAAAGTAACAGAGGTCACGGTGTAACTGTCTGAGTGTCATGACTACTCGATTCAGAGATCGGTGCGGGGTGATTGTGACGAAATTGGCAAGTGTCACTCTGGTGATAAGGTGCAAAATTGCTGAGGTGGTCCGAACCGGAGCCGATCTGAACGTCGATCTATCTTGCGTCGAGCACGAAAGCAATCTATTCATTTATATTCCAATTCAGTGAACAGCTGATAATGAAAAGACATACCTTTTTGCTCCGATAGCTTGAGTGGCCTCGCAATCAAAGGAGGGAATAAAGAAAATAAACGAACACTTTCTGTATTAACTTCTTTCAGTTTTCTTTCCAAGATTCCTCTTTTTCAGTTCATTACAGATACTGTGAAGCTTTCTTCGATACTAGTTTAAATTGCGATAGTCAGATCCCTCAAAACTTTCCAGCTGTTTAAGAGTTTACCAGTAACAAACAGATACACGAAATTTCTTATTAAATAATTTTGTTGCTCTCATCATCAGCCGACAGACGTCCACTGCTGGACATAGGCCTGCCCCAACGATCTACACATCGATCAGTCCCGCGTTGCCCGCATCTAATGAGTAGGTGGTTCGTGGGTTTCGTTACTATAAACATGACAACATTTGAATTGGTATTAGACTATCATCATCATCATCAGCCAATGAAAGTCCACTGCTGAATAAAGGCATTAGACCTTTACCAGATAAATAATAGGTAAATTTTAAAACTGGTTTTTTCATCCCGCCCATAACAATGTGGCTCCAGTTAGGATGACATACCAAATTTTCTTTGTAGCTATAAGAAAGATGTTCGCTTTGTTACCGCAGTAATTACACCAGCCACAGCGCCCTTCATACCGGAACGCAGTAATGTTTCCACATTACTGTTTGACGGCTGCAATAGAAGCTGCGGTGGTACTTACCACCGTTGAATTTTACTTAAAACAATACTAATAAAGATTATCGAAATCAGTAGAAACTCTTTTCTATTATCTATGGAAACGCACAATAGTCGACTGGTTGATTTGATCCGACTATCTTCAATTTGCAAGTTATCAAACTATTGGCCTCTAATACACTCAAAGTTTATCCTCAAGCCCTTCATTGACTAACGCTTGGCTCTTATTTACGGAATCAGCTGCCTAAGAGATCCACTCATCATCGAATCGCAGAACTCAATCGAGATGATCCCGAATCGGAAACTCGATTAAGGGCTCACTGATTATAGAGAAAGCAAATCGAACTGTACAACAAAAGGACTGGAGTCGATTTCACAATAGGTCACAACCGGTCAAGCCCTCACTAATCCAAATTTGCATTTGTCAATTTGGCTTCCTTCAACCGTCCTCCCCAACCCCTAAGTACGTGGAAACGAATTAAAAAAAAATGCTAAAGCTTTCAATTCGCTGAAAAGTTTTATAACTCCTGATTACATTCTTTGAAACCGCACAAACTACTTTTTTTTTTTTTTTTTTTATATTTCAACTTCGCAAATTTCACGCCATTAACAACGTATTGTGTGAAGTCTAAATCGAAAAAGTTGCTTTTTTTTTTTAATTGTCTTCAGTTATGAGTTTTAATGTGATTTTTAACGCTGTATTAGAAAGCGGACTTTCGTCGCCATTGGTAATAAAGTAGCTTTTTATTAGAAAAGTTAAGCTGAATTATTTCAAGTTAAAACTTTTTATGATGTATCAACTGGGTCCCGCACAGGGGGTGTAAGGGGTCCTCCACAACAATCCAACGACACCAAAGGCAACCTCACCTCCTCGTGGTGCACCCTGCGAATCAATAAACTAGGCTCTGACTGCCGCCAACTCGCATTGAGCCAGCGTGGTAGGAAATGGCCTAAACTCCCCCACATTCCCTTACATTCTACAGCCCCTAGTGCCCAGCGGTACCGGAGGACATGCTGGCTTTATGTGGAGATCTATGGGGAAGGCCTATGGCCAGCAGTAAACGTCTATCGGCTGATGATGATGATTATTATTAACTGTATGTTTTGGATTATTGTAATTGATAGAAAAGCGATGCTTTGAGATACTAGCTTAGTCTATTTCAATTCAAATATAACCTAGGCGTTTCTAAGTCAGAAAAAAGAAGTAAACGAAGGATTTGACCGGTATACCAATAGTTCAATATTAGTAATACAACTTACTATATAGATATAGATATAGAATCTTGAAATATTACAAGAGAAACTGTTATTTTTTCCAAAATACATACATAACAAATAATAACAAAATGTTGACAAATAAATTATTTAAACTATGGGTTAGGTTAGGTTAGGTTAGTCACACCCATTGAGATTACTCTTAAAAAAATCATAAATGGCGTTTTCTAACATACTACATTTCCATTACTATTTACAGAAGCATTAATAATAAGCTTAAATAAAAAGCTTACTAAATGAAATTATCTTAGAGTAACTTAGTCTTTATTAAAAAGCTTTTTTACTTTATCACGTGTTAGGTAATAAGACAGCGCATGTAGATAGCGCTGATTATCTCACTACATGCATGTATAGTCTATACTGTTGATTTTTTTAATCTATCTCCAGTGTCAGCTGAGCATCGTGACCAGCGTCAGGTTTGCTGTCTGGAAGCTCTACGCCTTTCACGACTGTATAAAATTTGAAAGACGACGAGTCTATTACTCAAACGGTATATCTTATTGATGAACGACCGGACGATCTGTTACCTTCGATGTTCTCAACCCCAAATAAGTTCCACCAACGAGCACGTTCTGACAGATGAGTTTTAATCCAAGCAAGGAGCAGCTCTCTATTTCTTGATCTTCGAAACTATTAGACGCAAACACTCAAAATTTGGTAAAGATATTGCTTCTGCCATTTAGAGGTCAGCTATAAAAGAATTTTACAAAATTCCTTCCCCAAAGGGAGTTGCGGGGGTGATACAGCCATCAAAGCGACCGGGGAACAGCTAGTTTTTTATATGGACGTAGTGAATCAATCGAGGAATTTCTGTTCTATTGATTTCTTAGCAAGTGTTAACAGAAATGGTTTCATCTCGCTTAAAATTCACTCTAGTATAAATATTGAGGTTCATTAGTGAAGATAAAGGTAAGCGGAGCTCGCTCCGGTCCTGTGCTCTCTAATTTATAATGAATGCGACAGTTTGACAGGCGCCACATCAAACACGTACCACGGGCTTCGCATAAGGTTGTCATACACATCTTAAGTTATAACTTAGATTATTTATTCTACAAAGAGTGTAACCCTGAAAGAAGTTACGGAAAAAACATTGAAACAATATAACTACTTCCTAACAAGCTGACCAACCAAATTACTCGGAAACTTCGGTTGCCGGGTCACATGAAATTTGGTGGCAGGGTTAATTTGAACCTGTTGATCAATTGCTAGTGAAAACACTAGTATTATAATTGTAACAAATTTACTCTCACAGTTTACTTACTAAAACTGGCTATAATTATAAATGGTACTTACCAGTAATGTAGAGAGATTTGAATGGATCTACTATACTGGAAAATGTAATAAATATATATGTCTTGTGTTTATTTATGGTTTAACAATAAATATATAAATAATGAGAAAACTTACAAAAATTTGTAATCTTGTTCCACTTTGATATACTCTGAAACATCTCTTAACTGACCGACTCTAGAATGTACTCTTAGAAGATTAAGCCTATTTGCAAGGACGTTACAATTAGTCACTATAGCAACTTAACAAAGGACTTTGTGTAAAGAAAAACAATATTATTGGCACCGAATAAATATTATATAGCAACCGTATAGCAGAATATATATGCTGGAAGGAAGCGACAACCCTAAAGTTGGGAACAAACAGCGTTTACAGGTAGCGTTTAGGTAAACACTGCGACTCCCAACAGTTCGGAGTAATGTTTCGGATTCAATTAATTTTGGGCGGATGCTTTGGACGGATTGACGTCCTTACTTAGGATCCAAGTTGTCACACTTACAGCTTCTCTATAATATAAAGCGACATATAGTTAACCATCAACACCTTGGAGAGGTCAGATTTTCGAGATTTTATTATACACAAGAGACGATTACTTGTTGCATACAGTCAAGACTACAATTTTCTTAAAGTTATAAAAAACTTCTTTAATATACAATTATCTTTTTAAACTGCTGAATAAGAGGAAAGCAAATTAAAGTGTATCTTTTATCCTTTTTCATGTTTATCTCATATGATCATAATCCCATTATTTTAGTGATAAAATACGATCTCAAAGATAGTTTTAATACAATAATATATTTTTTTATTTTACGAAGCGACGATACGGACGGGAAGTACACCTGATGGTAAGTGTTACACTATAACAAAGTAGCGCTAGTTGGGATGATATACACAGCAACACATTGTGCTCACCGCTTTGAGACATAACATGTGACCTCCCGTTACTCCAGTAACTTCACTAGCTACAGCAACCTATGAACCGGAACACAATAATGTTGCACATGTTATTTGGCGGTCGAGACAGGCGCTCCGGTGGTACCTGCCCGAGTGGTCTTTGGCCACAGTGATGTACCACTAATTAATATAGTATCACAACGTATTTATTATAATATATGATAAAAAGAAATCATTATTACTAATTTTTTTTATATACTTTCTGAATATAATTGGATCACTTCACGTTTCCGTTTCCGTTTCCAGTAAGATCTCCTAACGGTTCTAACGAGGTGCCAACGTAGATTTCGAGATAAATTCATTTTTAAATTCAAATCTGTCACACCAAGCGGCACGTCCCGGAGATCGGACCTGCACACTTATAAATGAGGGTTTGCCCCTAGGACACCCTCCAAATACGCTCCAGTACCCACTCACGGACCTTTTGCTCAATTAATAACCTTTCAATGTAGAAAAGAACCTCCGTATGAGAGAACCATTAAATGAAGACCTACAGTGACTTGGGGCCATTTTATTTTCAATTGTCCTTTATATCATTTCAAGTTAATTTAATTTAACTCTTAAGCAAATAATATTTAAACTTAAGTTAATAATGAAACTATAAAGAATAAACCATTAAAAAATAGAACTAAGGACTAGACTAGATTCAGGTCTTTTCTATTTTCTCTCTTCCTCTCTTTTATCTGAGACCATCTATGTATAAGCATAATACTAGCGGGATGTTCATTTTATGGTAAGTGACACGCCAACAACCTGGCGCTAGTTAGGATGTTACATACTGCACCATATACCTGAATAATTTCACTAGCTACAACACCATCCGGAACAGAGTAATATTTGCACACTACTGTTTCGCTGCAGAAAAAGGAGCTGCAGTGGTACCTACTAAACATTCTCCGGTAACAAAGACCTACCACCAGTTCCACACTCACTGAGTTCCTTCCGGTTTAAAAGGTGCAACAGCTAATGAAAATATGGAACTACAGTCGACGCATTTTAAACTGAGTCATCATGCAATGAATGTCACTGACAATAGGGATGTGCACGCAACGCAACCCCTTATCGGTACTTAGCTACCTGCGCACGCGGAGGCACTCACAATGTGTTCCTGTTTTTAAAATACTTGAAAACTCACCCCGAGAAAAAAGTTTCTCTATGATTACGTCAAAACAAATATTTTATCTTACAAATCGAAAACCATTATTTTCAGATAGTGAAAAAATATTTCTATTAATACTTGACATAATTTAGCATATCGATAGTATCTATCTCGTTATCGATACGCACCTCCACAATTGTTACGCACATCACTACACCTCTCCATAAGACGTGTAAGTGCGAGCGAGATAGACAGATAAAAATGATTTATTGCCCGACGACGCGGTTTAAAACGTGTCGACTATAGTTCGACTTAATACCTTACGTCTCAACGTGACGATATTATAGGCAAGCTTTACCATCAGGTATACTCGTAGACACCATTCATCAGGTTCCAGTTCTTCGATAGTTACGCGAGATAAAATTATAGAGCATTCTTTTCGCTGCGGTTGTTGCAGAATCTGAACAATGCGAATTAGTTTCTATCAGCTACATCCAGAACATTACCAGGAACAACTTCTTCGTACTTTGTTAAACAAGTATATAAGTATGGAGAACTGAGTTTTCTCGGTGTAGACTGAAACTTTCATCTGTTAAGTTTCATTACTTACTTTCTTATTCTGTTAGTAAGTTGGCTCGTAATAAGTCACTTATACAACATCTCACGCTGCTCAGCTCCGGATTACCAATTTACTGTGAACTTGTGTCTGAGCATTAAGCAGTAAGCTTTCGACTGTGTCTGCCAAGAGTGAGATTGATTGCTTTGTAAGCGTAGAAGTACAACTACGTTAATGTTCTAAGCAGATTAAGAAATATAGCTTAAATTGGGTTGCAACTTGAACAGCACTGTGCAGCTGTTGAAATTAATTCGGTGTAAATTTAACATCTTATTACTTAAGCAAGCAGCCAGAAATTTGGTGCAGTGTACTACATACAGTAAGTAGAATGTTAACACTTCTCATATGAAAATACCACAAGTTGAATTAAGTTATCACTGTCAAAACGATCAAACAAAATTAAAAACCAATATTTTTCTCATCCGTGGTGAGCTTAGATAGAACTTAAATTTGTAGTAAACTAACAAAGTATACATAATGTCATAATTTGATACTTTTATATAAATGGGGTGTAAGGGAACCAGCACAACAACACACGGAACCCAATCCTAACTCACCAGCTCGTGGTGCACCCTGATAATCATCAAACGAGGCTTTAGCTCTATCTGCCCAAATCCCCATAAGAACTACAAACAACGGCCCCTAGTGCTCAGCAGTTCCGGAGACCAGGTTAACTGTGGGCCGATCGATGTGTGGAGGTCTTTCGGGGAGGTCTGGGGGATGATGATATAAATAATATAAATATCTCAAATTACGTTAACCGTATAACCTTTTACAGATATATTGCGTTAGTTAGATAGAATACTAGATTACGATGCTAGAATTACTAGGATTTGCAATAAGATATATAAAAGCTAGTTGGCTGATGATGATGATGATAAAAGATAGTATTTAACATATAAATCCAACTTAACAATAACAAAGAATAAGTTAAAGCAATCTTCTTCTTAAAGTGTCTCTCGAACTAGTAATGGTTGACGATCAGCGTGCCACACTCCTTTGTCTCTGGTTAAAGCAGTATTACTTAATATTTTTCTAATATAACTTAAACAGAACTTATATATAACATATTTAATACTGTTGTTCTATAAGCGATTTTGATAAGTAGTCTATAGAACTTAAAGTTACTACACGAGCAAAGCTTTGTGTATCTGATAAGTAATTATAAGTTACGTGATAAGCGCTCTCGCCGAATAGCACTGCTAAATAGCATTTCACCACAGCTAGTTTTCTCATCATGAGCGAATCAGAGAGGAAACTCAATTACTGGTAATTCGCAAGTTATGATTAAGTTATTCGCTTTTATACAACTCGCTAGCTTTAAACGTTACAGAAGCAAATGAAATGACACGAAATAATGAGACGAATATGACTGGTAATGCTGCAGCGTCTATTGCTGCCACCAAGCAGTAGCCTGAATATACTACTGTGACCCGGTTTGAAGGACGTTGTAGCTAATTAAATTACAGAGATACCGAGACTTATTATATCACAAGCCGACGAGCACAATATGATGCAGCATATAACATCTTTATCACCATCACGTGAACGTCCCCCTCGTTTCGTCTCATCATAGAATAAAAATGTTCGTCGCTTTAAAACATAGCATGTTGTCTATGGTATGCCTATGCTGTAATTTCAGAAGCTATAGCGCCCTCGAAACCGGAACGCAGTAATGACCGCACAGTACTGTTCGGCGACGAAAATAGGAGCTGCCGTGGTACCTTCCTAACCGGTCTCCGAGACCTGCCACCATTTAGGTTCCGTGAGCTGGAGACTTGGTGGATAATGTACTAACAATTTCCTTCATCTTCATCACTTAACACCTTGTAAAATTATTTGCTGAACGTCTTTAAAAAAGTACTACCGCTAAGTATTTTGTAAAAACAGCAACCGTAAATAAACTTAAAATATTATTACAACAAAAACTGATGAAGTGAATTGTCAGGATGCTGTTCGAACCTTCTGATGCTGCATTCACGGCAGTGCAACTTCGAGATGAAGCTGCGGGATGCTGTATTGTCTTAGCGGAAAATGATGCCGCCGCGCCATTGTTCTCTTCTATATAAATATTATCGCTTATAAAATCCATGGAGCATAAGCTTTTTTTAAGTCCTTACTTTTAAAGCACAGGTTCTCCATCAGGTCACTGTTGCTGGAGACTGTCTAGGTAGCTCCTATTGCAGCCGACAATCATTACTGTGTTCCGGTTTGAAGGTAGTTGTAGCCAATGTACTGCGGTGGCTAAACTCATCATTTTGATGTCCTGATCGTCTCTAACTATTCATAAGCTTTTTATTTGGATCCCTTAAGAATAGCCATGGTCTTTAGAAGACTGAGCTGACACATCTAGATGCGTCATCTAGAATCACAGGTCTTCGTTGAATGAGCTGTCTTGAAGTCTTGTTTTTTTATCTTACAAAGCGACGAGACGAGCTGGACATTCAACTGAGAGTAAGCGACTATTTCTACCGCCAAATAGTGGTGTGCAAACATTACTGTCTTCCGGTTCAAAGGATGCTGTAGCTACTGAAATTACTAGTGTATTGCGACTCATGTATCAAGACGAGGACAGTGTGCTGCAGTACAATCCTAACTAGCTCCACGTTATTTTTTTATGTAATTAAGCAACGAGGTGTTCACCTGATGGTAAGTGATACGCCCGCCCATAATAACGTGGCGCTAGTTACGATGGTACGCAATGTACCACATTTCACTCGTCGCTTGAGACATAAGATGTTGAGTCTCCTTACCCTAGTAATGACTAGATACAGCGTACGTTCAAACCGGAACACTAATATTTGCAAAGAACTGTGTGTCGGCTGCAATAGACGCTACGGTGGTACGCACCAAGACGATCTGCCAACAGAGAGCCACACCAGTAAAGTTATAGGCGTTTATCATCAGGTGAACGTCCAGCTCGTCTCCTCGCTTTATAGAATAAAAAAAATATATTTACTGCTGTAAAGGACAATGTTAAACGTTATGTTCAAGTTCAATTCCTCCGCGTGAATATCACACAGGCAACACAACCGCGGAACAGCTGTTCCGCATAAGAGTGCACTGGATCCGTAAATGCGGTACATTTAAAAAAAAAAACGAGATTTTTTTACAATTGTACGCTGCGCTGGCTTAAAAAAAAGCACAGGAACAATGGCGCAATATCATTTCCGGTTAGGACAATGCCGGAAACGCTAAACTCGCGTCAGCAGTCAGCTGTGAATCAAACGCCAGTGATCGAGTCGACGACCTGACTCCAGGTAAATATGATGGAAGGAATGGAACCTACATTGAAGAGTAGACTGTATGATGAAAGTCCTAAATCTTACTATCATAATAATAACTCACTAAAGTTTTTTTTGTATAATTCAAAGCCATTTTATGATGAAGTCCCCGAAACTCTGTTCTGCTAGTAACTCGAAGGTCTCTGGTTTGATTTTCTCCTCCACATGTAAGGTTCTTTTCATCAAATACCAAATTTCCGTTGTCGAAGTCTCACCATCCACTTCATCATTATTACCAACCATCATACCATATCAAATATAAAGATTTTTTTTATTATCGCGGAGAAAATCATCTTAAAAGATACCCTGCTTCTAGATGGAAGATAAGATTATGTGGGGGCTTTTACCCATTAAAACCCTATCGGTTGTCTCCGTCAGTGTATTACGAAGGCTCCAGGGTCTCCTACGGAACGCAACGGCATAATAAGCTAATACGCAACAAAAACATGTCCTAAGTCATAATCATCAGCGGGTAGACGTCCACTGCTGGACATAGGCCTCCTCCAAAAATCTCCACTTGGATCGGTCCTCACGGCCAGCACGCCCTCCGACACCTAAGGCATTAGGGCTCGTCGTCTGTAGGGTTCATATGGGCGATTACGCTGCCCCAATGCGAATTGGTGCACCACGAGCTCGTGAGTTGTTGTACGAGACCCGATACACCCTTGTAATGCATGTCCTAAGTATTCATAGACAATCAAATCAATATTATAATTCTTCACGAAATTATCAAAAAAAATTATTTGACTGTCTATAAGTTCTTAAGTCACGTTTTTAATTCGCCTTCAAGCTTATTCTTCATAGATTGTTGTATATTTAGTAGGCAGGTAATAAATAGGTAATGATATAAAGGAGAGCGTCACTACCGCCGACAAGCACCAACTCTTTTCCATCTATCAAATATGCAATCATCAGCATGAGGGGTACACTTTGGGAGTACAATGGAGGGAAAATAGGCTATTAATCAAATTTACTGGCACATTTGCAGAAACACGCGTTTCCCCGATTCCCCATTGATACAAATTGGAGCCATTCTTTACAAACTGCGTTGTAATTCTTTGTTGTTTACGGCCGCCGCCGGAGCATTGTTATTCAAGCGCGCGCACCCACGCGCACCAATTTTTATGACGCAAAAAAAAATGTATTTTTTTTTTTAAAGAGCAGAACCTCCCTGTTGTCGTTACAAAGATACATATAAATTTAATAACTGGACTACACTTAAAGCCAGCATCAATGTTTTCAAGACGGAAGAGCCGTTCATCTGATGGTAAACGCCTGCCCATTACAATGTGACACTAGTTGGGATGGTATACCTCACATTATGGGACATAAGTTAAATTTCATTAGCCCAGTAATTTCACTAGTTATAGCACCTTTTAAACCGGAACATTCACGTTTTCACAGCACTATTTAACGGCAAGAATAGGAGCTGTTGTGGTACCGACCTAGACCGTTTCCAGCAGGAGAGATCAACCAACAATTTACACACAAAATGGTCGTAAATAATATTTTTATCTCCCTTACCTGATAATCCTGAGACCCTACTTTTATTAGTTGAAATCCCATAACTGAATCAGATACCCGATTAACATAGGAGTTGCAGAAAGACTGAACCGATTTCGCTTAAGTTTCTACTGGCTGAACATTGACTGGAACGAGAAGAGGTACATTATATAAAAACTCCCACAGCATCACATCGATCAGCATATAATGAAGTTGTTGAAACTATTTCACATGGAGATAAATTACAAAGTAAAAAATTCAAGTCGCGAGGCATGGCATCACAAATATTACATCAGGCAGCGAAACGGCGTAATGAAGGCGGTCTAATATGAAACTTGTTAGTCTAATGCCTTCGAGACGGTCGCACCGGGGCCATCACGCCCCGACCATTCCCAACTTTGTGAATTTTAAATTAATCTTCAGCTAGATTAAGGCACTTCACGAAACAAACATAACCTAACCATAACGTAACCATAAACCTGCTGTAGTCGTTCCCTGAATTTTGTATACGGCCACAAGCCGGTAACGAATGAGATGAATTATCGATTTATATACGTTAAAACAATCATTGCTAAATGTGATACCATTGACAGCTATGGATTGTGATTGTGGTGGGAGACGGAGGAGAACCTTCAATATTCACAAGAAAAGAATATTATTTTACAAGTATAACAATAACCTCTTCTTCTACTTTACATAATGTCAGTTGATAAATAAGTAGTGAATTATAAAGCATGATCTTAGAGAAGTCTAAGTTAAGTTTCAATGAGAAACAGATTGTATGCAACTTAAGATATTACAAAGTATACAATTGAATTATTAAAACCCTTGACGATTTTATATTCCACGGGAGAGCAACCGCTTCTATGCAAGATGCTCATCTCAAAATTTACTACGATCATAAATTCAAAGCAGATGTATGATAGCCATATCCTTATTGGGATTCTTCTCCATTTTATTGTTTATTCACATTTTTATTATAATATGGTCTTTGTAGTAAAAAGTTAAACGTTAATGACGTCGCTATACTAGTCCGATACTCCATGTGTATTAATTTCATACTTTTATTATTTGTTAGTAAAACAACCTGTTACTATATCATTATTGCTTGATATAGTGGTAACTTATGCGTTATCATTAAAATATATTTAAAAACGTTTTCTATACAATCTAATCTTGAAGGAGAAACAATGAAAAATTTCATAAAGTGGTATTTTGTCGTTATAGCTACGAAACTCTTTCGTATCTGGGAACTGATATCAAATAGCAATTTAACCCGGAACAGAAATGAGTTATCATTATTATAGCTGAATTATTTCTATTTGAGGAACCCTCATTTTTATTGAGGGATCCTCGGGAGATACCTTGGAGGAAGATATGGTGTAAATCGCCAGACATGAGACTGGATTAATCAAGAGCTAGTCTAAATAAACTATAATTTCTAAACGTTAACATATTCACATATTTTTACACTTGTCACCCGTCTGTCTGTTCTTTCCTATATATATGTTATATTACCTCGTTATTGAAAAGCACAATTTGACTGAACACAAGGTTATATGGGATTTGTATCTACTAAAACACCCTTCATAATCACCGTCAATACTTCACGGCGGGTATCAGTATATTTTACAAAACGGGTGCTCCATATGAGAGCCATCCACTCTACATATTGTAATTTTGGAATATTTCCTTTTATGGATTAGATTTGAATCTACGTAAATCATGAACATAAGCCATACTAAGTATTAGATTGATATTTAAACTCGTAAAACGCATCTCCGCTTTCCCATCGTATCGAATTGAATGCAACAGTTGGCCCACCGGTTGCGACGATCGCGAAATCTTCAGTCCACCGACTGCGACTTCTTTTACGGAACCAAAAGATATATTCAAGTATTTATAAAAATGTGCGATAAGACAAAACAGCAACAACGAAGTTTCTATCATCTCTAAAAGCCATAAACGAAACTACTTACATAAATCTTTCAAACATACAAAACAGTACATCTGATAACCATGTTAATCCCGGTTAACTCGGAATTGCTGTGGATTTCAAGCTTTAAATTAATCGAAACATTCAACCACTTGCCCAAATTAACACCTTAAATTCGTATCTAAAAGCTACGAGCGTTTATTTCACACGAAACCTTTCTCCTGTTTAACTAACGGGGTTCTGCTGTTAACGATGGAGCCCCTGAAGTTGTTTGAAGCAACACTTTAATTTCCAATTCCAATAATGGCTCTTTTACAGCTCGCAAATTTCGTCCGGAATTTTGAAACTCTTCAAATAACTTTCAAATATAGGTTACATGAAATGATTTCCATCAAATTACTAAAATAGTTACATTTTAGTAAAATTCATTAAATTCATATTTGTTATGTAAACTGACAACGTATGCCATTGTCTAGAAAATAAACCTGCACTAGTTAGAGAGGCACTTTAAGAAGAAAGTCTAGAAAATATGTTTGAATAATTATTATACACTATTTTTGCAACTGTAGATAACTGTATACACTGATCAGCTCATTTGAAAACCTGTTTGATCCAGCAATAATATGACAAGTATATTATAAAAAAATTTCAAGTAATGAAAATTTTAATCTACCTTAAATAAGGACGACCATCTTCTTGTTTCTCGGTCTTTTCCACTTGATATGGCGCAAGAGCTTGGCGTAGAAAATTTATGAAAACGTCCGAGTTAAAGTGAAAATTCATGTAACGAGAATGTAAGGATGTCTAATTGTGTGCTTAAAATCTACTTGTTGCAAACTCGCCTCATTCAAGTCGAAGAGAGGGTAGAACGAAATTAACGTTAATTTCCACAAAATGAAAGTAAACTTACGGGCGTTCCTTGGTGAATAAGAAGCTGTGCCACAAAAGATAAAAGAATCTCACTTTCCCATTCAGACAGACAAAGAAGCCACGGATTACATAAAGGAAATATTTGAGTTGGACTTTTACAAGGGAACGATGAGTTTATCAGAGTTAAATGGACAAATAATGAAATATAAAACTTTAACCTAGTTTTAGTATTTAGCAACAGACTAACCAGACCCTGAAGAATATTCTATATATAGTTTATCCTTACAGTAGTCGTGTAATTATCTTGGTATTAGATTATTTATGGGAGTCAAGCGATCATAAACTAAACCATTTGAAGCAAAGTTTTGGTACAGAACAGAGTATACTTCTGTTATACTATAGATCCAGATTTTTAATATCAGATATCCTTTTTGCTGAAGTTCAAAGATACATCCCTCGATATTTATGAATTCGGAGTCAAAAACGAAATTTTCTGATGTCCAATTTACACTTTTACTTTTCATCTCCTGTAATCATTACGTTGAACTTTCGTATGTGGATATTAAAGAAATATTTCTTGCTTTCATTCAATTTAATCTACAGATAATTAAACTTTATAACAGTACAGAGTTTTAAGTTGAAATAAATTATTTCATTATGCACAACATCTGAATGGAAATTGCCCAAATCCCTCCATATGAACCCCGACATAGTCTCTAGTACCCATGTTGACTGTATGTGGATATCTTTGGGCTAAGTAAGGCTTATGTCCAGCTGTGGACATCTATCGGCTGATGACGATGATGTACAACATCTAACACAACGTACAACGTGAAACACTTGAAAGTTTTAGTTAAAATACACATATTAAGCACTCAAGTTGCATTAAGAGAAGCGGCGTTCGTCGCACAGGGATTTTTACAAAATCAAGAGCCTTTACAAATCTCTTTTAAAGAGCTTCCCGCGTTGGAGCCGCTAAAAACGCCTGGAGGGGAGCTCATTCAGGTCAAAAGGCTTAATGCACTTTCCTTTAGCTGTGATAACATGAAGACATATTTGCATTAGCAAGAGCTAACACTAGGTATTTATTTTGTTCTAGCTTAAAGAGAATTTGTGACTACTGTCTAGCTTTTAGCAATCTGTAGTTACTGCTGACAAAGGTTAAACCTCCGATCCTGAAGTTTCGGATGAGGAACATCACTAAAATCATGGCTATAGGTATTGTAGTACCATATTTATTGTAACGAAAATTTATAAAGGATCCCGCATAACAACTCACGAGACCCAAGCCAACCTCACCTGCTCGTGGTGCACCCTGTTAATCAAGAAACGGAACTCTGGCTCTAACCAACCCGCGTTGTGGTGAGAAATCGACCAAATCCCCTCATATGAATCCCTACAAATGTGGTGATCTCTAAAGATCTCCACATTTCTTCTGGAGTGGACGTCTATCAATTGATGAGGATGACGATGTATCAAAAAGTTTACGTTTAAATAACTTATTTATGAACTATCGCTGGTTTGTCTTTAAAACACTTATCCGAAATTCCTTTTTTATTACCAATGAGCTGATATGGCCTCAATTTCACTTGTTGTTAAGTGACAATGGGCGGTTACTTCGCAACGAAGTCATTTGTTTAATAACATCAAACGATCGGAAGTTCGCAACAATAGTCAAAATTATATATAGGTAGGCGTGAAAACATTTAACGTCTATATGTATATATAAATACCTTGGAGGGGCCGCCACGAATTTAATCAGGCGAGATAGGAGGGGGTTGACGGTACAAGTTAACCTACTTCCAGGCCCTACAAAACGAGGGCCGCCCCGGGGACGCGCTGAACACCGCGCCGGGAAAGAAAATTCGGCGCAAGAATCGCGAAATCTCGTGTCCCGGGTTTAATTAAACACTGAATTATACTCCATTGAGTGTACTTGGGAATATCTAGAAGAACAAATGTTTTCCAAACATCCTCATCTGTCAGAGTTCAGAAACAATAGCAGAAACATGAAACAACACTAGACACGTCTCTCTCTTAACACAAAGGGTAAAACTCGAAAGTGCTAAACGAGATGAAAAAGAGATTTCTACACTTAGTAGTAATATCTCAATCAGAAGCTCAAGCTAATTGGTGATCAAACCCGTGTCTCTTCGAGACTAACTACTACTACATCAGCCCATATACGTCCACTGCCGGATATAGGTCTCCCCCAAAGATCGCCAAGTTTGTAGGGATCCGTATGGGGCGATTAGGCCATTTCCCACCACGCTAGCCCAATGCGGGTTGGTGGGAGCCAGAGCTTCGTTTGTTGATTAGCAGGGTCCACCACGAGCAGGTTAGCTTGACTTGGTTCCCGTGACTTGTTATAAACTATATCTTTTAAAAAATCTAAAATATACAATTTTAAAACAAATGAAACAATAAACGAACAAATACTATTATCATAAGATAGATGAAGAATTAATCTCAAATCTTTATATTCCATCAGATCCTTAACAAGGATCAGCAATAGTTAGAAAGATACAACATTAGGATAAAGTTGACAAACTATTGGTTATCAAGACAAATTCAAATTGTAGTTAAAGGTGAACGATTCTGTTGCATTAATGATTTTGTATGGTACTAAATAAGATAAAGCTACTGCCACATTTTAGTTTGTCAACAGTACCTCAATCGGAGGAGACGAAGCAATTTACGACATACCCGCATCTCATGTTTACCTTCCCGTTATCTAGCGTGGACAGGGTGGTTGTTTACCGTCCGTACATGAACACAAGACTGACTACAGTCAATCTGGTAATTCAATTAACTGCATAGGAAGTACACTATTAAATCATAACCTCTCATATCTTCCGCTTAAGTTAATTTATTAACCCACCACCAAAAAGGTTGAAAGGTCGAGCTAATTATAATCTTATCTTTTTTATTAGTCAATAGAAAATAGCTGTTCCGTCGATGAGAGTATTAATATATAAATATTTTAATAAACTGGTAATCACCATTTCCTATTGAGAATTAACAGATCCTCAGAAAGTAACAACAAATCCTTTATCCTGCAATTTAACTATGAGAGATAACGTAATTATGTTCCTCAGTTAGTTTCAAACACAAAAGCGAGTCATTAAATTGAATTTCTGTTATCACCTTTAATCATCAATGATTCAATATTGAAGTCAGCTCCATCTGAGAGGAACTGACAACAAATTAAGATTTGTCGTTTTTATGATCGTCTATACAAGTAGAAATCTATTTACTCTTCCCTTAAAGATTTTATTGTCTTCTACACAAGATGCATCATTGCTTTAAATCTGTTTCTCACTAATAAATAAATGAATGATTAAAACAATATTTTTTACTAATTAGGAGTTCTAATTATTAATAAACATTTATTGTATATCCAGTTTGTGTTAGTAAAGACTGCGCTGAACCTCTGTCAAAACTTTATATAGTAACGTATTAACTTACACAATTTATTACAGCGTATCGCCTAATCATCCACCAAATGGAAACTGTTTTACTCCGATTATCCCCTGTGGTTAAACTACGGGTCTGATAAACAGTCAGATTCGCAGTATACGGAATGTGGAACGGTTCCATGAGGGCGGTCAGAAGAGGAACGGTGGTTGAGTGTATATTGTAAAAGTTCCTCGCGACCCTTTAGTTTTGCCTTTTAGTTTTCAAATTAACTTATACGTTAGTATTGACATTGTTTATGTCTATGTGCAATAGTGCCTTTAAAATACATACTTTAATATATAAAAATATATTATGAACGTCGATTAGACATTTCTTTTTATCATCTACAGTGGAAATAACCTCCTTGATCACAACATCAACTCACAACCATTGTGAAAGCGCTCTTTAAGTATACTCTATTTTTCAGTTCTGTCTTGACAGCAGACTGTCAATAAGGAGATGATAATCAGCCCAGACTGTGAAAAAAACATATAAGAAGTCCTACTCCATGTCTTGGTTTTAGAATGAAATCAAAGATTTCCGTTTTATATGTTAAATTATTAACTACTGTGCTACAAAGATAAGTACCTTGCTCCTAAGAAATTATTTTCATAGTTCTAATATAACCAACAGAGCAGCGTAGGAGCGATCGA
Organism: Ornithoptera priamus; assembly: GCA_029034505.1. Lineage (NCBI taxonomy): Eukaryota > Metazoa > Arthropoda > Insecta > Lepidoptera > Papilionidae > Ornithoptera > Ornithoptera priamus. Next base: position 1,334,559 of record JARDWD010000527.1, on the reverse strand, counting down.
TGTCGAGATCATAGGGGGATGCTTATGTCCAGCAGTGGACCTCTGTCGCTAGATAATAATGATGATGGCACATGGTAGAAGTGACTATTACGATTGCAAAGTTTCAAAATTTTTCCGTATTTTAAAGGAGTGGATCGTTTTCCATTAATTATCTGCTTAATTTAGATACTGTCTCTTTCCGATTGTTTGATGATTAAAAATAAATTTCTAGGTTTTTTTTCTTAAATCTGTTGTTTGTGTTGTAAACATTCCGCCAAATAAAATTTTTTCTTTTATCATTTCGCATAACTCTCGGTTCTATTGTGCTTCCAGTGAAGTTCCCGCAACACCTCTTGGATACACTTCGTGTTTATTACCTGCCAATAACCTTCCCTCAGTGGGAAATTTCAGCTCTTCATTAACTCGTCAGTAATTAAAGAGTAAATTTTGAGGCGAAACACCGGAAGAGAGTTGAGAGCCGTACAGCGTAGAATCTTTTATTTGCACCTTAAAGAATTTAATAAAACATAGGGGTACATTGTTTAATGAAAAAAAATTAATCTTATTACGAGTGCACATCACGCTGAGCCTTAAGCGAAATATCTAAAATATTAGATATATATATATATATATATATATAATAATAGTACGAAAGTAACAAAACAAACAACGTCTGAAGATGAAACATGGACTTCAAAAGACAAAAAGGTTGTCTGAAAATTCATAGGTTGTTAGTTCTTCTACTAAGATGACCATTGTAATTATTATTTTTTCAATTATATAACCAAAGAGACGAAGAAGATTTTCAACTAATTGTTAGTGATAAGCGTATGCATGAAATGATGCTGCGCAGAATGTCTGCAGCGTAACTGAAAGCGATGCTCTTGACTTCAGTCGGAGTACCCCAATTTCTTCCAATAGGAACATTTAGACCTGTAATATTTGTTAGTTGCTGGCGATAGAAGAAGATCTAGCAGTGGAGCCTATATAGATAGTTTGGCTAGGGGACTCTCGCTACTGAACGGTACATCTTTACATCATCTACAGACAGCAAGGAAACTGTGTGCAGAGGAAAATGGAGTGTGGTATTCTGCAAGGTTCCGTATTAGGACCGTTATTGAGTACGACTGGGTCTTGCGGGACAAATTCTCCCCGGGCGTGATAGTAATCTACTATGCCGATGACACACTGGTTACAGCTCGAGGGAAAACTTATGAGGCTGCCTGTCTTGCCACTGCTTCAGTGACACAGGTTGTCGGCAAAATACGAATGTTGGGACTAGAGGTTGCGCTTGGCAAATCCGAGGCTATGTGCTTCCATGGAGCAAGGAAGGCACCACCCCGGAATAGTCACATCGTAGCCAGTGATACATATATCAAGGTTGAGTCTAACATGAAGTACCTTGGTCTCATCCTTGATAGCCACTGGAACTTCCGCGAATATTTTGAACGTCTGGCCCCACGGTTAATGGGAACGGCGACTGTCCTAAAGCGGCTGCTTCCTAACTTGGGGGGGCTTGATACAAACATCCGTCGTTTATATATGAGGGTAATGCGGCCAATGGCTCTTTATGGGGCGCCTATCTGGGTAGACGCTCTAAGATTTTGAACCATAGCTTATCTGAAACGTCCACAAAGAAGAAATGGCTATTGGTGTTATCCGGGGATACCGAACTAGCTCTTACGAAGCGGCATGTGTTTTGGCGGGATCTCCTACGTGGGATCTCCGGAATCCGGAAATGAAGATGAAATTTGCGTTATGTTTAAACTATAAATCGTTATCGTCATCATCATGATGAATCGTTATCGTAAACAATATATTAACAAGAATTTGCGTACTAATGTCATTAATTTTATTCTTCAATTTTATGACCCACATACTTCAGTCGGCGTGCATTTTTGTCAGGACGAGACAGATTATTCATCATCATCAGCCGATAGATGTCCACTGCTGGACATAGGCCGCCCCCAAAGATCTCCATATCGATCGGTCCCTTGTTGCTTGCATCCAGTGGATTCCTGTGATTCTCACCAGATCGTCGGTCCACCTTGTGGGAAGCCTCCCCACGCTACGTCTTCATTTGCGAGGATTTGGGTCATTTTCCACCACGCGGGCACAATGCGGCTTGGTGGGCGCCAGAGCCTCGTCTATTGATTAGCAGGGTACACCACGAGCAGGTGAAGTTAGCTTGGATACCGTGAGTTGTTGTGCTGGATATTGAATCAATAAAGTATCGCGGGAAACCACTAGATTCGGGCAAGGCTGGACCGATCGATGTGGAGATATTTGGTGCTGGCCTATATCCACCAATGGACATCTATCAGCTGCTGATGATGATGATGATTTATATAAATAATATCGTTCGTTCAACTTGTACACTATTATTACAGTTACAGACGTAACGAACTCATTTGGCTTTTAAAGCCTCGATTTCACGAAATTGCAACGTAATTGCGTTGCAGATAACGTGCGAGGTTGGCGTTTGCTAAATTGTATCCTCAATGTTCACTGAAAACAATTCATCGTTAACTAGCAAGTAATCTTCCGTCATCAGACTCGAGCGGAGATTGATTACTTATCATCACTTTACCCAATTCGTTACTATTTACTGATATCATCCGCAAATTTGGCTTAAGGGCCAATGTTATCGTTTTATTATATAGTAGAAATCTGCAGGATTAAGTATTACTAAACCTTCCCTTAAATTATATTTAAATTACTTTAATTAAATTAATTGTAATCAATTTACATTATTTGTACTATTCAATACCTCAGTCACTAATATTATTAAATTTGTGAGAAACGGTGATGAAGGCAATGTGAATTGATTGTAATACATATAAAGATAAATTAAAGGAATTTAAAACTTAATAATGACAGCATTCTTATCAATAATACGATTTGTATAGAATTAGAAATATTCATAGGAGAAAACAGCATAGATTTATTATTAAAAATATGAATTATTAACTTGCTTTACAATTCGCGTAGGTCCCTATATAAAATGGAAAAATTATTACCTGACATATTAAATACTTACAAAAGAAATATGTCCAGCATTTGACGTCAATTGATTAAGACGATGATGATGATGACTATATTAGTTCTATTTCATAGCGAACCCTGGATTTACTGAAAGTTAACGCCACTTTGATATTACTCAGAATACGTTTATTTTAAAACGCACGTTACCGTTGCTAGTGTATATCATAAAAATAGTTTTTTTGGTGTACAAGTAATACGTCTAACGATGTACTATTAAAGTAATATCCGTGAGTCATACATTTCAGGCGGGCACATCAATAACAAAAACAGGTCCATACATTACAAAGAGCGTCGGCGAATGTAAATAAGTCGGGAATATTTCAGCAGATAGTGGCGCCGTAAGCCCCGCGCACACAGCGAGCGAACCTCGCCCCTGTTCAGCAAACAAGCCGTATCACAGTAATTCTATTACCGAACTTAATACATTTCACGTGTTTTATGTGGTCGCAGTGTCTATGCGATGCGAATGGGTTGGCGCACTCGCGGGGACCCCGCTAGAAGAGATTTACAGTTCGCCGCCAGGAGCGCGGACCCTGCTGTTCTTATTACATTTCGAAACCGCAGTAGCACGATTTTTTACGCAGACCTCAGTCTGGTATATTCACAGGTTCGATCCTTCCTGATCTGAAGTTTTCAATTTAGGAAAACATCGTAAGGAAACGGATATATTACAAGAACAATTTTCATGCATATTTGGACATGTATTTGACCGTTGGGTAACTAACCATAGCTGTGTCTTAGTGGCAGAAAGCATGGCGTCTCAATAGAACATTTCATGGATTACATGTGAACCCACCCTTAATTTAGTAACCTTGGCTTATACTTTTTATGGGTAAATGAGCACATAACTCAAATGATATACGTTCTTAGACGTTTATATCACGGCTTCGAACATTAAGGCTTCTATTGGTGACGTCAGGTAATAAAAAACTTTATTAGGCTCAGGTCTGAAAGGTGTGACATAGCTAGAAAATTTACTAGGGAAATAATTGAAACAAGGGTGTTATTTAATACTTATTTCAATTATTTACACATCAAGTTTCTCTAAACAAAAAACGTAAAGACAGTATCTAAAATATCGTAAACGGATTCATATGTTCAAATAATTCAACTGTATAAGATTTTCCATTCAATACGAAGATTGGGGCACCTATTCCCAAGTATACGTAATACACTTCGCTGGATATTTCCAAGGGTTGGTACTTTCATGCCACAGGTGGCTTCCGCCCCAGGAGGCTCGACCCGTATGAATATTGAAATAAGAAATAGACAATGTAGAAAATGTAGTCTTTATGAAAAGCAAAAGACGTCGTAGTCCATGTTATGTAGCTTCTCAAGTCTTGTTCAAAAACTTAAGGTATGATCACATTAGAGATATTAATAAATTCCCAAAAAGAAGCTTCTCCCTCCTATACCTTTATAGTTTAGTAAGCCATGATACCTCCATAAATTTACAGAGAAACGAATTCGATGCCCACGAGTTTGAACTTTCAATTAAGGATAACATAGAAACTGATATGTTCCAAGAATTTTTCTTCCAAGAAGCTTTCGTGGACATGTGACTTCTACCAGCTCGCACTTGGCTAGCATGGTTGATTGGCTTTTACCATTTATTTTTTTGAAGATAAAACTTTGAGTTTTACCAGTGCATACATTAATTAAGAGGGCTGTCTAGGTTATTATCTTTGCCTTATATATAAGATAAGAAAACTTTTCAAAATCCTTTGAACAAAGTGAAAAATTATATTACATAATTATGGCAATACCATTCCTTGTCACTTTAGACCGGTGGCTTTTTTATTTTTCACTCAAACCATAGCCACAGTTAAATCTTTGAGGTTAGCTATTAAATAATCGGATACTTTGTGTTGGTAACTTCCGATAAAGTTTTATTAAACTTGATTATTACAAAATTAGTGAACTTTTGTGGTAAACAAGTAATAAAGTTAAGAAGAAACAGTAAAATAAAAAGTTCAGCAACAATAGATAAACATAACAGTGTTCCTGAAGAGGACTTGGTGATGCGGTAAATTAACAAATAAACCGTTTCGTAAGAATTTTCATAAGAGAGCCACTGTTGTACATGGTCTATGATACATATATATTCATGTACCACTCGTCTCGTAGCTATATACTGTGAAAAAATTCGGCCTGCTTCATTATCTCTGAGAGATCTCATAGACCTTCGCATAGGTAATGAAAACTTGCGCATGTAACGAAATCCCACACGAAATATGCTAAAATACGTGTTTCATTAAAGTCAGCAGGGCACTTTCGCGTGAAAACGTGAGGGGTGCGTTTTTTTTTTAACTGAAAATTCTGTTAATTAGCCATATTAAATCGCACGGCCTAATTCATACGGCGCACAGACTCTACACGGATGTTGGTTTGATAGTAACAGACATGAACGAAGACATGAGAAGAAATTAAAAATCTAGAACATCATCTACCTTCCTCATTCCCACTTTATTCAGGTCGGCTACCACCACCAGCATACGATCCCATTATTAATCAAGCACCAAGCATACCACTAGGAGACTTAAAAACATTGCATTCAATCTACATTGATCGGACTATAAATAATATTCACAAGCTGCTGCAACCGTAATGACTTTGGGTTCAAGATATCAACGTCTCCATGCACTCGTCACCATGACTGGTGCACAACAGTCTAAACGGAAAATAAATCAAATTATATCCAAACTTTTAACACGCTTATCCTCTTTTGTACAATCTATAGATCTTTGATTTGGTCTATTTCTACACTCCCATCCATTCTCGTTCTTTCTTCTTTACTTGGGGTCGGCCCTCCTGGTCATACTTCTAAATCTATCTCTATTTTGTGTCTGCTTCTGTCAATATGTGTTATTCTTTAGATTTTTATTGATCATCGTCAACCAAGTAGTCGGGGCTCTCCCAAGGACCTTTCCTTTTATTTTCGTTATCCAGCGCTACCCTAATCATATGCGTTGTATGGTCTTCGCATAACATGCCCGTATCAGCGCAGGTGTCTCTCTACTATTTTCTCTTCAACCGGTTGTACTTTAAAGGAACCTCTGACATGTATGTTCTTCACTCTGTATTCTGGGTTCTTCACTATGTATTCACGTGCATTATTGTAGTAGTAACATGGTATTCCTCCCTCCGTTAGCCTATATCCGGGATGGTATAGATATGTCTTAGAGTGGAGACTCCAGGACATATCTACTCCAGAGATGTAATTCTTGTCAGCAAATATCACTTACTCCAATGCCATTTCCTTTTGTATACACGAAAGTATGTGTCAATAACATTACCGATTTTGATTGTATAATTTAGGAACGTCCAATTTAATAAATATACTAATTAATAAAAGTGATAAGGAAAAAGCACCTGCTACCCTACCTTTATGCCGTAATATATGCAGGCTGTCTTCATTAAACATGGAAAGTTCTAGACTTGAGTAAAACAAACAAACATACGCTCACGGAGCATCGTATTGCTAAGACTCGCCTGCAACTAGGGCGCGACCAGGCAAATATATGCGACTAATTTATATACACAAATGTTTGATTATTATATATATATATTTATATATAATAAATGTATTAAACTGCTGATTTAATTAATCTCTATCGGTTAAACACGGACTTTAATTTATGTGTAAGTTATTACAATTAATAATTGTAATCAGTAACAGAGGAGTGTAACTGGTTCCGCAAATCTCACGGGACCCGAGCCAATCGCACCTGCTCGTGGTGCACCCTGCTAATGAACAAACGAGGTTATAAATCCCACAAACCCGCATTGGGCTAGCGTGGTGGGAAATGGCCCAAATCCCCCATATGGACCCAAAATTGCTATGCTAACTGCGATAGATGTTGACAAGGCGCCGGAACCAGGACAGCGCGGGACAGATCAATGTTGAGATCTTTGGGAGTCGCCTATGCCCAACAATGAACGGCAATCGGCTAATTATGATAATAATATTGACAGAAAACTTATCTAATGAAAGAAATTTATTAAAAGGATTGAGCTAATGCTATTACCTTACACCAAAGTAGATTTGTTTGTTTTTCTAAATATTTCCGCCGAATCAGAGACAGAAGGGACTGTGCCACGCTGATCGCCAACCTTCTCTAATTGGAGAGGCACTTTAAAAAGAAGAAAGGAGATTTCACCTATAGCAAACTATTTTATTACGCCTAAAGGTAATATAATAATTTTATTAAAAAAATCTTATAAAAAGGGCGCTTGATTTTCTCCATATATATTGCAAATGTGGAAAACTGAAGCTTAGATAACGTTTTATGCGCGATTAACGCTCCTGAATGTGATATGGAGATGGAGACACCGTTCCAGTGAACGTTGCCCATATTTCACGGGCCATATCAATCCCCGCTTCCATCGACGGATATCGAAGACTTTGGCAACGACCTACTAAATTTCATTTATATCCCAACATTGTGCACATATTTCTAACCCCCACTAGATCTAATATGCTTTCGATACTTTTAAACATTTACTTCTTCGGCTCCACTATTTATCTATAAAACAATAACAATAAAGAAACTCGATTTAGTAACTGTTTAACTTTCTAGTAAATATTAGTAACAATAGGTTTACTAAATATGTCGAGATGCAAAAGGAGTTTCTCCTACTTGGCGAAAATGCCACTCTGAAGATACTGGAGGAAGAGGTAATTGCATGGAATAATTTTATAATTGCAAATATTATGATAAAAATGATATAGTATTGGTATTAATTGGTGGTAGGTCTTTGCCAGAGGCCGTCTAGGTACCACCGCAGCAACTATTTCAGGTGCCAAACAGTAGTGTGCAATCATTAATACTGTAGTTCTGTTCGAAGGTTTTTTTTATAAGAAGCGTGACCAAACGGTTGACCTAGTGGAATTACATCACTGACGCCGTTGGACAGTCGCAATACCAGATGGATCGCGGCTGCTTCGTCCTATCGAATGCCATGCTGATGACAACATGAGGGTAAGGCGAATCACTTACCATCGGTTAAACGTCCCGCCGGTCGCGTCGCTTAATTAATAAAAAAAAATATGTTTGAGTTGGGAGCCTCTTCTTAGATAGGATAGGCTCTCTCTAAGAAGAGGCTCCGTATTTATGAGAGTCGTGACTCCTTATCGATAACTTGTTTCACATTGGAGAATTTGGGCCATTTCCCATCACGCTGGCCCGCTAGTTGGGGAGAGCCAGAGCCTGGTTTGTTGATTAGCTAGGGTGCATCACAAGCAGGTGAGGTTGGCTTGGGTCCCGTGCGTGCAGGGTATACGTTTTTGATTAAAAATCTAGAAATGTCCAAAAAATCCTGTTTCCTAATGAATTTGTTAAGTATTGTACGCCATATATATGAGATCATAAAATCTAACGCCAATAAAGTAAATGAACCTAAAGCAACTGGTGTTAATTTACCGTGTTTAATGGTTTTCGATGAAGTCGAACATAAAATTAATAGTTTATTTACTAATTTATAATAAACAGACTTAATAAAGAAAATGTATGTAGACTAGCTTCACTTTCTGAATATTTTTTGGTATTGTTTTTACTTATTTACCTATTTACAAAACAGGTTCTTATCTAAATTCAAATCTAAAATTATTATCCCAATTGGTCTCGGATGTAATAAAAATCTTAAGCTCTTCCTTAAAGAAAGTTGCTTGTCGAAAGAAATCGTGGCTGGGCAACATTAGGAAGTAGACCGGGCAACATTAGGAAGTAGACCAGGATCACGAGTGCCGCCCAACTGAGACCGGGCGAAATATGGTGAACTGACCGGCCAACCTTCGCTAGTCGGAGAGACACCTCAAGAAGTAGAAGCTCTTCCTTAGATACTGTTGTGGGTATATTATATTGTTTAATGGTTGTGATGTGCAAAGATAACTTTGGAATGAATCACACGAAAAAACTTGATAAAAATGGATCTCTCAGATGATAATAAAGCTCACAGCTTAAAAGCATAATTGATTGAAAAATCGTTTTATATAAATTAGTGTTAAATAATAAACAGCCCTCTTGATATACAGGGATTTACGCCTTCTCTTGCAAGAAGGGAATCGCCAAACTGACCAAGTGCGGGTTGGTCGGTGTCATACATCCACGAAAGCAATTGTTCCTAGAACAAGTTGTTTTCCTCATACCATATCTGTCTTCACCGCAAAGCTCTAATACCGCTGCTCCACCAGACATTAACGTGTATGGCCGTCTACGATCCGAGCAATTATAACTTCGTGATAGCTCTGCTTCTTTATGTAGAGTCGTAAACTTCTGTCCTCGCAAATTTCAAAGTTATACGGCACTAGATGTAAATGTTATTCGCATATTTTCCGCTTCAATTGCGCAAATTCCCTCGACGAGAATCAGGAGGCGGCCGTCTGGCGGCGGTGACCTCTCCCTCCGTAATTACAGGAGTCGCCCGGTGGACCCGCTGTTGGGATCTAAAACTCTTAATTCCGCAACAAATTGCGATACGGTTTCGCATTTCGTACTAAATCACATCGAGAAGCGTGTGCCGGCTAATTGAAACCGTCCAACGTGATAGTGACACAAGAGGAATACAGAATAGAACGTAAAAGGACACAGTTCGTTCTAGTTCCTTTTTCTTTAGAAGAATCAAAATACCAGGAATGAGAATGTTTTTTTTTTCAACAGAGCGACGAAACGAACAGAAACGTTCACCATATGGTAAGTGATACGTCTGTCCATAACAACGTGGCGCCAGTTAGGATGGTATACACCACCACCACTCCACATTGCACTTGTCGCCTTAGGATGCGACTTAGGATGTGGCATCTCGTTACCCCAGTAAATTCATTACGTACAACTCACTTCAATCCGGAACACAATAACGTTTGTCGGCTGCAGTAGGAGCTGCAGTGCCACCTACTTAGACGGTCTCCGGCAACAGATACCTACCACTAGTAAACTATGTTCACATGTTCTAACAGTAAGTGTACTGTCAGAAGAACATATACATATGACTAATGATTTCCAATGAAATCGTCTAGGTAAATGCCACATACTGTCTATTTCTACTGTTGAATAGTAGAGTGCAATTATTACTGTGTTCTACTTGATATCTATTTCTAGGGAAACTATTAATTATGTTTACTTTATACCATATATAACTCAATGATTCGTAAATTATAGCGAAACATTTATATTGCTTTCGCGAAACGACTCCTTGTGTATCATAAATTTAAAGTTAATAGGTCCTCGAATCCGCAAAAAAAGGAACACTCCTAATATATAAGAAGTGAGTATTTTACAAAGCTAAGTCACGAAGGCACTTCCAAAGGTTGGTGTAGGCACCGAGCTCATTGTAAACGTCTTAAACGAGCCATCAAAGAGAGAAACAGCTATCTAATTAAACAAGCGCTTTGGGGTCAGCGCCGGACCGTCTCGTGTTACAAATTGAAGTAAAGTCCACTCACTCTAGAATTTTCTAAAGATTTAATTACGGGGACGAAAAATCAACAAATAAATACAAACTAGATAAAACTATATTTACTGTCGTCATCATCATCATCATCGTTATCATCTGGAAGATTCTTGGCAAGAATTATGTTAATTATAATAATTATATTAATGGTATATCTCTGCTGCTAAAGATCATCTAGGTATAACCACGACAGCGCCGATTTTCCGCTGAACAGCAATACTAACCTTATGGTGTTGTAACTAGCGATTAGGCAATGGGAGAGTGCGCGGATTATTAAAAGAAAAGAATGGGGGCTTTTACTAGATCAGTTCGTTTCACCACCACCGAACACACCACCACTTGACACCAAATGGTATCGAGGTCAAGCACTAACGATTTTGACTAAAAAAGAAGAAATATCATCTTACGACGATAAAGACGATGTGTTGATGTGTGAACTTTCTAACTAAGTATAACATTATATTTGCTATAGACGGGCGAAAGGGATTGCAACACTTATTTAGTTATAAAATGTTTATAAATAAATTAGTCGTGTTTTTAATAAAACAGTAAAATGGCAAAAGGAAAGTTTCTAGAACTTGCGCTGTTATTGCATCTACCTCGTCTCCGTCAACAGAGACGTGCTACTATTGAAATGTAGATAACAACAAATTTAAAGGAAGGCAAGTTAAATAATTAAAATTCCACGCAACGGAAACAAGTTTAAACTTTAACTTTTCATAATTAAATTTAATTATAGAGCCCAAAAAAGTGAACATTCAAAGATTTTTAGAGGAAACAATTTTGAAAGCTGCCTTAAATTCATATCTGGCATTAAACACATGTTTCACTAATTAGCATGTAAAATTGGTAACAACGAGCTCTCCTCTAGCCGAGGAGAAAACCTTCAAAGAGGAAATGCCGGGGCACAGGAAAGACCCAGCAAAGTTCACCCTTTCAAAGTCAAACGAACAATCGACGGGATTCTTTTTAACGGCTTACTAAACAGAACGTTCACCTGGTGATAGTTTATTTTTCTTTTTTGTTTATTATAATATTGTCTCATTAAAACATAAAATAGATATGTTGAAGTACAGGCAAACTTAACTTACATCCAGTTTTCTACCAACTACCTCTAACTGCTCTACACAATGAATAAAAAAGTACGTCGTAGAATTTCCGAAAGAAGACATTATTAAATTTTTGTCAATTTAAAAAAAAAACTTGAATGTGATATTGAAATATGTGATCTAACAGAAAAAGTGTACATATCTATCCGATCTTTAGAACTGATATGATCTGTAGATCTGTTAAATGCTAGGAAGGAATTTATTAAAACTGGACACAATAGATCCAAAGTAACTGTTGCGACTAAGACTATGGAATATTAAATTTATATTTTATAGTGCATTTTTAAAAAAGTAGTCCACTTGTTAGCTGCGTTAAAGTTTCTTTTAGAAGTTAAAACGACTATTAAGAAAGATTGATTGCTCGCCGGTAGTGGCAGGAGGGAGAGCATTCCATTTAAAAGACATAACGTCTCAGTGGAAGTAAAATGGATGACGGCTTTCTAAATTTCTAGTTAGTCCATGAATGCCGTTCATAAATATTAGTGTACAAATTTTACAATCTTCAGTTTTATTAACGTCACGCCTTGTTTTACGCGGGCAACATGACCAGTTATATATTTTAGGATCATCATCATTTTAAGCCTATTATTTTCGACTGCTATGATCAGTCTCTCCTCATAGGACTCTCCAATTCATTTCAAACGCCATAATCCGATACCACTTCTATCCAACTATTCCGTGCGATCTTCACCAGGTCTTTGGAGTAATATTATAGTAATAATTTAGGTATTGTATCTGGTCTATGATTCGTTTAATTGTTTAGTATCAATTGTACATTTTACTATTTAATAATGAACTAATATGGTAATATATTTTTAATATTCTTTAAATACCTCTGAATAAACCTGTTTTCTACTTTTCGACTGGGATACGGACGTAAAGATTTTTTTAGTGTTTAGGTTTTGCTCTTTGTTAAGCCACCGATTAAACTTAGAAACATTATTACAAAATCATTGCAATGTTCGGGTTTTATCACATGAGAGCAGAGCATTTCGAGCGAGAAGGTTTCACCATCAGCGGGCAGTCAATTAATATCTTGCTCTGTTAAAATCAAGTATTAACCAATAGTCAATAATTTAAAAATCCTTTTATTTTCAGAGATTATTAAATAGATATGAAAATTTCTGTAACCGAGGTTGACCTATTTTTTATATAACACTTAAAATGTTACAGGATGCAATCACCATACACATCAATGTTGAACATTCTACGCCATTTAACGACTACAGCTTCACCCTACGACTAAAAAGTGGTCGTTATTCTAGACGTATGAGCCCTCCCAGCTTTAATAAAAATAAACTTGTTACCCACTTGTTTATTGGAACGGAATGCCCGTGCTGACTTCGAATATGAAAAACTCTCCCTCAAATCGATAACGGTGGGCATATACCAATTAACATAAACATCCAAATGGTATACAACGATACGCCAGCAGTAACCAAATGATAATGATGACCATCTGGTGGAAAGCTACAACTTAATACAAGTAACCATGTTAATTAAAACGCCTACACTGGTTCACTTTTGTGGTGATCACACGAAATATCTCGACGATCAGCGTTTTAAGACAATTTGTTTTATACGATCATCGTCATCATCAATAACCTGCGGACGTTCTCTACTGGATGCAGGTTTCTCCCAAGGAACACAACTTACTCCGATCTTAACATGTACCCATCCAGCTACTTTGTTATCTATTTTATCTTCTTCAAAAAATGGATGGTTGTATTTGCCAATTGTTACTGTGAAGTTTGATCCAATGAAGTTGATAAGCTTCAGCGTTTCTTTTCATAACATAATAGATAATATATATTTTGGAGATTATCGATAGATTAAACAAATAAATAGCCGCTCACCCGCGGATACGTCAATGGTTTACGTTTAATTACGGTATAACGACGTGGTTCAGGTACGTTCCAGCATCCGTGTGTGGTGACCCGCACTTCAAACTATCGAGTTTTGAATTTCGATTGTTTTAAAATACGCAATCATTGTATAGGTCGGTGCTGAACCGCAACGCTTCGTGTAAACATTCGTCCGGAGCTGCACAGGAATCGTTGCTTTTATAATCGGATTACAGAGTTTCTCTTTATGGTTTTCATTTATTCATATTTCCGTCTCTCACTTGTCTAGTTATGAACAAAGTATTCCGTAGCCTAGCTAATCTCATTGTGTATACTGGAATTAAAGAGCAACGTTCGCAAAATTATATATCAGTCATTAATTTATTCGTTTAACGATGTAAAATATGTTTTACTAGAATCCATCTAAGCAGTTAAAATCTCAGCGTATATCTCTGCTGCTATTAATGATGATATGGCGGAAGATGTACAATACAAGTATGATAACCATCCAGGCGGATTCCACGAAACTCTTACGAACAACTATTTAATTTTTACTGTTAAATTCCTAAATTTTGTTATTTAAGTTTTGTTTAGTTTTACTATCCTAATAATATTTGACTACCCAATTATAGATATTGACAATTTTTTTTACAGAACTTCCAACGTATAATTATCTATGACTAACAATAGTTTCATTATAAGTTTATATAGCATAATTCTGAATATTTAGCCTGTTATCTATAGATAAAAATAAGATGATACTAATGTAATATTACAAAATTATTAGTACATTAGTTAGATTGGCCGTTAAGAAGAATTGAACGTAACATTTTTATTGATATAGATGGAAGTCTTTCAGAGATTTACAATTCTAATTAGCAAATGGAGAATTTACGATTGATACAGCAACTGACTGACTTTTTATTGCACTTCGAATTATACAACTAATTGAATACAATTCAGGCGTTGAAATAAGAAAAAATCCCGTTTCCTTTTGTCAGGAGTGAACAAATACTCGACACGTGTCCCGGCTCTCAACTAGTCTCGGGACGCCTTGATCACACTTGGCCGTAAGAGTCTCTATCGCTCGAGGCACCCCTCCTCGGAAAACATGCGGCCAATCTATTCTTTGAACTCTCTCCCCTAGATGAACTTTTAAGTCCTGATTTTCGGACACTTTCCTAGGAAACATCATCACTTTTTTAATTTGTTAAATTTGTTGTTTATTCCTTTACTAAATTGAGATGTTTTATAAACAAATTAATATTAATTGAAACATAGCTGCACATTGTTAATGATCATTACTATACAAAATAATGAAGACGTAGGCAATTTTAAGAATTCGTTTTCATTGTGTATATCACTAAACTTACATAGTAATAGATAATTTATAAATGTAGTTTGATGTTGATGGGGCTGATGTATACTTCAAGAACAAAACCTCAAAAAAATTGTATACTTAATAGAAAACGACGTTTTATAAGAACATGGAGATGAATCATATATTTCTGTGTTATTTGCAATCTGAGAGAAAGAAAATTTATTACTTACTATCCAATTTTGATTTGCCTCTCGAAGAAGAAATACAGTCTTTTGCGACTTTACACGAGATATTTTTTTTTAATATATATTCTTATTAAAGGGGACCTTATCTGATTCACTGGAAAATGAAACAATTCAGAAAATAAAAGCTAGATTACTTCTGATACCGGAAATGTCTCATTGAGATGAACAAAAAAAGATATCGTCGTCAAAGAATAAAGTGCTATTGTTCTTTGTTTTTCTTTCGACGTCACTTATTTGTCTTCTGATTTCAAAGACCCGGCTTAGCGGGGTATTTTAAAGCCTTACGAGCTCTACAGAACCCTCAATTGCTTACATGATGGGGTGGAGTTTTACGCTTCTCAAAGTCAAGGGTTACGATCAAAGCAACTCTAATATTGTTCATTGTTTCAAGCTTATCCCCGTAACAAGTTCATGATGGAATTGTTTGATGCTGCAGCTTTTGTTACAATATCGATTCGTTGAAAATAACATGACGAAATTTAAGATTCGCTAAGGTTAATCAGAAATTTTCTTTAATTGTTTTGGACGAGCTTAAAATTATGCTTTTGTTATTATTCAACATGTTTCTTTCCTTATTTAACTATTAATATCTCTTAAAATTATCTCGACGCGATGGTTTAGTAAATTTTACATCGTATTTGGTACAAATAAACAAAGGATGAGAACTTCTACAAATAAAATCTGACGATATGAATAACACCACGATAAAATATTTTTTGGATAAAGCCACGGGCGTCAAATTGAAACAATATCATATAACACACAGCCTATTTGCTTCTTTCGGTGGAAATCGGATCGGAGCGGTTATTTTTTTTTTTATTTTATACTCCAGTACATCTGTTACTTTACGAATTTATATATGAGTTGCGTACACGGTGATGTTTTATAAAGAATGTGAAATTACTGAAATGTAAAAATTGGTGGAAATATAGCATATATGTCAAATCACAGCAAAAATGCCTGAAAATAGCAATATTACTACTCTCTCACCTTCTTCCGCCTTATTTCCGTTTCGATGGAACCCTTTCGCTTGTTTACCTGGTCGCAGCTGCTTTTACGCCCGGCGCGGCGTGCTACCTAACAGATTCGGAGGTCATACCTGATCACCGCCCCCGTCACATCGTGAACAACTCATAACACCTGCAGCTCACCATCGATCAGGTGTAAACAGACGCGGTGATAGCGTGACAGGACGCCTGTTGCGCTCGGACACCAGGCGGGACAACTCACCGGGCAGGAGGGCGAGCAGCGCCAAGGCCACCAGCACGGGGGCCATGGCGGCGACGCGCGGGCATACCACACCCGCGCACGCTGCGCTAGCACACCGGCGCGCTCATGCGGCCTGCTCTCACACAACACAGCGGCCGGCCCGAGCGGCGCTCGGCGCGGGACTGGGCGCGCCCGCCACCTCGGCCCCCCGGGCTTGCCGCGCACACCGCCCGCCACACCGCACGCCCCGCACCGCCTCGCGCCACCCCGCGTCAACCCGCGCCAACCCGCACCACCCCGCGCCACCCCGCGCCTTCAGGTGCGCGCGGCGACGACCTGAGCCCTGCCCCTTGGAAAATCCTGCGAACACTTTACGTCTTCATTGCATTATACACGGATTATTTGTTTAACTATGACAACGTACTATCGAGCTCGGGGGCCGGCTTGGGGTGGAACGGGACCAAGGTCGATGCAGCCCTCGGCCGGGATGCGGCCGTTGCTTGTATCTCGTAGCGCCCTTGACAGGGCCGCGAGCGAGCCGAGGTTGCCAGGTGACCGATTTATACGAGGACAGTCCCGACTCACAGACCTGTGCGTTGCGTTAACCGAATAGCTTAAACATTATACTATCTATACAAAGTATTACGGTTTAAATACTACATATATATATTATATATACTATATTATATATATAGGTTCTTGTTTTGTGGACAGCTAAGCTTAAAAATCTTTGAAGTAAAGAAAAATTCACACCTTGATGAATAACAATAACGTCGACTCCTTTGACGAGTTATAAATAGTGCTTCTCTATATCATTAAAAGGAATTTATAATAATTTTGTATATTTTTAACAAAACTATATGTATTAGTATATTATGTCGATTAGCCGAATACAAATTAAGCAAATATAATTATTGCCATCTAAATCACGCAATGTTAATAGTCAAATTCCTGGGCTATAAGGCTTTATACAGGATGAAAGGTAATAGGTGTAAAAGACCTGGAGGGATTAAGTTATAGCTCGTATCCTATTCCGTATCCGTTCCTTCCTTTTTACTGTCACTACTTTAAAAGAACCTAATTTAAAAGTTTTAGCCTCTAAGTGATGATTATTAATTTAATTGAATAAAATAATGATTAAAGAATAATTATTACATTAAAATTTATGTAGAAATAAGTAAGAAATAAAATCATCGATTTTTTTCCTACAAAATCGGATTTCTTTGGAAATTATTGAAAAATTTATAACTCCAGAAGCATTGTTTTTGGATGGGGTATTCCATAGAAAGATAGATAGGATACTAGCTATACTTTAACCCTTCCAAATCTTGTATATCTATTTCCGTTCACCCTGTATAATAAAAAGGGTTTTGTTTATTCACCAATCACGTGAAAACTAGTGAACGTATCGACATGGATACAAAAGAATTCGATGTGGAACGATTTGTAGATGGCTATAAGAGATTTTTTGTTAATATCATGGATCATCATTTTGTTTCTAATTAACTTCCATCAACATTTTCATTACGTTTTATTTATGAGGTTGCTATGGTAACGGTTACTATAGTAATAATTTTGGATTACGGCTAGCAAAACGAGCGGGGAACAGCTAGTAATAAATAAAAAGAGAAATGATTTAGAACCGTGGAGTCGGTCCACCACCTATCCCCACCATGTGAAATGTTCATCATCATCACCATCATTTCAACCGATGAGACGTCCACTGCTGCACATAGTTCTCTTGTAATGTGTACCATGTAAGAATTTTGCCAATAATCACCACAGTTGGCAGGCGGGTTGGTGATCACAGTGCTGACTTCATCGCACCGATATCGCTGCTGGCTGATCACGGTATGTAGTATTTGAGTCGAGTGGTTAACCGCCATTAATCGGTCGCCAGAGCCTCGTTGGTCAATCTGCAGGATGCACCACAGGCAGATGAGGTTGGCAATTGAGGAGATTGGCTGGGACTGGGTCTCCTCCTTACACCCCCGTGAAATGTTAACTGGCTTCAAAGTAAATATAAACTTGTAATAATGTAAACTATGAAAATAAATAAACTTTTAGAACTTTCGTCATATTGTTCACTGCGAGGCGATGAAACGAGTCGGAGAGATGAAAGAAAAAAAAATCGTTTCAAAGCATGTGCTGGAAGCTGGCGCTGTGGCAGCGTAACGCAGCCGCCACAATGCGCTCTTTATGAAGAATGCCTCTCCCTATTTACATTCCTACATTTGTACCCTGCAACTTTTTTTTTTCACAGACCCTAAATGAGGGGTTCAACACAATCTATTTACTAATCGTGTATTTTTTTATATAAATAATTTTTAAGTCTAAGATTAAGATTTTCTTAGTTAAGTTAAAGAAATAAATTTAAAAACCATTTATGCTTAGCAATTTGAAGGTTCATCATAATCAGCCCGCGACAGTCCACAGCTGCACATACGCCTTACTCAAGGAACGCCAATTAGCTCGATCTTCGGGTATACCACACCCAGTTGCCGCCAGCCAACTTGTCCAGATCGTCACTCCATCTGGTCAGTGGATGTCCCGGGGTACGTGAAGGTTAACAGATTTTATTTAATTTAATTCTTCAGAGGTAAGGCAGAGTATATAATTGCAATATTATATATATATTATTAGGTCCCTACATATGAAATTAACGTTTTGTCGCACTGACCACTTTGATCTGATATATCTCCTCTTTGGTTAACAATTCCAAATTCAAATTTATAAATTCATTTAGCTGCTACATTTGAGTTTTGAAAACACTCATTCATTTGTTTTTACTTCATTATTTTTTTCTTTGGCGTCGCTTATTGCCGCACAATGGACAACATGAAATATCGGTATATTTACGAGTACGAGTTCTACCGTGGCACCAGCATCAGTGCTGCAGAAACAGCTCGAAGGATTAATGATGTGTACGGCAATGGTGTCGCAAAAGAAAGCACGGTATGTTTTTTTTTTTCAATGTTTTCGTTCTGGAAATTTCGACCTTGAAAACCAATCCCGTGGACGGCCGGAGACCAAAGTGGAAAATGAAGAATTAAAGGTTATTGTGGAAGCGGATCTAAGTGTTTGGTGGACCAGCGCCGGTATCGTTCACTACAGATTTCTAAAATCTGGCCAAACGATTACAGCAGATATCTAAATGTTAGTGACCTGCAAACCATGAAAGAAGAAATAGCTGCTGAATAAGCGAGATTGGTCAATCGCTCTAGGCCACTGCTGCTTCACGACAACGCAACACCACCACCACACACTGCACAACAAATAACCACTAAGTTAGATGAGCCACAATTGGAATGTCTGCGACATCCACCGTACTCCCCGGACCTTGGCCCAACAGATTACCATTTTTTTCGGAATTTAGACAACTTCTTACAAGAAAACAAATTCAACTCCGATGCGGCAGTACAAACCGCTTTCAAAGAATTTATTGATTCTCGCACCCATGGTTTTTTTAGAAAAGGGATTAAAGAAACTACCTATGAGATGCCAAAAGTGCATATATAACAATGGTGCATACTTTGATTAATTAAATATATTAAACAAAAAAAAAACTTTATATCCTTCCCGTACAAAACGCCAATTATATATGTAAGGACCTAATATACAACTACAACTACACTACAACTACCTACGTACAACAACTCACGGGACCCAAGCCAACCTCACCTGCTCGCAGTGCACCCTGCTAATAAACAAACAAGGCTCTGGCTCACACCAACCCGCATTGAGCCAGCGTGGTGGAAAATGGCCTCAATCCCCCCACATGAATCTCTACTCGACCGTGTGATAATCTTTGGGCGAAGCCTATGTCCAATAGTGGACGTTTATCGGCTGAGGATGATATATAATATTAAAATAAAGTTTAAAAAACGCGGGGGTTCGTTTTTAAACTTTTTTTTAATACAATATTTAAAGGATATTTGCGTTTGATCCTGAGAGGGTACAATGTTTTTGCACGAAGGCAGCGTATGGTCATTTACTACGTTCTGGTCCATAACATCATGGCGACCTTCAATAATGTATCATTATTAGTTTAATACTCACTAGTAGTTGGTCTTCGTTGTTGGAGACCGCCTAGGTAAGTACCATCGCAGCTCGTATTTCCGCCGCCAAACAATAGTGTGCAAACGTTACTGTGTTCCGGTTTGAAGGGTGTTGTAGCTAGTGTAATTACTGGGACAACGGGAGCCAACATCTTAAGTCTCAGGCTAAGAGAAAATGTGGTGCAGTATATCATGCTAACTAGCGCCACGTTGTTATGGGCTTTTACCTGCTACCATCAGGTTAAAAAAAAAGTTGAATTAATAAATACATAGCTTACCATAAGGACATATTTTCGTTTTGTCACCTCGTTAAATTAAAAAATATATCAAGAACTAAAATTTGCTTCCCAAAGGCAATTCTTTGTGTACTGACCTTCTGAATAATGCTGCAGTATTGATCAATGTCCACTCCGCACGTGGTAGGTCGATCCATCAAGCCTGGAGCGGAACACTTATCGCCTGGTTTCTGTTATTACCCTCTTCAAGAGTACATCATGATTTATTAAAGGATCACATTATGAATTCATATGTGTAAAGGATCCCGCACAATAACTCACGGGACCCAAGTCAACCTCACCAGCTCGTGGTGCACACTCCTAATCAACAAACGAGGCTCTGACTCCCACCAACCTGCACTTGAGCCAGCGTTGTGCGAAATGGACCCAATCCCCAGATGTGAACCCCTACAAACATAGAGATCTTTAGGTCATTTCCTTTCTATTTCTCTCTCAATTCAATTTCTATTCTCTTTCATAAATCTCATTACCCGTGGTCTTCAATGATGATTTGCAGTTGTATGCACAGATTAGTGTGGATAGTGCAGATGTAGCGATAGGCGAGATTAACAAAGATCTAGATTACATTAAGGAATGGTCTAAGAGGTTTGGACTAACTGTCAACCCTTCCAAGTGTCAAGCAACCGGGTTCAACAACTTTACCGACGATAATATACGATGGTGACATAATTGAATTGGCACCCTCTGTTAAAGACCTTGGTCTTCACATCGATGCAACACTTAGTTGGCAACAACAAATGGCAGCTGTTAGCCGGATAGTGACCGATACTCTTCGAGCTGTCTACCGCTTGAAAAACTTTCTCCCGTCAAGAACTAAGGCAGTGATTGTACAAACTTTAATCCTCCCTATCATCGACTACGCTGATATGTCCTATTTCGATCTGAATACAGACCTTCTCATTAACGATCTGAATGTAGACCTTCTCATAAGTATGACCGTCTTTTAAATAACTGCATTCGATTCATTTTCAACCTTCGTAAATATGATCATGTATCTACGTTTCGTTCACAGTTAAAGTGGTCACCCATCCATCAGCGGCGAAGCTTGCGTGCTCTCAACACCCTATTTTCTATTTTGACTTCTCCTAAACCACCTCCTTATCTTATTTCCTGTTTTAACTATTTAGGTACTAACCACGACAAAAATCTTCGCTCCTCTAACAACCCCCTTCTTTTATGTCCATCTCACACTTCTGATATTGTCCACTCTTCCTTTTCTATCCAGTCTATTCTTCTCTGGAATGCACTCTCTCTAAATATCAGAACAGTAACCAATCGGTGTACTTTTAAGCAAAAAGTACGGGAAATTCTCCTTAATGACATTAGGACTAAGTCTTCCTTGAAATAATTTTTAATATTTTGTTAATGTTATGTATGTGTCTGTATATATATATATATATATATATATATATATGTGTGTGTGTGTGTTTTGTATATGTATATTCGTGTATTATATATTATATTTGATTCACCTACTTCATCCTCTCTGCATTACCCAAGGTTGACTGGAAGATAATGCCAATGGCATTAAGTCCGCCTTTACACGAGGTGTATAAAGTTAAATAAATAAATAAAATATATTTATGTAAACGTGGTATAAATATAACGAAAAAGCATAGGAAATCCCACCCACCAACACGCACTGGCCTAGCGTGGTGGAAAATGGTTCAAATCCTCCCATATGAACTCCTAAAAAGATCTTTGGGGGAGGCCTATGTCCAGCGGAGGACGTCTAACGGCTGATAGTTTAAATAAAATTAATTAAGAATCGTTTACCTGATGTTAATAAAATATTAACACTTGCCGTTGATAAACCTTGTTTTCCAACATATATATACGAAGTTTTTTTTTATAAAAAAACTAACTTATGTTATTAAGAAGCTACATTTTATGTTTCAACAATTAGACTAACACTATACTTTAATATCACATAATGTTAAATGACAATGAAGCCATCAAAGCTGAATAGTGTTCACCCAGCATAGTCTGGATCTCATATTTTGACAGCCGGAGTACAACGACGTGGTTCTGGCGACAGATTCACAATATGAGAATGGTAGTTAGCAAGGCGGGTTCAAAAAACCTTACATTATATCATCAGCCGGATAACACCCACTGCTGAGCATATACCTTTCTCAAGGATCTCCAACACGATCGGTACTGCGCTGACCGCATCCAGCGGCTTCCCGCGAACAGATAGTCGGACGCCTAGTATGGGGGGGCTACCAGCACATCTTTACAATAAACCTTACCACTAACTAAAATCCACAACGGAACTGTAGCTCTGGAATTGAAGGAGGAACCTCCGTGTTACATTACCCGATGAGCCACCACGCTACGGAGGCAGTTAAATTTTATATTTCACCTCTGTCCCGAACGATAAAATCTGACATTACCGACATTTTCCCGCCTTTATTCTGCTGCCGACTGTCCGTTGCGTGCTCGGAGACATTTAGGTCCGTTGTCTATGGTTTACAAGCAACGTTCAGAAATTTGTGAAAACTTCTCCGATTTAATAGTCTTATCTTTTGTTAACATAAATAATGACTTTATGTTGAGACAGTTTTTTTTTTGTTTGTCTATACTTTATCACTGCATCGTAAATAATGTAACTGTTAATAAAAGTTTGTTCATTTATAATTTTACATACTAAATCGTCTTTATTTATTTATTTTTTGACGAAGCAGCAAGACTAGGGAAACGTTCACCTGATATTAAGTAATATACGTGCCTATAACATATGGCAATAGGATGATATATAGCCTGCGTCAGTATAATATGACTTTTACGCAAACTTAATGCTTACTGTGTTTGTTCTTATATATTACATATATCCTTGTAAACGTTAACTTCTACAACAAAGAGTTTAAGTACGATCTATCAGTAGAAGTTCAAGCTAAATGGGATATATTAAAGAAGCTGTATATTCCCGAATTTCAGCGCACATACATTTGAACTATCAGAGGAGACGTTCATTAATTTTTAACGGCTACATTTAATAAAGCAACTATATTGCAGTTTTGTTACGGCAAAGTGTGAGACAGATTTATGATAACGTAAAACATAATAGTCTCTTTTACACTTATTGGAATTTTTTTCATTAACTACATAGATGTTCTGATGACAAAACAAAGTTTTACATATAAAATCCGTTATATACCAACATAACTAGTATAAGATTTCGTAATGCAAACAAACAGATATAACTTGCTACACTAAAATTTGTATCATGTTAATACAATGTTACTGAATGAGACTTATTTTTATAACAACATATTTAATATTACCTTTGAAGTCATCTAAGCGTTACAGTTTTAACTTATTTAACGGAATTACGGGAGCGGATGGCCACTTATCTCGTAAGATGAATACCTCCTCATGTAAAGTTAGATTCTACTGAGACCAGTGTAGCTTCAGAAATCGGACAGTCAAAGGACTTCGGTTGTATGATACTTGTACAAGAACTTGTTAATACTGTATACTTGTTAAAGAAATAACCTAATAAAATGTAATAATACATACACAACATAAATGTTGCCTCTAATAAAGCGTTTATCTATTGTAAAATAGCAAATTGTTGTAATGAAATAAAATTTATAGTTATTTATACATGAAAATATTTATTAAGAAAACAGAAATATTACAGTTAAAGAATGGAATATGAAGGAAAGTCATTTAAACTTATGTTTACGTCATTTTAACTTACAAACTAAGTCAAAGTTTGAAATTAAAAATCGTTATTAACAGGATATTTTTGCAGTTCCAACTTAACACTTTCTGGCGAGGCAATTTCTTAAGGAGACGAGTAAAGGAACTGTAAATAAAAAAATAATTATAACCAAAATAAAACTGTTCTTAAACATACTAAAAATTTTTTTTATTTCATTTCGACAATTTCGTCACAAGCTGAAACATTCACTCTGACCTGTTTCCCCTCA
Organism: Ornithoptera priamus; assembly: GCA_029034505.1. Classification (NCBI taxonomy): domain Eukaryota; kingdom Metazoa; phylum Arthropoda; class Insecta; order Lepidoptera; family Papilionidae; genus Ornithoptera; species Ornithoptera priamus. Next base: position 1,310,066 of record JARDWD010000527.1, on the reverse strand, counting down.
TGTGCAAAAAAGTAGGTGGTATGCACGAGAAATCATGTCTATCCTAAGTTAATTAAAGTAAGTACAAGTGTTTTCTGTTTTTTTATGTATGTCTAGGTATAGATAAGTATATCATACACCTATAAAACACAATCCAACTTAATAGTCTAATTTTTCAAAACATTTTCAGAAGCGGCTGCTCTACAAATCCTCAGTTACCGGAAGTGTGAAATATTCAACGCCTCTAACATGTGCATCGGTGAATATGCTCCAAGATATGCGGAATTAACATTTTGATATGTTTATACTTTTAAAATTATTATTATAATTAATCAGTGACCTAAAATACCACCGCACAATAGTATATTACCTACGATAAGATATGTAGAAGAGAACGGAACAGGAAATTACTATTATATATAACCATGGCTAGTTGAATAATTTCGTCGCCGATGTTGAATTTTCATCACGTGGAGATGTTTAAAAAAAATATGTATATAACAGTCTGTTAAGAATATTAAGCGGCGGAAGTTTTCTTTGAAAACCTTCGCACACAAAGGAGATTATTAAAAAGTTTCCTCTCGAGTGCGAAGTTTTTAAGTTCCACACAGGCTCTGTACCGGCAATGAAGTGCGCAATAAGGCTTTACGAAACCCGGCCAATAAAATGTTTAGATTTTCCAAAGGAAAGTAAAAAGATTACGAGTGGAATTTGCCGGAGCAACACCACTGTGTACACATTTGCATACGAAACTTGGGAGAGGGAAGCTTTACAAAAGTAACACAGAAGTTAGTGGCGACATTCAAAGAAAACGAAAAAGTGCAATTATTAATTTCTTTATTGTGTCGTTGGGAAAATCATCAATGAACACCCTACTTATTGGCGAAGTGAAAGCTACGTGAGTTTTCCCTTATTGAAACGCGCTCGATGATCTTCTCCAATGTCTTAGGAGCAGCTTCAGAATTTCCTACAGAATGCTCTGGTGCGCCATTGTTAATGCCTATACAAAAAATTTTTTATACTTTCTCGTCTAGAGATTAATTTTTGAAATACTGTTAATAAATATCCATTATACTTTAAACAAAACTTACAAAGTGTTATATATGCAATCGTGTTATATAAGTTGTCATGAGCGGTTGTGTTCCAATCGGACATCCCTCGACCTTTCAAAACGCTGAGAACGACTACCTGTGGTTTTAATGCACAAAAGTCACCACAACAAGACTTCCTACCGAAACTCCAAATTTTTTTGCAAATACCAAAACGAAGTCGTGGAATAAACTAACTTTATTTCTTTTACATTCTTTTGTACAAGTCAAAAACTTTTTTACAAAAAAATACATTATTCCTATGCATGCGTTATACGATATTTGCCTAAGATACAAACTAATCACGTTAACATTGAGAATAAATATAATTAAAAATAAAAAGTATCCATAAACTAACGTCATCATATTATAAATATATATAAAATTTTCACTATCATTAAGAAATTTATTTTCTTTTAAATTAGATTTAATAATCTTTTACATTTAAGTTTCCCTGAAAATCGTATCTGTTATATCGTACTATTTGTACATTGAGTACAAATTTAAAAAAATAACAAGAATAATATGAAAGAAAAACATGAAAATAGTACAAATGTTTTCAGAATCTCATTTTAAATGACCTTTTAAAATTGGCAAGAAGTCAATAGCCATGCAGGTTTTATAACTTTGAATTGGTTGGTTTCGCCATAAACTTTCCTTATCGGCGGGACAGGTAACATTTTCCGCTGGTCTTTGTTTTACTTTACCCAAATGAACAGCTCGAAATATAGAGACGTGCATACACCAGATACTTAGCCTACAAGACAACCGGATTTTCATACAAAAGCACTTACGACAGTCATTTACAGTTCTTTAAAATGACTACTCTACACAATCGTCGGATAATTTCTGACCTAATGTTCCTCCACAAGGTTTTAAACGGAAAAATTAAATCACCTATCCTTGGGAGTATCAATATTAGAGTACCCCACAATTACCCTCGTCGTCCAATAACCAACATTTTTAGTCTTCCACAGTACAGAACAAATCTTGGAGTACACCATCCGATAGCCAGAATGTGCAATGCTTATAATACATTTAATACCAAGATACCCGAATTAGACATTTTCAGCGATTCTAGAAATGTTTTTAAAGATAAGTTGCTACATCACCTCTCTGATATTTAATGCTTAATTATTGAATGTGGTTTCTGCGAGATGTCACTGTGCTGAATGTAGACACCATGCTATACCTAACTGCTGATTGTTTGGAAACTGATATTTGTTCAAAATTCAATTGTATATTTTAATTAATTGTAGACTATAATTTTCTTTTTCACTTTAATGTTTTTAAGTCCAAACTATGGCCAAAGCTGTGTACGCCTATAATAGGCATACATATTTAATATTGTACACTATACCTAGAACGTAAGATAGTATATAATATGTTATGCTGTTGGTGTATCAATCAATAAATAAATAACGAAAACTTTAAAAGTATGTCTCATACATTCTCAAATAAAAATGTTATGAAGATGTATCATCATCTTTAGCCGATAGTTATTCTCCAGTGCGAGACATAAGCTTAACGAAACGATCTTCGCACTGATTGGTTTTCACTAATTTTGATTTATTCATAAAAAGTAGATTTTTTTTTTGTATAATGTAACATTCTTGAACATCATATACTAGGTGTTAGGTGACCGCCTCCAAAAACGAAGACAGATGATAGTACTAACGACACATTTTATTGTGGAACGGAAAAAAATCGATCCTGATTAAAAAAAAAGTCATGTTTTTAAAATGTTTTATTAGCATTATTTACGCTCCATCATGTTAGTACAACTAAATTAAGGTTATTTAAAAGTCGTGACAGTAAAAAATAAGATGTCATACATTTTCATTTAATCTTAAAATAAAATTTTATTTATAAAAAATACGTAGCAAGCACATAAATAAGTACCTGACTTTAATACCTATCCGACAAGGTATAAGAAAGTACATAAAGTTTCTAAAATTTAGAAAAATATACACTTTTTAGGTAATGAGTCAGTACGACAGTTATTTAAAAATTAAATGATGAAGGATCTATGATATACATTAAATATATAAACTATAACTATCTACAAATTATTCCGCTTCGAATGCTCATGTTCTCAAGTCAATATGTTCACCAGTTTTCACGTGATTAGTGGGAAAACCATTTTCATTATTTATCATCATTTCAACCGATGGACGTCCACTCCTGGACATAGGTCTCTTGCAATCTGTATCGCACGTTTCTTTGTTTGTAATTCAATTTATGTAGTATTTAGCACCAATAAGCAATAATTTTTTATGTCATGTACTGAAATAATTTCCATATAATTTCTTTAACATAATGTTTGTGGAAAGACTGTGGTTTAATTTTCTTGATTGGCGATTAGGTGCTGAAGATCATTTGTTATTATTTCAACGCTTAATGGATCACAAAACTACTCTTAAGGAAAAATTTTTATGAAAGCTTAAAAAAAAATTAAGAAATATAAATCGTATTTCCATTTCATCAAAACACTAAACATTTGTCAAAGAGTCCTCTAGTGGTTGAATACATGGGTATGAAGAAATTTGCATTTGCATCACCTTTACTACAAGAAAACTAAATAACTAATTTGTCTGGTAATATCTTATTTCATTATTAGTTCTAAAAAATAATTTTTGGTTTTAATTTTCAAATTTTTCTGTCAAGTAATTTTTAAATTAATTTTACTTGTGGCTACACTCCAAACCTTCAATTTTATTGTCGTAGGTTTTGTGATGGTCGCGTTCCCGTCGTTCATTTTTCGATTATCGCAAATAGTTTTATATGAATAATATAAGTTGAAAAAAACAATAAAAATGAATCAATCAATTAACGTCGATCAACTGAATTCTGCACTGACATCCCTCCGAACTCTCCGCTCCAGCGTAAGCCATGTTTTCGAAACGCTCTCGAACGGACTGAGAGCCGATCATGGTGAAGACGGCAAAGACAAATTTCTTGTTGAACTGCAGGAACTTCTCAATAGTGCCAACGTAAATCTTCGCGATTTGGAGCAGACAGTAAACAGTTTGCCAATTCCTGTACCGTTTAACCTCGGTAACACCACGTACTTGAGCCAAGAGACCACACAAGATCGCCAGGCATTGTACACACAGCTAGTAAACAGTTACAAATGGACTGATAAGATCCATGAATACAGTTCGTTTGCCCACACACTTTTGAATCAGAACTCTCTGAAACGTTCTTATATAAATTCCGGGAGCACGAAACGAAGGGGTAAACTTCAGAGCAACCACAACGTTGCGCCCTTACAAGTGGACAACGTTATAAATAACATAGACAGATCTTACAATGACATGAAGATAACCATTTCTAGACCATTTGCTAGTAATGCAGTTGTATCAATCAATTTGAGTCATGTTTTGAAGGCAGTTGTTGCTTTCAAAGGATTGCTTATGGAATGGGTAATGGTTAAAGGTTACGGTGAGACACTCGATCTTTGGACGGAGTCCCGTCACCATGTTTTTAGAAAGGTAACAGAGAATGCCCATGCTGCTATGCTGCATTTCTACTCACCAACATTGCCAGAGTTAGCTGTTAGGTCGTTTATGACGTGGTTGCACAGCTACGTGAATCTGTTCAGTGAACCATGCAAACGTTGTGGCTGTCACTTACATCACACCTCCCTGCTCCTCCCAGCTTGGCGTGACTTCCGCACTCTTGAACCATTTCACGACGAATGCAAACAATAGTTAATGTGGTATTGAATGGGAGAGCTTTGACAATTATTAAATTCCTGCTTTCCTGTTCAATGTTAATGTGTGTACAGTGACTGTTATGTGATGAGTACCAACTGTATTTGTGGAGTATTAAGTGTGTAGATAAAATGTAATATGTAAGTACTTTAGAATAGATATGTTTAGGACATTAATAACTAATTTTTGTATAAACTTGTAAAACATTAAAGTGATTATCACCATTTTGATGATGAAATGAATTCAAACAGGTTTAAATTAATGTATATTATGTATGAAAACTAAAATACCATATCTCATTGTAAAGAATTAAATTAATAAAACTTATGTCTCATTTTATCATTCCCTCTATTATAAGAGATTTGTCTGTGATTAGGATTATATAAAATATCATATGTAGACTGGACCATGTTAATGAGGTTAACCACCTAAGGTTGAATCATCGTTTAAGACCAAATGGGATAGGAATGGACCATATAATTGTTTAAAAAATTAATTACACATTTTCTAAGTAAAACAGAAGTATAGTGTAAATAAAATAGGATAAATCTTATATGCTTTAATGGACATCTATTGGCTTATGAAGATGATGATATTCCTTTTATTACATCTTTAATAAATAGAACCTTAATGACTGCAAAAATATGTCTATTACTATAGCCAGTCATGGTACTAAGGAGCTACTCATGAATTACTGTTAGAAAAGCTGGAAATAATGGGGATGCACAGATCTTAATTAACATGCTTAGGATCATATTTATTCAATAGGTCACAAAAAATTCCTGTAAATGGTTTTGAATCTAAGAATCATTATGCACAATTTGATATCCCACAAGGTTCTCACCTTGGACCTCTACTATTTTCAATATTCATTTAGAACACCAGTGCCATAATACAAAATGGCAATTTCTCTTTGTATGATGATGATCTAAAACTATTAATCACCTATCAGATGTGCTGCTTTTGTTGATAGATTTAAACAATATTAAATTGTGGTGCCGCAACAACAAATTTATGTGATGTAACTGTTTTTCAATTTCTTTTACTAGAAAAGGGATGCAATTGAGATGGTCTACTCTTTGTATGGAACAGCCTTATCAAGAAGTTGATGAAATTGAAGATATCGAACCTAAATTTCACAGTCACGTTAGAAACTCTAATGACATTATACAACACTCCAGTACAGAAGTACTTAGAACATACTTCGATTGTGTAGAATCCAGCATACAGTACTTCTTAAGAACAATTGGTGGATATCCACGTCCATACACTAGATCCTTGGTGTACAAGGCCACTGGGTTTTTATATAAAGCTGTTACTACAGTTGCTTGAAGTTATTTAAAATGACAACCCTCCACAATCATCAGATAATTTTAGACGATGTCGTTCCACGAAATCTTTAAGCGGAAAAATTAAGACACCCTCTATGCTCGGGAGTATCAACTTTGTTTTCCATGATTACCCCCATCGTCCAATAACAAAAATTTGTAGTCATCTATGGCACAGAAATAACTTTGCACTACACCACATGATAGCCAGAATGTGCAACATTTATAATGCAAAGCTGGATACACCCAAGATGGATAATTGTAGCGACTCTGGAAAAGCTTTGAATAATAATACACTTGAGGACTTTTCTGATATTTTTTTATGCAATTAAGCGATGTATGCTAGACGGCCTGGACGTTCACCTGAGGGTGATTCGCCCCCTACCCCTATAGCAATAGGATGCTAGATAGGATGTTATACACTGCACCATAATGCACTCGTCGCCTTGTCATATGTTAAGTCCCACAGCAATGTTTGCATACTACTCTTATGCGGTAGAAATAGTCGCTGCAGTGGTAACTACCTAGACTGTCTCCGGCAACAAAGACCTACCACCAGTAGCAGTACGAATGTAAAATAATGACCAATTAAAAAAAAAACAATTGAATTATATTATGTACTATATAAAATACAACTACAAAATTTCCTAACATTTTAAACAAAAGGTTTGCACATGGCTACAGTGTGATCGACACTGCACTTGACCTGAAGTACATGGGCACCAATTGACACTTTCAAAGGAAAATGCTGATCTCTACTATGGCCCAGCCCTAAGCATCCATGTCTGTTCCTGCCCCATATATACAGATCACCATGATTAGTGATCGCAGCCAAGTGTCCGATACCGCATGCAACTTTCTCGACTAATGTTTCAGGGTTAAATTCATTACGTCCGAAGAGTGGTGGGGGTATCTGCTTTGGGTTTGTCGATTGTTGAACACCGGGTCCCAGGCCCAACAATCCAAAACCCCAAACGAAGACATCGCCTTGTTCTACAAAGAAACAACGCGCTTTTAACACCAAAATTAGGATCTAGATCGAAAAGGTAATAAAAAGACTCTCCAGATAGATTTTCTAAAAATATTAAATTTTTTTTTGTGAGAATTTTCATTAACTCGAACTAATAGAGCAACAACAATTTTTAATATTAAGGACCTCCAAAGGATAATAAAAATCTTACCGTTAACAATAAGACAGAATGAACCCCCTGCGGCGATGTCAACAATTTTGCCTAAACCCCGCGTGAACTTCACTAAAGCGTATGAGGTGTTCACTTGGTCACAACTGGACGCCATTGGCACTTGACCATACTCAGAATTACCCCAACCGAACAGCTCACTCTTATCTGTAAGCAAAACGTGTTTTTTTTTATTTCATTAAACAAAGAGTCGAGCGGGACATTTACCTAATGGTAAGTGATACGCCTACCCATAACATGGCGCTAGTTAGAATGGTGTACACTGCACCACATTGCGTTAGTCGCGTTTAGACGAGATGTTGACCCTCATTACCACAGTAATTACACTAGCTACAGCGCCCTTCTAACCGGAACGTAGTAATGTTCACACAGTACTGTTCGGCGGCAGAAACAGGCGCTGCGGTGGTAACTACCTACACAGTCTCCGGCAACGGAGACCCACCATCAGCTTATACATAGCATGCTTTACCATATTTATAACAGAATTTGAATCATAAAAGAATGTAATTAACGAATCGTTCTGTCAATTAACCAGTTCATCAGACTGGACAAAGAATTAACTGCAGCGCAAAAAGTAGTACACATGAATGTCATCAACTTATGGAACTTCTTTGTTAAACCACCAGGGCCTTCCAGGGAATGCAACTTAGCCCTATCTTTGGCCCCAGTAACTGCAAAACCTTGTGTTGATCATCACTTCATATGATCATGAAGCATTCAAGCAGTTTTATAATAATCATACATTAATATAGAAATTACTCCCATATTCCCATTTATTGCTGGTTGGTCTCGATTGCCGAGATCTTCTAGGTAGGTACCAACGCAGCTTTATATCTGCCGCCAAACAGTAATCACCATCGTCATCATCATAATTAGGTGCCCTCTTCAAAGTGTAGTTTAGCAATCAGATTGAGAAAACCAATTTGATCCTCAGCAATTTTTTTTAATTGATGGTATTTAAACCAGAACACAATAATGTGCAAACATTACTGTGTTCCGGTTTTAAGGGCGCTATAACTAGTGTAATTACTGTGGTAATGAGGCTCAACATCTTATCTCTCAAACAACTAGAGTTGTGCCGAGAAAATATTGTGCCATCCTAACTAGCGCCACAATGTTGTAGGCAGGCTTTTGACTTACCATCAAGTGCATCTCTCTTATCACACCAGCTGCTTGTTACAGCTTAACCGCAGGTTATTGTTTTCCATTATCTCATCACTTCATTGATAAAAGAAAAGCACTTTTGAGTCAAGTAGAAAATATGTGCTGCAATTATATATTATTTTTACCATTTAATGCCAGGACACAATCCACAGTTGATGCAACTTTAACAATTCTCTCACTAGTGATGTCACCCTGCACTGGAGCGGGGACAGCTTGGTTTTTGTAATTACCCAATCCTGTCTGACCATCTGCACCCCACCCGCAAGCATATACTTTGCCTGATTCAGTAAGGAACAACCTATAAACAATGTTACAATCAAATGACATTATTCTTTAATAAGTATGATTTCACTAGTGATAGATCTGTGTTGCTGGAGACTGTCTAGTTAGTATTACAGATCCTATTTCTATAAACCAATGAAATTACTGTGGTAATTAGACTTACCATCTGGTGTATAAATGCAACTCCTATGATCTGTTTATGTTCCTAACTATTAGCACATTGTTCTTAGCAGATATCATTTACCATTTGGCGAACCATCAGCTTGTACCATTATTATGTGGAATAAAAAACAAATACTGATGTACTAAAATTTTAAAATATCTGACAAAGCCCTAGGAGCTACTATACCCAAATGACACAATACCATGTTTGGTATAATACATTATAAGAGACCTATATCCAACAATGGAAATCCATCAATTGAGATGTTAATATTGATGATGAAAATCAATATAGCAATTTGGACAAGTTTTTAACTGTTTAATTAAAATAATACAAAACAAGTAATATTCAAAAAGGAGAACAAGAAAATTAATCTTTAGTTTTCTTAATGAATACACTTACGTGTGATCCTGCCCGCAGCATATATCAACAATATTTTCTTGTCCCAATTTTTTTATATTGTATGACACCATGCTTCCTCTATATTCCTCTTTAGGGTTAATCTTTCTACCACATTGGCCATATGCATTGTTACCCAGTGTATATACTCCTTCATGGTCTGTCAATACTACAGTATGAGCTCTTCCAGCAGCCAACCCTACTATCTATAAATAAATTGCCATAATATTCGGAACCTGTATTGACTTTCTTTTATAAAAATATGTTTTTGTTTTTAAATTAAATCTTTTCTTGATATTTATGCATTAAAACAAAAACAGGTTTTACATTTATTGGTGACTTGGCATATAATATATCATAATAATAATTTCCATGTATCTAGGAATACTAACAGACCATCCATATTTTATACAAAATTAAACAATTTTATTCTTCCACTTAACCCATAAAATTTTAAGTCACAAGGATATAAATGTTACAACTTTTACCTTACTTTCCAGTGATTTATAAGGTATGTAGATAGGAGCAGGACTGAGCAACAGTTCTAAAGGGTGACCCATCCTAGGTGCATGGTAACCTATTTGTGAATCTGTATTAATTCCAGTGCCAAACAATTTATGCTGCTCTTCAGTTTTAACTGCTGCTACTGTAAACCCATAACCGCAAGCTATTTGTGTCACCTTAAAAGGATTATATAAAATGTATTAATCCTAAATAAGCTAAATTTCAAGTTTCAGGATTAACTCAAACTGATAATTTAAATCTAACCTCTTGATTAACACATTTCATAACATAAATTTAATTCTTCAAATTGTTATAACATTTATTAATAATGCTTGTGTTCAAATATTTTTAAGATATATACTTACATCAAATCTTTCACAAAAGCTGGAACGCATGGGATGCCATACAAGAGAGAAATCATTTTTGTACTTCTTGCTTCTTTTACTTTTGTCGGGCAAATGTACGCCCAGAGCGCCCGTCTCTGCCAAGCCCCAAACGTAAACACGTCGATCTGAGCTTTTGCTGACAGGGTATTGAAATACTAAAATTGAGAAAATAGATTTTTTACACGGAAAAACTGCATCTTGTATTAAATAAAATGCACTAACAATATACAGTTTTAATAATGCAAATATAATAGAAAATGAATTTACTTGGCAATTGTTCTTCCTCGTCTGGATCCGATATTTTCTTTTTTGTTGTTACCGTACGACTTAACCGCGGCCGGATACTTATTTGCGTTAAAACAGACTTAATACCTTTCATTTTGAATTAACTAAATAATCATTGTTATTAGAATATGTTTAATTTTAAAGAAAGCTCGGTGTGTTTTTAACAGAAATTTGACGTATTATTTTTTAAAATGTAAATGTCAAAGGGTTCTAAAGAAAATTAAATTACTAATCTTGAATATTTTTTAGTAATTTTAAAGATATTCTTGAAAGAATTATTGTTAAGAAAAAACGTACTTCTTTTTTTTATCTACAAAGCACTAATATAATTTCAAATTATGTAGTTATGACGGCAAATTTATATTATGGAGAAGGTGGTCAGGTGAAATTACCAAAACCATAATATTAATCATATTTGTCTCCGGTATCAAATCAGAGACCGTGTTATATGGTAATTATATAAGCACTGTACCACAAAGGTACCGCCGACATCCACCTTAGGCAGAGGAACCTGGCGTCATGACTGACATGGGCCGTCGGACCGGCGCCACCCTTGGACAGGGTTCCCGGGGTGTATCTGGCGTCACGCCTCGTATTTTAACGCGTCGCCACGTAGGCATTTTCTGTCGAGAGGGGTGCGGGGTGACTCCCCGAGGCGAGCCCGTTCTATCCGAGCGCCGATCGAGGGTTGCGGAAGAACTGTTCGATATTATCCCGTGACCCCAAGCATTCTTTTCGGAAGTGATGGAATACCGTGTGAAGTTTTGTAGTCGGTTGGAGTCCGACACTACCCCGTAACCGGCCCTTCTGGTTCCAATGTGTGCAACCGTTAGCATTGTGTTACACACGTTAAAAAAAAAACTGTACCACAAAGGTAATTGGTACGCATACTGGTTGTTAGGAGACCGCTTCCGAAAACGAAGGCAGACCATAGTACTGATGACACCTTTGATAATGGGACGGAAAAGAATCGATTCTGATAAAAAACATCTTATTTTTAAAACGTTTTATTAACATTATTTACGCTCCATCATGTTAGTACAGCTAAATGAAACGATAATTTCATAAAAAATATATTACTTTACTAAAAAAAAACTGCAATGAATACAAAATCAAAACAACTAACTGATGCTGGATCAACGAACGCCCGGGCGCGTAATCTATTGCAATTGTGTTGTTTAACGTTTTCATCTGTCAAAATAATTACCATGACCTTTTTTTTCTAATTTTAAGTATTATTTTTTTTCAATTTACTATAATATTCTTTTTTTATCACTGGTGGTTCTATTACTCGTTGTGTTTTTATTTATTAAAATATTTTATATTTTCTAAATTCTCTGTTAGCATTTGATGATCTTAACTAGAGCAATAGTTCACTTCCTGTCTCTTCATCTTATGATTTAGACAGTGATGATAGTAGTGAAAGCACTTCCCTATAAATGTTACATTAGACTCTATCCTTTTGAAAGAAAATAAAAAATTTAATATTATTCTCATAAATTCTCAAAGTATCCCTGCTCATTATCCTGAATCACTGACAAGTTTTGATAGCAAACATATACACGCAATACTCGTTTCGGAATCATGGCTAAATAATGTCTTCCCTCTACATCTTATTCGCTTCCAGATTTCCAATTAATTAGAAACAACCGTGCCGATAGAGGCGCAGGTTGCGTCATTTATTTTTGTTAGCAAATACCTTGTACCATCGTCCAGGCCTCTTCACCGCAAACTAGAAGTGAAGCTGAATTTTTATTTATAGAAGTAACCCTCTTCCATACTAAACTCCTTGTTGAAGTCTTTTACAGTCCTCTGACCATAGACAATTTCTCCGACTTAGAAAATCGTTTAGAAAATTTGTCCCCTCCGTATTATCATACAATTATTATACGTAATTTCAATACTTGTCTATTAAAAATAATAGCAGAGCTTCTATCTACACTATTATTCTATCGAAACTTATATCCACTATTGAAGCAGCTAATTTGAAAATTCTCTCCACTTCTGCTTCACATCGTTGTCCTAATTCTGCTCCTTCCCTTCTTGCTTTAATGTTTGTGTCCTCCCTTGACCATGTTGCAACACATGATCAGCTAGCTGTTGTTGCTTTCTCTTATCATGACCTTTATGTCTTACAAAATAAAATCTCCTAAGGCTAAATCGAGAATATTACTTTATCGTAACTTTAGTGGCTTAGTTTCTAAACGTCTATTAAAAGATGTAGAACAAATTAACTGGTCTGATGTTCTGGACGCGCCTACCGTGGATGAACAAGTAGCTCTGTTCTACTCTAAACTGATACAGGTATATGACCTTAATGCTCCTACTCGGCCAGGACGCGTCTACCGTCTCCCTTCCCCTTGACTGGATGATAGAATTAAAAAAAAAATTAGAAAGAAAAATCATTTAAAATTGAAATACAAAGCGGATCCCTGTGAAGACAATTTCGCAAAAAACTCAAGTGGCTGCCAATTCATCTTCGCAGGAATACTCACATTCTTTCTATTTTATACAAGACATTGTTCAATCCGCTAACACCTTCCTACCTAAAAAATCAATTCAAATTTAATCTCGATTACCACAGACTTACTCTTCGCTCTTCAATAAACCTTTTCCTTCGCGTCCCCTTGCATTCCTCTTCATTTTACCAAAACTCGTCCGTTACGGCGGTTCGCCTATGGAACTCTTTATCGAACTATATTCGTATCGTCAAAACCCTATTTTCTTAAAAGACACTTAAGTAATTACTATCATAAAGTTTAAATTATACATTATTTAATAATGCTATTGCTTGCATCTTTCATCAAGTGTTGTACTTTTTACTTATTTAGTGCACCACCATCTTTTCTTTGATTTTAATTCACGTCTTCCTTTCCAATGGGTTGTCTGGAAGAAATTGCTCTCTGAGCAATAATACCGTCCATTGTACATTAATGTATATTATATGGAATGTATTATATTATATGTAATATATATAATGCATTCCATATCTTGTAAATGGTGTACAATAAAGGATAAATAAATAATGTATTTTTTATGAAACTATAGTTTCATTTAGCTGTACTAACATGATAAAGCGTAAATAATGCTAATAAAACGATAAAAAAACGTATATAATTTTTTTAATCATAATCGATTTTTTTCCATCGCATCATCAAAGGTGCCACTAGTACTAACGTCTGTCTTCGTTTACGGAAGCGGTCTCCTAACACCAAGTATAGATAAAACACATTTCAATGTAGTGCCTGAATTATAATGGTCTTATACCATCATTATTCAAGCACTAAATTCAAAATCAACTACTATTGCTTTACAAACAAGAGAAACTACATAGTGATCGATTCTTTTATATATTATTATTAAAGACAGACGACGCTGGCGCTCTCTTGTGTCGGAGTCCAAGACTCACTTTGGGTCGCTGCGCCAGAGCAGTAACTTTTATATTAAGGTAAAAGTAAATAATAAAGTTGATAAATAAAACACAAAGGAATCATTAAGTATTATACATTAAACACGGGTAATAAAGAAGAAACAATTATTTAATTTTCGAAAGTAAATTGGCGCGAAATTGTGTGTTCTGAAACAGTGCTTTAATGAGACTTCTCAGCTCATCGGTGGTGAAGTACTTTGAGAGGGGCCCGAGGCCGTCATCCCAATGCAACTCGATGTCTTTGAGCGACCCGCCCAAAACAAACACGAGCTCTTTAAGTTTCATCCATGGCGCAACGAAGTCCTTCACATCGACTCCTTCCTAAAAAGGAATAAAAATTCTATATGACCTTTATGTTTGCTAAATCTTTTGATATATGGCGAAAACCTAGAACATTAAAAAAGTGATAACAGCAGGTAAATAAACTTGTGTATAGACTATGAATATAATAACTAGAAAATGTTTTTTTTAATGTTTAAATCATTTTAATAATGGATCTACAGGAGCTACCCTACAATCATCCATCCAAATGGCGCATGACAGAAATGTTTGGAAAGATATGGTGGCCAGGGCAACGCACCATAGTCACGTCCCTCAGTCATGAGGTTACGACAAAGAAGAAGAAGAAGAATAATGTATCTCTTGTAAAAATTTTCGACGACATTGCTCCGGCTCAACTGGTATTCACTTAAGATTTTGTGATTGCATATATACATAATATTGAGTTTGTGTGACATTATATACATTAAGTATTATTTACAAAATAGAATATAACCATTAAAAACCTAGAATTACCAGATAGATCACTAAAAGGTTAGTTCAAAAGAATTACCGGAAACAGTTGTGGAACTTTCTGCACAACAAGGCCATACATTTCGTTTAGCTGCGATGCCATCTCCATGGAGATATCCTCAACGGTACATACACGGTGTATCAGCTCCTCGATGAACATATTTATTAATGTCGCCATTAACCTAAAAATTTCATGTGTCATAGAGATATCATTTTTAATTTTATTGTAACTAATCATCTTTTTTTTTATAAAATAAGAAAGAATAGTGTAGTATAGACATCCTAATTAATCCTCACTCATTGACTAGAGTATTACTTATCATGAGATGTACTTCCTGTTTATCATGTTTCCATGTGAATAATAACTATACCTCACAAAAACATTACTAGGGAACACTCCGATCCATACATTCTTGAGTAGATGCAGTTGTCGCAGGCATTGCCTTATCGCTGCTTCAGCGTTATCACCCAGCACATCTTTAACCACGATGCAATTAAGATCTGCAATACATTAAAAATATATAAATAAACATAAATCGTTAAACTTGATAAGTAGCTGAAAAATTTTTTTTATTATTAACAATGTTTATTGACAATGGAGACAAATTTACTCTTACTCATACAGAGATCTCCGGTTCTAGTATCCTAATTGGATTGCTGTCATGGCAACAGATGTTCGATATGAGAAAGGCAACTATATGTTTATACATATGACGCACCAATCTGAACAAAATCAAGCCCCGAAATCGAATCTTGGACTGACGTCGCAAGAGGCTAAGCACTTGACTTCCATTTATGAAGCGAGTCTATAGTGGTTAACCTTACCAGAGCCAATTAATTAAGAGCTGGTGTATCACTATCAGATGAATGCTTTACCCATCTTGTAGTTTTACTGAGTAAACTGAAACATCCATCAACTCAAATTCCACTCATTTAACAGAGATCTCTTTCTCCAATCTGCTATGTATTGAATATATGATAAAACACTTGGGTCGGTACTATGTGGAACAAAAGGTCATGGTTGAGGAATATCAGGGATTGGACTGGCATATCTGAGGTGTTAGAATTGTTTCGCCGAACTGAGGATGGAAGGGACTGTGCCACGCTGATCGCCAACCTTCACTAGTTGGAAAGGCACTTTAAGACGGATAAGGTACTATGTGTTGTTGCCAGCTGCGTAGCTGTTTTCTAACATTATGTGAATATTTATCAAGTACCCACTTAATTGATATTATTTGTCAATAACACAACAAGTCAAATACACACAATCCATTTGTCTCTGCTTTATGACTATATCAGCTTGAACATAACTATCATGTTCATTGCAAGAACTCACCAGATGAACGTATGTTGTCGAGGATTTGTTTTCTCTGTTGCTGCATATGTATGGTGAGGTGCCGGTAGCCGAGCTCGCGTATCTTAGGCACTAAGTCTACAAAGCTGATGGGGTAGTCCAACTCTCGACCTTCCATCAGGTTCAGCCATTTGTCACCGAAGGTCTGCAGGTTGTGCGCGAGGTACATGCAGTTGTTGTGGAACAAAGCTAGAGTTAAGCAAATATATTGACTACATTAATTTATATTTTATTGGTGTGGGGGGTTTACCCAGAGAACTTATAATCAGTTGATTTTCTCTTGGGCATATTATAACTTTTTTAAATTATTTTTTAAAAGGCTTAACATAGCTATTAATAACCTCACGCATTACAGGTGTTTAAATGACGACAAAAAGAGCAAGACTCTTACCTGACGATAAGTATGACAGGATGATGATCACACATCTAATTGTATTTATTACTTAAGATATTAGATGTTAAATCTCACTCGACCTGTTATTTCATAACTACAGTCCCTTTCAATATATACTTAATGGTTGCAAGTTTCTCTCATTGAAGTCTCTCTTAGTAATTCATACATGAAAGGTTTGCAGTAAATGCTGATAGGGTATATCAGGATTTTTACAACCACCTGATGGTAAGTGATATGCCTGCCCATAACAACGTGGCACAAGTTAGAATGGCATAAATTGCATCACATTGCGCTTGTTGCCTTGAGACATAATATGTTGGCTCTCATCACCCCAATAATTAAACTAGCTACAGCACCCTTCAAACCGGAACACAGTAATATTTGCATATTACTGTTTGGCGGTTGAAATAGACGCTACGGCCGTAACCGCCTAGACTTTCTCCAACAACAGAGACCTACCACCAGTAAAACAGTTATCAAATGATAGTGCACCTACTACACTTCTAAAAAGGTAATCGATCATAACACTCATTCAGTTACAAAATAATTATTATAACATTAAACTACTTACCAACATACTGTGGGATATTCTGGAGGAAATTTTCATGATGATAAGGAACAACAGCATCGTAAAGTTCAAAAATCAATCTTACAGTGGTATAAAGCTTTTTGCATGCTACATCTGAACATTGTACCGCTTGTTCCATCATCATGTACACAAGATCCAACAACTCTTGAGCTGATCTAGATATCATACACCTTGGAAAATAGAACAAACTTTTTGGTATTGTTTTGTGAAGCACTTCTAAAGCTTGGTCAACAGTCTGGTCCCCACTTTTCGTATCTTCTTTATAAGCATTCTGTGGAATAGTTTCTACTCCAATTGACATTGACATACTTAAATCTTTCAACATAATGCTTCTTGCAGTCTCTAAGAAGTGTAGACTTGATTTTGTCGCAAATAACACGTCTATGTTGGTGATATAGTGAAGTATAGTAAACTCTTCATCATAAAAGAATTTAACTATGAAGAGGAAATGTTCAAAATCTCCTATTTCGGCAGTAATTCTGCCATATGTTTGTAAATCAATAATATTATTTGGTATTGTATCAATCAGGCAATCTCTTACTAAAATATCACTGAACTCTACACTTATCTGCTTCCCAATCATTGTCATTAGAGTATCATCTTTTCTTGTGATATTCATATTCAATTTTTTGCTTAAAAATGTTAAAAATAGGCGAGTGTTAGCAATTACATCTGTATATGGTGGTACAAAGTTCTCTTTATAGTTAATTGTTATTGTTACTAAGTCGTCTCTATCAGAATATACAATACAATCATGATGAATTATAGGTATTAAAATTTCTTTTAGAAGATATTGAGAAAATTCTGCAATTTTTTCATCCAACTTGTTGCATGCATACATTGCATCTAAAACATCCAAAGTAACTAATGTATTATCCAATGCTAGTGTTATGGTTACAATAGTCTGGTCTTGTCCCGGTTTACTTTTACAAACAATCATTCGATTCCATTCTTGTACCATATCATAAATTAAATTGTCATGGATCAATTTTGCTGTGTTTTTTGTACTACTAAACAAATGCAATTGCTGTAACCCTTCAGCTGGTTGTTCGATATATTTTAAAAGTTCCGATACAGCTTCATAAGCTTTTAAAAAACTTTGAACTTCTCTACCAACATCAAATTCTTTAACAAACTTCTCTATTTCCAGTACATCGGCAAGTATATTTAGACTAAAGTTAACAGATTCTAATTCCTTTTTAATTATGTCATAATTGTCCATAGATTTTAGTATTTCTGGCATAGTTTCCTTTTCTATCTCAAGTTTGCATGCTTCCATTTCATCTAACAGGGATTTACTTTCTGCTGTAAGCTCCTTACCTTCACTTAAAACAGATGCAAGATCTAAATGACTCGTTTGTAGAAATGTTCTCATTTCAGCTTTTACTTGATCTATTTCTTTGGTTATAAGAGGAATCTTGTCTGATGGTTTCCATTTGCTTTCATTAACATCAATGATGCGAATATGCAACATTTCTTCTATGTCATATTCAGTCATTTTAATATTTTTTTCTGTACCTGTCCTTTTTGTAAGAGGTGTCCGATTTACGTTCCCTTTTTGGAGATTTACTGTGAGATCTGTATGAGCTTCTGTAATTATGATGAGAGCTGTAATAATATTTATTAGAGCTTACAGTGTGTCTCAATGTGTTGACTAGAAAACGCTTGTTAGATTTCGGCTGTGCTGACTTAACCCAACCTGAAGGGCCAACTATTTCTGCTCTTGCTGCTCCTTGAACTGCTTCTCTCAGTAATTCTTCTACCGCTAACCTAAAAAATAGATGGCAAACACCTACAGCTTAGATTTCATTTTATATTGCTTTGATATATAGTAATTAGAATCAAACAATGCTGAAATTTATTATTATAACTATACTCCTTAATTCCTTTTCTTTAGTGAATAGTTGCTTCTAAAATAATAGTTAAATTAGTTTTTTTTATCAAATTTTGATACTAGGAAACTCCTAATATTTGTGTATCACCATGAGCAAGCAATTTTAGATAACATAAATATTTTTTTGGTATACTAATCAGTTATTATTGTATTTATAACATTGAAGTACTTCTAACTTTCAATATGAAGATAAAGTATATTTTAGAGAGACACTGGAGGGTAGTAATCAACAACAGTTAACTGCAACATTATATATATATATAGCATAGAAATAAGTTTACTTACCCAGTTTTATCAAACAGTGCTCTTAATATTTAATAGTTTTACCCAACAATATTAAGAGTTTGTATAAAAAGATAAAAATTACACGTACTTTTCAAGAGCTTCGTCGTCTAATGGCTCAGTATGAGGCTTTTTGATAGCGTCTTCGTTATCTGTCATAGTTTGTGTAATACAGGGTTTATTATAATATATTTAAAAAACAAATACTATTACATTTACAATCTTAACATCTTTGCAATCATTTGCTAAGACAAAAAATACTTTCGCTATGGTAATTCGTACATACTTCCAATAAATGTCAAATGTCTACCGATCGAAGTCAAAATAATGCGTTCTGACTTTTTTTTTCATCGTTAGCTACTTTATAGTTAGCAGTATTTTATACGAAAATTATATCATTCGACTATAACATTCTTTAATATGCAAATATTGCTTAAATGAAATTAAAAAATATTTTTAAAATTTCTATCGGACGACTTTTAAAATAGTACTTTACTTTTTTAAATTCTTTTAAAAATGTAAAATGTGAATGCCTCTTTAATTCAATAATTTTTTTAGCAAAATTATTTGACGCGTGGAGTGAAACGTCAGCCACGTCCGAATACTTGTCACTGTAACATTTCACTTTTGATCAAGTTTCATTTGATTTCTTCTTGTAAATTAGTGAGTACAAGGTATGTCTTTTATTAAAAAAATATTCTTAACTTCTGTATTAGTATATTTGTACAACAATTAATGTTTAAATAATGCTTTTTCATTCATTATTAATTCATTGCATCATAGCATATTTAGATTCAACCGAAATGTTTCTATATTTCAGATACAATGGCTGCCAAAGTTTTGTCTATTATTCTAATAATCGCGGCGACAGTGACTGCCGATGAAGAAGCAGCAGTCGCAAGATTACTAGTGTCTAAACAGGTGTTAAATAAATATCTAGTTGAAGATATGGACATTCTTGTTAAATACACTTTATACAACGTTGGAACAGCACCAGCTGTAGACGTTAAGCTTGTGGATAACGGATTCCATCCCGAAGTCTTTTCAGTAGTCGGTGGGCAGCTTAATGCGGAAATTGACAGGATACCACCGCAAACTAATGTTTCACATGTAGTCACCGTTAGATCAAACCGATTTGGATATTTCAACTTCACCTCTGCAGAAGTGACATACAGGTCCAGTGAAGATGCTGCTGATGTGAGTAGTTTTAAATATTAATTTCTGTAAAATATTGACTTAAATTAAATACCCATAATTTTTTAAAGGAGTCAACTTTTAAAATGTATGAACTATTCTTTTCACATTGGGGCAACAACAATTTAATTCTTGTTATTTACATTACCATAGTACCTTAAGGTGTATTGAAAGAGATTTTGTTGTGCCTTGCTATATTTTAATAATAACATTTATCAATACACCTATATACAACTGTTTGTTAATTTTTTATGATTATTTATGGATTCTTCAAGAAACAGTCTATACGTTTTATATATATATTAGAATAAATCTCCTTCATTACGACTGTTAAAATAATTTATTATTAAATCTCACCTTTTTTGGGTGAGGTAATCTGAGATGAGGTAAACGTTTGTTTTGCTATTCTTTAATTATGAAATTACTTTCATATTTTAAAGTTTGACTTATTTACATAATTTTTAATCCACTCTATATAACTTCATAATATTTTCACAGTAGTAGTTTTACTGCAATAGCAATTTTTTTTGGACTTGTTGTTACATATACAAATTATATTAAATTAATATTTTAATAGCTTAATGTGAGAATATTTTTTTAGCTGGTGTAAAGTAATATGGAATACTATTATGACATTAAGTTCTTTCCTTGAACAAATAAATAAATTGTCAACTTACATGAACAACTTGTAATCCATGGCCTTTAAACTTATTTTTTGTAAACCATACAGAAAATTCTTCATATTTAATTATATTTTTTTGTTCCAGGTTCAATTCTCTATCAGCAGTTCTCCTGGTGAGGGTGCTATTGTTGCATTCAAAGACTATGACCGCAAATTCTCTTCGCACATTTTGGACTGGGCTGCATTTGCTGTCATGACTTTACCGTCCCTTGCCATTCCTTTTGGCCTCTGGTACTCATCTAAAAGCAAATATGAAAAACTCGCCAAACCTAAGAAGACACATTAGTCAGTTAGCTTAAAAGAATTAGTTTAAGTAATGATTGCTAATGTTGTGGTTTATGTGAATGAATGCATTGTCCATGTCTAGCATGGTTTTAAAAAGTTTTTGTAACCTTCTTAAATACTCTTTTGTTGCCAGCCGGAAATGTTCTTTTTTTTATTTTAATTTTGGATACACAATATTAGCAGTGATTAAATTCATCAGTTCATTAGTTTATTAAAATATTTGTTATGTAATAATTTATATGAACAATAAATAAATTAAGTGATACAAATTATTTATTCCTCAAATACATATAAATACCAACCTATCTGTAAATAATTTATTTTAGGAGCTAGGAATACATACAATGTTGGTTTGATGACTTATTTACTATATAATTATGTTAGCTAGGCTGGTTTGAAAAGACCCTGCCATACTTTAAACTCCACCACATGAGTCCCTGGTAATGAACTATGGACCTCAGCGACAACAAGCAGTTGCACCTTGGAGGTGGTTAATAAAGTATCATGTAAATGACGCATACATGCCATGGATTTGTTACATTATACAAATATTGCTATGAAGCAATTCTTAAAATGCCTCCAACTAGTGAAGATCGGCGATCAGCGTGGTACAATCCTTTCTGTCTCTGGTTCGGCGGAACAATTCGGACGCACCAGATATGCCAGTCTATTCCCTGATATTCCTCAACCGCGAATTTTTCCTTCTCCCCACTTTTCGTTATGAAATAATGTTAGAGTGCAATTAGTATACATTATATAACATGCTCTAGCGGGAGTTAATTTATTCTCGGACATAAACGGCCGGTTATTTACGTCATTATGGTGTCTAATAACGGAACGTGTCTGGAATAAATTGTTTATAAACAAACGCTTGCGTCGCGTCAATTTTATTACAATGTACACTTATAACAACGAAATATCGACCAACAGTATAAAAAAACAATTACCTCTTTACTTAACCTTAAAAGTTTACCTTGAGTATATTTCTCAAAGAGAAGAAAAAATAAAAAGCATCTCAATACTTAAATAACAGTAATATAAAAAAAGTTGCTATATCAAGAATAATTAGTAGAATTACGAGGTGTTTATTTATTTAGTAAGCTTAGCAACATAATCACATAATTGGTTTCATGATTTAACTTAGTAAATCAAGTTGAAAATTGTAACATGCAATTACACTTAAAAATGAACATATCTTGCGTTAATTAACTATGCATAAACACTAACTATATAAAAACAAATTGCAAAACTACAGTGCAGTTTTAAACTAGATAATAGAAATATTTATATTAAGTTAACCTCTAAATAAAACTAGGTATATAGTGACTATAAATCTAAAATTTTGACAATATTGACAACAAAAATGGTTATGTGTGACTGTCTATCATATTTACTATATGATAGTAAAACATTATCCATATATTTGAAGGCAATGAGCGGAAAGTGGTGACGTGTAAACATTTTAACAAGCGTTTCAATTGGCTGGCAAAATATTTACTATTTTTATAAGTTTCAAGTGCATGATAAATGCTATTGTAAGCGTTGATTTAAACATAACTAATTTGTCCCTGACAGTTTTGATATATTTATAAAGTGTAACTAAAGCTTGGAGGGTAGGCGAGGACCCCTTAACATAACAACTAACAGGACCAAAGTCAAGCTCACCTGTTCGTGGTGCACTCTGGTAATCAACAAAACAAGCTCTGGCTCCTACCAACGCACATTGGGCCAGCGTGGTGAGAATCGGCCCAAATCCCTCCTGATGAACGCCTAAAAGTTACGGCCAATAGTGCCCGGCGATATATCGAAGGTCATGTTGACTGCGCAGGACCGATCGATGTGGAGATGTTTGAGAGAGGCCAATGTCCAGCTGTGAACGTCTATCGAGTGATGTTGATGATGATGATGAACTAAGGCTTCATTTACTAAGATAATTTAAATAGTATTGTACATGTACGAGCATGTATTTGTATATATTGGACATGGTGAATATATATTTATATGTATTAAAATTTTTTGTGTATACCTAAATATATCTATAGTTCCCACCGTAACAAGAGTTGATAGAATTAATATTTTTCTAAAAAGTTTAATTTGAAAATAACTTTGTTATAAGATTGGTAAATAAATATTAATATAATACTTGTTAACTAGATGGCTTCCCTATTATAAAAAGGAGAATGTAGGACCTAGTGCTAGATAAATATATTGATCAGTGAAGGTCACGTGTTGCTCTTGAAGGCCTTAATAGACATCACATCCGCTCTCATTTTTCCATTTAAGGCTTCTACTTAAAACAAACGCTCATTTATCAATCGATTATAAGTTCTTTCAAAATAATGATCTCAAGTTAGATACAATCTTACTAAGCGCTCAACATCATCAGAGAACAAAAAAATTCGGCATTAGAATAATCGCTGTTATGAATGGATAAGATATAAATAATAGAAATGAACCGGGTATTAAACATTGCATTTTATATTGAATAAAATGTATTTAATTGAATACGCAAACCTTGAAACAAACGTATTAAAATATTGTTATAGACAGTGTTTGCTCGCTATTATTTACACAGATTTTTCTATAATATACAATTATTTGTGCACATGTAAAGAATCGATATTTTTTCTAACCTAGAACATTGGAAAGTCGTTTTAAATTTTAACTAGTATTTCGGAACTCATCATAGTTACTGAAGCATAGTCACGAGATCATCTGAAATTAATAATATATACAGCAGTGTATAGTGAATATTTTTTATACTACACACCTTTAGTTAAATATATCTAAGTCATATATTAATCCGAGACATGCGTAAGTAAATTTGCAAATTTCACGCATGAAATTAATACTGATCGTGTGAACAAAAAAAAGTAAGGTGACCTTTCAAAAGTTCTTATTGATATCAAACTAGTTACGTAATAGAGACGGATATATGTAATTTGGCTATATCTACAATAAAATCTAACTCTTTCTGTTTCTACTTCCACTCTCTCTGTAAACAGTGGCCACTCAATTATTACGTGTATGACAGTTTTTCTTGAAGCGAAACAGGAAGTCGGATAATCCACTGTTTTGCGAATACTTGCGTAAAAATATTGTCTGTTTTTATATATCTTTAAGAGACGATTTATTACAATTGCAGGGTGAATAACTCCGCAAGATCGTTTGTAAGTCGCTCAGGTTACACACGAAAGATCCTATTAACACGACTCGTATCGTTTTATTTTTAGCTGATACCCTGCAAACGCTATAGTACATCTATTTTATTCCTGCACATCTGTAAATGGACGTTTAGTATATAACATCAGAATGAAAACTAACTAAACTATGATAAAATACTCGTACGCACTAATTTATAGAACTGGTTGTGGTGGTTTCAAGGATTTGGTATCTCAAACAAGTTAAACTATCTATTATTTATTACATTTTAAAATATATAGTTTTTTTCTATAAAAACAACAAGCACTCTTATAATAAAGTAAAACTTCCGTTAGAGTCTATCTAGTCGTCCAGAATATCATCCGAAACAAACACATACAACTTAGAAATTCAAATTAGGTTTTTTTGGTACATAGATTTTATTATATGAGTTAAGTTAGAAATAATTATTTTGGAATAACAAATAGATAATTACATTTTCATTGTCATCACCATTAGCAGCCTTTGTTCACTGCTGGATATAGGCCTGCCCAATGTCTTCCACCAAATGCGGTCCCCAGCTTCTCGCATCTACCCACTTCCGACCGCTCTGATAATGTCGTCCGTCCATCTGTACGCGGCCTCCACTCCAAGACGTTCCTCCCCCATCGGCCGTCACTGACACGACAGACAAGGCCGGCCTACTGCCACTTCAGCTTACAGATTTTGAGAGTTACATCGACAAATTTAGTTCTCCGTGGAATTTCTTTGTTCCGGATTTTGTCCCTTAGAGAAATGCCAAGCATATCTCTCTCCTTCACTCGCTGTGCTTGTTATTACATTTTATTCAATAAAAAATACTAGTACTAGTACACTATAACGCTATAATGAATCATTGGTACGCCAAAAACAGATTGGTATAGGAGCTGTCTCTCACTGCCGTTAAGGTAGCTCGCAGTACTTGTTCTGCAGAAAGTAGACCATAACTATTCTACTACTGTTTCATACAAATGATACTATAGCCGATAAGATTATCACAACAATAAAACTTGCACACTTAATACTACAAATGTTAAGAAGTCATCATGACGTTGTGTATGATGTGGTCTCGTCTAAACATCTTAACCTTTAAAGCAGTTCTTACGGGTGGGAGGTCTCTGTTGCCGGAGACCGTCTAGATCGGCACCACCGCAGCGCCTATTGCAGCCGCAGAAGAGGAGTGTGCAAACAATACTGTGTTCCGATTTGAAGGGCGCTGTAACTAGTGTAATTTCGGAGGTAACGAAATTCAACATCTTGTCGCAGGCGACGAACACAAGGTAACGTAGTATATATCATCCTAACTAACGCCTCGTTACGGGCAAGCGTATCACTTACCATAAAGTGAACGGCCGGTTCGTCTAGTCGCTTAATTGAATAAAAAAGTATGTATATCCGTGAAAACACAATCAAATACTAATTTTTCGTTGAATATAAGGAAAAATGTTTTCAGTGAAAGGCGCAACACCTCTCGTGTATTCTTTCATTGCGTCATCCCGCGTTACGTTATTATAAGAACAATATAACAAAGCCAGTCGGCCTGAATACTGCTTCCTTCACGGTATACATAACACGACGCCTAAACAATTAATGGCTACATGCAAAAATGTCACTATAATACATGGATCTTTTCAATACATGTATACACAGAGAAATTTCGAGAAAAATTAGTACAATCTAATATATATAAATCAATAGTTTTGAAACATAAAACAAAAATTTAAAACTTCTTAGGAAATACTGGTCTATGACGGTGACCATATTAACGGTGACAATGTTGAATGACAATATCTCGTTTTGTACTATTAAGTGACCTCTAAATCTCAAAGAGATTTTCAATTGGAGAGATAAATTCCTGTGGTATTACTCTTACCGTATAAGACCAACCTGATGGTGAAATAAATATGGTTATCGTATTAACTATCTCCATAGCCTGCCCAGCTGATTAATAGCTTGCTTGTAACACGGAAGTCTTCCATTCGTTTCCGCGGCCACATACGACGGAATATGGATGATCATACTGAGAAAGAAGTTCTAAATGAATCTATTTACAATTTATCTTTTCAACTGGCGTAATAGTTAAGTACTTAATTAGTAGTGCGAAAAGCCCTAGTTCGATTCTAGTGTCACATGTTTAGTAGTTACATAGTTTTGAAGGCAGTTCGGTTTTTTCGATCACACCTTTCTAGCGTGCCACCTTTTTGTTGTAAATCTGTCCTCATAACAACATCGTTGAGATTTCGTAGTTACCATATAAGTCAAAATATTCATCTATGCCCATATCTTCAATTGGAAAGGAAAAAACGAAGTATAAGTTGTTATTAATATAAGTAAGCCATACAAGTAAAACTTAACAAATGACACTTGAGAAATCAGCGCAATGCTTAGTAGGTCATGGCTGTTACTCTATTCCGGTAGTGTTGTTTGTAATATTTTCTTTATATCACAAAGCGGCGAGAGGAGCAGGACTTTCACTTGGTGGTGCTTAATACAAAGCTTGAACACTTGAATACATTCCTGCATATTAAAACGTTTCTGTTAGAGCATTTATGATGCTTGTTAGTACCATATTTATTATTTGATACATGTAAAATGTATAGAACAGACGCTCGTGTGATTGTTCACAACAAAACATGTCTTGTATGTGACGCATTGTTTAATGTAGCCGTCAAATAAAAACATATTTATGTACCGAGTTCAGTTTTTCCAAAATTTACAACACTCGTTTCCTAGAAACAGGAAATATTTAAAATATTTGGGAACATTTCGGTAAAATTGCGGACTACAATTGGGAAATAAATGGAATCAGAAAACTCTAAGGTTCGTCAGATTGTGCTAGTTGGAAATTTTAAGTGAAAAATTATTAAGAACATAATAATTAGTGGTTTTTGATTGATGATACGGGTAGTGATTGTGACTACAAAATTTCTAGATATCAGGAATGAAAGCAAAATAAAAAGTAAAAAATATCGCAGAACCGATCGATGTGGCGATCTTTGAGGGTGACCTGTGGTCAGCAGTGAACGTCTATCGGCTGATGATGATGAATGAAAGCAAGAACGACAATGTGTTTATTACTTGAAGCGAAATGTTTCACACATATAGATACGAACAGTGTGAAGACAGCAAGAGAAGTATTGATTAATTTGCAAAACGTATATGAAGACATGATGTAGAAGAAGGATTTGATTACCAAAACCACTTCTGGACTGTAAACTTCAAAATATCCATGTTTTATTATAGTGTATGTTTTTACTATTTTTACATTCTTCGTTGTCTAAAAACTATACCAATTATTCAGAGACCTGTCTAACTGAAAGATAGATAGATACTTATTCCATTGCAAATAAAAAAATATTCTCTATTGTCGTAGATTAAAGAGTGGAGGTATTTTGAAAAGTAATAAACCTGTTGTTCCGGTTTAAACGGCGCTGTAGCTTGTGTAACTGCCGTCGTAACGAGACTAACGACTTACGTCTAAAGACGACGATCATGTTGCAAGTAAACAAAATACCAATGGGAATCAGCACAGGGATGAAGTAGTAATGGTAGTAGAGATGTACAATCTGATCTGAGATGATCCATATGCAAGCAGAATGTTGATCCTATTTAGGGCATGAATCAAAGTGGTAGAATAATGCATCAAGATTGACATTTATCCTATTTTAGGATTACAACGAAATTAAATGTAATTTATTTGTTCCTCTATAATTCTGATAATTTTAGAATCGTCCTGTCTTTATGTATTAAACATTTATATGCGATGCAGCGATGAGATGAGCGTGATGGTAAACGGTATAGCCATAAGAATATAGCGATAGTTAATCTACTCTTCTCCTAAACAAAACTTATGCGATGAGAGAAAATATATATTAAGATTTTGGTCGCTTAACAATATTATGAAGGTTTCAAACAATAGAAAATAAAAGCAATGTACAAATGTTCGTACGTCATTTATTTTGATAAAAAATATCGCAGAATTAAAAGGTACAGCGTGTCAGCGATAAGCCACTAATCGGGCGGTAAATATATGTATATATGCTTTATGTACATACAAACGAAACAACAAAACAAAATCCAATACAAATAACTATACACGAAAAGTTCATTAAAACGTACTTCATTAAATATATTAGTATATAAAAATAAATATTATGTAACGATTAGTAAATCACAACGAATCGGCAAAGGTACTTAGGACGTATCCCCAAGTTACAGTTACATGTAAGAAGCGCCTGTGTTAGTAAATAAAAAACAATATCATTGTCTATATTAAGAGCCATAAACAAAATTGATGAATTTTACCAAATTCTTTAGTTTTTTTTGAAAGCGTATAAAACATAATAAATATTATCGTATTAATTATTGCCACACCCGGAATGACAAAAGATATGTAAAGACAAAGGAAACAAGTCTCATTTTAACTCCACAACAATCTCGTCACGTGTATATATTAAGTTATTTTCTAATAATAAAAAACACTAAAGATTTTAACTCTATATATATATATATATATTATAATATACATACGTTCAACTTGATACTATGATTTTACATGCTATAATTACATAAATTTCAATATCATTTCATAACTAACACCGACGTTTAAGTGAGTTATATCCTCAGAGAATCCCCTTTCCTGTTCTTTACGGAAACTCTTCATCATCTTCAGTCTACAGCATTCCATTGTTAGATGCAGGCGTCCCGCAAGGGAGGATGCTCGCCCCAATCGACAGCTATTCAACAGGGTAGTGCTACATAGTATCTCATGATACATTTACAAATAGTAAAATTTAATTGTTTTGGAATAGTGTAGTCTAAAGGACTAGATTAAACCTGTGGTGATATAACGTAAAGGCAAGGGTACGGATACTTTTTAAAGGATAATAAATAAAACATTTGTAGAAATAAGTAGAGAGAAGTAGTAAAATTGAATGAAACTCGCGGTATATTTTTTTCGCAATAATCGAAACATCACAAGGACATTTAGGGAGCAATCGTAAAGCTAAAGCGGTAATGTAATAGTGATTTGTTCCACAAATTGCGATAATACGTTAAATTTCAATACAACGGCGCACATTACATTATACATAACGAGCGCCGAACGAAAAATACTAAAGATAATACATAACTATAAATCTTTACGTTTCCTAAATAAATACCCAAAATTACTTGTATAAGTTAAATCGATATGATGGTATTGCGTTAATTTTAAGGGAAAGTTGCCATAATAAGATATTTCCCCCGCGTAGAGGTTATGACTAATACAAAAATATTTTTTTTTTATTTACACGATTCAATAATACTCATATTAAATTAGCCCAGTATCAAAATGGCCGTTTTCGATCAGTTTTATCTTATCACATATAAAACTGTTTATTTGGTATTAAGTTCGCATGGTAGGCCACGTCAGTAAAAACGCCGCTAAATTAATCCCTTATATATTTATAGGGTCGGGGTTGTAGGAGGGATTAGTGACAGGGGACGATGCGCCGTAGTCGGGCGTTGAAGGTGTGGAGACGGGCGTCGAGTCGATAGGTTTCAACAGAACTGGCGCCACGTATTCCGGATACCCCACGTTGGACTCCACCTGTAGCGGAGCCGGCGGCGTGCAGCTCGGGAAAGGACTGAGCAGCAAGAACGTTCCGAAAGCTACAATGGATGCCATTATTAGAATAATAGTGCGCGATTCGAAGCCAGAGCGCAGGCCTGCCCATGCGGCCATGTTCACTAGTAAAAGCAACACGGACACCCGAATCATTCTCACGGCCGCGGCGTGAATGCGCCCGCCGCCCACTCCGCTCATGTCACTCGGTCCGTAGGCGAAATACAAGTTATGCTTGTCACCTATATGCTTCAGCAGCAGGTAGACCAAACCGAAAGGCGCGATCAGAGGACAAGCGAGACTGTAAACCATGGTGATAGATATGATAGCCAAACTCCACGCGTAATGGACACCGAACGGGAATTCGTAAAGTATTGCCTTCTTCACGTAACTCTTCTCGGCCTTCGACTTCGATTGCAAAAGATACCACACGTACAAGAACAACTCCGGGAATCGGATTAATTCAAGCGCAGTTCCGATGAAGCCGGACGTAATGACGTAATTGACGAAGAAGGCGCCCTTGTCGGGCAGAAACACGCAGTCCCAGCGCATCGTATCGTTCTCGTGATGTAATGTCCACGCGACGAAAGCTTCCGCACTAGCCAACCCTAACGATGGTAGAATCAAGGTCATGAGCAGAAGAAACGACACGGTTTTCGTCATAATGGAGTAATTCTGTTGAGACTTGGTCCAATGCGAAAGAAACTTGTCCGAGAATGCGACTATCGCCGGCATGACCGCCGCCATTGTCCAGAGTAACAGGGTCGGGAGGAACTCAAAAATAATACTGCTTATTCTGTTCAGGGTGTCCGGTTTGACAATCATTGTGTTGAACAGATTGACAATAATGGCAGGAGTTGTAAGAAAGAAAAGAACAATGAAAAGAGCAAAGTTAACAATAATAGCTTTTACATACCAGACACTAGGCTGTACACTCAGGTTCTCCCACACAATGTCGGAGGGATTGGTGGCATGAGTGAGAACCCAGCCTCTGTGCAAATTGAAATTATTTATAACATGCTCTGCAAGCTGGTATGATGGTAGAGTTAGAAAGGCGATGCCCAGAGGATCATTAAGTACCATTGCACGAATTCTCTTAGCTTCATCCTTGAGACGTTTCTCTTCAATTGTGTAATACTCTAATGCATCTACTTCAGGTCCACAAAGATTCTGCTTTACAGAGATACGCTTCCCAGTCTTCTTGTAATATGTATCTGTATAAATAAGTGCTTCGGTAACCATCTCCTTCTTTTCTTGAACTTCATTTAGCTTATTTATGTTGAAGGCAAGACACATGTCAACAATTTGAATATGTGGAAAGTTATGTGTAAAGTAAGCTCTAATGGTTGATTCATTGCGATCAGCTCTAGATATGTTAGTGATCATGATGGTTCCCGTCATTGAAGTAGGGACAGGTTTTCGACCTGTACACCTCCTCATGATCAAGACTGATATAGGTAAAAAACAAATGCTAATCAATGTGTGAGCCCACAACCAATATGATCTACCATTCAAATTAGACAGTGTTGTTCTACTAAATGTATTTGCATCAACTTGTAAGTTTGTGCCCTGAAAATTTATAGGCAAAATTATTCCAATAGATACTATTGTTACAATAAACATAAGGGTTATAGCATGGCGCTGAAATGAGAGGTAGTGTACTGCATCAGGACCACACTTGGCGAGCACTTGCTCACGCGTTAGGCGAAACACTGCTGGCAACCATGTGAAGAAACCTTCATCAATACTTGAAGTCTCGTCGTTACTCCTCCGCCTCTCAACTAAGGAATCACCGTCGCCACGATAAAATAAGTTTGTCCAACGGCTTCTTGAACGCTGGACTAGAGCCATTCGACCGTAATTCCAGGCTGTACGTCGCAGTACCGTAAACAAAGCAATAAGACATGCCCATGATATCACGTTAAGTATCAACGTCTGTGGTATTCCATTATACGCCCCGGTAATTATAACGTTCTGTGACGTATTTACTAACATACAGCCTTCATCAGGCGTATTATTGGAGATGTTTGAAGAAAATGTGTAAATTATTCCATTAGCAGTATTCATTGTTGATGTTGCAATTGACCGTATGGTAAAAGAGAAAGCATTCACATATTTAAATATAGAGACAGATAGTATTGTCACGGCACTTCACAATAATATATTTATTTTTCAACACTTTCTTCGTGCAAGCAGATATACTTTTAAAATTGACTAAATTGTTATCCAACTATGATAAAAGTCAAAACGTATGAAACTGATTAAAATAAACAGTGACGTTTCTTTTCATTCAACAGATCACGTCATGACTCACTCTTGACGTAAAAGTCGTAGTGATGCTTTTACAAAAAGCGTATTCGTTTCTGTTCGATTTTAATTGTTAGAAAAGTTTTCGTTTAGCAATTTTATTGAGAATTGAAATTATATATAAATTTTAATTACGAAAATAGTATAACTAAAGAATGAAAATAACGTCTTAAACAAGATCTCATAATAAAAATAGTGTGAACATAACAAAATAAACAAAACATGTCTCGTTTTACCTGATATAATATAAGTAATCTCTTCGTGGTAGTTAATTAGTTCCGTATGTTTGAAGATCGAAGTCAACATTAGGGTTGGATTTTCAGCGGACAATCAGCCTTTACTGATGCTCATACGGCTCTTAAGATCGTGTAAAATCTAGATGACAACTTCTATTTCGTTTGATCTGTTACTCTAGTTCCTATTTGTAATTGTTACTTTCTGGGATAGTTTTACTACGTTTATTCATTCAATTTAAGAAAATAAAATTCTAACTCCAATTACACAAACTCGATTATTCAAAATCACAAAAATAGATTCATTTAATTGAAAATAAATCAAGCAATTCTTTTAACATATCGATATTAAGACGATTTAAAAAAACATTGATAAGTATATCGTTTTCAATCGATTGTTAGTAAATTGAAAAATGAGTAATGTTTTCCATTTAATGCAATAAATATTAATGTATGTAATATTCTCACAATTTTTTTTTTAGTATTGGACATTTAAATTTAAATTATAAACTAGTAATTTATTTATTTAATATACAATACATAAAATTTTCTCTTTTATTTTATTTTTGTTTAGAGCATAATAACATGATTTTAATAATTTAATATCTTAAATTGAATACAAAATAGATTAATCATTCGCTTATCTAATTGCTAAAATATTTTTGAAATTAAAATTATTTATTGTAGTTATCATTTTTTCTCTTTACACAACTCACGACCAATTTTAATATAATAATATTTTAAATTATACGATTAAGTTTGTTATGATAATATTTTTTACGTTTCTTTTAATTTTTATATTTTTAATAATCATTAATATGTTCATTATTATTATAATTTTCCTAGATTTTTTCATTCGTCTCGTGTTATTACAGCGTTTCATAGAAATGACGAACATTTTCCGAACGACCACATGAACGAAATAACTATACAGTTAATATGAAATGTAGCGAGACAGATAGATATTATTTGTTATTCTCGTTTTGGCGAGAAGAGAGATAGGGAACTGCTGGTTGGTGAATTCATTCAATGAACTGAAATTTGAAGAATCAAGTTGAGCCTTTCTTTACTTACTTTTTTATTATAATATTATTTTTATTGTCATGATTATTAATTTAATATTGTATGAAAATGGATTTTGATTGGAACAATTATTTGGAGACGAATAAAAGCATCGCTGTTCCCGAAGAACTATTTTCCCATGTAAGTGCGAGTTTAACATTTTTTATAAGTTTATTGAATAGTTTTTAATTTGATCAACTTCATCAGAAATATTTGATATAAGTTTACTTAAGTTAGTTTAAAAGCTGTTGATGATTTAAAATGTCGATTTATTATAATAATGATTTCTTTTGTAACAAAAAATATTCGTAACATAAAGATGTATGGATGCTCTATTTTTAGATCGCGACAAAATTTTCAAGGTTTTAAGTCATTGAAATATGATTGCGCTTCTTAATATTAATGGTGATTATTTTTTATTGTTCTCCATATGGTTTCATAATTTGGGTTGCACTTACGACATAGTCACTTTATCGGGGTGTTATTTCGTTTTTATTAGTATTTAATGCTTACTTAGCAAAGTAGTTATTTCATATATAACTAAATAATGTTAAAAAATAACTATTTATAAAGAATGCAAAGTTCATTTAATTTTGCTTAGTTAAATTTCAATATTAGTCTTTTGAGAAATTAAAAAAAATATATTTATAATTTTTTTTAAATATTTTTGGATCAAACATTTTCTTAAAAAAAGTTTGATTCATAAAAATAAATAAAACAAAAATCGAAAGTTTTCTTTTCATTGATTATTTTATTGTTATTTCACAATTATATTTATTACTAATCAATAGATGTTTGATAAAGGGGATAATTATTTTTTTTAATAAAAGGCTAATAATTTAAATTTCTTTAAATATTGCTCATGTTGCAGCTGTTTAAATTCAGGTAGGAAACTTTAAAAGTATTTATTGGTTTTGTTAATACTAATTTAGTTTTGTTTATTATTTATAAACGCTCAGATGAATGATTTCTTCTTATTCTATTTATATATTAGATTGATTGAAATTAATTAATAGTATTGTTGTTTGTACACAAGATACTGGTTTAACTTGGTTAAATTTTGTTAAAATATGATTTAAAAAAACACAATAAGATGTCATATCGTTACATAAAATTTTAAAAAGCAAGTGCAGGTTTCAATACTATTAATAAATGAATTTAAAAATATTTATAGTATTGAGGAAATTTTGCAGCATGTTTCTTTGAGACTCATTAAAAAAGATTTACTTGTCACATTTTACATTACATTTTTTTTTATGTATGCTTAATATTTTCATAAAAGATAGTTTTTCCAATGTGCTATTTTTGTATGTTATTAATAAAATCGATTTCTCAACATTTTGTCATCGAGTTATAATTCTCTATATAAATTTACTTAAAACATTTAAGAGTACTTAGTTGCTATGTAAGTGTAGCCAAATATTAACTTCATTATATTTGCTACATTGAAATATCTATATATATATGTATAAATATACAGCAGTTATGTAATTCTTGAACTTACACTAACTTTTGAAAGGTTTATATTAGTTAAAAAATTAACACTTAGCTTGCTTTGCTTTATTAGTGTACTGAGATCATAATTTACTTTATCTGTTCTACTGTTATTAAAAAACAACCTTGATGAAGGAACTATTGCTCATCTTACAAATCAAATAGTTTTTCATTAATAATATATATTTAAACCTAACATTTGTAATAACAAAATTGAAAAATTTTAATATATTTATGAATGTTAATGTATGTCAGGTTTTCAATAGACAGTTTGATTAAAAAAAATATTCATGCTTTTTTTTTTGTACAATTGAGCTATGAGACGAGCGGGACTTTCATCTGATGGTATGGTCCCGCCCATAAGAAGGTGGCGCTAGTTAAGATGATATATACTCCACCACATTGCGCTCGTCGCCTGAGACATGAGTCTCGTTACCCCAGCAATTACACTAGCTACAGCGCCCTTCAAACCAAAACAGTAATGTTTTCTCATTACTGTTTGGCTGCTTAAATAGGGCGCGGGGGTGGTACCTGTCTAGACGTTTTTTTGAGTGACGTAAAAGAGACCTATCACCAGTAACAGAATCAATATGGCATGGGGGCTTCAAGAAAAGAGCGTATTATTCGCTTAGAGGTCGGCAACGCAGCCGCGACCCCTCTGCTGTTGCGACTGTCCATGAGGTGTCAGTGACCACTTTCCACCCGGTGAGCTGTTTGCTCGTTTGCCCATGCCTCTTATAAAAAAAAAATAGGGACCAATCACCAGATAACATATTTAATTTCATGCGATTGTTTTTCACAATTGTAAAAAACCAGTTACTTGTGTTTAAAACAACATTAGTTTAGCTGTTCTGGTGTTGTTGTCGGGGTTACGATGCGATGGTCAGACGTATAGATTCTCAGATTAATTATTATGATCATAATTACGAATTGAATTTATATACATAATTTTTTTAGAGTGTAGTCTTAAACAATGGATCAACTTAGCGCAATACCGTATACAAGTTTGAAGGACGCTGTAGCTACGTATATTAATTATTAATGGTGTCAAGGTGACTTGAAAAAATATCTAAATGGCTTCCTACGGGAATATGTATATATCATCATCATGATCATCAGCCGATAGGATATATATAGCAGATATCAAATTTTTCATCAATTTTCCGTAATTAGACGTAAACACTCAAAAATTTGGTAGAGATATTGCTTCTGCGGTGTAGAGGTCAGCTAAGAATGGATTTTACAAAATTGTTTCCCCAAAGGGAGTTGCCGGGATGTTACTTCCAGGGAAGGCGAGGAACAGCTACTATATAATATTAAGATTTTATTTCTGCACACGATTGCTTAAATTTAACTTCATAGTAAATGCCGGATGATGGTACAGCCAGCTCGAGCAGAACACTATGGCCCTTGAATGTATGACTGACGGTACATGAGCTACGGTAAATGGCTTCGAATAAATCACACCACCATCCTATATGGTCATCAAACCTGACTGAGGTACTTAATGTCTTTACATATTAAAAAAAGAACCGGGCTATAGATAGTTGCTGGTGGTAGCTGTATTATAGTACTGTGCAAATATTATCGTGTTCTGGTATGAAGGGTGCTGTAGCTAGTGAAATTGGATAACGAGATAACGTCTCAAGGCGACAAGCGCAATGTGGTGTTTTGTATACTATCGTAACTAGCGCTCGTTGTTATGGGCAGGCGTATCACTTAACATCAGGTGAACGTCCCGCCCGTCTCGATGCTCGCTAACGATTGTTTCTGTTGACGTGCAACAGAACTACTCCTCGATATATTTACGTAGTGAAATAAAACAATTTAATGTCTCACCGTCTGTGTGCTCGTCGTGACCTCGTTAAGGCGTTCAATTTAAATAACTTTACGCTCTCAAGTTGAAAACTGCGAAGAAAAAAAAAGTTGATCAATAATTCATACTGTAGGGGTCGGATTATCCCGCCCGGCGCAAACACGTTCAGACGTTTACACAAATGGGTCAAATTTTATTAAGAGATTGTTTATTCCTATCACGGATGACTTAGAGATTCATCATCATCATCATCAGTATCATCATCAGCCGATAGAAGTCCACACAAATACTCACACATCGATCGGGTAAGGATTCATATGAAGGGATCTGGGTTATTTCCCAGCACGCTGGCTGGCGGGTTGGCGGGAGCCAGAGCCTCGTTTGTTGATTAGCAGGCTGCACCGCGAGCAGGTGAGGTTCTCTTGGGTCCCGTGAGCTGTTGTGCGGGACCCCTTACACCCCTTCTTAGAGATTAATTCGATATAAATCTATTTCATAGACACAACTTCGCTTGACGATTTTTTTTGATTTTTCGTAGTTAGGTCTCTTTTCCCGAAGACCGTGTATCAAGCATCAAGTATTATTTCTTCTTCTTCTTTCTAGACCTTGTCTCATCTTTACTTGGGGTCTGCCCTCCTGATCATTCTTTTAAATCTAGAGCCATCAAGCTCTGCAAACAAAAAAAAATGAGCGACCGCTGTACATTAAACAGGAGTTATATCTGGTGGTTGGTCTCTGAACTGGTGGTAGGACTTTGAATTGGTGGTAGGATTCTGTGGCCGGTTGCCCTGTAGTTTTGGGCTATTAAGAATAGGACTAAGGTGGAGCCTTGTCTGTTGTAGAAGGGTTTCCGGATGGGTGGGCTTTGAAGGTAGGACCATCATTGCCCATTGAACCTGGAGTGCACGAGAAGCACGAGGTGGTCTCGTGCTTGTCATATAATAGCGAGGGTGCTGGGAGGGTTACGGCACTCTTCAGGACATACTTTTAGACCTAGTGTCTGGTGGCACCAGCGCATTCCGTAAGAGACGTCATGGCCTCTTACAAAGCAGTAAGGATGACCACCGAGACTGTTTTAGTGGGTACAAATCCCACATAACCCTGTCATTCCCATAGACATCAGTGTGCAAACATTACGTGCTCCGGTTGGAAGGGCGTTGTGACT
The DNA here is from genome assembly GCA_029034505.1 of Ornithoptera priamus. NCBI lineage: Eukaryota > Metazoa > Arthropoda > Insecta > Lepidoptera > Papilionidae > Ornithoptera > Ornithoptera priamus. Next base: position 1,271,815 of record JARDWD010000527.1, on the reverse strand, counting down.
ACAGAAGTTACTGAAGTTAAGATTTATTCCAAGTCGACGATCACAAACTATTGTAGTGTATATTATCCTAACTAGCGCTATGTTGTTATGAGCACGCATGTCACTTATTATCAAGTGAACGTCTCGTTGGTCTCATCGTTTATATAATAAAAAAAAAAAGATGGCTCATCATTATTCCATTAAGGGGGAACAAAGGTATTGAGAACGTTTCTAATTGACACAAATCTTGATGGGGGTGCGTTTTGTATTAAAAATAAAATTAGGTCAAACAATCGCCGAGTGTGGAAACACTTAAAATAACCACAAAACACAGCGGGGAGTTTTAAATAGTTATTTCATCATCATTGTCATCATCAGCCGTTAGACGTCCATTGCTGGACATAATTACTTATTTACGGATTAGTTTTCCGCTCGGCTAGGCAACGTTTGGGAAACTCCGCCACATCATCACCTCGCAAATACCCGAATGTCTCAAGACGAAAGTCTTCAACCAGCGCGCCCACTCTTACGTTGGAGAGACATGGCACCCGGCCACCGGGCTGGTCCTCCTATTCATAGTAACACAGCGAGCGATGGGAAGAGCTATATCGGAATTCGATGGAGAACTGAAGTTGTCGACGCAGCTCTCAAAATCTGCAAGCTGAAGTGGCAGCGGGTCGGCCATATCTGTCATGTCAGTGACGGCCGATGGGGGAGGAAAGTCTTAAAGTGGAGGCCGTATACAGGTCGCAGAAATATAGGACGCCCTCCCTCCAGATGGACTGACGACATCATCAGAGCGGTCGGAAGTGGGTAGATGCGAAAAATTGAGGATCGCATTGGTGGAAGATATTCGGGGAAAGATTATATCCAGCAGCGGATAAACAAATGGTGATGATGATGGATTAGTTTTATACGGTGGGACTTATAAAGCTGCGGTCTCTTAGTAGCATAATGCATTGACTATTGCCCATAATTACACGTGATGGTGAATGATGGTATACAATGGTGAAACACATTAGAGGTTATTATCCATTAAAACTATCTCATGTCAGTTTCCAGCTTTGATGTACTTCAAGTTGTGAATAAGTTTGATTAGCTATTATATCTACATATTTAAAGGAGTAGTTTAACTTTAGTCAATCTCCTTCAAATGTTGATTACCATAAATTTGTATAAGTGATGAGACTAGCGGGACGTTCACTTAATTGTAAGTGATACGCTTGCCCATAATGTGGCGGTAGGATGATATTCACAACACCACATTGCGCTCGACGTCTTGAGACATTTACTAGTTAAATGTCTCTGTTGCCAGGCCCGGCCGAGGTCCATAAAGTAGTGTGCAAACATTACTGTGTTCCGGTTTGAAGGGCGCTCTGGGCAAACGAGATTCAATATCTTATATCACAAGGCAACGTGCGCTACGTTGTTATGAGCAGGCGTATCACTCACGATCAAGTGAACGTCTTACTAATCTCGTCGATTCGTCGAAAAAAAAAACATGTCTCGTTACCCGAGTAATTTCAGTAACTACGGAACCCTTCAAATAGGAACACGGTAATGTTTGCACACTGCTTGGTTTTCCGCAGGGTCGCGACACGTCTAGTGATGTATCTGATGTTACTGGCGGTTATAGGCTGCGGTTACCGCTCAACATCAGGCGCGCTGCAAGACTGTTTGCCACCTTAATGGTATAAAAAAAACTATTTGGTAGCGGAAATGCTGTTGCTGTTAAGAGCTGTTACCTACTTGGTTTCCAGCAACTGCTAGAAATGCGCACGATTATAGGCAATCGACGGAGCCGAACTCTAGACCGTGTGCCCGCAAACCGCACCTCGATCAGTTCAGATGTTTTCACGTCGGATATCGGTCCCATTATTACCATTCCGCTCCGCTGTTACAAGTAATACGTTGTGTATTTATTCGAGCCGCGGCCTGAGTATAATGGAGTCACGTACCAAATACATTTGACCTTATTCCCCCTACCGTAATCATCTATCTCTTTCGTGCATTTCATATAATAAATTTAGTATCACAATAAATAAAAGAAAATATGTTTGTATATTGAGGGTTGGGTAGAACAGAAAAGGTCACCGCCATAGTCCAAAAGATTGCTAGCCTCCAGCGGGAATGGGCAGAACACATCGCTCAAAGAACTGACAGTCGATAGGCGCATCAACCTCCTCATATGGCGATCACGTACTGGAAGACGTAGTGTTGGCAGGTCTCCCACTAGGTGGCCGACGATTTGGTGGAGGTTGCGAAAAGCAGCTGGATGCGGGCAGCGCAGGACTGATCGATGAGGAGGACCTTCGGGGGAGGCCTATATCCAGCAGTGGACTTCTATTGACTGATGATGATGATCTGACCATCACAATGTGGACCAAATAAGGGTGTTTTCATAACACCATTTTGCATTTTAAGACGCCATGACAATCTAGTTAGGTACCACTTCCGCTGTTGCCATTTAAAGATGGTCCACTACTACTTATCAGTCATATAACGTCCACTGCTAGGCATACGTATCCCTCTAGGATTTCCATACGGCTCTGCGCTGTCGGCATCCAGCGGCTTTCGTCGACCTTCATCAAAGATGGTCTACCGGTCAATAGTCATTGAAGTAATAAGATGTGTGAACATCCGAAGTTTTATAAAACCTTATAAATGTGTATGTCAACTATCACTGGTGATCACTGACTTTGAATATGACCATTGACCAACCACCACCAGTATAACCTCTACTGGTGATTGTGTAAATATACAGCAACTGGTGAACAGATTGCCTATGTCTAACGGCAACTCCTATTTAATTCATAAATGGACAAGACGACCTGATCACCTGATGATAAGTGATAAGCCTGCCCATGACAACGTGGCGCTAGTTAGAATGATATTACGTATCAAATTGCGCTCGCCGCCTGCGACAAGATGTTGAATTTCGTTACCCCCAGTAATTATACTAGTTACAGCGCCCTTCAAACCGGAACACAGTAATGTTTGAATAGTCCTGTTTGTCGGTAGAAATAGGCGCTGCGGTAGTACCTATACCTACCTACCTTTCTTGGTTTCGGTAGCAAACTCTTCGGAAGATATCCTACTTCTGAGGGAAGTCAGGATTATGTAAGATTCTTACTCACTAAAAACCCGTCTCGGTGGTCTGCATCAGCGCATTCGGAGAGGCTCCGGCATCTCTTATAGAATGCTCACCGGAGCCCCTCTACACTTTATGTTAACACGTCTCTGAGGAAGACCTAACCCATCTTTTTTGTAGCGAGGGAAATCTTAAAAATGCCTTGCTTTTGGGGGAAAGACAAGTCTATGTGGGGCTTCTACCCAATAAAACCCCCTCGGTAGTCTCCCTCCGTGCATTCGGATAGCCTCCGGGATCTCCTACGGAAGGCACCGATGCCCTCCTGCCTTCTGGCTAAAATATCTCACGGAAGAGCAAAGCCCTCCTTAGCACCCACGCTGTACTACGACAAATACAAGACCACTATGCATTTTCCATCCTCCTAAGCTTTGCTTATTGAGCTCTGAGGGCCACCACCCTCAAGGCCCACGAACCCGAGGACCCTTTTAGTCGCGTTGTACGACAGGCAGGGCTTACTTTAGTCCTGTTCATACTAGCCCGAGACTAGAGGCGTGGTGGTGGTACCTACCTAAGACGGTCTCCGGCAACAGTTCTTTCATGCACACACGTACGCGTATATGTATTTATATATATGTGTGCGTACGTGTGCGTGCGTGTGTGTGTGCGTGCGTGTGTGCGTACGTGTGTGCGTGTGTGTGTGTGTGTGGTAAAGGACGTCATGATTCATCCAACAGCGCTATTAAATATTATAAACAATAATTATTCACGTGCTCATAACATTCTTGCCTGGATTCATTTTATATCGCATCGACTAAATCCGACTCCGGCGGGTGGTGGGTTGTGGGGACGGTCGTGGGACGTCGGCGGGATGGGGCAGGGGTACGTGGGGAGGAGGGGGAGCAGTCAATGCCAGAGTAAGCATAAGCGCATATTGACTCGTCCCTTATTCCTAGAAAACCTGCGTTCCGCGGGCACAGCGCGATCCGATCTGCGAAGTAGATTGTATCATGAGAAATATTTTTCTTTGTGTAATTGAAATATAACTCTCTCAATATGTACCTAGTTTTTTTTTATGCTAAGCAATGTGACGGCTGAGTTCCGCAGAACAACTCACGGGACCCAAGCCAAGTCTCACCTGTTCGTGGTGCTACCTGTTAATCAACAAACGAGGCTTTGGCTCCCGCCAATCCGCATGGGGCCAGCGTGGTGACAAATGGCCCAAATCCTCCCATATGAATTCATTCAAATGACGATTACTTGTGCCCGACCGCACCACAGGCTATGCTGAACGTAAGAGTGTCGTGATGAGTTGGATCGTTCACTTGATGGTAAGTGACACGCTTGCCCATAGCAACGTGTCGCTCGTCGCCTGGCGAAATAAAATATTAAGTCCCATCACCCTAGTGATTAGCTACAACGCACTTAAAACCGGAACAAATGGTTGCTTCTATTTGTCGACTGCATTAGTAGTTGCTTTGGCACTTACCTAGACGATCTCCGCCAATGGAGACCTACCTCCAGATCTTTGGTATAGTTTCTTTCTTTTCAACTTTTTCCATTCTTACATTTTCAACGTCGCTCCTGCCTCATTCAAATCTATCATGCCGTATATCTACTTCCGGTACCGGTTTAAAGGACGCTACAGCTGGTGAAAGTATTGCCGTAAGGAGACTTAATATGTCTTCACGCGATGAATATATAATATTGTGTAATTACATATTATCCTAACGTGCGCCATATTGTATTAGGGGCAAGAGTGTCACCATCAGGAGATTTCGGATGGTCTCGCTCTTCTTCTTCTCTTCGGTCTTAAGTTCTCAAGCAGAATTTGGTTGAAACAAATCCTATGCAAGTTTATGGTTTATAAGTTAGTCTTTTGTTCTCTCACTATCATCGTCAGCCGATCGACGTCCACTGTTGGACATAGGCCTCCCCCAAAGATCTCCACGATTGGTACAATGCGGATAGGTGGGTGGCCAGGGCCTCGTTCGTTGATTAGCAGGGTGCACCACGACCAGATGAGGTTGGCTTGGGTCCCGTGAGTTGTGCTGCGGGAACCCTTACACCTCATTTTGTTCTCTACAGATCATTATCAGAGACCTTTGTCCAGCCGTAGACTTTTATTGGTCTAAATTATAATAAAGTTACTAGAGGGGTGTACAGCTTAATGATAAGTTTTATAACTAGGTATTTTCTTTTCTAGAAATATATATATTTTAGACTTTAAACTAGACTAGACTATAAATATATATTAGTTTAGAAGTAAGTAGTTAAGACAAAGTTGAAGACTATTTTTAAAATTTTTAATTTTTTTTATTTGCTAACTTGTGTTACTTACTGCGATAAGAAGCCTCTTTCATTCCCTTTATAAAAAGTTATTGGGGCGTAACTTAAGTTATTTTTGCTTATTCTTCTATAGTACTCCTCCTTTGTTATTCCTCCTCCATGTTTTCATTATTTATACCTTTCATAAATTTTCTTTTTCCAAAGCTTTCTCATTTCAAACAACCTTTGACATTAATGAAAGGTCAGCGAGAACATTTTTAACTAATTAAACTTTGTTTATTGTTTGTTTTTTTTTTTAATAATCTACAAATAGCACAAGTCTTCATAAAAATTGTATGGAGCTTAACTTCAGTCTGCCTAACAGCCTAAACGGGGGTGTAAGGGATCCCGCACAACAACCCACGGGACCCAAGCCAACTCACTTGCTGGTGGTGCACCCTGCTGAACAACATACGAAGCTCTGGCTCCCACCAACCCGCATTAGTCCAGCGTGGTGGGAAATGGCCCAAATCCCCCCATACAAACCCTCACACACGGAGATCTTTCGGGAAGGCTAATGTCTTGCAGTGGACGTCTATCGGCTGATGATGATGAAATAATAATAATAATAGTATTAAGTTCTTCTTCTTAAAGTGCCTCTCCAACTAGTGAAGGTCAGATCAGCGTGGCACAGTCTTTTCTGTCTCTGGTTCAGCGGAACAATTCCGACGCTCCAGATATGCAGAATGGACTGCCATTCCCTCATATTCCTTAACCATGACATTTTGCTTCTCCCCACCTTAACAAAGTAATAAATTATAACAAAATAAATAAAAAAAATAATTATACTTGTGGTAGGTTTACATTGCCGCAGAACAGTAGGTTACAAACAGTACTGTGTTCCGGTTTAAAGGGCGTTGTAGCTTGTGAAATTACTGAGGTAATGATATTCAATATCTTTTGGCTGAAGGTGGCTAGCATCACGTGGTGCAGTGTATAACATCCTAACTGGCGCCACGTTGTAATTGGCGGATGTACTCGAGTCACTTATTATTAAGTGAACGTCTCATCCTTCACGTCGCTTCGTTGAAAAAAAAAACAAGAGTTATATACAATGTTGTGAACAATCAATACTTGTAATGATACTCCCGTAATCATTCGATATTATCGTTTATGAACATGTTAAGTGACCTATCAAGTATAATGGTGTCATAAGAACTGTTCATGCTCGATGATGATGATGTCATGTTATCCTTTATTAGTCCTAAGATATCCTTGTGGGATAAAAGCTCCTAGTTTAATCGGTATAAGGAAGCTGTGTTCGTTACAAGAACATTGCGGAATAAAATTCAAGCCCAATTCATCTTTTTTAAGTCATCATCTCAATTGATACACGTCCACTGCTGGACATGAATCCCAGTTAATCATCAGTCGTTTATTACTTGAGTCAAGTTCTCAATCCACTCTGCTCCGACAGAAGTTGCCCTTAGTCGGGTTTGTCATTTTACGGTTTTACTCCTCTTTATCCTTTGGACCTTATAGAGAGCAAGTCATTTAAAAACTTCATCAAATAATTTTCTAAAGTGTTTTATTTTAATTTAATAATGATCCTTTAAGGTATTTATAAGTTCACTTTAAGATATATTAGATAAACGCTTACATAACTTAGTTCTAACTTGAATCAATACGCTGCAACATGCGCCAAGCACGTCATATAAGATGCCATAACTTTCCCAGCCAGACTATACACGAGTTTTTTTTTATTCATCTATTCGACGAGGCAAACGTGACGTTCACCTGATTGTAAGTGATGCACATCCCTCTAACGTGACGTTAGGATGGTGTACACTGCACCACATTGTGCTCATCGCCTTGGGACATAAGATGTCAAGTTTCGCTATCAGCGCCCTTCAAACCGGAACGCGGATGTAGCTAACACCTCAGCTCCTATTTCTGCTGACAAACATTACTATGTTCCGGTTTGAAAGGCGCTGTACGACTAGTGAAATTACTGGGGTAACGAAACTCAACATCATATATCTGAAGGGCTACGGGCACAATATGGTGCAGTGTACATCATCCTAACTAGCGTCACGTTGTTATAGGTATGTATATCACTTACCATCACTTGATCGATTAAGCCATCGGTTTTAAAAAAAAATCTGTGAACTGTTCAATTAATTTAGCCTTTACACTTTATCCCAGGTCGAAGCCAGCCTCAACAATGGGATCAAACAGGGGATGCTGCTCGAGGTCTGCCACAAGAGCAACCCCGACATCTACTGGATAGCGGATATCACCATGGTGTGCGGCCACCTCCTCCGCATCAAGTTCATCGGCGCCAACACCGATTTCTGGTGCGACATATCCAACACAAAGGTTCATCCGTTAGGCTGGTGCGGGAAGTACGACGAGCTAGTGGAGCCGCCAGATGAGATCAACGAGAAATGCGGCGACACGATCATAGACATCATGAAGAAGGCGCTGCTGGTGGGCCAATCGGTGTCCATCGAGGCTTTGAACAATAAGGGTATGTCGCCCATCGACAGGATCAAGGTCGGCATGAAGGTCGAAATACAGAACTTCATGGACCCGTACAGATATTGGATCGCGACGGTGAGTCAATTATAATTAGTTGTTGTTCTGGAAACTTGATTGTTCTGATTTCATTTGAAATGTGCTGATGATGATGATGATCATCATCATGCTGAAAACAGTCAACGAGCTCACCCATATGATCCCCTACAAACGACGGCCTCTAGTGCCCGGCGGTACCGGAGGCCATGCTGACTGTGACAGACACTGGCAAGGTGCTTGAACCAGGACAGCGCTGGACCGATCGATGTGTAGACCTTTGGGGAGGCCTATGTCCAGCAGTGGACGTCTGTCGGCTGATGATGATCATCATCACAGACATTACTTTGCAGGTGTGCGAGAATGTAGGTGGGAGGCTGCTGCTGCGCTACGACGGCGCCGATGAGGAGCTGCAGCAGTTCTGGATATTCTTCTCCAACCCTAGGCTCAGCAGCTTCGGTTACGTCACCAACAAAGTGAGCAGCAACACAATATTATTTTGAAACGATTCAGTATAATGCAATCGTTATTTTTGCTCCGGTTTGAAGGATGCTGTGGGCGAGACTAATGATAGATTCATTTTATATTATATGATATACACAGCATCAACATTGTGCTCGTCATCTTGAGACATAGTGTTGTTTCATTACCCCAGTAATTTTAGTAGCTACAACGCCCTTTAAAATAAATACAGTAATGTTTGTATACTACTGTTTGGCGGTAGACGGTTACCAGCAATAGTAACCTACCACCAGTAAATTACTGAGGTAACGATATTCAACATCTCTACCAAGACGGTAAGCTTTTTAGAAGCTGTCTATAGATATCTAAATTACTATGGATAGGATTAATCTATCTATGACTAATTTAAAGGGTTGATTTTTTTTTAAATTAGCGAACACTTCCAAAGTATATTTTTGATCTTCCAAGCTAAAAGGGTTGGTGGGGTTGCCCGTACAATAAATAAGTCATGGCATCCTTGCCAACCTCAGCTTTCGTGGTGTACTCTGCTAATTAAGAAAAGAGGCTCTGGCTCCAACCTACCCGCATTAAGCCAGCGTGATGTGAAATGGCCCAAATCTACCCGATCGATGTGGATATCTTTGGGGGAGGCCTATGTCCAGCTGTGGACATCTATCGGCTGATGATGATGATTAGTTAACAGGCGTATACAGTTGTAGCAGTTATAGCGACAGTTTTACAATGTCGAGGTGGTAGCTGGATAATCACTGATGGTGGGTCTCTGTTGCCGGAGACGGTCCAGGTAGGTCGACAAAGTGTCTACTGCAGACCGACAAACCGACAAACAGTACTGTGCTAAGGTTACTGCGTTCCGGTTTGGAGGGCGCTGTAGCTAATTAAATTACTGGGGTGACAAAATTTTATATCTTATGTATGTACACCATCCTACCTGAAGCCTACCTTCACGTGAACGCCCCGCTCGTAACATTCAAATTCAAACTGCATAGTGTAGCCCTGGAATCGAACCATGAGCTTACAAAACAGCCGCTTAGCTACAGCGCCACTGTGACTAGGTTAATTATAACGAAGCTTCTAATTAATTTATTTCCTTGTACGTTGTAACTATTACTAAACGCGCACGTTCGCTATTTCGGTTCACTGGTGCTTGGCCTCTGTTCCCGGAGACCGTCTAGGTAGGTACCACCGCAACGGCTCACAGTAGTGTGCAAATATTACTGTGTTCCGGTTTGAAGGGCGCTGTAGCTAGTGTAATCACTGGGGTAACGAGACTCAACAATTTGTGTGCCGGGCGACGATGTGTGCGAAGTGTGCAATGCGGTGCAGTGCATACCATTATAACTAGCGCGACGTTGTTGTGGCCGGACGTATCACTTACTATCAAGTGAACGTCCCGCTCGTCTCGTTGCTTAATTACATAAATAAAATTGATCAATGTTCGCACGTTTACGCGATCGCTCGGCGCGGCGTCGCGCAGCGTCTCCTGGTTTTTAATTCGCCTTATCAATTCAGCGTCACGTACTAATGAGCTTGTAACCTCGCCTCGCGTCGGTTTTTATCATTTATTTACCTACAGCAGAAAAGAGTGGTGTGATGAATGTAACGCTGGTAAGTATCTGCTGTCGGATTCCGTCGGATCTCATGTATAATAACAATAAGCACAATGCGCTGCTTTCTCTATCGTCTTAACTAGCCTGATGTTGTTATGGATGGGCGTAACACTTAATATCATGGCATTAGATCAGAATGGAATTTAAAGTGATGCGAAGGTGACCATTAAATTATTATAATACCAGACTAGTCTTTATTGAAACATGGATAATCGTATGGTTAAAAATGGTTTTGCAGGGCTCCCCGTGGCAGTTCAAGTATCCCGGTAAGGTGAACAAGTTCTCCTGCAAGAACAAACTGAGCGCGCAGCTGCGGCAGAGCGCAGAGGAGTCCATCAAGGAGCCAACGCCAGCCGATCTTTTCCAGGTGAGCGTCCAGTTCCAACGGTATGTGACCATTAACGTTAGCCAAGCCCAAGCATTTTTACAAATTAAAATTCATCCCTTAATTTTCAGCCTGCCCCAACGCAAGAGGCCCACAGCTTCGTCGCGGGCATGAAGCTGGAGACACTGAGCCCAACCGACATGAAAACGATTCGGCCTGCCACAGTGGCCACCATCTTCAACAATCTCCATTTCCTCGTGGTGCCCGACGATAACCTCGACGACTACGAGGACACGAAGGCCGCTTGGCTCTGCGACAACATGCACCCCTACATCTTCCCCATCGGCTGGGCGCAAAAACACAACTTTACTTTCAAACCGCCCAAAGCGTATAAGGAGACCGCCTTCGACTGGGACGAGTACTTATCCATGACGTCATCAGTGCCTGCGCCCGAGTACTGCTTCGGAAACAAAGAGCCGATGAAGGGCATCGAAATCGACATGAAGCTAGAAGCCGTGAATCCTTTGAAACACGAAGAAATCCATGTGGCGAGCATAACATCTATCGTAGAGCACATGGTGTGCGTGGAGCTGACACCGATCGGAGACAAATTCTGGTACTCGCAGGACAGCGACCTTCTGTTTCCCGTAGGGTGGTGCGACAGCAACAACTACGAGCTACACATACCGGACACGACAAGCAAGGAACTTCTGAAGGTCGAGGAACCAAAAACTGTTAAGGATGACGTAAAGAACTCGAACGAATGGTGCGACAGGATCTACTTCAACTACAAATGTTACGCGGGTCCGTCCATCAGCAGGAACAAGTTGTCCCAGCTGCCGAAGCACGTTGGTCCCGGGCCACTGTCGCTCGTACTCAAGGAGGTCCTCAACAAGATCATCTCAGCGTCGTACAAGCCAGCCAAGCTGTTAAAGGATTGGGAAACTGAAGGGCCTCCTGAAGAGGGGATGAGGCTGGAGATTCTACGGGCTAAGTGAGTGGAATTTCCATATATTCTCATTTTCATGAAGATCATGCAAACATTAACATATACATCATGTTTACAAACCTTACACTGGTGGTAGGTTTCTGGTTGCCGAAATCGTCCAAGCAGGTACCATCACCGCATAGCCTATTTCTGCTACCAAGCTATAGTGTGGAAACTTTATATTTATAGAGTTTAAAAGGTTCTGTAGGCAGTGTATTGTCAGGGTAACATGGCTTATCAAGTCCTGGCTGAGTCACAATGTGGTGCTGTGTAAACAATTTTTTCTTTGCTTACGTGGAGAAAATACATTCACATACCTGCCCTCGCGGGGGCAAAGGCAGGGCCGGCCGGGTAGGTTCCTCTTAACGTCAAGGTGGGTGACCAACCCACGGTTGCTGAGTCCCACCGCTGCGACAAGGCGGAAACCTGTTCCGGGGGCATTGTAAACAATCTAACTTAACCTACATTGATATGGATCTATATACAAAAAAAAAAATCACTTGCCAGGCTGAAGTCGAGCACATACCACGCATACGTGGCGGTGACGACGGAGCGGGATCGCGTGGCTGACTATTGCCGCAGCATGTGCACTCGCCTGCAGGCTTGCCCCAGTCTGTTCGGACCTGCCGAGTACCCGCTCGTCTGCCCCAACAGCTGTCAGCTGGTCGACAAGTCTACGTTCCGTGAGTATATATTACAAGTCTGTAAAGCTTGTCAGGGTAGTGGATCTCTCTTAGAAGTGACCTTCAAGACAATCGTTCCAAACTCGTGACCCTTTTTTATTTTGTTACCGGGGGGAGGGGGAATTTTGAAAAGTACCGTATTTCTGGGAGAAGGTAAGGGGAACCATAGTTGGTTTTCTTCGACTCCTATGGTATTATGGTATGGTATGTAAACATATAGCCTAATGCTAAAATTGAACTTTAAATAATTGCAGACAACGGCACAGAACGTAGAGGGCGACCAAAAGGCAGCTTGAATGGAAAGAGGAAAAAGAAGAGGATTGTACCGGAAAAACGTGAGAAGGAGATACAGCCGTCGCAAGAAAGCGAGGGCAACAGGGACGGCGAGTCAGTAGAGAGCGAGCATAGCGCCGGCTCCACGCCGCCATCCGAGTCTGGCACCAGGCCCAATTCCCCAGACAGCGTGTCAGATTACAAGAGGGCCAGCAGGAGGCGACGCGAAGTCAAAAGCGGTTACCCAAAGATGGAGATGAAAACACGGGGTGCAAAACTACCCAACTTCGCTCTACAGATGAAGGAGGCTCACTGGAATAAGAAGGACGTGGAGACCATTTACAGCAACACGTGCGCCGCTAGGAAGCACCCTTCGCACGATAGCGACACTGAGAACGACACCAACGGCAGTAGCTGCAACTCCAGGGACGCCAAGAACATCTCAGACGTATCCGACTCCGAGGAGCCCGAGTTGAAGAAGCTCAAGTTCAACACATACGACCCTCTGCCATCCGACAACAAGAGCTTCGAAAAAGACATCGCCATGTCCTGGATTAAGGGCAAGATAAAACTCGCTCCCAATCCCCTCGACTGGAGCGTCGACGACGTCTATACTTACTTGAGCAGCACTGACGACTGCAAGCTTATAGCTGACAAAATGAAGCAGGAGGAGATCGACGGGCAGGCTTTCATAATGCTCGACCTGCACATCATCAGGGACTTTCTCCATATGAAAAAGGAATTCGCGCTGCAGCTGTGCAAGCACATCGCCATGATCCGCTGGTACTACATAGACAACTTCGAGGAGGGCGGCGGGCCCTGACGCGTCCGGCGTGAACTTACTTATGTCTAGTCCATTAATAAATTTATTCCGTAACCAGAACCTCTTTATTACAACAACGGGATAAACGCGGCTATATCTTTTTACGCAGCCTCCTACACAGGAAGTCACAGATTTTATAAAAAAACGAACGACTCGTTTCCGCTTTCTCAACTTCGTATGTAAAATCCTGGTCCAAATGTATGTTTTTCTTAGGACTGGACATCTTCACTGGGATGTCTTTCTCCGTTGCCTGCTCCTCATCACGCTGCCTTATGTTGTCCACTTCCATTTTCTTCGCATTCAGTCTCTTGATGTTTTCCGCCGAGGCGGCTTCCACTACTTCCCGTTCCTTCTCTCTGATGTTGATCTCCGACACCATGTCGCGATTGTTCAATCTGATCTGAACGCAACGATTTTTGTTCAAGAAGTTTATGCAGAACGCGTCCGTCTTGGATTTTTCGTTGGAGCTTTCGTCTCCTGTGCAGGAGTCTACCTTGTAGTTATCATTCTTGTAAGCCTCAACTGTGATCTTGGGCATATCGAACGACCGGTCGTCTACAGATGGCTCGGACTCCGTGCTGCCATCGATGACAGCCATTTTCGAATCCTTGTCCGAGGACTGCTGAGTCGATTTCGACGAGTACTGCGACAGCGTGGATTCCGACGACGCGATGTGTTGAAACATGTCCCTTATAAACTCTTCCATCTCCACTATCGACTGCTCCTTGTTTTTGGAAAGGATCTCTTCGAAACGCTTTTTGTAAAGTTCGAAGTCGGTCATGGCGTGGTGGAAGGTCTCGAATATCTCCTCGACGGTCCTACGGAACAGCTTTATGTTGGATTCGAGGCTGACCGCGCAGCTGCTGTCGGTCTGCAGTTTTTGTGACATGTTACTGTATATTTTATTTTCAAGTTGATCGAGATCGAGGGTTGAGGCGGGGTTCACTTCGAGATCTCCTTGCTCAGATACTTTGTACTTGAAATTATAGTAGCTAGAATTATCGTCTTTTACGGGCAAATCGTCATGATCGTAATTTTTATAATACTCTTCAGAACGTTTGTGTAAGCCATCGGTGTCATTGCTTTTCTTCCGTCTATGCTTGTGAAGGTTCACGCACATGTCCGACTTCCAGTGACCGTCTTTTTCGTGTGTTGTTAAAGCGGTTTCTTTTTGCGATTGAACGGTTGAAGAATGGTGGCGATGCATATTTAATTATATTTGTCTCTTAATAAAACAAAATAATAAATTTGATCTCCAATATATATATCCACGGGTTGTATTTAGTTTTCTATTAACACATTCTTGAATGATGTTATTATACAAGTAAATCTGTAAAAAAAACTTATCGTTACCTAAACAGGTCATTAAAGCAAACTTAATATTTGAACTTTGTAGGTTACGCTAACACGAAGGTACCTGGTTTAATGCCAGTCGTAAGATATGGAATATGGGTGGTCATAGATGTGCCAATCCGTTTGGTTAGTTAGCATCCAAAATTGTGTCTGCCAGCATAACAATATTTGTGTTCTATCAACATATGGGAGCCAGAATATTCTAGAAGTACGCGTTTCACCATCAAGAGCCACATTGTTACATAACTTACCAGAATAACAGTAAAAAATCCAAGATATAGTTCATATAAAATTTATTGATGATAGGTCTCTCTCATAGAAGACTATTTGAGTAATGTTGTTTAAGTAAATGCAATTAGGTATTATTTACCTAAATAGTCTTCATCATCATCAGCCAATACACGTCCACTGCTGTCCTCTCCTTCCCAAAGATCTATCTAAATAGTACCTAGTGTTATGTACTCAAACAGTTATATACGCATATATATTACCCACCACGTAGATGCAAATATTAGTAACGAGGGACAACATTAATATAACATTACAAACTAATACATAAGTTTAGGATATAAATACAGTGATTGTTTGGTTACTATGAAGGATGATTAGTGCTTAAATTCAAGTTAAGATTACTAATATTAAAATTAACTTACAAATAAAGATACATAAAAAATTTTGCTTCTCAAAAACTAGACGACATTTTGTGCTGCGTTGTCTCTCACAAATTTATGAAGAGTAATTATTTCTTAATGACGTAAAGATTTTTCAACATATAAAGAAGGTTAACATACTGTCATTAAATATTAAACATTAATTACTTTTAAAGATACATAATATTTTCACTAAAAACATTTATTAAAATAAAATCAAATTGTCATATATTTTGCACCGATAATACATTATATTATGATATCGAGTTTTGTATGTAATAAGCTACAATCGAAAAGACATGGAAAAAAACAATAGAATTAGATAAACAAAAGGTACTTAATAATACGAGGCATTCTCGTCTAGATCCAGATTTAACTAAAAATACTTTAGATTATGTTCAAATCATTATGCAATTGTAATAATCTGCTTCACATATTTTGAAAATAATCTTAAATTATGATGATAACGATAGGAAAAATTATGTAAGTCAGTCTTTACATTAACTGATAACAGGTTAGTAACCCTGCTACTTTACCTAACAGCTACGTCAGCTGACACGAAATAAATTGAATACGGTCAAAACAATCGAAAAACGACACGCAAATATAAACATTTTATTAATAAATCTTTAATATAAATACACTGAAAAAGAAAATTTTTATTCTTTTTCACGAATATTATTAAGTCTTTCAAATTACTGCGTCCACCGAGTCTGCTGACGGACTTCCTTTTTTCATAGCCAATTGTGTTCTTAGGACAAATCTGCATCATTCGTTGCTCCTAGCGAATAAGATCAGTGCTGTTTGTATAGACAAAGAACACTGGCGCTAGTGCGCTTATATATCAAATAGACTCTAAAAAAAATTAATATATAATAAAAATATCGGTATCAAAAAGTATTTAATTTGAGGTATCCGATCCACTAAAACTTTAGGACTAAATTTTATTACTGAATAGTCTTACCGCCCGATTACCACGCTTTAAAACATATTTATGTTACATATTGTACATGAATGAATTAGATCTAAACATTTTGATCATCAGTTTATAGACATCCACTGCTGGACATATTTCTCTCCCAAAGATCTCCACATCGATGGATTCTACGCTGCCCGCATTCAGCTGCCTCGCGCAACCTTCAGATCGTCGGACCACCTAGTAGGGTGCCTGGGGGGAGCTATTATTATTTATTAATCCAATATTATTAATTGTACCGATCACTTATGGATCTTATCCAAACTTCAATGGTTTCCTGAGCAAATATAAAATTAGCGTGATTATTCGAAATCTATGATAATAATTTAAAAGAGAAAGATACATAAGATATCAAATAAATATCTGTAACGCTATTTCCCACTTTTCGAAATATATAACAGAGATGCAAAAACAGTGTAGTTTATTATATCACGTGACAAGAAATAGTTTTAATTCTAGGATGGCTTCACAATGTTGTCATCTCTAAAATATGTATTAAACTACTACTCAAAATTACGATCGCTTTTTAATTTTTGATCGTTTAAGATGGGTAGGTTAAACGCAACTGACGTCCATGCATGAAGACGCTTATGAAAGTAGAGAAGGCGATAGAGGTGTGCCAGGATCGTAGCAAGTGGAGAGAGGTGGTCTCTGCCTACCCCATTGGGAACGAGGCGTAATATATATGTGTGTATGTGGGTTATTAAAGAAATTTCAACTTTTTAATATTAAAAATTTATTTTCTACGTGATAAGTTAAACTGCTGTCTATCAATCAAACGATTATCGATAGGTTACATCATCAATTTTTATTAATTTCTAATTTTATCAAAATCATGGTGCAAATAATTACTTGAAATTTTAGTAATAAAACAGTAATTACTTAAACGGTTAATGTAAAACACTTTAGCTGTTCACAGATAAATAAGCGAAATGAAATATACTTTCTGGCAAGTTAAATAACGTTAGCAGTCCACTATACTCTTTGGTCAAACATTACTTGTCTATGCGTATGATTGAATTGATCACTGTCGAAACGGGAATCTCAAAGGCCCCGCCTTTAAATTTGTAAAAACAGTTCACTCAGTCTGATCGCGATGATATTTTTATAAAACAGAATTTAGGTAATATTATTTAAAATAAAAATTATAATCGTTTATGTACAGTTTATCTTTGTAGTTTAACAAAAAAATATATCGATCTATTGTGGATAACTTCAATTGGAAATGTGCGATGTATTTTGAGTAATGTTAAATATTTTTGAGTAGTTATTGATTAGTTTAATTCTTCTATTGATTGTCTCCAAATATTTTGCGTATTCATAAATTGTGTGTATTTTGATGCTACTATTTTTAGTGGGTGTTGTCATTGTAAGAGCTTTATTCGGATTAGGTCATCGAGTGTAGACATGTGTGTGCCGGAGAAGTGTGTTTTAGCTTCTCTAAACTAGCTTCTTTCATTTCTTACTAGATTGACGAGACTCCGGATTATTGCAACCATGGAGACTTATAAGTTGATGTGTTTGTTCGTGATTGTGTCTCAAGCGGCTGCACTGCGTAAGTATTTTAATGTGTCGCTTTACTGTCATCTGCATTCTAAAACCTTATTATATATTGTATGTAAAGTCAAAATTATGTACTTTTTTTTTACAAACCATTATTGTAGTGCATGTCTTTTTCAAATGTATTTTGCTATACTAAACACTACCTATTCATTTCTTTAGTCTGCATAAATATATATAAGTATATATACAATATTTTAAACCATTTTTATTTGACCTTTTTTAACATAATGTATGAATCTTTCTGTTCTGTTGTAAGAGTGCATGTAGAAATCTATGAAATGTTAATGTTTTTAAACATTAACTTGCTAAAAATTTAAAGAAATCATTAATAAAAATGATTATAAATATAATATGATATTTGATATTATATGTATTTCTGTAATAATTTTTTTTAAGAATTCTGTATTGGAAAAAAATAAATATGTTTATTGTTCTGTTCTTTTACATTGTTATCTAAAAATATATCATGCTGTATTTGTTGAAAGAAAGGTTTTTTGGTTGTTTATGGTTAAAGGTTTATAAACCCGAAATGTATTTAACAATATTCAATTTGAAAAGAGACTCATAATATTTTTACACTATTGGTTTGATGGCATAGATCTTCAAGGCAAGCACTATTACAGTGATTATTTCTACAGCCAAATGGTGTGAAAGGTATTATAACTTGTGAAGTTACAATGGTAAATGAGGCTTAACATAAATCTCAAGGCAACAGGTACTATATAGGTTTGGTTAGATTCTTTTTGAAATGTTTCGTAGTTTCGATTAGGTATGACATAACCACTTGAATGCTTGCCTTATAAATTTGAAGTAATGAATCTATAGTGAAGAATTATTATTCACTAGTAGGAATGAATGGGATGAACTCGCAATAATGAATGAGAAAAGTAATTCAATAAAAAACCCATTACACAATGATCTAGATTAGTAATTGCTAAATTGTTTTGGCCTTGTCTAGCTATGATTTCATGTTTGTCATCCAATTTCTTGTAGCTTTGAACAGAGTCAGTCAATATTTATTAATAAACTTGAACTCTCGAGCCATTGTACTAAACAAACATTTTGTTTATATTTTTGGTATAAAAAGAAAGCAGGTATTTTTCACAAATTTAATTACTAGCTCATAAAATGGATCTATGACTATTAAACAGTAATGGGGACCTCACATCGGTAAGGGCAGTGTGGGCATAACTTCTAGGTGGACAGACAACTTCAAAAGAATCTTTAGGAGTTGCTGGACAGTGGACATCTATAGGTTGAGATGACTGAATAAGAATTTATATATATACATATATATATATATATACACACGCACATATATATATATAAATATATAATATAATGTAATATATAAATATATATATATATATTTGCTTAAGAAATCATGTTACTTTTTAATACAAGAAAATTCAGACATTATTTCAAATATTTTAAAATTGTGTAGTCCCATACTTTTTAGGGAACTAAATGATTCATGTCTCAAGTATAAAGTTTTTGTTTTGATATAACAAACTCTTCATTTGGAGAATGTGGCTTGAACAATTTTTCTCAGCACAGGAATATAAAAATTTATTTTAATATATTTTATTCCTAATAAATATGATATTAACATATATGATTTATTAATTAATTTTTATATTAATGTCACAATTTATTATAAGCTGGTAGGAGGTCTCCATTGCGGAGACCACCCTGGTAGATACCACTACAGCTTCTTTTTCTGCTGCCACGTAATAGTGTTGCTAATAGTATTGTAGTGTAATCACTGGAGTAACGAGGGTTAACATCTTATGTCTCCAGGCGACAATCGCCATGTGGTGCTGTGAATAATGTTCCAGCTATACTATATCTACTGTACTTATATCTAATAATAAATATGAGACCATTAATATTTTGCTGTCTATGACCTTACTTCTTCTGTGGATCTCCACATTTCCGATTCAATCGCGCACAGAAACTGACGACCTGGTGAGGATCGTGGGAACCCACTGGATGCGAGCAACGCGGGACTGATCGATGTGGAGATCTTTGGGAGAGGCTTATGTCCAACAGTGAACTTTTATCGGCCGATGATGATGATTATTATTTCAGTATCAGTAAACATTGAAATTGTTTTAAATTCATCGGAATATTATATTCATTTAATCATGTAGTAGATAGATACATATATATATATATATATATAAACATGTATTAAATTATTACTGATTTTTACTTGTTCATACAGTGACGTCACCGCCGCGGATCGTAAAGCAGCCTACGGTGGAGGAGCTACTGTTCCAAGTTGCACAACCCGGGGAAGTGGATAAACCGTTCATCATCGAATGCGAAGCGGAAGGAGAACCGGCACCCAAGTGAGTACAATGCAGTTATATATAAATATGGAAGTGATGAATTATTTATGAGAATGCGAATCTCACAGTGATAATTGTAATGTTTTTATCGGAGATGGTATATATATATTATTGTCTTTGTAAGCCGATGCAGCCATTTTAGGGTAGTTCACGATGTATAGTTTTGGTATTCTGACGATTAGCGGTAAGGAGTATAGGGTTTTGCTGGTAGGAGTACAGCATAATACTATGTTCGTAACAGAAAACCGCCAATGTCAATTTTTGTACCGTTCATTGGAATGTCATGGAAATTGATTTATGTTGGTAATTCCGACACTGAAGACATTTTCGCGGTTAGAGCGGTTTAAGAGATGGCTTCCGTTGTTAGTCGTGTAGCAGAATAGAATTAACAACCCCAAGTTCTAGAATCAAATCTTCAAAACTTTGGACAATAGGCGAATATACATATACGGAAAGGGATAAAATTATTTATATCTCTCTCTCTCTCTCTATATATATATATATATATATATATACCCGATTTCCAGAGCTTCATACACTCATCATTAGATCTCCGGAACTATTACACGAAAACACTCGAAATTTGTAACCTCCTCATTCTAGAGGTTACAAAATGACTTCTCCAAAGGAAATCGCGGGGGTGTTAACAACGGTAAGGGTTCCGGAGAGCAGGTGGCTACCAGACGGGAATATTTTTGACAAATTTCTAGACCAATCTCTAGTCTAAGTATATGTAAATATATAGTTTTAACCTGCTGTTTAAAAACTGCGTGAAGGAGAAATCGTGTAGTTCGAGTACAGTCCAAAACGAGAGTCGTATTTTTTTTTAATTATTTCGCGAAAGCGTTGCCGTGGTTCCGGCTAATAGCGTTGAGATGTACACCGTGGGGTTTTAGCCGGTAAGAGTCCGGCTTAACCCCTCTGTTTCCTTCACAGCAGAAGTGTATCCAATGTAGAATTACCCAACGAAGAAAAAAAAGGTTGCCTGTTACGCCTCACAGATCTTCCAGGGCGCCGGCGCTACTACACACTCGCTGTGATATGCAGATGCGTCAATCACTATGCGACCCGTGCATCGCGTAATGCATTGTCATTATATTTGCATCAATTTACAATTGAAAGACAATATACAATAAATTGATGAGTGTTAATTATATGACCTATCGATTTTAAGTATTCGTTTCGCATTGGACTTTGTGGGTTGATTTTTTATTTAATTCTTGTGACTACTCTGAAATCATGATGTATTATTAATATTCATCATAAAAAATATATTCCAAAATATCTTAACATCCTTACTGATGGATTAACATTATTAATATTTAATTCTATAGAAATAACTGGCGTTATGTTATTTATAGTCGTATCACCCACCATCATAATATCCCGTTTCTCTCATCGCTTCATTGTATAATAAAAACTATACATGATCACTAGAATGTCTTCAACGCATTACTATACTACAGTATATTTTAAACTCGACTAATCTACTTTTTAGTTCCTCATACTGCTTCTAGAAACAGTTTCATTTTGCAGCTTTAAAGGTTCAGCGGAAGGAATCTCCGTGAATACAGTTTTCTTAAGGCTCCTCAGTAGGATACGATGAAAGGGAGGACTGCGGGGCCTCGGTTAAGTTATTCATTAAGTAACCCGTTCTTAAGACGTATACGCTTAAAAGCCGGTAGGGTATGTCGGTCAGCACTTTTAGATGGTACTTCTATTTGAAATTTTAAGATGTTTTTTTAAAAGAATTTCATTATATATATCTCATTATCTTTTAAGAGAGAATGATTATCTTTTATTCACTGGTGGTAAATCTTTATTGTCGAACACCGTTTGGGTAGGTACAACCATAGCTTTTTATTCTCAAGGTACTCGAGCGGGTTTTGGGGTAATCCGTTACCAAGTATGTTAGGCCTCGCATGGTACTTTCGTTTATTACTGATAAATGGGGTGGAGAGTTCCGGTTCCACCCCGAGATGCGGCCTAATCAAGGCCTCTCGCTGTCGGGACCACGGCTGTGTGTGAAAGAGTTCCCGTGGTTTTAGCTAATAGCGTTAAGAGAGGTACACCGTGGGGTTTTAGCTGGTAAGAGAGTCCGGCATAAACCCTCCGTTTCCCCCACAGCAGAAGAATATCCAATGTTGGATATTCCCACAAGAAAAAAAGTGCGACCACAGCTCTTTTCCTGACAATGAGTATTGTGCATACATTACTGTGTTCTGGTTTGAAAGGCGTTGTAGATAGTATGATTATTGGGGTAAAAGGACATCTTATGACTCAAAGCGACGAGTACAGTCAAATGTGGATGTTATCATCCATGGCCATGTTGTTGTGGAAGAAAGAGCGTATTGATCGTCAGGTGAACGTCTCGCTCGTATCATCGCTTCGTTGAGTAAATAATAAAATAACTTATTCACAGAACTGATTGATTGACTGTAATGATTCACTGTGGTGTAAAGGGTCCCCCGCACAACAGCTCACGGGACCCAAGCCAACTTCACCTGCTCGTATCCGTTGTCCAGGTGACTATAAGAGGCCGAGAGGAAAGCGCGCTGTATCATTCGGCGTGTCCTTAAAGAAGTGAAGTCAGTATGCGAAGCATTCCCCGTGGCCCGAAGGTGGAACATCGTGGGGGATTTAGTCGGGGCAAATCCGACATAACTTGTCTTTGCACCCGCGAGGACTGGTATGTGAAAGCATTTCCCCCCACCTAAAAACGGTGCACCTTGCTAATCAACAGACGAGGCTCTGTCTCCCGCAAACCGTATTGAGCCGGCGAGGTGGAAATGGCCCAAGTTGCCCATATGAACCTCTAAATACGATAGCCCCTAGTGCACAACGGTACCGGAGACTATGCTGATTGTATGTGGGGAGGTCTCTGTGGGAGGCCTATATCCAGCAATGGACGTCTATCGGCTGATAACGACGACGATTCACTGGAGGAATTGAAACTTATTTTCCGTAAACTGTTCAGATATTGCTTAGGTATTATAGAAAGTTAATCGAGAAGTATCTCGTATCGTTCTCGATTACGCGGCTTCTCACGTAGTTAAGGAGTTGGCCCTCGTGCGGCTTTGTGGTACGAGTATGCGGGTACAGTTCAGTGGATAATGCAATAGGTGCGATAACTTAAGCGATTTTTTTATGAAATTGGTGAAAAGTTGTTATAGCTATCTTGTAATCAGATGATATATATACTAGCTGTTCCTCGCTTACAACTTGCAACTCCTTTTGGAGTATTTTTTTTTTATTATGTTCTTATCCAACCTATACTCAGTAAGAAGAATATTCCTATGAAATTTCAAGTCAGTAAGTCTGACGTTTCCAATGATATCGTGATGAGTCTCTACGTAAGTGGAAAATTCTTACTTTAAGCAATCCCTTGCCAGAATGAAATCATATCATTTCTGTCTTTAGTAATTATTTAAATAACCAAAAATAATTATTAACATAGACTATTTAATGGTGAACTATAAACCTGAATTGTCTAGAATTTGAAATAATCTAAGTCTAATTTGATTTTTTTTTGCGATTATGTCGCGCCTCGAGAAACGGTCAATGAACTTATGGCCTTTCGCTTGACAATCACTGTATTGCCCAATTTCCAATTTTCTGGTCTGCCTTTCGTAACTATACCGCTTGGTATAATGAAAAGCTTAAGAACAACTGTCCGTGATGTGGACCAGGGTTTTTTTAATGTGGCTTCCGTTGTTATTTTGTATCTAATAGAGAGATCACTTAATGGTTAGGAGATGCAAACGGAGTTTTTCCAACATGGCTAAAACACAACTTTCGCTTTTATCCAACTATGGATTTGACCATGGAATCATGATAGTCGTGTGTACAGTTTACCAGAGTTTTAACTTGCTTAAGAATATTATCATTAGTATAGCATATATTGTGGTCTTCCGATAAGTATAAAAAAAGCGATTTTTTATGAATACCATAAATGATTTAAAAGTTGACGTTCATGGATTTTTCTGCCATTCAATATAATAAACATAATAAGACCATTTTCTAGTTAATAACAAATATAAAACTTTGTACCTACATAAGGGTGGGGGAGGAGAGTATGCAACGCAATATCTCTTAAATTATTGACATTCACTTCAGCCGAGGGAACTATTTGCTGACGTTGCCGTTGGGCGAGGAAGTACTATCGATCCGCCGGGTTACTTTCCAACGTACAGAAGAGCCACCCGACTACGTTCATTTCCGGTGTTCTGATCCTTCGAGCCCTCACTGTTTTCCAATCCCCCTGAAAAAGGGAACCTGCGTGAACGAAACTCAATTACTCCCCGAGGACAAATTGACGTATTTCAGAGTGCATCGCTCGGATAAAATACACGTATATACGTTCATTCGTACTTATATATATATATATGATAGAGGTAATATAAAATTCTAACTTAATTTAGTAGTTTATGTAATTTTGAATTATACAGTAGTTTTATGCCCACATTTATTTTTCGCGATGTAAATGATGAGTACATAGAGAAAATATTCGCATAAGTTTCGCAAGCTATATTTTTGAAATCATTGAAGTCCTAACGTTCGATGTAGTTTCCTTTAACCAGTTGACCCGCCTAGGCTTGTATTGCGCCATGGTTTAGTTGTCAGAATCTCATCGTTTGTCTAGCTGGTAGTATCACGACGACCAGTATGGCTACAGCGAGGTTGGCATTTGGATTGGTAGGTATTATTCTTCCTTAAATCTACTTACTCCGTCGAGAATCACGACCAGTCTTACTGTTACGATTGACAAGAAGAACAATGTGTCTCCAAATTATTATTTTTATGCGAAATCGCAAATTCCTATTCACGAATTTATATATATACACACACACACACACACATATATATATATATATATTTATATTTATGTGTGTAAGAGATTTCCACCCATTTAGGACTTAGACTTGAAATATGGTAGAAAATTTCCTTTTGCCTAGTATAGGTCGGTTAAAAAGAATCTTGCGAAATGTTACACCAAAAAGAGTTTGTGGGGGTATTAAAGGCAGCTAAGTGAAGCCTATGCTATATATAGATTTGTTTTACTAAGTTATTTATTTTCTGAGCGAAAAGTTTCTCTCGTAGTAAAAAAATTGACATTGTGAAGTATACAGTTTTATATCGACAGTTAATTTGTGTCACGGCTATAATTGTGAAAATAACTGGTTTTGTTTTACCATAATATGCGAGGGCAATGATCAAATCACTTTTACAATATGTTGTGCGAAGATAAATATTATTTCAGTCGTTAATATCACCATCATCATCATAACCGTTGCACAGTTCCCTAGTGAACGTAGGTCTCTAATATTGTCAGCCATGTAGTCTCGGGATAGTAAGAATAGGACTAAGGTAAGCCTGTCATATAAGCCGACTAGGCGTTTCGCGGGCTGTAAGAATGGGGGCCCTTACCGCTCAACAACCTACTTGCATGGAACAGCGTATGGCTCAGCGATGGTGCCTAGGAGGGATAAGCCCCTCCTCAGAGACGTGTAACACAAAGTGTAGAGGGGGACCGGTGCGTTCTATACGAAATCCTGGGGCCTCTCCGAATGCACTGATGCAGAGCACCGAGGGGGTTTTAGTAAATAAGAATCTCACATCATATTCTACGTAACACCGTTAAGTCCAGTATTTATAACTCGCAGTTTCCCACAAATTTCTTCAATGGTTCCAAAGATGGAATAAATCCCTATATAGGTGGAAATCTCATATATATAGTAGATATAGATAATAATATTTAAATGCTTTATCCACTACTATCATCAGCTGTCATCATTATCACAGCCTTTATTTATCCACTGCTAGGTATAGGCTTTCCCCAATGTCTTCCACCAAATGCTTTTCTTCTTTCTTCTCGCATCCACCCATTTCGGACCTCTCTGTTGATGTCGTCGGTCCATCTGGAGGGAGAACGTCCTACCCCTCTGCGACCTGTACGCAGCTTCCATTCCAAGACTTTTCTTTCATAAGCTGTAGTTATTAATTCACTAAAGAATTAATTGATCATCTCTGTCGTCTATTTGACTATTCTATTTTAGTATAAAACAAATATATGTAATTTCTTTATTGGAACTGATCTAAAAACTAATTTTAGCCAAGCATGCAATAAAGTGTTATCATCATCAGTCGACAGACGTCCACTGCTGGACATAGACCTCACCAAGAGATTTCCACAGGTTTCATTGAGAGGAATTGGGCCTTAGCCCACCGCGCTGGCCCAGTGCGGGTTCGAGGGTGGTCAGAGCCTCATCTGTTATTCAGCAGGGTGCACCGCGTGCTCCGTAAGCTGTTGGGCGGAACCCCTTACATACCTTATTATATTATAAAGTGTTAAATATTAATATTAATATCACCCATGTTTCATAATTTTTTTAGACATACCCTTAAATTATCTCGACGCTAAAAATTTTTACTAAGCTCCTCATTTGCTATGATCTCTTATTCTATCAATATGACATCATCTCGTGTTAAATGTATAAAGCCAATCAGCCTTCCAGTATATCGTAAAGGCTTATTTAAATTCTTAACCTTGTCTAAAGGCTGGCTTGTTGTCCGTTTATAGTTAGTTGGATTTTAGTATCCTCGCCAAGATTTCGAGACCTGGCCAGATAAGGTGTCGTCCGTGAATTACGTCATCACAAGTGCAGTATATAACAAACACTAAAGCAGAACAGTAAGAAAAAAACTTTAACAATTCACTTATTACAATAATGGTGTAACCCATCTCTTTTTATTGTCAATCTTCTGCTGGTGGTGCCTTTCGGTAAATAGATCTCTATTCCCGGAGACCGTATACGTAGGTACAAATGCATCGTCCATTTCCTCCGTCAAAGAGTAGCTCTCAGTTCGAAAGGCACTGTCGCTAGTGAAATTACAATCTTCTTATCCGCCGTATAACGCCCACTGTTGGACATAGACCTTTCTCAAGGATGCTCATTAGGCTTTAAACCCACTACGCTGGCCCAGTGCGGGTTGGTGGATTACAGTAACAAAACTTAACGCTATACGTTATATAAATATCCTAGGAACTACCACTAGAGCTGATATGGTCCATTACTCTATTGATGGCTGTTAAAAAAATTTGCGTTGAAAATAAAATGTTTCGGACTAGTTGGCAACCTTCATTGAGGGTCTAGCCAAGTGGACCGCTCCGCAATGCCGTCTATTCCTATCCCATTGTGTTGGAGATGGGCGGGGGACGTACGGCATTGAATGTGTAATCTTTTCCTTAGGTTTAATAAATTCTAGTCGTGACCTGCGCGTCCTAACTCATACAACATTCTGGTGGTGGGTATCTACTGCCGGAGACCGTCTAGGTACCATAGCAGCGCCTATTTCTGTTGTCAAACAGTAATATGCAAACATTACTGCGTTCCAGTTTGAAAGGCGTTGTAGCTAGCGAAATAACTAGGGTAATGAGGCTTAATAACTATGTCTCAAAGCGACGAGCGCAATGTGTCTATAATTCTAACTAGCGCCACGTTGTTATGGGTATACAGTATCATTTACCATCAGGTGAACATCATGCTCGTCTCCTGTTTCTGTCTCATCTCTCATCGATTTGAGCTTAATATTGTATTGACATACAATTCAGGCTGCACTACTCTGGACTTCCTTATCCGAAGAGATTCGGAATGTTTCCACAAAATGTCTCTTTAAAAAAGGGTTCGGGAACGTCTTAAGCAGATACAGACATCTTAGTGTTATATATATAAATAAATATCTTGTTACTATTACCAATATATTTTCAGTCAGTAGTTATCACCTACCACAACATCTCACCTCAACGAAGGTTGGCTAGTAGAGAATGCCAATAGGCATTAAGCCCCCTCCTTTTATATACAATAGCTTTTACAATATAGAGAAAAAAATTACGAGATTTTTTTATAAAAAAGTTTGTTATCTGTATGTCCTAATACATGGAAATATCTATTTACCACCACAGTTGAAACCTTCATTTTTTTTCTATTTTAAGCGCGCTCGAAACTCATAGAAAAAGTTGGAAACATCCCGCAGGTTCATTTCCGCTTGGGCTTTCAAAGTGGAACATTTTGTACGTTAACGAGTTTTGAAACAAATGAATTTTTTTTTTCGTAATATTTTTACGTAAATGTAAACGCTAAAAGAAATATCTAGTTATCACTTTTTCTTTTGTATATAAAAATTTATTTTGAATAGCGTAGTCGGAGATTGCTGTTCGTGTATACAATACGAACTGGAATTGTGGGAGCTGTGTTCATAAAAATGCTGGTGGTCTTTTGTGTCAGAATATCAATATAACAAATAATGGTAGTGCAAATATAAAAGAATACAAAGAATACTTTTAATGATATTAATATTATAGATAGCTGTTAAAAATGGACAAGACACATTAGTGGAAGTACTGACTTCCGAATAGCAGCTTTGTTCTTATTAAGATTACACCGGACGCTCACAAAGCGGAATGACGATCTGTTGAAGGTCGTTATAAGCCGTTGTATTCTGGCAACACAGAATACACTGTTGTGGAGATCTTTGGGCAGGCAGTCTATCGTCTGGCGTTAGTAATGGTACTAAATTTTCTTCAGTAACAATCAAAAACTTGATTTAAGTGATTTTATAACGTAGGATTCGAACATTAGATTGAATCGCGCCTGAAAAAACCATCAGGTTTTTCAACCAAGTCTTATTATGTCCTATATAATGTAGCTGACAAATTTCTTCTTACGAAATTTTAATAATATTTATGCAAAAATGACTGCTGTATACTTCCTGCAACAATGGGGTAAGGGTTGTCATAATTGTAAAGGAATCTACTGAAGCCACCCTTATTCAAGTAAGCAGTTCTTAATTTTTTTATGAGCTCAAGTCAACACTGGTTAATGCAAATGGACGGACGGTTTTCACTTTGATTTCTGTTTAACTTACGCCAGCTTATAGTTGCGCTTGTTACCCCATTGTCAGGTGATGATACAATTTTTTGTATAGTCATCATTAATAATAAGATAATTGAAGTCTACTAACAGCAGAACCTAGAATATATTACAGCAGTAATTAGAGGATCACACATGACAAACATTTTCCTTGCATTTCCTGTTACTCAAGAAACGAAAACATTCGAGTGGTATTGTTTTTGCTCAAAACACGTAGCCACCTCATACATGGAGTTAGGAGTAGATTCAGCAGGTACGGGATCAGAGGCGTCGCCGGTTCGTTTCCTCGGAAGCTGACGCGTGTATGCCATAGCGATGTGCCTAAAGGTGTCCAGATATAGAATCGAACCTTGTGCGTTGATGTCATCGTCGCACGAATGTGAAGGGCTCCGAAGCGACGGACGAGGTCGCCTAATGTGTTTACATTGTATACATTTCATGCGACGCCGCCGGATAACGGCGTTGTTTACGTTTGTGTCTTAAGTACAGTCGTGCCCGATGTTATCAACATTCGACATTTGGAAATTTTATACTAGTTAATGGAAGCGACTGTACAGAATTTTTTTTTCTATAATCGGACAAATACGACGACCACCGGACAATAAATTTCTGTCCATAATGTGTGGTAACTTAGGCCGATATATACAGCGCCGTTTTCTGATGACAAGATGTTCAGTCCGGTCGCTGCAGTAATTTCACCCGTTACAGCACCTTTCAAACCGGAAGAACCGGCAGAGAGAGCTGCGATACTGCTGTAAAAATAGTAGCTGTCAACGGAGACCTACCACCACCAATTAAATCCCTTACTGTCTTTTAAAATTAAATTATACTGTTTATATATTACTTTAAATACGAGATATTTTTAATTATTTTAAATAATTTACTTCTTTATCTTATTTTTTATACACAATAACAAATATTTTAACATAACTTGTATATTAGAGCAGAATATTAAACTCGTGATATTATATACTTGTTTAATGTAGGAAAGACGGCTATAAAATCACTCGAGACCGTCATCGTCGTTACAGGCTATTGGTGATCGATGCTGAATACAGACATCAATTTTGTTGGTATACACGATGAATAAAGGTCACAGGTAAACCAATCGTACTTTTCCTGAACTACTTCCCTCTTGCGAAACGTCGATGGCAAAGTGGGGCATATTCTAATTCATCTCTCTTACGATCACATCAAACCTTACCTATATACATCTGATGATGAACTGAGCTACTGGTGGTATGTCTGCTGCCGGACACCGTGTAAGTACCACCCCGCAG
This sequence comes from Ornithoptera priamus, assembly GCA_029034505.1. Lineage (NCBI taxonomy): Eukaryota > Metazoa > Arthropoda > Insecta > Lepidoptera > Papilionidae > Ornithoptera > Ornithoptera priamus. Next base: position 1,241,618 of record JARDWD010000527.1, on the reverse strand, counting down.
CGCCCATTGCAGCCGACGAACAGCAGTGTGAAAAAATTACTACGTTTCAGTTTGAAGAGCAGTGTGACTAGTGTAATTACTGGGGTAACGTCAGACTCATCTCAAGAAGTTAGTCATAATATATAACAAAACTCAGAATGAGACCTTAAATTGCAAATATGCAATTTTTCGCCATATGAAATAGTAATGGACAACACTCGAAATGTTGTACCCTCAAGCTCTGTAGCAGTTCTCCTCACAAGCCCTCTTGAAAACTTTCGCGAGGTATGTTCCCATTCGTTATGCACCCCTCCTACCTCCGTGTCCCCGGGACTCGGGGAATTCATTGTTCCGTTTTGTCACGAGGGACATTAAAAATTTCTCCGCATCTCGTTGCACTTATGTATACAAGCATTTGGTACCTTAATATGTCGTGCATTATGTTACTTTTTTAAAAGCACTAGACTTCTTAACGTATAATCTTAAGTACACAGACTAAAGATAAATATTAGTAGCGAATCTAAATTAAGGCTATCTAGGTAGGTACCACTCGCAGCTCCCATTTCTACCGTCAAACTATTGGTAATGAGTCTCGAAATCTCATGCATCAAAGTGGTGAGCACATTGTGATGCCGTGCATGTCATCTCGATCGTCTCCTGATAGCCGTGATGTAATTTGGCTTAAATCTTTACTACCTCTTACACGTTTTCGTTTGAGTGATCCATCCAATAATTCATTGAGATACATTCATCAGCATCGTTTGGTACATGTATGTAATTAGAAATATTGCTAATCTTAAGAGGCAATGGGTTTGATATACATTAAGAACTGACAGCCATTAAGGCGATATGGTCCACAAGTGGCATTCCTATGCTATTATTTATGGTAATGCTTTCCGCAAGATTAACCGGCGGTCTGATAAGAGTTGCAGGAAACCGCTCAATATAGGCAGCGTAGGATTAGTCAGTGCGGAAATCCTTGATCAAGGCCTATGACCTAGTTCGCCTCGAGAAGATTTTATGCAGAAATTAAGAAAATTTGTTAAAGAGTATAGGCATTAAAAAAAAACAGCGTTAAAAATTCTCAATAGTAAATATGCAATGATGACGTCACGTCGACACTTACTGTCGCACTTGTCGCACAATGTAAACATACATTCCGAATTGAGAACCGGAAGTCGTAAGGTGCCACACCGGTTTGGCCATACGTTTCCTTTGCTACTACATAGTGACGAGTAATGACCAAGACCGAGTCCTATTATGCAGGACCAAAGGTACAAGACTGAATACGTAAGACCAAGGCTAAATAGGCAAGACCGGATAGACAAGACCAAGATTGTCCAAGTCTTGGTCTTGTTATTGCTTTGCTCATCACTAGTACCACACCTACATGAAGAGCTCGATAAATATGTCACTTTGTATGGACACCGCCGATGTGGTACGGACCTGAAATATAACCGATCAGCGAGGACAATGATGTCATAGTGCTCAATAGGTCTTTATTAAAAGGACACTAAACATCGGCAGAATTACTGTGCACTGGTGGTTGTGGCAAGATATTGAAAGGTCCATTTATTGCCCCATGTACAATTCTTACAACATATAATCTTACTTTTTTTTTTAACAAAGGGACGTAACGATCGGGACGTTCACCTGATGGTAAGTGATACACGTGCCTATAACGCGACGCTAGTTGGGATGTACTGGAGAACACAATAATATTTGCACATTACTGTTTGGCTGCTGCAATAGAAGCAGCAGTGGTATCTATCTAGACGGTTTCCAGCAATTGAAACCTACCACCAGCGAAGGTTCATTGTATTAACGTTCATTTAGATATTAAATTAGGCGTTAATTAGGCGAGCTATTTTAACACTACAGTATAATTACTAAAGTCAAAGTGATAAGTGGTGGCGCCAGCGTACCGGTAGACGTAGGCGTTGGGAGGCTTCCCACAAGGTGGACGATCGATCTGGTGAGAATTGCGGGAAATCACTGGACGCGAGCAGCGCGTGACCGATCTCATGTGGACATCTTTGGGAGAAGCCCGTGTCCAACAGTATACCTTTATCGGCTGATGATGATGATGATAAACACACTCGATATTTCCAAGTTAACTGTTGACTGAACTTCGGATAAATCAAGTGCATTTATGCATACCTTTAATGCGAACATATGTGAACGCAAAAGTACTCCGCTGAATCATTAATTTTTTATATTTGTGAGGACTTGTACTGCTGTGTGTAAAGCAGACGCCGTATGAAGGGTAACCGCGGGTGGTGGGACGCTCGGGAGCTCGTTGGCGATTAAATGTGGTAGAAAAAAGGCAGGCACGAACCCCCCCGACACTCGAGGGCACTAGACGTAAACCGATACTAAGCCTCTTAGACGTGCTCGTTAAATCAGTTCCTAGACTTGCCTGTAACTATGGATACAAATATGCTTATGTGTATAATCTAAAAATCCCACATATGTCATTACGCAGTCTGAATATAATTATTAGTACGTCTCATTTATATATATCAATATTAAAGTATAGCGTTTATATACCATCATCAAATTTGTTGCTGGATTTTAAACTCCTTCAAGGATATAATAAATACCTGCACATCCCGCATGTACATTATAATTGCATACATTTAATGAGTAAAGGTAATGTGGTTAATTTGATGAAGAAAGTATCTTCAAGTTTTTTTAAATGAAATTAGTCTTCCGAGTATAAGAGCTCTCCAGTTGCAATGCACAGGTCTTTAGAATTTTTATTTTCATAGCACGATCTTGTAAATTCATTATCATCAGTCGACAGACGTCCACTGCTGGACATGCGCCTCCCCCCAAAGAACTCCACATCGATTGATCCTAAGCTGCCCTCATGTAAATTATACCATGGAAAATGGGGCACTAATATATCATTAACAATTTATATCCAAAATAATGTGAAAATAAGTTTCTTTAATGGACGAACATATGTCATAATTAGTAAGCTAATTACTTATGCTAATTATATGTACACACCTTTCATGCGAACAAATTCAACTGTAATGTATGTAAAGCCGTAGATTTTGGTTAACCTATTCCAGTAGGTGAAAATATGTAAATTCTGTTTAGCACCAGCTCTAATGTATTCTACTCGCCAATTGTAACAGTCTTGCTAGACTGGTCGTGGTCATCAACCAGGCGCCTCACCTCTTCCCAGACTATTCTTTTCTCATATTGTAGAGGGTTGTCTACGCTCGTCTCTTTGTCCTGGGTTCATGAATAGATAGGTATTATTCATTATTTTCCGAATATGAAGAGGGTAAAAAAAATGTGGAAACTTTCCCAAAGGTTTCCTTCATTCTTGATCAAAGTTGTCCCTTTACAAACATAATCCTATTTATATTAATAAGGGTTGAATAAAATTTGTATTACATTTGGTAAGTACATATTGTTAAATATATAAGTTAGGAAGAATGTTTTTTAATATTATGTTTTAAGGATATTAAAATTGCACCCAAACGATGTACAAATGATGTAAGGGACTCTGCGGATTCTTGGAGTATTTCCATCAATTTTAGTACAAAGGATACCAACGTCTGCCTGAAAAATCAAAATACGTAATACACCTGATTACAGAATGCTTCATTTACAAGAAAAAAACACATGATTTAAGAGTACATTTAAATTTAATGTAAATCGTAATATATGTACATTTATATAAAACTAGTTCTTTCTCGGCTGCTTTGCTGATTGGGAATTCGATTTGAAATTTGTCAAAAATATACCCAGCTGTTCCCCGCCGCAGCCCTGGGCACCTTCCCGTTATTAACGCAACGCCCCCGCAACTACTTGGAGACGAAGGAATTTCGTAAAATCCCTTGTTAATTGACCTATACTTGGCGAAAGGAATATTCCTACCAAATTTCAAATCTCCGGGCCTAATGGTTTCAGAGACACCGTGACGAGTCTCTACATAGGTAGAAATCTTTTATAGATAAAGATAATCATAAAAACAGAGATATTAAATTACTCTGTTGTATGGGTCTCAGGAAACCGTCATATTAAAAAGAAGTTACATAACGGAGCTGGTAAATTTATTTTATATGTTACCAGTAAGCGATTGCTTTTGTACGTAGTCCTGGTCTCCCCTAATATAACCACTGTTCACCGGGAACAATGGGCACAGTGTGAAAACGGCCGCAGCTTTCACACTGCATCGACGATCTGCGAACAAGAGTACTCTTGAACAATGAGAAGCAATTGCTCTGCGAACCCTTTTGTCCAAAGTTAAAACTGCAAATGCTACTGAAACGTTAGTAATATTAATACTAGCTAGTTCAGATCGCATTCTCAGCTATACTTGAACGGTGATGTAACCTTAATCATTTAACCTGCCCATTAAACGTCCATCCTCTAATTAGTTTTACTGGTGGCAGGTCCTTGTCGCCGGAGACAATATAGGTACCACCGCAGCGCCTTTTTCTACCGCCAAACAGTAGTGTGAAATTACTGAGGTAACGATACATTATATCTTATATCTGAACGAACCAGCACTATGAGCAGTTGTACACTGCACCACATTGTGCTCGTCGCCTCGTCGTCATCCTAATTACCGTCAAGTTGTTATCGATAGACGTATCGCTTAAGATAAGCTAAAAGTCCTCCACGCCGTGTATGTTTCATGAAAAAAAAAATGGAACTATATTTCAATTTACAACTGCTTACCACCAGGAACGTGCCTCATTTAAGCAAATAAGTACTACATGGTATTCTGTACTGTATCCACCACATCATAAAACTTTGTCACCGATTGGTGAGGTCTGCAAACATTCATCACGCGAGGTCTCATGGTTCTCACGGTCACACATCTGTATGTAATAAAAACTTCGATTCATCATATCCACCGATGGACGTCCATTGCTGGTCGCCGGTCTCCTGTAACGTATACCCTTACGATAAATTGCTATTAATGTAAAATTTCCTTATATCTGATATATTTTGAAAAGGAATAATTTTATTACTTTGTCGACATAAGCAATTTCCATCTATGTAAGAGTGATCACGATATCTCCGGAACTGTAAGGCCTGAAGACTTGAAATTTGGTTGGAATATTCCTTTTGCCTAGTATAGGTCACCTATGAATGGATTTTAGGAATTTTTTCCCCCAAAGGGAGCTGCGGGGAGTGTTACGACCAGCAGAGCGAGTGAGGAAACAGATTGTTTATTTATATAATTATGTAACGCAAGTTACTATGAAATTAGTGCATTTTTATCATAAAACAGTATTGGACAAATCTGTCATGTCATGATTTTTTTTTCTTTTTTTAAATTTGAAACTTAATTTACAATCATGAAAGTCCCATCGCACCAAAAGGTAATTCCATTACAAAATATTATTGTCCCTAAGACTTAAGATTTTTGTACACAATTGTACAGTGCTCTAGCCTTCTCACAGCACGAAGAAGTCGGAACCCTGTGATATGGACAATGTCTAAATGATTTATCTTAAGGTTGTTCATAAGTGTTTTCCTACTACCCCCGTCCCGGACACTCCTGTAGTGTACGACGCAAGTCTTCGCTTTTGTTACACACATACCTCACAATAGGGTGAGGGTACCTTTTTCATTAAAAATTTTAATTAATATTTTTATGTTAACTTTTTCTAATTACTCTATGAATGTTGCAGATGTGTCCATTTTAGATTTATATATACTGCCCGAGCAGTGCTATTAGCTTTATCTATTTTACCGACGAAGCTCGTCAGAGGGGGTGAACGATCATTTATTTATAAACTTTATCGATATAAACACTATGATTGAGCGGCGAACGGTGTTTGCAAAGTTTAATGGCGATCCGAGTTTAATTGCGTTATCATATTTGAAAAGTTGAAACACTTCCTTACGTACGCTAGCTTTTTTTATGTAATTAAACGAGACGAGCGGCACTATCATCTGATGATAGGAGATACGCCCGCCCATGTGGTGTGCACTGCATCACATTGCGCTCGTCGTCCGAGACGTAAGATGTTGATTCTCGTTACCGCAGTAATTACACTAGCTACAACTATTAACTAGCACACATATGGAACAAATCTTAATAATTCTTCGGCTGAAGTACACTTGAGCGTGTCTAACATAATTACTAGACAAAATGACTCCCATCATTTCACAAAAAAATTTCCCTTTCAATCGTTGCCGTTAGACTGTCGGGTACGGAGCGATCGTTCTACCAGTCAGTATTTCCCCCTCCTAACCCCAAGCTCGTATTCCGATTGGTCGATCGCCAAATCAAAAAGTAATACATTTAATAATTTTTTGTATATACATTAAATAAATAAAATTACAAAACTAGGCATTGATAACACACAGATATCGTAACCGATCTGAAATAGATGTTAGGTCCTCTGTCATTCGACCACATTGATCTTATTCTCATCTCCGACTGTAACGAAGTTTAATTTTTTTTAAACTTTTTTTTATCTGTATCATAACGATGCTTATGCTGATAGTCTTCTTGGCGACTGTTACAATCTCATCGGACTCAGGATTTAATTAGTTTATTCGTGGTAGATTTCTGCTGGCGGAAACCGCTATCACATCTATTTCTACCCTTAAAAATTTGTGCGCAAACATGTTTAATGTAACATATAGTATTAAGGGGGTTATATGTGGTGATATTACTGGGGTAACAAGACCTAATATCCTATGTCTTAAAGTGACGAATACAATGTGATGCCGCGTCGTATATCATGTGTAACTACCGCCACGTTGTTATGGGCAGGCGTATCACTTATCATCAGATAAAATTCTCGCTTGTCTCATCCCTTAGAATACTATGTATGTATATATGATAAATAATAGTTAATATTTATTACTGAATATACTTCAATACATTTTGTATTTAAGAAAACAACGCCTGAATCAATAGCACACTGTAATTAAGGAACGTTGGTGACTACTGAGCACCGTCAATATTACAAGCACCGTAAACAAGAAGGAATAAAAAAAAATTGCAGTAAAATTTTGAATTTTCGAGTACCCTCGCCTCCGTCCAACTCGTACCCCCATTGACCTCGTACGTATCCGTTACACTGGCAAGAGTAATGTTTTTATGAAAATTTCCCACCAGGTCAACTGAACCTGCAAATTGAAGTGTTCATTTACCTCCATAATTGTTTAGTTTGCTTTTTTTTAGTTTGTAGAAAATATTATTTTCTGAGAATATTTAAGAACGAGATTTATAAGAAACGTTATATTTTTTTTCCGAGACTGCAGGGCTGAGAGCGCAATTGGAAATCAAAACATAATGACTCAAATACTCCATTACTTTTGTCACCAATTAAATCACCCTTCAGATTAAAGCACTCTCGAGCAAATCTACATTCACCACCACGACCGTTTTATTCGTCACCAATGAAAGGAAACATTAATAGGAGCACAGTACCACTTTACGACCGATTGTGTTGACCCCAACATGTTATTAGACCCTCTGGGCTATCTCTTACTCTTTTTACTACCCTATTTAATATTTTAAAAGCACTTTTGCTACTGTAGTTTTTGGTGAAAAACGTCAATCGTTAGCTGTGATTATTCCCGACTGGAGCACATCACGCAGCCTCAAGTGTCCCCTTAACCTAAACAATTATATTAACAACTTACTATAGATTTTTGTTTTATTATTATTCAACGAAGCGATGAGACAAGCGGGATGTTCAGCTGATGATAGCCATACGCTTGCCCATAACAACGTAGCGCTAGTTAAGATAACATTCATAGCACATAGATATAAGATGTTAAGTTACTCTTGTAATTTCACTAGATACAGCGCACTTCCAACCGGAATACAGTACTATTTGGCGGGAGAAATAGTCGTTACGGAGATTGCCGTGAAGTGGTCATCTCACCAATGTATTTTCAGAGTTTTGAGTCTAGTCTCTGCGCGATGTGAGGGGCCTATTACACGGCGCCGTGTAGGCGGGGGCTTGTGCACAAATTTCGGTTAAGGTATTGATGCATATATCTGAATTCTCTGTGCTTCTATATAGTTAACATATTAAAGTTCAATTCGGCACAATTGCGTTGTGTACCTTTTGAGCTAGTTACGAGATAATTATTTAGATAGGTTTAGGTATCTACGGTACGTAGTGTTTATTTGTCTGTTAGAAACTCACGGTCATGTCTACACCGTAGATTATAATTCTGTTTTATATTACACTAGATATGTAACATTATCATCGGCCGATAGACTTCCATTGCTGGACATAGAACTTCATCAAAGATTTCCATATCGATCGGTTCCGCGTTGCTTGCATCCAGTAGGTTTCCGCGATTCCCACCAGGTCGTCGGTCCAGCTTGTAAGCGGGCTCCCATCACTACGTCTACCGGTACGCGGGACGTCACTCGAGGACCTTGCTGCCCCATCGGCCGTCGGTCCTTCGAGCAATGTGCCGCCCTGCCCACTTAGGTCTACCAATCTTTTGGACTATATCGGTGACTTTAGTTCGTTTACGGATCTCCACTTTTCTGATTCGATCGCGCAGAGAAACTCCTAACACAAGCTTCTCCATTACCCTTTGGGTGACTTTGAGCCTGATCGACGATTCTCGTTCGGGAAGCAACGCAGCATCTTTTCGTCTCAGATACCGCAGTGTCTGAAGACAAAAGACTTCAACTCGTGCGTGTTGGCAGTGTTGACATACGGATCCGAGATATATATAAATAATAAAAAATACTAATCACCTGTGTTCAAAGAATCTCGTTTATTGTGTAAAAAGATCTCATTCAGATAAACATATACATTCACTAACTCCTGATGACATGAATAGTTTATACTCGGTATGTTGTGGAGAGAAATTGGTTATGCTCATGTTTACAGTTGCAATTTCGGATGCGTAATTTTATCTCCGAGTTGGGAATCAACCGGTCGCCTTAGTGGTGTGTTGGTTTCAACTGATGAGTCAGCATCCAGTGAGTCACGGCTCCGAGGCAAGCGCCGTTTAACGAGGAAACGTTATGATATTATTCAATTTACATATGTTCTCTGATGCGGGTACAATCTATGGATTTCTAACGGATACGGACTTAACAATTTGATTTTTTTTTATTCTACGAAGCGACAAGATTACGGGTATGTCACCTGATGATAAGTGATGCGCCCGCCCATAACAACATGACGCTGATTACGATACATTGCACCAAATTGTTCTCGCAGCTTTGAAAAGTAAAACATTGAGTCTGGTTTCTGCAGTAATTACACTAGCTACAGCGCCCTTCAAACCGGAACATGCAGTGTTTGCACACTACTGTTTGGCAGCAACAGAGATGTATCACCAGTAAAGATAATACTTGTGAAGTTAGTGTCTGTAACATTCACGTGGTAAGGTCTCTGTGGTCAAAGACATCTCTATTTCCCCCGCTAAGCAGCTGCGTACAAATGTTACAGTGATCCGGTTTGAAGAGAGTAGTATGACCACCATGTGGTGCACAAATAGATTGTTTTTAACCCAGTTAACGTTTTAATCGTTCCGTACAAAATATGTTATACCATATTAGTGTAACAAAGAAAAAATAAAAGAAATTAATATACTATAATCAATTCAAATTTTATCTTACGATTTGTCAACTTGTGTGCAGCACAGCTTCCGACAGTGTTTAAGACTGGTCTGCGTAAGGTAAATATGTGTCGGTGTTCTCGCGGCAACTGAACGGTTTTAAAGTAGGCGACGACGCGGAAGTGGTCACTCGTCCCCACTTTCCAACCAACTAGCTGACCAACCTGATTTAGGATGGTGTATAAGATACACAGAGCACAAGTTTTGTGGCGTACAAGACATTGGTAATATTGAAGTGACGATTTATTTTAAAGTTTTATTTATCATTAATAGACGTATACTTAACCCTCTTGTTGTTCCCTCTGCAAATAGAATCCCTTGGCCATCATCATCAACAGCCCGCGGCACTCCACTGCTGAGCATAGGTCTCTCCCAAGGAACTCCACTTAACCCATAAAGATTATGCATATAACATCTTATTTTATCCATGCTTCTATTTTTAAGGTACAATGTAAAGTGCGCAGGCGCATAGTAGTACACTTAGTGTAAAAACGCCGGCTAATATGAGTTACTGGTGGTAGTTCTCCATCGCCGGAAATAGGTAAACACCACCGCAGCGCCTCTTTCTACCGCTAAGCAGTAATGTACAAACATTATTGTGTTCCGATTTCAAGGGCGTTGTAGCTAGTGAAATTAATGGAGTAACGAATCTTAACATGCTATGTCTCAAAGCGACGTACGCAATATGGTGCAGTGTATATCCTCCTAATTAGCGCCATATTGTTATGGCAAGCGTATCACTTACCATCAGGTGAACGTCCAGTTCATCTGTTCGCTTCGTTGAATAAAAAAAAAATTGTTGTTAGTACGAACAGGCTTCCCGTTGACCAATGACCGCTTATTTCCGCAAACGTAACATGTCGCTGGCGTATCGTCTTTAAGTCATATAAAACCGTTACTCGTTATCAGTGTAACGCTTAAATATAGCAGAAGTACGAAGAGGTATGACGGTATGAGCTTCGGTGTGACCAGAACCGGCTTCGGCTTCGGAACAAGTCCCAACGGGCGCTCGCGAAGCTGACGTAATCTCTTTTAATAAACGTCTCGCCCATTCCGCGAATCACTTCCGATTACCGGCTCCTTAACTTGTTGCTTTACCAACAAAACCATTATGATTTTCTCAACTATAATCTTTACATTTTTTTTTATGTTTTTAATACACACATCCATCTTTATTACACTATAACGAATGGCAGTAGTAGTATTAACATTGCAGACAATATTCAAATGATGCATTGAAACCTGTGTGGCCTTGAGTAACCAATTCAATATTCTGAGAGTATATACATTGCATATGATTTCATCAAGTGTTTGATATATAGTTTTTACTATATTCTCTAACAGGAAGCGATAGAGAGCTATGCTTGGCATTTCCCTAAAGGATAAAATCCAGAACGAAGGAATTCGATGGAGAACTAAAGGTATCGATTAAACTGTCAAAATTTGCAAGCTGAAGTGGCAGCGGCAAAATATATATATATATGAATGGTAGTGTCACAGAGTACGTATATATAGTCTAGTACATAATAGTTATTAATGTAACATAATTTTTGTTAACAGGTACAGATGGATTAAGAACGGCAAGCCGTTCGAATACTCGAGCTACGACAACCGAATCTCGCAGCAGCCGGGCCGTGGTACGCTCGTGGTCAGCAAGCCGCGCGATGAGGACCTTGGGCAGTACCAGTGCTTCGCCTACAACGAATGGGGCACCGCCACCTCCAATTCCGTCTTCGTCCGTAAAGCCGAACTCAACTCGTTCAAAGAGGCGGACGGCCCTCAGCAAACCATCACCGCACAAGAGGGCTTCCCGTTCAAACTCACGTGCGAGCCGCCCGACGGCCACCCGAGCCCGAACGTATACTGGATGTTGCAAGGCGACCAGGGTCAGCTCAAAACTATCAACAACTCTCGAATGACGCTCGACCCCGAAGGCAACCTCTGGTTTTCGAACGTAACTCGATTCGACGCAAGCAACGACTACGCGTACACCTGCGCCGCCAAGTCGGTGTTCCGCAACGAGTACAAACTTGGTAATAAGGTGTACCTCGAGGTGCAGCAGACGGGGCTGTCTCCGGCGCTGAACAAGCACGAGCCCGTCCGCCAGTACACCTCTAGAAGAGTTGAGAAGGCTTGGCGTGGGAAAAAGGTCGAACTCTACTGCATTTATGGTGGAACGTAAGTACATTAAGATCTATGTCATTCTATTTGTTTTTTAACAATATTAACTACCAACGGTCTGACAAAGACTTCACCCTTGATTAATTGTTGTTTTTTTTTCGATTGATAGATTTCTGATAATTAATAATAATTTTTTTAATTTTGTTTACCCACACGCTGTTATTGGAAGATATTCTCATTCAAAAATTAGTATCAAAGGTACACGAGAGAAAATGTTATATTCTAGAAGTAAAGAATAACGTTACAATAATACATTTTTTTTGTGTTACGAGGCTACGGGACAATCAGGACGTTCACCTGATGGTAAGTGATACGCCCGCTCATAATAATAAGGCGCTAGTGAAGATGTTACACACTGCACTACATTGTGCTCGTCGCCTTGAGACGTAAAGTCTCGTTACCCCTTAATTTCACTAGCTACAGCGCCCTTCATACCGGAGCACAGTAATAATTGCATAGTACTGTTTGTCGGTTGCAATAGGCCTTGCAGTGGTACCTACTTAGACGGTCTCCGGTAACAGAGACGTACCAACAGTAAACAATAAGTTCATATCTTCCTCGCCCATTCTCAACCCATTCTCTAACACACCCTATTACTGCAGGGTTTACTTTTCAGTCACATTGTGAAAAGCTTAACTTAAGTTAAACCTTTAAGCCGCTTTAAATTCCAGCTGGTATCAGATTTTAGCGAGCATCCAGCGAATTTTACGCGTGTCCTAGTTTCGCTGAACCTTGTACTACTTGCAACGGGAAAGCGCTACGACCCAATTCTGCCTTGGAAAATATAATCAATATTTCAAGAGTCGGGATATCAGCATAGTCCTTGGCCTGACTTGTAAGAGGAGAAGACAACTTTACCCTCAAAACCTTTGTTTCGGGGATATATAGAAATTTTACATTAGGTCTTGTCTCTGTTGACTAGCCCTGTAGTATCGGGCTATCAGGAATAGAAATAAGTTATTCCGTCTGTCGTACAGGGCGATTAAAAGGGTCCTCGGGTTTTTGACCCTTGAGGGTGAGGGCCTTCAGAGCCCGATGGCCCGCAAATGCACGGTGGCCTGGTATTTGCCGTAGCAGAGCGTGGATGCTAAGGGGCTTTGCTCATCCGTGGGATGTTTTAGTTAGAGTGCAGTGGGGCACCGGTGCGTTTCGTAGGAGATTCCGGAGCCCCACCTAATGCACTGAGGGAGACCACCAGGGGGTTTTAGGAGATAGAAGCTCCACATAACCTTGTCTTCCCCTAGGAGCAGGGTATCTTTTAAGATTTCGTTCGCGATGTTTCTGTTGACTGAGATTGTTTAGGTAGTCCCGTAGCTCCTACTTCAGTCGCCCAACAGTAATGTTCAAGCATTACTGTGTTTCTCTTTGAAGGGAGTTGTAGCTAGTGAAATTGATAAGGGTGACGATAAATTATCTCTCAAGCTGACGAACGTAACGTGGTGCAAGTGTATAACATCCTAACGTCAATAGAGTATGGAATGGCATATCACGTCTTGCTCGTCGCTTTGGCAAATAGATTTTTTTTTACAATCTTTGCAGTTACTTGCTTTATATAGTGCTATAACATTTAAATATACCATATAACCAATTTCCATGGCCATAGTAAATATACTATAACCACATCATCAGCCGATAGATGTCCACTGCTGGGCATAGGCCTCACTCAATGATCTCCACATCGATTGATCCCGTGCTGCTCGCAAAACCGCCAGGCACTAGGGGTCATAGTTTGAAAGTTCGAAAAGGACGGGGGGGGGATTTTTCAGCCAATGCGGGTTCTTGTGACGAACTATATGCACTGACAACACAAAATAATTATTGCATATTATATATATATATATATATATCACATTGCAGTAACATGAAATCACCGATATAATATTATTTGTCAATGAAGTCATCAATAAGTTTATACCGCAAAGTTACTGCATAGTGCTTTAATAGCGTTTTTTTCTAATTTCCGTCCAGTGGGGTCTAATCTAAAACCTTTGCGGTCTATCGCGGGGTGGTGTGACGACACAATGATGTCACATTTGATCGCCCCGTGCATTAACGTATTGATTTTTCGACACGAAGCTGGCCCACACTATCACACTCGACCCCGGGTCACTAGGGTAGCGTAGTACACGTAATTGGAAGTGATTACGTAATTCCTGTCACTGTTATAAATAGACGGACGAGATGACTCAAATGCGCATGCGTTCATCGAATACTTCTTTAAATATTTTTTGAAAGGTCCAACTTAATTAAATGTTGTTAAAATTATAATTCACCATTCTCTTATTATAGCACCGTTGTGTCTTAGGTGTTCCGCAGAACAACTCATAGGACCCAAGGCAACATCACCTGCTGGTGGTGCACACCGCTAATCAATAAACGAGGCTTTAGCTTCCACTAACCCGCATTGGGCCAGTGTGGTGGGAAATAGCCCAAATCCCTCCATATGAACTAAAAACGTGGAGATCTTTGGGGGACGCCTATGTCCAGCAGACTACGTCTATCGGCTGATGATGATGATGATGAGGAGTGTTTTGTGTACTTTATGTAAAGCGAGCATGAAACGCACCATTACATTTAACCCGCTAACGTCTAAAGCGCTTAGCTAGTAAACTTGTTTCCTAATCGCATCAGTCATGTATCAGAAATTAGCTACATGAATCAGCGAATGATATTCGTCATGGCTGCATGTAACCCCAAGCGATAAGGGCGCTTTGTTTGTTGGAACTCCCGTTAAACGCTTCCGTCCGCTAAGCTGTTCCGTTTGGCCTATATGACCTAATTATCCTGTGAAAAACTAGATAATTACTATCTATAAAGTATAAATAGCAATAAAGTCATTAACATTTGTAATTCTTAGTACAGTTAAATATAGACCTTGATGAGACTACTATTAAACAAGGACCACACTCCCCTACTTAATATTAATTGACCTTAACACCATTCCAACTCACACATGTATGTACTAGAGCTTCCTTTAAACTATATAAAATGTATATTAAATATTACTACTGTTATAGGGTAGGCCCTAAAGAGGTGATACCGCCTTCTAGGGAGCACAAGTGTGCTTTACAATAGCATCATTAGAGAGGTAGTATTACGGTAGTAGATCCATGTCTGCAGTTCGCTGTAGCACGTAGGTGGGCAGGATCGACCGGTGAAACACTACCGTCTCACAGAAAATCAGCGTGAAGTGGGGGCTTCCTAGAGGCCACCGCGTTTCGACTGGTAAGTGAGAGTCCCGGCGCCCTTATCCCTCTACCTCGGGGCCCAATAGCAACTGGCACTTTCATTATACTACACGTATCGCGACAGATTTTCTAGGGACTGTTGCGTTGCGTGTGGGAATGAGTATCAGTTGGCCCCTTCCTGTCTTTTTATTCCCTGTCCCACAATTCCTCACCCTCTGTGACCTTTCTCCTTCCCTTTCCTTCCCCACCCCTTATGCTCTTTTGTGATGGCGACGAGTGATAAAAATAAAATACCCCAGGAGGGTACCAGCCTTTTAGAGACTGGAGAATCCCTCTCTGAGCGAGAGCGAGAGATGCTACCCTCTAGCTCTGGCTCAGGCTGCCCATCGTATTCTGGGGGGGCACATCAAGCGTCGTTTATCGCAGCTGCTGGGTGCAAACTGAGCCCAATCACGAGGAAATCCCCCTCCACTTTAGCTGTGGATTTTTCTAACATCAGGGGACTTCACTCGAACTTAAATGCCGTCCACCACCATCTCGAGACGGAAAGGCCAGATTTGCTTTTCCTGACGGAGACGCAGATTTCCTCCCCGGCGGACACTTCATATCTAAAGTACCCGGCCTATAGCCTGGAGCACTTGTTTGTGCCACGCGCCGGCGTGTGTGTGTACGTCAGGGAGGGAATTTGTTACCGTAGGCTCAGTAGTCTTGAAGGCACAGACCTGTCGATCCTTTGGGTGCGCGTTGATTGTGAGGATCACATTCGCGTCTACGCGTGCCTTTACAGGTCTCATAGCGGAAATTCGGAAATTGACCGGCTCTTCGAGCACCTGCAGGTGTCCACTGACAGAATACTTGAACAGATTCCTACCGCAGAAATTGCGGGGAGGATGGTTCATTGGCCTATTCCGCAAGGGAGAAAGCCGATCTTCTTGGCTCTATCTTTGCGGAAAACTCGACTCTTGACGACAGGGGTAACACTCCTCCTAACATCCCGAGGTGTGAAACCACAATGGCAGACGTACGCTTCACACAGTGTGCTGTGCGGAAAGCACTATTCTCCCTGGATGTCAACAAGTCGAGTGGGCCCGATGGAGTATCTCCTATTGTGCTGAAGGTGTGTGCTCCAGAGCTGGCACCGGTTTTAACGCGCTTATTCAGACACTCTTATGTCCTCGGCGTTGTCCCACATTCATGGAAGACGGCTCTAGTACACCCGATTCCTAAAAAAGGCGACCGCTCAGATCCGTCCAACTATAGGCCTATCGCTATTACCTCCTTACTCTCCAAAATTATGGAATCCATAATCAACCGCCAGCTCATGGGCTACCTGGAAGAGCACCAGCTGATCAGCGACCACCAATATGGCTTTCGCAAAGGCCGATCAGCTGGTGATCTTCTGGCTTTACTAACTCACCGTTGGGCGCAGGCGGTTGAGAGTAAGGGTGAGGCACTGGGCGTTAGTTTGGACATAGCGAAAGCCTTCGATCGGGTTTGGCATAAAGCATTACTATCGAAGCTTCCTTCCTATGGGCTTCCTGAGAGACTTTGTAGGTGGATCGGCAGTTTCCTTGCGGAACGGAGAGTTAAAGTCGTCGTTGACGGCTCATGCTCGAACCCCCGGACCGTAAATGCTGGTGTTCCCCAAGGCTGCGTGTTATCCCCGACATTGTTTATTCTGCATATCAATGATTTGTTGCATACCAGTGGCATCCATTGCTATGCGGATGACAGTACCGTGGATGCACTGTATTTCGGCCGCAGCAATATCTCTCGGGATCACGTCGACGAGTGTCGGAACAAACTTGTGTCTGAAATCGAATCATCCCTTGTGAAGATTTCCGATTGGGGGGGACTAAATCTAGTCCAGTTTAACCCTTCTAAGACTCAAGTTTGCGCGTTCACCGCTAAAAAAGCCCCCTTTGTCGCATCGCCACTCTTCGGAAACACTCACCTTTGTGCCAAGCCGAACATTGGCATTCTGGGCGTCGATATTTCGAGTGTTGTCCAGTTTGGCGGTCATTTGGAGAGCAAGGCTAAAATGGCCTCCAAAAAACTCGGAGTACTCAACAGGGCCAAACAGTACTTCAAGCCGGCTCACCGCCTTAAACTGTATAAGGCACAGGTGCGGCCTCACATGGAGTATTGTTGCCACCTTTGGGCCGGGGCTCCGGGTTATCAGCTATCTCCATTTGACCGAATCCAACGTAGGGCATGTCGAATTGTCGACGATCCTGAACTTGCCGATCGGCTAGATCCTTTGGCACTGCGTAGGGATCTATCTTCCCTATGCATACTATACAGAATCTATAATGGGGAGTGTTCCGAGGAGTTGTTCAATTTAATAGAAGCCGCTGATTTTCGCAACCGACCATCTCGCCGGCACTATCATCCACACCATCTGGATGGTTGGCGTTCCACTACAATGCGTTTTAAAAACAGTTTTCTGCCACGCACAGTAAATATCTGGAACTCGTTGCCATCAGCGGTCTTCCCCGACAACTGCGACATTGGGTTATTCAAGAAAAGAGCATATTCTTACCTGAAGGATAGGCAACGCACTGGCGTCGCTAGTGACGTGGGCGGCGGTGAATCACTTACCATCAGGTGACCCGTCTTGCTCGTTTGCCTTATCTATACTAAAAAAAAAAAAAAAAAAAAAAGGGAGAAACAGATGAAGAGAGAGAGGCAACGAGAAAGATAATTTTTAAATTGTGATTACTAATAGATAATAGGCGGACATGAAATTGGTTTTATTAACTATTGTATGAACTGTACATTTTTCAGTTTTTTTTCGTAAAGACCTCATCAAAAATCATCATCACTGTAGACCTCAAAACAATCTTTATAACATTTATCGCAGATCCAACTTCGACATGAGCTTGTTAGTTCGAATTCTTGTGATACTCAAAGTTTCAAACACTTGCAGACCGCTGCCCCAGATAGTATGGAAGAAGAACGGCACCCGCATCATGTCCTCTCAGCGCATCACCCAGGACAATTACGGCAAGACACTGGTTATTAAGCGCGCTGGCTACGAGGATCAGGGCTCATACACCTGCGAGGTCAGCAACGGCGTTGGAACTGCGCAGACGTACTCCATACAGCTCAACGTTGAAGGTGAGTACGAGCGAATTAAAAATAAAATAATCGAAGCTTCTTTAGTTGCTCATGAGAATACTTCATATGCGGGGCGTAGTCCATAGCCAAAGATGACTCCAATCAGTCTAGCCTTCTCGCAATCTGCGCTTATCCTATCTTCACCATAACGTCGGTTTACCTTGTGGAGGGCCTTCGTACACTACTGCCGATACTTGTCCGATACTCTAGGACCTTATTGTCCCCGTCCTGTAATCTCGGGATATTAACAATATAACCAAGGTAATACCTGCACCGCGTAGAAGGTAACTAAAATGGTCTAGGAGTTTCGCGGGCCGCGATGTTGGGGACCATTATCGCTTAACAAGCGAATTTATGTGGGACCGCGTATGGCTCAATGATGGTGCCTAGGAAGGTTAGACTCCTCCTTAGAGACGTATAACACAAAGTGTAGAGGGAGGGCACCAGTGCTGTTCTATAACAGATCCCGGTACCTCTCCGAATGCACTGATGTAGACCACCGAGGGGGTTTTAGTGAGTAAGAATCTCACATTATCCTTACTTCCCCCCAGAAGCAGGGTATCTTCCGGAGACCCAACCGAAACGAAAAAGACCTTATTGTCTCTTTGGCTGTCGGTCCTTAGACCGTAGTGCCCTGCCCAATATCCAGCCGAACACATAACCGTAATACACACACAATGTCAGCGATGTCATGTTAACATAAAATATGAATTGATTTTGGTTATAATTGTTGATAAGATGATGGAGATGAGAGTGGACTTGAGTTGAGATATGGCCTAAATATCATTATGAACAAATATATGGAACAGATGTCTACATTTTTTTTGTATTTATGTAGTTTATTAAATGAAAAATACATACGGTAAGCAAAGAACTAAGTTCGCAACTAGAGATGTAAATTTACATGAGCGGCGAGGTTGGCAGATCGGTGAACAGAGTAAGGAGAGCGCAAGGAGAACCGAACTCTATTTATTTACTTATCCTTTATTTTACACTAGTTACAAGATATGTTATACATTTATATATATATATATATATATATACACATGAATGTACAATGTGCGGTCTTATTGCTCAGAGAGCAATTTCTTTCAGACAACCCATTTGAAAGGAAGACGTGAATTAAAAGCAAAAAAAAGATAGTGGTGTACTAAATAAGTAAAAAGTTCAACACTTGATGAAAGATGCAAGCAATAGCATAATTAGACAGAATTTATAATTTAAACTTTGTGATACTTAAGTGTCTTTTGAAAGAAGATAGGGATTTGGCAATATGAATATGGTTCTGTAAAGAGTTCCATAAGCGAACCGCGCCGTAACGGAGGAGTTTTGGTAAAATGAAGAGGAATGCACGGGGACGTGAAGGGAACGGTTTATTGAAGAGCGAAGAGTACGACTGTGGTAATCGGAAATAAATTAGAATTGATTATTTTAGGTAGTAAGATGTTAGAGGATTGAACAATGTCTTGTATAAAATAGAAAGAATGTGAGTATTCCTGCGGAGACGGATTGGCAGCCACTTGACTTTTTTGCCTACCTACTTCTACCGCTCAACGTACTTAAGTCTCACACCCGATAGCCTCTTAATGTAAAAATCCCGGAGACACCATTAAAGAGAGTGGCGGCGGCACAAAAGCGGAGGAGACAAACATCCATTATCATACAAAAGCGTAACTCGAACCCTCCGGCACTATATTCCAGAAATTGACATTTCGTTTTTTTTTCTTTTATCACAGACACAAATTAACGATTATTTTATAAAACATTATAAAGGAGAAAACTCCGTAACTCCTTAAATTTCTCAAAGTTAAAATTATGTCGTCTCAAAACAGGAGAGGAGGATGTCTGACAGGGGAGAAACTCAGTTTTATTACTAGTAAAAATCTCTCTATCTTTATATATATTATCTGAAAATTACAATGTAGTGTAATTTTTATTCTCGTCCAAATGGCCTATGTAGCTTTTTGACCATCTGATGTAATTGTTGGTGGTAGAGATCTCAGTTCCCGGAGATACTCGTGGTAGGTTCCACGCAATACTTATTTCTATCATCAAATAGCAGTGTGCAAACATTAAGGTTGAGGTTTGATGGTCGCTGTAGCCATTGAAATTACTGCGGTAACAAGACTTAAAATATTGTCTCAAGGCTATGAAAATAATGTGGTGCAGTGTATACCATTCTCATTAGCACCACTTTGCTATGGGGAGCCGTCCGGCTGATGTGAGCACAATTTTCATGTAGGGATAAGCATCCGAAATATCTTTGCTAAACTTAACCTTTGCGGGGGTATAATGGGTCTCTCACCACAACTAATGGGACCCAAGCTAACCTCACCTGCTTGTGGTGCGCCCTGCTTAATCGATAAACGAGGTTCTGGCTTCCACTAACGACTATTGGGCCAGCGTTGTGGAAAATGGCCCCAAATCCACCATGTGAACCCCTACAAACGTGGAGATCTTTGGGGGAGGCCTATGTCCAGCTGTGGACGTCTATCAGCTGATGTTGATGATCTAAACATAAAAATAAACTTGTTAATTTAAACTCCTCACAGTTGTTAACTTGTGAGATTATTATTTAGATAGGTTTAGGACGCTAGGGTACGCAGTGTTTATTTGCTTGTATGGAGGACACGCTCTTGGCAAGCGTATCACTTATTAATAGGTGAACGTCTCTCTTCTAACAATTTTTTTAAATTGCCGGAGACTGCCCTAGAAAGGTACCATCACAACGCCTATTTATGCCGACAAACAGTAGTGTGAAAACATTACTGTATTCCGGTTTGAAGGGCACTATAGCTGGTGTAATTAAATGGGATAACGATATTCGACATCCTAAGTATCAGGCGATGAGCGTAATGTAGTGCAGTATATATCCTCTTAACCATCCCCACGCTGTTATAGGTAGGGCGTATCACCAGCAGGTGAACGTCGCACTCCTCGGTTGAATAAAAAAAGGATCCTTTTTTTCGAGGGGTGCCGAGGTCTGCGAAGGGCTCTGTTACTTGCAAATAATGCCTCTCAATAAAATGCACATGTAATTCGATCCTCAACTAGTAGTACGTCTTCCCAAATCGATTGGCAACCGTATTGGCGTTATGACCGAGGTAGCTGGCGGTGCAGGGTTACGCGACAGGCAGCAGGGCCTCCGGCGCACTGCGGTGTGCGATTGTAATCCAGTAGCGGCGGAAGTGCGCCCGGCGCCACGCCATACACAACACCATTTCGGCCGATGTGACGCACGACATATGTAACTAGTGCAGCACAGTACACTTGGTGCCGTTGCCACCGCTCATGGATGAGCTGTGGACAAATTAAAAAGTTTCCCTAATTTCGATACAGATACGTACTATAATAATGTTCAAAACTGAATAGATGAAGATTTCGGGATGTGGTTGATGGATAAAGAAAGAAAGTATCAACAGGAAACAAAGTCCAAGGAAGAGTTTCTTTAGATGGTTGATGAGAAAAGAAGTATGTTATAAAGTATCCATTATAATCCATCAGACAATTTCATAAAACAGCGCAGGATAAGAACACCAAGGATTATATGTCAATGATTTATATATGGAAGAGAAAGTAATGAGTTAAAATTCTACTAGAAAAGACAATGTGCTGAAGTATGAGGACAGGGAACACCAATAAGATCAGAACTCGTTAATTTGTATAGACTAATGCATACAGCATTATTTATTAAATATAAAAATGAATATTTCAGCATCATCAGCTGATAGACGTCCACCGCTGGAGATAGGCGTCCTCCAAAGATTCCTGCCTAGATCGGATAGGGATTTATATGGAGGGATTTGGGGCATTTACCACCACGCGGTCCCAATGTTGTTGTGCGGGAACCTTTACTATCTACTTTGCTGAAATTGAACCGCTGATTGGCTAATTGTTTTATTTGTAGTAAATGAATCTGTTCAGTCATTAGTCGACGTAGACGTCCACTGCTGGATTTAAGCTCTACCAAAAATCTACATTGAACCATCCTGGTGTGCCTGCAATGAATAATGTCCTAACTTCGAAGACTCAATCAAACAATACGTTGTCACCTGTAGCCAAATATTCATACTTCAATGTATTCACGCAGCCGGTGGCCGTGTGTCACACCGTGTTGGTGCTCGCTGTTTATGCCCGCGCGGTGTGACGACGGATGCGTGGTACATCCTCATTTACAATACGCACACAAGTTTTGTTTAAAAATTATGTTGAATACTGTACACGAATGTTTGCTTAATTGTTACTATCAGCTTTTGATATCAAAGTTGTACAATAATGTAACAGGAATCGATGAAGTTGTGTATTTATTGTACTTGTTAATATTGTATATGTAGTTTTATTCATTTTTCATATACACAAATACGTCCCATCATCATCATCAGTGGCTTCCCCCAAAAATCTTCACATTGTTGTTGGAGTTCGTTGAGGGGAACGTAATCGAGGAATATGTCTCAGATTACATATTTTAAAATACCGTTTTAATTAAAAGAAAAAAAAGTTAAGGCTATTTTTGGTGGAATTGAAACAAAACTGATCTCTCCAGCTCAGCCTGTCACAACAATGAGATCTTTGAAGGAGGCCTATGTCCAGCTGTGAACGTCTATCGGCTGATGATGATGAATGTAAATTTCAAGAAGGCACTTAAAAAATTTCAAATGAAGCGGGCTGACATTATAAAGAAAAACGGGACAAGAGTCCGGTTACTGGGTTAAAAGGATGCCTGGGAGGGGCTGAGGACCTATGCAGTGGCGCGCTGAATTAATTGGTGGGAATTGTTGGATAGGTTCCACAGCTCGTTTCCGAATCGTCTACGACTATAATTTATGGAGTGCACTTCCTGTTTTTTTTTGGCTTTCATCCAGTTACTGAATTTAATATTAAAGTTTAATTCATTAGCAATTATTTGCAGCATCATTTTTAATAGCTATTTGCAATTCAAAGTTAATGATCCGATAGACAGACGTCCACTGCTAGACATAGCCTTCCCCCAAAGATCTCCATATCGATGTAGCAGCTTACCATGGTCTTCAATAATCAACATGGAGTACGGTACCGCCGGGCACAAGGAGCAGTTTTAAGGAATTGATATGGGAGGCGTATGGGCCACGCAGGCCCAATGCATGTTGGTAATTCTATATAATAAGAAACTATTAAGCGAAGACTGGTTAAACTTAAATAAACTTTGGAATTACCAAAGACGAGCATATTCTTACCTGAAGGGTAGGCAACGCACTGGTGTCGCTGGTGACGTGGACGGCGGTGAATCACTTACCATTAGGTGACCCGTCTTGCTCGTTTGCCTCTTTTTATCTTCTATAAAAAAAAAAAAGACAGTTTTACTTGTGTCGTAGTAGAGAATAACTTTAGGCAGTGGCAGAGACTGTTTAAGATATCTCCACCACTACTCTCCATCGCTGTCGATGTAGCGACTAAGTAGGAAATAAGTACAGCATTTGATCCAGTCAACAGTGAAATGACTAAACGAAAAATAAAAGGATGCATTTAAAGAAAAAAAAATTGTTTTTGTATCTATTCAATATCTTGATGAATTACATTTTATTTAATAGTGTCTGGATAACAAGATTATCATCAACCTTCGCGGGGTCGGGTTGTGTTAGGTTTGTTTAATCTTGGGGTCGTTGGTGGTCCCGATGGGAGTTCTCATCGCCTTCTAAACGATTCTGAGAAGGATGGTGGCTGGACATGGTCTCTGATCATTGAATTACTCGCGAGGCTGGTAGGGTCTGCATGAGACAGACCCCGGGGCGGGTTAACCCAGCATCGCATTAGCGAGACTGCGATTGTGTTCCGTACGGAATTAAGTTACCTCTCTAAACGCCGAAGTTGACCACCGAGGAGGTTTTAGTGGGTAAAAATCTACATATAGCTTTGACCTCCCCCCAGAAGACAGGATATCTTTTCGAACATGTCCTACCCACTTCAAAAAAAAAACGGTTTCTTTTATCTTACCGCGGTTGTGTTTCGAATAGAGATCCCGTGACTTCACCATACGCCAAAGTTGACTACTGAAGGGGTTTTAATGGGTCCAAAGCTCCACATACCTCTGATTTCCCCTAGAAGGGACAAAGTATGTTTTCGAAGAGTTTGCCCCGAAACCAAAAGAACAAGGTGTCTTCAATCTTATTGCCAAATTTTCTATGATTAGCTCTCTTTTATTGGAATTAAATTAATTAAGTTTAAAATTTAAATAAAGTTTATTTTTTTTTTATTCATCACCAGCCTTTTTAATCCACTGCTGGATGCTGACATTCCCCAGTGCTTTCCGCTACACAAACAAAGTCCGAATACAGACGAAGTTAGTGTTATAGGAAACAAACATAAAACTAATAACCTCATTCTTCAACAGCCGCGCCATTCTTCACCGAGGAGCCCCAGTTCCAGAACCTAGCTGAGGGCGAGACCGCCGTGATCAACTGCCGTGCGGGCGGTACACCTGAACCTCAAATATCCTGGGTTCATAACGGCAAACCGATAGAGCAAGCGGAACCCAACTCACGCCGCCAGGTCACGGCTAACTCCATTTTCATCAGCGACTTGGTGAAGAAGGACACCGGCAACTACGGGTGTAACGCGACCAACTCCAACGGATACGTTTACAAAGACGTCTACATCAATGTACAATGTGAGTACCTTTCTTTTAAGTTTTAAGTCAGTTAAGTGTCAGATCCTGAAGAAAACCTTTTTCATCAAAACGCTATTCTCCTTCTTCTTCGGTATCACCCTTGACAGAGTAGTCGTGGAACATTACAGATGAGATGTTTATGGAATACGTTATAAGTGAGAATTAAAAAAATCATCTAGTATTTATTGATTTACATCAGATCCAGCATTTATTGGTTTTGAAGTATATTTTACTAGCTGATCCCCGCCAGCTTTGTTGACCGTAACCCCGCAACACCCTCTGGTGAAGAAGGTTCGTAAAAGTGTTGTTCATATCTATCTAATAACTTCGGAGATCTCGTGATGAGTAGATGAATCTTAGGACATCTATATATATTATGTAAGTTGTATCATCATCAGCCGATAGACGTCGACTGCTGGTCATAGACCTCCCTCAAAGACCTCCATGTGGATCGGTCCCGCGTTGTCCGCATCCTGTGGGTTACCGCGATTCTCACCAGATCGTCGGTCCACCTTGCGGGAGGCCTCCCAACGCTACGTCTGTCGGTAGCGAGCGCCACTTGAAGACCTCTCTTCCCCATCGGCCGTCGATCCATCTAGCAATGTGCACTGCACTCTGCCACTTAAGTCTAGTAATCTTTTGGTCTATCTCGGTGACCTTAGTTCTTCTGCAGATCTCCACATTTCTGATTCGATCGCGCAGAGAAACTTCGCCAACCTGGTGTATATATAAACCCAGATATATTACCTCAAAAACCTTACATACAATTTTAACAAACTAAAGTGCTGTATGAAAAACAAAATAAAGAGAGGAGGATATGTTGACACCAACGCGTGTCAACCACCTCGCAGCATCAAGTGAGTTTACGTAACAGCGTCCTGATCCAATTACGTGAACAAAGTTGGCGCCGTGCGCCTTACTTCCTCCACAATTAACGCGCGCTTCTGTAGTGTCACCGGAAGCACTTGGCACGCAGTTAACAATGAGCCGACGTGAAAAGCCGTGCTCCTGTACTCCTTTTCCTGAACTACTCTCCGATTAAATAAAGCCTCACAGGTTGCATTTTTACACAACACCAGCTAATTTGTTGAAGTAACACTGGTTGTATCAGTAAACGTTTGATTAAATGTTGGAAGAACTATCATCATCATCATCAGCCGAAAGACGTCAACTGCTGGACATAGGTCTCAACCTAAAAATCTCCATATCGGTCGGTCCCGCGCTGCAGTCACCACGGCCTCCAGCACTGCCGGGCATTAAGGCTCGTTGTTTGTAGGGGTTCTCGTATGAGAGATCTGATACATTTCTCACCACGCTGGCCCAATGCGCGTTAGTGGGAGCCAGAGTTCCGTTCGTTGATTATCAAGGTGCATCATGAGCAGGTGAGGTTGGCTTGGGTCCCGTGAGTTGTTGTGCGGGAACCCTTAACCCACTGACTACATTGATCTATAGTTATAGTTTATAGTAAGGAGTAAATATCCTTATCGACGAGCAACGCCGCGGGACCGATCTATGCGGAGATCATTGAGAGAGGTCTATGTCCAGCAGTGGACATCTATCGGCTGATGATGATGATGATCCTTATTAAGACCTTAAATTCTGATAAAATAGCGTCTGTAAATATTTTGATATGTAAATAAACGCCCACATATAAGGAACGTGTGTCGTTTTGGCGGTAGATTTGTATTGCCGGAGACCGTCTAGGTATTGTGGCAATTCCTTTTTCTTACTACTTGCTGAAATTATTGCACTAACGACGCTCATGTCTCAAGGCATCGAGTACAACAGGGTGTAGTGTCATCAGATGAACATCCTGATGCGTTTATTCATTTTGACCTTTTAAAAAAAAGGTACAAATATCTTGCAAGCCCTGAGTGTCAACACGCCGAATATACATCCAGTGGCCTCGTGATAAACTAAATAAAAATTAATTGGGCACATCCTACACGCTGGACAAACAGAAATGATTACTCCCGTAACCAGCAAGGGCGGCTACTTCATTCGTGGAGCCAGCAGCAGCACCGCAAACTACAACAACTGTCAGTTACTATTAATCACACTAGCGCGCAGTTAGCAATCCAAATACAACTCTATGTCATACTGCATATAGTTTACTGTGCTGCAGCAGTGCTCTACCATCTGCTTTCCCACTTTTCAAAAAGCTCACGTTCACAATAGCATTAAAGCGGTTCATTGATCTTTTAGAAATTGTTGCGTAGCTAAAGTACTTTTGTTAGGTTATATTTTTTTTACTTTTTTAAAAGATATTCGCTGCTAAAAAAAATACATAAAAAAATCTATAAAAACTACACATACAGAGCGTATTTGCTATGTATATGAACATTTTATTTACTGAATACATTTTTTTTTATTCAACGTACTTACTTACGTTCTCCTATTGAATATCAGTATCACCATTTCTATCTATCTACCAATCTGGCTAATCAACAAACGAGGCTGTGGCTCCCACTAACCTGCACTGGACCAGCGTGATGGGTAATTTGCTAATATCCCTCCATATGTATCCATATAAACGCGAAGATTCTTGAGGGAGGCCTATGTCCTGCAGTGGACATATATCAGCTGATAATGATGATATAGAAATTATATGTAAAAAAATTATTTATTTCAATATGAAATTTCGTTACTGTTTATTGAGAAATACTGTTTCAGTTTAACAGTATGATCTCGATAGCTTTGAACCCATTGCATACAGGATTACTAATAATCATCATCATCAGCTGATAGACGTACACTGCTGGACATAGTAGGTCTCCCGCTAAGGTTTCCAAATAGTCAGCATGGACTCCGGTACAGCTGGGCGCTAGGGGCTGTCGTATGTAGGGGTTCATAAGAGAGGATTTGGGCCATTTCTCACCACGCTGGCCCAATGCAGGTTGGCGGGAGCCAGCGCCTCATTTGTCGATTAGTAGGGTGCACTACGAGCGAGTGCGGTTGGCTTGGGTCCTATGAGTTGTTGTGCGGGCGACCCTGTATTACTAAACTGAACCTAAATAACCTAGACGAGACCTATGTCCAACAGTGGACGTGCATCGGTTGAATGATGATGTGATGATACCTCAAATAGAACCGATCGCTTGTAAAAAGTTTCGTATATATCCTTGTGCTGTAAATAAAATATCATCTACAGAAATAGCTCGCAACACAATTTCCATGAAAATTGCTAATATGAAGTGAAATGACCCGTGTTCTCCGGCGGTCAGCAACCCTGGATATTTCCCCCTTGACGAGGGTATACGAGACGATAACATTCTTGCGGAGGGGTCGGCTATCGTTAGGGTCGCCGCAGTAAATGCGAAAGGAGGTTTATTACATAAAAGTTTTCATATTGGATTACATTACCTCATGGTTCTTTAACAGGTTAGGCATCAGATTATAATCGAGGAGTTACGGGCTCCCTTATTATAATCGGAAATTACGGCATATGAAATAGTTAAACTGATGAAGCAATTAAATGGTGGGTCCCCCTTGGAGTGGGAGTTGTTTTTGGTAATGACCACAGCCGCATGTTTATACGGTAGGTGTTCAAATGTTTAATGTATTTCAGCGTATAATGTGCTGGTTGATCCTGACACTACATCATGAGCACAAACGCAGCATTTTTTTAAAAAATATATATATATTACACCACGGAGTGTAACATTCGGCTTTATTGACAGTAAGTCTCCAATTCCGGAGATCGTCTAGGTTGGCGGCGGAGCTCAAGTCCAGGTCCGCCGCAGGGAGCTGAGAGAATTTTTCTCTCGTGGCTCTCATCGCCTCTGGGTAATTAATGTGACGATCGACTCGTCTGTTATTCAGCAAAGTGCACCGCGTGCAGGTGAGATTGGCTTGGGCTCCATAAGATGTTAGGCGGAACTCCTTACGTCCTAGCCATCACACACTCTTACCCCCATACACATACATCTTTTAGTTACTCAATATTATAAACTAAATCCCTGGTTCAGTTCCGGGTATGCATAACTGGTGAAGTTTAGACGGTGGTAAAGTTTTTGCTAAACCATCTGGTTAGTTATCTCTTCTTAATATCATCAGCTAGTCATTTGTACAATAGAGAGTCAGAGCAATTTGAGTGAACTTATTAATAATCATCTAAATAAGTTAGAGATCGTTGTCCTGGATTAGATCGGTGATGATTTTTATCCTTGTTTATATAACAACCTTTATAATATAAACGGAGGGGATTAATTATAATGAATTATTCGCGTGACTGTACCTAGTAACCTTTACCTGAGATCGATGCATTGTGCGTGACGTCGCCGGGGTGTGGATTAGTCTCGGGGTTCGATCCCTTCGTACAAATGTCCCAAACAGACACATTGATACATTTTATTATTAATTTTTTTACACATATAAAAGCGACATGTTGTTGTTATCGTTAATATTATTATATATTTTATATTGCCTAATTTATAACAAGGATTTATTCAATGCACTTTTGACAACTAAGGGTTGAATATATTCAGTTAACCAATTTATAATCTCATACAAGTAATAACTTTTAAATATTATATATACATGCCGAAAGTGTCAAGGGCTCTATTATAAATTTTATACTAATTTTGTTTTTTAACACAAAGTTTTATTTACTGTCATCATCATCATCAGCTGATGATAACATTTACTGGTGGGTAGGTCACTATTGCCGAAGAACGTCTAGACAGGTACCATACCACTTGTTTCTGCCGCCAAACAATAGTGTACAGACATTACTGTGTTCCGGTTTAAAGCGAGCTGTTGATAGCGATATTAATGAGGTTATGGAACTTAACGTTTTTTTTTCATACAATTAAGCGACGAGATGAGCGAGACGTTCACCTGATGGTAAGCGATACGCCCCATGTCAAGGTGACGCTAGTAGCGTAGTTAGGATGGTATATACTGTACCATATTGCGCTCGTCGCCTGAAACGTAACATGTCGAGTTCGTTATCCTAGCTACATCTCCCTTCCACTCGAAACAGTAATATTTGCATTCTACTGTTTGGCAACAGAAACCTACCTGCAGTAGTATCTTATATCTCAAGGCAACGAGTGCAAAGTATGCCATTCTAACAGGCACTACGTTGGTTTGGTTAGGCGTATCACTTACTATCAGGTGAACGTCCTGCTCGACTTGTCGCTTCCTTAATTAAAAAGAAATATCTACTGCCCGATATAAGTCTCCCCACCGAACGATCCCGATATCTAATAGATGTATACATGATAAACTGCTATCAGTTCACTAAATCACCGCCGTCATCACATCCCGGGAAGCTCAACTCATCGGACACCGGTTACTTAACCACACCTCCTGTTACATGTAACGTCTCAGTACGTAACCGTTGCAGTCGGTAGGATACGTCAATTGTATCGGGCACATCCTTATGATGTGTACTCAGCCGCTCTCGCCCACATCTCAATATGAAACAAATGGTACGGATGTTGTGTCCAGCCCACTCTGCCGTATATAGTAGACTTAACTGATTTAGGATGTATTTTAGTTGTATAACATATATTTCAGGGCAGCGCAGGATCGATCGATGTGGAGATATTTGGGGGAGGCCTATGTCCAGCAGTGGACTTTTGTAGACTGATAATGAACATATATTTCTCTTTTAAAACAGACGAGTGTTTATTCAACTCACAAGAAGAGTAGGACGAGCACCTGATGATACGTAACACTTCTGCTATGCTATTATTCATAGCAGAAGTATTACGTATAAATATAAAAGATGTGTACATCATCATCATCAGCTGATAGACGTTCACTGCTGGACATAGGCTTCGCTCAAAGGTTCCCATATCGATCGCCCCTGCAATGCATCGCCGGGCACCAGGGTTCGTCGTTTATAGGGGTTTTCATATGAAGGACTAAAGCCAGTTCCCACCACGCTAGCCCAATGCGGGTTGGTGGTAGCCTCGTTCGTTGATTAGCAGAGTGCACTACAAGCTGGTGAGATTGGCTTGAGTCCCGTGAATTATTGTACGGGACCCGTTACACGTAAATTGTTACGTTTTCTAACTCCAATAATTTGACTACCTACAGTGCTTAGATACACACCCAACTCTTTTGGGCGAAATATAAAATATATATAGATTTGTGTGTTATTTACAGCGATCCCGCCAGAAATCAAGGAGGGTCCTGAGAACCTGACCAAAGTAGACGGATCGGAGGCGGTGCTCAAGTGCAGAGTGTTCGGCGCGCCGAAACCCATCGTGAAGTGGATGCGTGACGATGTCGATGTCACCGGTGGCAAGTGAGTTATTTTTTTTAACCGTTGAACATTGATCTTTTTAGTGGCGGCAGGAGGGAGGTATAAATGGCTCCATCTTTAGTCGCCTTTTATATCACGCTGAGGTAATATATATTTTGTAAACCAACTTGCACACGTCTACACTCTAACGCTATATACGAATAGCTTTTAGGTACTAAAGCGCATAAACTTGAAGCTACCTTCATTACATTAATATCGGTGAGTTCTGAGAGAAGTCAGCAATGTTACCTTCCTTTCTCTGTCATGGGTTTGGTAAAGATATATACAGATCACTATCATTCATTGAGTCATTATCTTAAGTATGCAATGGTTTACACAGGCCTCGGCAAGAGATACCTGCTTTTAGTATAGATAAGTCATTGATCAATAAGGAAAGTATCTTTTTTGACGTCTTCCCATTTTCCAGATACAACATCACCCCGGACGGCGACCTGGTGATCCGCGACGTGTCCTACACAGATGTGGGAACATATGAGTGTTACGCGAAGAACAAGTTCGGCGAGAAGTCCGCTTTCGGATCGCTCACAGTTAAAAGTAAAAATTTATTTATCACTCTGTAATCCATTCCATGGATATTTGATTGATTAGATGTATTATGGACACGAGTAAGAAAACTTAGTTATTTTATTTACAACGAAGGGAGAAGGCGAGCAAGAGAACAGTTCATACAATGGTACGTGATACGCCTTGCTATAACAATCAGTTGAGATGTTTAAACCGCACAACATAAACCTAACGCGACTGCCTTCGACAACCTATAATAATAAAATTTATTTTCTATTCGAGATCCATAATTAGTATTTTCTTTCTAATCATAAATTACATTTATGTAACCGCAATGAAATCGCAGAGCGTACGGTCATAACCGACAAACCGGAGCATTACGAGGTGGCGGCCGGCTCCTCGGCGACTTTCCGCTGCAACGCGCACGCTGACGACTCCCTGCACCTCGACATCATTTGGCTGAACGACGGGCAGCCGATAGACTTTGATGCGCAGCCGCGATTCCGCGTCACCAACGATTACTCGCTGCTCATCTCCGACACCAGTGAGCTCGATTCCGGCGAGTACACGTGCATCGCGCGTACCAGCATCGACGAGGCCCGCGCGCAGGCCACGCTCACCGTTCAGGGTACGTAATAAACTTTTTATTTGTTTGTTACTTCTCTTCCTTACCCCTACTTTTACTTACATTAATACAAAAAAATAAATCGAAACATTGTACATTTTGAATTTTGCTTCGATACATACAGACCATAAACATCATACAGACTTGCCTAGATTAAACGCAGGGAGACGTTAACAACGTTAGAACCTAGTGTCTTGTGCATGTTCCTAAAACTTATATTTAAACATTTAAAAAGAAGTTGAGAAGCTTTTTAGTTGAAAATGTATATTACATTGTAACAGAGTTTTTGATGCATCAACATTAGTGATAAGTAAGAAATTAACCAAAATAACTTATAATCTGCCTTAACACTTGATTTGACAGTTTCTACTTTTAACATACTTTGACTTATGTAATAATTTTATTCTAGTTTTGATGTTACATGACCAATTATTATTAATAGCATTAAGACCATTTTCTTATTTTAGTATAATAAATTGACATACTTCAATTGTAAAAAACATAACCTTTGAAATGTAGTTTAGCGTACCAAAATGTGGTTAAATATGGTTGTTCTAAATTATTTAATATGAGATCTTTTAGTTTTTAGAAGAATGACCGATGTTACAATAAACAGAGAAAAATTTTAATCATCACTAACTTCATCCTTTTTCTCATTTTCTTATGATTAATTCTTATTTAAATCATTGACAGATAAACCAAACCCGCCGGCGTTGGATGGTGTCGAATGCCACGAGAAAATAGCGACGTTGCGCTGGCACTCGATGGGTGACAACCGAGCACCCATTCTTCGCTTCTCCATACAGTACAATACGACGTTCACGCCTGACACGTGGGATGTGTCAAGCGACAATGTGCCTGCGATCGATACCTCGTGGACAGTGGAGCTCAGCCCGTGGGCGAACTACACCTTCCGGGTGATTGCTTGGAATAAGATCGGGCCGTCGACGCCCTCGCTGCATTCCGACGTGTGCACCACGCAGCCTGATGTCCCTTTCAAGAACCCGGACAACGTCGAGGCCAAAGGTCGCGAACCCACCAACATGGTTATCTCGTGGACGGTGAGTCGCTTATTTATTTACAGGTTCGCTTAAACACCGACACAATAAAGGCGATCATCAGCTCGCAAAATATAAATGTGCTATTAATTTGACAGAAAATGCCTCAAATTGAACACAACGGACCAGGCTTCTACTACCTGGTGTCGTGGCGGCGAAACATCACCGGACAGCCGTGGAACGACCAGCAGGTCACCGACTGGCAGGACACAGAACTCATTGTACCCAACACGCCCATCTTCCAGCCCTACAGGATCAAGGTATATATCTCATACAAACTATACTTTTTTTGTATACATGAATAATAAATAATGAAGTTTCTCTACTTTAGTCGAAATGCTGTTTAAACTATTATAGCATGTATAGTGAATATGGAATAATTTTTTTTTGTTTATTCCCTGCATAGGTTATCGCTGTTAACTCAAAGGGTACTTCAAACGTAGCACCCGTTGAGGTTATCGGCTGGTCGGGAGAGGATACCCCATTGCAAGCACCCACCAATTTTACTCTTGTACAAGTCACTACCGGCACCACAGCGCTGCTTAGCTGGAATCCTGTACAGCCTGAGTCGGTGCGCGGGCACTTCAAAGGCTACAAAATTCAAACATGGACTGATGGAGAGGAGGACAGGATCAAGGAAATTTTAGTGAAAGCTGATGCATCGAGTGCCCTTGTTTCAAAGTTCAGGCCTTTCAAAAAGAACAACGCTCGTATCCTAGTTTATAACGGCCGCTTTAATGGACCTCCCAGTGAAGTACTGAGCTTCCTTACGCCCGAAGGTAAACCAGGTACGGTGAAATCGTTTGAAGTCTATCCTATTGGTTCATCGGCCATGCTTCTCAAATGGGACAAACCGATTGAAGAAAATGGAGTCTTAACCGGATATAAAATATACTACCAAAAAGTAACTGGCACAGCTCTTGGTCCTCTGCAGGAGAGGAAAAAAGAGATCGATCCGAAGTTTGATCGAGCTAAGCTGGCTGGCCTTGAGCCCAACACTAAGTACAGAATCGAAATTAGAGCCAAGACGAAAGCTGGCGAAGGGGACAAGTATTACGTTGAGCAGACCACCAAGGCTATGGTGAACGCGAAACCGGATATACCTGTGTTCGAGACCATGACAGTACCGGCTAAGGAGGGTACTGCCCATATCCTAGTGCGTTGGATACCATCGCTAGACGGCCACCCAGGTACGCACTTTGTCGCATGGTACAAGCTGAAAGGGCACCCAGACTGGTTGAAGACTAATGAGATTACGGAAGACGATTACGTCATCATAACTGGACTGGAGCCGGGTCAGGTTTACGAAGTAAAGGTGACCGCGCACGACGGCGAGTACTTCAGTGCCAGTGAGATTAAAGACGTTGACACCACTATTGGTGAGTACTCATGTCATGGAAAATGAGGCATGATAGATATAAAGAATATTTCAGTAGTTATCACCATAGAGCTTATTTATGGCGTGTGTATATGTGTGGTGCAGTGTTTATCTTAACTAGCGCCACATTATCATGGACAGCCATTAATCATCATGTGAACGTCCTTGCTCTGTTCGTCTCATTATCAGAGATATAATACTAATATCAACTACGCTAAACAAACGTATAACTATCGTTGCCGGTAATTCATTCTCCAATTTTACTAGAAATTATATTAGAATTAGGTTTTTCTTAAATGTACTGATTAGCTTTGTTACGATAGTACAGCACGACTGCGTTTCAGACGGGCCGATGATTATGCGCGACGACAAGATGGCGACAGCGGGCTGGTTCATCGGCGTGATGCTCGCGCTCGCGTTCCTACTGTTGGTGCTCGTGCTGGTGTGCGTGGTGCGGCGCAACCGCGGCGGCAAGTACGACGTGCATGACCGCGAGCTGGCGCACGGCCGCAGAGACTATCCGGACGGCGGTTTCCACGAGTACACGCACCCGTAAGTACACCTGCCTGCGCACACAAGTACCGTCTTCCAAATGACGCACACACTTTTCCATACAAGTCTATATCAAGTGAGACAAACGAAAAGTTAACTCAATGTTAAAGACGTATTAGAAATGTTTGGGTAAGATCAATTTTCATTTTGATTTATTCATACAAATTACACTTCCTTTTTGCATCTAAAATAAATGACTGGTTACCGATCTTTACTATGCATTGTATAGTAGTTATCATGTTCATGAGAAATGAACTACAACACTACTCAAATTGAAATACGGCGGTTTGCACATTACATACCGGCAGAGATGCACCATTGGTATTTATATATCTGGCATATACATATGGTAAATATATATTACCTAAATCATTTCAATTTAAAAAAAGTAGTTCAAAAATGGCTTCTTACTCAATCATACACGGAGATAAAAAACACTTAGAGATTATTATGGAACCATATGATTATAAAGTACTTGTTATATTCCTTTTTATTTATAAAATCTTATTCCACACGCGCGCACACACATACACGCAGGCACACATGCACGTGCGCTCATAATACACACTCATACAACACCCACACGCTCACTAGAGATTTTCTCTTTTGCTCTTTACTTAATTATGCTGTAATGTTCACTGTACGAGAGCTGGAGGCCTGGTGACCTTTAACACGAGTTTGTTACGTATCACAGGCACCAGCATTCCACAGCAATATTGTTAAATGATGTAATTTCAGAATTTTGTTTGTAATTACTATCGGTCTGCTTATGTGTACAAATTACAATGGACAGTCTCCAAAATAGACACACCAAATATGTATTCCAGACTGGACAACAAGTCGAGGCACTCCATGAGTAGCGGCACCAAACCCGGTCCGGAAAGCGACACCGACTCTATGGCGGAGTATGGTGAAGGTGAAACAGGTGAGTTAGTTTGAATGTTTGTCCTTTGTCGTATAAGCTACCGTTATTGTGCCTTTACTGGAGATAATGTAATTTTACATGTTTTGTGCATGATATGAATAAACCTTCAATAAAGGACATTTTTTTTTTAATAACAATCAAGAAGAAAATTATGACATTTTATTTATTCTGTTCAGTTTTTTTTTAAGTGCCATTACATAAACAGTAGCAAATGCTCGATCTCCAATGCATGCGTTTTGTTTGTGTTGTTTTGCGCGTGGCTGTACTGTGCGCATGATTCCTTTGCAGCGGGTATGAACGAAGACGGCTCGTTCATCGGCCAGTACGGGCGCAAACGCCGCCCACCCGCTTCCACACAGCCGGACTCCGCCTCGCAGGCCTTCGCCACGCTCGTTTAATTCCTACACCCTATAAAACCTCCCCGGACTTAACCTTTACCTTTGCCTATAATAGGCCGCACACCTTCATACCTTTGTCTGTGAACTAAAAAAAATAATATTATTTATGCGACTTCATATGTTCTGTGTCATAGTCCATTATGTCATAGCTATGTTGATTTGTTTGTTTCATAAATATCACTTCTTAATATATATATATATATATATTTATATATATAAATCTCCATAGAGAGAGAGCAGGGAAGAAATTTGTATTGGTTGTTAAATGTACTCTAAGTTTAAGTAAACACGGCGCCAAGGGTCTTTGTAGTACTATTTCAAAAATAGTTCTCATAAAGGCTCACACGTCCACACATTATATATAACGCAAGTGTTGCACGAATCTCTTGTAGGTTAGGCTTTAAGTACACATTAATCTAAGCCTAATTAGGTTGTAAAAATATTTGATATTTTCTAGAGTGAAAGTTTTTCTACTTGTAGATTTTATACGCACGAGCTTTTTGCGTTATGTTATTGGTTTGCATTTAATATATTGAGAGTAGATTAGACGTACCTATTTCCGTCCTGTCTATTCCTCCATTGATTTTTGTCTATGCACGAGCAGCCAGTTTCGTTTTTTTTTATGAGGTATGTTTTGTTTTTTTTTATGAGGTATGTTTTGTTTTTTTTTTTTAATTTTGTTTTTGCCTGATGTCAATATTCTTGGTTTTATTTATTTAATTTCAATGTTTATTTTTATTAGTATGAGACTGAAGGGATAAATATGATTTGTTTGTAAATATGACTTTGAGGAAGATTGTACCAAAGACAACTTGACTACTAGTTGTTTCTGGTTGTATGCCTTTGTCTCTGGTCTTCTATAAAGTCGTTTATTTTTTTGTGTCATTTACCACACAATGTCTTTGCCTTACTTTAGATTAGGTAATAGGTAATGTTCTTTAGGGATTTGTGAAATGCGTTTGTTATGTTATTTAACTATTTATAATATCACCAGGTCGTTTCACCGAGGACGGCTCGTTCATCGGGCAGTACGTGCCTGGCGCGCGGGTGCTGCCGCCTCCCCCCGCGCCCCCAGCAGCCGCCGCCGCCTCTCCTGCTGCGCCCGGCCCACAACCGCCCACATACGTTTAAATCGATGAACCCGCGGAAGACTAACAGGCAGTTTACATTGTAATACCCACGTTATGAGAATATTAGGTATTATCTAATACCCAATGTTATTAACCCTTTAACCTGCGATTTGATATACACGATTTCTAAGCAAACCAGAAAACTTAATTCAATCGCAAATAGAGCCATTCTATTTTATCGCTGATTGTTTGTATTTGACACGCAAAAGCTTAAGTAATTACAGAAGTTAGAGAAGTAATTGCTTAACACGTTCCGTGCCACGTGTACCATCTATGGTATATACGCAGTCACATTTATTGAATGCGCTGAACACATACACTTTCATAAACTATATTTCCATCTAAAAAATTGAACATTTTACAAGATGCAGTATAAAATAAAACACCTAAGTTTATTTAACACGTACCCTGCCACGTGTACCGCTGGTGATACACGATGTGATAACTGCTCTAAACAAAAAACTACTTATGTATTATTGATATATTGTATGATAATATATCTATCTTTAGTCAAAATATCAAACAACCTGAACAAGTTAGGCACAAATGGAGTGGCACGGAACATGTTAACAAATATTCAGTACCTAGTTTTTTTGCTCAATCTAACTACCTGTGAGCTAAATTCAATGTTATAACCACCCACATGTGGGACTCCGTTTTGTAGGTAAACGAGTTAACTCGAGACGGAATATAAATTCAGTTATTTATTTATCTAACAATTATTATTAACGCTACGCCTTCTGGTCGCGCGATGTTGATGTTGCTATTAAAAAAATATGAGTAGACAAGATGAGATATCTGCTAATTATATTAATATCCTCCAAGACTACTTGGGACCAGAGTTACTCCATACTCTAGCTACACATATAAAATCTATTCAAGAGAAGTAAAGACGGCAGTGTTAATTTATATTCTCCTCTCGGGATATCCATTTTATACCCTAACACCATCATCAGCTCACAGTCCACCGAGTCTAATTTATGTAAAGATTTGTACTGACTATTTTGTTCATTATCTGTCCCGGTCTTTTTAGCGTCTCCTGGCATATCTTAAGTTCTTGATCATTGGAAGCTTCGTCTTGGAATCATGATCGTTTACAACACTTTACGAACGGTAATCGATTTCATTCGAATTGATTCGTGCGAAAAGTTATCAAAGACCGTACATTATGTACTATTATTGAGTCAGAATTATAAAAAAACAAAAATTTTTGATTCTGTGCTCATAGGCATGTGTATGATTCGCAATTATTTTTTTTTAGTTAAAATTTATTAGTTCCATAACGCAGGTTGAAGATATTAAGTGGGAATTATACGATTGATCCTAGGAACCTATTGTCAGTAGTGGAGACTATTGATTCGACACAATTAGGTTATTTTTATTGGATACGATATTCGCGCATGCGCATTATTATGTTTGATTGACAACGGCTCACTATGAATAATCTCTATTCGCTTATTAGTAAAATTAATTTACCGCTGGATCTGTACGAAATAGATTTGTTTGTTTATGAGACTGATTTTAAGTAATAAAATAGTCGCCGTAATCTGGCACATGGTCGTATTCGTCGTATGATAGTTTCAGAATACCTACACTCATAAATCCCACTACACCCGTAGATATACTTATGAGTATCAGTTATTTGTAAACTAATGCGATATCCGGTAGGGGTTTGAATTTAAGAGAAGATATTTTTGTCACGGGAGGTATTGAATTAAATTGAAAAATGTTAGCTCTGTGCACCGGTGGTCAGACGTCGCTTTTTTATACATTTATCTTGTTATATCATTAAAAGATTAAAAATCAATAAATAAATATGATATTTAAAGAAATACTCAATTTGTACACGCTAATCATTCTCATTTACATTTATATTTATTTTGACAAAAGTCAGACAATATTTTTATATCGCATGCATATCTCAATTTACTAAAACGCGCTATGGACCATAAATAAGCGTTATTTTTTAAGAGTTTAGCCTCTCACATAATTTCACTAAAGGCATACTAGTTTTGGGGGATGAAGTATAAATATCAATATTTTATATATTTACAGAAATAATTCACGGCGTCAGGTCATTATCATTGCTAGTTTTGGGGAATGGTTACAGCTATTTGTGTGTCGTTACATGTGATCAATGAATATTTAAAACGATGAAAATAGACTTGAATGTTCATAAAAAAAAATTGTTATATTTTAGTATCTGTAGAGCGTAAAATATTTTTGTACACCGGGCAGTTTGACCACCGGGCGACGTTGGTGCTTTGCGATGGCTGACGGGGGAAAGTAATGTATTCGATGTTGTGATTGCTAAGGTTAATATAAGCGCACGGAAGAGCTGGTCTCGTATCACTCCTGACATAAATTTGATGTCGAGCTGGCCTCGTATCACTTCTGACATAAATATGAATACGGCTAATACGCTGTTTCCAAGCCTCCATCTATTAAATTCCCTTGACATGTGTTAAAAGATCAGAGCTACAGTCTATTTATGTCAGACGGTGATACGGTCTGGAATGAATCGATTTACTATCAAAGCTTTTTTTTTATTACTCGTAAAATGATTATGTCGGAATACCCTTAAAATGACAAATTAAAACTGTTTGCTATTTAGATAAATGTTTAGTGAAAGATCTTATTCGGAATCTCCTAAAAGTATATAGCACCAGTCGTGTATAGCTTTCCCATTTGACATTATATATATATATGTATATATATATAAAACGTAAACTATAATTATGTCTTAAAATTTTTGTATTTAATAAGTGAATAAGGCTTTTTGTCATTAATTTGTGTTATATATGATGTCTATTGTGCACATTGATAATTAATTGATGTTTAATAAAATTTGATCGGCTAACTTATAAAGTTTAAGCAAGTGAACAAGTGCCGTTTAACACTTGTTTTGTGTTAAATGGACGTGAAAGTATATAATCGAAAGCAGATAGCACAGTTCGATGTTCAATGCAAAGAGCCGTTCGTTGTACCCTCTATTCCTTTAGCGGCGGACCGAGTCCCGTGCAGACGAAATCTCTATTTGTATCTCTTATTAGTGTTAAGGCTAGATTCTAGTGTTAACTAATCTTTAGACAGTTAACGCTCGCTTGTCGCATCTATAAATCTATTATCTATACTTTTGCTTTTTAATATTGTATTGGCGGGCGAGTTTATGGACGGGGGTTCCCCGCCGGCCACTGCCTCGTTTCTCCCTTATATATTAACTTATAAACCTTTTTTTCGCCTGAAAGGTGTCGGGTCCTAAGTAATATACATTCCACGCGGTCAAACCATGTTGATTTTTATAGATATCTGTTTATTTATGTTTTCCGTTTGTGCGTCGGGCCGGATGTAGTCTGTGACTAATGTTTTTAAAACTCAAATGGCTGCTTCTATGATGGAAACTAATGGAGTTTTATTATTTACAATTGTATATTTATTTCGTTCAACCCCCTCAAACACGTTGTGTTCTCGACGCTATGGCCGCGCACGTTAGTTCAGAGCTTACTATGTAACCGTTTGTACTTTATACATCGCATTATATTTACATTTGATGGCACTG
This sequence comes from Ornithoptera priamus, assembly GCA_029034505.1. NCBI lineage: Eukaryota > Metazoa > Arthropoda > Insecta > Lepidoptera > Papilionidae > Ornithoptera > Ornithoptera priamus. Next base: position 1,200,510 of record JARDWD010000527.1, on the reverse strand, counting down.
TTATTGTCGTAGCCCATTTAAGTTATTTGTTAAGGAGTCTTTATCATGTCTATTTTCTAGTAAGAATTATTCATAAATATATGTATATTAATATAAAACTCGGCGAAGAGGGACAGAGAGAGAGGAGGGTTGAGCCGATTTCGACGCGCGTTCGTATCGTCGCCACTTATACACTGAGCTGTTGTACGTTCGTTGAGAAAATGTTTCTCTTTAACCTGTTTGTTAGCATTGGAAATGAAAGATGATTGTTGATTACGGTGATATCACTGCCTTCTCGTCTAAATTCTTAGAATTAAACGTGTGTTCATTGTACCGATCGGCGTCTGTGTAGATTTCAAAATGTTTCCACTTTATTCGTCGGCCGCATCGTGAACTGAAACCGGAACTTGTCATTGTCACAAAGTTATGGAGTGTCACACGGCGATGGTTGTATCCGCGAGCACAAGCCTGCTGCATTTATTCGCATTGAATGTTAATAATCACTTCAAATCGGTTTTAACGGCAGCTTCGTTAATATTGTGACGATAGTGTGTATGTAATAGTCTAAAAGTTTTCCCACATAGTTAATGTTGTTAACTAATTAATTTGTGCCCTCTTCTTCTTATATAGTTGAATGTAAATCGCTCGGAATTGTTGTGCCCGTTCAATGCAATCGATGTTGACGTCGATACAAAATCGATATTACACGGACGCTTCTATGTCCCATCTCTTAATAATTATTTGATTAAAAAATAGAAGTAATGTCGTGCAAGTTGATATTGTATTATTTGTTAAAAAAATAATAATTATTATTTTTGCCGCTAATTCGACCATAGACTAATGATTTCTTAAGGGAAGCGACAGGAAGCGCCCGTGGCCTGAATTGTTTTAACCCAGCGAGCTTTTTAATGTGGAGATGTTTTGTTGTTTTATATGATAGTTTGCATTTAAACAAGTTGGTACATGACAAGCTGTAAGCTCCTCCATGGCGTAGGGGTGCAGGAATTATTGAATAACGTTTTAATTTTGATTAAGTGACGGTAATTTATTGTGTAACTACGATGGATATTTTTTTATGTTGCATAGAAAATAAATTTTAAGAAATTAGAGTCAGCTCTTTCATTTTCCTTTCCTGTCCATACGTACCTCCCAGTTATCGGCGAAAGACGAATCACATAATTAATTAATAAATTTGATTGATAAAAGTACACACAGTACAAGTACTTATTCGTAAGTGAAGGAGACCGCTGTCGTAGAAATTACTGACCTAACTAATGTCATAGGAGACTGACTGGAAAAATTGGTCATCCAGCGGCTTGTGACATGGCAGTAAATTGACAATATGAGGGGTGATAGATAATCCAAACCGTCTAAATATTTTTGTATGCCGTTGACTATTATCCGGCTTCGAAGAATACACTAGCGAAATGTAATACGGTTCAGCTGGCATACATTTTGAGTCAGATCTTACTCTTCAGTCCAATCTTGTGGGTTCCGCGTGAGCAACGAGGCCACGACTATTGCACCCCTGTAGCTGGTAAGTGCAACAAGAACCGTTTTGGGGAGAGATAGTCTCGAACATTGAGGTACTAAATCTAATTCATTAAATGATTAAATTATAGTTACCATTTGTCTCTCTTCTTCTTCTTTCTCCTGCCCTGGTCCCACTTTATGTAGGGTCGGCACAACATGTTCTTCTCTTCCAGTCTCGCCTATCAGCCGTCATCTCATCGGTTACCCCTTTCTTACTCATGTCATCCTTCACGCAATCCATCCATCTTTTCTTAGGTCTACCTCGACCCACATATCCCTCCACATTCATATCTAACATTCTTCTTGTTATATGACATTCATCCCTTCGCATAATATGTCCATACCACGCTAATCTATTACTTCTCAACTTATCCGTCACCGGCGCTACTTTTAAACTTCCTCTGATATAGTCATTTCGTATCTTATCCCTTCTTGTCACTCCACACATCCATCTCAACATTCGCATCTCCATCGCATGTACTCTCTTTTCATCCTTATTTTTGATTGCCCAACACTCAGAACCATACATTACGACAGGTCACAGTAGTCCCTACTACTTTTTTTTACTTTTTGTCTCATTATTATATTTTCACCTCCCAAATATATTGGATGTAATTTTTTTTTTATATTAGACAATACTGGGTTATACCTTACAATAGTACTTTTCATATTAAAAACAAAATGTGTAACGAATATTTTTTATATTTAATGTATTCGTATCAACTGAATCTATTTTTCTCAACGAGATCTTCATCTGATGATAAGTGAGAGTTCTGCTCATTTTAATATTGCTATGATAGTATACACAACACCAAATTTTGCACTTCGTCTTGAGGCATGAGACGTAAAATCCCGTTACTTCAGTAATTTCATTAGCTACAGCGCCCTTCAAACTGGAAGATTAATATTTGAACATTGCTGTTGGGCGGCAGAAACAGAAGTTGCTGTGGCTTTTACCTCGACGACCTCTGCCAACAGAGACCTACCATCAGTAACAAGCAAATTTTGCACATCTACCCTACTTAATTTTTTACTAAAACGTTTACTCCGCATAGTACAGGTGAGATTTTCAAATATCAGCTTATATTTAAACAAGAATGTAGCAAAGTTAGTATATGAAAGAAGTATGAAGAAAGAAGAAGTATTGATTTATCACCATATCTTCGGAATTACTAGAAGTAAATGTTCAAAATTTGCCAGAGATATTGCTTCTGCCGATTTAGAGGTCTGTTTAAAATAGATTTTACAAAATTCCTTTTTCAAAGGGAGTTGCGAAACTACTCTCCCCCAAAGGGAGTTGCGATACCCTACTCTCCCCAAAGGGATTTGCGATACTCTACTCTCCCCCAAAGGGAGATGCGGGAGTGTTAATAACCGGCAGGCGATTGCAGTTGCTCTCAAGGAATATTTCTGACAAATTTCTAATCTAAATTTTAAATATAATTCTGTATCACGTCCAACGGGTAAGGAATGTCTTGTAATACCTATGCTAACAGATCACTAGTATTAACCATCTATCTATATACTGTTAATCTGTCAGATGATTGCTCAGTTTTTTTAGTATAAAATAAAAACTAAAACTGGTATATTATCAGTAACTAATGGTTTTAAAAGTATTTTTATCAATGTAACACTTATATTGCTGTCTTGTTGAGTGTTAATTCTTCAATGTGACAGAATGAGATACATTTACGTATTAATAATGTTAACAAGTGAGCAGCTATTTAAAAAAAAATTGAGAAATAATATCTTTAAAGAAATATAGACAAAATATTTTTCAGTCGTTTTCTACCAGACTTACGTATTAATGTTAACGCGATGTCGAACTTGAAGTTTCGTGCAAGTTTTTCAGTCGACTTAAACGATGTCCTGTTAGCCTGCTATGTTCAAACATTCCGCTGCTATGGCAACGGCGTAGAGCTCAGATTCGTGTGAATTTAAGATAAGGCGCGACAAAGTTATCCCATGTAGTGGAGTCACAAAATATTGGCAGTGTACATTTGAACGCGTCTTGTGGTGCATGTGTCGCAGTGACGGATTTAATTCGTAAAAAAAAACTTATTTTGATCGCGGTCCGTGTATTAGATTCCTTTTAAATTATGAGACAGTGCTTAGTGGATTTACATTGAAGTTTTTCCGAAGGACACACAGCAGGTAGACACATCTTTTTTGCCGCATAATAATTTGACTTGGCGAAATTTGATCGGGATGAGGTGAGATCGTTGATCCCACTTATGTTTAATTGTTTAACGATACACATCGAGTGCGTTCTGAACGCTCCTCGTTCTTGAAGCCGTCCGTCCGTGTGCAAATATCAAACTCAACAGCACTTAACACATTTAAACAGTGTGAACGTATACCTTTATAAGTTACTTAGTTTATTTCTACTGTACAATGTACTGCTTAACTACGTTCAATTATTACTTATCGTATATTTGTCAAATAAAATACTTAAATAATATAAATGTTTTGAGGAACTCGCCTTGTTGTTTATTCGTTTACACAGACAGATTCATAGAGAGCGTGTAGATAAATTTAAAGAGAGAAAAAAACGTAAACAATTCTATGTGGCAGATGTAAACATCGTGTTATTAATAGTGTCCCAATGCGTACTGCCGGCTCGCTCCGCACCACGTCCGGGACCGAAGCTCACTGTTAATTAATTATCTGTTTCTTTAACCGTTAATTGCATCGTTAACCGGTTTTAAAACCGAAACCCGCCGGCTGATGTAAAAAAAAAAGTATTGAAAGGATATCTTTGCCCAAAAACTATAATATTAGACAATAGATTTAGAAAGGACACGGTTTTTGTTTATATATTTTTTATTAAATAACAACTAATTTGTACTTATTTAAACTTAACATACGTGTTTATAAATTAGAAAATTATTTAATGTTTTATATTAAAAAAAAATTTCAACTCGCAGTTGATCTAATGTATAACGTCGTCAGTCGCGTTTTGAGGTAAATCTTTAAAAAACATTAAAATTATAAGAAATGTCACATTTTATATACAGAACCCTAATAAATTAATGTGTCCAAAGTTCCTGTAAATCTATAAATAGTTGTGGAGGCATTAAAAATGGACGAATTAAGCGGTGTGGTGAGGCGGGGGCCGCAGCGGCCGGGCGCGGACGGGAGCGTCCGCCGGACTGTGGCTTTTTTCCTTTTACTTTGTTACCTGTTCCCGAACGGGTACCGACCGCTAGCTGGTTAGCCTAACAAGTGCGGCGCAGGGGTGCCGCACCTTTTCTCATATACCCTTTTGTTCAACTGATAATGGTTTCAGTTTTGCACCACAGCTGCTTCAATTGTACAATGTCGGTCGAAATGACGGACTACGGGTTCCTGCATGACACCCATGAGGGGAAGACAGTTACAACTATCTACCAGTGTCGTTTTTGTTTATATTACCCATCTACCCGCATTGGGCTAGCGTGGTGGGAAGTGGTAAGAATACCCCATATGAACACCACCAAACGACTGAAGGTCGCGGGAAGCCACTGGTTTCGGGCAGCGCAGGACCGGTCGATGTGGGGATCCTTAAAGGAGGCCTATGTCCAGCAATGGACGGCTGTCGGCTGATGATGATGACGATGACGTCGTTGTTTTTCTGTGTGTGGGAGTCGGACAAGTATGAGTAATGGGATCAATAAGGGGGTTGTTTCTATGTTATATCTATGAACCCGTAGTTAAGCTATTCAACCCACAAAATAACTGTTTAATCGCACGCTGTTATTAAAGAGCGATTTCACAAAATGCTGCATATAGGAGATATCAAGAGATTCGTTAACGCGTCACGAGATTTCCAAAACTATTAGACATAAACACTCAGTATTTTGTAGAAATATTGCTTCTGGCATTAAGAGATCAGCTAAGAATGGATTTTACACAATTCCTCCCCCATAAAGAGTTGCGGGGGTGTTAAAAGGTTAATTGGCGGTGGTAGGTCTCTGCTGCTGGAGACCGTCTAGGAGGGTACCACCGCAGCGCCTATTTGTACCGTCAAGCAGTGGTATGCAAACATTAATTACTGGGGTAACGAGACTCGAGCGACAAGCTCAATGTGGTGATGTGTATACCATTCCAACTAGCGCCACGTTATGGTCAGACTTATCGTTTACCATCAGATGAACCCGCTCGTCTAGTCGCTTAATGAAATAACAATAATAATGGGATGGGGTTCGAGGGGTGGCAGGTTAACGCCGGGCGAGAATATTTCTGACAAATTTCAAGTCGATATTTCAAATCTAAATCTATATTAGGGTCAGCAAAGCGGACGAGGAACTAGTTACTAAACATACGATACCAGCCGCACATCCGTCTCATGAGAAACAAGCCTGCTAATGCTGTCCATTATTATGGATATTAATTGGTGTATACCTCATTCCCCAACTAGGATGTAGTCACAATTCCTATGCCTCAATAGTCTACTTATATCTTCTACCATATAATCGTAGTCTATGGTCGAGGTCCCGAAATATGCAACTGCGTTTCTTTAAGAGTGGCTGTAGTACAGTTTAGTATGATTAGGTACATGTTAAGTGGTTTTTTTTTAATATTTTGCATCGTAGGCGCAAAGTCGCGGGGTCATTCCCATTTCGCAGCGCACTTTATCACAGGATGCGTCTGTCGTTACCGGCGAAGGACACATTTGGAACATTCAATTATAATTTTTAACCACCTAAATATGACAACGGAAATCATAAGAATATTGAGATTTTTTTGGCCACCACTCCTCCCCTAGCATCTTTAAAAGGTGCTTTACAATCAGGAGTATAATATTCATATCTAGTCCTCCTTCATTTCTTATCTGCAATGGTATATTTAACACATATTATATATATTAATTCTAACACTTGAGCTATATAACTTATGCTCTGAACAAGGATATGGATATATACTGAAGAATAGAAGTAGACTTGTAATCTTGTTATTATCTCGTTCAGATCGTGTACATTTCACCTCGTGTACCATGTATTAAGGTATCGGTAATTGTTTGAGCGGATTCTGGGATTTCCGAATGTTTTCACTTAGAATTTTTCCATCAGATCACCAAGATCTAAATGGCACTGTCAATATTAAGTCTATTTCCCGCTATAACCAATGATGCAGTCTAAAAGGAATGTATTCACCTTCTCCATAGCAACGGCTAACATGTTTTCTTTCTTGGTTCAATTTTGTTCACCGAAGTGGTGGTGGGGTTTAGTGGTGGTAAGGGTTTTGCCAAACCGCAATAGGTACCTGCAATCTAGTTACTCTGCCGCTATAACAGCATTGCTGTTTTCCATCCGACCGTCTAGATAGGTCCTAAAGCGGTTCCTATTGCAACCGACAAACCGTAGTGTGCATACATTAATGTGTTCTGGTTTGAAATAAGTTATAACTACTGAAGTTACTGGGGTAACGAGAATTAACATCCCATGTCCCAAGGCGACGAGCGCAATGTGGTGCAGTGTATACCACCCTAATAAGCGCCATATCGTTATGTGCAGGCGTATCACATACCATCAGGTGATCGTTCCACGTAAATAATGCTAATAAAACCTTTTAAAAACATGATTTTTTTTAAACAGGATCGATTTTTTTCTCCGTCTCATGATCAAATGCGTCATTAGTACAATCATCTGTCTTCGTTTTCAGTATATTTCAATAATAAGTACTTATCTTTATGGTCAATAAATGTTCCTAAAATCGATTAGTTGGAGCACTCCTTTCTTCTCGTACATAAGTTCTTTATATAATCTATTTCTTATATATATCTATTCTTTATATAATTTATATACTGTTTATATCTTCTACGCTGCCAGATAAGCCACGGTAAGGCCAATTCATTCATACTGCACCTAGTTTCAAGATACAGCAATGTTTCACCAGCTAAGGTCACTACGCAGAACAAATTAACAAGGTTTAAAGATAACCGTTAAGTTAATTGAATTCCATTTACATACCAACTTGATTAAGGCTCAGATCATGTTAAAGTTAATCATAACAACAACTATTGCAACATTGATTATCCATCATTGTCATCAGCCGATAGATGCCAACTGCTGGACATTGATGGTTAACGATCTGTTAATATAACTAGTTTTTTTTTATACTACGAAGCCACGAAACGAGTGGGACGATCACCTGATGGTAAATGATTCGCCTGCCCATAACAAAGTGGCCCTAGTTAGGATAGTATACACTGCACCATATTGCGCTCGTAGACTTGAGTCATAAGATGTTGGGTCGCGTTACCCCAATTTCTTTAGCTACAGCACCCGTCAAACCGGAACACAGTAATGTCTGCACACTGCTGTTCGTCGGCTGCAATAGGCGCTGCGGTGGTACCTATTTAGACATCCGGCAACATGATTTTTATTTTTAGTGATGGTTTCCGTCGCTGGTAACCGTCTAAGTAGACACCAGAGCAGTAGTATGCAAACATAACCTGTCCAAGAATTATAAGTTGCCTTTAAAAACCCGACTTTCTAATTATATTAAACAACTGTATTTAGTGTTATTATATATAGTTAAGGAGATCATTGTTATGATTACCACGAGGGTGTTGTGATCAATTTATGACCAAACCCTCTAAATATTTAGGAAAAAAATAAACCCTTATTTTTTAATATAATTTGAACTAACACTTCATTTCACACGTGCAAAATCGAGAAATGTGAACCCAATGTTGTCAAGTGAATGACGCTGAAGATGAAGCCAGCTTTCCCAGAATCCTCTGGACTCTTAAGACATACATTACACAGAGATAGATATAATTACTCTTCTGTTTAATCAGTTGCGTAGTTTATAATGACGACAATAAAAACTGTAGTTCACACTAATTATAGGTTATCTGTGAACGAGCGCGGGTCGCTTGTGGTAAGCTGTGTTTACTTGTAGTGCGATAAGTGCGCCGCGATCTTTTTTAAGCTACAATTGATAAAGTACTAAAATAACTTAACGTTTAGATAAATAAAACATTTGATCATATTTAATGTACGCGTTTAATGTCGTTTTGTTTGTGATTATCACTCTTTTCAGTATTGAAGCAGTAGTGAAGTAATGACGCCATTGACAAAATAGTAAGTTTATATATTATTTCTCTGCGTGATTAAATTAGAAATGAGGAGGTCCGCAGGAGAACTAAGGTTACCGACATAGTCCAAAATATTTCTAACTTCAAGTAGCAATGGGCAGGACACATTACTCAAAGGACTAACAGCCGATTGGGCACCAAAGTCCACGAATGGCGACCGGGTGCCGGAAGACGTAATGTTGGCACGCCCCCCACCAGATGGTCCGACGATCTGGTGAAGGTTGCGGGAAGCAGCCGGATGCGGGCAGTGCAAGATCGATTGATGTGCAGATCTTTCATCATCGTCATCCTCAGCCGATAGAGGTCCACTGCTGGATATAGGCTTCACCCAAAGATCTCCACATACAATCAACATCGCCTCCGGTATCGCCGGCACTAGGGGCTGTCGTATGTAGGGGATTTATATAGTGGGGTTTGGGCCATTTCCCACCACATCAATGCAGCTTGACCAGAGCCTCGTTTGTTGTTTAGTAGGGTGCACCACGAGCAGGTGCAGTTGGTTTGGGTCCCGTGAGTTGTGCAGGATCCCTTACACCCTTGAGATCTTTGGGTAAGGCGTATGTCCAGCAGTGGTCGTCTGTCGACTGGTAATGATAATACCAAAATTGCTCTCAATATATGAGACAGTGTTCTGGCGATTCTTCACCACACACGGATTCATAAACATTTACCACTATGTGTTATTGAAGTCATTGTAGTAAGAAAATATATGATTTATGTATTCGTTATTCACGTATACAATATTTGTTACAAAGACAACAATTACAAAATTGAATATTTGTATCTATTAGACATATGTAGTCGGAAGAGATCATACTCCTCCCTCAAGGATCTTCACACCGATCGGTTCAATCGCTGAATAAATATTTACATGTACTTAATGAAAACGAAAAACGTTCGACGAAATCTTAAATATTTCCTCAAGGTCTAGACAAAAAGGTTGCGCGCCCCGGCCGATAGATCTACGTGTCCTCTTTTTTGTTTACACCTTTTGTTAGTATAATTCGACATCGGGAGCGGAAGATAGAAAAAAAAAACGCTGTACACATTAGTTCTTGACAGGGGATATTTGATGAAGTCGTCGGGTTTTCAAGAGCGGGCGTTTCTCACGATAACACCATTGTGGGAGCCCGTCCCCACGCACCAATCAATTATGTTAACTGTGAAAAGTTAATTTTTTTTATATATATATATATATACCTTTTACATCCCTACCCTGTCCCGGGGCGATTTCTTACGGTTATTAAGACCATTATACGCCACTTACGAGGTCATTATAGACGTGGATTGAACCAGGACAAAAATCCATGCGTCAGTCAGAAGATTGTTTATAGAAATAATACAAACTGTTTTAATGTCTCAAATAAAAAAAAATTAAACACTAAAAAATGGAATCGGAGTGGTGTAAGCTGATGATGATAAGCTTAATTGCTGACCAACTTAATAAAAAAATATTAAAACATTAACGGGAACCATCGAAATGTATTGTGCAAACTTTACTGTTTGTAAGTTTGAAGAGTGTAGTAACTATGGAATTACGAGAATAGAGTTTTACCTTAAAATTATTACAAAGAAAGTAGAAACTAATTTCAAGATATTGTTTATGTAAATAATGAAACTAGTCAGATTACTTCTTCCGTTATCATCAAAGCAAACAGCACCTGATAGCGCGATCAAATATTACACACAGAACATTACTTACTATAGCGTTATGTATGCACCCTCACCTGTCACCACCCTCAAACTGAACATTGTTAATTTAGACAATATTTATGTGAAATGAGGAAAGATATTTTATTCTATATACACACTAGCTAGTCCCCATCCGCTTTGCTGGCCGTATTATAAAATTAGACTTGAAACTTGTCTGAAATATTCCTTGACGGCAACCGCAACCGCGAATGACTTTCTATAACCAACCGTTACTATAGCAACCGCATAAATATTACCACATGAACATGTTTATATATATATATAAGTTAATTGGATATTAAATGATGTAGTGATCTATGAAATTCAATAAATAAATAGACTATAACCACGTACAAATCAAGTCGCGTCGATTGCTCGTGTTCCCATGTCGATACGTCCACTAGTTTTCACGTGATTGGCGAACAAACAAAACTCAATTATATTATATACATATATATAAAGATAGTAAGTAAATATTCAAACTTATTTAACTATATGATTTTCATAAACTTTCTAACGACAATAAAACTATGAGAACTTGAATTCTAAGTAATTAATACGAGAGCAAAGTGTCATACGGAACTGAAGACGGTAAGTTCGATCCTCGATGAACTTAAGTAAGGTAAGTTTGCGAGAGATATGTGACTTCCGCCTACTCGCACTCAACCAGCGTGATGGATTATGATATAATTGATGAATATGGTAGTGTTATGTCTGTTGCCGGGGGCCGTCCAGGTGGGTACCACCGCAGCGCATATTGCAGCCAACACACAGTACTGTGCTCCAGTTTGGAGGTAGTAATAGCTAATGTAATTACTAGAGTAACGAGCATTAACGTCTTATGCCTCAGGGGGACGTGCACAACATGGTATAGTGTATAACATCCGGTAACCTCAGGTGAACAACCCGTTCGTCTCGTCGCTTAACTGAATAAAAAAAATCTCTACGTGAGCAAGTGATTCAAGTCTTAAAACTGGGATAAGAAATTGGGGTTGTTATGCTATATTTATTTTAAATTACTATGGTAATTTTGAATTATAATCTACAAAAATATACCTAAAACATAAGTAGAACAAAATAAAGCATCCGATATCCGGATTCGTATTCACGTGAAACTAATTTTGCGAGAACCGTGTAAACTAACACTGTGCAACCAAGTATCAGTTACTCTCCAATACAGCATGAAGTCTAGGTTTCGTGTTACTTTTAGGGTTACCAACTTTATGGCTATAGCTTATTACTTTATCAACTACAGTAAATATATTATTATATAATTAATAAACAATACGCGGGAATAAGGTGCACCTTGTTGAATAACAGACGAGGCTCTGACGGCTTACCAACCTAGACCAGCGTGGTGGATTAAAGCCCAATTCCCCTCAATGAACTCTGTGGAGATCTTTGAGGGAAGTCTATGTCCAGCAGTGGACATCTATCGGCTGATGATAATATAGTAACTGATAAATTAAATGTCATCAAAAGACAAGGTGAAGAATAATCTGAAAACTTCTATATTCTTCAAGCAAGACATTTACACGAGAATTATATATTTATGTAAAATCTTTATACGCGACACCTAAAATAATGTTTTTTTTAAAAAAATCCGACCTTGGTGTGAGTACGGTCTATTTTAACCAGTGTATTTCTCGCTCTCATACTGCTCTACTTTCATTTCTACAGCATCGCCTGAGTGAAGATCTGAAATACATAAAAAAATTTCACTTATATTGTTCTTCCTTCTTTAGTTTTACATTTCTTATTACTAATACTCTATATCACCGTTTTCTATCTTTTCTTCTATAGAACAGTCTGTTTCTTCTTATCTAATTTTTATGTGTTCCGTCTGATTGTATCAGATATGGACATTAATAGGCATTCTCTACCACGATGTTCTCGCCTGATGTTGAGCGGTAACCGCAGCTTATACCGCCAATAACGCCAGAGCTACTACTTGACGTGCTGCCGAACCTGCAGAAACCTTTTCACGCTCTTTTTGAAGAACTTAATATTGTAGCTCCTAGGGAAAACCTCGACAGGCAACACGTTCCACAATTTGAGTCGTCTCGGGAGAAAACATCTCTGGAACCGGACAGTGCGTAACCACTGCGGTTCAAGGATATGAGGGCGAATTCCCTGTCGATGGCGAGCAGTTCAATGATGAATTGTGGCCATGACATCACGCCAAACGGTTTATCAGAACAAATCTTGTTATAGAGTAGAGGGATGCTGTGGTAGATGTGGAAGAACATTAGGATTTAGTATCGGGCACGTATTAAGAAGCAAATTAATTAACTGGACTAACAAGATTTTAAATGTTATGGCTTAAAGCGAGGAGCACATAGTGCAGTGTATATCATCCTAACTAACGCCACGTCGTTTGAGCACCATCAGTCACCATCAAGAAGACGCTTCTACTGAATAACAAGAATAAATAAAGAATGTGTTTACTTAGTGTATGCTTGTTTACCTCCGGTTGTTATGAAAGTATCGTATTTCTTTCCACGTGTAGTACAACAATGGAATACCAGTTTACCATTTCATTTGAATATTAGCTGACGAGCATCCTCACCAGCACAACCTCATTAGTTAAAGGTATATTAAAATTGGACCTGTATGTTATTGTGATTTAATTATTATATTGTGCCCACGACTATTTGTGTTAAAATAAGGAGAAAAAAGCTCGTAGAGAACTGCTTTTTATCAATGATGGTGGCAGGTAAAGAGGTTTGATAATATCCCATGCCGTCAATAAAATATCTAAAGGTTTCGTCACGAAATTGAACCAGTGTTATCCGTGTTAAAAGGTAAGCGTTTAACCACTGTACTATGGAAGCAATAAAAGGCTATAAATAGCACATGAAGCGTCATGGACAGGAAAATAATATTATATACATATGCGAAAAACTATTGACATTTCCAGTATTTATATAAAATCACGATGTTAATGTATTAATAAAATATGTAAGAGCTCGTAGTGGTTATCTGCTTTTACGAAGAGCACGCCTCTGCGTGTGGCCGACTACACGGCGCCGTGTGAGCAGAAGCGTGCACAGATATTTCGCGTATGGGTATGCACACTCAAAATCCCTGTGATTATATATGGATAACAAAACAACTTAGTCATTTTAATTCACGTTATCGCATACCTACTTGACCTACCTTCTGTAAATACTTTAACACGCGCACAATAAATCATTTCTTCTCTCCATATTTGCATACTCTCACACACCCTACACACAATTCCATAACACTGACTCGCGCACATGTAATAGCAATAATTCAACTGGTTTGCCAGGAGACTGCCTCCGCCATATTTTCAAGCCCTTGGAACTATCATCATCAGCTGATGGACATGGCCTATATTTGTACGCAACTTTCTTTTTAAGAAAGTTTTTTAAATATTATTTATTACGTTTAAGCACCTAGAGTATGTAGAGCTTATTTGTCTGTACGAATCACATGCCGTTGATGCCTGCAGTGTTTCTGGTGCAGCATGAGGTGGCCGTCCGCGTGGGCTGGGGCGCGGCTGTGCGCGGGCGTGGCGATCACCATGTCGCTCAGCATGACCGCCGGCCGCCGCGACTACAAGGAGTTCGACGCCAAGCAGGCCTCCGACATATCGCTGTGGATCGACGAGCGACAAGTCCGGATGTTCAGTGGTTAGTAACCCTTCATACATTTTAAGGGAATGCCCAGGGGCTTCCTGTGGCACTAACTTACCGTATGTTCTCGGTAATACGACTATTGAACTTAACGCTATATTAAATGCGCTTAAAATATTCTGGTTCTCTTATGTTGTCAGCCAGAATACAGCAGTGCTGTTATAACAACAGATTTCTAGTATGCAGGTGATATTAGGGTGGTCTCATTCAATCTCCTGTACATGTTACTCCAGAATAGAAACAGAGCTCACCACGATACACGGCAAGCGGTCAGCTGCTGAACCAGGAAGACAACATAAAGCACTGCGTTTTTAAAAAACACGACTTCCATAAGAAAACATTAAAATAAATGATTTTTCACAAGACAATAAGTAGAAAACTATTAAGTTATTGTTGAATTAAGTTACTGGTAAAAATTAACGTGGTTTTAATTGTTACTTTTTTTATTTTACGAAGCAACGAGACAAGTAAAATGGTAAGTGATACTGCTACCCATAAGAACGTGGCGCTAGTTAAGTTAATATACACAGCACCACATTGTGCTCGTCGCTTTGAGAGATATGATGTTATGTCTCGTTACCCCAGTAATTACACTAGCTACAGTGCCCTTCAATTCGGAACACAGTACTGTTTGCAGGCTGCAATAGGCGCTGCAGTGATTCCTACCTAAACTGTCTCCGACAACAGTCTGCATATTGAACAAACCCTAAGCGAACTAATGTAGAAAATTTTCACCAAACTTCCGTTTCAGGTATCTCAATGCAAGTGTTCGCGATACTGAACGGGCACATATCCCCTTACATCCTGGACCCCAATTTCTCGCACAAGCTGCCGACCATACCGTCCGAGGTGGGCTACGTGAACTTCACGTGGCGCTCCAAGAAGCGATACCACTACCACTTCGACACACTCACATCCTCAGACCCTAAGCTGCTGAGGCCGCCTGTTCTCTCCATTAAGACACAGGGGCGGGTGCCTAAAGCTCCGAAAGGTACAACTTTACAATTCGTTTACCAATCTCAATAATCCATATTGAATACAACGGCTTTTGATTATAGTAAAATAGTATTAATAATAAGACTTAACTACAAAGTTTTTTTTTTTTTTTGGGTCTTTAAAAGGGTTATGATGTCCATAACAATTATATAGACATATTTATCTATCAGTTTATATATACATAAATCAGAATAAAATTAAAGTTAAACATGCAATGCCTTGCCCTGCCTAAAACACTGAAAAAAGGCTTTGTTAGATTTATTAATCTCTGACATTTTTTTTTTTTGTTAAACGTGGGGGAAATGCGTGCGCATGCCCGTCCTTGCGGGGGCAAGGACAGGTTATGTCGGACTTACACCGACTAAAACCCCCACGATGTTCCTCTTCGTCGCTTTATGGCGGGGTTACGGGAATGCTCTCGCACACATCCACGACCCCGCCGGCGCTGGCCGCATGACGCAGCCCCACCTCGGTATGGAGGGAAGAAACCCTTCCATCTCTGTGGGGGCACGTCGAAACATAGAGCGTGCCCCCTCTTCGGCGTCTTGCAGTTGCGCGGGCAATGGATACCCCAGAACCCATCGCCCAGAGGTCATGGGATCCAAAAGAGAAAACTCTCTCGACTTCCTGCGGCGGATCTGATGTTTGGCCCGCCGCCACCCATTATACAGCCGCAGAGGATAGTGAGAACGGCGCATCGTTGTACACTCGTCTTCTCCCGCGACCCCACCGCCGCCGCATTAACAGTGCGGCACCGCTTAGTCGCAGAGGGTACTCCCTCCGCGACTCCACCTCGGCTGCAAGGCGCAGTATGAAACCGCCCCTGCAGCTCCCGGCGCGCGTCTTGTGAGCTCTCAGGTGGGCCTCAGGACCTCTAACCCAAAGCGGCCGCCTCGGGCCGGCCGGGTAGGTTCCTCTTCGCTTCACCGTGGGCAACTCAGCCACGGCTACTAAGCCCCTCCGCCACGACATGGCGAGAACCTGTTGGGAGAATCTCTGACATAAAATGGCTATGTTCAGCATTGGTCAGCGATAGTTTAAAATGACGATGCTGAATATTAAATTTGTTAATTATCTATTTATTTTAAATAATATTTTTTGAATGAAAACTGTTTGTGCTTGACAGTACCACTGGGTGTTAAGTAGCGATGTGCTCTGCAGTAGCGAAGCGCACTAACTTATTATTACTTTGAAGACACCCACGTTGTATTGAAAGTGCGATACTGGCTCCCTCGGAGACTTCGCAAGGTCTTCTCGTCTAAAATCCCTCAGTGCCTGAAGCCCAATGTCTTCCAACACTGCGTGTTGTCAGTGATGACCTACGGCTTCAAAACCTGGTCGCAAGCTATGGACCTCATAAGAAAGTTCAGTGTAACTTAGCTGGTGTGGAGAGAGTCATGCTTGGAGTGCTGCGTGATTAAATCGGAAATAAGGAGATCCGCAGAGGAACTAAGGTCACTGACATAGCCCTATGAGTTGCGAGACTTAAGTGGCATTGGACGGTCCTCATAGTTCGTAGAACCGATGGACTTTGGTAACTTAAAGTGCTGGTATGGCGAACCCGCACCTGAAGACGTAGCGTTGACAGATCCCCAACTAGGTTGACAGAGGACTTCAAAAGAATCGCTGGGAGCCACTGGATTCAAACAGTGCAAGGCTGTGCTTCATGTAACACATTACAAGAGATATATGTTCAGTAGTTGAAATGATGATGACGATGATGACTTCCAGTACTCAACTCCATAAGTACGGACACAGTTCATTAATTTATAAGGAAACTTTGTTGTTGACGAAGTGTTTGTTGTTCGCAGAGTTCAGTATATTCTTGATATGCCTGGGCAACAACAGCGGTGTGGCGACCTTTGAGATTGGGCTTGTCCTCAAAAACGGCCGCAACATCCCTCTAAAAGGCACCCCACTAAGATTAAATCTAAAGAAGGAATGCGCACAGAGAGGTGTGTATTTAGAAAGGACAGGTATTGTATCGCCCACGCATTTTTAACACTTCAACACTTGACTTTCTGTTATTTTGATCGTAACAACAAAATAAGAAAAAAAAAATTACACCGTTTATAATAAATTCATCACAAGTAACAGAAGGGCGGGCGTAACGCTTTTAATTTTCTTTGCTGGTTTATCTAATAACATTTTCTCTATTTACTTCCGACATTCGATTAAGGATTTTATAAAAAAAAAATCTCAAAGCTTATTAATGGAACCTCTCATGCTTTGTCCGTGGACGGACGCGCGGGCGGCGCGGCGCAGCGCTCAGCACTAAACCACCGCATCACACCCATTGCGAACTGCCGCGAACGTCGCTTGCGCTACTAATAATACATTTGCAGAGGCGGCTACCACCAGCCACCAGCCACCAGTCGCTGTACCACTACATGCGTGCCGCTGTACCGTACGCGTCCCACGCGAACAATACGCCGATTGACATTTACGACTCTATTGTTTACGATTTTAATGAATAAATGTTTTACACTATACGCCATTACACTTCGCGGCGGAGACATAACAATAAAAGTTCGATGTGATCGTTTCGAAGAAATAGGATATTATTTAACTTGAACGTGCTGAGCCGTTGGCGCGCGTGTGATGTAGTGACCATTGTTGCAAACCGATCGATAATTCTAACCTCGAATATTTTACTTCGCAAATATCAAATACGTAATAGTATAAACATCCCAACAAAACTAACAGCTTTCACCGCTGGTAGGTAGGTTCCACCGCAGCGACTATTGCAGCTGGCTAACAGTAGTGTGCAAACATTACTGTATTCCAGTTTGAAAGGCGCTGTAGCTAGTGAAATTACTGGGCTAATAATACTCGATATCTTAAGCGACGAGCGTAATGTGGTACAGTACATATCGTAATAACCAGCCCGTATTGCTATGGGCGGGCGTATCACTTACCATCAGGTGAACGTTCTGCTCGTCTTATCGCTTATTTGAAAAATAAAGAAAATAGCTTCAAATTCATGAAACCATAATGTTACAGGAAGTTGTGATAGTTTAACTTATGAGGGGGCACATATGTTGTATGCCTGTTCGATCCCCATCAAGCTCGATCTTCCAGTGAAGTAGCATATCGTGAGGAAACCAACCTGATCCAAGGAGACCGATATGATTAAGCGGAAGTGCATCTGTTGGTTTTAACCACCGCAGCGCCTATTTCTATCGGCAAACAGTACTGTGCAAACGATACTGTATTCCGGTTTGAAGGTTGTAGCTAGTTTAGTTGGGTAACAACATTTGACATCTCGTCTCCGTCCGACGAGTGCAATGGAGCGTAGTGTATATCATTCTAATGAGAGCCAAGCGGGGTATTGGCAGGCGTATCATTTACCATCGGGTCCTTATCCGTCCGATCACTTCGTCGAATGAGGATATTAAGAAAGCTGTTGATTTATTTTTATTTCACCAAATATATAAGAACCGGTTATCGTATGCGTATCCGGTTATTTTGTTTTAGCAAGTGCATGCGAAATATATAATGGCGATGACACTGTGCAGTTAATGCAGTCAATAAATGTCAAATGTCGTTTGTTCGCGATGCACTAATACGCCATACAGTAGACGTCGCGAGATGGTGTTATATTAACCTGAATGCATTATTTTCCGGATGCCTTTCCACCGAGTACGCTGGTCGGCCCAAGCTGCGGTGCCTCCGCTCACAGAATTTACTGTTTTTAGGTTTGTACACGCTCGCTTCTTATTAACACTATATTATTTATATATATATATATATATAAAAATTGTTTATGGAGACAATGTACGTTAATATCACCATATCATCATCGTCATAAGTCGATAGAAGTCCACTGCTGGACATGCCTCCCCCAAAGATCTCCACATGTGTAGGGGGTTTATATAGGAGATTTGGGCCATTCCCCACCACGCTGGCTCAACGCGGATTGGTAACAGCCAGAGCCTTGTTCGTTGATTAGCAGGGTGCTACACGAGCAAGTCAGGTTGGCTTGAGTCCCGTGAGTTGTTCTGCCGGACCCCTTACACCCCTCTAATTTCTAAGTAGATACATATTATTATAAAAAAATATTTTATTTGATTACTTTTTTTATTAGATTATTATACAGTTGTTTATTTTATTTTAACATTTTCATTTCTTCATTATACTTGCTGATAAACTCTTCTTCTTCGACCAACTCTTAGCTTATGTGACGTGAACATTAAGAAAGTAATATATAAATAGAAGAGTTCGTGATGTCGCAGGGCCGGACCCGGAGTGCGACAAGAAGTGCGCCAACCAGGGCTGGTGCAACCACGAGAAGATCTGCCAATGCCCTGAGGGCTACATGGGGCAGCACTGTCGCACGGCGCTCTGCTACCCGCAGTGCATGAACGGCGGGAACTGCACGGCGCCGGGGCTGTGCTCCTGCCCGCCAGGGTACCAGGGCCGGCACTGTGAGGGAGGTACGTACGTACAACGGAGAATAGAATGTACTGGGCATTGAATGTTAGCAACAGTTTTTATTATATTTGTTTTTTTTTTAACATAAAATAGTCTTTTATAAATATTCCAATAGTCTACCACTGTGCACACTTAGGGATATTTTCCACATGGTACTCCTTTCTTCCGTACCATATAGAATATCCCAGCAGCATCCTTGTTATGAACAGTAGTGTCCTCCATCTACACGGTTTTAGATATAGCGATGGCCACTTTGCATCCGGTCTTGATGACTTCGGTAAGAGCCTTGTAGAACGGAGCCTGTTCGGCACCGTGGTCGATGCCCGTGTCGTGGTGCTCCTGCTCCTCGTCGCGGAACTTGGTTATTGTCTCGAGGATCTCTTTGTCCACGTTGGGGTCATCCATCAGGGTGCGCAACTGGTCGTTGTAGTGGTCCACTATGACCGTCTCGACCGCCACCGTGCACGCCATCGCAGCCTCCTTGCCGAGCAGTGCTGTGCCTGAAATGAATTGAGGAATATGTTTTAATTTAAAATTCTTTATTAATTAAAAACGATTCAATTATTCGTTTGATAAATGCAACCATAGACAATAATTTTTTTTACTTATAACTTTAAAACTTTGTTACTCGTTCGGTTGATTTACTGATTTTTTTTTAAATAAAAATATTTTTAAATATCTATCCATTAAACCATAAAAGACATTGTTCCAATTAAATTTCTGTTTTCATCACATAGGCCTCCTAATTGATTTCCAGTGCGACCGGTCCGATACTACCTGTATTCAATGATTCCCTGCGATCTTCACGAGGTCCTCACCAATATATGTCCGATCAGTTTTCTTTACGTTGATACCAGTTCAGAGCTACTCACCGGCTCCTAGTGCGAACCCGGCAACATTCCACAGGGGTGTCATGACGGTGGGTCTGACACGATACTTGCAGATCAACTCCTCGAACTTCGCGCGGTGTTTCTTCTCCTGGTCCCACATGTGCTGTATCAGCGGCCCTTCAGGCGTGTTGCCCAGTACCGCCATCTGCCCCGCGTAGATGCGATCCGCGCCCAGCTCGCCCGCGTGGTCCACGCGTATTATCTTATCCAACTATAATATAGGAGATTTGTGTTAGTTTTCAATACCACAATTCCACCAGATTCCCCAAGTCGATGAGGTGCAAAAAAATAATGTCACAAGACGTTCTCTTCTTATTAAATCTTTTGGGTCACAATTGTTTGAATAAATTTTTGTACGTCAAAACAGGACCCGGACAAGTTGGAACTGTCACTTGGTAATCAATGATCCCTCATAATAACAAGGTACAATAGGAGGTAAGCTGCCCATACTATTCTATCCATGAGGTGTAGTGTATACCATCCTAACTAGCGCCACGTCATGGGCAGGCGTATCACGTACCTTCAGGTGAAGGTTCCACACGGCTCGTCGCTAGGTTGAATAAAAGAAAAGAATTCCTCTTCCAATACTCTTATGAGGTCTGCAGCAACTCACTTGCGGGTTCTTCTTCCAGGCGGCCGTGTGTGTGTTTCGCGCATGGCGCAGTGCGTGCTGTGGTCGCAGCATGCTCAATCCTGAAATAGACAAATTTGCATTAACGTCGACGGGTCAGACACCGGTGACCGTATGCGTATTTTTACATGGTCTTATACCAATTGGACTGATTGCTCCATTTATTTGTTACAGGTATATGTTCGCAGAAGTGTCTTAACGGTGGTAAATGTATACAGAAAGACACGTGCGAGTGCCCGAAGGGATACTACGGACTCCGATGCGAATTTTGTAAGTTATATATATATATTAATAACTATATTTAATATATCAACAATATGTATAATTATAGCCACATAATTTCCATAGACATGTTTGGTTTATATACACATATCTGTTTGATGCAGCAAAGTGCGTGATACCGTGCTTGAATGGGGGTAGGTGCAAGGGTGTGAATAAGTGTCGATGCCCGGCGGGGCTGGGCGGCAACCATTGCGAGGTGGGGCGACGAGGCGGGGAGTGCGCGCGCCCCTGCCGCCACGGCGCCTGCCGCGGGGGCGTCTGCGTCTGCGAGCCCGGCTGGCGCGGGCGCTTCTGTCACCGTACACAGGGTAACCGCATAATGTTTTACTTTAACCTCGATACTATAACATACTACTTCATGATGATACATCTATCATGCACGAGGCAGTTTTTATTAGGTATCAGCATTCTGCTTCAGCTTAGGTTAAGAAACCTGAAGACTTACCAACTATAACCAAGTTGTATTACCATACTTACCGCTACATTATAATGACAAGGTGAAATCTTATTAATTGTAACTAACAACATTATCATTCTGCGGAACTTGTTACGGTCAATACATCATCATTATCAGCCAACAGACGTCCACTGCTTCACAGAGGTCACCCACAAACATTTCCACATCGGTAGGAGCCAGAGCCTCATTTGTTGCACCACATGCAGGTCAGATTGACTTGGGCTCCATAAGATGAAAGGATTGGGCGCAAATAGATATAAGTTTTACTAATTTCTAGCATGGAATTGATTGTTTTCTCCTCTACTTTAATTAATAGTGAATAATTTATTAAATATGTGTTATATAAATATTCTTCAGTAATTGTAAAACATGGTCAGAGTGTAATTATTAAAATTAAGTAACCAGAGATCTACTTGCAGGTTCTTCAGAAGAATCTGGTGAATTTAAGAGACCGCGGTAAAGTGATACAATGCAGATCAGTTGTACATTGTCATTGATGCAATTTGAAGGAAGATTTTAAAAAAAAACATTGTAAAAAGAAATACTTAACTATTTGTCAAGTGGTTATTACATTTATCACAACATTATTATACACAGATGATGTAATGTTGTTAAAATTAGTCATTTAGGATATAAGTTTAAGATATAATTATACAATATGACACAATAAAGTTATTCTATTATTTGTGTGTTTAAACTCATTTCCTAATTTAATATTCTCAAAAACAGGATCTTACAAAACGAAACACAATGTACATGAAATTTATTTGATATTTTTCTTCACTGCAATAGAAAAATTTAAACACTATATCAAAACCCACGGTGTGATATTACATCATTCAAAAATACTATATTTTTTAAATTCCTTAAACCCTGTTAATTCCTAACCTTTATTTTCATTTACTTTTATGTATTTCATAATTATCCAGCATGGCAATACAAAAATAGATGTTAGAATAAGATAACACTACTACATCACCACTCTTAATGATAAGTGATCAATAGTATGATAAGTTAAATAAAAAATGGCTTTTTTGTGATAACTAATCAGCAGAGCTAACTGAAAGCTGATATTTGCTTAAAACTACTTGTAGGATGTTGTAGGTTATTTAACACCCAACACAGAGTTTACAGACTGCTTTTATGAACATAAATAAATAGGATGCATCAACTGAGTTGGATACCATTTTCATCACTTTATTAAAGTATTACCTAAAAAATCTAAATCATTCGCAGGAAATTTTATAACAAGAAACTAATTATTTTTATTGGTGTGCCGTTTAATATATTATTAAATATATTTGAAATATCTTTAAAAAAATTGCAAAATTTTTAAAATACTAGATATACGCAAAAAAATTAAAAGCTCGGTTAAAGAAATAAATCTTCGAAATCTATGTTTGTTTAAGTATGCGTGCAATTTTCAAATTCAATAAGCAATAGTATTGTTCAAAATAAAGTTAACCTACAAACATTAAATAAATTTACACATTTGTATATCGGAGAAAAGGTTATATTTACTTTAAGGTATTCTAATATAAAATTGGGACTTACGATTACTTATTATTTGCAAGTTATCTCTTGTGAACTTAAATATGTCGTTTATTACGTCATAAAAACACTAGCTCTTCTGATTCATCGAAAATGTAAACATGAATTTTCACTACCGAGTTATTTACAATTTCACTTGTCAAAATTAGTTTCTGAAAAATTTTATAGTTAGCGCCACTGGTGACATGATCAATGTTTTCGAAAATAAACTTGAAATTTTTCTTCAACACTACTCCAACAGAGAGCTTTAATTCTAATAAACATTTATTAACATTTGTCAACGAATTTGGGTGAGTTTTAACAGCTAACATCCATTATAAACTTAGTACAAACGAAAATACAAGTGTGATCCCCCCTCGGGCCGAGGGGCAGTTTCCCTTTCCATACGAAAAGAAAACCACATCGCGCAGACTCGAACAAAATGGCGGCCCGTAGATATGGAGTGTACAATGCTCACATGTCGCGTTTACCGATCGATATCAATGGAGGATTCGCGTTTTTCGTGGTACCCCGTGCACTACGTGAAATTTGTGAAAACAGTGTCCGGCTATGTGAAAAAGTTCTAAAAAGTGTAGTTTCGAATCGGTTACATCACAACAATTTCGCGGAGCTTTTAATAGGATTGCAAAATGTGTTTCAAATCACGCAGGTGCGTACGCAGTCGTAGTCTTCCTATGCTGTCTGGGCCTGCTCGAACGCGCGACCCCTTCATGATGGCCATTCATTTGGGCTTATCCTTTACGCCGCCGCAAAAGAGTTTGTGTCATTCGTCTTCGAAATTGTTACGCTGCGCTAAACCGCTTTAAGTTGCATCTAAACAAAAACAGGAAACAATATGCGTCATATTGCAATTCATATTTCTGATTTTAGTGGCATTCTAAGCCAATATTTTGGTACTAAACGTATTTTCATTAAGATCCAATGGTTATGATATCAAAACTATAATATAGGAAGAAGTGGTCTGTTTCTAGGTTCTAGGATATACTATTTCATTGGATACATTAGAAACGAGTATTGATTTTTCTTATAAGACTATCCCAGCGCTCAATACTGCTACGAAATAAATACTTTGAAATAACATTTATATGCTTTAGTTGATCTTTCAAATTTGTTGACTATTTTCTCAAATATGTACAACATTTAATCTAAATATTTTAAAATTTGTTACTTAACATTGAAACATGTTTTATTGATTCCAGACAATACCTCTTTGCTAATTATACAAACTTAAATGTGAAAGGTCAGAGGTCAGTTAGGGGGATTTCTATTAAGTTTTATATAATAGATATTACTTAACTAAAAGCAAACATTTTAACTTTTTATAGAACTTTTCTAATAATACATATTAGCATTTAAAAAAGTTGAAATCAACACAAGTATAATCTCTGGCCCTGATATTTACAGCTTTTGACAGTTTAATAGTGTTTTAACTTTTTATCAAAGATTATATTTGAAACTGTTATAATAAACACTCTACTTGTAGAAACAAAGGTAATTTTATAATATAAAATTTAAAACCATTTAGAAAAACATTCTAAACCAGTAAAAAAAATATTTAAAAATGCATTTCTTATGAATGTAAAGTTTTCTAATGGATAGACAAGTAAATAGATTAAAGATATATTTATTGAACTGGGATTATAATAATGAAATAAGATATGAAGGCTGATTAATTTATTAGTGATGTAGATATTATTGAAAATTTGAATATAATTTTAAAATATATTTGAATAATTTTTGTTAACAAAACAAACAACTCTTGTCTTGTGGTAGTCCATAATTAGTCACTTGTCATACAAAGTTTTTAGAAGGTAATTAATAGTTACTTGATTTACACTTAGTTATGAAGTTAGGTAACTTATAAAAGTTATAAAATAATTAATCATTGTGAAGTTACATTTATTGTTCCTGTCAAGGATTAATGTGATATGGTGGATCAATATACAGATGCATATTTCTATACTCATATTATAACACTATTGCAAACTTAATATCATCTGGTGATGAGCTGACTATAGTGATCACAAATCTATTATTATTCACTTAAGGTACACACACTAAAAAATATTTAACATTATAACTCTGCAATAAAAAAAATACTTTGTTTATTGCTCCTATAGCTTCATTAAGGTTATATTTACTAGGTCACATCAACTTTAGAACACAACATGGGATCTTTAGGACTAGAAATAGAAATATTGGGAATTAATTAAATGGTTACTTACATAATGATTTTGATACACTTATAGACCTGAATAAATTTCACTAGTAAGTTACTATACTCTTATTATTTAGTAAATAAGTATGATTGTTGTTGATGAATTTAAAATATGATTATACATTGATAAAATGGTCAATACAGTACTAAGCTGGAAACCATAACCTTAATTTGGGCACATGATGTCCACTTCGTAATAGGGATGTTATAAATTAGGTATCAAATTGTGTTCAAGTGTTATTATATGTATCATCAGAAATGAACCACGGACCTTTGCTATGTTGTATTATGTGTACTTAGTTGCTGCACTAAGATGGTAGTTAAATCTGACACCGATAGATTTCTATTTTGATTTCAACAATTGATTTTTAAACTGTTAGACATTATAAATATGATTGAGCATCAAAAATGTGCAACTCTGAAGTGATGTGGTCATATGGCTGGCTGGAATTAGGTTGGTAGTAAGATTTCTTTGTTTGTACCTGCTAGCTACCACCTTCATGTTGTACATCAGCAACCATTACAGTATCGCTGAGTATCTGCTGTCAACATATGAGAGCCACATAATTCTAGGCGAGCATGCTTTACCCTCTCCTTGTCTTTAATATCATTTGATATTGATGTCAAGTGATAACCAAGTTTAGAAATATAAAAATATAAACAAAACCAGACATATACTTTAAGCTGCAAATAAAGAACAATGATGTTATAAACAACTTAAATATTCCGCAGATCATAATTCCATAATAGCCATTAAAGTGGGTGGCGAGGATAGAAGTAAGCGTGAAGACGAGGTCTTTTATAACCCAATGGTACAAGAGGCGAAGTCCCGACAGGAAGAGGGCGACACCGACTACGGCGCTATGAATACGGCCGTGAGCACAGAGTCTATGGACATGACGGAGGAGGTGCGATATCATGTCCCGCTGTGCAAATCCTTTTCATTATATGGCTTTGAAAGAATGTAATCGTAAATCTGATTATCAGGAGATGGCGCAAGTGGAAGGTTGCGCGGTGAGCGGGGCTTCGGAGGACGAGGACGAGTGCGTGTCGTCGCCGGCCGGCTCGCCGTACGAGGACGGCGCGGATGCCATCAAAAACGCGATGACTGACGAGGTCACTAAGCAACTGGCCGCAGCCGGTAAGTGCACAACACGGGGGTGGAGAGAGAGGGAGTGGTTATGCCTTACCCTGGATAATATGAATATTTAGTAGTACAAAGTTTGTATTTTAACCAAATAAATCTGGAGTTCCCAAGTTAAACCATATAAGAAAATATAAACGTCATATTTCTAACCCTAACATGCACGAAAATCCTAGATGCAGTGATATCACACTTTGCTGTAACGTTTTAAATTCTCCTTATTAACCAACTTTGTTGTTCCCAGGTCCTATAGGTATGGCCGCAGCAGCTGCCATAGCGTCGTCAAAGAAACGCAAGAGGCCGCACTCGTTTGAGACAAACCCGTCGGTTAGGAAGAGGCATCAGAACCGATTACTCAGAAAACTTAGGGTAAGTATATGGTGATTGTCACCAGTTTCGTAAATAGTAACCAACTGTACCGTTGCTCTGACTATCAGTCTGTTATAAAGACCTAAGCAGCTTTACTGGACCCTTTCCCTTTATATATTAGTTTTGATTTTTTATTATTTTAGCTCGCGGATACCGGATCCGCGAGCCCTGAGTCCGATGAAGCTGCAATGGTTGTCAATAAAACTGCGGCGAGAACAGCTTTACTGGAAGTGTCAATAACCGTTATGTTAGATGCCACTGCTAGGTCTATTCCTGGCTCCAAGTGGTAATGTTCAATCACGTCACTTTAACATTTGACTTGCTTCATTATGAAGTGATCAATTCGATGTGTTACTGTGTGAACATTTCACCATCTTATTGTGAGCCAAGCGCATCAGTTACCACGAGCTGGAACAACCCCTTCATTGTTCTGTGATATTAAAAAGTAATAATTCCGAATTAATACCAGAACTTCTGAATCATGGACTTAATTATTGATGAAGACAGAGAGACTATATAAAAGATGGCAACATATTGTGTATTTGTACAGCAAACAATTGAAGAGTTCGCGACGCGTGTGGGGCAGCAGGCAGTTGTGCTGGTTGCGACGCCGGGAAAACCCAACACCTCGTATCGAGTCTTTGGCGCGAAGCCGCTGGAAGACGTGGTGCGCAACCTGCGCTGCATGATCATGGAGGAACTGGAGAACGCGCTTGCACAACAGGTAGGCCCTCATTAACGAATTTGCGTTAGAAATACGTTACATATAGATATAACAAACCTCTCCAACCTTACCATATTTGTTGCACAGCAGCTAACGGCTTGCTTTATATCATGAAGCATCCATATGTAGTGTAGTTTCGAATGTTGTGTAATTCTTCTGAACTTGCCTGCCTAGTTCCAAGTTTCCTTCTGTTAATCAGCTAAGATAACATTATTATATTCCAAGACACAAAATCTTCTTATAAAGCATGCTACACACTCTTCAGCATTAACATCAATTGAGTTTAAGTATAATATTTATGCATGATCTGATCATTGTATAAATTCTAATAATTTTTTTAGTTTTACAATAAAAAAAATGGTTGGGATTTAGTAGAACTTGATGTTTACTGCGGAAACACTCCCAAGCCACCTTTATTTGCATGTGAATATAAGTTTGACAATCTGTACAGAAGGGGTGTAAGGAGTCACGCACAACAACTCACGGGACCCAAGCCAACCTCAGCTGCTCGTGGTGCACCCTGTTAATCAACAGATGAGGCTCTGGCTCCCACCAATCCACATTGAGCTAGAGTGATGGGAAATGGCCTAAGCCTAAAGCCTCCCATATGAACCTCTACATACAATGGCCCCTAGTGCCCAGGGTTCCAGAAGTCATGTTGACTGTATATTGAGATCTTTGGAGCAGGCCTATGTCCAGCTGTGAACGTCTATCAGCTGATGATGATGATGATGATGATGACAGAACATTCAAATGATGGTGACTGAAATAGTAATAAATTAAATCCTAAGTGATATTATAAGACGCTTATTGAGTTGTCTTAATGCGAGTGGGATAACGAGCCCCAGTTCGGACTGGGCGGCTGCCCGCAGGCGCCGCCGCCACCGCAAGAGGACCCGTCGCTGTTCGAGCTCCCGCCGCTGATCATCGACGGCATCCCCACGCCCGTCGAAAAGATGACACAGGCGCAGCTACGCGCGTTCATACCCCTCATGCTCAAATACTCCATGGGTGAGTTTATGCCGCCAAACAGTAATGTGGTAATCATTACTGCTTTCCGGCTTGAAGAACTAATGTAACTAGTGAAATTGCTAGGGTAACGAGACTTACCGTCTTACATATCAAGGCCAAAATGATGACAATGTGGTGGAATATCCATCGTCCTATCCACTACATTGTTAGCAGCGTAGCGTCTACGGCCAAAATGACGACCTGCTCGACTCTTCGTTCCATTTAATAAAAAGGTTTCAGGGAAGTCTTCTGCTGGATGCGGCTCATACTTGCAATACATTTGCAAAAAAATTACAATCAAGTATTTGACCACCACTCTTCTTTTATATATAAGAGATAATTAATATTATAAGATATAATCCTCCCCCCCCATATGAATCCTTACTCGATCGATGAGGGAATCTTTGGGAGAGGTACAACAGGTGGACGTCTATCGGCTGATAATGATAATGATGAGATATAAATATTTACTAATATTTTGCTCATTCGGCTGAACAGTCCGCGGCAAGCCTGGCTGGGGGCGTGAATCAACCCGGCCGCCCTGGTGGCCCAAGGACCTACCCTGGGCCAATGTGCGCATGGACGCCCGCACAGAGGACGAAAAGCAGAAGGTAATGTTCCACTACATTTGTTTATACGTAATGAGTACATTGAAAGTATAGCTGAGGATCGAATTGGTTTCCTCAATCTGATCGCCAAACATCAGTTTAAAGAGGGCACCTCATGATGATAAAGTATTCTAAACTTTTTGTCAATTAAAATTTGGATCAAGTGTGAACCCACTCTATTAATTATTCAACACCTATGTTAGTCAGTTTTAATATTTATTATTTTTTTTATTAATGCCTATACATGGATAACACTGCGTTGACTGTGCAGATGTCGTGGACGCACGCGCTTCGACAGATCGTGATCAACTGCTACAAGTACCACGGCCGGGAGGACCTGCTGCCTGCCTTCACGGAGGACGACGACAAACCGCAGACGCAGCCGGTACGAAGCGCTAAGCAAAATCTGTTTATTAGGATAATTAAAACTTTTACTGGTGTCAGGACATAGTGACCAGAGATGTAGGTAGCTTATCATTAATATGAACGGCGCCATAGTAAAATTATTGGAGTAATTAGAAGTACCATCTCATGGATATCACTACACCTTCGTGACTCACCTTCTTTAATTCATTTCCATTAATATTTTGAGTGGTTGAAACTTTGATGTTTTCTCTTTTACATTGTATTCGTTTTGTACACGCCTCATTCGGAATGCTGCTATTGGATCTGGTAATGTTTACGCACCACACACATACACACACGCACACACACGCACGCACACACGCACACGCACACACACACACGCACACACACACACACACGCACGCGCGCGCACACACACACATACACACACACACACACACACACATACCCACACACCATACACACATACACGCACACACACGCATACGTACGCCTGGACCGAGTCGCACGGGCATCTACACGCACATGCGCGTAGATCTCTGCTTGTATGCCAGGCGCGGGGTCCAATTCATCGGGTGGCTCGTCCGGTGGCGGTGCGCGCGGCTCCTCTCACCAGACGGCAGCCGTGTTGTCCACCTCGCAAGTTTGCATAGACCAGATGACCCTGGCCGACGTCGATGTACGAATCATATTCATCTCATCATTCCCCTCTCTTTATTATTATCACAACGTCATCACTATGTTCCGGCTGTTAACATATAAGAGTGTTTCGGTCGAGCACGCTTCAACGACTTCGGCCACCATGTCCACCACCTACCTTTTTTCTAGTAACTGGACAGTGGGCTAATACAGATACAGGAAATGATGCAAATTATTGAAGCTGCAACACACGATTACTTGATAGCATCTTTAACTTTGTAGGTGGACGAGCAACTTGATGGATATAAATTGACATCTCATTAAGTCATTATCACCAGGTGAAGATCCTGTTAGTCGGCTGTTACTGTAATACTACTAAACAGGAACATTGTGCTGTCTTTTTACGTTATGAATGTACAGTACTCCAGTTCTGTGAATTATGGGAGTTGCCAGTGAAGACAAATTGTGCCCGTTCCACACTCTCTATCCAGATGCGACCTTCACACAGGATATTGACGGATATTGTAGACCGATTCACTGAATGTCAAGCATACATTAACTTATGTAATATACACAAAATGCAAGTCCGACCAAGTGGATAAAATTTTAATATTTATAACTGAATTTGTATGTTTATACGCATGCGCAGATGTCGCAGTACGCACCGGCCGTGCTACAGACGATCACGAATCCAGACGGCACGGTGTCGCTGATCCAGGTTGACCCCGGCAACTCCATCATAACGCTACCCGACGGCACCACCGCGCAAGTGGTCAGTGGCAGATAAATCATATTTACACAATATTAAACATGAACACAACATACTATTTGAATAAATTTTACATTCTGGTTATGGTTGTGTGTGTGATATGGTACTTCCGATACAGATTCACAGCGGCGAGGGTGCCAGCGTGGTGCAAGCGCTGGAAGGCGAAGGCACTGTGGCGGTCGACCTGAACGCGGTCGCGGAAGCGACGCTCAATCACGACGGACAAATCATACTCACTGGGGAAGATGGACATGGTGAGACATTCTTTGCATTCGTACATCTTTATGGAAGTCCAGAGAATGTCATAATACAATTTGCAGGATCATAAGTGGTTAAATGAGTATGAAATCCCACATAATTCATGTCCTTACTTCAGAAGTAACTTTCTTCTGAAGGAAGGACTTTGAAGATTTTCTTTCCAATGCCAAAATCTTACAGTGAATATTTATAGCTCGATCAGTTATCAAAAAATTTATACACACTACTTCTACTCCATTAACTATTAAATAAGAGTTAAAATATCTATAAGTACTTGATCATTATTTTAACTAATATATATATATGTTACATCTTCCGGATGTTAGTGATGGTGACCCATGAAATCCATCATTATATTATAATTATAACTGTTTTACTATTATCTTGCGAAGCGTTTGTTTATGCGTTGACAATCGCGCAGGTTACCCGGTGTCGGTGTCCGGCGTGATCACGGTGCCGGTGTCCGCGTCGGTGTACCAGTCGATGGTGGCCTCCATGCAGCAGCAGGACGGCAGCGTGTGCGTCGCGCCGCTAGTGCAGGTCGCGGCTCGCGACTCGCGCAGCGCCCTCGCTACGCGGCGGCGCTCGTGCACGCTTATACGCATCGGATGACCGCTCACACGCGCACCCACGCATGCGCACACGATGCATGCCACGCGCACGTTATGTACATATGGATAGACACTCGTCATTAGCTGTAGGAATAGCAGCGTGCGTGCGTACGTGTGCGTACTGTATCATAGTGCACACAAACGTGTATTAGACCGTCACGCAATAAATGCGTTCACATATAGATATATAGATATATTGCGTTGATGTTGTGTGAGTGAACATTTGTGATGTTAGATCATATCACCAAACACATTGTGTAAACGCCACTAGTGCAGGGGTCGTAAACATTTTTTCTAGTAGAGCCCTTGGTTATATATTTTGCCATATAAACAGGTCGGTAAAAACCTGATCGGGTTTTTGGGGTTCCTAAAATATTTCTACTATATAACACTAATAGCATATCAAAATACTTTACTGCTCGCTATATGTGATACGTTTTCACTACATGCATGATTTTTAAAGTATAATCGTATTTTTGTATATTAATGCGATTAAATAAGCAAATTACTTCGGATTGATCGCGTCGAGAATTATATATCGGGAGTATTACTTAATATACCAAAGAAAGTATTAATTACCGGTTTAACTTTATAAATTAAGTAAAATTCAACAAGTACAATAAAGTTAATGTAGATGCTAGGTAAGCTGTTAAAACTTACTTAACTATAGTCTAATTGTATAACTGATGATTAAATTAAATAGGAAGTGTTGTACAATTAATGTGTCGTCTGATTTTTGTGAGGAGATACGGTAAAATAATTTTCAAAATGGCGTCACATTTAATAATTACCAATGATGATAATATATTGTATTAAATAACAGTATTATTATTATATACATAATACGGTTTGTTGCAAAACGTGGTTAGTGATCAAATTAATAGTAATAGTATTACTATATCTAGATAATTTTCACAATTGTCCGAGATTCAACAAAGCATCGTTACTATTTGATTTTACATGAAGTGTCTATTACTGGTAACAGGTTTTTAACAATTAGGTCCCCGACCTATATTTATATTTATGGATTGTACATAGGGATGATAAGTTCAAATTGCTCATTTTCGAAATTTTGTAAGGGATTCATGAAAAAGAAAATTAAATGCTCTCTCTTTTCTCTCTCTTATTACAAAGCAAGACAACGTTAACAATTATATAAGTAATCATAATGTTCGTTAGTTAATTAAAAAAAAGTCGTATTCACATATCAAAGGAAATTGTAGTTTGTGCCATTGACCGAGAAGCCATTTGTGTTGTGATAGTTTGTGGCATGGTTTTGTTTGTGTGTTTGCTTTGTTTTTTTATAGTAGAGTTTATTTAATTTTTTTTGTAAATAAACTAAAGACTCGACTGTTTTAGTTTGCACATTTATTTTGTTTGTTTGTTTATTTATTTAAAGAGTTGTATATAATTTTAAGAAAATCTCTTTACGTGTGATATGGATGGTTATTGTTTTTCACATATTTATGATAAGTTTAAAAATTATTATACTGTTGCCAAAAATGTTTTAATGCCATTGTTTTGATTGTTAGCGCTTGTTGAGTGTTACTTGTAATTAGTTTTTTTTTTGTAGAATTGTTTATTTGAATTGTTTACACTGCAATTTGTCATTGTGTAGTACTTACATAGAATATTTTATTGTTATTGGGAAATGTAAATTCGCGTAGGTAATGTATATATATTAGTTTCAATATGCGGATTTAGATCCCCATATCCTGATTTAGTGTTGTGTAAACCACTTAGCCATATCGACGTCTATCCTACTCATCATCATCATCAGCCGACAGACGTCCACTGCTGGAAATAGGCCTCCCCCAAAGATCTCGACATAGATCGGTAGCTACTCATCTCTTTATAATAAAGATCCTCTGTAAGTTTTGTACAATGACAATTTGCTAAAACTATTGTTTGTGTTATGCTTTTGTTGTGTAAATATTAAGGTAAGGAGCACCACCGCTTTGTGCGTCGGTTTGTTTGTATGTTTGTTATGGACGCGGTTCGCGCAAACCCTTACAAATGTGGTCTTCTAAGCGATGCCGTGCGGTCACGCATATATACCATATTCTCATAACATACCCTCTTCAAACACACGCTAATCTCCACATATAAGTTCCTGGTCTGTGAGCTCCCGCACAACAACTCACGGGACCCAAGTCAACCTCACTTGCTCGCGGTGCACCCTGCTAATCAGCAAACGAGGCTCTGGCTCCCATCAACCCAATTCGGTCAACGTGGTGGGAAATGACCCAAATACCTTCATATGAAACCTTACAAACGACGCCTCTTGGTATCCAGTGTTGCGAGCGGCACAGGACCGATCGATGTGGGGATCTTTGGGAGAGGCCTATGTCCAGCTGAGGACGTCTATCGGCCGATGCTGGAGGACACAGCTCCACATGTCTTTGATACTTATAGACCTTGTTCCTCTTTGATGTTGTTCGACACCGCCTCGTATCTCTAATGTCCCTCCAGTTCCTTATCACCGTCCGTCGCTGGTGGTGCAGGCGCTCAGACTGTCCACGACCGAAAGTGGTTCGCGCGGGCCACGCTGTGTATATAACTCAACGTTAACTCCTCATTGGAAACGTCCAAAGACACTGATCCGTCTGTTTGTTAATCAATATGTAGTCTAGTTGCTAGCTGTATACATCTTAATATTTATGGAACAGTTCTGTTATCACTTCGTACATCCTCGCTCACTTCCGGCCCGTGCTGCGGAGGAATCGATTGATTAACTAATGTAATAGTCTAATGAAAGGTAACGCTTGTTTTTATTTTATTTGCACCGTCGTAGTGTATCGGCACCTGATTGTTCCATTCTGTGACATTCACGACGCGCTGCTGGTATTGTTCGTGATTAATGGATAGACTAACGAATTGTTAATTACACAACTATATGCACGGGAAGTAGATTGAATAGATTTCCGTTTTAAATATTTATGGAACTTTCCCAAAGACACAAATAGTCCCAAGAGCGCGTTCTGAAGCTTTTAGCGAGCTGGCCAAATAAACGCGTTATTGTTGTCCCTTTGTTTTATTTGTTCAAGTTTTTTTTTTTGGTTTTTAGTGTGTAAACGCTATCAGAAATCTCCATTGTTTGTCGCTTTTGCACCGATTTGTTAAAATTTAAATAATTACAGTAGCTCGCTGTCCTAATGGTTAGAGCGTGCGGCCTTCATTCCGAAGGTCGCGGGTTGTAATCTCGGCATGTGCCGATGACTTAAATACTTAAGTTATGTACATTTGTGAACGTTAGTAACAACAGCGAAATACAAACGGTGAAGGAAACCATCGTGAGGGAACCTGCACCTGAATTAGACTTTATTCTAAGGTGTGTGCGAAGTCACCAATCTGCATTGGGCGCGCGTGGTGACTGTGGCCCCATCCCCCTCATATTGAGGGTAGGCCTGTGCTCAACAGTAGGGACGTAAATTGGCAGTTGAAAAAAAATAATCTAGTTCCATCTTAATCGTAGGTGTAAGCACAAGTCCTAGACAAATTACTAGAATACAGAAAATTATTTATTTAATGTTCATGCCCTTGATACCAACGCAGCGTCAAATTTTGCCTCTATAACATATTACGCAAACTTCATCATCAGCTGATAGACGTCCACTGCTGGACATAGGCCTCAACCAGAGATCTCCACGTCGATCGGTCCGGCGTTGCTCCTCTCAATTAGTTTAATAATTAAATTACTACAGTAACGCGTAACCGTAAACCAGTTACTGAACAGTTTGAAATGTCTCGTTTAAGTACTTCTCCATTTCTGGAGGTTGGCCATCAGATTTTCGAATTTCTGCCTCTCTTGAGCCTTAGGGAACAATTGCCCAACACTAGTGACACCGGTTCACTCCCTTGATGATTCAGTGTCGTCTATAAATATTAAAATTACTAGGGTAATGTGTGTAAAGGATCTTTCGAAACAACTCGCGGATTCAGGCCAAACTCACCTGCTCGTGGTGCATCCTGCTGATCAAACGAAGCTCTGACTCCCAGCCAGCGTGGTAGGAAATAGCCCACATCCCCCCATGTGAACCTCTATAAAGGTCGGCCCTAAGAGGCCATGGTGATTGATGTAAAGGTCGCGGGAAGACGCTGGATGCGGGCAGCGCTGGACTGTTTGATGTGGAAATCTTTGGGTGAGGCCTATGTCCAACAGTGGACGTCTATCGGCTGATGACGATGATGAGGGTAATGTGGAAAATGCGATGTTAAACAACTACTATATACTAGCATTGTTGCAGGTGTAGTTCTTGCTACAAATTTACAAAAACAGTCGACTAAATTTATCTTAAATTTCTGATGTACCTTGACACTTGACCAAGGGTAGACAGCATCTGTGTATCTCATCCACTCGATCGCGCATTCTAGCTTCCTCTCCTTAACATATTTCTAGAAGTGTAAGGAATGTATAATCTGTGTGCGCCCGCAGGTGGAGCAGAACGGCGAGACGATAGAGGCGATATCGATGGGCGGCGGTGTCGCGCAGGTGATGCTGCAGGGCAGCGGCGAGACGCAGGTGCTGCAGGTGCTCAGCCTCAAGGACGCGACCGTGCTCACCAAGGCGATGGTAACACTTATGTGCTTTTGTATAACATTATCCAGGGAGGCCTATGTTCAGTAGTGGACGGACAACATATGGAAATGGTGATGATGATGCATAGATGAGCGTCGTCGACGGAAAGAACGTGAAGGATCTCGGTGGTAAGTCTCTGTTGTCAGATAATGTGTAGGTGGATACTGTAGCAGCTTCTATTATTGTCGTCGATTAGTATTGTGCAAAAAATACTGTGTTCCGGTTTGAAGGCGCTGTAGCATATAAAATGACTGGAGTAACATCTTATATATTAAGGAGTCGAATATAAAGTGTGTATCATTCCAGTTAGCACCACATTCCGATGGCCAGGTATCTCGCTCGTCTCGTCGCTCTGTCGAAGAAGAGAAATCTGATGCGATTCGATCTTGATTTTTTTTTCTCAACCAGCTGACGAGACGAGCCTGATAGACACCTGATAGTGCTATGCATGCTCATATTAACGTGGTGCTGTAACAACGAGGTTTATCGCTTTGAGACATAAAATGTCGGGTCTCGTTACTCCAGTAATTTCTAGCTACAGCGACCTTCGAACTTGAACACAGTGATGTTCGTCGGCTGTAATGTGGTACTTACGTAGATCGATCTTCGGTAATAGATATCTACCAGCAGTAAGGTCGTTTGTCCGCAGCAAGTGAAGTCGGAGCGCGAGGTGGTGGTGACGGACTCCTAGCTGATGTCGATAGTGTCGTCGCCGGGCGAGCTGCTGCAGGAGCGCGTGTAGCCCCCGCCCGCGTAGCGCCGGCTGTGCTACGGTGGCTGCGGCACGCTGGCCACCGGCTACGTGTACTGGATGCACGTAGCGCTCTATGCTACGGTGGCTGCGGTGCGCTGGTGCATTGGTGCGCTGGTGCATTGGTGCGCTGGTGCATTGGTGCGCTGGTGCGTTGGTGCGCTAGTGCGCCGTGCAGTCGCGCTACGCTTCGCTACACGCGCGCAGTTTCACCCCCTGGACTTCTTTCACTCGACCTAATAGACGTTAAACTAAACTCACACAAATCGTCAGATCGTTGAGCACCTAATGTTATATTTTATTGTAATTATATATCCGGATCGGAGGGCCGCGGGACGCAGGCGCCCCGCTCGCGAGATCTGTTGCTAGTGTCACACGATAGTAAATAACGAGCTGATTCCAGATTATTGT
Organism: Ornithoptera priamus; assembly: GCA_029034505.1. NCBI lineage: Eukaryota > Metazoa > Arthropoda > Insecta > Lepidoptera > Papilionidae > Ornithoptera > Ornithoptera priamus. The sequence continues at coordinate 1,162,861 of JARDWD010000527.1, read as the reverse complement.
TATATGTAAATAATGCAAACTATTTCTATATAGTGCTCGTTTATATGTGGAATAGTAATTATATAGTAATGTTATTATTTATTGAATATCAATTAGGTTTTTTTTTTTTTCACTATTTATTTGATAACAAATCGGGTTCCTTGATATGGTACCGTAGATCCATCCATGTGTTGAATTCGTCTGGCGCCTATTCTTTGAATGTAAATGTGTATCCACCATTAGCCGGTAGACGTCCACTGCTGGACATAGGCCTCTCCAAAAGATCGCCACATCGATCGGTCCTGTGCCGCATATCGCAGGGACCAGGGCCATACTGGCTCAATGTCGGTTGGTGGGAGCCAGAGCCTCGTTTGTTGATTAGCAGGGTGCATTACGAGCAGGTGAGGTTAGGTTGGGTCCCAGGAGTTGTTCTGCGGGACCTCTTACACGAAGACGAATTCCACATAAGTGGGGGCTACACGAAACAAATGCAATATCGAGAGGGATGGGGGGGGGGTTCTCTTTATTTGTGCAATATATTTTTTATTTGAATCAAGTATTTATCTACACGAGTGCCCGAACTTTGCTTCCGTTTATTTTGTAACGGGGCAGTTATTTATAATCAATTATGATTTACATTCCTTTAAATTATAAAAACCTAATTGTAAGTGTGTTTGTTGGACATTTGTTGTTTAATTCTTTTTTTTTTTTAATTTATATCGATAATTAATTGGTTGCGCCGACCGTATTCTAGTCTACTCGAGTCATAGCGAATATATCTAGTCCTCAATTTGTATAAACCCGTGGCAACGTAACGCGAGGTGTGATTAAATCATAGATCTATTTATTCATAAATTAAAATGATACCTTTGTATATATCGTCATCGCAGATAGATAAATTATATTGTAATTAAATCTAATGTAAATTATTTTAGTGTAGAAATTATATATCCGCGCAGGGTTGCCTCTTAGTGAATATGGTTCACGGTCTCCGTCGTGATGGACATTGGGCAATTTAAGTGACATCACTATTGTTTTACGTATCCATAATACTCTACACGCTTTCAGGTATATATTTTTTTTAAAACAGTCAATTTCCGTCCCTACTGCTGGGGCACATGCCTACCCTCAATATGAGAGCGGTATCAGGTATAAAATGGCTTAATAACAGATATAGGTTTAAACATAATGTATTTTTAACGTTTTAAGTTATTATTATTACAAAATCACTTCCAAGCCTTCATCGTCGGTATCACTTTTAACAGAGTGGTCGTGGTCATCACTACAGGTGTTGGTCGCAAGCTTAACAACACGTCGCCATTCCTCTCTGGTGATCGCCTTCATAGTGCATACATGTAGTGGTAACGATGATGAGCCATTTACTGCCGCCTTTATCTGGTCAGTCCATCTCATAGGCATTTTTCCTCGTGGCCTGGTACCCAGAACCTTTCCCTCAATAGCTGCCCCACCTCGGTGCTAAATATATTTCTGTTAGTATAAAACGTAGTTGTCACTTAAACAGCCCAAAAGTGATCTGGAGACGGATGATCACAGCATTTAGTTACAACACAGCTGTACAAAAGCTTATAGCTCCTAACAAACGGCGCAATAGGGGAATATACATGTATATATTTACATCGCTATAAAATAGCTAAAACATTACAAAAAACGCGGGAATTTTCCATATCCGCCATTTTGGCGTGTGACATCTCATAGACACTTATTAATCAAATTAAAAAATTTATTCATTATTAGATCCATAATTTAATAATGCTTTAGTCCTTTTACTAAAACAAATAACCGCCTCTATTTATATAGACATTTTTATTTATCTCTAAGCTTACTTGAAATTCAATTTTTTAAAAAAAACAAATGATAAAATTTATTGATGGATGCATAAAGCAGTAGTTATTCATCTTAAAACGCCATTTTATTTTAAAGTTCGGCGAATATTAAAGCCAGCAACACTAAAGTAATATTTACACTGGCCATAGATCTCTGTTGCCGGAGGCTGTTTAGGGATACAGCGCTTATTGTAACAATACTGTGTTCCGGTTTGAAGGGTGCTGGAGCTAGTGTAATTACTGGGGTAACGAGACAACATCTTATGGCTCCAGCGACGAGCGCAATCTTATGCTCTATATATACACCATCGTAACAAGCGCCACATGAACAGGCGTATCACTTAATTACTTAGCTTAATTGAATAAAAAAAATAACTTATATAAGGCACATGTATATTCCCTATAAGGAGCCTGTTAGGAAATAATTTCCGAAGTTTCACTGCAAATAAAATTGATATTCACAATCGTGGCTAGTCATTAACGTATCTACACCGAGTACAAAGTGAGAGGGAGCATAGTGCCGACCGCCGTGCGCACGCGCATACGCATGCGTCCGTTGTTTTTGTTTTGAACACTGTTCAGTTCGTATTTTGTTTAATAATTTATTATTACCACCACCAAAGAGTTCATTGTGTTCTGTATCTAACGCGTAGACGGAGTAAAGCACAATTTTGTTGTTAAGTACCAATTTGTTTGTGATTGTAAATATAAATTGTATGAATGTGTGAATATTGCGATCATTAAACTATTTACATACACGGTTTATTTATTGCGATACAATCTCCTATGTAACTTCTGTTGTTTGGTACGTCACCAGGTCCTAATGTTAGGTAATATATATATACTACTGACCCGTCCCAACTTCGCGAGGGTCCAATGCCGATAATAAATATACTATAGAATGCCTTTATATACTACGTTCACAGCTTTTTTCGTTATTAGACAATACAAACATGTTTTCCATAGAGATTACTCTTAAAAGAGCGACATATAATTGGCCATTTAAAAACTTCTCAACCCTCAAATCTAAGCCTGCAACGTTGGAAGTTTGAGCCTGCGAATGGTCATTGCAAAAGATATCTTTACCGGAAATCCTAGGCGTTTAAATTGGAACGTTAAATCCGATAGTATCAGAGGAATTCGAGGAGCAATACATCTTCAGTACCACATCCGGTGAGTACTGTGTACTGATTAAGCAAGTTTTTAGTGATTTTCCTTCCTTAAGGTGTATAATACTGTAGTACATTATTTTGATCTATCTCGTAGGCCTCGCAAGGTAAGCCAGCCTTTGTTAATGTGTTTATTTACGACCTCATATTAGAAACCTATAAAATTATCAGCATTTCTCACTATGTTATAAATGTATGATACATATAAATCTTCCTCTTCAACCACTCTATTAAAAAAAAACTGCTTAAAAATCCGTTGTGTAGTTTTAAAGATCTAAACTTACATAGGAACAGATAAACAGCGGGAAGCAACTTTGTTTTATACTATGTAGTGATATTGTGGTAGGGGTCATACACAACAACTAAAACCAGTCATGTTCCTGAAGATGTCTGACACAGAAAAGAGTTATCAAGACTACAACTACAGGTGGTTAATGAAATGAAACAATACAAATATTCTCCTAATGTTTTAATACATTAGATAAAAGCTGTTCGATTTTTAAATGGTGAACCTAAAAAAGTTTGCTAAGGCGTATGCGCTTTGCACAAATCAATAAAATAAAGTCGACAACAAAACTATAATACACATTCCTCTACAGCTTAACATGATTAATTCTGGTAGCCTTATATATCATAAACACTCTCCAGCGCTAACTCGGGTTTGTCATAGCCGAGCTCCTCTGGAGTCTCAATGCCGAGCTCTGTAAGTGTGGGTTTAATTTCCTGGATTATATATGGGTAGATCTCGTCAACTTTGGACCCGCATTTGTTCTTGCAAGCCTCAATGAACCTGATGGCTAGAGCATAGTCATTCACTCTTCTGCAAGCATGGAGAGCAGCCTTAATGATCTTGGGGTCTGGCACAAGATCCATACCACACAGGTCATTCATACCCTGACGAATTTCCCAGCCGTCAATATCTTTTCTGTTGAAAAAGTTCTCATACCTGAAAACATAAATTTTGATATATTAGCTTTGACAATTCAATGATATAGTTTTTTTTTAATATCAGTTAGGATTCACTTATAACAATATTTTGTCTTATGAATTTCAATTGTTTTATATATTATTCTATATTGATTTATTAAATAAATCAAAGAAACAAGAAATTACTTTCTTGAACTACATGAACCAAATTAACTTTAAAAAACAATTTTCTTTCAGTATGCCGGGTTGAACTGGATTCAAACAGCACAAGAACAGTTTTGTAAATTACCTTACAAGAGACTTGTTTCCAGCGGTCACTTTCTATCAATTGAAATTATGATGATTTGTTTAATATTTGGTAGAGGATTGGATTTATTGGGCATTAAATTACAAACCAACAAACAATTTAATTAGTTTTCAGAGATAAATTTTTAATATGTTAACTTTGATTCTTAACTAAATGTGGTGGTTTTTATTTGTCATGTAGAATATTACCAGCAATATTTGCTGGTAAAAAATATAAAATATTGCAGTAGTTTATAAAAACTTGCACATACTTTAATATAGATGTAAAAGGCCTCTACCATAGCATGTTTTATACACCAAGCCATGACTCATAAAACAGCATTAACCAAATACCATGTTACTTAAAATAGGTCAATTAAACTTCTGTATGGAACATTGTCTTACTACTTTGAGATATTATAATAACTTCTGATAACGCACATCCTCTGTTACGTATCGATACAAATATTTTATATATCTATATATAAAATATAGTGCATATAAAAAGTTACGTTTGTATCCTAGTCTATATTCGTGTCGTAAATAATTTGAAATGATTTGCAGACTAGATATAACACTAGCTAATAGTTAAAAACCTAGTACAGGTAAAGAGCAAAACATTATTGATTATTATCAGCAACGTGTAAGAGACACTCAAGTTTAATCACCATTATTTAATGCAAGATTACACATTAAATAATGCGAAGCCGTCTCTCAATTATTATTTAAATAAATCTGCGAATAAACAATAATAAAAGCAGTACAGAAAATTCAATTACATAACGTCAAAACTTCATCTAACCTGAGATCAAATTCTTCATCGGATTCTACGGGACCACCATGGGATCTTCTAACCTGAACTGCAGCGCTAGTCCTTACTGCTGGTATTAAGGACCTTCTGAGGACATTGGCTAAAGCTCCAGAGGCCGATTTCAACATTTTCGGTTGTGTGACTGAGACTTTTTAGATAACAAATGGCTACCGGAGACCACAGACTTCTAAAATTTAAGCTAATTGCCAACTCTAATGAAAGTACTAGCAAATGTTGCTATAAGTAAATAAAAGATAAATTTCGTTCAAAAAATATTGTAGGAACAAAATTATAATTAAAATACTAAAAAAAATTATGAAACTCACCGTTTTTATTATATCCTAATAATTTTTAGATTATATTGCTTGATTGATTATTATTTAATTAATAAATGCAATGTCATCACATGCCTTATAGTGAAGTAATTTATGACCGACAGATTGAGTGGTCGAATAAGGGTATTTAAATGAAACCTACTAGTTTTGAAAAGAAAAATCTAATATTTCAATTTATTTTCAGACACTATAATTTTTAGTTTTTCCTATACAAACCAGTTGGATGATCCTACAGCATTACTTCACTAATTAGTCTATAATACACAAGTGGAGATTAACAAAATAAAAGAAAGATTTAAGACAATACTGATATTTATTAAAATGTTTGTTAACAAAAAATATATTGTTCACTATTCAGGAAACAACAATGTTTAAAACTTAAATTTTACACTAGTAATACAAAAAGGGCTTATTAAATATATGTGACCATAACTCAATACATTTTAAACATTTGGTGCACTTTGATATTGCTTTTATTTTTGTTATTATCTTTTTTAAACTTTCCTTTTTCTTTTCTTTTTGTGTGCAGTGATGCTCTCTTGTCCACTGTCTTCTTCACTAGAGCTATTTGATGAACTGCTGTCACTATCACTACTAGAAGAGCTACTATTTGATGAACTATCTGATGCCACTCCAGTGCTCTGGTTCAAGTCCATGCTGCTTGCAATTTTATAAAGTTCATGTTCTTTACTTTCAAGAGTTTTAATCCACTTTTTAGACAGCTTAGGACGTCCACGGACTGTTTTGTGCCAGACAACAGGGAAGTTGGTGCGACTGCAAAAGTTTTGTGTCACTGCCACTGTATCATCTAAATTTAGAACAACATGCCACCAGCCACCTGGGACAAATACTGTTTCACCAGGCTTCTGAAGTATCTCAACCTGGAAAAAAGATATTCAATAAAATTTTAAAATCCAAATCTTAAAATAACACATAAAATTATGTTACTAACATAAATAAAATTATTTAATTTGAATTAAGTATATGAACAATAGAAGCAACAAGATGCAGTTAGATTGTTGAATGAATGCCATTGCCTTTGCGGTCAAATAAAATTTTCAATTCTAAGTGCTAAAGAAATCCTTCATCCTTGAACACTTATCATTTAGGATGACATAATTGTTTTCCAATATAGTACAACAATTACTACAAAAATTATTTTCATACAGGTTTATACTCCTTAGGCCATGAGTCCATCTGAGTTTTTGGATAAATCAGCTTAAACCAAGTAATAGCTTCATCCCTTTGTTTGCCACCCATTGCCCCAGTTACTTTAATTAGCTCTCTGGGTGTTTGTGTGGGAAACAAACACCATCGTTTATGGCCAAAGACTAGAGCATTCCATGCACTAGTGCCCAGTGGATCTATATGTATCCCAGTGCCTGATCTTTGGGGTCCCATAACAAACCAGCGGTACGGTGGCCTTCTTTCTTCCCCACAATATTTAAATAAGTCATCTCTGAAATACTGAGGAACCTCATAGTCTTCTAAAAGCTTTTTTCTTCTAGGGTGTTCACCAAAACTACTATCAAAAATATATAGGGGACTGTCATCAGTAGTGGTCCTCATGTATTCTATGTAATATTTCATTTTCATCTTAACACTATAACCTTCATTATCCTCGCCACATTTAAATTTTTGGTTACGGTACTTTTTGGCAAGTCTGTCAAGGGTCCACTTATGATTGGCCCTCCAATTTGTCTGTACATTGGTTATTACTACTGGTTTATAAATCTTTTCATATTTATCTATAAATTCATTCTGAGGGACTTCATTAATATTAATTCGGTCCACATTGTCATTACATTTTAGGAACTCTTCAAAATTTCCTGCATATTTTAAAGCTGTCCATTGGTGTTTGTCAATGAGTTCTGAAACAGGACATAATCGAATACATATCCTTATCATTGCGATAAATATAACTTGACTACAAAATACAGAATATGATAAATTGGTCAAATACAACCATGTAAATTATACCGCTAATGGTTGTTTTAATAGGGAGGGGAATCTCGAGGTCGTTCAAAATGCATGACATTCAGAGATAGTTCTAGAAGGCTTCGGTTATAAGTACGTTTTTTGTTATATTCATCATTTAAATATACATTGAAAAACAAATCAAACAGTAGTTCATAATGCTTACATAGAAATAAATCATTCGAAACCGTAAAACAACAGCAGACTTTCCATACCGTTATTATTAACGCGTTTTTATTTAGAAAGTATTTCTTACCAGGCCTGGCTTTTCTTTTAACTTCTTTGATACGTTTTTTCGCTTTATGTGACAGTTTCAATTCACTATTCATTTCGCTATTACCGTTTTAAATTTTATCTAAACGCGACCTAAACGCTAAAATTTGATTGACTATCAATTGTCATATGCGAATGCGATACAAGCTGATCTAATTCCATTTCTCGGAATCCTTAATTATTGAATAAATGAGAAATAATTTTAAAAAAATTAATCATCGAATGCATATAAAATATTGTCATTGCGTAATTATTTAAAAATCATATAAAATATTTTCTTTTAATTAAAATTAGTGAAAATAATAAACTTAAAAGGGCAGTTTTTGTCTATGGTTTCTAGGAACTTTTTAAAATTCTATGAAAGCAATACATTTACAGAGATTTACAATAATGATGATTAAGTTGTTTTTTAAAATGTTTAAAAAGTCTATTAATAAAATATTTTTTATTAAAAAAAAATTGTGTTTGTGACGGTGTGAGGAGAAAACGGAACGACGTGTATATGGCAATACAACGTTAATTTTCGACGCATTGGTGTTCAGACTGATAATTTTAGATTTTCGTACTTTAACCGAAATATTTTAAAACGTTCTTAGTTTTTTATTGTTCAAGTTTAACACACATGAAACAATTTTCAAATAAATTATAGTTTCAAAACAGATTTGAATGTAATTGATTTGACTATTGTCTTTCGCTAATAAAATAAATTTCAAACGTTCCAGTGTGAAGTGTGTAGCTAGCTCGATATAACTGTCAATCTGGGTGAAGAAATTTATTTGTAATTTTCACCGGTTCTCATGTGTGATATCCTAATGTGTTAAAACCGATTTCGACTGTTGTTCCTCGCAAAATAATGTTATATAGTGTATGTGGTGCATAAAACGGTGCGAAAATGGATGACGGTTCAGTAAATATTCAGTCCGGAATTAACATCAACATCAAGAGAACAGATGGTAAGTATAAAAGCATTTTAAATTAAATGTACACGTTAAGCTTTATATTGCAGTAAAGTTGTTACTGATTAATTTTAGTTATTATAGAGATCGCAAACAATATAATTTGTCATCTTTTTCAAACAGGATCGCGATCAACTGTTTAATGGGCATTGAACTTGGCACAGGTTTTCATAAATTTTCTTTATTAGATATCAGTTTTTAACAACAGTCCTGTTTTTTCTCGTTTCTCGCGTATATTACAGATAAAGAATTTAAATGTGTCAGGGGCTCAATATTAACATTAACTTTCCAGTTAAAAGTTTTTACATGTAGGCTTGACAAGGTCTTCAGTAAATGCTGATCTTAAATAATTTTATATTATCACAGACAAGACTTAAAAGAGCCTTGCTGAACATTCAACATTTCTCTCTTTAACTCATTACTTACTTGCAGTTACTATTTTTCATAAATTTATTTTTAATGATATATCTTGCCATCAAATTACAAAATCTTGCAAGATTTTTTCATCTATTCAGTCACATGAAAAATCATAACAAATAATTGGCCATTTTCTTAAAATTAAATCTATGTAACAATAGTTTTAAGGTTTTTTATATTGCAGACTCATGTAATAATTTTGTGAAAAATTAAGCTTTAAAGAACAAATTTCCTGTTTCTTGGTACCATTCTAACTATGTTTTTCTTACTGCTTTCATAATTTAGAGTGTAAAATGTGAAAAAAATATAACTTGGATCTTTTGAAGTATTTTTTAACATTTATACACAGTAATGACCATCTCTGTTGAAGCTAAAATAATTTTTTATTCCTCTCTTATTTTGAGTAATATCTTTTAATAATATAGAATTTTAATATATCAATAAATTATATTGCCAAATGTTAATACAATATTTTTAATTTTGTTGTTTGTTAAGTTGCTTTTATTGAAATGGAGAATCCTAATTTGTTTAAAAATTGATAAGTTATACATGACTTCTGTAAGTCTTAACTAATGGTTTGCATTTAGTTTGTTAGGTTATTTACATGCTGAAAGGAGTTAGGTTTAACTGTCTAAAAACTCTGAAGGGAAGGATATTCAAATATTATTTTTATATAATTATCTACATACAGATATAATGAGTGAAGAGTAGATTTTACTGGTTTTGCATTCACTTGATTAAAAAAAAGGAAAGATTTTGTTTGATTAGACAGTATGAAAACAAAAAAAAATCTTAAACTGTAATAAGGTAGTTATTTACAATAGATGTTTTTTATTTGTGATTAATGATGAAATGTATATGGTTAGTATGTGTTAATGTTTCTCGTATGAGTAAATGCTGAAAGGTTTGGCGACGGTGGCGGTGGCAGGTTCCGTCGCGGCGAGGACGCGTCGCGGCCTTGCGCCGCACGCGCCCATATAGGGGACCTGGTCCAATGCGACCAAGCGATCTTGTGTTTAAATTTACTAAAAGCGGACCAACTGACCCCACCAGCGAAATACGTAACCAACCTTTCCATATATCATTTAAAATTATATCTTTCAAATATTCACTTTTGTTTATGTCGTAAGGAGATCTGTTATGGAACAACTAAAACGTTATTAAAGATTAATCATCATCAGCCTTTAATGTTTCACTACTCGATCTATATCCAAGCCTATATCTTTCCCAACGTCTTTCACCAACTGCAGTCTTCAAATTCAGGGCTTCACTGAAAGACTACTCCCCCATCGGCCTTTATTGGTACGACTGTTATTTTCAGCTCAGTCAAGACGACATTTCAGCTGGCGGAGTTTATTTTAATCTTTTAAAACTAGAAAAAAAACATTTTATTTATTCAACAAAGCGAAGACACAAACGAGACGTTCACCTCATAGTAAGTGATAAATACGTCTACCGATAACCAGGCGCTAGTTAAGTATAGCTACCTCAGTAATTTCACTAGTTACAGCGCCCTTCAAACTGGAGCACAGTAATGTTAGCACAGGTTTGTTTGGTGGAAGAAATAGGAGCTACGATGGTACCTAGAAGGTTACCACTAACAGAGATCAACCACCGAAAGAAAAAGGATCAGAGTATATAGTGTGGTAGATTTTAAATACATTTACATTAATGGATTTCATTCGGAGCGAGCGTACATTATGAAGTGCATCATGTGTCAGCTGATGGTGCAGGACGACATCAATAAAGTCCCGCGCATGCCGATCACATTGCAAGGTTATGGTGGTACCATGTGACCACGCGGGATCGATGCTATACCATACATTTTTCGTGACACCTTTCATTCATTCTGCTATTTCATATTCACTGGTAGGTCTCTGCTTTCGGAGACCGTTTAGGCAGATACCACTGCAGCTCCTATTGCAGCCGGACTGAAAGAAGTTGCAGCTGGTGAAATTACTGCGGTAACGTGACTTAACATCTCAAGGCGACTTACCATCAGGTTATCGTCCCTCTCGTCTCGTCGTCTGTTTAAAAAAATATATTAATTATATGTATTGAATTTATTTGTATGAATGTACTTGAAATTGTAATTTTTTTATTGGTTTTCATAATATTGTAATAGTGGTGTATATTTAGGGATGATTATGTAAATATTTTGAGGGGACCGATCGATGTGGAGATCTTTGGGAGAAGCCTATGTCCACCTGTGGACGTCTGTCGGCTGATGATGATGATGATATATATTTTGTGTAACTAAAATATGCATCATCATAATTTTAAAATGCTTCTAAGATTCTATACTGGGTATATTATTCAAAGTTTCTAGTACGGATTTGTGGTCAAGTGTGGTCAACTGGGTCAAGTGCTGTCCACTTCAATACTTCAATGCGCCAAGAACTCGTATCGCTGAGGTGTTCTCGTACATATGTGCTCGCTTGATGAGTTTTCTTAACGATGTGAAATCTTTATAATTTTGAATTGTGATTGTAGCTTACAGTTACGTGATGGTATCACAGCGGAAGCTGAGCATCGCATTTGGTGGAAGGTCTATATCCAGCAGTGGATAGACAAATGCTGATAATGATAATCATAAAGGGAGTAGTTTTGTGTAGGAAGTATTCATGCGATTAGGGAAACCGCTGGATGCGGGCTACGCATGACCTATCAATGTGTAGATCTTTGGGGGAGGCCTAGGTCCAGCAGTGGACGCCTGTCAGCCGATAATAATGACGATGATGTTAGTAACTTTCATTTTAACAATTTAGTTAATGTATCGTGCACGAATTGCACTATATGCTTATCTAAGGTTATCATACGGCCTTCTGCTTTAATAACGTGAAATTATGAAAAAAAATTCAGGACGATTACAGAATCCGTTAACTAGTGTACAGACCTTACTGTGATGCGGTATGAATATTAAGTAGGTAATTTTTTTAAACCTTACCGTCTCGCGCAATACATTGAAAATTTCGGGTAAGACATTATATAGTTTACAACCAGATTAACGTCTCGTTCGGTTAATACATATATTATTAAAAAGAAATTTTAAAGTTTATATATGAACAAAACGAGCAACTGTGATCACTGGGTGTTGAGTGAAGCGGTTACCCCAAACAGGACGATGCCATTTATTATCATTCCATACAGTTTATTAACTAAAGTTGGCATGATACAGAGGACTTCTAACTGGAGTAGCAAGATACTTTACGGCAGTAATAAGAGAGATTATCTTCCATTTTTTATTATTCATCTGCTCCATTGTTGTGTATGAAGAGTTGAACAGTATATAACGGTGATCATAAGTTGGATAACTGATGATCTTATTTCACAGGAAGTCTAACAAAGTATATCCGTACGCTGCCATCGTAAGAGAAAGATGCTGCCCACACGTACAATAGTCTGTCTTGATTTGCGGAGCTATTTTATAATATACAATAGTAAAACATCTATATATATGGTCCTGATTGGTACCATAGCAGCATCTATATCTGCCACCAGACAGTAATTTCTAAACATTACCGTGTTCCGGTTTGAAAGGCGGTGTAGCTACTGAAATTACTTGGGTATCTAGATGCAAGTAATGATTCTATCTAATGTCTCGAATTAACGAGCACAATGTGGTGCTTTATATCATCCTAATTAGTGTGATATAGTTATGACCAGATTTATTACCCCCCTTCACGTGAAATAGAAGAAACGAGTGTTCTAAAGTTTTTAAAGACCACATCTTTTTTTTTTCAATTCAAATATCTAAGTCTTAGATTAAGGAATCAATTTCTAAATTTCTGATGAGGAAACCTAAATAGCAGAAATTCCAAGCTTTGTGTGTTACAAGTAATAAAAGAGTATTTCTCTGTGACTCTACAGAGAATACCCTATATAAAGATGCTATAGACTATTGTTAAGAGATAGTAAAGTTTTACTATGCAATTAACATGTTTCTTTGACGCAATGAGGCCACCTGGCGATGGCTATAAAATCATTCATGTTGTCCTAATGGTCAATGTTCTGATTTACGAGACTCTTGCCCCTGACCTTAAGATTCTCATAGCATGTTTAATGGACCGGCCGTGTTACGAAATAATATATATCTATTCTTAATATGTAAAGTTGTATCTCGTCTCCGTGATGTAGTCGATAAGGGCTCACCTTGTTACACGAACAGACTCGCTAGTGGTAATGTTAATTATACAGTGATGCTGATGGCAACCGTCATGGAGAGGAATATATCTTATTTCGATTACATGTAGAAGTGATTTCTTTTCCAATTCTAAAAGTTCATTCCTGAAAGCAAGTTCGTCGGAAAATTTACTCTTAGAAAATGAAGTGGTTCGATGGCACAGGATCGAGAATTTCTTTTTATATTCATCGAATCGCGTTACTCCAGTAATTACATCAGCTACAGCGACCTTCAATTCGGAACATATTAGTGTTCGTACACTGCTGCTTTACCTAGACGGTCTTTGGCAACAGAGGTATACCACCAGTGGTCTCCAATTAATCGCCCAAATTTAGAATATGACAGTAGTGAATTAAATGATATACTGTGGAATTTTGAAGTTGAAGAAGAATGTGGAAGTTTGAAGTATGTTTAAGTAGATTCAATCTAGTTACATGAAGTCGGAGGAAACTCACTGTGTGTCGTAATGTCGTGATCATAACAGCCGGAGACAAAGGAGAAAGTGCAACGGCGCTGAGTAATGTTATCACTGAACAGAGTTTGTTGCGACCATATAACATATATATATATATGTCCGTGTGTGCGAAGATATACCTAATATATTAAATTATGTAGAAAAAGAAGAGTAGACAAAAGAAGTAGAAGAACATAGAAGTCTCATAACGTCCTTATTCTATATTGGATTAATAATTTCACGTTGTTAAGTAACAACGAGGGAGTTGATGGTGAAGTGTACTCGCTTAGAATACTCCAGCTCTCATATCATGACAGCCGGAAGATAATGACGCTGCTATTGGGTATATTTGGAATGTGAGAGTGGTAGCTGACCAGGTAGATTTGAAAAAGCTACAACTTATTGGTGGTAGGTTTCCATTGCCGGTGATGGTATGGGTAGTTGCCACCGCAGTGCTTATTTCTGCAGACGAACAGTACTGTGCAAATAATTATGTGTTCCGGTTCGAAACGCGCTGTAGCTAGTGAAATTATTGGAGTATCGTGATTTAATATCCCACGAATATGCCTCAAGGCGACGAGCGCAAGGTGATGCAGTGCATCCTAATTGGTACCACGTTGTTATGGGAGGGCATGTCATTTACCAGCAGGAGAATGACCTATTCGTCTCGTCCCTTCGTAAAATAAAAAGAACTTCTCAAACATCACATGTGATGTTAAAGGTGGGATGTGATTCAGGAATCGAATGAGAGACGCCAATTGATATTTATGTCTATATATGATGTAAGGAAGTATTTAATTTAAAATAATGTATTCAAAGTATTAAATTGTGGACCGTCTTAAGGAAACCCGTAGAGCAACTTTAGGTGTGAGTCATCAGTGTAGCGGGTTCCCTCGCGGCGTCACCACCCTGCACCAACTCGCACTTTCCAAGCGAGACGAATTAACTTTTAACTTTAGTAAAGAAGCATTAAAGAAACATGCGGTTTTGTGTGAGTTAAAAAACTAAGCTACAACAAGCAAAGAGGTGATATTAAACATCTGGATGAACAGACATAAATATCCTCAATGCGATTCCTAATAATTCTATTTAAAAGACATTCATATGTAATATCTTTAAAGTACTTTTTTTATTATTCCACGAAGTAACTGACATGCCTGTCAATAAGAACTTGGCGCTAGATAAGGTGATATACTCCTCTGGACGGCGGCCAATTGGGGTTTCGAGGAACGGTTTTTTGACTCTACGATTGTCTCCTATCCTTACCAAGTAGATCACCGAGCGAAGTCTGTGGGCTTTGGCTTCCGCTATAATGTTTGGTTCGCCAACCAGCCTCTCGATTTCAAGATGATATACATAGCCCTACATTGAGCTCGTCGCCTGAGACATAAGATGTTAAATTTATCTATGACGCCCTTCAAACGGGAACACAGTAATGTTTCCACACTACTCTTTGGTGACAGAAATTACCTAGACGGTCTCTACGGACGGTATCTATATATCTCGGACGGTATCTTCGGTAACCTGACCAGAGACCTCCCACGTGTTAATGTACTTACTAAACTTCTCTCAACCACCATCAAGCTATTGATTGAAAGACCTGAAAAGCTTTTCTTAAGGAGGTTTTAAATTGAGATTTTTCAAGGAGGTTGTGACAAAGTTTCTCGAGGATTGGCAACGTGCTGATAGTACTCCTAGTACTACAGGAATCTATAAGCTGCGGTAACTGCTTACCATCAGGCAGGCCGTAAGCTTGTTTGACCCTATGGAATAAAAAATAAGATCAAAATGGGTTCAGCTGTTTTATGCGTTGAAAGTCAGGTAGGTTACGTTGGTTTCATTTGTGACCTTGGTCTCCGCGATATTGAAACAGATTTTCCTTGTCTTGGTACTTTCGCTTTTTTATGTTTGTTTTTAAATACATTATTTCACCTATATTATAACGTGTTAATAATATCACCAATATTATTCTATTTAGTGTGAAGTTGTTTCATATATATATATGAGATTTCCATGACATGTAGAGACTCATCATGATATCTGTAGACTCCATAAGGCCTGGCGACTTAAAAATTTTTGAGGTATATGTCTTTTGCCGAGGATTGGTTAGCTAAGAACGGATTTTACAAAATTCCTACCCCATACGGAGTTGCTGGGGTGTTATCGGGAGCAAAGCGGGCGAGGAACAGCTGCTTTAATATATAGTGTTCTAAGGGTCCGAAATGTTTGTTAAAACATTAATTTGTATTATGTACGATTCCTAGTACCCGAAGGTACCGAAGGCTGCGCTGTTCATGGAGGGATCTTTGAGGGAGGCCTATGTTCTGGGACGTCTACCGGCTGATGATGATGATGAACACGTTTCTTTAGGTGTTATTTTTGTGCTTTAAAAAAACATATTAAAATGGAAAATTTTTCATGTATTGGTAGTTAATCTTTCACGTTATTGTAAAAGAGCTAGGATTGGAATCGTTGATTGTGAGCCTGCAGTTCATATCAATATGCATCAATCGCTTTGCACACTAATACCTTGTCTATATCTCGTTGACTTAGGACACCGTCGCCTACATATTTGTGACATCACCAGCACCAGATCGACCGGTTTGTGTCGCGTTAGACGCAGGCGATAACACCGCGCCGCCTCCCAGTTTGATTGCATCAGTATTGCAGTGAGAAACTTTCCAGTTGCATCATTGTTCAGATTCCTCTACGATAATCTAAGACATCGATAACGAAGTGTTTTTTTTTTATGACGAGACTAGCGAGACGTTAACCTGATGGTAGGTCGCCTTCATATAACAACATAGCGCTAGTTAAGATGTTATACACAGTGCCACTTTGTGATCGTCGTCTTAAGACTTAGGGTGACAAGTTCGTCGCTCTAGTAATTTGACCTCGCTACAAAATCTTTCAAACCGGAATACAGTACCATTTGCACGCGACTGTTTCATGGCAGAAATAGGCGCTTCGGTGTCTGTCTAGACGGTCTCCTCAGTAGACTAGTATTATTTGGTGCAATGTATGCCATAATTAGCATCACGTGGTTTTAGGCAGGCGTATCACTTACCATCAGATGAACATCCCGTTTTTGACTTGTCGTTTCGTAGAATAAGAAAAACCTTTAATTCCATTCAGATTCATTTAAGAGGTTAATTCATCTTTTATATAACTAGCGCAAATTATATATAAATTAATAATTTTTTCTATCCTATGAAGTACCCTGTACCTTATGAAGTCACTTAATAATGGATCAAGAAAATGATCTGTTTACATGAGACATGGTGACCTCGCGTGATTGCATCTCG
Source organism: Ornithoptera priamus (assembly GCA_029034505.1). NCBI lineage: Eukaryota > Metazoa > Arthropoda > Insecta > Lepidoptera > Papilionidae > Ornithoptera > Ornithoptera priamus. The sequence continues at coordinate 1,145,946 of JARDWD010000527.1, read as the reverse complement.
TTTCCTTTTGCAATAAATTGTAACACGTCACAGCGTGATGCACCGTCTGACTGTTCACTTAAACAGCAGGAGAAGCTGGCAATGATGATGTATGATATGGGATACTTGTTATAGAGAATTTTTCAAGTCCAAATCCCTTGCTCATAACTATATAAATATAATATTAAATCAAAGTTTTCTGTCAGAAATTAGAAGACCTAATATTAATCAAAGAGCTTAACCTATTATTATGATACTAAGAAAGGTTACTATTTTTATACATATGCAAATTGGATATATTTTATGGTTCCCAAAGATCGTCCTGAGAGCAAAATTTCTGAAAGGTCTATTCCTGGTGGTTTTAGCTGCAAATACTTCGACGATATAAAAGAGTAGACTTTTAGTTAAATAGAATCAGTTAAAAATAGTAGCTGAAAATCTGAATAGTTTTTCCGATGCGAGTTCTGCTTGAAAAAGACACTTCATTATAATGATTACAGGAAAATAATGATCTCCCTTCTTTGAACAAGGTCATGTACAATCATATTTTTATATATATATAGATATTATTTTCTGAAGCAATACGAACTTCTATTGAATAGAGCTAATTATTTATTGTCGAACGATATTGTTTATATGTATACAGTGTTCTGTTCTTTAGTGATTATACTAAACAATACAATTAATAAGACGATAAAAGGGGTATATTATTATTGATATAACACAATATATTACTAGTGTAAACATACTCCATAATTCTTGGTCAATTAGAAGAGAATTATGCCGAAGTTAATTTCGGTTTTGTACACTTATATTAAAATCATAATATTTTTTATACTGTCTTTTTGACCAGAAGGAAACGTGTGCTCAGAACAATTGTGATAGTTTACTGTAGCGGTCGTGAGCGTACAGTCACTAGTTGTGCCACCCAAACGGGCCGACCAATTAGAATAAAATCGCGGCGTTCAGGGGCACAGGCAGGCAGTCGTCTGGTTCCATCAAAGAAGAAACAAGAACAAAGAAAGCAATCGTCAGGAGCAGGCAAGAGTTCTCCAGGAACAAGACCCAAGCATAACAATGGCTTACTCTATAACTATTTGTAAATTCATTTGATTTAAAAGTTTCTTCTAGCATTTTCCGTCTCGCAATCCAGCATCCCTCACAATATGTTTGTGTAGTATATCTTACTTTATAAACAAATTGTTAATAATTTAATAAATGTATCTGTTTAAATCAAAATTTTTGGGTAGCTCGGTAATAGTCTCGTATGTGTGTACGCTTCAAAGAAATCACCGCATTGAGGCTTCCTGTTTAGTGCTGTAGGAAGGATCTGAATCATGTAGCATGTTCGCATTACGTTCTGATAAGGATACTTATCATTGATTATATTTTCAATACAGTTACGCTTTTATTGACATTATTTATCAACGTGCTGAGATAAAAGCATGCCTTTGGTATAACTATACTTTTCAACGATATTGCAATTTTGATTGGTGGTTTAGCTATTCAGTTGGAGCAAACATGACACGTGGACTCAGATAAGCAGTGGAGTCGAATTTTTTTTTAAGGTTTTGTGACATACTTATCTGTAAATTTTTTTATATATGTAATAATTTCACATATGCAAGAGACTCATCACGACATCTCCGGATCCATAAGGCCTAGAGACTTGAAATTTGGTAGGAATATTATTTTCGCTGTTTAGAGGTCAGCCAAGCACGGATTTTACGAAATGTTACCACCCCAAAAGGGGTTACGGGCAAGAAGGCAGGCGGGGAATAGACATAGAACCTTACTATTTAGATAATGACTAAATATTAACGCAGTAGCTACAGGTGCATATTTTTTTGATAATATTTTGTTTTGAACAATATTTAATACTGTCGTAATCGCATCAGCACCGGAAAGTTGGCTAACACCACTCAAATAGCCTATAGACCATTAGACCATATATAAGTGGAAGTAATGTGCGGTTGTGTTTGTGCCGAATATGATACGTTTGGTACAGAAATAGGCAAGCGGAGACTTTCGATTTTGTACATCTGATGTCATCGAGGAGCGAGTGGGAGTCGCCTAACTGTGCACTGAACGAAATCAATTAACTGCTTTGTGTAATTTCTTGCTGTTATCTTTAATCGTCTAAATAGTAGTGTTAGGTTTGTGCTGTGAGAAAGCTCCGGTTAACTGTTGCTTTCCCACCGCATGCGTACGGATGCGTTTTAGTAATAACTTGTTGTTGTTGACTTGTGAAGATTTGAATGGTGCTCGCTCAGACTGTTCAGGCTTATGAGTATGACTACCGGAATACAACTGAGTTGCAATGAGGTTGAGGTCCGGTTAGGCTGGTAAGGTTTAGGCATAATTGTTTATTTTAAAATATCATGAGATTACCGGCCAAGCACTAGTAGTAATGTGAGTTTCTTTTATTAAATAATTCAAAGTAATCAGAATTCATGGTATTATATATACTTACTATTGAACATATATATTTTTTTCCATACAGAGAAAGAAAATATTTATGTTCTTCAAAAGTTTCGTTCTATTAGAGAATAAAGTTACACAAGCATTAATAATGATTAAGCGATCACAATAACACTTGTTGTTCGTGACTCACGCTTGTCGAATACGACGGCAAAGCTAAAAAAAACTCCTTCCATACCAACGAGGGTTGATTGCATTGAAATATCTTTATTAACATATCAATGATGGTCTGTCTCCTCAGAGATAAACGAAGTTTTCAGTCAGGGGACAGTAGCTTGTCTACCTGATATTCTATATAAATAGGTCACGCATAACAACTCACGGGACCCAAGTCAGCCTCACCTGCTCGTGGTGCACCCTGCTAATCAACAAACGAGGCTCTGGCTCCCACCAACCCGCATTACGCCAGCGTGGTGAGAAGTGGCTTAAATCCCCCATATAAATTTCTACAGTCGAAGGTCGCGAGAAGTTGGATGCGATCTTTCGGGATCTCTGTCCAGCAGTGGGCGTTTATCGACTGATGATGATGTTTATACAAATAGATCATAACACAAACACTTACGTATAAATTTATGCTTAAGTAAAAATATGTGGCGTTTATACGCTTTAGTGTATTACACATTTTAATATATATTGGAGGACAAAATCGCGGAAATAGTGCTCTCGGTTGATAACGGAAGTTCTGGTTTGACGATAGAACAGAATTGATCCATCTTGAATTTTCCATTAGTAAAGGTATCTTATCTTATCTTACAATGATTTTCTTATTTAAATCCATTGAATTGAGAAATATTTTTTAGTTTATCAACTTTACAATTGTTGCCTAACATTGTTGACAGGAAGTCATCAGTAACGTGTTTTAATAATCCTTATACACATCCGCCAGAAAGAGATATACTGATGTATATTGATTAAACCTATATTGTACTTGTTAATATACCAATCTTATAGTACACCAACGTCGGAATTACCAGTAAACAGTTATTTGTTACCGACATGCTCGCTATCGTGAAAAAACCACGCTTTACAACCGTAATGGGAAAGTGGGGCTCGATACCTTAATTGAATGTCAAGAATGACAAATTGAGTCGGGCTTCGTATCGGGAACCGGGAGTCGATCTTATCATTTTGATTAGCAGATAGAGAGAGAGAGTCGATTGTACCACTTATCTATGTATCAAGGTTTGTTTCGACAGCAGGACCTTCAGCGGGTCATAACGTGGAGCTAATTAGAATGATACGCACCGCACCACGTTCTGCTAGTCGCTTTCAGACATAAGATGTAAAGTCTCGTTACTTTAGTAACTTTACTAGCTACAACGTCCTGCCAACAGGAAGTCGGTAATATTTTCAGACTACTGTATCACGGCAAAAATAGATGCGGTGGTAACCTATTTAGAGATGGTTTCTGACAACAGAGTTCTACTGCTAGTACTGTTGTATAGCCGCTGTCTGCAATAATTGTTACTGGACGAAGGGAGGTACAGGGTAAGAAGATAGATGGTCTTGTTGTCGCTAGTGATCTTTAATGCGGAGCAGTGTGGAGCTACCTACTACTGCGGTAACTGCTTAGTAGGTCACTCGTGCCGAAGAACCTCTTTAAGGAATCTACATATCTATAACCAGCGATAGCAAGCTTAAAAAGGGCATGCGGTGCTATTCAGACCTAGCTGCCCATTAGCTCCATAGATCACACGTAATACCTAGCATGCTAAGGAAATGTCAGTGTTTAACTAATACAACATTTTAAGTACTAAACCGCGCCGTACTGTGACGAGAGATCGCGAAAACCTATACACTGTTGAGTTTTTTAAAATCTAATAAAATTATTTGAAATATTATTAAGTCATCTCAGTTTAAAAGTTTTACAACTAGTAGCACCTGCAGCAGTAAAAATAATATGTTTTCGATCTGGAGCGTATTACAAAACATTACGTGATACAATGTCATATTCATGAGTTTCCGTGTGTTTCACGATGTGCTTACAAAGTGTTACGAGTTCGAATCTTTGTTAGATTGCGCTGTTCAATTCAGTTTTCGTGCATATATATATAACTGTTTTAAATCTTATATAATATGTTTACTTCCACAATGTATATAACATATTAATACGGATGCAAATTTAGAGCTAAGGTTAGTTTTGCCTACCTACGAGCCGAGGGGGGTTAGGATAGTATACACAGCACCAGGTTGTTCTCGTCGCCTTGAGACCTAAAACGTTGTCTCGATACCTCAGTAATTACACTAGCTTCAACTCCTTTCAATCCAGAACACAGTAATGTTTGCTCACAACTGGCTGCAGAAATATGGAATGATGGTGACATCTACTTAGACGGTTGCCGGCAACGGAATCTTACCACCAGTATACTTTAAGATGTGTGTCAATATACATTTAAACCTGAGATTCTTTGCTAATGAAAAAATTTGCAAATTAACTCCATAGAAGTTTTTTGACTGATTTACTATAAAAAAATATTAAAATATGTCTCTTAAATATAAAAACGCCGATCCTCTTACACAATGTGCGCTTCAAGTGTGGAGGGTTTCGCAAGGCTCTAGTGTCTGTAGGAGGGCCGTGGGCGGAGGAGCGGTTCCGTCTACTGATGTCATCGCCTCCGCCGCGGTCTTATACCAAAGTATAACCACGCAGCAGTTTTAGCTTCGACGGTCACTTTTGTTATAACGTCTAAGTTACTACAGCATTACTCAATTATGATAGCTATGGATGTTAATTACTCCATCTCCTTATCATCTAGACAGGCAATTGGTTTATAACAGTGATACAGTCTACTTAGTCCCTGTATATGTTTACTTTATCATCACTCTTTTTACTCTTACAATCGGATAACAGTTTTCTTCATTCCTTATGTTTTGTCCCCCGCTAACAATGTAAAATATTGTTGTTTTCTTTTATTTATTTATTACTACCAACAGATACATTTGTTGTTTATATTATACCATAAGTTATAAAAACATTTGTTATCACTGTTCGCTTTATGATATAATTTGTTTGTTGTCTGTTCTTGTCGGATGACTCTTGATGAATCATTCTCTAAGAATTTATTTAAACTACTGCTGAATCCGCATAATGTTCGTTGCTTGTAAAACATTTGAAAACTTGAATATTTAAACTTGTATAATTGATAAGGATCGGTAAGATGTATTCACCAAGTGATAAGAAGTCATCGTCAGCCGTTAGACGTCCACTGCTGGACATAGGCCTGCCACAAAGATTTCCCCATACAGTCAGCATAGCTTCCGGTACCGCAGGGCACTAGGGGCTGTCGTATGTAGGGGTTCATGTGGGATGATTTAGGCCATTTTCCACCACGCTGGCCTAATTCAGGTTGACGATAGAGAGTGACAAGGAGTAGTCCCGGTAATAGATACCATCGATTGACTTGAACTTAGAGATGAATTGACAAGCCTTAATGTCCTGATCACTCATTAATCTATCGCGCTAATAAAACATAATTAAAATTGTAAGTTTACTACCGCAATGTGGTATGAAAGTCCTAATAATCACAATATTTCTATCACCTCACCGTGCCGTAAAAGGCGACTAAGTATGAAACAGGCTCAGCGAAAGGGAAAGGGGTGCTTTCTCTGTGACCGTTATTAATATATTGAGTTTGCTAACCTCAATGCAAAATAAGGCGATTTCTGCAAATACACCTATTTATCTCGCTTATGTGTGTATCATCATGATCAGCCGATAGACGTCCACTGCTGGACATAGGTTTTCCCCAAAGATCTCTGCATCGATCGCTTCCGCGTCTCGTACTGTGTGTATAGTCATAGAATAACTTGGCTGCTTGATAAACCTATAATGTTACATATAGCTCTCTGTAGCTGTCAAAAGAGTGCCCCTTATGGTCTACTGCTTATCTATAAATGATCAGGACCTTGCTAACCCTGTTCCATTACAATAAGGCTCTGTTTGTCGCTGCTCTATTTGTCATTAAACAAAATGCGGACACTGATCGGGAAGCTTACGCAAATGTTATTTAAATTAAGTAACTAAAGTATTTAAGTAACGAAGGTTTTCCATATAATTATAAGAGACTATAATCTTAATTAAGATACAGTTATGTTTTGTTTATAACTATGACATGCAAACTAGGATTTGTCTGAATTTCGTGCTATGTAAATAACCTAAATAGGGACTTAAATTGGCAAGTGTATTTTTACCACCGTACCTCTTTCGCCAATCCATATGCTTAGAGTGGCGAGAAGGATCCTCCTGGATTGGGAAGACCTACGTTCAGCAAGAGATATCAATAGACGGAAATTAAGGTGAAACGGTATAACCGTTAATACTATCGTTAATATATATTATATTAACCGATACATATCGTCGTATATCGTTAATATATATAAATATATAAGAAATTTCCACTTATGTAAAAATTGATCACAATATCTCTCGAACCGTAAGGCTTGGATACTTGAAATATGGCAAAAAAATTTCTAACGCCAAGTGTTGGTGAGCTAAGAGAGGATTTTACGACGTATTACCCCTAAAAGGGGTTGCGGGGGTGTTACGACCAACAAAGCAAGCCGGGAACAGGTAGTATCGTACATACTTCAACATTCTGCATCTTTACTTTCTCATTAAGTCCATCTTTAGTATGCTGTATTTTTTGATGTATGCAAATAATTTTTTTATATAAATAAAGTTTAATAAAAGCTTTTTTTCTATAAAGAAAATTAAAATTAGTATCCGTGTGGTAAGTAATACCTGTCATTATTTCGGCATAATGAGTTTATTAGTATGTCGCGTGAGTGATTCACGGTTGAGCCGATGGGCCGCTGTTGATCCGCATTCAGTATCACAAAAGAAAAGTTGCTATATTAATTACAATTAAAATATAAAAATATATATATCTAACATATATCCATCTTTACTTGATAACTGTGTAGTAGTATAATTGTTTTTATCACCCGTTTGCACTTGTTCCATTAACCTGTTAGCCCAATAAAAGGCGAGTTAGAATTATTTATTACGTTCGAGATAACACTATTAGAAACAAAACGAGTGCATGCTTTGTGTGGATAATATCAGTTGTCCTTAATCATTATTTTATCACCTTTGTGAGAGAAAGCTTCGAGTCCCAGCTGTGGGAACACGACGGAACCGCGTTGAGGGATGTTGATTGACTGATACCCAGATACTAGCTAGTATAACTCCTTTGTATTTACTTAAAATTTCGCTCCGATTTTTATTCTAAAGTAATTTTAACACTTGTAAAAGAGTGTTAATATTTATTTAGTGTTGCCGATGTAAGCAGTTTCCGTTTGTTATTTAGATTATTTGTAATGCTATTTAATACGATCTATGTATCCAATTGTAGTGGAGATCTTTATTCTAAAAACCTATGTCCAACAGTGGATTTCCATCAGTACATGGTGATATTCACACACATAATGTTTGTTCAATATTTTAACTTATTCACTAGCTTATAGTTATTTGATGAACTTAATTTAACAATGAAATCAGTTACTTATTTGGTTGTTGCTAAGAGTTTATATTCAAATGTTATACTGTTGGTTAGTGTTCTCTATAATTTGTCATTTCTTTTCTGCTGTTATTTGTATGGTAGTTATGTTAAAAAAAAACCTTTATATATTACATATCAGCGGTGATACAAACTAACATTAATCACAGGACAGAAGAAGGCATTGCTCATATAGTCGGTACCGCAGGTGGATATGCACAGCATTGTTACATATTTACGCAGCCCTATATATATTAAACTATTTATAAAAAATATAAGTGATATATTCAATATTATTAGACTAAGAATAACCGCTATCGCTTCAGCGTGTTACTTAGATCTGATTAGGAGGAATGGGTGCGCGGGCGCAGCGTGTCTAGCCGGTTGCCACCGGTTCTGTGACTCACGGCGCGCGAATGTAGAGAATAAGTCGCATCGATACATACTGTTGCACAAACACTACCCTATATTAACGAGGCTTCAACACCAATTTGAGATGGACTCATTTCATCTCACTGGCGGACCATCGCAGTGCCTTTCTGCCGCCAAGTAGTAGTGTGCAAACATTACGATTTCCGATTTGAAAGGCGCCGGAGCTAGTGATAACAGGCTTTGTAGTTCGGTCAGCACGCAGCCACCCCGATCTTTTAGGGTCTTATTCTGGTCAGAGGAAGTCTTGTATTTGTTGATAGTATGGTATACGAACATACCTGCTGGCTGATACCAAGCCTTTGAAGTGTCTGGAATATGACCGACCGGATTGGCTCCGTACGCACTTTGTGCAAGGCGAACACTGCAATATTATTTTCTTTAACACCCCCACCCCATTCCATACTGTACTTTGATAATTAATACGAAAAAATATGTGTAATGGCGCAGAATCGGAAGAAATTTTTAAAATAATATACATGTTCCAAATTCAAAATAATTAAAAAGTTGAAAAAAAGAAAAGTTTTTATGTAACATTATTTATGGCCAGACTTTATATACTGATGAGTCCCAACACAGGCGGAAATCTGTTATATATATATGTCTGAAGGCGACTAAAAGAGTCTAAGAGTTTCGCGGGCCTTGAGGGTGGGGGCCCTTATCACTCAACAAGCGAACCTGCATGGGGACAGCGCATGGCTCAGCGATGATGCTTAGGAGAGTTAGGCTCCTCAGAGACGTGTTAACAACATGTAGAGATGTACCGGTGCGTTCTGTAAGAGATCCCGGAGCCTCACAGAATCTCACATAACAATGATTTTCCCCCAGAAACAGGGTATTTTACGAAGATTTTCACTCCACGAAACAAAAAAATGGTCTCTAAATATTGTAGGATTCTATCACCGCACACCCTATTTATGTTTCCAGTAAAAAGTTTAAAAATTACTGTGTTCTAGTGTTAAGGGTTTCTCTTTCTTATGACAAGAGTAAAATCATTATCGTCACGTAAGTGGTAGGTGTCAGCTGCCGGAAACTAAGTACGTATTTCCGCCGCTCTTATTTCTGCCGTCAAACAGTATCTTATAAACATTACTGTGCTCCGGTTTGAAGAGCGGTTGTAGTTGGTGAAGTATTGCTTGATTAATTATCCTCTGTAAGCGGAGGATAACCACCGGTTAAAAACTGCCTGTTTTAAAAAAAGAGATGTTTACTGTATCTTTCGCGGTTGTGTCGGAGACGTCAGGATGTGTGCCACGGCCGCCGCGGCTTGCAAAATGATACGTTTCAGTTTCGGCTCGCCGGTTCACACTGAAACATCGAGTAAAAGTAAACTAATTAACTGTTTTTTTTTAAAGTGCACAAACATTACTCCGTTCCGCTTTGTAGAGCGATTCATCTGGTTAAAATGACCTGATAATTTTAAACGACTGAAAAATATTTTTAAACAAAGAAGTATTAAAGATTGGTTTAACTGTTTGGAAGCTTCAGACCGACACTCGAGATATACAGATAACTGGTCTCTGGTTTTTTTTATTGTAGGTACTTTTTTCTCAGGTATTGTAGTTATTCGGAGACCATATTTACAATTTTCTTTATATACAATTTATCATGAACGTTCATTTAATTTATTTGCATCCTACTGCTGATAGGTAGGATATCGTCGATAGTAGGTAGGATAGGTAGGATATCGTCTAGGTAGATACCACCGCAGAGTCTATTGCAGCTGCTAAACAGTTATGTGCAAACATTACTGTATTCCGGTTTAAAGGGAGCTGTAGCTAGTAAATAAAAATTTGGGTAATGAGATTTAATATCTCGTGTAGGCGACGAGCACAATGTGGTGCCATGCGTGGTGTCTACTATCCTAACTAGCTTAACGTTGTTATGGCAGGTGTATCACTTACCATCAGATGAATGTCCCTCATGTTTTGTCACTTCGTTGAATAAAAAAAATTAATAATGACGTGTCGTAGGAGTAATGGCGTTGCTTTATTTTTTAAACACCTAATATGAAATGTTACTTGGAGGAAATGGTTGTTCAGCCTATAATTAGTCCACATTATAATATGGTACACCATCCAATTATGGTGTCATTATAAAATCGCGTAAGCTTGGAAACCATAAACGGAGCTCGTTTGAACATGTTCACTGTGACACTTCCCGGGAATTGTTCAGCAATGTTGACCATTGTGGCGAACGAGGTTGGAAATCGTTTCAAACGCAAGCGATGTAATGGTGACTGTTCGTTATATTATTCAGTACCGGAGTAATTGAAAGGTTTTTAGTGAATTTTTCTACCTTTTTCGTTATCTTGATTATCAACGAAATTTGAATTATAATAATACAAAAAAACCTTTATGAATTAAGATCATCATCACCACTATACACATAATTAATAACTGTTCGCCCGCTTTGCTCGCTATAACACCCCGGCAACGCCGTAAGGGGTAGGAATTTTGTAAACTCCGTTCTTACTTGCCCTATACTCGGCATAACGAGTATTCCTAGTAAATTTCAAGTATCCAGGTGTTATACTTACAGAGATATCGTGATGAATCTGCATACCTGAAAAACTTTTATATGTATAAATTTTTTATCGAAACTCTTAGGCTTGATATTTTAGTCTTGTATATACTTTAAAGGATTGTAATTTTTTAAGAGTATCAAATGTTTGATTTTACATATTTATAATAAAATGATTAACAAATGTTATGATGATATAAAACTATAGTACTTCGAGGTCCTTAGAATTGTCTATGATTGTTGATTTCAATTCAGTCGGCTACTTCCAAAGTGGGCAATAGAACAATGGCAAGTTACACAAAGTAAACAATCTATTATCCGACGTCTCGTTTCTAAGCTATTATCTTAAATATGTACCGGGATGCGATGCCGTCTGCCAGCGATCCTCCCCAACTACAAACTTGACCGTGGGAATGCGATACGACCAGTTTCCTTTCCATTTTTACTTATCAGATAATTCTTTATTGTAACCAGGAAACCTATTATGTATTTTATGAACGATCAACGATAACGAAAATAGCACAGAAATTTCTGCTAAAGAACTAAAAGGATTATCAGCATCAGCCGATAGACGTTCTCTCCTGGATATAAGGCCTTCTTTAAAAACTTCCACACGATCGAGTCGGGATTCATATGGGGGTATTTGGACCATTTCCCACCACGCTGGGGTTCCCATCCAAATGCGGGTTGGTGGGAGTCAGAGCCTCGTATGTTGATTGGCAGGCTTCACCATGAGCAGGTGAGGTTGACTTGGATCTCGGTGAGTTGTGCCGGACCCCTTACACCTTCTTAAAGGATAGCTCATAAATTCGTATGCTCATCGTAAAATCCATATTTTTTAAAAATTTTCTATAATCGATGAAGAATAAATTGATGAGTAGAGTGATACGTTCACCTGTTAGTAAGTGTTACGCCTGTTCATAACAACATGACACTAGTTACGATGATATACTTTACCACGTTGTGCTCGGCACATTGAGACGGAAGTAGTTAAGTCTCGTTACCGTAATAATTCACTACGTACAAACCTAGTAATGTTTATATACTATTTAACGATGGAAAGATATTCAAATTTTCTCCGGTTTAATTATTTTATTTGACATTAACGGAAATAACTTTGATTGGTACAAAAATACACAAATATCCATCCATCGACTGGTCGGCTCGTACTCGTCTCCCGTCGCATCGCTCCACTGCAGCGGTGCCAAGGAACTGCCCAATTATAATTAGCTCCATGTGACGTCGTTGGCGGGTCAATGGCCACACGTCACCATCACCAAATTCTCCAGCTAACGTAACAGTCTTAACTTTTATCTATACTATATATATATATTCAACAGATTGTGGATCCATTTGTTTCTGGTTCATATTGATTTCTTGATCGAAATATCTAATTTAGTTATTTTGTCCGTTATTTAGTTTATTTTTATATATGCTAATGTTATAACGTTTGATATTAATTAATTCCAAATAATAATGATATTCTAAGTTGGACCCGTTTGTTATTTATAACTAAGTATAATACAATTAATTGCGTCTTCGATATTAATGATTGTTTGTTAATGTATATTAGTACATTAATTATAACGGAAATGGCATGTGCTGATTTAAAAACATTTGTCAGTTTATACTTCTGCTTGAACTCAACTATATGCGAATTAATAATATTTTTTTACTAATAAATAATTTTTATATATCATTGGTGCGCATGCGCGAGTACGAAAGCAAACGCTTCAAATAAAAATCTTCAATAAAACCAGATGCATCTTGATTGGAATGTTTAAGATGGTTTTTGAAACTTAGTAATAAAAAATCTTTTATGAATATTCGGGGATTTTTAAAGTAAAGGAATTTTTAAATATAAACATTTTAATAACAGTTTAATCATCATTATCAGCCTTTGTGTGTGAAACCCAACTAACGAGGGCCACTGGTGCTCGGCGATGCCGACAACACAGGGCCGATCGATGTGGGGATCTTTGGAGGAGACCTATGTCCAGCTGTGGACGTCTATCCGCTGATGATGATGTGTATCCACTGCTGGATACAGGTCTTTCCCAATGTCTTCCACCAAATGCGATTTTCAGTTTCTCACATCCACCTACTTCCGACTGCCTTGATGATGTCGTCGGTCCATCTGGAGGGAGGACGTCCTGTACGTGGCCTTCACTCCATAGTTATATATAGATAGATCAATATATATGTTTTATTAAGGTAATCTAAGTAACTTTTCACGCTGAACTTTCTACGCGAATGTCCAAGTTTCTATTGCATCGGCTTCATTACACCTTGCGGTTTGCACACGGACATGAGTGTCACATAATTTGCGGTGTTTCTTTACTTTATTTAAAAATAAATACCATCAATACCCATTGTTAAACTTTACCATGTTTATGAATTTGGCAAGTATAGTAAACTGCTTCTAAAATACTTTAAATCTGTCCATCTTTGTTAATATTGCATAACAATCAAAATTTACTGGTGATACTTTTGCTAAGGTCATTTTCTACTTGATATGAGGTCCATCGCAGCGTCTATTTCCACGGTGAAGCAGCAGCATATCTTAGATCCACGGGTGATGATCACGTCTCGTTCGTCTCGTCGCTTCACATAATTTTGTATATGATTATCCCTGGCATCAGTTCATCTCCGTGTACATTCACCAACTGGCTGCTGATCCCCCCTCGCGTCACAGGTAACAGTGTCGGCAGCTAGCTCTATTCGCATTTTCGTTCCACTTTCGCACGTAACCATGACAACGATTGTTTGCTCAATAGCCTTCTGACTGTCGACTTTTTATTTCCATTTCTTTGATGTCTATCCTCTTTATATAGTGTATTGATTTTTCAATGCTTTTGCAATAAGGTTTGATGGACTTCGATATTACAAGAAGTCGAATGAGGTCATTCAGTCTATTGTATGTTGAACAGGCAAAAATAGATCAGGATGTATTTGTTAAAATAAACGGCTTTATTACTTAACTATAACTCTTTATATTATAATTAGTTTTCTTTGAAACGCGTTGCATTTATTTGTATAGCTGATATAATGAACGTCACGGAGCAAGTGTGGATGGATTGTGTGAAAGATGACATGTGTAAGGAGAGTGCGAATTCAGATGTGACGGCTGATAGAGGGATACGGAAGAGAAGTACATACTGTGCCGATCCCTCAAAGCTGAGAAAAGGGCAGGACGAAGGAACGAAGTTGTTGTATGGGCAATCTTAAAGTTATTTACGTGAATATATTTTAAATGATCATCACATAAACTCCGCTGCTTAGTTAATTTAACAATTTGTTGCGATTAACAAAAGTTTACTTTAGGAAAAAAAATAGTAATTTTTTTTAATGATAATATATATAATGTATATATAGTTTTTAATGATAATATATATATGATAAATAGTAATGAATTTTAACGTGTTACGTTTCCTTCGAAGTTTACCAGATGTGTGGTTTGAACTAATAAAGATTTCTTAGATTAAACTGTTTACGTTACCGTTCATTAATACGGCGGGGATTGTTTATGTTTAAAAAAAGTAACGCTTACACCCTGTCTACCCTCGCTTTCATTGGTTATACAACTTAACGGCATCTGGTTGATGAGGACCTAACATCATATTGTTAGGTTGATTGTAGCGTTAAAATCTCTAACAATTTTAAATGTTCACATTTTTGAAGGTTTAACTAGCGTATCCTTTTGAAAATGAGACTACAGTAATCTTCTCTATAACACGGTACTCTTATAACACATTTTCATATTACGCGATTTCATTCCCTCGTATAACACGGGCATTCCCCATATAACGCGGAGATTTCTCACATATTTCTGTACTGTGAAAGTAATAATGATTTATACAGTTCATAATTAGTAGTTTATTGAAATTAACAATTTTTTTTTAGTTCATATGCATAAGTTTTTCATTTAAAATGTCCTTAGTTTAGTTTGATTTTAATAAAACGTACATATTTCGTTCATAATATAATTTTTTTACTATTCGATTTAAACCCACTAAAGTAGGGGTTTATCACTAAAGTAAGAAAAGTTAAACATGGAGAATTTATGCGTCACGCGTTATACGAGAATATTCCTATACCGCGGAGCCAATCAACCGTGTTATAGGGGGGATTACTGTATATTTAAACAAAGTAGTAGTGATGGTAGGTTTTTGTTGTCAGAGATTGTCTATGCAGGTGCCTGCGCAGTGCCGATGCAGCCGATAAACAGTACTATGCAAATATTACTATGTACCGATCTGTAGGACGTTGCAGCTAGTGAAAATACTGGGGCAACGAGACTTCGATCTTTTATCTTAAAGCGACATGGAGCATATACATACAATTTATACAAAATTCACAAAACAAGATATATTTTGAATTGTTAATAGTTTTCTATAAAGATACGAGTTTGTATTTCTATTGCTTGAAGGTATTACTGTTGTACATTAGTATTTATTATTACTCATACCAAAATCAGTTTTCATCTTGATTATCTATAATTTTTATTATATAAAACTCGTCATTATCTGAAACACTATTATAATATTAAATAAAATATTTAAAACGCTGTCTTTAATAATTTCACCATCATGAGTAAAACTTAGCAGCAGACTTCTATCGTTACAATTTGCGTCTACTGTGTCTAGACGGGGTAATGAAAGGGTAAGATGTGGGGGGGTGGGTGAGGCGCGTCCCTATTATCCTTTTGTGTGTAGCTTGTTAGTATGCAAATTGAAGCGCATTATAGTTGGCAAGGTATCTCTTATTAGGCTCGCATCCCGAAGTTGCAGTCCTACGGGACTTGAGATAATTTACCCTAGACCAGATTACCAGCGGAATTAGATATTTATAGTTAATTAAATCCTTAAAACTATATTTTGTTGAATCTATTTTTTGAGCGGTGATGGTTTAGTTTGTAAGTGCGGTCGTACGCGCTATACAAATCGAGGATTCCATCCTCACCGAGCTTGAACAATTCAATAAAGGGAAACATCGGCAGGAAGTACGATAATAAATCACCATTATCAGCCAATAGACGTCCATCCCTAGATATAGGCCTCACCCAGAAATCTTCAGATTGATCGGTCCTGCACTGCCCGCATGTAGCGGCTGCCTGACACCAGGCGCCGTTGTTTGTACAGGTTTATATGAGAGGATTTGGGCCATTTTATACGACCCTGGCCCAATGCGGAATGGTGGGCAAAGCCTCGTTTGTTAATTAGCAAGGTGCAGCACCACAAGCAGATGAGGTTCGCTTGGGTTCCATAAGTTGTTATGTGAGACCACTCACACCCCATAATTATAAAGTTACACACATATTTTTTTTTTCGACGAACCGACGAGTTAAACTAGGCGTTACCTATAATAACGCGGCAAAAGTTAGGGTGATATACACTGCACCACTTTGGTGGTCGCCGCTCTGTGACAAATTGTTCTCTCGCGATCCAAGTATTTACAGCGACTTCCAAACCAGAACATAGTAATGTTTGCATACTACTCTTCGGCGGCAGAAATGGGCGCTGCAGTGATACACAGCTAAGACGATCTATAGCAACAGGTTCAAGTTTCGTCTTGCTTTAAGAACAACGGTTTTTATGTATATATGTAATATCCGCAATCCCACAACTTGGTGAATAAATCTCCTGAACCTATTAAAATTTTTATACGGATCCATTATTTAACAAGTCCGTACTTCAGAACATAAAAGTGTGGATTAGACGCGTGTGAAGTGCTGAAGGTTGTGTCCCAGTTAAAGCATAGTTGATGTGTTGATGCATTTTCAGCTCCGCGTTCAGCTAATATTAGAATCGACGGACACATAAAGACCTGACTGTTGCGAGGCTTGTATTCGAGCAACGATTCATATAACACAATGCAGCCTTCATCGATCCTAGTTCTGATTATTCATAAATAAATTTAGTATAGTATTCATCATCATCTCAACCTGCATACGTTCCCTGCTGGACATTGATATGATGCTCATCATATATACGAATATGGACAACAGTATATTATTAAAGGATTCAATACGTAAGATCACAGATGGAGGTAGTGGTAGATAATGTTTATTCTTCAGCTCAAGAAAGGCATAACTAGGAAATTTTGAAAAGACCATTAAAAAGTAACATTTGAATGGTAAATCTTAAAAAGGGAAGAAAATGGCATCTGAGCCTCTTTTAAATGGTGCAGCATATTTATTATTATTTCTAAAGTATGGGTGACTATATATAATCATCATCTTCATTATTAGCCGATAGACGTCCACTGCTGGACATAGGCCTCTATCAAAGGTCTCTACATTGATCGATACTCGCGTTGCTCGCATCCAGTGGGTTCTCGTGATTCTCACTAGATCGTCGGTCCGCTTTGTGGGATGGCCTCCCAACACTACGTCTACCAATACGCAGGCGCCAACTGTACGGTGCTATATATATATATATATATATGGATTGGTGGATTACAACTGCACTAGACCGACCATTACACAACCACGTGTTTGACAGTGTCAAATGTTTGTTTCCAGGACGCATCCACTCGGCGATCGTGTCGGGGGTCAACCTGGAGACGCGCTCCGTTACGGTGGAATGGTACGAGCGCGGCGAGACCAAGGGCAAGGAGGTGGAGATCGATGCGATCCTCGCGCTCAACCCGGAGCTGGCCGGCACGCGGCACCACTCCCAGCACCTGCAGCCCGTGCCCAATAAACTGGCCAGGGTGAGCATCATATCACCATACGAATAATATTCGAATAGGCGTTATGATCAACAATACAACCAGGAACCCGAGGATCTCAAGGAAGAAATACATCATTGTAATAGCAGCAATTCCTGTTAATTAATAACAATTAATATTTCTCATTAGAAAAGTACTTATTTTTTATTATTACGAATTTGTTGGAATAAAAGAGGGTAAAGTAATTAATGCTTAATAGAGGATGAGAAGTAATACTTAACATATTAAAATTAAAGTTTTAATGAAGACTAAAAATTTACTGTTAACTATTGGCAATTTGCATAATATGTACCCATTAATTTTGTACTTTCTGTGCCAGGGACGTAATAATGTCCATTAACTCTCCAAAATACCTGCTCAAAGTACTTTCAGTCCTGTACATATACATATTTAGTATTATTATTGATCGCAGCATACAGTCCGGTGTGGATAACAATTAATTCATACATATCATAAAGCCAACAGCTGTTAAGGGTTAATACCCTTATCTGCTTACCTCACTCTGATAGATAGATAAAATATTTGGGACTAAGGTACTAAAGTCAGTGCTTTAGATCGATGCTAGATTATCAAATATAATGATTAATCTTTAGAGAGTATTAACGTAAGTTACCGTTTTCTATTGTGAATTATAATTATCATTGTAACACAATCGTTTTATATTAGTGTTGTCAGCCGAAAGCGATATAGATAAAACACATTTAACGTATTTCAGTGTTAAAAAAAATTGCGTAGTTTAATTCGTGTAAGATGTTTTTAATTTAAATTGTGTTATCTAAACAGTTTTACACAATTCAGTGCTGTAAAGTGCAATTTCTCGTTGCGCAACCTCTCGGGCGGTTATAAATTTCATTAATGTCAAGAGTCGGATAACAGCGCGATGTAGGGCATTGCAGGCACGGGCTTGACTTTTACGTCACTTGCATAATACATGAGCAATTAAACGTTTCATATGTATTATTAGGGATTATATATTAATATGATGTTGTATGTATTTATACGTGTATATGTTGATATAAGCACGTAGAGAAGGTCCAAGTTTAGCCTGACATTCGCGAGTATGTAACGCCGTTGGTCTATTTCAATGAGGGTCAATGAACACGGCGCCCGCGCTTGTTTGTGGTAGTGCTTGTAGTAAGACAATTTGCCAATTTACGTCCGGGCACACAGGCACACGTGCGCGCTTGCTTTGTACCGTTACCGACACGTCCATAACAACCACCAGCAGTGTTGCCTACTGGCGCCGCTTCCGCACACCCAGGCCAGACATTTTGCTTCACTTCATCTAACGTCCTGTACCATCACCACGCGGCAGTCCACTGTTAAACATAGGAATCTTACATCAGCGACTTAATCATGCATCGTTGAGTCACCAGCTACTATGTCTATTTCTATATTATTCAATTGATTTTGAATAGTTAATAGTTGAATATGTAATGACGACGCGTTTTCTGATATAATAAATGACTGTGTCGGGACTGCGTCCGCAGCGTCCGGCTAAGCTGGCTCACCCACATTTCCTATCCGCCGTATAGCTATTAATTCCGTGCAACCTTGCCTCAGTTTATCGCAATCCGTGTCGGCTTAGTTTCATTAGAAAACGAAATGCAATAAATTCCCGCGGTGCACTTTTCCAGCAGCGGCCGTTAAGGTCGGAGCGGTGCGATTTAAGCGAAAGTCCGCAGTCGCGCGCTGCTCGCCCGCTGCCTTAAACTGTACAACCGAACTAATCGATGTACCGCCGTACTATTGCATTGCATGGTTTAGTTAATATTCATATGACACTCGACGCACATTCGCATCGGTGCTGAATTAGAAGGAAGCCATAGTCTATCGATTAGCGCGGAGGCGGTTGAACCGCGTGCCGCGCCGCGATGTCCCGCTTTGTTTGGGTCGGGAGTAGCGTTGCTAATCCACGCCACAGTTGTCCCCGCTGATTCGCGAAAGCCGAATGTGCACCCCGTCCCGGTGTCCCAGTTTCGCTACCGTTAAAAATCATCACATTGTAGTACTATCAACAATGAACATATACACCTAGTATACGGCGAACCAGTTGCCGTTGTCTGTACTAACATACTACGAGTCATCGGATCTGGCTGTCTACTAACGATCGCGAAAGAAAATGTAGAAATGTTTCCGCTCATCATCAGTTGGCAGGTGATCACATGCATTAAACAGTAATCAAAGCTTGCCCGAGTGGCGTTTTAAACAGCACCGGGTATTATGACAACGTATCTCACGCTATGCGTTCGATATATCGCTGCAGGCAAGTAAGTAGAGACATCACCAAATACACCTATATGCGGCTTCCACGTGCATCGATCGTGCGACCTTGGTTTGCGGACATGATGGGTGACCTCACGGACACCATCGATTTTCCACCTCGGCCGCTAGACGCGAGTCGCACTCACCATTCGTACTTAGATCGGTCCGCAGCGCGGAAGCTATGTATGTAAGTGGCACTGTTGTTTGATGCACGTTGTCCGGTGCGAAGGAGCCATCGGGCTCGTCGTCGGACGAGGGCGGCTTCCTGCGGGAGGGCGCTGACGCGGAGCTCGCCGACGCCGGGCACACCCTGCCCGTGCGCAACTCACGCTCGGTACGAGACATCAGCCATCGCTCACACTCAACATACCGCCGCATATACAACAAACACAACCACAGAAGACCATATTATATTCAAGCTTATGGATGTCACTAGCAAGTGTTCAAGCTTATGTCGATTTAAATTTTCTTCATCCGTGTGAGACTTGTGAGGCTTGTGAAGCTGTAAACTCTGACCACACGCACACACACACACACACAAAGTTGTTGTATATGCGGCGACGATATGGGTATGTGAACAGTTACAGCACGCACCTTTACCATTACGTTGCTCCACGGTGTTTGTGTACACGAACCGGCTTGTTACGCTGTTTGTTTGTCTGTCTGTCTGTCTGTCGGCTTGCGTTTTTGTCACGCCACCGTCAACAATACAACACACCACGATCACTTCACCAGCGTGGCGCAACAAAAGTGCAAACCAACCTTAGACTCTTTGTTACGTAGCCATAGTCAATGTAAAGCACTTTTATTTTCTCTTTGTTTATCGGCTTGTTTATGTTTTATTATTCAATGTAACATCAATTGTTTGTCGAAATATTTGCTATGATGAAGTTTGTGTATGTTATACTATGATTTATTATCTCAATTGGACAAAGGCATTATCAGTGTTTCATAATGTGATGAAAGGGAGACGGTAATACTATTAATGAGCATTTACGTTTCATATCACCATCATTAACATAAGTTAAGTAGAAATTAAATGGTGAATGTGATTGAGATACTTTTGTGTTGAGTACGTCTGAGGGTGGTGGATCATTTACACGAATTCATAATTTTATCTATGTTAATGCAAAATATTATTTATATGTTGATATCCATTAGTGCCAACGCTCATAACGAGATCAAACTTCCCACGTTATGGATCTTCCAATACTGCATATAACAGTTTTGAAAAAAAAAAAACAAGTTTGACCGTTGGCTGTTTGAATACGTATTCAATACGCTGATACCTGTTGCAGTCACAGCACAGTAATAAATATAATATCGGTCGTTTTGGTTACATTCGTAAGCATCTTCAAAAATATTTCAATTAAAGCTCTTACAGTAGTACTAATTAACAAAATCTACTTAATTCTAAAATAACCTTTCATTCTTATAAATTAGTGTAATAAAGTTTTCAATGATGTCTATCCCAGACACTGTGGTCCAATATCTGGTGTGTAAATAAGATAAGATGCGTCATCTTTTGTCACATAACATGTATCGGGCAGTGAAAATATCTTAACTATTATAGTATCGTTACAGACGATGCTATTTTCTTTATCAAGAATACATTAATCAATTAAAGTCATAATATTATTTATTGTTTATATTCATGTTTGTAAATTTAGTACTAATGTTGTAATCATAGTGTTTCCAGCACAAAGTGACCATGAACACCAATCACAGAAAAATATTTTGTAAAATTGCTCAAACGATCGCCACTTACGTTATATGCTTAAAATAATTATATATCTGTCCTCTATTAAGAATATTTGTATTAAGCTAAAATACACGTATGTTTAAGTGTTAAGATGCAGTCACATGTTGAATCATCTATTTGTTCTTACCAGGAAAAGTATGTACAGTTAATATCTACAACGGAAATGTGTGGCGAGGTCCGATGTTAAACAAATTTCACTGTTTCCTTATTAATCACAATCCAATCTTCTGTATATCATTGCTAATGTCACTTGAAGGTCCTACGTTTCATTACTTGGTGCTTGTGTAAATATCCTATTGTTTAGTGACGGTATACCCTACGGTTTTTAATTTATGAATATAATAACCGGGGGCAGATATTACTTTGTAATTATCCTACAGTCTGTTAGTTAACGAATGATATAAAGGTCCAATGATCTGATGAAGGTCGCGGCAAATGGATGGGTTTCAGATAACACAGAACAGATTGGAGTGGAGGTTTTTAGTGTCGGTCTATCTATGACCTGCATTTGGTGTATATCGGCTTAGGATATAGATATATATATAATTTTACATGAATATGTTGATGTCTACGATAGTGTAGTTCTCTTCCGCACCATGTCATTTAGCATCAGTTCACACGGACATTTCGCGCAGCCATTGTAGCCTCCCACAGTACAGGCTCTTGTTATCGGTAACTAGCCTACTTCCGCACATTGACGCTCGCAACCGATTTCCTGTCAATCCACCATTCGCTGCGATAACTACACATTCATAACATCCATATGATTAACCTGTTCATCATTCCTTTCCCATCAAACCTGTCCCCGTTTTCTGTAAAGAAATGTTCATAGTTTGTGAGTAATTTTTGCAAAATATCCATAGGGTTCATTTATAGAATTTAATTTATTTTTTTTTGTATGGAAAACATTTAAATTACATATACTTAATTTCATTATGCATTTATATATATATATATATATATATATATATATATATATATATATATTTCAATTAAATACGTTTGTCCTATATTTTTTTTAATATGTAAATCATACATTGGATAGGCGTTCGTAGCTGGGTAACCAAAGTTTTATTACTACTTAAAACCCCCAACGTTTCCTCCCTATGCTTTGGGTCGAAACTGCGGGAACCCTTTCGCAGAATATCATCATCATCAGCCGATAGACGTCCACTGCTGGACATAGGTTTCCCCCAAAGATTTCCACATACAGTCAGCACAGCCTCGGGTACCACTGGGCACTAGGGACTGTCGTATATAGGAGTTCGTTCATATGGAAGCATTTGGGCCATTTCCCGTCATGCCGACCCAATTTGAGTTGGCGGGACCCAGAGCCTCGTTTGTTGATTAGTAGCTTGAATCACAAGTAGGTGAGGTTGGCTTGGGTCCCGTGAGTTTTTGTGCGGGATCCCTTACACTATTCCGCACACTGCTGCACATGTTAATATATTTTTCCTCGTAATATAATAGGGAAAATACGTCAATACTAAAAACTTTGTATTATGTAGACACTTAGGAAATCAAATATTCTGAGATTTGACATCATCATCATTTCAGCTATAGTTGCTTCTTATTTAACACAGACCTATCCAATCGATTTCCACTGTGACCGGTTAAATTGTGATAAGCTTTTCAAATTAGTGTTAAATAGCTCGTAAACATTTAGCGTAGCCTTCCTTCCGGTGATAATTGACTGATCTTCACTGTAATTTAGTGGGGACTTAACTTGATGGAATGGTGGAATTGAAGACGTCTGAATGACGAGACTCTCTAAATTAGACGTTTTATTCGAGGAAACGAGCAGAACGTTTATCCTGATGGTGGATTGTGTGACTGGCTCTCTAGATACAATAAGCCACTGCTTTGAATTTTTACATAGCACCATATAGCGCTTAGCGGCTGGATGCGAGCAGCGCGAGATCGATCTATGTGGAGTTCTTTGGAGGAGGCCTAGGTCCAGCAGTGGACCTGTGTCGGCTGATAATGTTGATGATGATCACGATATTGTCGCTTTAGTATGTGATGTCACTTCAATATAAGATGTTCGATTTCCCATTCCAGTCATCATACAAGTAAGCTGCCAGCAAATAGGATCAGGAATCGAACAGTTATAGTTTGATCTCAATGTTTGGTATCAGTTATAAGATGCAGTAGTGATTTCTACCTTTTTATTAGATTCGGCGACGAAATCTTCGAAAGGTAATCTGTTTCCGGGAAAAAGTCAGGATTATGTGAGATTCTTAATCACTAAAACCCCGTCGGTGGACTGCATCAGTGCATTCGGAGAGACTCCAGAGTTTCTTATGCAACGCACCGGTGTCCCTTTACACTTTGTTAACCGTCTCTGAGGAGGAGCCTCGCCCTCCTAGGCACCGTCGCTGAGCCATATCCTGTCCCACGCAGGTTCACTTGTTGAGCGATAAGGGTCCCCACTCTCAAGGCCCGCAAAACTTCTAGACCCTTTTAGTCGCAGGGCAGGGCTTACCTTAGTCCTATTCTTACTAGCCCGAGACTAGAGGGCTGATGATTTCTAACTAGACGGTCTTTAGTAATTTAAAAGTTTCATAAATTTAGTAAATTTACATAAACCAATGAAGTTTCAGAGTTCCTATACATTGGCTGATCAATAAAAAAACTATATTAACGAAATATATAATATTGTTATAATTTTTTTTTTACTTTTTGTTCACGAGTTTAGCGACTTTGTATTCGAGTTAACGCTCTTACTGTTAAACAAAGCTCTTATCAAGTAATGATTATCACGAAGCTAATCAAGACGATGTTCTGATCAATATACTCGTATATCAAGGGTAACAGTTCAACTAGAAACTATGGCCACTTGTGATAGGCCTTACTCTTGTAACTTATTCCACTTTGCTGGGAAAATGAGCAGTTTGAACGAATGTGGTATAGCTATAAAAAAAAAAATCTTTATTTTTTTACAAACTTTAATTGGTGGTATGTATTTACTTGTGGTAGGTCTCTGTTTCCGGTAACCTTCTAGGTAGGCCGAAAACAGTAGTGTGCAAACGTTACCTTGTTCCTGTTTTTCCGATGTTGCAGTTAGTGGAATTACTGGGGTAACGAGCCTCATCACCTTATGTCTCAAGGCGACGAGCATAACGTGGTGCAGTATATAATACCAGGCGAACGTTCCGCTGGCCTCGATGCTTCGTTCAATAAAAAAAGCCCTCCCCATTCTCCAGTAATTGAATCTTGAATCCCTCGAGATGACAAATAGGGTTCTTCGTCAAATCTATTATCAAGGTGATTGGTTGTTATGTGTTTTAATTGAATTTTAATGGCTGAATCCGCTGGTGCTAATCCGTTTTGCTGAGGTGAAGCTTAACGTTCAGGATATTACGTAACCATCGCTTTTGCCTGCTGACCTACTTTGCAAACCTTGTTTGGTCGTACCAACCCTTGTAGTAATGTAAGTTAGGGTTGCTACATCGAAGTTTTTATAAAGAAATCCTTGAATGGTTTGATATCTTATATTCATTTGAGGAGTTGACAGCTTAGGTCATCTTATGTCCTTCCTTTTCTTCTGTCTATTTATTTATTGATATTACACAAAAGGCTGATTTAATGGTAATAGTTATATAGTTTCTCCAAATTTAGGAATTATTACTTAGCTGCAATGAAATTTTGATTTCATTATCTTCTTCTTAAAGTGCCTCTTTGATTAGTGATGGTTGGCGATCAGCGTGGCATGGTTCTTTTTGTCTCTGGGTCGGCGGAACAATTCGGACGCCCTAGATATGCCAGTCAATTCCCTGACTCAACCTTGACTATTTCCTTCTCCCTACCTTTCGTTTTCCATACTTGTAATATTTTTTTTTTATTTCATACTCGTAAATACTTTAATTCGCATATATTGATTTGAAATATATATAAATACAAAAATGTATATATATATATCAAGCTCTATATACTACTTATTTTCTTGTCTGTAAATAAATGCAAGTAAACATCTAGTCACAATCGAGGATCAATGGTTACGCATATGGTATTTTTTTTTTTTATTTTTATTAACGTGTGTAACAAAATGCTAACGGAACGCACACCCCGTACCAATACTGGGCCGGTAGTGGGGTAGTGTCGGACTCCAACCGACTAAAAAGCTTCACATGGTATTCCATCACATCCGCAAGGAACGCACGAGGGTCGCGGGATAACGCTTTAAACAGTTCTTCCGCAACCTCCATTCGGTGCCCGGATCGAACGGGCCCGCCTCGGGGAGTTACGCATATGGTTAGGGTAGCGCTGGATCTCGAAACTGAAGAGAGGCTCTGGGAGATCCGCGATTACTTGGTCGACGATGATCAATAAAGATCTAAAGGATAACAAATTGATAGAAGCTATGATACAATATAAAGATAGATTTAAAAGAATGATCACGAGGACCGACCTCAAGTATAGATGGAGCAAGGTCCAGCGAGAAGAAGAAGAATCAACGACCAAACGTTTACTGTTGCAACAATTGTCATTGGTGATAGGTACCACCGCAACTTCTGTTTCTGCCGCCAAACAGTTCTGTCAAAACATTGCCGTGTTCTGGTTTGAAAGGCGCTGCTGAAGCTAGTAAAGTTACTGGGTTATTGAGATTTAACACCTCAGGGCTCAGTAGTGCTGTGTAGTTCATCCTAACTGGCGTTGTTTTGGACGTATCAGTTACCATCAGTTGTCTCGTTAATAAAACAAAAACAGATTGATTTGTATTTATTTTTTTTATTTGAGAATATTATGGTAATAATTGAATACACAACACAACCCTAGTCACAGGGTTGTTATGTGTTACAATCATTTATAAAGTCTAAAGTTAAAAATAATAAGATTACTTAATAATAGTCAATTATCACTACTTACAATGGGTTGAAGTCCATCAGTATATTAGTGATCATCATCATCATCAGTCGATAGACGTCCATTGCTGGACATAAGTCTTCCCCAATGACTCCTACAACGATCGATTCATATGGGGGGGATTTGGGCCACTTCATAACATGCTGGCCCAATGCGGGTCGGTGGGAGCCAGAATCATATTTGTTGATTAGCAGGGTGCACAGCGATATTAACAATGATTACCAGCACCAAGTGTTGATAATGGATTTTCATCAATTGCTCCTCTACATATGCTGACCTCCTCATCGAGATTATTAACGCCATCCCTGAGCATCTGCCGTGTATATAATCTGTCGCTTCACACGTCGTGTATATATTCTCTGTACTACTTGGATATACTTTACAATGGATGTAGTGGTTATGATCAGGTTTTGGTATTAACGGTGTCGTGTGAACCAGTGGGGATGCTACAAGTAAATAGTTGGTGACAGAAAAGGTGATTTCGTCTTGCATGAAGTTTTTATGTAGATTTGTGTTAAAGTATTATATTTATAAGTTATAAATGTATTTCAAATTATGTCTAGATTAATAGGTCTTATGACAAATGTACTAGAGATGGCTTAAAATTTGAAACATAATTTTTTTCTATAAATAATTCGGAATGTATAGATATAGATTTTATATGCATAGTTGTTTCAAAGTATATTAAAAAAAAAACCTAATTATTATTCAGTATAATGACTAAATTTAAAGCTATCGATGTAAATAATTACTATTGTTAAAATTTAATAAATTTTAATACTTATATACTAAAGTTTCGATGACCACGAGACTGGCGTTGACTAAGAGGAATAATTTTAAAAATATGTGTCACCATCGCAGATTTACAGTGTACAAAATATAAATAACTAAAACCATAACACGAACCCGCATTTTAGAAACAATAGTATACTAATTAAAAAAAAAAAAAGGTGAAACGATTTCCTCTATGCGGGTGGGTGGGTGTTCATGTATTGCCCGTTTTTCTTTCTGTGCCGTCAATATATTTCTTTGCTATTCATTGTCGATTACTTTTGGCTTCTGTGTACTTTTTTTTATAATGACAAATTGCACATTATTATTAGTATAAAGATTAGTATTTACTGTACAGTTTTTTTTTGTCTTTAATTAGCTTTTTGCCTAATAATCTTGTTTTGGACGATAATGTTTGACCCTGTCCTATTAATGGATTGTTTTCCTTTTTAGGACATGACCCGACAGTCCATACCGGTTGCGACGAAAGGTAAGTAATTGTTATTATTTATATATGATAACTATGATTGTTTAATTATTTATTTTTTTGGTACAAATAATAATTGTTTCGTCATCTAGATTTTAAGAATATAAAATCATATCTTATCGGTTACAGTTTTCGTATACGTTGTTGATTTATGTAGTAGATTAATTCCCGAAAGCAAGCTTGACTTTAGATGACAGGTATATGTCCGTGTTGCCGGAAACTGTCTTGGTAGGTCTAAGGCGTGGCGTTCCAGGTATGACGTGGAAATATTTAAGAGTAAAGTTAATTCTTGTAGACTAGTGCGCTTTACCATCAAAGACTACATAGCTGATTACCATCGGGTGGTATCGTAGTCAAGCGCTAGTCCACACATATAAAGAGATTCAGCATCTTATATCTCAAGGCGACGAACGCATTGGGGTACTGTGTATATTACTTACCATCAGATGATTGTCCTGCTCGTCGCGTCGCTTCGTTGAATTAAAAAAAAAAAACAGTCTATGCATTAATTTCTTTATGTACTTGTTATTTATAAATACGATGGAGTTGTGAGAAATGTCAAAAGAATTTAGTGCCTTCCGGAATATGAGATCATGAATACTATTTTTGATGTGAGCTACTATTTAAAATAATCAGATCGGCGTTAGACCAGCTGCTTCGGTCCCATAACGTTTATTAAATTAATATCAAATTGCAAAGAAACTTGCTGCAAATATTGACCTCTCGAGATGTAATTAAAGAGAGCCCCAGAGGTCGTAGCCCGCGGTACGCATGGAGGATTCTGTTCCCACGACTGTACACTTGATTCCACATTGTATGTTAAACTTAACGTAGATATTTTTTATTCTACGAAGCAACGAGACCTGCCGGGAAGTTCACCTGATGATAAGTGACACGCTTGCCCATGACAACCTGTCGCTCGTTAGAATGATATATACAGCACCACATTGTGCCTGTCGCCTAGGGATATAAGTTGTTAAATCTCGTTTCCCGCTTATTTCCCTAGCTACAGGACCCTTCAAACCGGATCACAGTAATGTTCGCACTGTTCTGTTTACCGGCTAAAGCTCCACGGTGAACCTTTCAACGTCATTAGTTGAAAGCACGGGAACCCTTTCGCACACAGCCGTGGTTTCTACAGCGAGAAGCCTTGATGAGGGCCGTGTCTCGGGGTGGAACTGCGACTCTCCACCCCATTTATCAGTAAACTTAGACGGTCTCCGGCAGCAGAGACTTACCACCAGTATTTAACATATAATGTGTTTTAATTAATTATAATACTTCTACTTAAGAAAGCATTATATGTATATTATATATATAATGCTTTCTTATATGATTCCTTTGAGGAAAGAAATTTTCTTCCATGGAATATCAAAGATTTTCTCACTAGTACAAATTTTGCATTTAACTGTTAAAATAATTGAACTGGGGGTGTGCTTTATTATTTATGATCGCAACGCAATTCCTTCTAAAAATTGTCACATATAATTTTTGAAATGTATTTGTAACGCTGCCAACGTTTCCAACATTCCAGTCCGTCGTCCCATTTCAATTCAGACTTGTAATAAATAGTTTACGCCAACAGTCCACTATTTTCAACTCCGATAGTTAATACAACTAACTATGGAACCAAAAAATACACTACATTATCATAGAAGTTTAACGCATCCATCATCATCATCAGCCGATAAACGTTCACTGCTGGACAAAAGGCCTCCCGCAATCTACACATCGATCGGACTCAATGTGAATCTCTTTAGATATTTTTTTTATTATATAAATTTATTTAATTACAAAAGGGTTTATCTGTGGTAGTACAGTCGTTATAGGGAGTGTAACGGGTCCCGCATAACAAATCACAGGACTCAAGCCAACCTCACCTGCTAATCAACTAACGAGACTCTGGTTCCCACCAATCCGCATTGGGCCGGCGTGGTGGGAAATGGTCCAAATGCCCACAAATGAAATTCTACACACGTCGGCCCTCGATGCCTGGTGATGCCGGCGGCACAGCGCCCATCGATGTGGGGATCTTTAGGGGAGGCTTATGTCTATCGGCTGATGATGGATGTATATCGCAAATAGAAAATTTAACATAATGTGAAGTTATTCATTTCTTTTTTTTTACACCTATTTCCAATTTCCGAATATAAAATCATTTCATCATATCTAATTTTATTATTTACTTTAGCGGCTCATAAATAACGTATTGCATGTTGTGACAAGTCAGGGTTCATTATCGTCACTTGCCGCTTTCGCGAAAATTATTCACCGGGGTCAATGACCTCGGATTAAAGTTATCGCCGTGTTTTTGTTACGGGTTTCGTGTATAAGACGTTTGCTATTCTACAATAATGCATTATTTCTCAACATTTAATAAGACTGATAGATGAAATATTTTAATGTGGGAAAATTTTAATTATTGTTTATATAAAACTGCAGCCTTATCACTCGTAAAGATGTAATTGGTTTCTTTTTTTTTTTCATTGAACGCGACAAGCAGGCCGTTCACCCGATGGTAAGAGATACGCCTGCCCATAATAACGTGGTGCTAGTTACGGTGGTATACAGAACACCACATTACGTTTGCCGCCTTAAGACTTAAGATGCTCGAGTCTCCAGTAGCATTAAAACTGTCTTCACTTAAGAATTCATGACCGCGGTCTCTAGTACCGCTGGGCATTAAGGGCTGTCGTATGTAGGGGTTTATATGAGGGATTTGGGCCATTTAATTTTTTATGATTTCAACAAATAATATAAAACTTCTTTATTATTCCTATTACTGGGACTCCGGTGCCTTCTCGTAGAAGGAGTAAGTCGTGACTATTTTTGCTTACACGCTCGTTAAGTGTGGTTTCCTAAAATGATATATAAGTCCACAAGTTATCGGTTTTGATACACATAAATCTCACGATGATTGTTTTCACTGTAATTTCAACCATTGGGATAGAACTCACACCTACAAACCTATAGTAGCGTACATAAGCTGGGCTATCACGCTTTCATATCAATTGTGATCGATTCTTCTTCTTAGCATCGGTCTCGTCTTATGATATGGTCTGCTTTCTTACTTCTTTCACTCCACTTCGCTCTATTTAGAACATCGCTCGCTTTCCTTGAGATCACAGCTCATCATATCGTTTCGAATTGTGATCGATTAAGGTACGATTTTGAAATTACCGATGGTAGGTCTCTGTTGCTGGAGATCGTCTTGCGAAGTACCACCGCAGTTCCTATTGCAGCCGACAAACAGTAGCTTACAAAAATTACTGTGAAGTTATTGGGGTAATGAGACTTAATATCCCATGTCTCAATGTGACGAACGCAATGTGGTGCTATGTATATCATTCTAAATAACGCTTATAAACAGGCGTATCATTTACCATCACGCGAACGTCCTGCTCGGTTCGTCGCTTCGTTGAATAAAAAAAATTCCAAGGATAACAAAGGCGGCGTGCCAACTTTGCAAATATTGGCGGAACTTTGAAAAGGAGGCCAGCGAGACGTCACCGGGCTCCTCACGCGATGACTCACGCGGTGCACGTCGCGCCCCGTCTCGCTCCTCGCGCTCGCCCTCTCGCTCGCCCTCTCGCTCTCTCTCTCTCGCGCGCTCTCTCTCTCTCTCTCTCGTTTGTTTGGCGTTAGATAAGGAAGGCTAATCATCGGTTAGCGCCAATATTCACGTGCTCGTAACAGCATATGCGGAGTCAACGGTCTCGGGTCATCTGTTGGCCCGACTCCGGCGCAGGTGGACGCGCGCCGCCACCTTTGTATGCAGATTTATTAGTTTCGTCTAGTTTTGTGGATATTTATGTAATCTTGCTATCATTGAAGATAATATAACGGATGTTAAAATTAAATCAAAATTTATTGATTTGTTAATGTTACAGGTTTTGTTACGATATCATTTGAATATACAACTAAAATGTATATGTAAATATAGAAACATTGGTGTGGAGAGCACTATATAGATATACATTTGATCATTATCATCATCAACCGATAGACGTCCACTGGTGAGCATAGGCCTTCCTCAAAGAATTCCATTTGTAGGGGTGCTCATATGGGTCGATTTGTGCCGTTTCCCATCACGCTGGCCAAATGCGGGTTGGTGGGAAACAGAGCTTCGTTTGTTGATTAGCAGAGTACACTACGAGCAGGTGAGGTTGGTTTGGGTCCTACGAGTTGATGCGTGGGACCCGATACACCGGGTATATATATATACATATACATTGTATGTTATGGTATACATTTGTTGTTATATAATTTGAAGTTAATTGAAATATTCAAAGCATTCTCATACTTGATTATGCATTCAATATATCGCAACACTTGCCAATACCTGCGACTGGTGCCAGTGGCCGTGGGCAGTCCCATTGTTGGTCGAGTTTTGTTTATGTATTCATATAAACAGCACCGAGGACGTATAAACACATATTTTCCTCCAAATGTCTACACTGGAATACCTTGTCAGACCAAATCAAGATATCAAGTCTCGAATACAGAAGTTGTGCTGAACCTAGTGTTCATAAAAGAACCTTGGGGCCTGCTCTAAACCATGGACTTTTTTTAGTGAGCAAAAATTCCTAATAAATTGTTACTTCCTCCAAAAAATAACTAGTAACAACGAAAGTCAACATTACACGACATTTCATAGCTTATTTCGTCATTCTTTTGGGTCTACCGATTTAGATGTGTAATATTTTTAAAGAACCCATCTTTCATATTAAGAAGAATGGATTTGAAGAGATCCTATCAGTAATTCCTTGAAACATTTTTTCAACTTTCGTCCATCGTCATCTTCAGCCAATAGACGTCCACTCCTGGACATAGGCCTCCCCAAAGATCTTCACTCAACTTTCTCCATATATTTAATTAACCATTATAACGAATGTTAAGGTTTAAGTCCTAAGTAATGAGTAGGATGAATAAATCACTTCCTAGCTTAATGTACGCTCGAGGTCAATGAACTCGCAAATTTTTTCCTACCTCTATAATAACATGTAAATTAAAAATGTCTAAACTTACGTCGCGGAAATAAAAAATTAAAGGTTTCAGGGTAATGTTACGGTGTAAAGATTTAAGGGTTTTAACCTGATGTTTTACTGATACTAAAAATTAACTTGTTACTGCGTACAAATTGGTGTAAAACACGAATTATTTTTTTGTAAAATTAACTATTACTTTTTAACCAATAACTTACTTGTGTATGGTATGTGGGATTTATTTCTTGTATTATGAAATTCAGTGACAAGGAACGTTCAATATGTTTCATCAATAAAATGAAGAGTTACTGTTTAGTGACGATAGGATTTATTTTATGATGAAGTTTGCGCTGCTACTTCTATTGACATCTATTGCAGCTTCATCGGACTCGGGGTTCGCAATAAAAAAAAGAAGTAGCTCGCTGGCCTAATGGTTCGAACGTGCGGCCTTCATTCCGAAGGTCGCGGGTTCGACTTAAATATTTAAGTTATGTACATTTGTGAACGTTAGTAACAACAGCGAAATACAAACGGTGAAGGGAAACATCGCGAGGAAACCTGCACATGTATTAAGATTTATTCTTAGGTGTGTGTGAAGTCACAAATCCGCATTGGGCTTGCGTGGTGACTATGGCCCATCGCCCTCGTATTGACGGTAGGCCTGTGGCCCCAACAGTGGGGACGTAAATTGGCTGTTGAAAAAAGGAAACGAAAATAAAATTACACTAAAACTAAACGAACACAATAATATAAAACCAAAACACAAAAAACTATAGTATTGGAAGTCAATCTTTATGGTCTTTGTATTAATGATTGTTGCCGGTCCAGAAGAAACTCCGGATTGGAAGACGAGTTATATGACCTTAAGTTTTTTCTAAAAAGAAAGTATATTTCTTGTTGTTTTCAAGTCGGTCACAACTTGCACCTTAACCGTAATGATTATCATCCCTCGATTACCAAATCGGTGCAAGATTTAATAAAGATCAGTTTTCCCGATTTATTTCCGGCGGCATGGCAACCGAGCGGGTATGTATTGCGTGATTGAATATTGGCAACGATTGCACCGACGCAGTTAATTTGGGTCGACCTGTCAGCGACGGCTGTGATCGCGTTAGGAATCTGGTTCTATCGCTACTGGCAAACAGGAGATTAACTGGGTGGACTGGTAAAAAGATCCATGAGCTGTCAAGGCTTAATGTAGTTAACAATAAGATATTTAATAAATAAATAAATAAATATAAAGTTATTAAACCATTAAGTAGAGTCCGGTGATGTCATATCAAGTCTACCGTGGTGTGGCTTTATTGATTATCAAATTAATTCCTCAATTCAAGTTATTCCTTTGCGACCACCATCAGCTGATAGACGTCCACTGTCGGACGTAGGCCTTTACCAAAGATCCCCACATCGATCGATCCTATGTCGCCTGCAACACTGGGCACCAGAGACCGTTGATTGTAGGGTTTCCTATGGAGGATTCCCGGGCTATTGCCTACCACGCTGGCCCAACGCGAGTTCGTGGATTAGCAGAGTGCAATGCGAGCAGGTGAGGTTGGCTTGGGTCTCGTGAGTCGTAGTGCGGGGACCCTTTACACCCTTGCTTCCTTTGTTAATTTGGTAAAAACGGAAACACCTTCTTATATATCTTAGAATGTATAAGCAAGTAGAACTTATTTTAAGATAATTTAATTTGACTGACGGTATATCCTTCATGAGAACTTATCATTTATCACGTAGTGGACAAATTTTTTTGTATGAAGGTATTGATAAAAAGGGACTGATGGGACGTTGCTTAACGTAAACACAGAAAACCTAAAAGCAGGTTGGATGTCATTGGGCACAATAGGTGTATGTGTGTACAGATCACGCTTTGCTAAGCAGCCACACAGACACAATGGGCAGAGGTCGCGCACCGTCCCGGTTATTGTGATCATGACATTGTGCGGTTGCAAGGCCGTCCGTCTCTGTGTCCTTCCTTTATCATGTACTTTCCGTCTCAGCGCATCGTTTGGAAACTTAGAAATTAACATAGGTGCAAGCTGTGGCTCCTAACGGCAGTATAAGTATACCCGTGTACCCTACCAGTACACCATAGAGGACACTGCAGTGATAATCTCCACCGTATGATATATTAACTAATATTACTAACGTAGTATTTAAGAACTATGCTGTTACTAACGTGAATTAAAAAATATTTTATTTGTTTATATATATAGAACAGGCGAGCTGTAATTTCATCTGATGGTAGGTGATAAATGTTGCGCTAATTAGAACATACTGTATCACATTGAATTCGTCGCGTCGAGACATTCTCATGTTTGTTAACATTCGGAACCCCCCTCCCCCTCCACCACTCCCCCGTAATTGTCTAAAATTAAAACTGCTCTTTGAGGATAGACACCAACCTAGTCAGTTTTTAGCAAGTCTTCTACTACTAGTGAAATTTGTTTTTAAGAAAAATTATATTCGGCAAATATTTCCCAAAAAAAAAAAAATAACCAAATACCGGAAAGAAGAAAGTTTCATCAAACGTCCGTATCCGATCCGGTTATAACTGATTATCGCTGGTTAAGCGCGGAATGGCGCTTTGTTTGCTTTACTATTTGCGCTATTCGCAGCTCGTTATCGCGTCGCCGTTGTATTCTCGACGGGCTCGCGCCTCCTAATCAATTCATTATCACCAAGCCGCCCGACCACCGCCACCACCACCTCCTCACAGTCCTCAAGGTGCAACACTCTTAAACGCTGCCATAAACTTTCTGTAGCAAACGACTCATTTCCTAAATAAAAAACTGTATTTCAAAATAACTACTTCCGTGACACTATGATTAAACACGGAGGTCTCTTCTAGGGTTGCTCCATAATAGTATCACTGTGTTCCGGCTGATAAAATATAAGAGATGGATCTGGAAGAGTACCCTCAACCGCCATCGGTATCATTGTCACTTAACATCAAGTGAAATTTAGATCAAGCCATTGTAAATAAAAACAAAACGGATTAGTGAAACATTTATAGATGTTAACCATATTTAGCTACTTTGACTTATCTGTAGCTTTCATCAAGATCATTTTACCTTTATAACCTTCAGATCCTTTTATCGAGTGTCCAGCCTATTAATGCTTCAAGTCTAATTAACTCAATTCTCCTAATTTGCATAGTTTTTTTTACTGTTTACAAATTATCGTATAAAGGTAAATATTTCAGCTTGTAATGTACTGTAGATAAAATCAATAGATAATTGTATTTTTTAAGACAAAGACAATGCCTTTATATTTTAGTATGCTCTTGGTCTTTGTCTTTACAATAGGTACTTATTCTTATCCAAAACCCCTAAGGAGATCTTAGTCATAATTATAACCAAAACTACCTAATTAGGTAGACTCAACTCTTAATAAAACTAAAAGGTAATAATTTTTGCGTAAACGGACTAATTTAATATAACACTTAACATGACTTAATAAGTAACTTAGGTCCGATTTAAAATGTGTATAAGTTTCTTTTTTATAAGCACGAGACATGATCTAGTGGCTAAGGTAAATTAATGAAAAATGTTTTGCTGTGTATGGGGATGTAAGGGTCCCGCACAATAACTCACGGGACCCCAAGCCAATCTCACCTGCTAGTGGTGCACCCTGTTAATGAACAAACGAGGCTCCCACCAACTCGCATCGGGCCAGCGTGGTGGGAAGTGGCCCAAATTCCCCTATATGAAACTACAAACCACGGCCCCTGGTATCCCGTGATGCGGGTAATACAGGACCGATGAATGTGGGGATTTTTGGGGGAGTTCTATGTTTAGGCACGGACGTGGACGTTTATTGGCTGATGGTGGTGGTGATGTATTGCTGTTGGTCATCAGCTAAAATGTGCTGACACTACTGTACCATTTCGAAGAAATCCTTAACTACTGATGATAGGTCTCTATTGTCTGAGACCGATTATATATATACCACCGCAGTAATATTCCGCCGTGAAACATTACTGTGTTCCGGATTGAATTGTTATAATTACTCGGATATCGACACTTGACATTTTATGTCTGAAGACGACGAGCGCAATGTGAAGTACGGGGGATCTTTCATTAACTACTGGTTAAGTTAAACTGTGATCTTTATTGTATTTTGGCGGAGTGGTATACATCATGACCTTGATTTTATCAATCTAAATAAATAGACTTCCTGTTAGAAATGTTTTCAGGAATGATTAATGGAAGTCGACTATGAACTACTAATGTATTCTCATTGTCGGGCAGTGTATTGTGTAATAAGATTTTATTGCTAAAATAGTAACGGCTACAACTGAACCATAGACAATGTGACCTCATTGCTGGTACACTCTCCTTCATATTTCTTGGTTTCAATGTGAACATCGAAATATTATTCACAGTATAAAAAGCACTGACCTTAAAGAATTTCTTGCTTCAAAGATGCTTCATATGCATTGCTATTTATGAAACGACCTTTGCCATTTCTTTTCATTTCCACCGCACTCCGCCGGATGCCGTAGTCTTCCTTCCGTGCACAATGTATTCCCTCGTGCATACGCGGCCCGTTTTTAATATTTAAAAGCGATGGTGTATCGCCATGACGGGGCATGTCGGGGTTGAATATTCCATGGGGCGGTCAGTCGCGCACACCGACACCATCGCGTATAAGCCGGAGGCGGACGGGGCGCGCGGACAGTGCGCGGACGGCCGCGTACCACACCGCCGCCTGGTACCGCCGCTCTCGATCCATACCACCCAATCGCAAATGGAACACGAGATAGTTCGGTCAATTATTTTACCGTAGATTCAGTTTATTTTTTTCCATTACATCCGATTCCGCATAATGCCAGTGTTGTACGAGAGATGTGTCGTGAAGCATTTGCAACGGCACGCCGCTAGAGCAGGCAGTAAGTGAACCCTCCACCCCGTGTGATCATCAATTGCCACTGTTACGTTCCTGTTTGAAGTTATTTCTATATGTCGCCAGGTCAGAATTGAATTTACATATGTGAACACCGTATATCGATGAACCAGAGGAAAAACAATACAGAATCTCGCTTATGCTTATTCTTCCTTACATACATATCACTGGTTTACCTTCCATTGAAATAACATGCTCCAAGTTATCCGTTCTCCAAATTTGGTTCTGAAGGTGGCTATGGCATACATTGTGTATTACGATTAACAATATCGTGTATTTTCAAAAGAAAAGTTTTTATTTTGCCATTCGTTGTTATCTTGATTTTTACTTGGCGTCTTTATTTCCTCAATTTGAACGACATAAGTTTTATAGAAATAAGCTGAACTTCTCATTTCTCTTATACGAAAGCAGTTCTTTGTATAGCTTTGATTTACGCTCCTCTCTTGGGAACCTCAGCATCATAGTCAAAGTTGGTAATTTTGTTTCGAAGCCGAACCTCATTTAATACTCTCACTAAGTTCTCTCTCACCTAGCGGCATAATTCATTTTAACATACATCCACATAATACAAAATTAAGATGTCTATGCCTTTTTACCAAATCTTTGGTCGATCGTCAGTACCGGCCCACGTGGATATTGTCCGGAGCGAATACTTCGGATATAGTGACCCTCAAAAGGTAGTGTCGAGGAGTACAACGCACTGTATGAATCAAGCTTGCCAGGAGCGTGGGTGTCGGCGAACGACCGTTGCGACAACACATAGCAAATATATAAAAATACATAATACTAACATATGTTATGTTTAACAACTAATTTAATAATGAATATAACAATTCAAGTATCGATGTTTAGTTTTACTATTCGTTAATTCGACGATGGGACTAGGGATCACATGGGGATAGGGAGACATTCACCTCGCGCCGAATATAATGCCCATAACAGCGTGGCGCTATTTAGAACGATATGCACTGCATTACATTGCGCTCGTCGCCTTGAGACAGGAGACGTGAGGTCATAATACCTCGGTGGTGTCACCAGCTACAGCTTCCTTAAAACCGAAACACGGTAACGTTAGAGGATACGAGATAGGAGCTACTGTGGTAACTATTGAAACGGTCTCAGGCAACAGAGACCTATCTATAAACTAGATTTGTAGTAAGTAAGGTAGTTATCTAAAACACATCTATCAGCACAGCATTTAACTATGT
This sequence comes from Ornithoptera priamus, assembly GCA_029034505.1. NCBI lineage: Eukaryota > Metazoa > Arthropoda > Insecta > Lepidoptera > Papilionidae > Ornithoptera > Ornithoptera priamus. Next base: position 1,107,052 of record JARDWD010000527.1, on the reverse strand, counting down.
AACATTATGAAAATAATCGAAAGTTATTTGCAAATATTCCACAAAAAAAATATATCCATTTGAATAGAACTCTTTCGTAGTATGTTATGGGTCGTGTTATAAAATGGTTTGGTCATCCAAAAAACAGTGGAGAGAGCTGTGGTGGGAGTTCTTCAGCGTGATTGAATCAGAAATAATCTGATCCGCAAAACAACTAAGTTCACCGACATAGCCCAAAAGATTGCTAAGCTTAGTGGTAGTAGTTGACTGTGCACAGTGCTCGAAGAACTCGCGGCCAATAGTGCGATAGTGAAGTTCTCAAGTGGCGGCCACGTACCGGTAAACGTAGTGCTGGGGGCTCCCTACAAGATAGTCCGGGGCGATCTGGTGAAGGACCAGCTGCGCGCGTTTATCGGCTCATCATGATAATGATCGATCAGTCGATTGAATTCCAAACTTACTAATTTACAGTTGCATTGTTTTTAATTAGTATATATAATTTAAAGTAGAATATTGGCCCATTCGGTTGGCTGATCGATGTCGAGATTATTGAGGTGTGTCGGCTGATGATGATGAATTGGCTCATTCTTTGACTTGACAAACAAACTATTAAAGAAGTATTAAAAAGACGAATAATCTTTCTGTTATGCATAAATTAATGCCTCCACTCCGTCATCTTGGTGGTGGATTTGTTTTGCTAAATGTTAATCTTCTAAACTGTAAACTTTCATCATCATCATCAGCCGATAGACGTTGGCTACTGGACAGGCCTCCCTCAAAGGTCTTTATATCGATCGGTCCTGCGTTGCCCTGGTTCCGGCGCCTTGTCAACGTTACACTCATGGCATGGACAGTATGGCCTCAGGTACCGCCCGGCAAGAGGAGCCATCGTGTGTGGGGGTTTATAGGGGAGGATTTGGGATATTTCCCACTACGCTGGCCCAATGCCGGTTGGGGGGAGTGTAAAACTTTATGAGTAAAAAATTCTGTAAGTTTTACTGGTTTAACGTTATTTCCGCTTACACATCTTTGTTTCAAGACGGTGCATTGTTCTCCATTGCTGAGCTGTTATCAGATAGGCACACGCGATAACCGCATAAGTATTGAATAGACCGTTCGTGGCGGTACAGCATATCGATAAAGTACTGCCTCAGTGATAATCATTGCTTTAGAATCTCTTGACTAATGGCCAACGGTTGATTTTTTTTTGCTAGCTCATAACCACGTATTAGGATGATAAACACTATTCCACACTGCGCTTGTCGTCATGAAACATAAGATGTTGAGTTTTGTTACCCCAGTAATTATACTAGCTAGAGCGCCATTGAAATCGGAAGACAGTTTGTACAGTTTCGTTGCAGGAAATAGAAGACTATCGAAGGTATCAATTAATTTTGCAAAAGGGGTATCTTATCCGTAATAGTTTGGGAACCCCTGGCTTAAAGTATTTTACCGTCGTAGACGTCTTAGGTGTACGTCCGTGTTAGGCGGATATCAAACGTGTAGTTTTAATGTGAAGGGCGCTGTAGCTGTAAATGCTACTAAGGCTCGTCGGCTCTATGATACGAGGGTTTTATTTTTTAGTCGAAACGGGACTTTTTCTTTTATCGTTTTGAGTTTTAAATATGACTATGTAATATATATTAAAAAATAATCCGAAATTGAGTTATGTATATTATAAAATATTAATGATTCCTTATAGAGACGTTAGGAACAGCAGTTTGTCATATTTACAATCATGACATCATATCGCCGAAAGTATGATGCATATTGATGTACATGTGGCGCGGTTTACTAATTCTGTACATTATGTAATTTCTGTTGTTTATACTTTTTTATGTAATTAAGCGATGAGACGAGCAGCCACGTTCACTTGATGGTAAGTGATACGCCTGCTCATAACAACGTGGCGCTAGTTAAGATTGTATGCACTGCATCACATTGCGCTCGTCGCCTTCAGACATAAGAAGTTGGGTCTCGTTATCCCAGTAATTACACTAGCTACAGCGTCCTTCAAACCGGGACACAGTAATGTTTGTACACTACTCTTGGTCGGCTACCCGTTGCACGATTAGATGTCATACTATATATATATTTATTTATATATATATACAAGTAAAAATAAATACGACTAATTGTAAGACAAATTTTGTAAATATTTTAATAACACCTAAAATCACACTTTTTTGGATATAAAATGTAGAGTTATATTTTTAAAGGCTTTAGGACTTGCTCGACTAACTTTTAATAACTTAATAGTAACCTATTGAGCGACTTGTGGTCTAATGAAAGGATGAGGGTGCCAGGCCACGAGAAGAACGCCTATGAGATGGATTGACCAGATAAAGGCGGAAGCAAATGGCTCATCATCGTTACCACTACATGAATACTATGAAGGCGACCACCAGAGAGGAATGGCGACGTGTTGTTAAGCTTGCAACCAACACCTGAAGTGCTGAGCACGACTACTCTGTCAAGAGTGATACCGACGAAGAAGAAATAACCTGAAACATTATTTTAGTTATATAGCTCCAAAGGTTAAACTGGAGGAGCAGCATCGCTACGATCTACGGCGACATGATTGCATTTAGGCCGTGAGAAGGTACTAGAGGTCGTGTCGTGGTCGTCACGGCGACGTGTCGCCGCCGTTGCAATCTTTTGCGGCAGTCGTGTCACGACTTGCCTCTAGAATGGTGAAAACAAACCTAGTTTCCGAATAATGCCCTAACCTTTCCCATCAACTCTAACATAACAGAAACTATCAGTTGAGACTAAATACAAGATATCTTTATTCTGATGATGTAAGCGCTTGAAAGCCATAGCGACTCTTACAGCTTTGACACTGGGCTCGTGGATCCATAGCCTGTATAATACACGATATATTATATATAAACTCCTGCACATATTCTCCTTTCTAATTAAGAAGTTGTAAGAGATGACTTCGATTCTAAATAAATAGTTGAATTACTTTGTTTTTTAATGAATATTAAAATTTCAATTAATTACTTTATATTAAATTTAATACAATACGAAAGTGTATACTTTTTTTTTCTACGCAGCGACGGGTCTGGCGATATGTTCAGCTGAGATGGTAAATGATACGCCTGCGCATAACAACGTCGTGTTATATGACGATGCACACTGAACCACATTGTGCTCGTCGCCTAGAGACATAGATGTTAAGTCCCATTACCCCGGTAATTTCGCTAGCTGTAGCGTACGTCAAACCGGAAATAATGTTTACACTGTAATAATGTTTTGGTGCAGAAAAAAGCTGCGGTTGTACCTTTTCTTTTATCGCGGGGGAAATCTTCTTAAAAGATACCTTGCTCCTGGGGGGAAGACAAGGTTATGTGGGGCATCTGGCCACTAAAACCCCCTCGGTGATCTCCTTTTTTTTTTTGCTTTCCCTTGCGTGGGGTGATCTCCCTTAGTGCATTAGTAGGGACTCCGGGATCTCTTACGGAACTCACCAGTGACCCCTGCACTCTGGCTAAAACATCCCACGGTAGGGCAAAGCGCTCCTTGGCGCCCACGCTGTGCTATGGCAAGTACAAAGCCACCATGCATTTGACGTTCTCCTTAGGCTCACTTATTGAGCTCTAAAGGGCCCCACCCTCAAAGCCCACGAACCTGAGGACCCTATTAGTTCCCTTCTACGACAGGCACGGAATATCTTAGTCCTATTCTTAATAGCGCGAGAGTATAGGGCTGAGCTGCGGTGATACCTAGACGGTCTCCAACGACGGAGATGAGCAGCAGTTTATTGTATATCTTTTCGTAAAAAAAATTGTGTTCGTATGCAAAAAGTAAACCTTAAGTTTTTTTATTACATATCTTTCGTAAGTGTATATTGTAAGTTTATTTAAAGTAAAATTCATAGGGTGCATTAAAAACTCTTTGCTATAGAAATGCTTTTGAATATTTTTTACATGTTACTATACAAATTCGCGTTGTTTCTTGCAATGTAGGTTAAATGAGTAATGTAATCCAAATCAGGTAAAGCTGCTGCTGAGTTGAGAATGTGGTAAGGTAATCTCGTAAACTAATACGCTTGTACTCGAGTTGTCGGTGACTCATTGGTGTTGTTGGTGGTGATGTGACCGCGCGCACTCGCTCCGAAAGTAATAAATGATATACAACTTGTGTTAATTATCTCTAAGAACTATGTTTGATATAGTTTAATAATAGCTTGTAAAAGATAGCATCATATCACACTGCTGGACCTTTCCTTACAAGGAGCCTCAAAGCTGTTTATTCATTACACTAACAGCTTAACGTTCACCTGATGTTATGTTTACATATGATAACGTGGCGCTGCATAGGATATTATGCACTGTACCACGTTGTGGTCGACACTGTGATGTTGGGTCTCGTTACCCCAGTAATTAGACTAGCTACAGCGCCCTTCGAATCGGAACACAGTAATGTTTACATACTACAGTTGGGCAGCTGCAATAGTACTTACTCCAATGAAATATGGAACTTACCATTTTATAAACAATAGAATCTGTTTATTTATCTAAATATAAAAGGTATATCGCTTTTTTGTGGTTTGTTAAGATTTATATAAGAAATCTATCAATTAATTTCTTGAAGAGAGAGAGTCGATTTGATAGTAATATTACTATGAATGTTGGGGCTGGTGGTACGTTTCTCCTGCTGGACATCGTCTACATTATTACCACCGCAGTTCTGCCTACCGCTAAATATGAGGAAGAAAACAGTGTGTTCTAGTTTGGATAAGGCTGTAGCTCGTGAAATCATCATCATCATCATTAGGTGTCCTCTTCAAACTGAAGTTAGGCGATCAGATCGTGAAATTACTGGGGTAATAAGAATGTTGTTTCAAGGCGATGAGCACAATTTGCTGGTGTTAAGTGCGCTAAGCTAATCACTTTCTATTAGGCAATATCTTTATCACGTCGCTTCCTCGAATAAAAAAAAACCTCGGAGGCTGAAATATCGACAATTATTTAATTAATTCGACATATATGTAAAATTTATCTCCGATCGCAAGAAAAGTTTTAAAACGTGAAAACTAGTTTCACTTCTTACGGCTCGATAACCTCCACACCAGCCGTTCCGTTTTTGTGTTACGTTCATTAAGGCTCGATTTATATTTAGTGATTAAAAATAGCTTTCCGAAGTCCATCACTCATCGTACGGTCATACACTATCGACCGGTAGCCGAATGACGTCACTCCATACATTATCCATCAGGACGAGCGGTCGGCGACTGACCGTAATGATTTCCAATTTCCAACAAGGTCGTGGTTCGAAGAAGGCAAATATCATGTAAATTCTAGTATATTACTTGATGTTAGTTTACATTGGAGTATATACTATATAATGCCCACTTTCAGATCTTTTTAAATGCAGCGATGAATGTTGTGTAGATATCTACAGTATTAAGTGTTCTAGTTATACCACATTTACTTTCTAATCTATACACAAAGCAAATGGAGATTTGGATGTGTCAGTGGCGTTGTCAGGCCCACGGCAATCAAACAATTCTCGTAATTGTTTAGTGATAGTACAAGCTTCGGTTCTAATGTCGCCATTGCTTGCTTCAGTGCGTGTGTGACCTCCTTTGTTAACGTTCGATCCCCGTATCGTTGGTCATCTTTATAAATTTCCAAGCTTCGAGCGCAGTACGGTCGAGCGGTGTCAAGTTATTACTGTGAACATTTACGTGTGTAGTGCGTGAAACGTTTCAAGTTGAGACGTCGGTCACGAAGTATCACCTTCGGCCCGCTCACGCGCGTCACGGTTCATTGCCTTGAGTACAGAAAGAGATCCTAATATGGCGGACGGCGCAGGCGCAGGATCGCCTTGCGCCGCCGCAAGCGCACGCCACTTCCATCTATCCGTCTGTCACGGGTGTACACGTCAGTTGCGAACATTTTCTACTCCAAATTTGTAAGGGCACCCAAATGAATAAATTTTTTTGCCTTATATGATATAATCGCCAAATATGTGCTGCTCATGGTTCCGATTTCGGAAGCGGGTCGCCGACTCAGCTGATTGTAATGCCATGGAGGCGTTTCGGAAAGTTGAAACGGCCGACGAGTCGCCGCAAGAACATGAAGAGGAGAAGTCACGTAAGACTGAAGTACTGCTGTTTTGCACATTTGAAAGATCACACGCCTTTTGCACTTTTTCATTTGCATTGTGAACATTAGCTTCTGATGTTCACGCGTAATAATATGAACAGCATCTAGATGACGAAGCAATTACTATGTTAATATCCGCCTACCTTTTTTGTTTAAGGTTATGTTGAATTGCATTTACAGACATGCAATGGCGATAAAAATAAATTTGTGTTTATCATATAATATGAGTGAATTTGCATTATATAAATTAAGTAACTAATTATCTAAAGTTAATGTGTTAATGTTACTATGGCAGCGCCGGCGCGGGTGACCCGCAACAATCAGATGCGCGTGTCGAACGCGGGCGGGTACACGAATGGGCACGGCGGCGACACCACCGGCCGCCGCGGCGCCGAGAACGTGCCGCCGCAGCAGCAGCAGCAGCCGCAGGTGCTGCCGCAGCCGGCGGTCAACTCGCGTATCACGCAGCAGGTGAGAAGTACTGCTAATTCCGTATGCCCACACGCCACAATTGAATGAAGGCCTGCGCTCGCGCTTTATGCATGTGAACACGGTGTATCCTTATCCTATGGTCATACTACTAAACACTCGCAAGACTCGAGGAATAGTTGACTATTATTTATATACGAGCAGAGCGTGTCCTGGGCTAGCGATGACAGTATCCCCATCCTTGTCCTTACACTTGTGTTCCCCTCCGCCCTCCAAGGCGCCTTCGTTGCAGATCCCGGCTTCGGGCGGGCGGTCTCGTGTCACCAGGACGCCCAGCGCCGCCTCCTTGCCGCAAGGTCAGCACCAAGGCCAGTCGCAGCCGGTCTCCGCTCACGGACAAAAGCGCATGCAAAATATAAAAGAGGTTCCTCTCCCTTTCCTCTCTCCTTTTTCTCTAAAATCCTTGTAGACAGGCTTGGTGACAAGATTTTCAGGTTACTTCTTGAAAGTTTTCAACCTATTCTGACCAATCCTTTTGAGGGAGGTAGCACCGTCATCATTCGAATTTGGAGTAATTATTTAAACACATTAAATAACAAAACCTTTATAAATTTTGATATGTACTTTGTTTCCAGCAAACAAAATATGATATCATAATAATTATTTTATTTCGGTTGCAGTTTGGCGTTGGCGGCGGTGTGGGTGGTGCCGGCGGCGGCGGCGGCGGTGGTGGTGGCGGTGGTGGCGGTATAGCGCGCACCGCGGCGACGGCGAGCGCGGCGTCCGTGCCGCACGCCGTCGCGTCGGGAGCCGTGCGGCGCTCCAATGTCGTCAAGGAGGTGGAACGACTCAAGGAGAACCGAGAGAAACGCCGCCAGAGGCAAGCCGAACTCAAAGAGGAGAAGGTGATTCTTTATTTCCCGTCCGACGTCTTCCACCTGTTGAAAGCACCTATAGGTGTCAGCAAGATCGGAACAGTTCCCCATCGCAAATATTTCACTAGTAAAGAATAAGATGGATTCGTTTGACAGATGATCATATTGTCCTTACAGAAGAACAGTAGCTGAATGTGGTAATTACTACTTATTGATGATATTTAAAAGAGAAAGAACTTCATGTTGGAAGCCAGCTCCACGAAATTACTTTTATACTCTATCATAGCGTCATTAAAACCGGAAATATGTGTATATAAATTATATTAAAATTATGTAATATAATTCCTATAGTCTTCTCTTTGTGTATATTCCCTCAGGAGGCTTTAATGAATATGGACCCGGGCAACCCTAACTGGGAGTTTCTAGCGATGATTCGCGAGTATCAGAACAGCATCGATTTCCGGCCGCTAGTGGGCACTGAGCCCGTGGAGGATCATCAGATTACCGTGTGCGTTAGAAAGCGCCCGCTCAACAAAAAAGAGGTCAACAAGAAGGAGGTGAGCAGTAATTTAGGTTTGTTGAATAGAAGAGAATTAAGACCCATGTGTCACGATTGGAAAATAATTGACAAAAATGTGGAAATGATCTTGTTCAGCTGAAGTAGCAGCGAGAAGCTATTCTTCCACCAAGATAGAACCAAGAAAATTTGTCAAAAATATTTATATGTTCTTCATGTTATTTTACGGTTGGCAAACCCTTTTTCAGATTGTCTTATCACTCACTACAACATAGTGTCATTATTATATATATATATATATATAATAAAAAAATGTTTCGCTTTTCAGGTGGATGTGATAAGTGTGCCCACAAAAGACCAGATGATAGTCCATGAGCCCAAAAACAAAGTTGACCTAACAAAATACCTCGAAAATCAGAAATTCCGATTCGACTACGCCTTCGACGATTCCTGCACAAATGAAATTGTTTATAAGTGAGTGTAATGTTATGTAAAGGTACCCGCACAACAATTCACGGGATCCAAGCCAATCTCATGTGCTCGTGGTGCACCCTGCTAATCAACAAAGAGGCCCTGGCTCCCACCAACCCGCATTGGGCCAGTGTGATGGGAAATGACCAGAATCCTTTCATATGAATCCTTATCTGATAGTGTAGGAGTCTTTAGGGGAGGCCTATGTCCACCAGTGGACGTCTATCGGCTGATGATTACGATAAGTGTAATGTTTTTATTAAAATTAGTGTTATTTTAAATTTTCGTTATAAGAGATCTCTTAAAAGTAAAACTAGAAAAGTCCTAATAATGTTCAAATGGATAAGAAATTCTCGCATTCGTAATTACGAACTCATGGAAGGACAACGAACGTCCAGTCTGATTTTCTAAAACATCGTCATCATTTCAACCGATGGACGTCCACTGCTGGACGTAGGTTTGGGAAAATTGGTTCAAACTATTGGAAACAAACCAACATACCAGAAGATGGTGCGTGCGCATGTACGGATACGTTGCGTACGAGTGTGCATATGCATTCGTACACACCACAATTTTTTGACCACCATTGAAAGGTTTCATGGTTTTGACGTGGCAACCGTTCACTGAGCAGGTACACGGCCAAGCCGCTGGTGCAGACCATCTTCGAAGGCGGCATGGCGACCTGCTTCGCGTACGGACAGACCGGCTCCGGCAAGACGCACACCATGGGCGGAGATTTTCAGGTCGCTACAACGTATTGTGTCAGAAAATTAAAAGTATTATAGTATCCAGTAGAAATTAATTATATTATATAACATATGTGCTTCTTATTACGTAATTCATTTGACTACCTACACCACCCTCTGCAAACTGGAACACACTAATGTTTGCACACTGGTGATACTTTTTTTTTTTGGTGTCGTGGCGATATCTTTAGATAGATAGAGATACCGATAAAGATACCGTGCTTCTGGCAAGAAGTCAGCTTTATGTTAGTTTTTACGAACTGAAACTTCGGTGGTTACCGTGAAAGTGCATTAAGATAGGCCCTGGGATCTTCTATGAAAAGTACTAGTGCATATTTACTGGTCACCTCTATCAACACTGACCAATTATACTCTATTCACCCTATTAGTTACAAATGTGTACACCTTTGTATGAATGAAATGATTTTGATATCCAGGGCAAGACTCAAGACTGTAAGAAAGGTATCTACGCGATGGCAGCGCGGGACGTGTTCACATACTTAAAGTCGCCGAAGTACAAACCGCTCAACCTCATTGTGTCCGCCTCTTTCTTCGAGATATATTCAGGAAAGGTATAACTGATTTTTTTTTTTTGAAATAAACGTATAATTGATGGCAATTTCATATGATGATAAACATTTAGACCAAATATGATACAGACGTTTTGACCTAGAATATTCTGTCTTTCACAAATTGACAGTGAGAAGACTGTCATAATTAATATATTAGAAAATTAACACAACATCTATAAGAATAATTCATTTAAAAAAAACAAGTACAGGATTACACGTTATAGAACCCTATGCACACAGGTGTTCGACTTGCTAGCGGACAAAGCTAAGCTGCGAGTGTTGGAAGATGGCAAGCAGCAGGTACAGATCGTGGGGTTGACGGAGCGCGTAGTAGATAACGTGGACGAGGTGCTGCGGCTCATACAGCATGGAAACGCAGCGCGCACATCCGGGCAGGTGAGGCAGTTCGGTTTTTTTTATAAAAATTGTTACACTAGTTTATAATAGTGTGGCGCGCTAGTTAATCGCTGGGAGATATGAGATGTTATGTTTCGTTTCTCCAGTAATTACGCTTATTACGATTCCCTTTAACACAAATTACACAGCTGTGATTGCCCGCTACTGTTTGGCTGCAGGAACAGGCACTGCGGTTATAATTACCTAGGTTTCCGCCAAATAAACTTAACCCTAGTAAATCAACCCAACCAGGTACAGATCCGCGAAAGTATTATGTCCGCAATGAAAAGTCAATAACGATCGAAGCTAAAGGAACAAAGTCTAGCTATCGTAAAGTAGACCTTCCCATTTTATATATACTTTACTTACGAATAATCCCAGGTTACACAAATTATTCAATCGCTTCATCATCAGGACATGATCATGACGATATTATATATATACTAATTTTGTAATTGTTTACTGTTTGCAGACATCCGCGAACTCGAACTCGTCGCGGTCGCACGCGGTGTTCCAGATCGTGGTGCGATCGCCGGGCATGCACCGTGTGCACGGCAAGTTCTCGCTGATCGATCTCGCGGGCAACGAGCGCGGCGCGGACACTTCCTCCGCCAACCGGCAGACCAGTGAGTGCTCCCACACAGAAACCTTACATAACGCTTATCTTTATGAAATCTATTCAGTCTACTCTTAAAGCATAATCTGGAAACTGTCGCTATTATAAATGACATTGCTAAACGCTTCGTCCACATGTTGGTAGTGGTGGTTGGTGACCAAAATACATTTATTGGTGATCTGATCCTTTAACTGAAGTACATACCCGTTTAGGAATGGAGAGCGCCGAGATCAACAAATCCTTGCTCGCGCTAAAGGAGTGTATCCGCGCGCTCGGAATGAAGGGCAACAATCACTTGCCGTTCCGCGTCTCCAAGCTGACGCAGGTGCTGCGCGACAGCTTCATCGGCGATAAGTCGCGCACCTGCATGATTGCGATGATCTCGCCCGCTATGTCCTCGTGTGAGCACTCGTTGAACACGTTGCGATACGCCGACAGGTCAGTTTTTTTTTTAATACGGTTCATTATGCCTCGATGCTATCATAGCTTTCCAAAGATTACCACATGCACAAAGTATTGAGTAGAGTCGTTTAGTGCATCATATGGAATCTGTGTGGACCTTATATATATTGTATTTAACACATGTTTGTATAATAGTACTACTGTTATTGATGTGGTATAAAAAATTGAGAAATCAAAAGGATGTTATGCAAACCCTTCATCATCATCATTATCAGTCGACATATGTCCACTGCTGCACATAGGCCTCCCCCAAAGATCTCCACATAGATAGATCCTGCGTTGCCTGCATACAGTTGCTTCCCGCAACCTTCATCAGATCGTCAGACCGCCTGCAATCCCTTACTCATTGTAAATTGTGGATATTTATCAAGTCACAATGTCGTTGATATTTCGAGACGACTCTCTTGCTTCCCAGTGTTACTGAAAAATGTTCTTAAATCATCTATTTTGAATAAGATGAACAATTCCTGTAAAGAACTAGTTTGTTTTATTGCATCACTATGTACTATACGTTCACAGAGTGAAGGAGCTGGGCACGTCGGACGGCGCGCGAGGGCGGGCGGAGTCCCCGCAGGCCGACGTCGACATGGAGCCGTTGGGCCACGACTTGGCGCAACTGCGCTCGCTTAATGTACGTATATAATCCTCAACTTAATTCTTTTACGGTGCGAGCTCATTATTCCATTTGTTATGATCCTGCAGAGATACTCCGAGTATTTATATCTCCAAGGTTCGTTGTATGAATGCATAACGTAGGTAGACTCTCCTGTGGGTGGGTAGATACAAACAGAGCTGGACAGTGGACGTCCATTGGTTGAGATGATGATCATCATCATGATATTTCTTTTTTCTATTTTTATTATCAATGATTGACTTTCTAGTTATTTCGGCTCTCATATCTAAATGATAACCGATTGACAGGAGGGCGACATGTCGGCGGAGATGTACACCTTCCACGAGGCCATTGACGAGCTACAACGCGCTGAGGACGAGGTGCTCGACAACCACAAGGCGATCTGCGACTACCAGCAGCACGCCTTGCAGCGCTGCACGCAACTGCTGGCGATAACGCGCGACGTCGACTACGACCAAGACGGTGCGTACGGCTATTTTGTTTTGTATTGACTTGAAATCGATTTCTTGGAAAACTAAGCTACCCTACAAGGGAGAAATAAAATATTATAGTTCACAGCCTTTAGTAGGGTACTGCGCTGACGATTGCACCCAACACTGTGTAGGATCAATGATAGTGTGAATACTGTCTCTAGATATACAACCTAATACACCACCTACATTGATAATTTGATTTGATTGATAACTGCATCATCGTCATCAGCTGATAGACGTCCACTGCTGGACGTAGGCCTCCCCCAAAAATCGCCACATAGATCGGCCCAGCGTTGCCCGCATCCAGTGGGTTCTCGCGATTCTCACCAGATCGTCGATGTACCTTGTGGGAGGCCTCCCAATAGCACGTCTACCGGTACGCGGCCGCCACTCGAGGACCTTACTGCCCCATCGGCCGTCGATCCTTCGAGCAATGTGTCCTGCCCACTGCCACTTAAGTCTAGCAATCGACTTAACATTTAATCCAATTAGTTTATGTAGTATACCAGCGATGGCTTTAGGCTTTGACAAAGAGTAAACGGTGCGTAGCAATGTCAGCATATTGGGTATAGTTAGAGATATTGCTACACTTTCGTTTTTTTCTCTTGGTTACAAAGTAGTTAGAACAAGTAATAGTGTAAGACGGGTAGCAATTGCTTAGTTATAAATATTTATAGCTAGTCGTCTAAAATATTAATTACCAATAGAAACGCTTTAAACATTTATAGTATTTTTTTTTTAAATACATGTGCTCTTGTTTATGTTTAATCTGTAACTTGCTGTTGCAAGTGATCTTTTTGCATGTTGCATGTGTGACGTAGGCGGCATGTGCCCGTTGTGTGTAATGCATGGCGTGTTGATGTGCGTGTCAGGGCTGTCGCATTGGCGGAAGCGGTCGCGGGGTTCGCGGTGTGAGAGGGGCCCGCGGGGTGAGCGCGACGCACGCCTCCACGCGCGCCTCCTCTTAGGTCTGAACACAGCCGGCAGCTTCTGCCGCCGTAGACGTATCGCGTTCATCGCTACTGCCAATGCCATGGCTCTCACCGCTGCTTGTCGCCTGCGCGGAGTTTCATTAATCGTGGTTTATGTTCATCGGTGTTATCATCATTATTATCCCAAAGATCCCCACCGCTGACCAATAGGGCTGTCTCAGAGACCTTTATTTTGATAAGCACTGTACTGCCGGCACGTTCTGGTAGGATTATCAGTAAATGAAAAACATGCCTGCAGTCGGAGGCTAAATAGCATACACAAAGTGCATACAAAATATTTCATACATATATAAAAATCCGCGCCCTCTTAAATATTACAACTTATTTTTAAGGAATCAAATATATAGAGAAGAAAACAAAATGTTATGACCCAAGTGTATGATGCCAATGTCCACACTAAGCGCATTAAAATGGCAGACGGTTAATATTACTACGTCAACCGGATATGTTATTTTTTAAAATTATTTATATTTATTGAATGTTTTTGAGAAACAATCCTTAATGTGGATTCTACTTGATCAGAAATAATCCTACTCCTACTATTTTAGTAGTCGAAAAGTGGGTCACTGCCTAAATAACCCTCCATTAATATTTTCGCCCCATCATTGTCAATTAATAATAAATCACCATTTTATTATGTTTACTATTGTTTAACTAGCCAAGTAAAGATCATCATCATTACCATCTGATAGACATCCACTGCTGGACATAAGCCTCCCTCAAAGATATCCTGTTTGTAGGGGTTCATATGGGGTGATTTGGGCTATCTCCCGCCACGCTTGCCCACTGCGGGTTGGCGGGAGCCAGACTCTGGTTAGTTGGTTGTCGGGGTGCACCACGAGCAGGTGCGGTTGGCTTGGGTTCCATGAGTTGTGCGGAACACGTTATCCAAATATCAATGTTCTTAAAATAAATTGAATGTGTTGATGAATTCATGATTTTGCTATAATATTTATTTAAGTATAACGGTTTCCGTTGCTTTGTTGAACAAAAAAAAGATAATGTACGAGTTGCTCATGTTTTATTTAGCACATGTTACAATTTCTATTGCTGCAAAAACACTAACATAGATTTTAATTCATTGTTGTTGATGTAATGAGCTGGTCTGTTATTTATATGCCATTGAATTATTTAAACAAATCTATTACACTTCTGACAGTTCTTCTTGCTTATGGCAGTTTAATGAGTTGTATTGAACTAATTTATATGTTTACACATATAGTGTCCATGTTGAAATATATGTAATTATTTTTTAATTGTAATCTTTTTGCCATTTGTTACAATGAAATTAGAAAACATTTGAAATAGTCTGAAATCTATTATTAGATTTTAATTTATATCGTCTCTATACTAATTCGCCGTTGTATTACTGATTATATATATAGATAGATATATACAGATTGTGAACATTTACATATGCGTTCCACTAACGTGTCCCATTATGCGATCGTAGCGTACGCGACCCAATGGGAGGAGCTGTTGAACGAACAGCTCGCGGTGCTGTCGCAGTCGCGCGACCTCGTCGCCGAATTCCGCGCCAAGATGCAGCAGGAGGAGCACATCTCGCGCCGCATCCAGCCGCGGCACCACTAGCTGCGCGCGCCCCGCTCCGCTCCGCCCGGTGACACCCGCGCCGCGCGGCTCACGGCTGGCGCGCCGGCCCGGCGCGACGCTCGCGGCCCGCTCGCCGCCCGGTCGCGGCCCAGTCGCATTCCGGTCGCGGTCCGATCGCCGATCGTATGCGCGCGCGCGCTTTGGGTGTCTACTTACGGACTCGATTAGTTCAAAGCGCTCCGTTAGTACCTGGTGAGCGCTCTGTAAGCTGGACGCGTGAGCCGCCCGCGCTCCGGATCCGTCGGGCGTCGCTAGCTACGCTTGTTATTAACTATATTTATTAACTTTCCTTTTTATATGTAATTTTGTGTTGGTCGTGTGATTAAACTTCTCCTGTTTTACCGTACCAGAGGTTAATGGCGACTGTCGTTGAAATAAAATATAACTCGTTATTTTCTCATTTAGTCATCCGTCAATTGTTCGATCAGACTTGCTGTCGTTAGAGCTTGAAATTATTTTAGCAGCAGCAACGCACCGTTTTAATATTTCTTCGAGTATCGGATGAAAATATCTGTTGTGATTTTAAATATGGCGGACACGTAAATTACATCGACCGCTATTCGTCACAAGAGAGCGGAGACATGGATAGGCAGATTAAAGTGAAATATCTCGTAGCTGGCCTACTAGCCGTACCGTCGATATAAATTGACCAAAGAATTTTTTTTTGTAATATCGGTCTTATCACAGTGTTTCTGCTTAAACTCATCCACTAATAAGGCGATTTAAAGTTATGTCACTCAAAAGGTTTTTTACTGGAGACTTATTGACTTCATATACTATTAATGTAATCAATATAAACTCAAACCGCCTTGTGTCTACGTCCGTACAGCAGGATGTTGTTGCCCGTGCTACGGAGATAATTATCGGCAGAATGTCTGTTTAGAAAATAAAAAAAAGAGAGTCTGATAACCTACGTATGTACCCTTTAAATATGTAACACATACAGGTACTGGTGACCAGTGTGAGGGCGGTGTTAAGGAAGGTACGAACTGCGCATGCGCACCGTGATCTGTATCAATAATCTATTTGATGGTTTCACTAAAACAGCTCCTAATATACAATCATGTGATAATCGATTTTAATCGTATTCCCAGAGGCGATTATCGCGTGTTTATATCGATAGAACTCAGTCCGTTAGTGTTTTAGTTAACGATATATTATGATAACATTAGATTATTAAAAAGATATCCAGCAATGGGATGTCTGTCGGCTGATGATGATAATGATGAGGGGGCTACGAGTGATGGCTCCATACGCGATGTCTGTGTAAGACTGTGTTGCTGCGAATGAATGAAAGCTATAATGTCTAACACGGCGCGTTTCCTAATTTCCTAACTCGTGCATTTAACTCTAAAGGCCTACTTAAAAAAAATGAAGATATATTATAACCGATGTCCGCGAGACTGTCTGCGCGTGCGGCGGTGATTACATATATTATATCAATATTAATACTCGAAATGTTGTGAGGATGTTTGAAATATATATTTATGTATACGGACAATTAAATTGTGTTAATTTGTGATTATAGAAGAGTGTTAAATATTTGTTGGCTGCGTGTATATCGGTTTGGGCGCTTGTGAGGTGTCGTCTGGCAAAGGCTTGGCAAGTCGCTTGTTGTTGCTATATTGAAGTTAATCTTTGCCACTTGTTTAGCGAGATGTCTGTCGGGCAGTTCCGCGCGCTGCCCTGCAGCGTGTGCCGAGGAGCCGCGCACAGTTTGTATATTTTTTAATATTCGCGATTAAATACGGTTTTATTTGCGAATTATTTCTTCGTAACAAAGTTCTTATTCTATCATTAAGGACGAGGACTCGGGCACACAGGTGAAAGCTTAATCAAAGTGCACCTTGAATGGACTGGATCATTTGCGTATAGGATAAACATTCGTCGGTTACCAGCTACTCCCGTACTTTATTCTGGGAGTTGTGCTGATGAGCAACTATCCTCGATTTTCACATTTTACGAATAAATTCGATTGATGCCAGTGTTCGCTACCGTCTATCGTACAATGTTCTGTATTCCTAAATATGCTCAAGACAAACTGGAACGCTATTTCGGGCATGCCATTTGAGGTTTGTTACTACGTATTAAAAATCTAATGTAATATAATAAATTTTCTCATTTTAAACGAAAAATAATCGTTAACGATCATATATAATGTCATTTTTTTAAAATAATACTGCTCCTTATACACGGCAGCGTACAACACGTCCTTATAGAATACCTAGATTAGAGTAATTAATAAAACTACAATTATATGGACAGAGCTGCGGCATTAAATCTATATATACAAGCTTTTATAGTCTGTAGATGATTGTCTATTGCCGCCAATTTTGTAATCACCTGGTGTCAGCCGCCATTTTGTAAATTGAACCTTCGACATTATTTGAGATTGTTTTTCGTGTTACGATAAATTTATCAATCAAATATCAAAATTGTATTCGCGTATAACTTTAATAAGTTAACTAAATCCTAAACACTTATAAGAAATCATTAACTTGTGATAATAATTAATATTTATATAATAATTTGTGAAGTGTCTCGTCCAAGTAGAAACCAATTTCAGTCGTGGTTGTTGTTAACTCCTTTCCAGAGGTTTGGTTTCCGTATTCTTAATATAATTTTTATATGGCAATATTATTCTTTACAACTTCGCCGCGAGATTATTCAAATGGCGATTTATAAACATAAATATTTAACAGATGACATTTCATTAACAATTATATGTTCCAAATAAAAAAATAATATTAAGATAAAAATATTGTATTACAATTTTTTTTTCTCAGGCTCATTCTTATAATAATGAATACGATATAATTTTTGCATGTGTTTCATAAATTATTAAAAATTTCAATTATAACCTCTCCTACAATCAAATAATTTTTGTAGTTTAAAAAAAAATCAGATTTTGGTCTAGTTTTCTTTATGATGATTAATTAATTAAGACTGGTTAAATTAGGCGATTTTATTGTTTGATAATTTTGCAAACTATTGATGTATAGGCTCTATCCGATAGCGAGGCTCGTGTACGTACAATTGGATACGATGAGGTTAAGTCGAGAGGAGGGCGGTCATCCCTGCTGTGCCCGATCGTCGCGTACCGTTCACTGAATGCACACACGAGGAGTTGTCCTTGCCCGCGTGGTACCGCGCCGGCGCAGCGGGCACGCCGCGGCCTAGCGAGTTAATTAGACAGTGCTTCGTTATAAAACGATGAAGACGCCCCTCTGCATCAGAGGAGCCGCCGGCGATGTGTTGTCGTGCCGTAATGAAATCTCTCTAATATTATCCACGTACAATATATAATGAATGTTCGTAATAGCTGTACTACACGGCGGACGGGGCGCAGGCCTCGCCGCGGCGTATATTTAGTTTTGTATAGACAGACGTGTTGTGTTAAATGGACAAGTGTGGGATAAGAGGCGCGGCGGCGGTTCGTCCTAGTTGAAATGCTTTATTATAATAAACATATTTTAACATCGCACATTATAATAAATTAATCGAATTTGAAATATTTTGTTTCATTTATTTGCTCGCCTTGATCTCACATTATAAATTCCCTGTACTTTTATGAGGAAGTAAAAACTGATAATGCAGTAATCTATGACGGTGTTTTGTATCAGCTGAGAGGCTTTGACACATCCACTGTCAATGAGCCTAAGACTTTGGTCCAAATTTAGGTTGTACTTTTACTAAAATTAAGGCAAAGATTAAAAATTGAGCTAAAATGAGAATATTCAAGCTTCCACTTCCAGCGATGAGAATAGAAGAAAGTTAGAACATATCTTTTGATGATAAAGGTAATAAATTCAAACGATTATAAAATTTTAAAGTATCTAATCATCATCATAACAGCCAATTTACGTCGCCACTGTTGGGGCACAGGCCTACCCTCAATACGAGGGCGATGGGCCATAGTCACCACGCGGGCCCAATGCGGATTGGTGCCTTCACACACATATAAGAATAAATTCTAATTCATGTGCAGGTTTCCTTTACCGTTTGTATTTCGCTGTTGCTACTAAAATTCACAAATATTAGTCATCAGTACATGCCGAGGTTCGAACCCGCGACGTTCGCAATGAAGGCCTCACGCTCTAACCATTAGACCAGCGAGCTACTAAAGTATCTAATGTCAACCAAAATTTATATTGTAAGGAAAATAAAACTACAAGACACCATTGCAATTGTTGTATTCAAGATCGATGCACGATTGTACTAGACATTATGCAAATCCGCTAAACAACTTCAGACATGTTAAAAAACCTGTTCGGAAGACAACGGCCGAGTGTAATGCTTCATTGTAAACGGAAATTAATATTTTGTTAAAATAATTGGCTCCGCGAAACGCGACTTATGCCTTTTCTCAACATTAAAACACAATTAAAAATTACTAACATAAAGAGGGTTATCACAGTAAGTTTCGAGTTTTATATACATACTTTAAATTATGTATTAACATATTATTATTACATTATTATATACATTATGTATATACAAGTTTATATAAAATGGTGAGTTTGTGTAAGGCAAGTAAAATAAAAAAAAAATTCAGTGAATTATGATTATTAAGACGGTATGTTTTTTTTAATAAATAAATAATATTTTCTTTGGCGCCACGCAAACGTATACCGAGGAGTCAATACAAAATTAATTCTATTTAATCAAAACTTACATGTTATAAATATAAACATCGTCTACGTAGATATTGTTATATTGTGTATCTTAGAACTGTATAAACACCGAAAAGAACGAAGAAATAAATAAAATGCCTTATTTTAATTATTTAAATTATACAGAATTAAAAAATAAACACAATAGAATTTACACCAAAAAATACTTATATAAAGATATATCCAATCCGTATAGGACACCGATGACCATATAAAGTTTTGATGTGTCTGTGTTTACATGTTAACAATTTATAATCAATATATTCAAAGCGCACAGCCATCGCCCGCCAGCGGGCTGAACCGTTTTGGAGGGGTGGATTGGTTTAACCACTATATAATACAGCCACAGTTCTGTGGATGGAAGCTAACATATTATATTACATATGTACAGAAATTACAATAGAGTTAAATATTGTGTTCAACACATTCTATAACATAAGCATTATAATAAATGCAATTAATAAATATAAATAATAATCAGCCCTTTTGATGTTACAACTGCTGGATTAACAGCATTCTCTCTGGTTTCAAAACCATTTATCTGCTATGCTGGTCAAATGTGGGTTGATAAATGTCATGTGTTCTCAGATTGTACGTTTCTACAAAGTCGCTTCCACAATGTTCTTCATCAACAGAAGCTCAAGCTCCGGTAAATGAATCCATACCTCTTCAAAATGTAGAGGGAATTCAATTTCTTTATAAACATATCTCTCGCAGTCGTTTACACTGTATGATTTTCTACACAATGAAGCTGAAATAATACTGGTCTATGCTCTAGTAAGTTATATGTACATCATCAGCTTGATTAATGTCTCCATACAGATAAATACACGTACCATACACCAACTGTACTTTTCCACGGTATTCACGGTAAAAAGAATTGTTTACTATTGTAATTTTTTTCTATAAACGAAAGAATGAAACGGATACTATTTAGAATCCAAATGTCGGTGAGGTCAATATGTCGTCTTATAATTTCACTTTTATAAAATTTTTGATTATACTTTAATACAAAAACATTAACATATTAAATTTTTTTCTTTATAGGTATAATACAAATATATTTTATCACAGTTGTGTATTAGTAGCGATTGTGTGTGAAGAAAAATAAATAATTTGTTGATTAAATAAATCTCTCAATTTGTTTAATTTATTGAAGTCTGCATATATTCCCCAAAGCAGAAGAAATATAACTCACCCTTGGCTACATTTTGTGCACACCTTGTTAAATGCATAATTACTATTTTGTCCCCCATATATATAAAGTTAAACACCATTAATAGTTTTACACCTGTCAGGTAAGAGCCGCTATCATAAATTATTAGCTAAGGGTAGCCGTTAGTCATAGCAGGTCTTCATCAAAGCCCTCTCCGGTCAGGATGTGTGGCTCACCTATAGCTGGCACCATGTGACTATACTCACTCGTAGCCCACAAGTATAGATTCAAAGTTCGCTCAGTACATTGTGCAATAAATCTGAAAGGTTATAATGAAATTTATTTACATAAATAATATTTTTCAATAATACTTTTACACAAGCATTGTTGATGATGCTGTGACAGTATACCTAGGTATGACCTATAGGATTTGAAGTGCTGTACTTTAGATTAATATTGAAGATTAAGCTCACAGTGAATGAAACAGGTGGTGTAGGGAACTCCCGGTGGAACTCCGCCTAACACCTTACGGAGCCCTAGTCAACCTCACTTGCATACGGTGTGCACCCTGCTGAACAACAGACGAGGCTCTGACCACCCACCAACCCACACTGGGCCATTGTGGTGGGTTATGGCTCAATTCCCCTCAATGAACTCTAACAAGGAGATCTTTGAGGGAGGCGTATGTCTATGTAGTGGACATCTATAGGCTGACGATGTTGAATGATGATGAAGGAAAACAAAGAGTAAACAGTCACCATCGAAGATCAGCTTTCACAGATGTGTGACATCTACAAATCAACATTTGGCCTAATGTAAGTATGAATATTACAAAGGTTGTTTAATTTTTTTTTAATACAATCATTTTGTGAGTCTAATTTTAAAATCAACATATTCTCTGTAACAATGCATAATAAAGATAAATTAAATGACGCATACCTAACAAATGGTCTGACATCCCCCTCATTAGCTGCCTGCAGATGTTGGTAGTACATATGTCTGTGTTGCTTGACAATAATGACAGGTGGGTAACCTGCTTGCATGAGCAGCAGGTTCATTAGAAGCCGAGAGGTCCGTCCATTGCCATCGACAAATGGGTGGATGTGAACAAGTTTGTAATGTGCTAGAGCTGCATACCTAGACAAAATAGTTTTATTATAATTTCCTCATCATCAACATTGTCTGCTGATATATACATAGAGGGATTTGGGCCATTTCCTATCATGCTGGCCCAATGCGGGTTGATAGGGGCTAGAACCTTGTTCGTTATTATAATTTATTTATCAATAAAGTTAAAAGTAGATAATAGTAAACAATTCTTTTACATAAACAATTTAATATCCCAACTTTTCCCGTTAAGACTTTCAGCAATCTTATGTGTGAACACATGCCTAAATATTAAAAATTGTTTTATTTATGTTACTCACCTAACTGGATGCAAATCCATGGCATCCTCAGAGTTTAACCATTCTAAGAATTGCTTCATTAAGTGATGTATTTCTGATGGCCCTGGTGGGATATGACCACCAACGTAGACTTGAGTTCTCCGGAAATGACCACCTTCTATTGGGTCTACATGTCCCAAGACTCGTTTGTGTATCTCTAGAATATCTCCTATGGTGATGTCACGTAATCGATAAAGTAATGTGGAATTAATATATTTCATAGCCGCATCTAAACCTAATATCTCATTGTGTTCGTCAATGCTTTTACCAGCAATAGCTATTCTGGTTTCAAGGACACTCCGAGTCTGTTGTAATGTCATTGTGTTGCCTTCTATACCAACTGTATGGTAAATATGTTGAAAGTATGCCTCCTTTTTAGCTCGCCTTAAGGCTGAATTGTTATCAGGTATAGACAATAAAGCATCCCGTTTCTCATCAATTTTTCGTAACATTTCCCTGTCCAGGTTCTCAACTATGCTTGCTGTTCTTTGTCTATTCATCAAAGCCTCAGTATGATCAGGGAAATTTGACAATGCTAATGTATACAATTGATCAGCTTTGACTACATCCTTTTTTGTGTCTTCTAAAAATTCACCGTAATGGTTTAGTATATCCGCATGTTTTGGAGAAAGTGCAAATGCGTGTTGGAAGAGTTTAAGTGCTTTGTCAGTCTTGCCATTTCTTTTCATTTCTAATGCAGCGTTAAGTGATACGACGGCTTCAGCATCGCGGACCTTGTCGTAACGTTTCACAGACGGAGGCGGTGATTCATCGACAAACGGTTCCAAGTAATTTCCATACAGACCCGCGGGTATTGGAGAGAAAGGTTTGATAAGTTTTACATCGTAATTGAGCAATTTGTGAAAAGATACTACTACAGCCAACGTGCACACTACACTAGAAAATATGAGCACTGTTTTACACCGATCTATAATCATTTTTGTGTGTAACTTACTGCTCTGAACGCATTTCATCGTTTCGGTTTGTGGCGCCCTACCTACCAACAACATGTTTATTGATAGGAACAACAGAACCTCTTATCGCAGCACTGCTGTCGTTAGACTGTGTATACAATTCAGAAATCATTGCGTATGGCGAATAAATTCGTATACGCAAATCCAATCCAAACACGTATAGCCATTTTGATAGATAGCAGATGTAGATCTGTCAATTGTCATTTGTCAAATGGCTGTGCGTTCTGTGTTACGCATCGGAAAACGAACAATAAACGTGTATGTGAAAATGAAAAAAATTATTATATTAGATGAACTTTACATAGATGTGTTATATTCATAATTAAATACTTATATAAGCGTCAATAATTTATATTGTAACATACTTATTAACGAGTTACATTTCTAATGATATTAATGAGAATATCTCTCAAAGCTTAAATGAATTAACCTTGTTTAGGCTTTAACGCGAAACTAAATATAACTATTACCGTATGCTAAATGTAAATTATGATTGTTCAATAATAAGATGAAACCAAAATTATTATACAATCATAATTAAAAAATTTTAACATGAATGATTTTGGAATAAAAATTTAATACTAACACAATATCTTCTTCAATTGGAATAGAAACAAATTTTTTAAGTATGAGTATCTTCTTTCCTATAAAATAATATTGCCAATTTATATTCAATATGTGGTAAACATTTTTGATACATGTTAATATACTAAACTGGAGCCCGCAAGGACACAAACAACTATTCCGGATAGCAAAAGAGAGAGAAAAGGGATATAAAGGATATCAAATGTATAAAAGACAATAAAGGAAATGTATTAACGAATGATAACGATATTAAAAAACGATAGAAGGTATTTTGAAAGACTGATGAACGAGAAGAATGTTTGGAGCGGAGTACTGGAAAGGGTGCCGGCCAACATGGGCATGGTGAGAAAGATTACCATGGATGAAGTAAGAAAATCAGTGCAAGGTATGAAGAATGAAAAAGATTTTGGGTCGGATGGAATACCATTGAGGTATGAAAGTTATTAAAGTCGGATGGATAAATGTGGTTGACTTTATTCTTCTAGAAGTTGTTACAAGACGAGGCGATTCCGGATGAGTGGTGGAGCAGTTCACTGGTACCCATCTTTAAAAACGAATAAAGCTCATGTTGCATAGTATGAAAGTATGGGAATGTTAGCGGGAAGATCGAGAGAGGAGAGTGAGGTAGCCTGGGACTAATTTGGTTTTATGCCTGGGCAGGGAACTACGGACGCCATTTTTGCTCTTCGCCAACTGTGCGAAAAATATAAAGGTGTGCATGAAAACTTGCACATGATGTTCGTGGATCTCGAAATGTCATGCCATAAAGTTGCGCGTGAGGTTTTGTCTACCCCAGGAGTCGGCATTAAGCCAGCATCTTTTATTCCTGGTAATGTATGCACTGGCATCGGACGTATAGAACGAGGCACCATGATGTATGCTTTATGCTGACAACGTCGCAAAAAGTCAACCTGACTTGTCGGAGAAGATGAGCGCGAAGTGCTGAGAAGGTTGAAAAAATGGCCAAATACGTTAGAGAAAGCTGGGCTTAAGATAAGCAGGACCAAAGCTGAATATTTGTTCTTTGACTTAAACGGCGTATCCCTACCAACCTGCTTCGATTTCAAGTACCAAGGTTCTTTAATACAATGTGACGGCGATATTGATCGAGATGTGAGAAGCTGAATAAATGCAGATTAGATTAAATGGCAACAGGTCACGGGAACGTCTTGTGATCCACGAATGCCCCTTAAGCTTAAGGGACAGATCTACAAGTCGCTCGTTAGACCTGTCGACTTGTATGGAGCTGAGTGTTCGGTCACCAAAGATTCGGTTGAAAGGAGATTACATGTGGCCGAATGCGAATGTTAAGATGAATGGATAAAATTAAGAATGAAGTATATTAGAGAAAGTTTGAGAGTTGCTCCATGAACGAAATTGAGGAGCAAGAGGTTAGCGTGGTACGGGCATGTTATGCGGAGGCATAAAGAACATATAACAAAGAAAGTAATAAGGATGAACGTGGATGGTTATAAGGGTAGAGGAAGATCGAATAAAGTGTAGGTAGATTGTGTGAAAGATGGCATGTGTAAGAAGAGAGTGAATTTAGATATGACGGCTGATAGAGGGATACGGAAGAGATGTACATACTGTGCCGATCCCACATAGCTGGGAAAAGCGCAGGCGGAAGATTATTTAACACTAAACTACATTGAAGTTTTAGCGTTACAGAGCTATTTATTGTTTCTGGGTAAGCATGCATTTAATGACTAGGGTTTGTTGTTAAATGTTGGATGTAACAATTAGGTCATGTCAAATGTTATTTGTTTTTTTTTTTCAATGCCACACGTCCTGATCTTCTCAAATCAAAGTTTGTTTTCAATTGGATCTGTATAATCACATTTAATTATCGTTAATTTATTATTAAAGTTGCCTCGCTCAGTAGGAGCGACAGCGACAGCGACTCGGACTAATGAAAAGAATTGCAACAAAGACAGGAGCTTTGTTTTTTGATCGTATACAAAACATGATATAGGGACAATACTGACCAATATTGAAAGTTAAAATATTTTTGTAGAGTTCTAGTAACTGGCTTTATTTTTTAACTTGCACTTTTTATTTATTAAAGCGTCATAAATAACTATAAATGCATATTATTTTTAGTTCACTGCTCGTTCATAGAACAGGTTTTATACTTAAAATATTCAACACGCGTGTGATTGCCATAAACTGAAATTGATTGATGAACTTTTCGTAGACATTATTGATTAATTCCTTTAGAGTTTACTAGCAGAGTATTATTAAAAGAATAATATTTTTCTTTTACGTTACGTCTGTCTATTATTCTGTTACGTCAAGATGGATTATAATTGGATATAACTATAGTCTATCTTGACGTACTTAACTTATTATTGTGTAAACAAATCTCCAGGTATACTTTTATTTTTAAGCGCAGGATGTATTATTTATTATCAAACACAACTCACATGTTTTGTTCCTAAATATTGTAAATAATTATAAAAGGAATTATATGTTATGTGAAAAATTAAAAAAAAAAACAAATGACACTTATGGACAACTTTATTTTACACACTGATTTATGCTCTCAACAATTTCTCGAATAAATAAGAATATCTTACACGATAACATTCAGATCATCGGTACAAAATAAAAACTAGTGATTAAATATTGCTACAAATTCATATAATACAAAACGTAACAGCTCGTGCACGACCACCACCGCCCGGGGCGGCAAGCTGCTTGATGGTGCAAAGGCGCAGGGTCCGCTTCGTCGGACAACTGAAACGAATCGCGACTTTACGACCGCCTCGTTTACTGCTGACTAGACGTTGCTGCACGACAAACAATAAAACTAACAACAATCACGACCAGCACTCGACGATAGGCGATTGGCAAGTTCCATCATCTGAACCGACTCCGAGCGTAAAGTTTACGACGTCTAACGTATCCTTTGGTTTATCAGAATGTGTTGCCGTGGCGCGGCTCACGACGCCGCCCGCGCACTTTCCAGTCTTTAATTTCCTTTCTAATTATTGTCAAAAGTATAAAACCTTAAAAACTACATCTAACACTAATCGTATGGCATTCCTGGATGAATTTCGATAGCGGGCATATTCGACGTTACAATAGCAATCAAGCAGCTTTGTGTGAAGTTGTTAGCGGCTGCTGGGGACATATCAAAGAAAATAAAAAACAAAATTACGAGTACTGTTATTGGCAAGAATACATGTGCCTTAAATTTCTACCCAATTAAAATATATTGAACATACACATGTTGATTAATATTTATTAATAATAAAATAATATATATTGTTAACACTAGTGCATTACACATCGAAATTTTTCGACAAAAACAAAACATTAAGAAATATTACGCGACCAGCGCCAAGTGGATCACCCTTACTCATAATTTTAATGATGACCTTAACTATGAATGAAACTGAGCAGACCCCACAGCCTGGCTCGGATTTAGTAAATATGTAATTGCGAACAGGAAATGCACCTTTCTCGCCGGCGGTAAATTGAAGTTTTTAATACAGTATGAAAGATAGATTGATTTATATAAAATTCTATTGTCTTTCTGTATTTGAAATTATCATGAAAATTATAATGAATGATTGTTTATACAATATAATTGTCACATTGTAAAACCCCCGGTAGCTCAGCAGTTAACTATAACGTCGCGAACAGCGTCGACGTCACAGTTAAAGAAATCGTGAAACATTTCACGTTTTGTCTTGTTTATTATATTCCAAGTTTCGTTCTCTAATTAATGGCACATGGAGTCCACCAGTATCATAGTGGAGTAAAAGGAGCAGCCGAGAGCTATCATGGTGCCCATTGCTATAGTGGAGTGGTAGGCGCGGAAGGTCTTCAGGACACGGATGTAGCGGGGACAGTGTGCGAGTTCGCCCAACACCAAGCGACCAACCTGAAACAAATTCATGGACCGTTTGAACATAAACTCTTTTTTTCTTAATTCAATTACGCGACGAGATAAACAAATCGTTCACCTGATCGCAAGTGATACGCTTGCCCATAACAACGTCTAGTTAGGATAATATACACTGCACCACATTGTGCTTGTCGCCTGGGACATAAGCTGTTGAGTTTCGTTATCCCAGTAATTACACTAGCTACAACGCCATTTAAACCGGAACAGTAATACACAGTACTGTTTGGCGATAGAAATAGAACTTGCGGCACCTACGTAGACTGGTCTCCGGGAAGAGAGACCAGTCACTGGTAAATTCTATAATTCGTCATTATCAGCTGGTAAACGTTCTCGTAGGTTTCTCTCAAAGATTAAACACCGATTGGTCCCTCCCTGCCAGATCTCTAACAGCTTCATTCCAAGCAGCAGCAATATCTTTATTGTTTTAAACTCTTTTATTATTTAGGGACACGTTAATTTTAAAACAAGATTTCTCTTAATTTTTAAAGAAGTAGTGCAGTTTGTGCGTTTCGAAGAAGTGCGAGCTCAATATCCACTAAGCTTGGACTTCCGGTGAACAAAATTATTGGAAACAAACCGACATGTTCTAAAAAACGACAGCTTTTACGGTTACCTGTCGACAACTATCATCAGTCGATATAGGTCCACTGCTGGACATAGGCTTCCCCTAAAGATACCCACAACGATCGGGTAGGGATTCATATGGGAAGATTTGGGCCATTTCCCACCACGTTGGGCCAATGCGAGTTGGTGGAAGCCAGAGCCTCGTTTGTTGGTTAGCAGGACACACTACGAGCTGGTGAGATTAGCTTGCGGGAACCCTCACACCCCAGTAGTTCACTGAGAATAACAACAGGCGTTCAGTTGTCTTTTGGTTTCCGGTTTGTATTTTTTTTTCGCACGTTTGTTCACGATTTTAACGTAACGATGTAGATAAGATAAGGTGATCTTTGTGTATTGAATATATTATTAGAGAACGAAAGGTTCATTGGCATCGTGTGACGCGCTGCCGAGTGCCACTCACATTACGCAAGTGTTGCCAACTTGCATGTAAATCGTTTCTGTTCGCTGTTATCAGTAGAATATAATTGTTCTTATTACATAACAATATATAAAATACAAAATAATAATAAGAAATATATTAATTATAATAAACAATAGCAGTGCCATTGCTAGTCTTACTGCTAAGAGAGTGGAGATCTTTTAGGTAAGTACCACCATAGCGCCTATTTCTGTCGCCAAACTTTACTGTGTTCTGGTTTGAAGGGATTTGTAGCTAGTGAAATTACTGGGGTAACGAGACGTAACATCTTATATCTTAAGGCGACGAGCGTTATGTTGCGCAGTGTATAGTATCCTAACTAGCGCCACGTTGTTATGGGTGAGCGTCTCACTTACCATCAGGTGAATGTACCACTCGTTGCGTCGCTTCATTGTATATAAAAAATGGTTTGTTATTATTAAAAAGGGAGAGAATATAAAAAGTAATTTCACCTCTTGGCCGCCCCCCGCTGCTTCCTCCATTTGCGTCTTGACGTGCTTGGCGCGCAGCATCGGCTGCACCAGGCGCAGGCGGACGTACGCCTCTATACTGAACACTGCTAGCAGGAGCGCTAGCTGCAACACAAACATACAATTAATATCATGTAGCAAACAACACTTAATTATAACTACACTATATTTAACAAAGTAAGGGAACAGCTCACAGGGCGACTCACACGATCTGATTTAAGAAAAATGCTTCGTGCTTGTATAAGAAACCGTGGCTGTCGGTTGGGGTAAAATGTTGATTAATTGTTATTTTAAACTTTTACAATGAACTCAATATCTAAAACGACAACAACAAGCTCGCACGTGTTACAACAACATACAAAAGGATCAACATTAAGGGCCGGCGCGGCGTGTACTTTTATGAGTCTCTACAGTTTGAGATTTCATGGTACTTGGATTTATTACAAGTGGTTTTATTTCCAACATTTAGAAACTTTATGTACTTTCTTATACCTTTTCAGATAGGTATCGACGTCAGGTACTTATTTATGTGCTTTATATGTATTTTTTAGAAAATGTAAGTATGACGCATTATTTTTTACTGTCACGACTTTCAAAGAAGCTAATTTAAAAGTTTTTAAGCCTCTAAGTGATGATTATTAATTTAAATTTAATAAAACAATGATTAAACAATAATTATTACATTAAAATTTGTATAGAAATAAGTAATAAAAAAAATCATCGAATTTTTTCCTAGAAAATCGGGAATTTTATGAAAAATATTTAAAAAATTAATAACTCCAGAAGCATTGTCTTTGTATGGGGCATTCCATACATAGATAGATAGGATACGAGCTATACTTTAGCACCTACAGATATTTTTAACCTATTACCTTAACCCTGTATATCAAGCCTTATTCATTTACTATCATGTGAATATTCCATTCGAGCCGCTACCTTATAAATGTGACAGTTTAACAATATGAATCAATGTTAATGCAGAATTAAAGCTATGTTAAGATGTCAAGTACACCGTGTTATATGACATACTATTGTACTATGTGTATTCTTATGTATTACAAAATAATTATATCATGTATTTTAATTAAAAAAATAGCGAGCGACTAGTTTTAAAAGTAAAGCATTTGTTTGCACGGCAACGGAATGTGTGTCAAGGCTCAATAAGGAGTATTGATGCAATCATTAATCAAATAAGTATACATTAGAAAAGGTTATAAATATATCTTGAAGTTACTATTATTAAGTTCTGCAGCGTGTTAAGTGACCTTTGCAGTTTAAAAACGCACTATTAGATTTTATTTTTGGCAAATCAAAAAAGTATTAGCTTTAACAAGCGTCAGATAATTTGTTAAAATTGTTTCGCAATACTAAAAGCCGCGACCTCTATGGTCTTTGGCAATATTGCCAGTCGTGATCTTATAACTTTTTATACAAAATATAAGCCAATAGTAAATTTCAAAACATACTAGGTTTAGTTCAGTGTTGATAAGAAATTGATATTTCTATTTGTACATAGACTTGATCTATTTAATTTTTAGACAGTTAAGATCATTGTTATTGTCATTTCTTAGAGATTTCTGCCAAAATTTACTAATAATCTGCGAGAGAGAATATTCTAGAAGCGAAACGAACATAAAACAGATCTAATTAGACTGAGATAAAATATTTTTTGTTGTATGCTTTGAAAGAAAGTTTTTATAACCTTTGTCTTTTTAAAAGTTTATATTGTAAACATTACCTTCAGTTAATTGAAGTAACTGAAGGTAATGTTTATAATATAAACTTTATTGAGCGCATTGAGTAAGAAAACAATGATAAACATTACATTGCTGAATATATTAAACCTGTCTGAGTTTTAATTTGTTAATAGTCGATAATTATTAAGGTCAATAATATTAATTCGAGAGAAAATGTCAAGGTGTAACTGCGGCGCCATTTTATGGGTTAGTGTTGGCGGTAAATTTTACATACCGATTGTTGAGAAAGTTCGTAAAGAGAAATAAGTTTTGTACTCTTTTTAATGTAAACCGAATATTGCCTAAGTTATTTTTATTACTTTTAACTGCTTAGTAATAATATGGATGGAATACAGATGTCACAATGATTATGCTTTGACTTTATTTCTTGTATTAGATTTAAAAACATTTGATTTGTATAGAGTTTCTTTTTAAAATATGCCATATGAAATATTGTTTCAAACATCTTAAAAAAGACAATTTATATAATAAACATTTATTCGTCATCATCATCATCATCAGCAGATATTCGATATCCGATATTCCACATCGATCGAGTAGGGATTCATATAGGAGGAGGGCAGATTTGGGCCATTTCCCGCCATGCCGGCCTAATGCAGGTTAGTGGAAGCCAGAATCTCTTTCGTTGATTTGCAGGGTGCACCACGAGTAGATAACCTTCTAACTAAACTAACATTTAATAGTGAACAAGAAATGTATTAATTGCTATCAATTATTTAAATTTAATGTATTATGACTTAGTTAAATAAATACATCGCATAGGAAGCGGAAAATTGTGAAATTATGTTAAAAATAAAAACAAACAAGTTGTATATTGTTGGTACATACGTACGTTTTTTTTGTAGTGTATTAATGTAGTTGCGCTACAAAAAAGCTATTTACGGACGGACGATCAATGTATTTGCTAATGCAATACTCAATAATGTGTGAAGTTGCCTCATTAAATTACTTATATGGTGCGGTTTAGTAACATAAATTAACTTATAAGTAGGAAACTCTTGTCAGTTGTTAACTTGACAACAAATAACTGAATCATAGAAATTCTGTATTGGAACGTTGTTATGCCAGTGTTGCCAACATCAACACCTTTACACAAATTGGTATCAGATACTCTTTCACATTTTGAAGTAATTTATTGTTAACCCAAAAAAGCGTACAAAATCGTAAACTAGGTTTTATATAGTAGGCTGTAGTTTTATTAAAAAAAAAACTGATGTTTTCAAACAACTGCTAAGTGGCAGAAAAAGTTGTTGCAGTGCTACCAATCTAAACGGTCGCTGATAATGGAACTACAAATGACAGTCTTAGACTACGTGACGATGGTAAAAACATTTTGTATAGATTATCTCACCTGTACCCAGGATGTATTCTGGAAGTGCGTGAGGCTCTGTGTGCGGAAGTAGGCGAGGACGGCGAGCAGGCTGACCGCGGCGTTGAACGCGTAATACACGGGGAACAGCACCGTCTGAACGCGCCCGAACTCGTGGCGAGGTAGCGAGAAGTACAGCACTACACCTGAAAACAAATTCTAATTTCAGTTCACCATCGATAATGGAGCAAGAGCTTCATCACAAATTCACAGAGTCAAGTCACAAGGAGATCGAAGATACTAAAGCCTGATCGTTTAGATTTCTCTTATATAAGCAGGAGAGAGGTTTTTTTTGTACGAAGCGACAAGACCAGCGAGACGTTCACCTGATGATGAGATGACACCCGCTTATAACAAAGTGGCGCTAGTTAAGGAAGATATACACTTCACCCCATTGCGCTCGTCGCCTGAGACAAGATGTTCAGTCTCGTTGCCCCAGTAATTACACTAGGTAGAGGGCCCTTCAAGTCGGAGCACAGTAATGTTTGCACACTATTGTTTGTCGGCTGCAGGAGCAGTGAGGAGCTGCGGTGGTATTTATCAAGACGGTCTCCAGCAACAGAGACCTACCACCAGTGAAAAAAATAAAGCAAATCTATATACTATATATAATATACCGTATACATTTTTCACCCATAACTTTTCAGAGGATCTAAAAGAAAAAATGAAACCTAAAGATAAAATACAGGAATTATAGATCTTGAACATAATGAAACAGTTTTTTTTAATAATGTTGCAATATTAATTTTATTTAACAATGTTATCATTGGCAGTTATGAATTATTTAAATATATCTCAGTTGTGAAATCTATTTTCGGCGATGCGACAGCGATCGCTATGCGGTACAAACAAATCGTTTCAAAGGTCAAAACATTAGCACCCGGAACATTAACATTAGCGGCAGCCAATTGTCTCCAGCGCTGGGCAGTTCGAGAATTGGGTCACGAGCTGCGTGAGAGAATACACGTACAGCCAGTTACAGACGTACCCATATTCAACACATATTTTCATTATCAGCCGATAGACGTCCACTGTTGGACATAGACCTTCCCTCAAAGATCTCCACATGGATCGGTCTTGCGCTGCCCGCATCCAGCGACCTATAGTCAGCACGTCCTCTGGTACCGCTGGTCACTAGGGGCCATCGTTTGTAGAGATTCATATGGGGCAGATTTGAGCTATTGCCCACCACGCTGGACCAACGCGGATTGGTGAGAGCCAGAGCCTCGTTTGTTGATTAGTGAGTTGCACCACGAGCAGGTGGGGTTGACTTGGGTCCCGTGAGTTGCTGTGCAGGACTCTTTACACTCGCCCACTGCTGGACATAAGACATATACAAAGTCAATGTGTGTATAGACACACATTGAATTTGTTTTGAATAATTCTGTTACCTTTATGTCAATTAAATACTTCCACAAGCAGTCTTTTATATTTTAATTGCTATATCCTTTTCCGTTAAGTCTAACTTGACAAATTAAGGATACTGGAAAGTAATGTGTCCACCTCTCAGTTATTCAATTTTGAAATAATTTGTATGTACATTTAAATGGAAACTTTATAATTAGTGTATTAGTTTAGACTGGCAGGTCTAAATTCACAGGAGACCGTCTCTAAATCTAGATTAGGTACACCAGTAATGGTTTGGTCTTCCGACAAATAGTTATGTCTAATTATTACTATACTCGTATTCGAGTGTTGTAGATAGTGAAGTTACTCAGGTAATGAAATTTAGGAGACGTGTATGATGTAAGAGGTATTAGGGAGGGGGCAATGTAATAGAGTGTAAGAGGTCCCGCACAAGAACTCCCGAAACCCTAAGCCAACATCTCTTGCTTGTGGTGTACCCTGCTAATCAACAAACTAGGCACTGGCTCCCACCAACCCACATTGGGCCAGCGTGATGTCAAATGGCCCAAGTCCTCCCTTACGGATCCCTACAAACGAAGGTCGGCGCCAGGCGTGGTGCCGGGCGATGCGGGCAGCGTAGGACCGATCGATGTGGGGATCTTTTGGGGAGGCCTATTTCCATCAGTGGACGTCTACAGGCTGATGATGATGTACAATGTATGTTATTCTAACTGTCGTTACATTGTTATATACCGATATATAATATACCGTCAGATAAATGTTTCACTATTCTCATAGCTTTGTCAAACTCCCTCGAAATTTTACTTCTTCAATAGTTTTTGGTTCTTTAGTTATTGTCTTTAATATTACTTCAGTATTTCATAATGCAGTAGATAAAGAGTTAAAGTGCAATCTTTAGGTCGGTGACTATTAACGCAATCTGGAGTATATATACTGAGATACTGGCTACATACTCTTGATTATGGATCTAGATCTAGACTGACATGAATACACACGTACAAATAGTTGAAGACTGTATGACGAGGTTAATAAACTTTTTTGCAAACAAGTAGGAAGAAATTAGACAAATTGTGATACCTTATTTTAGAAACGCAGCAGGACTAGTTTATTGTTCATCTAAGAGTCCTGGGTCCTACATTAGTATTAAGTTTAATAATTATGGCTGAAAGATCTGTGGGTTCACTTCGTCACCTATGATCATTTATTATATTATTTTTTAGAAGGAACTGCTGAAATTTACGATATAAATATAAGTAAACATTCGTACGAGAATAATCTGGAACAGACAAGAAAGATGTTTTCATCTCCCCGTATCTTCTCAAAAAACATTATTAATTATATTCCTTACACAAAAACCATGGAAACAATTAAAAATCATTACATTGCATCATATCGCTTGGAATTTTAAATGTACGTAATACGAATTTAATGACAACGTCGCCGCGGTCCAGGACCCGTAAACAAAAACCATGGGGAATGCTTGAGGATGTACTGAAATTAATTGCAGCGAGACGTGAACTGAAACGCCAATTCAGATATAATCATGATTGATATCACAAAGTATATTCCCAGAATAACTTGCATGATCATTGTGCTATTGCCGTACATTGTTGAAGTGGAGACAAACGTCATCTAGATTTAGATAAACTCTTTAATTACTCTCACTATCAATTCCACTATTTTAATTGTAACAATAATTACTATTTTTCAGTTTCCACTACTGGTATTTAGATGTCTCTTTCACTAGGAGGGAGTCAAGGTAATTTATTTTCCATGTGTAATGCACTTATAAATTAAGTTGTCATGGCTTCCGTGTAAATGTTACCACATAATTTTCCAGTGATCCGTAAAATCTAAGTCCTAACACAAAGAACGGATTCAGGACACACTGCACCAGTTTATCTTTATTGCCATTACCGGTTCGATAGCGGAATGGATCCGAACTTCAATGGAGTGTATTGTTAACCCAATTGTTACAATGGCGGTTAGGAAATCTTTGTATAAATCACCGATAACATTGTTGACTCACATCCCTTGCACTATTATTATATTAACATGCATATTAGTAAGATTACTACATATTTATTTTTTATTAGATCGACTTAGTACCTAAATAGCTAGCTCACATTAATAAAAAATATAAAATCTGTGAGAGTTTTTAATATAACACAATTCTGTCTTCTCTTGCTCTGCTCTTAACATCATCTTCAGTGCTTTGATTATCTTTGATACTACATCTCTATGATATAATATTTTAATGGTAACATTACTAGCCTAAAATAACTCATGAGTCAAATGTTATGTTCTTCACATTATTTATGTCGTTGATGGGAAGTCCACTTTTTGGATTACCTTAAAAACAAGTCATCAAAATCTTCTGAATTAATTGTGACTTAATTTACAATTCATTTGGAAATATTAATTTAAGGAACAGGATATAATCTTCTGTTGTATAAGAAACGAAATAGGAGCAAAAAGAAAGAGGATAAGAAACCTACAAATCTTCCACTCTTAATGGCAGGATGTGGAATAAACTACTGATACCGGTAGCCGTCAATAATACTTAAACAAATGCTTTGTAGTCATTATTAACTACAACTTTTTTTAATTATTATTTTTTAGTTTTATTTTTTGTGATTTTCTTCTGCACTTAACTATGTTATATTTTGTATGTTCATTTATTAATAAAAATTTGTTTGTAAATTTTTTTTACCTTGTTTGCTTAGATATTTGTAGTTTTTCACTCCTATTTTTGTCTCTTTACTATTAATAACTCTTAAGCTTTTATTACTGCTTAATGATAAATTATTCTTGCAGTAAATACCTACAGTGGTTTTGTTCTAAGCGTAGAATATTATGAATTAAAAGTTTTAAACAAGAAAATGTTGTAAAGCTGGAGTCGTAGTGAAATGCAAATGTAAACTCTGCCTATAATAAAGTAAGATAAAACAAACAGTAGTAATTCTAATTTCCATTGCCGGTTTTTGCGAATTCGCAGAACGACGCCGTGGACTTGGTGCCTCACTTGGGGCGATGACCGTAAAGCACACGATCAAGTAAGGTAAGTTAATACTTAAAGAGAATTACAATTTTCCAACAGAATTAATTTAAGAATTTTTTTATCGAATCAAAAATGTCTTTACAAATGTTATATCCGTCCCTTCTTCTATTAGTGATATACTCGTCTGTAGTAAGATATATCGTTGAGGAATATCAGGGAATGGACTGGCATATCTGGGGCGTCCGAATTGTCCCAAACCGGAGACAAAATGGGCTGTACCATGATGATCGCCAAACTTCATTATTTGGAGACTTTAAGAAGAAGAAGTAAGATACCAGTTGGTATGTTCACTGCACACAGTGCCGATGTTACCACTACATCTCCCTGGGTGAGATTTCACCGCCGCCGCCTAACTGCTACACGCTATCTCTTTAACAGTTCATGTTAAAAAGAGATAGATAATGTATTTGTCTTTGGCCGGGGATTCCTGTTAAAATGAACTGCATGCAGAACACCAATTGGACACCGTTTTCAATTCTAGTGTTGCCAACGTAAGGAATGTTTTGTTATATTTCGGGAATTTACGAGTAAGAGTGCCTCGCTCAGTCTCAGTCAGAATAGGGTTAGTGCTACTGACTGCACATTTCTTATTAAGTAATCCTTTTGCAATGATCTTCAAATTGGAGCACTGTCATGTTTTCTCACAACCACTTGGTTGAAATTGACACTACCAGATTATTCATAAATTTTATCGTCACTCACCAGATATTAGTGTCATCCATATTTGTGCGCCGAGGTGGGTTGCCACGGCTGCTACGTACAGCGCTCTCCAGCCACGCAGGTTGCTGCTGGAGCCAGGTCTGGTCAGCCACACCGCCACCACCAAGATGGCGAGCGCTATGTGAAGTGGCTGCGATGTCTTCGTCGCGATGCTGTAAAGGTACAACTTTGGTAAGTATGGCAATTTATTATATTATATATATATAATAAATTATCTTTCTGATCCAATGAAATAGAGTTTTTATGAAAAGACATTTAGTAAAAAAGTCTAGCTTTTTTTTTTTACGAAGTAATGAGACAAGTGGGTCGTTCCCGTGATGATAGGATACGCTTGCTCTTGACAACGTGACGCTTGTTAAGATGATGTACACAAGATGAGATAAGATGTTAAATCTGAATATTCGAGTAATTTCTACTAGCTATAGCACAACCGGAATACAGTAATGATAGCACAGTACTGTTTGTCAGCTGCAATAGGTGCTGCGATGATATCTACCTATAAAGTCTCCGGCAGCAGATACATCAGTTAGCATCTCAATTGTTAGTCAATCTGTGTGTTTACCGCATCAGCAGTGCATGGTTACTTAACGACTTAAATTTAACGATAGTAAATTTACGTCCTCTAAAACTTCGCTATTACCGGTTTAGTAAAATGGCGATAATTTTTCGTACATTCACATATAATGAACACAGACGAGTGATAAAGTGATAAGATATTTTTCCGTTATATATTCTTTTCATTGTTTAAACTATAGTTATTTACAATTTGTATAAATGATCCCTGAAGTGGACATATACAGTTTGTTGTAAAATATGTTTTCTGTTGTATCACCATCATCCTCATCGTCAGCCGACAGACGTCTACTGCTGGACATAGGCCTCCTCAAAAGACCTCCACATCGATGTGTCTGTTATATATGACAAGTTTATCCAGCTATGTATTAATGTTATATAAATTTGTTATTGAAGTAAACCTCATTGGTTGGGTGTTAACAAGATTGTATGAAACGAAAAACCGTAACGAGAGACAACTACAGTTATGGCTTAGCTGTGAGAGAATGAGATGAAATCCATTTTTATACAGTTGCTATATCCTGTGTCTCCTTTTTGTGCGCAGCTGTCTCACTATCGGAGAGAGGATACCACGGAGGTTAGTCTACGTGCTGAATGCTACTCTCTAAATATATGACAGAGAGAAAACGAGACACTGATATATACGGTACATTTGCTCTTCTCCTCCTCTCGCTCTTCCCTATTTAAATAATTAAAAACCTGTCGATCAATCATTCCATCTCTCTCACATTTTATCATCTCAACAGTGTATTCATCTCTTTCTCTTACAAAAATAACTAGAATACAGTTTACTATCTATTTCTGAATGAAAATATATTGACAACAAATATTATTCCTTTCGCAAACGTCTGTGACGACATCTTCGACACAATCATCAAATATTTGCTCGATAAATATATTTACTTGTTAGTAGTGTAAATATACGTCACGCTGCAGTCACGGCGCCGTGCTCGGAAGCGGTTTGAGGAAGAGCAACCAGGAAACGAATCACGAGGAAGTATTGTATTTATATGTATTAACAACGCGTCGTGTGTTATCATGATTTTGTATACTTAGATAAAAATTTAAAATCTAAAGTTATGTATACAATAAATATGTTAGGTTTGTATGTACGTCCGTCGGTAGGATGCAGTGTATTAAATAGTCAAGTCCGAGCGTTAATATAAGAACCGAGTTTTAATTAGCTAGTTCAAAGCGCAGAGATGAGCCACTTGCTCTTAACAACGTGGCCCTAGTTAGGATTATATACACTGCGTCTCATACCCCATTAATTTCAATAGCTACGTCACCCTTCATACTGAAACCCTACAGTTCAGCTGCAGAAATAGTTGATGAAAGCTGGACATAAGCTTAGCTCTACGATCTTCAATTGATAGATCTGTCGTGCCACTAAGTACGTTATCATATCATTATGATCAGCCGACACGTTTCAAGACACGAACGCTCTCCTTCTACATAAACAATTTAATATTTTGCTTTTGTAGCGATTTTGCAATATCGCGATACATTAGTGAAATCTATGATATTGTGTTTATCATATAAATGTGGAAAATTGTACGAAGGTTAGAAAAATTATATTGTTGTGTACATACATTTTTACTATATTTAAGTTTTAATAGATAAATGGTAGTTATATTATTAAAATACTCAGTTATAAATATCTATTGCATAAAGGTTACATCATTGTATATATTAATACAAAATAAAATAATTATATTAAGAAGCATAAAAAGTTAATATTAGTGTTGTGCAAAATACTGCATATATTTTAAAATATTCATAGCACAGATAATAAAATTTTTTTGTGGTATAGCGACATGACTTAGATACGAATCCTTTAGCCGTAAACATTATTTCATGTACAACTGGTTGCCATATAAAAATATTAATTTAACATAAAAATACCTCAACATATATTATAATGTAATTAATATTTTTATATAGCAACATTTTTGATATTTTTATCAATGTAAAAACTAATTAACACTACGTAATTAATTTTTAAATTGTAAAATAAAATTTAAGAATAGTTTTTTTTTTATGAACCGTAACAGCTTGCATTTATTAAATTTATTGGGACGGTGGATGGGATGGTCGTGGCGTTGCGGAATTTCCACATCGTTAGTGCGGACCGGACAGTCGGTTTATGGTCATGATAGATAATTAATTCTATTAACGACCCCTACCATAAGAGGTTCTGGAAGGATATTCTAGAAAAAGTGTATGAATACCAACGGAGAACAGATTTTTTGCGGTATCTATTTTAAGTTTAGATTTATTACACATTTCATCTGGAACATTGTAAAGTAATCAAGATTGTTTTATCGTAATCATCATCAGCCGATATTCGTCCGCTGCTGGACATTGGTCTCTCCCAAAGATCCCCACATCGATTGATCCTGCGCCGCCCGTTTGTAGGGATTCAATTCAAAGATTGTTTAAACTAGAATAAACGTAGTTATACACCAGCTGTTCCCTGGACTCTTTGCTGGCAGTAATATAGAATTAGATTTGTAATTTATTAGAAATATTCCCCCGCCCTTTGGCAACCCGCCGCCTGCTAAACTCCTTCCCGTTATTCACACCCCTGCAACTTCACGGGTAAGGGATTTTGTGAAATCCGTTCTTAGCTGACCTCTAGACCGCACAAGCACGAATTTTGAGTGTTTGCCCGTAATCATTTCAGAAATCTCGCGATCAGTCTATGATTTTCTGGATATTAAGTACATATATATATAAAGACAAATTCACAAACAAATGTAATACGAAGGTTTCTTTGTTCTATTCCAGGCTACCATTTTGTAAAACTGTCGCCATGACAGCATCACTGTGTTCCGGCTGTTAACATGGAATAGCTGAAGTATTCTGAACGAGCACACTTCACCATCAACAGCCTTGTTATAATTAACCACCAAGTCTTCTTCTTTCTCCTGCCCTGGTCCCACTTTATGTAGGGTCGGCACAACATGTTCTTCATTACCGAACATGTTGTAAATAGTTTTGGCTAAACTTTTTACGACCGGCCGCCTGCCTGACATCAACCCTCTTTTTGGGAATCTTTCGGGGCTTCGAACCCGCGACCTTCGGATTGAAGGCCGCACGCTCTAACCATTAGGCCAACGAGCTATAATTAACCACCAAGTGATATTGTTAAATTCTGGATACTAAAAAAAGATGTGTCGTAAACAAATGTAACTGATGCGGTGCTAATTTATCACCGCGCATATTGGCTAGAATAACAACTAATAAAGTTTTATGCAAATATCTGTAAATATTGATGTTGTTAGTCTAACGATGTGTACGGAACCAATTTGACGTCTCCCTAGACGTACAGTTTATCAGATAAATTGCTATAGTTTCAGAGCAGGCAATCAGCTTTCATTTGAAATTCAGATCAGGTGCTGTCGGCACACAGCATTACACTTGTTTATTTTGTTTATTTATAAATAATTCTTAACCTGTATAGTTGTTAACGAATCTCATTAATATGAACCAACAACATAATTAATATATTTTTTTTAGTATAGACCAAAGCAAACTATCTATTTTGTTGTAATCTTAAACACTAGTTTAGAAAAAGTCTGTTGTTTTTTCTCTTAAAGACCTGCGTTTTCTCTGGACTGTTCAAATCCTTTATCCAAAATTCAGATTCGTGTCAATAATCTCGTTACTAGCCGGATGCAGTGTAAGATCAGTGTGGAGATAAGAGAGGCCACTGTTCAGCAGTGGCAGCTGATAAAGTTTTTGAAACTTTTTAGCCACATCGCCGTGTAAACGCGGATTTATTTCTGCCGAAATCATAAATAATTTATATTTTTTATTGTGCGTAGTGTACCACACGGTGAACCCGTGGCGTCGCTTTGAATTACAGATAAACAGAGAAGAAAACAAAGCAAAAAACAGAAGTAGCCGCGAGCGCATGCATTATGCATCTCCGATCTCCTTATAAGAGCAGGTCCGAGTTTTTGTCGAAGGTAATTTCGTCGTTGCTTAGCGGAAATCGAATTAAAATTCAATCTTGAACTTGAACTGAATGGGCGAGCATGAAATTGGGAGTGCATCTCTTACGTCAGTAATAAATATATATATATATATATATATATATATATATATATAAATATATCCGTCGTCGGTTTGTTCAATGAAAACTGCATTTGTTATGTCGATTGTGATGAATTGCAAAACGCGAACGTAAGGAGTGCGCACTGACGGACATATTGGAGGAACATTTTTTGTTTTCCTTACGATTGACTTTTAAAAACACTGGAAAAAATAACATACGATACAAATGTTCAATGAATATATAAAAGAAGTATTTTTAAGGTTTTCAATGTTGTATTTTTTATTATAAATACGTATACTTCTTGTTCCCCGTCCGCTTTGCTGGCCGTAATATAAAATTAGAGTTGAAATTTGTCTGAAATATTCCTTGAAAGCAATTGCAACTGCAAATTACTTTCTATAACAACCGTTACTATGGCAACCGCATAAAGAATACTAAATAAAAAGGTTTATTAAAAGTTAATTAGAAATAAAACGATGAAAGACCTATAAAATTTGATATGACATGATATATTTTGAACCATAAGGCGTTGAGATTTTCACTATACGTATATAAATAGATAGATTTTAATCATAAAATGATCCAGAAATTAGTTTGGACTTGCTTCTAAAACAGTCGCAAAGTATTTTTTTATTTAATTATAGCAGAAGATAAACATGGATTTCGCAAACACTTTTAAAATCATTCAGTTATCATACTTAACTGAACCGCACCAGTCCTATTAACATTAAACCGTTTTAAATAATGCTTTTAACAGCACTATCGTTGAGTAAACACTCGACGGCGGCCATTTTGTGAAAAATATGGATGTTAATCTCAATTTTAAGACACGCTATCTTATGAATTTTAATCTTAATTTATTCTAACGACTTGATCTCGGTTATTACTTTACTGTGCATATAAAACCAATAAATTATTCGTATAAACCTACAGACGTTTAAATATAAATCCTAATACCGTAAATCTTAATCGTGCTCTTAAGAAGATAACCTCTATTCAACCTTAGGTGATTTTGTAAACATAAAGCCATGTCATTCAGATTTTCATCATGGAACAATACGGTGATACGGTAATGAACACAGATTTTTTTATATAGGAAATGTGGGAAATTAAGCGAACTGTTCACCCGGTGGAAAGTGATCACTGACCATGGACAGTCGCAACACCTGACGGCTCGCGGCTACGTTCCCGACCTTTGAGAGAATAATACGCTCTTTTCTTTACAAGTGATTCCTCATAGTGGTAGTGCGTGGAAGTCCACTTGAAAGGCACAGTGGAGGATCGTAAGTTATCCAGGTGGTTAGGATGGAACTTGGAATGCTGTTCCTAAACCTGATTCTACTAGTAGCAGTGTAAAAATACTAATATGTACGAGTTCACCGAGCGTAATACCACCTATGGATCTTATTGATTTTTTATGTTAAGTACTTGCACTGCATCTCAATTTCACATGGTATTAAGTGAAATGTTGTGGATAGAGAAAGTGCTTGCGCAGAATACTATCTGAATGTCCTGATTTAAATATTGAAAGCTGACGGTATAGTGATGGAAATCCAATTGTTGGTCTCTGAATCCAAACGGAGACACCTGTGTTACGGGGCTAATATTTAGCCGCGGCGGATGTTGTGGGAAGAACGTATCCGTATCCTATGGATCTTTTTAACCTTAAACCGGTGTAAATAAATATAAATGTCTGTATCGTATGATCACTGTTGTATCGCGATATGTAAC
Organism: Ornithoptera priamus; assembly: GCA_029034505.1. NCBI lineage: Eukaryota > Metazoa > Arthropoda > Insecta > Lepidoptera > Papilionidae > Ornithoptera > Ornithoptera priamus. The sequence continues at coordinate 1,063,257 of JARDWD010000527.1, read as the reverse complement.
AATTGCCATTGTGTTGCCGCGTGCCGGCGCCGGGACCGCACGCGCTCCTCAATAATACGTGAAGTAATAATTTTGAGGTTATATTGCTAAATGTTTTATTACGACACGTCTGTACACCTACAGACGGACAAACGTGATTGAGCGGTAATTATAAAGACGACAAAGATTTTGTGTTCCAAATATAAAATATATTGTTTCTTATTTTCAACCGGATGACGCTCACAGCTGGGCATAAGCCTTCTTCAAGGGTCTTTATTAAGAGGGAATTGGTACTTAACCCGGCCACGCTGGCCCAGTGCGGGTTGGTTGGTGGTCTCTGTAGGTTGACTTGGACTCCGTAAGATATCAGGCGGAACTCCTTTAGTATATTGTTTCCTGCATAGTTGAATTTTTTTTTAAATAGTAAATCTCATGACTTTTCCCGCCATAACAGCATTGCTGTATTCCAACTGTCAAAGTAGAGCATCCTGGCTCATATATAAAAAATAGTTAATGTAAATTGATGAGGATTACTTTTTTTTTTACATAAATCGATAAAATAAGTACTATGGTAGTACTGTGCCAAGTTTAACCTGAACCTGGGTAGGTTAGGTAATATATGCCGACAGCATCTGCACTCGTCACCTGAAGACAAGTGATATTACGACGGCTGTCCAACTGGAATTGAGTACAATTTGCACACTACTACTGACGGCGGAAATAGACATTCTCAGACAGGATTCTAGTTTTTTTTTTTAATATCAATACAACTGATAACAGTAATAATGTATTTTTTTAACCTGTTCCAAAGTTATTCATACATCATTCAAGTTATAACTTTGGTTATTTTAAGATAAAGTACCGCTACCTTTAATGATGCACGATAAAGCACTGTCGATGCGGTATTCGTATGTGGAAATCTTACTAATTATAAGTAAGGCAAGTCGAGTCGCAAAAAAAAAATAAGTGAAATAAGTTTTGAAGTTATTTTTAAGCGTTTACGAGGAACAGGTTTATTTTTTAAATCAACTCGATTAACCGCCAGCGGGATGGAGAGTATTTTGGGAAAGGTCCATGTGAAGCAGTGGAAGAGTGTAATGGATTTTTTTTTTAATATTCTCAAACTTCTTTCTCTTAAATTGCCTTAAATGCTCTTCACAGTTTGCACACTACTATTTAGATATTACGGTTATGATATTTATCATTGTAATCATATTGATCATTTTTCATATTTACTGCTGGGAGATCTCTGTTGCCGGAGATCGAATAGGTACCACCGTTCTCCCCGTAGTCTCGGGCTAGTAAGAATAGGACTAAAGTAAGCCCTGCCTGTCGTAGAAGGTGACTGAAAGGGTCTACGAGTTTCGCGGGCCTTGAGAGTGGGGACCCTTATCGCTCAACAAGCGAACCTGCGTGGGACAGCATATGGCTCAGCGATGATGCTTAGGAGAGTTAGGCTCCTCCTCGGAGACGTGTTAACACCAAGTGTAGAGGGCCACCAGTGCTTTCTGTAAGAGATCCCGGAGCTTCTCCGAATGCACTGATGCAGACCACCGACGGGATTTTAGCGAGTAAAAATGTCACATAACTCTGACTTCTCTCCGAAACAAAAAAAAATATATATAATAGGTATATATACAATAAATAATAGGTATATATATATAATAGGTATCACCGCAGGTGCAGCCAGCAAACAATATTGTACAAATATTACTGGGTTCTGGTTTGACGAGCGCTGTAGCAAGTGGCATTACTGGAGTAACGTATCTTACCATCGTACGTCTCAAAGCGACGAGCGCATTGTGGTGCAGTGTACGCCATCCTAATTTGTTATGAACGGGCGTATCACTTGCCATCAGGTGAACAACATGCTTGAAAACACATTTATCTTTAAATTGATAATCTCGCTCCAATTAAATTTTATTATTGTGACGTCCGAGGATTTTAACTTTTTTTTTTAATTTTACGGCTATGAATTTTATCGATAAATCCAGTTACTCGGAAACCGTTCCGTTTCACGCATTCTGTGGCTTATCCGTCACGATCGGTTAGGTTAATTTTCCGTTTCGTTTATTTATTTATTATAAATGTTAACAGGACTTATTTGATTTTCTATTATATGCATTGGGATAGTACCCGATCTCAATTTCACTTAAAGTTAAGTGATCAAACCGTTGATAGTGTTGACAATAAGAACATAGCAGTTTTATGATATAAACATGGTTGGTAGTACGAACAACCCTAGTAGAATTCAAACTCCATATCACCAGGAATTGAACTGGAGACTGTTACAAGCCACTGTACTTTAGAAGCAATGATATATTATAACAATAAAATATATAAAAAACTACATATTTACGAGTACTCGTATATAAAAAACATATACTGAACGAAATGTAGTCTAATTCTTGTATATGTTTTGTCTGTTTATTGAAGTTAAGAATATATATAAACAATTTAAGTTATAGTATATATAAAGAAGATAATTACTGTAGTAATATATAATATAAACAATTTATATCGCGCAAGTGGGTTTTAATTATGTTTAAAAAGTAGCTGTAGTTTTAACGCTGACACATTGCTAATGAAAAGTTTGCCAATGTCTATAGTTCTAACATTGGCTGTGATGACAGAACCGGGTGACCTGAATAGGGTTTGCACCCCTCGATATTGAGCGTGCAAATGTGCTCGTGATAGTTTAACGAGTTGATATTCAAGGTAGCAGTTTGTTGAACGCGATAATGCTGCTTCAAGCGCATTTCGCTTACAGAGCTCTGATAAAATTGGACTAGAACTAATGTTAAGAAGAACAAAGAAAAATATTGGTTATAAAGGGTTGATGAAGTGGTTGATCTGATGATAAGTGACATACCTGACTATAAGAACGTGGCGCTAGTTAAGATGATATTAGTAGCAATACATTGCGTCCGTCGCCTTGGGACATACGATAGTAAGACTCGTTACTCCGGTAATGCTACAGCGCTCTTCAAACCGGAACACAGTAATGTTTATCATGAAACATTGTTATAAAACATTGTAGTATTGTAACATTGAAAACACACGAGACGCTTTTGAAATTATAAACATAGTACATCCGATCACCGTTTCGTGTCGTGTTCGCGCCTTAGGAGGCCTCGAGCATTTGAATCGAGCCTTTTCTACGAAACGAAGCTCTTCACACCATCTATTGCGAGAGCAAGCCACTTTGCATCTGTTTACTATAAATGTTACCGTGGTAACTAAAATGGAAGCTGTGGCGTTTAAACAGAATAGCCTTTGCAACATAGCTTGATTAGATTATCTGTTTAGTCTGTAAAGTGAACTGATCATTAGATCTTTATCAAACGGTGGATAATTAATTGCTAATATTAATACATACTATAATGTTAATAGTTTATTTCCTAGTAAATTATTCAATTACTGTATTACTATCCTAACAAACCAAGATACACTGACGCTAACAAGAGGGGAGGCCAGGACTCGCACAGGGTAGTAAACGCTCCTCCCACATTTAAAATATAAATAAATGTAACTCTTCATGTTTCAATTATGAAATACTGCGTGAGAAAAACAAATAAACAATTCTATTTATTTATTATGTTATGTTACTAGGGTAACGAGACTTGACATCTTGTCTCAATGCGACCAGCACAATGTGGTGCAGTGTTTACCATAATAACTAGCACTACGTTGTTATGGGCCGCCGTATAGGTTACTACTTACACTTTGCTCCATTGAATAATAAAAAAAAGATAATCCTAAGGGTATATATTGGTATGAATCGAGATGAAACTGCTTCCACGATTTATCTAATACGCTACTTGCTATTAATAAATAAAGATACATCAGCCTTCACTTCATAAATTATGTGAAAACATTTGTCACACTATATTACAGCGCATAAATCTGACGTATCATTGTCTGACGCTCTGACAATGGGGTCAGCTGGTGATAGCTTGACTTCATTGTATTATTGAAGTATTTATTTAGTATTATACAATAATATAAAGGGAGATAGCAGCGTGATTTGAAGAGAGGATAAATCGATCCCGATAGACCTTCAGCTTCCGAGGAATGCCAGTCACAAAAAACTTTTAAAGAAATAGAACCTAGACTTATGCGGGTGAATATCGTGATATGAGTGATATGATTCTTGCTATGCCTTGAATAAAGCCCTCAAGTGTCAGGGGTGGTAATATAAAGCTGTTTACGTCGTATCCTCGCCCGTGTGCCAGATTGTCCAATCGATAATTCACCAAATTTTATACCGGAAACATTTTTATGTTTTACTTCTGAAGGCTGCAAGGGATGATGATGATATATTAATATGAATGTTATCATGTTTGAAAAAAAAAACTATTCATTCAAGACTGAAACGCAAAGTCGCTTTGTGTATTTTTGAAATTTAAAAAAAAATAAAATCATCGGTAAGATAACTCGATACCACTTTACTTAATGCAATATCTCTTTAGTACCAAAGAATGCATTTTATCTCTTTTTACTTATGTTCCCCGTTAAAAAGGGTTCAGCACTTGACATTTAATCAATTTGCATTAAAACAAAAAAAGATACCTTGATCTAAAGTATGCAGTTATCAATAAAACTTTACATACTGACTGACCGTGAATGTTTTCACATGCGAGTATATGTAGACATAACATTATTGGTTTTTTGTTTATCATTCAAATGTTACCCCTCCATATAATTATAATACTGGTAGTATTACTTTGTAACCACAACAGTTTTACAAACGGTATATAAGCAGTGTTTAGATCAGTGATCATCAATCAAACTTTTTTTAATGGGGGGCCACAAATGTTGAAGAAATTCTAGAGGAGGGCCAGAATTATATAAAGAATTAACTAAGCGACTAGTTTAGCTTCACCTATAGATTATATATCTATTATTCTACTAAGTAGTATCTACTTTATACTTCTCGATCGTAATTATAGCGGGTCATATGCTGTCCATGTCGATGGACCTTCGGCGGGCCGGATTGAATACTTTCGCACGCCGGAGTCGGCACTGGTCTAGATAATAAATATTACTATGAATCAGTTTGAAAGGAGCTATAAGTACCGGTTAGTTATAACGAGACAATACCTGTCTTAAAGCGACGAGTACAAAGGGGTGCAGTGTATATCATCCTATCTAGCACCATATAATAGACAGGCGAATAGCTTAGGTGAAATTCCCGTTCGTATCGTCGCTTCATCGAATAACGTAGAAAGTTCGAGAAGTTATTTTAAACACTTATACTTAAACTTGATAATGATGACTAAAAATTTATTAACCAATGTTAGTGTACTTGCTGTTAAACTCATGAATGAAAGTAGATAGGAATGTGACGAGATAATTATGAGAGCCGACATGTAATAATGCGGATATACACAAACCTGTGGTTTTTAAATGACAAACCCACAAGTTTATACTCTAGATACGTGTGTGTGTGTTTGTTCTCGAGTTGGGTGCTAGTGTATATAATTCTCGGAATCAACAGTTGTGCCCTCGTTCCGTGTCCGTTACGTCCACGGCTGAAGATATTTTAAAATAATGTATCGAAAGTCGTTTGCTTCCAACGTTTTGTATGAAATTATGAAAAGTTATTTTTAGACAAATAATAAAAAAAAGTTAATTGATATTAAAAAAAAATTTAAATGATGTTAATATAAAAAAAATATTACTATATCTCGTAAAATTCATTCATTTATCAAAAATGAAGAGTTGATTCACGAAAATTAACTAGATTAGAATGTTCGATGTTAATTTTGTAAACTATTCAATCATAATCGATTTTCTATATTGTCGGGGTGGGACCCTTGTCGGGTTCTCATAAAATAGACTCTTTAAACCCTTAACAAAATATCGAGACCTTGTCCAGAGTGATACGATTGTAAATGAGATTTAAACCGCTCGAACTACGTCAGGCTTACCCAATATTCATTCTCATATATAAAATAATTTGTAGTCGAAATGTAAATATACAATAATACTAAAAACATAAAACATGACGGAATGATATATTTTAAGATCCTCATTAACAGTACATTGCTATCTTCACGATCTTTCTAAATTTCTATTTAGATCATTGTTCAACATTCTGATATAGTAATGGTGATTGGACGATTCATCTGCTTTCTTGGATGAGACTGATAAATATTTCTTGTCCAGTCGTCAGTTTAGTTCAACTTGAAAGGAACTAACATCCACTGCTGGGTTTGTCTAGTTCTTCGATCTAGGCTTGGAAATGAGCGATGAAAACCGTGGAATTTAGTAAGGTAATACGATAAGTCACATTATGTTTTTCATTCAAATTTCTACAAAGAGAATGCAAACTATTTTAATTTGATATATTCAATTGAACGAAACCAATACCACCAACGGTATGTGATGGTAATGAATGCAAAACAAATATGTGTATGGAGTCCATGTAACAACACTTGTTATGTGCATGACGTACAGACAAAGGAACTAGACACCTTGCCAACAATGTAGGTGTGCGCTTGGCAACAATTGCAATAATCAACAATGTTCCTAATTCTCAACAAGATTATAATTAAAGTGAAATTCTTATGTAACGTGGACCAAAGGATGCGGGCAGAGTAAGACTGAACGACGTGGAGATCTTTGTTGGATGTGTATGTCCTAGCGCAAGTAAAATGTGTCACTTTAGCTTTTGCTATTATTTTGTTGTTACTAAACGTTTCAGTGGAAACCGTAATGATTTTCGATATATTTGAATTTGATGATCTTTATCTTAAGAGGTGTAAAGGGTTCCACATTATTATTCACGGAAGTTAAGGCAACCGCATCAACTCGTAGTGCACTTTGTTAACCAACAAACGATTCTCTGGCTCCCACCAAGCCGTATTGGGCTAGCGTGGTGGGAAATGGTCTAAATCGCCCCCATATGTAACTGACAAACGAAGGTCGAGGGAAGCCGAATTTTTGAGGGAGGCCTATGTCCAGTTGCGGACGTCTATCGGCTGATGACAATGATAATCATATTAAAATTTTGCCTTTTTAAAGTTTTACTAGAATAAGACGAAGTAAATTAAATTACTTATAGTATTTGGAGGTTATTTTTAAATTGTGTTAATTACAACAGTAGCTTATAGAGGAAAACAGTGCAATAAGTTCAAAGAGGTATCAATTTAAATGGCCAACATCACCATGTTTGTAAGTCAATCAAACTGCATTAACACGACACTAAATGTTTGACTTGGTACGTAGCGGCGGCAGTTGTGAATGTTACCGCTGAATGCTGAATACATTTGTATGAACCTTGGAGAAACGCCTTCATCGCATACGTATTATCGCCTCGTCAGAGTTTACTGCGACATAGTTACGAGACGTGTGAATTGTAAGTTACATGCAAGTGTCTTACGATTTCTTTACTATATTTCACGTCAAAGATATAAAGTAACATATGCTTTTTAAGTCTACTAAACAATGAGATGGATAAAAAGTTCACTTGACGGCAAAATCTTGACGTAACGCTCACGCCTCAGTCAACAGTAAATTCTCGTTATCCCAGTAATTTCACTACCTAGCTATATTACCATTTAGAGTAAAACACAGTAATATTTGCACACTTATGTTTGACATAAATCGTTGCAGAATTACTTAAAAGGCGTCCGGCCGGAAATCATCCATTTAGAAATCTATGTTAAGACTAATATAGTATTACTTCGTAATCACGATCTAAATCATAGTTTTAATAACAAAATTAGCTATTTATAAGTTATTTTTTTTTTTTTAATTTTTTACAGTTACCGGCGTCACTTGCGCATGCACTGCGTCCGAATGGCATGTGTATTCAACTCCGTCACGCTATTCCGATGCAATTAAATCATAAATTTTCTTTTATTGTTCGTTCCACTTAGTTCTGTTACTAAGACATTTCATTTCCATTAAAAAAAAAAACTAAAGATCAATCTACTATGATATAAAATCCAAAAGGTATAGATTTTTTTTTGAATTATTGTTTATCAAGATTGATCAATAGAAGAGACTGCTCGAAAATACTTAAAATATTAGCAAGAAAATTTGATATGTATAACTTTGAAAATATTTCTTTTACCCAAAATTCTCCATAAACTATTTCATTTTAAATTAACTTCTCTCATAATAGATATATGCAAATATTCTTTTGAACCTAACAACTGAAATCGATTTCCATAATCGATAGGATCGGATTCCAACTGACAGATTTAATCTACTAATCTGTCATGATAGTGAACGCGTCAAGATAACGTCGTGAATGATCGTTCTATTTCTGTTCATGTTATCTTTGGAGAAAGTAGTTAATCATGACGAAGCTAATGATCGGTTTTTTAACGCCTTCCGAGTTGTAAAAAAGGTAACAATGTGCACAATTACCTTTAATAAAAGATAAGAAGAAAGTGGAACCCCCTAAGGCGAGTTATTCTTAAAGAGCTAATAGGAATGTCCACGGACCTTTTATTAATAGTGAGAAAATGAATGAAAAGGATGTAATCTCTTCATCTCCAATACCAGATAATGTTTTTAGTATATAGTTTGAAATTATTTTTATAGATGTTTGACTTGTGACATTTAGGCGTGAAGTTGCTGGACACGAACAGTTAAATGTTTCAGTTGAAATAGGAAATGTGTGATAAGGAAAAGTGAGCGCCGGAAGCGGCCAAACGGAACCTTCTGCAGCCGAGAGAACGGTTACATTTACATTCTGTACGATGAATGTTGTGTAGACGGTCAAGGTGTTCGCAAGTTGAATGGCGATGTTATCATTTGATTAAAGCCTTAGCTGTTATTATCTTTCTTGTGAATGAACAGCGAAGCACTGCACAAAACATCATATAATATAAGCAGACAAACTACTAAATAATCGTTAAAATACGGTTTTCTTTGGCGTATTCTAGTGCGAGAGCCCAAAATACAAAATATGAAATATCCGAGACTGATCATATTACGTGTGAATACTATATAGGGGGATAATAAAATTTATAAAGCAATATGGAGATATTTAAGAAAGGCCAACTAATAACAATTATCCTCTACCGGTTGATATTGTTGATACGCTACAGGCGAAGATGTTTCTTTAATGAAAGCTTTAAATTCAGGTCTAACTGTTCCTTCGTTTGAAATGATCTAGATCATCTGAAGTCTGACTCGCATGTTGATGTTTTATTATATTTGCATATACGCTTTGCAGATTGTACGTCAGCGCGATCATGTGAGCAAATCGCTTAAGCAAGGATATCAACCGATACATTATCTGACGTTCGTTTGATATGTTTATCTCGTTATACATTTCCATCTACATCGTCTAGAATTCTTTGAGGAACATATTTACGTAAATTAAGTTCCTACGATTTTTTTTTACTTAATTCGTTAAGTTAAAATGCCATGCCCGTACTTTAAATCAGTAGGAAATGGCCAAATTAATTTTAAGATTTTCTTTTAAATATGCCTCCACTACTATAATCCTATAAGTAAAAAGTTATTAAAACGTCAACTTGTGATTAAAGTTTTTCACCATTACAATGTGATGTTTATGGAGCACCACGTCGCGTCCCTTTTGTGGATTTTCCACCCCACGGGTGGTTTCCAAATACTGGTTTGAATATTCCCACTCGCTATTTTCCCAGCTTATCATAAAAAGCGATTAAGTGGGAACGATTGTAACAAAAAACGGAAGGAGCTTTTCCGGAGATTTTTGTGCAATTTTTTTTTAATTCTACGAAGCAAAGAAGCAAGCGAGAAATTTAACTGGTGGTAAGTGATACGCTCGCCAAAAACGTGGCGTTAATTAAAAAAGGAAAATCCTCCATCTTTCATGATACATTACAGTACATCAACTATCCTCCTTTGGTCCTGTCTTCAGCACTGAATACCAAAATTATAAAAAGATATTAATATTTTCGTTAAATCAAATTGATTTCTAGTGTCATCGTTACAATCAGATCGATTGTTTGTTCGAATACGCATTATTCAAAGTGTCAGTGACGGCATTTGTTTGCTTTGCTCTGTATCAAAGAATGTCTCTGATAGAGAACAGAATGATCTTGTTTACACAATCGGAAAATCTTTAATCATTCTTTGAATGACAGCGATTACGATGTCGTCGGATATATTAACATACAATGAAAATCTGATGCAATACAAAGGGCAGCGTCCCAAATACCGGCGTGTTGCTCTCAAGCTTACAATTTGGATTTTTAGATTTTCAATTAGCCATTGGGACTTACCCTTCTAAGCATGAGAGAGAATAATCTTTATTAGTATGACATGTTTTATTACATTATTAGTAGTTATTTCATTCAATTATTTTAGGATAAAAATCAACAGCATAGATATGTCTTGATTTATTTTGTCCTTTTCTCTCATAACATTGACAAGACGATTAGAATGTTTATGTTATCGTATATAAATACTTTTGCAAATAAAATATCAGATTTACCTTCACAGACTCGTTGGCTCGATAATTATAATAATCATGGGACGATGGTTGTAATTGGATTAGAAAAAGATGGCGTTTCTTATCAGCTCAATATATTTCTCTAGCTACAATAGAAATAGGAACAGAAATGTTTCAACATTACCTTAATGGCAGATACAGGAATGATATTTGGACCCATTTTTGATAAATTTTCTCGATGAGGAATTGAAAATTTGTATGAACTTTGTATATATTCAATAACTCTTGCATCAGACGGGTGAGAGCCTTCATTGATAACGCTTAGAATTGCAACGAGTTACAAGTTTTCCACGGCGCATGAAATGCGGCAGTCGGTTGCATTGACTACGTCAAAATCTGAATACAATAATCGCTTTTGTTTCGTTTTATCGTTCGTATCTAGAGGCCATTTTTCCCTGCTCGATTGGAGACATGGCTGTGGATTACAATAACACGATTGGCGAGTGTAAACACTACGGAGAAGGTGGTTACGTGCCTCCCTGCACGTACTCGAGCCTTCGTCGACTGTTGCGAAAAGGTGACGTAGAAAGTTCTTGTGCAAGTTGTCGTATTTCTCACGCAAGAAGTCTCCGACATTCACACATTTCACTGGACACAAGGGTAGACTGAAAATTTTAAATATACTTGGGTATTGACAAAATTTGTCTAGGAAGTACCAGCTCCACTCTTAAATAAAATCAAGATGTACAATGCATTGTCAGTAAATCTATCTAGATATTCTGCTATCGCGCTTCGATAAGAGACTGCTTAATAATCGTTACAGACCAGATATTTGTTTGCAGATATTAATTTTAGGAAATCTGTACTTACATTTTAACCCTTACCAGAGACTACGAGCAGTTAACGACAAATATTCACGCCCAATCATCGAGTAAATAACAAAAACTACATTACGGCCATTGAAAAAAGTTATGACTACATGCTTATTCTAAGTGGAGTCGTGTTTTCATACATAATCAAAGAATTAGTTTTATTATACATTTTACTTCATTACCATGCAGACTGTGTTATCGATTCTGATATTGAAAGTACTCACAATAAAATGAAGACAAGTTTAAGTAAAAACTAATATAGCGGGCAGCTGATGATGCTGAATAAGGTAACTGGAAGTGTGGATCCAGTCAATGCGGAAGTTTTATCATTTGTAAGGTTATCGGCCGTAGCGTAGTTTTATATGGTCGTTAGAGGTGTTAAGGTGTAAAATATATCAATTCGAATAGTTTGCACTTTAGATGACGACACAGTCAGGCACTATGATGGAAACTGAATTCAAATTCTGCCGACTTGAACTTTTGACATCTATTCTGAGATACATCTTATAGATAGTTTAAATTCAATTTCTATCAATAAGCATTTTTACTAACAAGTACTTATTAATGTGTTTTTTTATTAACTTCTGTCGCATTTATGAAAATTACTCATGCTATATGGGGATCATCTCGCAGTATATGGATGATTGTTCGTTACAATGAGCCCATGTTTCGAGGATGTAATAAAAACATAAGCAACTACTGTTACCTGTTAGTAAATATTCAATATCTGATTCAGCTGTTGGTTCATCTCACAGTTCTGATGTCATTTCTGACAGTCAATGGAAATTAAATAGATGAGCACATCATTAATAGATGCTGTCCATACAGATCTACCTTTTATAAAATTTCCATATTAATCGTTTTAGATGTAGGTAAAATATAAGAGACAAAAAAATTAACATGCAATAAGCGAAATTTAGTTAAAATCATGTTACTTTTGGATATTTAAGTAAAAAAAAATTTTTTTTTTAGATTATTTCCGTACTACGAAGCGACGATACGTGATGGTGATATGTATATCCATAACAATGTGACGCTAGTTAGGATGTTATACACAGCAATTGAGAAATAAGATTTTGAGTCTCGTTACCCCAGTAATTCTACTAGTTACAGCGGCCTTTAAACCGGACCACAGTTATGTTTGGACAGTACCGTTTGTCGGCAGCAGTAAGCGCAGCGGTGGTATTTACCAAGAAGATCTCCGGCAACAGAGTCCACCAGTGAAAAATATTATATGATGTCTGATGATAATCATTTCTACGTAAAATTTATTAAAACGAAATACCTGAATAATTGGCCATGTTAAGATACAATTTTATGTATTATAACGAAAACGTTCGCGTATTTAAATGTACTATTACGTCATACGCTAATAAGTATAATTGATGTGGTTAATTAAAGTCGACTCTTTCCACCGTTTATTATCTGTAATAAAAGCATTCATGACGATGTTTTGATTCAATGCAAATTAAAAATTTAAATGCGCGTTTTTAAATGATGCTAAATTTAAGGAACACTCTTATTCTGGGAACGGATACCCCAGTCACCATGCTGGATGTGGTCACCATTGGGAATGATGTACTGCTGTAAGGTATTAAACTGTAGCTATGTTGTTGCTGCTCTTCTATTTTGAATATAAGATTAAGAGTAACAGTGTTTCAGATAATAATTAACCTTCAGTTATTTCAGAATTATATGACCGTAACCACATTCTTGGACTGATTGAGCCTATTACACAAGCTGGCAGACAAATATATACCTAAATGGTATAATAACAAAATATGATAATTTTTTTTTACACATTTCATCATTGTTCTATGAAGACCTCTGATGTAGATAGAACTACAATCTGGAATTTTTGGTGTTTTTTCTCCTATTAAACCGAAAAATAAAAATTATATTGAAACCAAAAAAATAATTAGGTTCCCTACCATCTGCCTTAAGCATCTCCTGGAGTACTACGAAAAAATTCCTAGTAATTATCATCATCATCATCTTCAGCCGATAGACGTCCGCTGCTAGACATAGGCCTCCCCCGAAGATCTCCACATACAGTTAGCTTCGCTTCTACTACCGCTGGGCACTACAGACTGCCGTGTGTAGGTGTTCATTTGGAAGGATTTAGGCTATTTTCCACCACGATGGCCCAATGCGGGTTGGTGGGAGCCAGAGCCTCGTTTGTTGATTAGCAGGGTGCGAAGATTATCTTGGATAATTATTATAGTCACTGGAAAAATGGTAAGATGCGGCCGCGGAGCGTCATCTACGATAATCTTCAAGTAGCAGGAGATAAGATTAGATAACGTAATATTGTATGGGCAATAATGTTCAACGGAGATGATCGCAATCCTAAGGCATAGAGAATATTACTGAAGCAGGAGAATAGTGATCTTAATTAATCAGTGGTATTATGGTTTCACCAACTGGTGGTGGCCATGTAAGATATACCACAAGATAATAGAAATATAGTTAATAAAGTTTCTGGAAAACGAAAGCTGGAGAGAAGCATAAAGTCATAGCAGAGAAATATCAGGGAATGGACTGGTGTATCTGATGCGTTCGAATTGTTCCGCCGAATCAGAGACAGAAAGGACTGTGCCACGCTGATCGTCAACCTTCACTAGTCGGAGAGTCAATTTAAGAAGATTAATAGAAATATTATTTGAAAATTATGACTTTAAAGCAAATAAATAGGATCATATGAAACACAGCCGCCTGTGCCCCAGTTAAGGATGTTTGTTTGGAGATGGAAATAGTTGGAGTATGCTTTAGTTTATCAATCAGTTGGTGAGAATAAAAGCGACTTAAAGAGGTTGCCGAAACAGGAGCGCTGGCAGAAAGCCTACGATCGAAATAAACTCTTTGAACTTCGGTTAATCAAATAACATGAACCTATTTCAGATGGGATCACATAAAATCTTCCCATAGATTTCTCGTCTTCTAATAACATCCCGCTCATCAGGCCATCGATTGATCTCGCGAGTCATTGATAGAATGATAATAATCTAAAATTGTTGTGGTCGGAAATTGGATTCTGTAGAATTATTCACTTAAACTTTTTATTTGATTTTATAAAGATTCTAATATTATATAATCGACCTTCCTCAAGTATCATCACGTAGATGTTAGATCGGATAATGATTCAGGGTCTTCAAAAATCACAATAACATCCTTAACGGAACTATGTTGTAATAGTAAAGGAAGTGAAAGGGTTTCCGCCACGCTACCATCCGTACCACAAACATACATATCAACCCCTATTCCGGTTTCAGGAGGAACTAGCGGTCATTCCAGATAAAGACCGGAATCGATAACTAAATAAAAAACGGAAACAGTCAAATATTTCCGGAAACGTCCATGTATATCTCATGATATGAACGCTTATATTAGATGAGTCCTTTAGACGATATGTACTATGTTTATATACGTATATATGTTTATATATATATTTGTGGTGATCTGTTGAATGTTGCCAGGTGTATATATCCGACGATAAACCAGATTTGTGATCTGAGTGATGTCATATCATTCAGATCTTTTATCAGAGGTATATTATCAAGAAGAACGAAGTCCACGGAACATAAATCTACTATCAACATACGGCGGTACGCTATACAATATATATATATACTATATCCTTGATTATATATAGACTTACATCGTATAGGTTAACTGATTATATATGATTATTTGGGGGGAGGTGTAAGGAGTCCCGTGCCGCAACGCACGGGACCCGAGCCAAACTCACCTGTTCATGGTACAGCCTGCTAATCAATAAACGAGGCTGTAGCCCAAATCCCCCTATATGAATTCTTACATACAACAGCCCCTAGTGCCCCGTAGTATTGGTGGCCATGCTGACTGTAAGTGGAGATTTTCGGGGAGGCCTATGTCCAGCAGTGGACGTCTATCGGCTGATGATGATGATGATGTCATGCTAATAAAAGTCATTCAAAATTTACGCCAATTAATAGCTGGTTAAGTTTTAACTTTAAAGAATAACTAATTCTTACCTAGGAAGCATCATCATCATCATCAGCCGTAAGACGTCCACTGGTGGACATGGGCCTCCCCCAAAGATCTCCACATCGATTGGTCACGCGTTGCTCGCATCCAGTGGTTTCCCGCGATTCTCACCAGATCGTCGGTCCATCTTGTGGAAGGCCCTCCAACACTACTTCTACCTGTACACGGGCGCCACTCGAGGACCTTACTGCCCCATCGGCTGTTGGTCCTTCGAATTATGTGCCTTGTCCACCGTCACTTAAGTAGTCACTTAGTAGCCTAGGAGGGGTATAGTTCTATATATGTTTTATATATCAAGTCTCTAATCTAGATTCTTTCTAGACTAATTTTAATCTAATCAGATGAACTTTTTTTGGCATCTTGATCAAGATTCTTAGATATATACTCAGCTTCTGTTACGATGGAGTATTTCACCAGTTAATTGTATTAATCAGTTAAATAAATACATATCCATGTCCATCTATTGTCTCAACTCGGGCATCGAACCTGCTAGCGGTATATGATCCGTTAGATCGTCTCATGATGGGTCACCTTGTATTATATGAAGAAATTAACATATCGATCGATGTCAGAAAAAAATCTTTGTCAGCATCCGTAGCACAATGCCTGTGTGCTCCTATGTTACTCGGTGATCCCTGGTCAGGGTATTAAATTTACTATTATAACTACATTGCTGTTACTCAGATTTGACCAGGGTCAGAGTATTTTTCTCATAAGTCCGATCGATGTGGGGATCTTTGGTGTAGACCTATGTCCATCAGTGGACGTTTATCGGCTGATGACGATGATGATGATGAGAGTATTTTTTCAAACATGATAGAAAATAAACTATCATGTGAAGTTAAGACCATAGTTGGCAAAATATTGTTGCATTTCTAAAAAACACTCAGTTTTTTTTTATTCAGAGGAGATGAGACGAGCAGAACATTCATCTGAAGGTAATTGATATATCAATTAGTGCTAGAACAATGTCGCGCTAATTTAGATGATATATACAGCAGCCTATTGCGCCGAAGACGTCTGAAAGGAAGACACCTGGTGGTAAGTGATACACCTGCCCATAAAAATATGGCGGTAGTTAGGATGGTATACACTGCACCACATTGCGCTCGTCGCCCGAGTCATAAGATGTTGAGTCTCGTTACCCCAGTAAATTACCCTTTACACCGGAACACAGTAATGTTTGCATACTACTGTTTGGCGGCAGGAACAAACGCTGCGGTAGTACCGTACCTACTTGACGATATCCGGGAACAGAGACCTCCCGCCAGTAAACCTTCCAGTAAGGTAACTCCGTAAGTACAGCCGCTAAAGGATGTTTAATATAAACGTATCAGGTAAACTAAAAGTGCACTTTAAGTGGTCTTCAATTCTTTATCATGAAACGGCATCAAAGCGATTGCACCGAATATCATAAATATTATGCAACTCAGAGGACAGACAGCTTCCTTTTAAGGACACTGATGATTTAAAGTGTTTATATATATATATATATACAACAACTCACGGGACCCATGCCAACCTCACCAGCTCGTGGTGCAGCCTGCTAATCAACAAACGAGGCTCTGTCTCCCACCAACCCGCATTGGGTCAGCGGCCAGCGGAAATGGTCTAAACCCTTTCATATGAACATATTCAAACGTGGAGATCTTTGGTGGAGGCTCATGTCCAGCAGTGGACGTCTATTGTCTGATGATGACAATGATGAAATATTACATTTATCAATAAAGAACGATGATTTTGTGTTTAGTCACTTCGCCTTATCATATCACTTTGCATTCATATATAGGATAGTTTCCAAGTTTCACTTGTAGTTGATAAGATATTGATGGTGATGTTTGTAAGAACTTAATAATAGTTTTTTAAAAAAAATATCACAAGAACCATTGGACGTTCTAGTATATTCAACAGTCTTCGAAATGGTTGGACTGTGATGGGGCTTCCATTGATTAAAGTACCAGTAGATGTAAGGAACGAATTTGCTGCTCGTTGAAGAAAAATTTGACTTCCAAAAAATCTAAACGCCATATATATATATATATATTACTAGCTGTTCCCAGCTCGCTTTTCTGGATGAGCCACCCCTCAATTTCCTTTGGGGTAGGAATTTTGTATAATCTGTTCTTAGCTGACCTCCAAAAGGCAGAAGCAATATCGCTAACAAATTCTGAGTGTTTACATATAATAGTAACGGAGATCTCGTAATGTACCAATCTCTGGATCTCTGGATCCAATGATCTACTATATATGATAAAATCCCGATTTACTTTGATACATTAAATTCACATGTTTGAATTTATGATACCAGTTATCCTTTGGCAGTTATAAATATATGTAAGACGGATGAATGATACAGTTTATTAAATATTAAAGAGGAATTGTTACTTAAAAACCGAAGTAACATGGATTTGTGAAATGTCTATAAATAATCGCTGCAACAGGAGACGGGAGACCTTGGAGCTGTCTGGTGTTGGTGCGAAAGCCAATCGGCTGCTTGAATCCGTGACTTATTGCTGCCACAGTCGTTGAACAAGCGACAAAAAAGGATCTACTTGAACTCCTGCTAAAGTTGAGTAAATTTATCTTATTGTTTATTATTTATCCTTAAAAGGTAAATAGATAAATAGTTTATTTGTTCATGCAGTACAAATATATATAAACAAACAAATACTACGTTATATATAAATAAATAAATAAATATATTTCTAAGCGCTAATTGAATTACACATACGTCATTCATCATCAGCTGTTACTTCTTCACACAGGCCTCCCTCAAAACTCTCCCTACCCTTAACCACCTTTATACGATCCTCGAAGTAGATAATGAAGAAAATAGTATATCAACAAATAGTTAAATAAATGAAAAGATGTAGTATTCATCATCAAATATAACAATAGCTCCACTGTTACAGTAATTCACGATTATGTAAGGGATGAGGGTGTAAGGGTTCCCGCAAAACTACTCACGATCCAAGTCAACTTCACCTGCTCGTGGTGTACTCTGCTAATCAACGTACGAGGCTCTGGCTCCCATCAACCGGCATTGGGCCAGCATGGTGGGAATCGGCCCAAATCCTCTCATATAAATCCCTACCCGTTGACCTACGTCCAGCAGTGGACATCTATCGGCTGATAATGATAAAAATAAAAAAATTAATGTATGGATTGTTTAAGTTACGAAATTTTCGCATATTGGTTTTATGAAACTTCAAAAGATGAAAATTGTTATATTTTCCCATTTTTTAATAAAAAATAAAAATTAATTGACATTCCCTTGATGGTAAGTAATACGACTGCCAACAACGTGACGCTAGTTAGGATGATATACACAGCGCTACATTGTGCTCGTGGGAGACATCAGATATTGAGCATCGTACCTCAGTGATTCCACTGGCTACACCGCTCTTCAAAATGGAACAAAGTAATATTTGCACAGTACTGTTTGAAGGTGGAAATAGGACTTCGGATCTTGGGCAGCAGAGACCTACCACCAGTGAAAATTATATAATAACAGTCGTACGCTACTAGCTTTAATAGCAAAGTAACGACTATTCTACTACTGCTATAACGGTTATAATATAACCTCTATGCGTTATCTTAAAATCTAAGGTCCCAACTTCCTCTCAGCTGGTGCAACGTCGGTTAACATTCACCGCACCACGATAAATGTCAATGTTCCGCGCGTAACACTTCCCGATTTATATTCACGATACGATCTGAACCGAACATTGGACCCGACGTCACGATGACGATAGTGTATATATCCTACTTGATACCTGAACCCGATAACTCACTAACTACGAATTTGTCTATTGGAAAACTATTTTCAACGATTCGGTTAACTTTGACAAAATTACGTTAACAGTTAAATTAGCAAATCTCAAGGTTAAATGCCAACAACCTTGTGTTCGTTGACGATCTGAGATGGGGAGACGATCCGTCTCATTTGATTATAGTCCTAAACCCTAGTCATATAGAATCATCTCAACTATTAGATATCATCGGATGCAATAAGACTAAGTAAAACATTATTAATAATGTAAAATGAGTAGAACGGAGATTGATAAGAGAAAATACTATTGGAAATGTAAAATTAAAATAATCAAACTTTACGGATTTAGGGCTAAAAATTTATTTAATTTCTAGTTTTTTCAAAGGAAAAACGAAAAATTTGTTATCACCCAGGGAAGAGATGTTAGCGGTATGAATGATAATAGAATTGTATATAAGAGAGAAATAGAATTTAAGCAAACTCTGCCCCACCTAAACTAGGGGGACGATTAAAATAATATTTGATGTCTAAAATCTAAAACGTATTTTAATTAGCATTTTCTAACAATTGTCTTTTTCAAATTCAAAAGGTAATATGTCTTCAGAAATATCTGCCTTCATGGCGATACAACAGTTTGCCTTGTAACACGGATGTACCCAATTCGATTCCAGTTACATTATCTAGTTGTACAATTTGAAAAGTCGTAGATTTTTCTAGAATCAGCCTTGTTTCTTATCATTCGCATTATCGTACCGTTGCCGTAACAGCATCGCTGTTCCGACTCTCATCATTTGGTTATTTGAAAAGGCTTTAGAGTTGTGTTAATCCATTGCAGATAAACAAATTACTAGAGTCGGACACAGTGAGCGACTTAACTATCGCTTTATTGTTATTAGTAATCATATTACTGCCATAAGGTGATCACACAAGTAAAACAGATTTTCCGCCAATTTACTTCGTACATATTTCTAATTTTAATGTCCGCGTATTGTTACACTACGCCGAAACGACACACCTATGACGGTATCCGCTAAATATTGTAACTAGTCTCAAAAACTTGGCGATGCCAATTACTACAAACTGCCAAGTTCTAATATTATTTTAGAAATATTACTACAGCGACTTAACAATGTCTAGGATGGTCGAAAAAACAACAAATCTATTGAGAGTTCGCATAAAAAGGTTTGCACAAAAAAGTTTGATCATTTCAAAACAAGATCCATGTCGGATTAGTATAACAAGAGAAACGTTATTATTTGAATATACAATTTATGAGGAAAACTACAGTACGAATAGATCTGTAGATCAATATTACAGATTTATTATAACATATATTTTCTATATTGGAGAAAATTGGTTTACTTTGTTCGTCAATCACGTGAAAACTAGTGAATGTATCGATATGGGAACATGAGTAATCAAAACGGAATGATTTGTAGATGGTTGTTAGCGGCTATTAATTCTTTGAGTTTCATAGATCATTCATCATTTTATTTTCGTGTTATTTATGCGGTTGCTATAGCAACGGTTGGTATAGAGAGTCATGTGCTGTTGCGGTTGCTCTCGAGGAGTATTTCAGACAAATATCAAGTCTGGTTTTATATTACGGCTAACGAAGCAGGGAACAGCTAGTATATATACGGAGTTAAAATTGTGATGTTATAAATATAAATTACAGTTTTGCAACAAATTATAATAAATCTGCCAAATTGTATACAAATGGCTACTGTTCATAGAACGCAGTAGCTTACTACAACTAGCACATTGTGATGCTGTGTATTATTCTAACTAGGACTACATTGTTGTAGACAGACGTATCTTAACTTCATGGATTTAGCTCTTGTCGTCGTTTCGCTGATAAAGTAATATCGATTTTAGTTAAACTTTATTTAATTTTCTAAACGATTTCTGTCTATTGTGCTTTTGAAGGAAATCGCCTGAGGATATGATTTTTATATTTATCACTTTTCTAAATATTAATAAGATTTACAACAGATATAAAAATATATACAAATAGCTTACTAATTTTCTCATGTCTTCCAAATATTAGATTTACTTTAGTCAACTTTTCTTCTTTACTTTTGTTGTTTGTGTTTGTTTCTTAAATAACAAGAAAACAGTACAAAAGAATAAATGGATAATTTCTGTCAATACTCTCTTTTGTAAAATTTCTACCTCAAAATTTTATTTCAATAACAATAGTATTAGATGATAAATTCTGGCTGGCACATCTCGGCACGAACTGGAGTTACAATATTGGATACAAACTATTGATGTGATGGTCACTTACATAACTGACCTGTGTTACCATAAAGAGACAGCAGATTAAATACTTTTTCGTATGGAATAAATATTAACTTGGTAACTGAGATTAAGGTGATAAAAATGCAGTTAGACGAGAGGAAGCAATTCGCAATAGTTATCTTCACGGCCTTGAATTGAAATGTAATCAACGGCGGACTTTCATCACTTATAACGTTTGAATATTTTTTTTTGTAAGAATATACGTATATTTGTAAAAGAGGAGTATTTATTATAAATTATAATTTATAGTTAAAGTATAGACAAACGCCGTAGACAGCTATTTGTCATCAAATATACGTAAATATATATTTTTTGGGATATCGCCAAAATATTATATTTTACAAAGTGTAGATCTTATAACATTTTTAAATAATCTCCCTTACTAAAAAATGGGGGAAGATAAAGAAGGTTAGTAATTTTTTTTATGAATATATAACCAGTTCTTGGATAGCAGGTTATAACAGCATTGGTAAATTGAAGAATGTTAAACACGCATTACGTAAATAACATTAAAGATATTTGAACGGTTTCCTCGACGTGAGTGAATAAATCAAAACGTGTTAAAGAAACAGTTGCACAAATAACCTGATGTGATCTTGGCCTTGGTAACACTTCAGGAATAAAAAAAGAAAATTAATTTCCACTCACACGAAAGCCTTGGTCTCCTGCAGCCTGACCGTCGCCTGTTTGAAGAGGTCGTAAGCGATCTTCGAGTACTGAGTGGACATGGCGAGGAGGTCCGGCTGGTAGGCGACCTCCCTCTGCCGCTCCTCGTCGTGGGGGTTGGTGGTGATGTTGTGCTTCTTCTTCATGCGCTCGAGGGTGCGGTTGGGCTTGGCCGGCTGCGGCTCGATCGCCGGTGCCACATCGCGGGTACAGACGTTGCACATGACGTTGGTTGTGTACGGAGCGCGGAGCTGTGTGGGGACTGGGTGGGCAGCGTTCGGAAATATAAGACTGGCAAATCGTATCCCCACCACGGCGGCGATAAGCCCGGTCGCCGGCGCCGCCGATAAACCGCGCACACTGACGCGCGGCCCGTACACGCGCACGCACACACTCGCACACACACACTCGCACACGCACACACACACACACTCGCCAATATACGTCACCGGACCTATTTTCTCGAATCTTTTCTAGACATTGTTTAATTATAAAAAGTCTATCTCTATATAGATATATATATATGTATTTTACATAGGTATTAGCTATATATATATATATATACATATAAATGAGATTTCCATCTATTTGGAAAGACATCACGAAATCTCTGTAACGATAAGGCTTGCAGACTTAATAGGAATATTCCTATACCAATTCCCACATCACTGCGTTCCTGTTTGAAGGGCGTTGTAGCTAGTGGAATTACTGGGGGTGATGAGACTCAAAGCCTTGTGTCTTACGAACAGCGCAATGTGGTGCATATATCATCCTAACTAGTGCTAAGTTGTTATGCGCAGGCGTATCACTTACCATCAGGTGAACGTCCCGCTCGTCTCGTCGCTTTATTGAAATATTAAAAAAGCCGAGTATAAGTCAGCTAACAATGGATTTTGCAAAATTATTTCCCCGAAGCGAGTTGCGGGGGTGTTACGGTCAGCAAAGGGGGTGGAGAACAGCTATACATAGTAGATATCCATTGACTGGTCACGAGGTATCCGAAAGTATGGGACCTAAACACTCAAATATTGGTAGAGATATTGCTTCTGTCATTAAGAGGTCAGCTTAGAATGGATCTTACAAAATTCTTTCCCCGAAGCTGATTGCGGGGCTGTTACAACCTGCAAAGCGGGATGGGAACAGCTAGTAATCACTACGGTAACAAGAACTAAATACACAATATATAGTCTAGTTGCTGGAAACCGCCTAGGTACCTCGCAGCAGCCTTTTCTGCCACCAGTACTGTGGAAACATTACTGTTCCAATTATCTTTATCTCCGCGAGACCGAACGCGGATGAAGAGATACTTTGTACGAAAGAAAACTAATCTGAATGTCATTTAAGGACATGTGTGTGCATTTAAAATTGTTTAAAATATAAAAACACGTATACATATAGTATATAATTCATTATTTGTTCAGTTGCGGCCCGTCAAGACTGAAAGCAATGAAAATAACCAATTTCATGGTTGATCTTCGATTGCTACGACATTAAATTCGCATTGCGGATGATGAAAAGCATTTTTCATTTGCTTTTGTATATAAGACAATTGACGCGGTGTCGTGTGACGTCACGACTTTCGTATAAGATAAGCGTGTTTATTTTTAAAGGTATAAAATGATACGATAAACTCCCATTCACCTCAGTGATTAAACAGTTATATTTTAACTGGTTCGATTCCGTGTCTCACCGTTTTACCTTTTACGAATGTGGCTGTCTACAATTATATTTCCGGCAGTCTCAATGTTAGAACCGGAGTATTATAGATGGTTGAAGCTTCACCATCCACAGCATTAATATCTCACTCTCTACCGTAGATAAAAAATACACTCATCTCTCGATTACACGTTCTTGGGAAAATCGTGCAAAACGAAACCGTGTAAAACGAGACACAGAGTTCATACAAAGTAGACGGACGGATATGTTCAGTTAACTTGAAAACCGTGTAAATCGATTTAAAGAAGATAAAGAAAAATCAAAGATATGTTCATTATAATCGTATAAAATGAGATAAGAATTGTTGATCATCTGTTATTAGAATTCAATTAGAACTTATGATTTTGAAGTTTCGCCTTTTTCCAAAAAGAGCCAGAGTTCCGTATTGTTTTGGACAAGGGTGCGTTCGATAACTTAGCACGAACTTTTTAAAGAGTACGTTCATCAATATGATACTGATAAATGGCATAACGCAAAACTATCAGAATAAGACCAAAAAAAAATTTTTTTTTTTACTTCAAAACCGTGTAATTCAAGTACCGTGCAAATCGAGGGACGGGTGTATGTTGTTGAGAAAAATACAGGATGTGTATATTCTCTATGACATACTTCGGACAACAATTCGCATATCAAACGTGATGTACAGCGTCTACACTCAAAATCGGGAGATAAATGAATAAGGATATAATTGTAAATATTTTCCTCCAAACACAAGCTCCAACGATAAAATTATCATTAAGCAAGTCTGCTTCATCATCAAGTAATATTATTAATAGTTTGAACGTTCATATATCATTCGTAATCTAATTTATTTATCCCTGAATCAGTTGTTTATATTGAAAATAGCTGTATCGAATGATAAAAGGCTGAACTTATTTTATGTGTGTGACTCATCCGATGCAGTTCTCGATTACAGATAGCGTCACCCGCACTCCCAAACGGGACACCGCATGTCCTAGAATTCCACGACGAACATTTGAGATAACGTAAGCAAATGTCGGTAGCTGAGCATTGCGATCTTCAGGTTCTGTCTGCGTTTTAAGTTTATCAATCTATCTTCATCTTAAAATTCCTCTCCAACTGTAGGTTGGCGATCAGCGTCCCTTCTATCTCTGGTTCGGTGGAACAATTCGGACACTCCAGATACGCCCGTCCATTCCCTGATATTCCCCAACCATGACTATTTCCTTCTCCCCACTTAAATAGGTTGGATTAGTAATAGGTAAAGGTATATATATATATACTCTCTTTGGGAATAGATAGGAGGTATATAACACTATGTCCAGGAGTGGAGGCCTGTCTCTCTCTCATTTAAAACAAAATATCTATGCAGAGTGTTTAGGCAGGCCTATGTCTTGCAGTACACGTCCATTGACTGATGATGATCCGTTTCCTACGATCAGTGAGTCTCGAATATTTTTTTAATAAACGACAAAATGAGTAGAAAGTTGAACAGGTCACCTTCACATTGTATCTCCAACATTGTTAACTTCTACATTAGATACTTTGTAATGGCATCATTTAAAAGGAATAGCTGAGGATTGAATTGGTGCTCTCAATCTGATCGGCAAACTTCAGTTTGAAGAGCCCTTGATGATGAATGTCTCATTCATCGTCGTCATTGAGCTCCGTTATCTCATTAATCTGATTATTTCACTGTTTGGCGGTAGGAAGAACTTTAACTGCATAATCGATTACTTGAGTTCTGTTTAGGTGTGATTAGAAAACCATGAAACAAAGTCGGGGAAACAGATCAGTGTATATAAAATTATACAATTTACTATTAAATTTGTATTATTAGCTGGTGCTGTGGTCATGTTTACCATTTCGATGCAATTTTCTCAGAAGCAACGATAAAATGTTCAATGTAAACATTATTATTATTGTGTTCTATCAGCGAAATATTTGGTTCAATTCGATGTCATCGTTTTTCCTCCACAATTCGCTATAAATACTGTGTACTTCCTTTAATGGTTGTTTCCTTCCTTGATCAACTTTGTAAGGTGTTACAGGTTCAGACTACCGGTGCCTCCACGGTTTTATTAAACCATAGGCCATTTGTCCTCAATTTGACATATACATATACTATCTGTTCGTATCACTCCGGCAACTCTCGTTGGGAAAGGAATTTTGTAAAATCCGTTCATAGCTGGGGGTGGAAGGGTTCCCTCACAACAACTCATTGGATCCATGCCAACCTCACTTGCTCGTGGTGCACCCTGCTGATCAACAAACGAGGCTCTGGCTCCCACTAATACGTATCAGGCCAACGCGGTAAGAAATGGCCTAAATCTCATTATATGAATCCCTACCCGAACGTGTGGGAATCTTTGGGAGAGGCCTATGTCCAGTAGTGGACGTCTATCGGCTGATGATGTTCTTAGCTGACCTTTAAATGGGGAAAACAATATCTCTACCAAATTTTGTATATCCAATAGTTTAGCTAATCTCGTGATGAGTCAATTAATATCTCTGGAAATGTCCAAAACCAGGCGGGGTCTAAGAATCTGTCATCATACAAACTCCTCGTGTGCAACTGGCATAGAATCATGGACTTTATTGTCACACAGCAAACAGCTATCCCCTCCACTGCAGTGGTGGTGGCGTATTTAGTATTGAAACTAATTCCTCGAATAAATTTCGATCTTTTGTTTATTTTAAACGCGATTCTAATTCCACGGCGGATGATTCATGATCTTCATCATCATCACCTTTAAACGTTTTAAAGGATTGTTTAAGAACATTCTAGATTCAATAACATTTTTAGAAGTTATAGTACTTCAATAACGGTTTAGCGGGCGGGCGGTTAAAATGTAACAGAACATGAACGTTTATTTTTATTTGGGGGTTAAATTAGTATAAAAAGATTAAATATTTAAAACTCAATAGTAATTGGCTTTAACTAGATCCTGATAATAACTAAAAAAAACGTTTTTTTTTGTCCTAAGTTTGTGCTTTCCCACCAAACAACGTTATAGGTTCGTTCGGTGTTTCTCAACTGTATTTTTCCGATATTAATTTTGATTTTACGATTATCGTGGTGGTGGTGGTGGAAAAGCTATGCATTATACAATACGAAATATTTATTTATGGATTTATTGCATGACGTAACTGTTGGTGGATTCGTTCGATGGCATCAGAAGCTGGTGCAAAAATCCAACGGCAAACAGCGAGGAGACCGTCGCGACCTTTTGTATCCCCATTTGTACGTTAGTGGTTTTTGTAACATCAATATTATTGGACTAAATATATTGATATTAATAAAAAAATCATTAACGCCTCGGCCACAACATTTTATCGCAAACCGGATATGTGGTAGACTTTTAAAATTTATGGTTATTAAAATCAACATATCTAACATATCAACGAACTATAATAGTATCGCAGAATCTAAGGTCAAAGTTCATTTTTAACCGGCGCCAAAGTAGCAGTTAATTTAAATGTTAAAGAAGTAAATTAGCAAATTATATTAATATCATATCTTACTGCATAAAATTATCATAAAAATTATTAGATCTTGTCCGCTATTAGTGTTACAGGAAATGAATATATACATGGTGTGTAACTAGTTTAGGATTTGCAATAATATCTATATATGATCAGTAACACATTTTTTAAAACAGGTACTTATTAATTTAATTAAAGACACTGTTTTTATTATTGATTATATTAGATTGTTTATAATATATAGAGGTATTTTTTTCTTAATTTCAATAGGAAATCTTTGAAAAGGCATTCAGTTTTGTGCTAGGAAGTTATAGCGTAGAAATGCTTGATTGGTATAGTTTATTGAATCTTTATAGACGTCGGCAGTATTGCCAGCATGGATATAATGTTTCGTATTATAGAGTAAACAAATCGGCCTTCATTTATCAGAGATTCGATACGCACGTTGCTTATCGTTTGCGAAAATTTCCATTAGTTATATTTGTTTAACTGCCTCGTGTACCTCGACAGATGGAGAGGCTTTACAGACACATTTTATTACTATATACAATTGTTACCTCATAGTGTTATTATTAAGGTTGCCGAGCACACACGGCTTAGTCATTACTTAATATATCATCAAAATACTGGTAACTATGTCTCTAAATTATCTATTATACAAAGCAGTGATGAGATGAACGGGACTTTACTGAAGATAGACACTTGTTCATAACATCAAGACGGCCAATCAGGATGTTAACGTAACAACCATATTACGGTCATCGGTAATTTTTTTTGTTCTACGAAGCGACGAGACGAGCAGAAACTTCACTTGATAGTAAGTGACACGCCCGCCTGTAACAACGTGGCACTAGTTAGGATGGTGTACGAAGAAGAGAGGAGTCCGCTGAGCGGAGTCGGAGAGGGCCGGCTCCGTTCATAGACAGACGCTCCAGTCCGCCAGCCCTGTAGTGTCGGATGATTAAAAATAGGACAAAGGTATTCCCTGCCTGTCGTACAAAGCGACTCAAAGGGTTTTCGGGTTCATAAGCCTTGGGGTGGGGGCTCAGAGCTTAATAACCTAGTGTTTTTTTTTAAAAAAATTCTCTCATTAAGTTGAGCTGTGGCCCTGTCTTTCTGTTTCTTTATTTTTAATTTATATTCTCATTCCTTATCCTATCCTTCACTCCTTTCTTTCTTTCCTTCCTCTTCCTTGACTTTCCTCTTCCACACTTCGTTTCTATTCTATCATTCTCCACCCAATTTCCTCCACTTTCTTGAGCGTGTTCATGCATGCTCGTCAGTTGTGAGTACTCTTGACCCGGCCTTTCTTTGGGATATCTTCGATTTGATCGGAATATGTCCGCTTAGGTCGACCTGCACCGATTTTCCTAATCATTCTTACCTTGTATACCTCTTTCGTTAATCTTCTTTCATCCATTCTTTCAACATGGCCGACCAATCTAAGCATCGCTTTCTCTATCTTTGTCACTACATCTTCAATCACGTCGCACCGCTGCCTTATCACATTGTTCCTCAATTTGTCCATCAGCTTCACTCCAGTTATACTTCTCAGGTGTATCATCTCCACAGCATTAATCCTACTTTCATGTTTCTTCTGCCATTCTTAACATTCACTACCATACATCAGTGTGGGGATCAACACGCCTCCATGCACAGCCAGTCGTGCCCTCTGTGATACATTCCAGCTATTCATAAAATTATGAAGTGCCCCATTCACTTGGTTCCCTTTCATAACTCTTCTTTCAATATCACCATCACACTTGCCATCTCGGAAAACTGTGAACCCAAATATACAAATTCTATCACTTGTTCCACTTTTTGTCCCTCAATCATAATGTCACAGTTTGTCATACATTCATCTCTTTCAAAAACCATTACTTTCGTTTTGCTTATATTCACTTTCATTCCTTTGCTTGTTAAAGCACCATGCACCATGTCTACCATCGCTGGATGCTAAATCAGTATGAGTAAGCCCCGTTTATCCTGATACAAGCACTGGAACCCTCATAAAGATATTTCAGCGCTTATATCAGCATGCTGTTTACCCCATAAACAGACAATATAGACCACAATTCATTCCTTACCATTCTGTCATGAGCCTTTTCCAAATCCTCGAAAACGCAGTAGACGTTTTTTGCACGACACATATGTCAAACATTTTTCGGTTATGTTACCTGAACAAAAGACCTAGTCCATGCATCCCATTCCTCTCCTAAATCCTGCTTGTACATCCCAAATCTTCTCTTCAGTTTCATTCATCACTCTTTCGATCAGTATATTTGCTCCATAATCTAATGCCACGGTAGTTTTTACAGTCATGCTGTGACCCTTTTCCCCTGTACACCGAAACGATTACGGCTTTGCACGAGTCATCTAGTACTTTGCCGCTCCTCCAACAAAGATTGAAAAGTCAGTATAACTGACTAGTTACCACCCCCTGACTAGCTCTCAGCATCTCGATCGTAATCCTATCATACCCTGTAGCCTTACCCAACTTCATACTATTCATTGCATCTATAAACTCTTTCATACTAATATTACTTTCATCACCACTCTCAGTTTCGCCCCTAACGGGGTTTAGCACTTGCATATCCACTTTCGAATAAATTTTCAAAATATACCTTCCATCTCTTTAGAATACATTCTCCACCTGCTACAAAACTTCCATCCTGGATCCAGATTTTGCCAAGTGAGCTTGCAATATTAGCTCTGGCTGTTCTTATGGACTTCTAGGGAAACTTAATGTTCGTCCGGAAGTCATCAGATAACCATCTTTCAAATTCATCTCTATCATTAATTTATTTCTTTCCACCACATCCTCTGTTACGGTCTTACATCTTTCATACTCATTCTTCGCATTTTGTACATCTTCTATCGTTGTTTAGTCCATTTTTTGATTGGCTTTTACTGCCAACCAATCCTGCTGTTTTTTTTTCAGTCACCGCCTTCCGTACTTCTGCACTTACAGTCTGCAAGATACTTCCTTTTCTTCTCTTACTCGCATCACCGATATCACTGGCCACTTCTACGACTCCATCCTTGATCGACTTCCATAACTCTTGAACCTCACACATTCCTTCTAATCTGTCAAACTTATCAATCAATTTACTCTTATACTTCTCTCTCATTTCATTATCTTGCAAAACCTTACTTTCACTCTTCCTAGAATACTAATGGGTTCCTGAACACGATTCCGCCATCGCCTAAAGATCCCCCTTATTTGGCATATCACCAGGAAGTGATCAGTATCGATGGCGGTGCCGCGGTATACCCTAGTGTCTAGCACTTTCTTTCTCAATCTTTTATCGACCATTAAAAATCAATCATACTTTTCTGGTTTCCTTCTTTACTTGTGTACATGTGGATCTTTTTGTGGTCAAATATTGTGTTTGTTACCACAAGATTCCACTCCAAGCAGACTTTAAGCAGACTCTTTCCATTTTCATTCGCGCTTTCATCACCGAATTTTCCTAACACAATTTTATATCCATCACGCTGCACTCCAACCCATCAATTAAAATCTTCAAGGATGACAATTCTTTCAGAACATCTTTCAAACTATGCCAAAACTCATTCGTTTCGGTTTGGGCTCTCGAGGACCGGTTTCATCCCGCATCTTGTGGAGCCTAGACTCCTAGATTGAAGATATAGAGTAAGGCAAACCTTCAACGTCAGTTGAGGCCAGAACTCACACAACCAAAGTCTGTCACACGCAACACTTGGGCACGGCTTGCCACTGAAATGTGTAAAGTAAAGGAATGCGGACTTTGGGAAGGGATTAACAATAAGAGATGATATTACTGACTCGGAAAGAACAGGAAGGAGACAGTAGTAGCTCGGGAAGCCGGAATCGCATACCCGTTACTCAAAATAGTGCTGGACAGATCGCTGAGTACTCCCTGACCATTGGTGGTGGATTTAAGTGTAAAAAAAAGTTAGGATGGTGTTTACACTGCACCACAGTGTGCTCGACATCGTTAACATAAGATGATAAGTGTTGTTACCCCAGTAATTTCACTAGCTACAGCACCCTGCAAACTGGAACACAGTAATGCTTGCACATTAGCTAGACGGTTTTTGGAAACAGAGATCAGCCTTCAGTAGTGTTGTCTCATAATAATATATAACATAAAAATATTTGCACGACTGCTAAGTACTGGTAATAGACGATGCAGTACCTTCACGGATGATCAGCAAGAGATATCTGCTATTAGTAAGTGACATCATCTCCTGCCGTCCACTGTAAACACTGCTGTTGTTCTAGACAATGCTATGATAGGCATTCGGTTGTTTATAAGAGTCTCCAACAAACAATAAATAATGTTTTGTTTTTAAAAGCGCATACCAAAAGTGAGAATTTTTTAAAGAAATATAAACAATAGTAGCATACGTACCGCCTATATTTTATAAAATATCATAATTAACTTCTTTTACATTCTGTCAGTGAATGTCCATCGGCTGGTGACCATGACGACGACATTCAGCCACTATATATAATTACAGTGTAAGGTAAAAACAGTATAGGCTGTATAGTCGTTGGATCTTTGTCTCTAATGGGGCGTTGTGAAAAGATAAAAATGAACAAAAATAATCAAGGTATTAATGTCTGAATTAAACCTTAGTTATAATTAACAGATAACATAGCTGGTCGTTTACTTGATGTTACCGGAAACACTAGCTATGTACTAGCTGTTCCCCATCCGCTTTGCTGTCGTAACCCTCGGAGTTTCCTTCGAGGTAGGAATTATGTTAAATCCATTCTTAGCTGACCTCTAAAAGGAGTGAGCAATATCTATACCAAATTTTGGATGATTATGTGTAATAGCTGTTCCTTGCCCGTGATGGCCAATATTCAGCAAAAGGAATCATCATCATTAGCCGATAGACGCCCACTGCTGGATTAGACCTGACCCAAAGATCCCCACATCGATCGGCACTGATTATTCTATTCTTCCAATCCATTACTGGTGGTAGGTTTTTGTTGCCGGTACCCCTCTAGGTAGGTGCCACAACAACTTCTATTGCAGCCGACAAACATTACTGTGCAAACATTGTCTTGTTCCGGTTTGTAGGGCGCTGTAGTTTAAGCAATTATCGGTGTATCCAGACAACATATGTGTCAAAGTGATGAGCACAATGTGGTACAGTGTATACCATCCTAACTAGCGCCACGTTGTTATAGGCAGGCGTATCACTTACCATTAGGTGGACATCATTATTATGTTTTTTTTTCTATATTTTTTATTGTTGTTACATTAGCGCAGCAGATCTATTCCTGCATCTATGTTTATATATATTCTCCTATATATATATACATATATATATATATATGAAAAATTAGTTTCATTTTTCCGCTAATCACTTGAAAACAAGTGAACGCGGGAACATAAGCATTCGACGCGGAATGATTTGTAGATGGTTATAGGATTAAGATTATTTATTCTATGAATTTAATAGATCTTTTATCATTTCATTACTAATTAACTTTTATAAACATTTTCCATATGGTATTATGCGGTTGCTATAGTAACGGTTGGTTGGTAATTTGCGGTTGCGGTTCAAGGAATATTTCAGACAAATTTCAAGTCTATATTAGAGCCAGCGAAGAGGACGAGGATGATCTGGTTTATTTATAATAATGAATTTATGTATCACTGTTTCTACCAGATTAAGGAGAAAACAAATTATGATTTATTTAACAATTTATTATTTACGTTATTATTAATAAAAAATCATTCAGAAAGTGAAATAATTAAGTGTAAATTATACTGCAATTATTGCGCATACAAGATTTTATTGGAGGCTGCACTACCGTAGTAATTTAATTAACGCCTTGATTTTTTTGTGCGATCAAAACGATTATTATGCGATTTAAAATAATTATTGAAATCGATTTAATTACTCGCTTTGTTTCTAAAAAAATAATAATTATGTTTAATATATAATATAGAAGAGAATCAGAAGATAAATCTTCCAAAACGATAGTTGCTAATAATAACGTGTTAAGTTCTTATCTGTTGGATTTTTTGTCAAGTTTCGGTATACGTCGACCGTGACACTCGGGTCTGAGTGGTGCCAGCTGGTAGTTTACACAGCACGACATTGAGCTCATCGCCTTACGTTACGTGACACGGTACACTGCGGTTGTGGTGATTATTTATGAGCGTATGCCGTCGTTTCCGCTGGATCCAATTTCCTTATAAACGCGAGATGTTTTCGCGTATTCTATGAAGAAATCCCCTTACGATGTGATTGTACTGTGGCCTTCCTCGAACACTGTGGACGTGAGCCGCGGCTTGTGCCAGCTTTTTTTTAAATCCTCATCGCACTGTGTGAATATCGTTCTCATGAATTGGAATCCAAAGGACATCATTGAAATTCTCTTCAATTATTTTCGAACTAATTTTAATAGCAGGTTCATTACTTTTATCATCAGCTGACATCGATCGATCCTGCGCTGTCTGCTCCCAGCTGCTTCCCGGTTTTTCGGTACTTGATCGCCGCTCCAGGAACTTGCTACCAATTGGCAGTAAGTCCAACGAGCGATGTGTCCTGCCCATTGCCACTTGAAATTAGCAAACCTTTGGTATGTTGGTGACCTTAGTTCTCCTACGGATCTCCTCATTTCTGATTCGACCTGCGGAAACCCCAAGCATAACCTTTTCCATCTAAGTACAAGTAAATATCCGGGTATACCATCAGATGAACAGCTCGTGATATTCCAACGCTATAAAATGTTTATATTGCTTTGTAACATAGAAATCCCTGGTTCGATTCCGGCGTTACTTAAATATCCGCTAGAACAGCTGCTTAGTGAGATTATTCTGGATGAGCAAGCCACACCATCTCCGGCGTCATTGGTAACAACAGTCACATGAGAAGCCCTAAGGATTTCATGACATCCGTATTATGGCAACAAAATTGAAATTTATGTTTAGTTCCCACGCGTTCCACTTCCATCCGGCGCGTATTGGCAACAAGGTGATGTCTCACTGCAGATTCAGAGCCACTGTGTTAGTACAATAAAGTAGAAGTAGCATTTAAGTATTGTCGCAGGTTCGATTCCCACCGAACTTGAACTTAAGTTTGATGTAAACATTGTAAGGATATTGACATATTTCAAGAAATTTCGGGGACGTACATCAGTTTATATAAAAGAGAATACGGCGGAAGTGGAAGTACAGGAAACGTTTGTTACTACATTATACATTTTGAACGATTTTAATGATATTTTTTTTTCGTTGAAAACAGTATAACTTTTATTGATAAATCCGTAAGTATTCTTAATGATGAATTTTCAACTCTACCCTCAGAGTATAATTATTAATATTTATATTATGTATTAATAAGTATTCACAAGTAAAGTAAGCACAATATCTTAGACTTAGCGAAGACAAAAGGACTAAAAAATTTAATAATTTTATTAAGGTCTATTACGTAGATATGTATGTAAATAGTGACATTACTTAAAACCTTATTAGTAATCTAAGAACAATTAAAGATATATATTTATATACAAATACCTAATAATAAATATAACTTCACATTATTATATTGTCGTAGAATATGATCTAGGGAATAAGAGGGAAAAAAGGGGGATACAAAACAAGTTAAATACTTAAATGCTCTCACCTCCTTGTTGTTAAAAGATAATCGGAAGAAAACTATTAAAATCTAAGTCTGGTTAAAATTATCCGGTTTCAAGGTCGATGCTGCGTTATTATCGACAGCAATATAGCTTTTAAGCCACCCCGTCGTTTGTGTGGATAGTTTATCATCAACAGTCTTGGAATTTTACGGTATGACGCGTACCCATTAGGGTAAGGCATCAGACTGAACAGATCCATTTCAACTAATGCCACTAATACAACCTTTTAAGAAGGCATCCAAAAATAACTTTCGAAAAAAAAAAAAGCTCTGTCCTAAGTTACCATGTAAGTGTAGATAAGTAACATGCACGATGATTTTTAGGAGGAATATGTTTCTGATAAGTACAACTCGTTCTTCACAGACTTGTCCGATGGTTGGTGACACGCTTGCTTATAACAATCTGGGGCTGGTTAGGATGATATACACTGCACCACACTGTGCTCGATCCGCTAGCTACAGCACACTTCAAACCGGGACACGCAGTAATGTTTGCTTACTATTATTTGGCTGCAGAGAAGGTACTCAACAGAGAGAATATGGTACAGCTTCACTCAGAAAGGGTCAAGGTCACTTACACAACGCTGGCCAAGGGCGAGTTGGCGGGTGTCTAAGAAAACCTTTTGTTCTTAGATGTATGGTTTTTTACGACGTTGTCCGTTACCGGAAGCTCATGTTGAGTGGGTATCGAAGCGACTCTACCAGACGTATAATGTGCGACCTGCTTACGAACTGAGCCATGACGGCTTCAGTTCTGATAACACAATCTTATGAATGAATCATCATCGGCCGATAGACGTCCACTGCTGGATATAGGTCTCTTCCAAAGATCGACATCAATCGGTCTTGCGCTGTTCACATCGCCAGGCACTAGGTTCCGTCATTTGTAGGGGTTCATACGGGAGGCTTGCGCTATTTCCCACCACGCCGGCTCAATGCGGATTGTTGGGAGCCAGAGCCCCGTTTGTTGATTAGCAGGGTGCACCACGAGCAGGTGAGGTTGACTTGGGACCCTTGAGCTGTTGTGCACTAATTTTTACGTGATTAACAAACAAAGGAAACCCATTTACATTATAAATATATATATATATATATATTTCCATCGAATATTCTAGTCTTTACATTCATTACTTCTGGTAGGTCTCTGTTGCCGGGGACCGTCTAGGTAGGTACCATCGCAGCGCCTATTGCAGCCGACAAACACTACTGTACAGATATTACAGTGATCCGGTTTGAAGTGCGCTGTAGCTAATGTAATTACTGGGCTAAGACTCAACGTCTTGTACCGGGCGACATGCGCAGTGCAATATATATCATCCTAACTAGCGCCATATATTTATGGGTAGGCGTATCACTTATCATTACGTGAACCTTTCACTCGTATCGTCGTTTCAAAAAAAAAAGTAAAGTTTATTTAAGTTATGCCGACCGACGGAGGTCTACGCTTTGGTCTGTGCGAGATGCTTTACAAATGGTTTCGAATTCATATTTCCATATAAAACAAGGTTATGCTTTAAATACTTCTAAAATTAAAAAAAAAATTATCCTAGTATTCTAGATTGTTTAATTGTTAGTTTCACTAATTACAGTATCTATTGTATCGTTTATCTTTCTAAACAATCGGAGAACGGTAATTTGTACCAAGTTACCCCAATTCAATGTACCGCTGATAACAATTATTTTATTATGTTTACAAAACCTATTTGATAAGATAATTTAAATCGTCAAGATTAATACAAAAGTCCCTGCTTCATATATATATATATATATTTAATTGATCTCATATCTATCTTAACACATCTTAACCTTTAAACAAGTAAAGATCTGTCGTGAAGAACAAGATAACAGAATA
This sequence comes from Ornithoptera priamus, assembly GCA_029034505.1. Lineage (NCBI taxonomy): Eukaryota > Metazoa > Arthropoda > Insecta > Lepidoptera > Papilionidae > Ornithoptera > Ornithoptera priamus. The sequence goes on along the minus strand of JARDWD010000527.1, from coordinate 1,026,571 downwards.
ATGATGATAACAATATATTAATGACTGTATTAAATCTTAGTTATAATTAACAGATAACAGCTAGTTATTTACTTACTGTTACCATACTAGGTATATACTAGCTGCACCCCAGCCGCTTTGCTGTCGTAACCCCCGAGTCTTCCTTCGAGGCAGGAATTTGGTAAATCCATTCTTAGATGACCTCTAAAAGTAGTGAGCAATATCTATATCAAATTTTAAATGATTACTTGTAATAGTTTCGAAGATCTCGTGATGAGCTAATGAATCTCTGGATATCTCCTATATATATATATGTGTTAGCTGTTCCTCTCCCGTGATGACCTGGATTCAACAAGAGGAGTATTCCTACCAAATTTCAAGTCTCCAGGCGTTATCTCTCGCGAGTGAATGAGTGAGTCCCTACATGGGTGGAAATCTCATATATATATATATATATATATATATGTTTAAATGGTTTATTATATATAGCCATCATCAGTCCATAGATGTCCGCTGCTTAGGCCTCCCTCAAAGATTCTCACACGATCAGGTAGAGATTCATATTGAAGGATATGGACCATTTCCCACCAAGCTGGCCCAATGCGGGTTGATGGGAGCCAGAGCATCGTCTGTTGATTAGCAGGGTGCACCACGAACAGGTGAGGTTGGCTTGGGTCCCGTGAGTTGTTGTGCGGGAACCGTTATTCCCCCCCCCCCCCATATATAGTTATTAATTATTATTAGAGTTTAAAACGTTAAGATTTCATGAAGTATTTCAATGATCTCTTTCAGGTGTACAGGTTCTTTCCCTGAAGATAAACTTTATCTTCTATTATTACAAGAGCAGATAAAAGATTTCCAAGCGGATAACCTTCGTTTTATTGATTTGTGATATTTTCATTTAAAACGTAAGATTTATTATCTGTATTGTTAATATTATTTAACAGTGTGAACGCATCTGAAGTCAATTGTTTATAATTATATATTATAAACAGATGACGTTCTTCTTCTTAAAGTTCCTCTCCAACTAGTGAAGGTTGGCGATCAGCGTGGTACAGTTCTTTCTGTCTCTCGTCCGACGCAACAATTTGGACGCTCCATATATGCTACTCCATTCCCTGATATTCCCCAACCATGACTTTTTATCATGATCGGAGAATATGATCATTACCAAATGATCTTAGAAACGTTAAAATAATTTAAGGTGATCTATCAGGTATCTGTATATACTGGTATTATTCTTATGGAGTAGATGTTCAATTTTAGCAAAAAAATCAGATCTATGATAAATGGAAACTGAAAACAAAAATGTCTTGGTCTTCCACTTTAAGACTTTATTCTATCCTTCAAGTTGAATGTCATTCCTAATGTCTATATCTTCAGCCCTGTAGTAGCGGTCTAGTAAGTATAGGACTAAGGTAAGCCCTGCCTGTCGTAGGTGAATAAAGGGTCTAAGATTTTGATCTAGGTTGAGGGTGGAGGCCCTTATCGCTCAACAAGCGAAAGTTCGTGGGACAGCGTATGGCTCAGCGATGATGCTTAGGAGGGTTAAACTCCTCCTCAGAGACGTGCTAACACAAAGTGTAGAGGAGCACCGGTGCGTTCTATAAAATATCCTGGAGACTCTCCGAATACACTGATGCAGAGCACCAAGAGGACTTTAGTGAGTAAGAATTTCACATAACCCCGACTTCCCACCACAAGCATGGTTTCTTTTGAAAATCTCTCTCCCCGAAATCCAAAATAAAATTTCTGTATATTAATCATATTGTCAAATCTTAATATATTCCCGGGTAACAACGGCTACAAGATGAATCTGTGTTAATTATTAATTAACTTTATTATTAACAATTTAACAAAGGCTGGCTATAAAAAAAAATACAAACATAACTAAGAACTGTGTGTATAAACTATGCGTACACATAAAAACGAGGTACAGAAAAAAATATTCGTATCGTATTGAGAACCTCCTTCCGGTCGTCGGTTAAAAGCTCCGACAATCATTTATACTAGATACTCCGTTAAGCGACTTCTGCATATTTACATTACTGATACACTCATGTATTTATATAGGAATTCGTTAAAAATTACTGATTCGTTAAATTTTAGGTAATCGGGTTTTCGTATGACGTCAAACTACCCACAAGTTTCTTTTTACTCTTATTTCTCTGACATTGTCTCGAGTGAAACTATCGAAGCGGCCGGGGAAGCCCCGCGGTGTTCCCCCTAAGGGTTACTTCACAACGGCTCTAAACTGGAAATACTTAAAGAAAATTTATTTGAAGACATACACACATATATATCACGCCTCGTTCTCAATGGGGTGGGCAGAGACCACCTCTCTCCACTTGCTACGATCCTGGCACACCTCTATCGCTTCCTCCACTTTCATGCTAGTCATCGTGAAGATATTAATAATTTATTATCATTTTTTTCTTTATTTAAGGAAGAGACGAGACGAGCATGACGTTCATCTCATGGTAAGTACGCCTGTCCATAACTTGGCTCTAGTTGGAGTGATATACACAGCACCACATTGCGCTCGTTACCTTGAGAGCAGTAATGTCTGCACAGTGCTGTTTGTCGGCTGCAATAGGAGCTACGGTGGTGCCTAACTTTTTTTTTTACCGCGAGGGAAATTTTTAAAGATACCCTACTTCTGGGGGAAGTCAAGGTTATGTGGGGGCTTATATCCACTGAAACCTCTCGGTGGTCCCTTTATTGTATTAGGAGGGGCTCCGGGATCTCTTACGGAACGCACTAGTGACGGTGGTACTTACCTAGACGGTCTACTGTTTAAGTTAACTAAGTCAAATTAGTTAGATATCGCTTATTTAAGCAGTGAGAAAAACTTACGGATACATCTAAAAACTACTTTTGAACTTTATATCGGCTTGTTGGTTTACATCACATCAATATAATTGTTACTTAACGTGGTTACTGAACATCAGTTCGCTGGGCAAAGTAGGTTACTGCCATTTTGTAGTATTAAAGTAAACGCAGAAGTATGTTGTTAACATTATAGTTATGTTAAAGTTGTTGTTGTATAAATATTATTGTTACTAGTTTATATGTATATGTACTGTGTAGTTAAATAAGCGATATTATCTATCTATATATATATCTCAATTGTAAATAATATATATGTATATTTAATGCACTTTTGATGTAAATAGATATTTGGAGAAATTTCTTATTGAGAATAACGCTCTTGCCATTACCAAAACGGATGTACAACATTTTTATTGATACTTTTTAAAGTAACTCTCCAACTAGTGAATATTATAATATCGTTTTGTATTAATAAAGTTTATTGATACAAAATTATGTAATTTAATAGTAAATTATATAGTTTAAAGGTTTCTAAATAAAGATATTCTATTTAAAAATACTGTGCCTCTCAGACTACTCTAATCCATTATTGTTTTCTGTTTTAGCTAAATAAATACAATGAACATGAAGCCGTGATAGCCCAGTTTTTAAGGTGGAAGTACACGTTGTACACTTTCAAAGAGATGAAGATTTAATCCCAGTTGAATTTGGGCTTGTGTTGAAGTATAATATCGGGAGAAAACTGACATTTTTCGACAACAACAGTTACTCTGTACTTGTGTACGGCTTTGACTGTTTCCTAGAGAAGGAAGATATCGAGCCCCAATAATAAGAACATTAAGAGATTTATTTCCAAAAAGGCACATTTTAAGATAAGAAACAATCATTATTTATAAATGTTACTAGTGATAAAACAGACAGGTGATCACTTCGGCAGCAGTAGTGGTGAGGGCGCAGTAAAACCGACGTAAAACCGCGCTCGCCCGCCTCGTGTCGGTTTAATGGAAACCGAAGCTAATAAAAAGTATATTACCCGAGATAATGTGGCCTTTCCAGTTAACTTCCTACCATATACAACAAATACATTACATTTAAACTGTTACTAGAATAACTAACAACATAAACTATTCGATGTTATCGAAGCAACTGGTGAAACTAATACTTTGTAATCATACGTTTCAACTGTGGACTTACCACGATGTGGCGATCAGTCAATGTTGTCCTTTGTTTCTTATGGACGGACATAAGGATCTAAAAATGGAGACGTAGAAGCAAAACTGTGTGAAATCTCTTCTATTGACTATCTTTGTGAAATTTAATTAACTTCGAGGTAATATTGGAACTGTATAAAAAATACAAAAGCAACTAAAATAGAGACGCTCTTTCCAGTGGTCGCTTAATAGAACTTCATCATTATCAGCTGATGGATATCCACTGCTGGACATATGCCTCTCTCAAAGATCTCCACATCGATCGCTCCCGTGTTGCTCGCGTCCAGTGGGTTCCTGCGATTCTCGTCGGATCGTCGGTCCATCTTGTGGGAGGCCTTTACTGCCCCATATGCCGTCGGTCCTTCGAACAATATACCGTGCCCATTGCCACTTAAGTCTAGCAATCTTCTGGGCTATGTCGGCTACCTTAGTTCTTCTGCGGATCTCCACATTTCTGATTCAATCGCGCTGAGAAACTCCGACTATAGCTCTCTCCATCAGGGTTTGGGTGACTAGTAGAATTTGGATAAGTTGAATTTTTAAAATTATTTAAAACAAAGTTAATATAAAAATCTAGATAATTATTGTTGTAAATTGGATTTCCGTAATCTTATGTAGCTTTACTATAACTATTTAAACAGCCATGTCTCCTGCGCAGAGACTGACAGCCGATGGGGCATCAAGGTCCTCGAATGTCGACCGCGTACAGGAAGTAGTGTTAGCAGGCCTCCCACCAGGCCCGACGATCTGGTGAAGGTTGTTTGAAGCAGCTAGATGCGGGCAGGATCGATCAAAGTGGAGATCTCTGAGAGAGGCATATGTCCAGCAGTGGACATCTGTCGGTTGATAATGATGATGATTTAAAGGGAATACATAAAGAAAAAAAAATCGCGACCTTGTTACAGTTAATGTAGATAATGAGCAGACATCAACGTTATCACATCCCGATTATTAAGTCTAGACGGTTAACAAAATGTAAACACAAGAAACACGAGTGCAGTGAACACACTCCGCTCTTATCGCCCTTATCAGCCCTTAACGACGAACAGGGTTACAGCGGCTCGAGCGCCACAAGAGGATACTATATAATACTAAAATGAAGCAATACAAAAACAGAAGATATCACCAAATAACTGGTAGTAGTTCTATATTGTTGGAGACTGTCTAGGTAGGTAGACAGCGCCTATTTATGTCATCAAACAATAGTGTGCAAACATTACTGTGTTCCGGTTTGAAGAGCGCTGTAGCTAGAGTAATTGCTGGGGTAACGAGATTCAACATCTTATGTCTCAAACGACAGAGTACAACGCGGTGCAGTGTATATCATCCTAACTAGCGTAACGTTGTTATCGGCAAACGTATCACTACCATCAGGTGAAGATCAAAATAAAGTATATTCCTTCCAACCATAACTGCCAATTTACGTCTCCATTGTTGGGGCACAGACCTACCCTCAATATGAGGGCGATGGGGATTGTTTCTATGAATTTTGTAAAGAAGACAAAAAAAAAGTATATTATGTTTCCTAAAATTAATGTATCAATGAACGCAATTCATATAACCGTGGAGTGCCTACTTACAGTGAATCTTATAAAAAGTCACTGAATAGCCAATAAGAAGAGTCCTAGTATTTGTTCGCCGTTCAAAATTAGGAGTTTCCTTGGTGAGCTAAACCTAAAGATTGCCAATTGAATCGGCTCTGGCAGGACACGACGCTAAAGGGACTGATCGACAATATGGCAACAAGGAATTCGACAGATATGGTACTACTACTAGAAACAAAGCCGATATGAATGAAGACGAAGACATAGTAACTCCACAAGGTAGACCGACGGCCTGTGAAGGTTCCGGAAAACCTGTGACAACCAGCCCAGGACCAATCAGTGTAAAAATGTCTTTAGAAGTCCTATGTCCGGCAACAGGCGTCTATGAGCTGATAATAATGTCTCAATTACATATAAACCTAACTAAACTATAGGTATCGTAAAAGGCGGCTAAATAGGAACAACTCTTACAAAGATACTGTAATAGTTCTCGTGACCTGAACTTTAATGGTTTTGTTAGCTCACAGGACTAGCGTGACGTATGCTGAATGCAAATATAAATTTAAAGATAGATAGATAGATCTATGTTCAGATCTAAACAGGTTATAATAATGATTAGTAAAATCTATGCTATTGATCTACAGACTAACCACCCAAAACTATCAATAACCAGCAAATCCGTAACTTATGAGGAATTTATAATTTCGTTTGTAAATCTCCTCGAATTTACATATGGAACAGGTTTGATTTAAAAAAATCTTATTTTCCAGGTCACCGTGGATGATTACGTCACGAACTATAAGGATATAAACAAGCAAGTGTAATTAAAATTTATGAAAGTAAAAAAATCTATACTATATATTTTAATTATTCCATACTTAATGTAGATTTATTAGAGGTATTAAGTCAATAGAGACTTCAGTTCACTAGTAATATAACCAACTACGGAATGTCCAAGTGCGATATGACTTGTAGAACTGCTGGGTCATTGTTCACAGCCGCAAAAGCATCAGTGACGACCGTTTTCCAAAGTAACTCCAACGTCCAGCGTGATCTATCAATTTTGTCTAAATTAGATTGTATGAATTTCTACTTTTGAATCTAAATCTAATAACGTATTCAAATATATAAATATTATTAGGTTTTAAAGGTGGAGAGGAGATATGACACCTTCATAATCATCTGCCGATAGACATCTACTGCTGGACATAAGGCTCCTCCAAAGATCTCCTCGGCGATCCGTCCCGCGTTGTTCGCATCCAGCGGGTTCTCCCGATTCTCACCAGATCGTCGATCCACTTTGTGGGAGGCCTCCCAATAATACGGCTACCGGTACGCGGGCGCGGTTCGAGGATATAACACCTTAAATGATACTCAATACAAAGAAAAATTTTGCTAATATTTTATAATCTTGTAATTTACAACAAATTTGTAATAACATACGCTAATGTGGGAGCAGAGTTCAGTTAAAGTTAAAGAAACAGGAATAGACGATTTATACGCTATAGACGTGGAAAACCGTCGATGACTTACAAGTTTAGTAAACTTGTAAGTCATCGACGAAGCAGATTTTAACACTTGCTACAACATTTAAGTAGCTCACAAGTATCAAGATATAAAAACTACTTATACACGGCTCACCTTTGGCGAGTCATTTGGAATAATCGACGGATCAGTTTTTATAAATACTACGGACAACGCGATAAGTCCGCTCGCGTGTCCTTATTTAACCTGCGGCGACCTCTACGAGCATTACAATCGCAAAAATCATTGGTACAAAAAAAAATGGCGGATCTACCATCGTATAATTATGGCGACATAAATTTCATTAACCGTGATGTTATGATGGATATGGGCAGGAGACATTGAATGTGAACACCAGCGGCAAGGGAAGATCATCTTAATGGTGGAAAGACGATATCTGAAGACAAGGTGATAAAAGATAGATACGAACTGCAGGAGATAGTCAAACGTGGAGAAATGGAGGAGAGATTCATGTCTGAATGAACATTTAAAATGGTACAGATAGATCAAAGGAATTATATTCTTGATTTAACGGTTGTAAAGATAATCTAATAAGAAAGAATTATTACTTTTCTGCCGAATTTTTTTTCTTTGATCATGTATTATATGTAAGTAAAGGCGAAAGAAAATTTATAACGTCAAACCTTTTTAACAACAATAGATTTGAAGGTTTATTTTATCGGTGATTGTGCACAAAATTTCCTTAAAGACGCCTCGAGCTAAATCTTATCTGCTATCGACATGTATGATAGTACAATGATTGTTGTTACGATGATGCTAATGACTCCGCATATTATCCTTTGTGCAGATTTCTAGCTAAACTATTTAATAACCTCTCAACACAAAAAAACGGTTTAATAATAAACAAATTGTTAATAAATTGTTTCAAATAAAATCATTACGTCTGATTGTAGATTGGCAGAACATTTCTGTTTTGGGCATTTCCTCATCATCATTTCATATTCTATTGATGGTCATTATTAACGAAAGGCCCAGTTGTGGATTACCGGACGCAATCGCCGGAAATCAAAATGTTACCGTAAAATGTGTTGTTTTTTTTCTAGAGTTGTTCCTTCTCAGTTGCTTTATGTCCTGAGATAGTGTAGCGATAAGATTATACAGAGGTGAAAAATAAGTTTATTTTTTAATGATTTGACTGCAATAATTTCAAATATCAATGTTTTGTTTTTTCTTTTTTTAAAATAGATTTTTTAACCGCTTCTCCGATATCTAGTATCAATTATTATACATCACAATTTTAAAAGTTGTCGACAAAGAAGTTCAAGTCATGGAAAATTATTTAGCATTCTGTTTATTACAGTCATGAGTTGTAAGTTCTGTTATAACACTGAACCATTTATAAAACTAAACACCAGTTTATCTTCTATCAGCGGAGCCACTCCCTATGTGAGGTCATGCGGCGATACAGCGAAATACACCCAAATTTATTTACGTTAACACAAGCCAAAGAGTTGAAACGTATAAACCTCATTCTGTCATGTAGGACAGCCTGAATTGAGTACACTACTACGTACACACATTAACGATTATTTATATACATCGCATCAGAATCTGTATTGTTGTTATACCTTGCAAAGAAGCTGTAACTATATATTGACTTTGTCAAATCATCAGCTATATCTAGACCGTCGACTTTAGGTACCGCGAGCTCAGCTCTCGATGAGCTTTAATCAGTTATCACTAATACAAGTAGTACCTGTAGTATAACTGTAGCAACTATAGTATGAACAGATCATGTTGAAGGTACACCAGCTTCACAGTTGATGTATTATTTCTGCTGCAAACAAATGCAATAACGATTTTCAAATTTTCTATGTTTTTTGTATTTACAACGGTTTAACTTCATTCATTGTTACATGATGTCGAGTGACAATGAGGTCATGAATGGTGAAGTAAGCAAGCATCACAATTTCCTGGCCGTCATATGGAAGATTGTTGGACACAACAATAGTGTTACAGTTACATAGTTAGCCAGACGGGTTCGAATTACTATCATTCAAACTGTACCACGTGTGGCCTCGGTACCGAACCAGTGCTTAACGACAACGACTCCTATTGCATGTGACCAGTTTTAACCTAATGAACCAACATTGTCTCTTTAGCTATATCGTCGTCTGGGTGCTAGATTGTCCAATCGATCATTTTGATTATTTCCAAATTTCATTCTCAAACCAAAAAATACACAAAATGACCTTACACTTGCGTCCGAATGTAGTTTTTTATTCAAACATCATCATCATCGTGCCTTCATAAATAGTAAAACATAAAAAAATGTTCCTGGTGTAATAATTTGGTAAATGGTCAGGAATCACGGTCACGTTCGGAGACGAGCGACGATATATCAAACGTGCAGGTAGGGTGAGATTTCCTTACTTTTCTCATCCATTTCGCTCTGTCCGCGACATTGTCATCGGTTACTCGAAAAGAAAAAGTAGAAAACAACAATCCCTTTGCTCCCATGTGTAAAAACGCAGAGTCAATAATGGCCGCACACTAATTGAGCCGATGCCATAAATGTCTGCGAGCACCACACGACCTGATCGAATGACATACGCGCGAGGGGCGAAGTGGGAAGCCACCAATTACAGGAATGCGAAACTCGCTAACGGCGCCGGGAACAACGTAACTACAACACCGAATATACAAAACTCAACCCTATTCTGTAAGCTTTTGGGGTGCATTTTCGTTTGAGCTGATGATTAGGGTCGCTGATCCGCGACGTGGATTTGATATTTGCAATGGGTGCAGCGACCCGACGCCGCGATCACGTAGGCAGGGCGTTAGTATTTGCGTACGAACAGACAGCAATCAGACTAATTACTATGATTATGACTATATATACACTAAAAAATTCTACGAATTGATGATGATCAACCAGAGTACTCGCCTAGAATACTTCGGCCCGTCATTCGCCACAGCAATGCTTTTATAGCGGCACATTTACAGTACAAAGGACGTAGCTAACGAGATAAGTTCGAAAAAATCTACCTCGTACAAATCTCCACATCATGTGGTCCTGGAATCAATCAATCAACAAATCAAATCCAGAAACATGTGTTACAATGTAAGCGCTTAGCCTCTAGGAATATATCTTTTAACTTTTTGATGGTGTTGTGTTATAACATGGCATAAGTCTACAGATGACCACTGCTGGATATGCGCTTCTCCCAATTACCATACGGATACAGTATGTTGTTAAAATAGGATTTTCTCGTTGAAAATATTGACATTAAAAAGAGAGCCAGCTTGAGACACATTGCCAGAAATACTTACCTACATAATGTTACTCATTCGTTTAACTAAAATTGTTTGGTATCGAAACTAAAAATAATTAGTTGTTAGCTATTTTTTACAGTCCACTTGTACTAAGGTTAAATAATATTAATACTGACGGCCTTAAGTATGAGAGCCTTGTCGTTTGGATAGTGAGGCTTGATCCAATATAATCTTGAGAAGTAAGGTTAATGAGATTTCGTGAATAAAGCGTTAATTGATGATGTAACGCTTCTGATGGGGATTTAACCAATAAGAATAAACATCATCATGGATATCTATTACTGACCCTCATAGCTCATAGATTTCCTTAACCGATTACTTTTATGACTTTCACCAGATCGTCGATCCTCGTTGAAGAGGTGCTTTCGATGCAAGGCTCAAGGTAAATCTATATGTAGGTCAACAGAGACTGTTATTATCTATTAATTTCGGGTGATCTTCGAAATGGCAGCATCAATTGCAATGGAATTCTCACCAGCAGATTTCTGTTGATGTAAAGATCAAAATTAGCTATATAGTTTTTTTTTAGACCAATAATAAGAGTTCAATTAACAAAAATTTGCATTTATAATTTTTGAACGCGGGATACAGCTGGTTAAAGGTAACGCAAGATCGACTGAGGAGGAGTAAGGAAGATTGAGGACGAATCGAGTGAGGATTGAGACCTGTGCTGATGAAATTTCAATCAAAATCCATTTCAACAATTGAATCTAGTTCTCACGGTTTAAACTAAAAACAAGTTGAACACCTGTTCTTTCAGCGCCGGTAATAGATAATATTATGGAAATACGTTTACTGAATTTAAGTGTTAAAGTTATATCTCTAGTGTATAGGTTATCTTAAAAGTTTCAGATGGAACATATTACTCATGCACCTCATCCTTCGTCATCAGAAGGTTTATTTTTAATCCAATACGAACAATAACTGGGGATTTACGTATTTACCCGTATTTTACGTTATATTAATTAAATTGTATCACATCGCTCGGTTAGGAATTACCTATCTACTGCAATCTGATGTTGGGCTTTCCTTTAATATAAAGGGTCTTGAAGTGCATGACGATGAAGTGGCTTTATATTGTCAAGTACCCTGCCTTTGTTGAGATCACCACTGCACCAATTTCCTGCTAAAGCTTCAATGTATTTAGCATCTGTGTTCCAATAAAATGCTATTGATTTTTTGCTTATGCGATTGATTAAATATTAGTACATAAATGATAGAACAGTGATTACTGATCATCGTCGCATGGTACAGACATGAGCATGAGTGTGCAAAAAGATGACAATATCAATCTACTTAGAACTTCCCAGCACTGATCTCCATGATTGCCAATGATGATATTCTAAATTGATTTGAGCGTGCCGCGGATGTCTAACAAGCTCGGGAGGTTAAATTTTTTTTATATATATAGAGTTTATAGAAAAATAGTATATAAGTGTTTATAGTGAATTGTGAAATGCCGTAGTTCAACTAATTGTAAATATGTGATATAAACGCCATTTTGAATTTGTTTACATGGCCATTGACCGAAGGCAATGTCCATCAGTCATTTACCGATGGCTCCACATTAGGCAAGCCTGTCCTGTGGCCGAATAACACAAAAACATTCTACCTTATTTATCATCATCATCAATTGACATATGTCCACTCCGCGGAAGATACTCTTATAGATCAGTCCGGCTCTGCCCGCATCGCCGGGAACCAAGCGCCGTCGTACGTAGGCGTTCATATGGAGGGGACTTGGGCCGTTTCCCACCACGCTAGCCTAATGTGGGTTAGTGGGAGCCAGAGCCTCGTTTGTTGATCAGCAGGGTGCACCACGAGCTGGGTCCCGTGAGTTGTTATGCGGATCCTATTACACCCCTCTTCCTCCTTATTAAAACTAAATTATATCAAACATTATAGTTTATTTTTATGGTTGATCAAATTTTTTCTTTAATATTTTTTTTATTCTCGCTTCCTCTTAAATACAGAGAAGAGAAATGATTCTCAGTAAATCCCCTTTACCTGTTGTGCATTACTGCGTAGCCGCGTTTCTAAATGTTGTTCAAATATTTTTACAATGACGAAGTGGAAAGCGATCAAAAATCATAATCTTCAAGACATCGAATATTTTATAATGATATCATCAATATTTTCTTGATCATCATCATCGTTATCAGCCTTTGTTTATTCACTGCTCGAAATAGGCCTTCCCAAATGTCTTCCACCAAATGTGATTCTCAGTTTCTCCCATCTACCCTTCCCTATTTACTTACTCCCTTACTACTCCCCAATTTTCTTGATCTTAGTCTAAAACTCATTTACAAAATTAGGATGCTGGCCGGGTAACGAGTAAGTTACAATTTGAAGCTACATTGGAATCAAAGCATAAGCTTTCTATGTTACACAGCATACACCTGCTGGACGACTGATGAATTTGGAAAAGCAATATGATAGACATTGAAAAAAAAAACAAGTTTTGTCTTAATCAAAAAAAAAATAAGATGTTATAAATCTTTCACCACTTGGAAGCTGTTATGCAGACACAGACAGATACAGAAGTAAGTATATTACTAAACAAACCAATAGCTCATTTTTCGTGTTAGGATAAAAATAGTTATAGGGGTTGAAAGGAAAATATTAATCCATGATCAGTCCTTCGTCTTGTCTTGGTCCCCATGTCTTAAAATGGCTACCTTCAATCAATGCTTTTGACTTTTATGTTCTTGGATCTTATCTATAAACCATACAATTCATTATCAGCCGATAGACTCCCCCAAAGATCCCCACAACGGATAGAGATTAATGTGGGGGCGATAACCATTATTCATTAAAAAAATATTTTTGAACCTTTTTGCTCATCTCCACTGCAAAGATATGGGATGTAATATTTATTATATAACCTTTACTGTAATTAAGTAAAAATATCGCGATAAACACCAACATTCATTACGAGATATCCTGCCGAATATGGTGAGATGGATGCGTTTGCGCACACCTCGAAGCCTGATGATTTAAGATCTCTTACGCGTTTAAATTTCTTCACATATTTTTATTTATCACTGTATAGTAATAAAATGTTCATTTTAAATTGTTTACTACTACAGCATCACCATTAATTTCGTTTTACTGTTGCACCCTTTTCGTAAATTCTGGAATTCCTGTCATGAGCATGAGTAATATACTCCTTCTCTGCTGTCTTTATTCCCTTCCTTGTCTTGAAGGAGCTTGATTTGGTGAGACATTTGTATAGTTGTTGTCCTTTTCAGTTTCCTTTTAACTTTGTATTTATTAAGTTGATAGCTTTAATGACCTTTGCCCTAATGGTGATCTTTAAACATGTTCGTATTATCTTAAGCCTTGTTCAGTGACTTCACCAATAATCGGAGAAAAGTTAAAGCTATCTCTGGTGTATTTGTTTTTTTATCATTATCAGCTGACAGACATTCACTGCTGGACGTAGATCTTTCCAGCACTATGACTTAGGTCATTCGGCGGCCATTTGGGAACGTTACCACCCCAAAGGCTGTTAGCTCTCCGACGTCTACTCATTGTCAATTAAATCTAAAAATCTATGTGCGATTCTTATTTTGTCTAATAAGATAACATTTGCTGACTAAAGCAATACAAACATTTCCAGGATGTGAAGTTTATTAAGGTGCTGCTTGTTGATGGCCCAGCATCTTGAGCTATACATCACTTAACATCATCTACCTTTGATTTACACGTAAACCATAAAATCGACCATCGATTTGTTTTCGTGCAACTTAGGGGTAAGGTGGAGGGAGGGAGTGGAATTAAATCCAGAAACATTTCCGTGCTACGTTACAGTTACGAAAGCAACCGGTTTTAGCCAGGCTCATTATTATTAACAATGTACTGCAAAACATTAATGAAATAAGTTTAATTATGCTTCATTGTTTCGTACACGAAAGGGACAATTATGTTAATTTAACAAATGTCCGTCTCCGTGGTGCAGTGGCTTAGCGCCTGCTTTATAGCAATGTAGACCCTGGTTTAGTTCCAAGACAACATCATGTAGTATTTACTTCGTGGTAGCAAGTTATACAAACTTGTCTGCCTTGCTATCGTCTTCGTATTATAAATCTGCCGGTGTACCAGCATCACTGTGTACTGGATGTCAATGTATGATAGGGTTTTCTGGGCAAACTTCAGTTTGAAAAGCGCACCTAATAATGATGATTATGCGCAAGCGCATGTTACTATTTCTGGCCAAATTGTCACTTAACATTGTATGAAGACAAGGTCAAATGTTAAGATTATAGAAAATAAAAAAGCATCAATGATATAGTCATCACCATCATTATCAGGCGATAGACGTCCACTGATGGATATAGGCCTCCCATAAAGATTCCCACGTCGTTAGGGTGGAGATTCATATAGAGGGATTTGGATCAGTTCCTACCATGCTGGCCCAACGCGAGTTGGTGGGACCCAGAGCCTCGGATGCTGATTAGCAGGCTGCACTACGAGCAGGTGAGGTTGACTTGTGTCACTTGAGTTGTTGTGCAGGAACCCTTACACCACAATAATATAGTGCGCGAGGGTATTGAACAGGATTGTAGGACCGGATTCGAAAGTACACTATAGGTGTAGTAAGTTATATTACATAGGATGACATACACTGCATCCTGTAACGATCTTCGACAGAGTGACTGAAAAAAATATTTATAAACTATCAACAGTTGTAACAAGATATGACGATGAATTGAATCCTGATCCTTTCATTTAAAGAGGTTTGCGTGACTAAAAAAAGGGACGCCATTTTGCAAATGTCGGAAAAGGAAGCGATGATTATCTTTTACATTATCAAGTTTGCGAGCATTCGTGTGGATAATTTGGAATTTCCAGTTCAGGGTTCGGATATAGTCGAACATTTATACAAACATCATACTAACCAACTTCATATTCGAATTTTGCTGTTCGTAATATATTGGAAGGGTAATTAAAAAAGGGATCGGACAGAACGAAACATAAGTAGGGAGTAAGAATAAGATTAGAGGAAACAAATGTGATTATAAAGATAAAGAAATAAAAAGAAATGTAATAAGGAAAAACTGTGATAATATGTATTAAGAAAGTGTAGACGTGTAAAGAACGGACTCTGTCCTCATTTATGAGAGATATATGCTGAAAGGAAATAGGATGAAGCATGACAGAGAATAATATGAAAGAGATAACTGGAATGAAAGGAAAGGCAGAGTGAAAGACGAGAATGAGGAAATGGGAAATGCAAAATAAGATGCTAAATGACTGTGTGAATAGGCCTCAGTCCAACAAAACTGTGGGAATGAGGAAAAGAAGTACAAAAAAGAAATATGTAAGATACATCGTCAAGTGTTCCTGGAATATTTAAGAACGGCTATAACAGATATAATAAATAAAAATCTAGAATAATAATAGCCAAGTAAGAAAAACCAAAAATTGTAATCAATATAAAAAGTAAATTAAGTAAACTAGAAAAAAGAAGGAAATGCACAAGAATGAATGCAGAAAAAGATTCGTGGTTTTTAGGTCTTCTTCCGTTCGAAAGACAAGCACGAGACGATGGACGGTCTTCGCTCGAAAGAGAGAGGAATTGGAGTGGTGAATGATAGAGATATGAAATTTGAAAGATGAACAGAGTATGAAAGAGTGGTAAGAATGAAAGATGAGTATGAGTAGGAAGTTTAGTTAGAAAACACTGATGGTAAATGTAATGTACCCTAAAGGGCCTGACCCATCACAGGCAGAGGAACGATTAAAAGAAATTGGTTTACGAGGAGTTGAATGGACCGACGGGTGTTTCTTTCCGATACTGAACTTTGACGTTGATCTGATCGTAAATGATATCCCTGCACATAATTACGTGGAGGATAATCAGGATGGACTGTGTTACTATTTAAGCAGTTAACTATCGAATCACAGTTAAACATTTTTTTTAAGCGACGAGACGAGCGGGACGGTCACCTGATGGTAAGTAATAAGCCCACCCATAACAACGCGGCGCTAGCTAGAATGGTACACACTGCGCTCGTCGTCCTGTGACATAAGACGTCGAGTCTCGTTACTCCAGTAATTACATTAGCTATCGCGCCCTTCAAACCTGAACAAATTAATGTTTGCGCATCGCTGTTTGTCGGCTGCAATAGCCGCTGCGGTGATACCTACCTAGACCGTCTCCGGCAACAGAGACCTCCCACTAGTGTGTACCGGTTATCAGGTATTTTCTCGGTGTTTTATGTTATTGATAATTATTATAAGGAACCCCAAAATGTACAAAACGCACGAGCTGGTGTATAAGAAACATCCCAGAACCAGTTGGGGCACGAGAGAGCGACCGTTTGGCACAAATGAAAGCTTTGAAAAAAAAAGGTTTAAAGGGTCAAATTATTGGCATGGACGACATTCAGTTGACGTCAACGCGACGCGCAGTGGTAACATCCGGCGACATCAGCTCATCTGCGGTTTGAAATCGATTAATGATATCGATGTTTATAGCAGATTAAAAAAAAAAACTCATTTATATATTTTTTTTTATTAAAAAGTGTAACTGATATATGTACAGTAAACGAAAGGTATGAGAAAGCGAGCGAGACTTTGACAGATGTAACAGTCTCATAAATATGATGGTAGTTAGGATATTTACATAATAAATTGCCTCAGTAATTTTGGACTTATCAGCAGCAGAATCAAGATATTATTTTACTGATCGAAGGTCTCTCTTAACGAGGAACTGTGAGGAGTGTTTGTGTGGAAGTGTGTGGGTGAGGAACTGCCTAGGTATACTTTAAAGTTATGATGACGCTTGTGAAACTATTAAGGTAAGGAGAGTTAATAACTCGTCTATCAAAATAATTTGCAGTCGAGTTATCCATGCAAATATCCTGCTTCTCGTGCTTTAACAATATAGTTTGTTATTGCGTCTGTTGTCCCCTTTTCCGTGTAAAGAATTTTATATTGATATTTCCTTATACGAAGGACACGAAAGAACTTATCACTGCTTGCTCTTATCTCCCTATTACGTTTGATCAAACGTATCTTTATTATCAGTCGACTAATAAATAATTCACTATTACAGTTCTTTATATAAATATAAATAGCTGACTCAAATGTATGCGAAAATGATGATATTTTTAAACAATCTAGTCAAACATATAAAGTGACTACGATATGATGCAACAGTGAATATCTATCGACTGATGATGATGAGATACTAGATTATACGTAAATAGTACACTGTTGTTCAAGTCGTGTACTCCAGCTTATTAACTGATGATCAGTATAAGTCAATCGAATGATTAACAGCATCAAAAATCATCAGAGAACATACGTACTGCTATCAAGAAATATATCTTTTGGGAGAGTAGGAATTAAGTGTTCTGGCGAAGGTAGAAAATTATTGTAATCAGCATCTGCTGATAAACTGTATATCTAGTTATTTTTTGACAATTTAGACAATTTCCGTTTAATAAATTAATCTACAGTCCTTCGGGGTAAACCAGCTCTTCAAGTCATGGATAGTATAGTTCATCGTAGGTCGGTAATCAATCCTTCAAGAGGCTTACACAATATTTCACGAATGTGGTCAAACACACCGACAACTGATTACTATTACGCTTTATTATATTATAATATTATATTCAAACGTTTGTTATCTTCGTAATGATTGAACTGTCCAAGATATTTCTGGGTAAATGATGTCTACTATTATGATCTTCTGGCGAACATTTATCAGTAGACTATACAATACTTTCATTCGTCCATATCTACTGCAAGTAGTTTGCAAACATTACGAAACTATTCCACAAGTGAGACTAGTTTACTTACATTTCAGATCTAGGATCTCCTGCAGCTGTCTAGACTACCATTTAATTGCTATAAAGACGACGCAGCCTTGTGTGTATGTGTGTGTCTTCCAAGCCGTTTCCGGCTACGGCGACTGGCACAGTTATTGGGCAGCATTTGATATAAAGCTATCAAATAATCATCAGCCAATAAACCTCTATTGCTGGACATTGGCCTCTCCCCAAAGATCTCCACATCGATTTTGTTTTGCTCACATCCGGCGGTATCCCGCGACCTTCACCAGCAGCACCGTAAAACTATATCATATTTATAACTATTAATTATCTATATTTCGTCGTCTCTAACGAAAAAGGTTTTTCAATTCTTATTAAACTTGACCACAAATAAAAATTAAAAAATAAATTTAATCAAAGTCACCCTTAAATTTGCAGTACGAAGCGACGTGCAGGATGAGGTTGTTAGATCGCGGCTGAATCACTTGCTGAGGAAATGACACGAGGAAGAGATGACGGCTCCGTGCGACTCCTAGATGGTGAGTCAGCGCACGCCCACGGATCACGAGCACAGATCTCCAACGAGTTTTGAGCATGTACTCCAATGGCACGGCCCTCGTGACGCTCCCACGGGACCGCCGCCGGCGACGGAAATAGCGACGCTATTTTCAAATCAGCCGCCTGTTTACGAACACCCAGATCTTTTGTCGCCATTTTAATTTCCGACTTTATTTATAAATTTCAAAATCTTCTGTCTTTCTTTTTTATTCTACAAAACGACGTGACGATCAGGACGTTCAGCTGATGGTAAGTGATACGTCCGCCCATAACAACATAATATACTGCACCACATTGTGCTCCTCGCCTTGAGAGACACAAGATGTTGAGGATCGTTACTCAAGTAATTACATTAGCCACAGCGCCCTTCGTACCGGAACACAATAGTATTTGCATAGTACTGTTTGGCGACTGCAATAGGAGTCGTGGTGGTACCTACCTAGACGGTTTCCGGCAACAGAGACCTACCTTAGAGATAAATTATATAACCATCATCGTCCTGTCAGTTTCGGCTCCAAGTCCAATCTTCCTCAGCCTCTGTCTAGACCTTAACAGTTGCACAAAAGTTTGGCCCTAACGAATGTGTTTACTTTAAAGCACAAAAACACTACGCGTCAGATTGATCATCATCATCATTTCAGCCGATGGACATCCACAGCTGGACATAGGTATCTTGTAATATGTTCCACAAAGCACGGTCTTGTGCTGTTGTCAGGAGGAGTAGCTAGGGTGTAAGGAGGAGACTCAGTGCCAATCAATATCCTCATCTGCCCGTGGTGCATCCTGCAGATTGACCAACGAGGCTGACCGACTAATGGCGGTATAACCATTTATCACTGGCTGACTTAAATACCCGTACCCCTTAAGTACCGTAATGGAGCAGCAGCGATAGAGTCAGTACTGCCATCACCAACTAACCTGCCAAGCGTGGTGATTGTTGACAAAACCCTTGAATGTGCCAATGCCAATGTTTGCCAAACAGTACTGTGTTCCGGTTTGAAGGGCGCTGTAGCAAGTGTAATTACTGCGGTATCCAGACTTAACATCTTATGTTTCAGGCGACAAGCGCAATATGATACAGTGCATACCATCTTAACTAGCGCCACGTTGTTATGAGCGCGCGTATCACTTACCATCAGGTGATCGTGCCGCTCATCTCGTCGCTTAAATATATTTAAAAAAATCTGTTTATAATAGGAACTTTAATTCCTTGCGGTGGGATTCTGTTGATACACGAACACTCGTTTAACTGCAAACGTTGCAAAACGTTGAATTTTTCGGACACCTTTAAAGAGGATCCCTTAATGAGTCCCCAAGGTTAATCTTGGAGGGCGAAATTCCTGGATAACGTGCAGCAGGTAGACGGCGCAAGAAATGGTTCGATGACATAAAGGTCTGGACCGGGTTTAAATACCATCAGTTAAAAAGAATATCGAAGGATCGAATCGGTTTTCTCAAACTAATCGTCAAACTTCGGTTTGAAGAGGTCACCTACTGGTGATGATGATGATGATGATTTAACGGTACCCCACTAACATTTCACGGCAGCCGCGCATTCGCTACGGCTCATAAAACAACCATAACTCCTACAATATAGTGATACAATGTTCATAGATCAGTTAAATAAATCATTCGGTTTTTTTTTATATGGCAAGTCACGAGACTATCAGGACGTTCACCTGTCGTTCACCTGTACTGATGGTGTGTATCTGTTGGTAGACACCGTCTAGGTGGGTAACCTAGGAACTCCTATTTCTACTGCCAAACACTAGTGTGTAAGTATTGCGTTCCGGTTTGAAGTATACGGTAACGAGGCTTATATTATCATGTATCGAGCACAATGTGGTATTGAGTCATCATCATCATTACCGTCCACTGCTGGACATAGGCCTCCGCCAATGATGACCACATACAATCAGTATGGCTTCCGGTACAGCCGTCGTTTTTAGGGGTTCATTTGGAGGGATTTAAGCCACTTTCCAAGTGGGAGCCAAAGCCATGTTTGTTGATTAACAGGGTGCACCGCGAGCAGGTGAGTTGTTATGCGGAACCCCTTACGCCCCAGTGTGGTGTTGTGTATTTTATCCTAATTAGAACCACATTGTTACGAGCAGATCTATCTCTCATCATCAACAGTTCTAGTTTGACAGCAGAAAGAGAGCTGATGCAGTAACTATGTAGTTGGTGACCGGCATCAACCTGATTGTAGGTTAATTTTGAAGCTACTTTCAAAAAGATAAGATTAATACACTATTTTAAAATGAAAGCACTTTTCAAGGATCTGGTGAAAGTGGAAAGCAGACTAAAAATTAAGATGGAACTAGGCCGATTGTGATGGTATTCTTGAGTGAAACCCTGTGGTCAGCTGTGGACGTCCATGAACTGATGATAATGATAGTAATAAGTATATTAGTTTAAGAGATTATTGATCCTGACCTTTTGCTCTTTGAGACTGTATCAATAATTCTCCAAGTATATTTATTATTATATGATAGTTAAGAAAATTAACATGAGTAATGATTGTCAATGATGAGTATGAAAAGAAGATTAGTAATGATTAATCATGATTATGTAAAATTATTGAAATTTTTATAATATTTCATGCACGAACAACAAATTGCCTGTTATACGGATATTTTTAATACATTAGAATAAATTATCGCACAGGCCTCCCACCAACCCGCAATTAGGCCGGCGTGGTGGAAATAGCTTAAGTCCCCCCTTAAAAAAACCCCTATAAACGACGGCCGATAGTGCGGCCAACGCATTCCGATCGACGTGGAGATTCTTGGGGAGGCCTATGTCCAGTAGTTGACGGCTGTCGACTGATGGTAATGATTGCATATGTTATATGTATTTTATAAGGCTTTAAATGTTTTGCAGCTGGTAATGGTCTGGTCGCTGGTCATGTGAAGAAGGTGACACAACGGCGTCTAACCTCAATATATACGGTAACAGGAACTGCGATGGTCGTCACCAACATTTAGAGTTGCGATCTTCCAGAGTTTACTGGTGGTAAGTCACTGTTGCTATTAAATATAGACAGCCATCACGGTATCTCTACAACCATAAGACCTGGAGACCTAAAGTATTCATTTACCACTAAACGTTTAACAAGTATCATACTAATTTGGTATTAATATTACTATTGTCGAGTAAAGGTCAGCTAATGATTTTTCAAAATTCTTTCTCCAGAGATGCGAGGGAGGTCTCCAAATTTCGGGAAGTAGCCGAGAGTGGAGCGGTGCTGGGAGGTAATTACAGCCAACAAAGCCGGCGGGGAGCAGCTAGTGTAATAACAAAAAGGAGCTTTCGACAGGCACAACGAGTAAACGTTCACACTTGTGCGCGCAAGTACATGAACGGTTTATTTGGTATAGTTAGGTAGCATTTGAAATTGGAAGTATCAAATGATACGTAACCGAGCCGTCGCGAGGGTCTGTGCGGGGTATCGCAATGGGTGTCCCGTGTCCGCGCGCAGGCCCGCGTGCGCGCGCACCCGCTATTGGCGGCCAGTGGGGACCGGCTCGATTCGCGCGGCCGACCGCCGCAACGGGCCGCGTTCCCGTTGTCGCACGGCACGACATCCGTCACCGCACCACGCTGAACACCAAAAATCAAAAAAAAATATTTATCCGATACAATAGATTAATAAAATATATTTATAACTAACGAAAAAAAATATTTTTAACTACATTTAAATTTTTCGCTCTAATAATTTTTTTCCAGCATTCGCTAAACATGCTATCAACATTATCATCAGCCGATAGACGTCCACTGCAGAACTAAGGCGTCCCTCAAAAATCTGAACACACACAGACAACAGCCCCTAGCGCCCAGCGGTACCGGATGCCATGTTGTCTGTGTGTGATGATACTTGCTATAGCTTTGGGTATATTTACTAACATATACCTTTATCTATAATAAAGTATATGTAAATAATATTGAATTGCCGTTAGCGTCTGTAAATGTATAAGTAGCTTTTAAACAAGACTCTGTTAATACTTTTAAGTAATATGTAGTATTACTTAGTTGATGTAACTTGTAAATAAAAAAGCACCAAGGCATCCCCGTCCGGCAGAAACTAAGTAAACTAATTGAATTGCCTCGTTGAATGGCGAGCCTTATTCTTTGTGCCACGTAGTTACTTTGGGTGGCTTGGAATAGTTTTTTGGAAATATCTCTAAATAGTTTAAGCGCACCCGGACCCCATGTCCCTAAGGTTTCCACCCCAAACTGATCAAATATGAAAACCCCACTAAGGCACTCATACTAACTCCGTTTATTCCATAATAATATAACGTATACATGCCTGATGATATATAGATAGATAACTATAAACTGCAATGCTAAATTTGTACTGGAGCCTGTAACATAATGTAACATGTATATACATATTAACACGAAAGAATATATCATCATCATCATCAGCCGATAGATCGGCCAAAGAATATATATTTACATGTATTAAGTTACTAACTTCCTAATATAGACAACACAATATAAATTAGCGAAACAAACAAGTAAAAAAATTACGAACGATGTCAAAACAAACTTTATAACTTTGACAGAAAAAAGGAAAATATGTAAACTAAAAATCTTAAATTGGACTTACTAATTACTCGTTTAGATTATACCTTTGCGAGACAAAAGATATATCAGCTTAAAGTGAACCTCTGTGATGAGAGGTGTATGGAATATTCACCTGATGGTATGTAATAATGATGCTCACTTGAAATCAGTAGCTATCGAGCTTACCGTAAATCTGTAGTCATAACAGCATCACGTTGTTCCCGTTGTCCATACACGAAAACTTTATCACGAGCCCCAAATGTTACTGAACACCAGTTAGTCCATTGTAGATAAAAAATCACAGAAGACTCTGCAGCCTGATAATTTGTTCAGCTTGAACACTAAACAGCATCAGTTGTTTTGATAAACGAGTGTGTTCCAATAGCCGTTGCCACTAGCAACACTCGCGGAATAGAGGGTGCGTTGCCTATCTTTAAGATGATGGGTAAGCGCACGAAGATCCCTTAATAGTATCTTTGATCAGAACAGATTCGCCAAAGTAATTGTGCACGATAAAAAGCCGTGACCTGATGTTCCATTTATCCAGTAGCGAGGATGGAATTTGGCTTTTTGTAGCACGGTGATGATAAGGAGTAGATGAAATAAAACCTTTTAGTTTCTTCGCCTATCACGTGAAAACTAGTGAACCTATTGACATGGGATAGTGAGTATTCGACGCAGAAGGATCTGTCGGTGGTTAGGTTGTTTATTTTTTGAATTTCATAGATACTTCAACGTTTTATTTCTAATAAAATTTTATAAACATTATCATTTTGTATTATTTATGTGGTTGCTATAGTAACGGTTGGTATAGAAAGTCATTTGCGGCAGCAGTTTCAAAAACTATTTCAGACAAATTTCAAGTCTAATTCCATATTACAACCAGCAAAGCGGATGAGAAACAGCTAGTTGTATATACAATTTAACATCTTCTCGCAAGATACAGAATGGTAACGAGATTGCAATTCTGTTATTAGCTAAGTCTAATCTGATCACCTCGTGGCGGTAGTTGATTGCGTCGTAATTACTATATAACGGGTGCGATAAACTAATTCATATTAAATAATTTATTAACAAATAAACTATTAATAAGATAACAAATTATTTCTGCATAGATACAACTGTAAGACTTAAACTATCAAATCAAATCAATTTCGTCCTTCATGTTGATTATAGGAAATGATCCGAATCATCCGAAGGAATCTTAAATGCCGCTGATATAGAAGGAAAAGATTGTTCTTACTTTATACGACGTAGCGAGGAGTCCAGTAGAAGGCTATACTAGTTAGGATGATATACACAGCATCGCCACTGCGTTTGTACCATTGAGATGCACGGTACAACTATGAAGCTGCTTCTTTATATAATAATAATTCTTTATCAGATGAAAGGTTTTTTTAATTGCAATAAAAACATTCTAAGGGGGCACATTTTAAAGGACTGGATCAGGCAAAAGGAGCAACTGTTTCACAGATACAAAGGCTACTATGTGATTGGGTATTAAAATTGCTAAGGATTCAAACTGATGCTGTTGTTTCCAATAGCTTAGTTAAAGGTACGTTTAAGAAAAAAATCATATAAAAACCAAAGGACCTATATAATTGTGATGACGAAAGTAATATTACGAAATAACATACAATAGGAAGTTAAATGTTTATCGAATGGACTTTAACCCATATAGAAATATTGTGGGTGGTGCATAGAATGATAACTTCTCGTAATTAATACATCAAACTCTAATCGTTGTTTTTTAGATAAGTAAATCATTACAGTCAATGTAATATGTATTATATAAAACAAATAAAATTGTATTATACGTAAATACAGGTAGGGTATGTTTGATTGTAATCAACGGTATATGATGTTTAACCAATGACAGTGAGGAAGTTTTAATTATGTGTTTCCGCTCATAACTTTTTGACGATCGACCGATCTCACGATGGCCTTGATAAACTTGTTCCGGATGTAAGTAGCCTGCGAGTATGAAGTGAATAAGACGACTCTTACACTATCTTTTGCAGCTGTAATGGAGCCGTGAGAAGTGAGGAAGATCAGTATTTCATTATACTGTTACTCTTGTCAACTTATAGTTTTAATTATTATGAGTAAAATAAAATACAACTGAACTTATGAGAGCTGTTATAAGATTAAAGCGAGTGTTCGTGTATCTGTGCTTCATAATACAGAAAAGTCTAATAATTTTTTTGTTGTTAACAAAGCGACTTCAACGAAAATGACAAAACTTC
Source organism: Ornithoptera priamus (assembly GCA_029034505.1). Taxonomy (NCBI): domain Eukaryota; kingdom Metazoa; phylum Arthropoda; class Insecta; order Lepidoptera; family Papilionidae; genus Ornithoptera; species Ornithoptera priamus. The sequence goes on along the minus strand of JARDWD010000527.1, from coordinate 1,001,024 downwards.
TTTTATTGATTATAATTTAAATATTTGTGTTTAGAAAAAAGCAGATTTAGTTGTTTTTTAAAAATTGTTAAATATTAGACAAAATCGCTGTTTGAACGATAAGATTAATCATTGTTATACGATAAGTATTTGGAAGTTTCACTGATCGTATGTGAGAATGGAAACAGTGCGGGAGGGTGGCGTACGTGCGCGGGCGCACGTCGCCGGCTGCTTCCCAGACGGGCCGAGGCGCCGCAAACTTATCGCGAATTTATTCACCGCATCCACATTGTGAAAAGGTTACATATTTCATTCAGGCAACTATCGAAATACACTGCATTCTACTCGCACACTACCAAAGCCAATATATATTCTAATAATAAAACACACACACACACACCCGATCATGTCAAGTCTCACCACCCACCAACAGATATATACAAAATATTACAAATAATGCATCTTATAGTATTCAGCCAAGACTCCTCTGGCATGGCTTACATCATCAGATGTTAAGCGAGCCTCCCATTTGGAGCTGAAGAAGTATATAAATATATTTCGGTGTTTTCTATGCTTATATATAATATGCAGAGTTATTTGTACCGACTTATTATTTTAATATTACTATATATATAAACTATGTATCAAGAATGATCTATTATATTATTTTAATATTACTATATATATAAACTATGTATCAAGAATGATCTATTATATTATTTTTGAGCCCACTTGCAACATTTCTTGCCTCTCAGGGTTGCCATTAATTATTATTGATTACAGTATTAAGTCCGCCTGGTGTACCCTTACCGTGTACTTTAATAATTAGTAAATAATTGAAAAGTAGCCATTATAAATAAAGAAGTTTTCACAAATATATCCATAACTCCTGTATTCACCACGCATTTACACGCTGCAGGATCTAAGTATTCACTTAACCAGTAATCAATTAATCAGCATGTGAAGTTATTGCGTGTGCGCTTGTGCCTTATCTGTTGGTGAAAGGTGTGAATAGGTATAAAATAAGTCCTTGTAATACCAATATACTTCGGTTTGATTCAGGGGCTACATAATTAGTAGAGTTTAGATGGTGGTAAGAGCTTATAGAACTTAAACTTACCCAAGTATCCAACCTGCTGCCACGACCGCATTGTTGTCGTCCTGCCATTGTCAACTCCACACTGCGAGAAATTTAATTAAAAGATTTAATATTTGTAGGAAACCCTATCTCTAGACAAAGCGATTACAGGTTAGAAAGATGAGATGAAAGAAGCAGAGGAATTACATTCTAGAAAAGACTAACACATATTTATGATGATGGTTGTGATTGAACAATTGCTAGAACTTTAATTACATTATTTATCTTGTTTTTGTTTTTCAATTGTCGTCAGCCGATGTACATACACTGCTGGACTTCTGCTGATCTTCCCCCCAAATATCTCCACATTGAACAGTCCACAGTTAGCATAGCTTCCTGTACCGAGGAGCACTGTGGAGTAGATTTTAGTATTTCCCATCAACACTGGCTCAATACGTGTTGGTGAGAGCCAGAGCCCCGTTCGTCGATTAGCATGGCACATCACTAGCAGTTGGATTGGCTTGGGTCTCGTGAGTTGTTATGCGGGACCCCTTACATCTGGATAGTATATGATATAAAGTAGGTCAAACATCTCAACCTTGTATTCTCGGGTTATTAAGAATGGGTCTAAGGTATTCCATGCCTGTCGTACAAAGCGACTAAAACGGTTCTCAGGTTCGTGAGCCTTGAGGGTGCGGGTCCTTAGAGCTCGATAGACGACCCTTAGGACAAAAGCAAATACATGGTGGTCTTGTATTTGCCGTTCTTCCGTGGGTTGTTTTAATCAGAGTGCAGTGGCATCATTGCGTTCCGTAGGAGACCCCGGAGCGTCTCCTAATGCAGTGACGGAGACCACCGAGAGCGTTTTAGTGGGTAGAAGTCCCACATAACCTTGTCTTGCCCCCAGAAGTAGGGTATCTTTTAAAAAGATTTCCCCTACGTTAATAAATAGTAAAAAAAAGGTCAAACATCTAGGTCTGTCTAACCGCGTGGCGACGTGGCTATTTGCCAGTATTTCCGACAAGATCGAAGATATAAATTCAAGAAGACATTTATTATATTATATTAGTATATATTATATTATGAGCGATTATATATAAACGTAAAAATAATACTTTATTGTACGTCTGTCGCGCGAAGCGAGTAACTGTGTAGTTTAATGGGCGCCATGTTTGCTTGTTTACTGTTCCACGAAGCCAAAGCCGAGTAAGACGTTCACCTGATGGTAAGCGTTACGCTTGCCCATAACAATGTCGCACTATTTAGCATATTATATATTGCTACACATTGTGCTCGTCGCCTTAAGACACGATGTTGAGTCTCGTTACTCCAGTAATTACACAAGCTACAGCGCCCTTCATACCTGAACACAGTAATATGTAATTTGCTAAATAGCGCGACATTGTTATGGGCGGGCGTTTCACTTACCGTTAGGGGAACGTCCCTCTCCTCTCGTCGCTGAATTATATCCAAAAGAAACAGAGAAATACATTTGCTCCCCTGTTTCTTTTTTAACTGACTTGGCTGATAACTCAAGAATAAAGCAGTGATGAAACGTTGCCATCAATTTAAAGTGTTGTCAACTTTAACAATTTTCGTTTTAGTTACAAATAATCTTTAATACACCTTTACCAACAAGTTTCCTTTAACGTTAAAATATGATTCCAATATATATTACTAAACCATTTCAGCACAGAGCTCTAACTGCCCAAGGCCAAGGCCATTGTAAGGCCGGGGTCAAGAACACACAACGCCCGCTTCATGGCCACGTCACATCAATACAAACGGCAGCAGCTATTTGTAATAAGGCATGGCGTCCGATCCAATCCAATCCAATCGTCCGCCGGCCACTTGAGGACACTCGTTATAACGCGATCAGTTAATGCCTATCACTGCCACTTACACATTTAGTTTCACTCTTTCAAACTATTTACAGTAGATGTAAGGGTTCCCGCGCAACAACTCACGGGATCCAAGCCAACCTCACCTGCTCGTGCTGCACCCTGCTAATCAACAAACGAGGTTCTGATCACCCATCTAGCCGCACTAGGCCAGTGGAGGGCTAAGACCCAATTCTCCTCAACGTACTCTGTGGAGTTCTTTGCGGGACGCTTATGCCCAGCAGTGAACGTCTATTGGTTGATGATAAAAACTAATAGATGCACAGTGGCTTTTAACCAGAATATTTGAATTGACGGATATGTCATTAATATAATTTTACGATATGGTATATAATTCAAATCATTCCTTAACGATCTAACTCCTATTTTCTGGTGGTAGATCCCTGCTGATGAAGACTGTCTATGTAATAATTAAAGATAAATTACGGAGGGATATAAATAACGAAAGTCGTGACTTTAGAAACCATGACACATATAACAAATAGATATATGTAGATCAGAGTAAATGAGATGAGGTATAGTGTCATCAAACGCCGATGACCTTGTGCCGGCCGTCAGGGGCGTGCCGCTGACGTCGCTATTACGTCGGCTGCGCGCGCACCAAATGATTCATGATTACTACCAGTACACCCTGATTATCGTAATTTAGTCGTCCGCCTCCTGTCCGACATGATTCGTGTTACCATCGACATGACTGAAGGCAAATTGGGCGAGTGGAACAGCGGTGTGAACACGCAATTTCCTCGGAGCACTACGTCAGCTTAACCGCCTTTAAAATAACTAGACGAGCTGGATGGTCGAGACGTGATGCTGGATATAGACCTTCCTCAACGTCTTCCACCAAATACGATCCACAGCTTCTCGCATCCACTCACTTCTGACCGCTCTGATGATGTCGTCGGTGCATGTGGAGGGCGTCGAAGACTTCCTACACTTCGCTGAATGATCACCTGATGGTAATTGAAACGCTCGTCGTTAACAATATGGCGCTTGTAACTAGGATATGGCACACTGGTCTAATATTTTTTTTATTCTATTAAACGACAAGACGAGTGGGATGTTCACCTGATGGTAAGTGATACGCCTGCCCATAACAATGTGGCGCTAGTTAGGATGATAAACTTTACACCATATTGCGCGCATCGCCTTGAGACATAAAATGTAGTTATCCCTGAAATTACACTAGCTACAGCGGCCTTCAAATCGGATCAAGGAAAGTTTGCACAGTGCTGTTTGTTGGCTGCAATAGGCGTTGCGGTGGTACCTACCTAGACGGTCTCCGACGATAAAGACCCACCACCAGTATACTTACACTTACAATACCCAAGCGTACCCTAGTAATTTTATCAGCTACAACATCCTTCAATATATACGGTAATGTCTGCTCACTATTGCTTGGCTAGTATAAGTCTAGACTACCTAAAAACAGGTACTAATTAAAGAGTAACTTGTTACTTATCATTTCATGTTTAACGATGAGGTGATAATTCTGTGTAAATATCCTAAGTAGCGCCTCATTGTTATGGTTAAATTTAAGAAGCTAATATTAGGTGGTTACATATGAAATGGGCGTTTTGTACGGGGGGGATATAAAGTAATTTTTTTTTGTAAAGTATATTTAATCAAAGTATGCATTATTGTTATCTATGCACTTTTGACATCTCATAGGTAGTTCATTGACCCCTTTACTAAAAAAACCAGGGGGGCGAAAATCAATAAACTCTTTGAAGGTGGTTTGGACTGCCGCATCGGAGTTGAATGTTTTTCCTTGTAAGAAGTTGTCCAAATTCCGGAAATATAGTAATCTGTTGGGGCAAAGCTCCGGGGAGTGCGGTGGATGTCGCAGACATTGCAATTGTAGCTCATCTAACTTAGTGGTTGTTTGTTGTGCAGTGTGCGGTGGTGGAGATGCGTTGTCGTGAAGCAGCAGTGGCCTAGAGTGATTGACCAATCTCGATCGTTTAGCAGCTAGTTCTTCCTTCATGGTCTGCAGTTGCTGACAGTAGATATCTGCCGCAATCGTTTGGCCAGATGTTAGAATGCTGCAGTGAGCGACACCGGCGCTAGTCCATCAAACACTCACAAGTAACGTTTTCTGAGTCAATTTTCGTTTAGGGCAGGATTTGGCTGGGTCTCCAGGGTTCAGTCATTACGATGAGCGCTTCCGATTATCGTACAGTATCCAATTTTCATCACAAGTGATGATTCGATTTAAAACCCCTTCATCATTGTGTCGGTGGAGCAAAGTAACACAGCAGCAGCAGTCGGCGCGTGTTCGCAAGTTCCATTCACTGAATGCATGAGGTACCCAACGTTCAAGTTTTTTTAATTTCCCGATTTGCTTCAAGTGGATTAATACATTCCAAACCAAAAACGTACCGTGCTTTCTTTTGCGACACCAGCGCCGTACACATCATTAATCCTTCGAGCTGTTCCTGCAGCACTGGTGCTGGTGCCGCGGTAGAACTCGTACTCGTAAATATGCCGATATTTCATATTTTACATTGTTCGGTAATAAGCGACGCCAAAGAGTAAAAAAATGAGGAAAAAACAAATGAATGACTGTTTCCAAAACTCAAATGCATCAGCTAAATGAATTTATAAATTTGAATTTGGAATTCTTAACCACAGAGGAGATATTTCAGATCAAAGTGGTCAGTGCGACAAAACGATAATTTCATATGTAGGGACCTAATATATGAAAGATTATTTTTATAGAAATTGTGGACAAACGTGAGACCTGATGAAAAGTGATCACCGACGCCCATGGACTGTCACCTCACCACCGGAAAAAGTGTGTGAAACTGTTTCTTATAACTACTCTTGAAAATATTAATATTAACCGTCTTGTTGTAAATCATCTCTTTCTATTTATATATCTCATTAGCATTATCATCAGCCGATAGACGTCGACTGCTGGACATAAGCCTCTTCCAAAGATTTCCTCATCGATCGGGTAGGGATTCATATGGAAGGATTTAGGCTATTTCCCACGACGCTGGACCAATGCGAGTTGATTGGAGCCGGAGCCTCGTTTGTTGATTAACAGGATGCACTACGAGCAGGTGAGGTGGGCTTGGGTCCCGTGAGCTGTTGTGCAGGAACGCCTTACACCCCAAACGCCAAGTGTATGAGTAATTAAACTTCCACTCGTCTCAATAGAGGAAACGTTGGTGTATTTACTTGACGCATTGCGAAATGACGCGCGGCCTCCTTGCCTTTGGAGAAATCTAAAAATATACCGCATAACATTCACAATTGCGACACGCAAGACACAGTGTGCCGACCGCCGCTCACGCCGAGGTTTAGCCAATATTGACTCCATGCAGTTTCCACCAAGCACACGTCATCGCTCTAGCCTGTAACAGTAAATAGGCACTAACACCGTACGACCTAAATCTATATCTGTAAACCTGACTATATTTTCATTAACGAGAAAAATACTTTCAATAACATTTTTTTTTAAAGGAAACGTAAAGTTATACAAAAAAAATTATCTGATCTAGATATTCGTGTTTTATCCCCAAAGCTGATTGTCACTTCCGCTTTTACAATCTATGTCTGAAACAAACCAATGAAGCACAGATTGTGAAAAGAGATTTAACGGACGAGTTTCATTAATATATAAGAGAGATACATTTGACGATTTATTAATTATTTATTTAATTTCTGTATTCATCAGCTATATGAACATAAGAATTAAGAATTCTAGATAAATATATATTACGGAGTCTGCAGCAGGAAGGGTAAAATGATTCAGGCGTTAATTACATCGAACCAATCGAATGTACCTGTAATAAATAATAATAGACATTTCTCTTTATTGTTCCCACAGGTGGGACGCTGGGTAAGTATTTGACATTCACAAGGAGTTTATCAAAATAAATAAAAAAATGTTAAATACAAAAATAACAATATTCTACCGCGGTTGTTTATATTTCCAGCGACATATGAGTAAAACGTTTTAATCTAACACAGTGACATATCTGCCATTATAAAGAAATGTCTCTCTGACGTTGTTTTATACAATTTTATTTATATTTACATAAATTTATCTGCGAGTATATATGGTCACGAAATATGACATTGAGGATGAGCAGTGCGACGACATACAGGCGGATGTTATCGTACTGGGGTGCAGCCTGCCCGGTATTGTAACGGCCCACAAGCTAAAGAGGAAGTTCGGCGACACCATGGATATCGTCGTTATAGACCTGGCGAGCGCGCCGACGAAGGGCGTGTCGAAGATCGACATGGTCACCTTCTTCGACGACGACATCAGGGGCATAGATAAGGAAAACGAAGGCACCACGCTGTTGACCCTCGAGAATTACTCACGACGGTTCCTACTGATGTATGCCAAAGAATTCAACATTACCATACCCAACTCCATTCTCTATCCGGCCGAGATCCCAAGTACTCTCAACAAACTGTTCGAGTACACCAACGGGAGCACTGTACAATGCACGAACAACTTCCACGATTTCGACTACTTGAACGTGTTGGAGAAGTTCGAGCTCAACCAGTACCAACGGCTCATCGAAGAGAGTATGAGACACTTATTTCGTGCAACAAGAGGAAACTCTGAGTTCGAGCGGCAGAAGCTTTTGTATTACGATCGCACCACCATGGAGAACCATATTTGCGGAGCGCTGCTCTTCTCCACTTCGAGAGAAATTATGAGAACCTTGGTCAGATTAGTCTGCGGCGTGCCTCCGAGCTCGGTGTCCGTACTGTTCTATCTTCATCAATGTTACAGGAACAACGGTTGCAGAGACTACGTCGACGGCAGCAACACAAAGTTTCGAGAAAAACTAATGGGTTACTGCCGGAAGCGAATCGCGCACAAGCTGCAGGAGAGCGTGGCCGATATCACGCTGCAAGCAAAATCCATCAAAGAAATCCGAACTCACTCTGACGAACAGGTTATCCTTGAAACAATGAAGGGAGAGAATAATTACGTGTGCCGTCTACTAGCCATGGCCTTAAGGCCTGATCAGCTTTATAAGATTCACGTCGAACCTGTCTTGTTGTCGGAAAAGAACGCAGAGGTCGCGCAGTACATGCTGCCTGGCCAGGTCAAGAAGTTTACCATACAATATGAGACCGACTTCTGGCGGACGGAAGGTTTCAGCGGCGAGATACTGAGCATCCGCGGCCCGATTGTCTGGGCAATGGAAAGGCCTTCGCTGTCCGGAACCGGAAGCAAAACACGCTACTCGTATCTCGTTGGTTATTTGGCCAAGCAACGCGACGAAGACGGGATCGATTCTAAACAAGAAGTCATCGAGCAACTGGTGAGACTGTTTGGTGAATATGCGGCGAACCCTGTGAGCTATAAAGAGAGCGACGTGGACGATTTGTTCATACCAAAATGTGGTGACTATATCGCCTTGAGGAGTTGGACAAAGAAACAAAATCTTAAACTAGTCGAATGGGGGGCGTTGGATATCTACCGGGATGGCGATGTAACTGGGGCACTGGAGGCAGGTCACTCTGCTTTCCTCCGTCTCTCCAGCTGGCTACGACCGCAGGCGCAGTCGTTCGACGACGTCAGTACTGTCGAATTCCGGTCCAACATTCACGGTAACTTCTGCAGCAGGATTTTGTCACAATTGAATATTATTAAGAGCATATCTTTATTTGCGTACACCGCCGTTTTGTACTTAGGAATACGATTACTTAAATCCCAACTTAAACAAACGCATGGAAATTAAATTTGTCAGGAGAAGACATTTTTTTGTAATAAAAGTTTTGAAAGTAAACATCTTTACATATTATATGACTTAAATACAAACCAATAGGCATTTTTAATGCTTCTATTTAAGGTTTCATTACGTCTATTAGTGTTAACTAAGATGTGCTTAAGCCACTTTTTCTAAGTACAAGATTTAATGGCACATATATATAGCCTTTGTTGAATATAAACCTAAGAAATTTGGACCATTCCTGATATTTTATAGTAATACACATAATGGAATTATATAAATGTGTGAGTAAAGGTTTGAACCTTTGTCGTTTATCATATTAGTAATTTAAATTACTTTCGTCATCGTGTACACAATCATTATTATAGTTTTCCTGCTTTAATCATATTCATTTAAAGTCGCCTTCATGTGTACATAGACATACAGTCCTAATGAAGGGCTCCTTACATTCAAGTAGTAGGATGACCTCTTCGCCGTTCGATGGTTGTATAGTTTCAAGGTCGAGTGTCTGCAACAATTGGGCCAAGTTCCTATGATTACTAAACGTTGAGGAAATTGTTGGAATAAGTTAAAACTCTCTATATCCCGGTTTTATATATTTTAATTAGATATGCTTAAAACATAGATAAAATAAAGAAACAATGATAAAAATATCCTTAAAAAAAGCAATCCTCAATATTATTTGTGTCGAAAATAAGAACTATACTTCTACAGTTTGGAATTAGTATTTAAAAATAATAAATATATAATGTACAATAAACTTTACAGTAAAATATTATATAAGCGCCTGATAGATTGAAATAGCAAACATACTTATTATAAAATTAAAGATCTATTAACTCACAGGATATAAATTTGTACTAAAATATAATAAAATAATGTAAACATTTATTTAGTCACTTATTCTCATTTGTAATTCAAGTTTATGTATTGGCAAAATAATGTCGCAGGATGTACATGTATGTATTTATTCAGACTGCAAGTGGAAAGTAAATTCTGCAACATTAAACTTCCGTCTATTGATCACTCATTCGTTTTGGTATATAAAATCATACAAAAAATTTTTTTTCACTAATTTCATGTTCCAGAAGACTGGCGGATTTGGGTTGGGCAGACCAAGTAGTGACGGCTATAAATGTGGATCTACGTTGCAGGGAAAAGCAGTTGCGATATCAATTGGCATTGAGATGCCTATATCCAGCCGAGGGTATGAAATTTGTTTGTAGTAGAGTTGTCACAAAAATACATAACTTATTAATCGGTGTTTAATTTCTTAGTACTTTTTATAAGAAATTTTACGGTTATTGATAAAGTAGTATAAAACCATTGAGTTTTTTTCGTTTAGAATTTGTTTCTAGCTACACTTAATCATTGGCGTATCTTGTGCAGGAATTTATATTAAAAAGAAAAATAATTATGAATATTTGCTTACTTATACATCATGTTAAAATCGTCATGTAAAACAATTACATTATCATTATATATTTCATTATATTATATCGAAAAATGCTATACTATTTGTGCTTCATTCTGAAGGGAAGACGCGGAAAATCCTTAACTAATCAACCACTGGATCGCACTGCGCGTTCATTGGAGTGCAATAAATAGAAAACAATTAATTTCCTGTTCCTCATTTAACAAATGAGTAGTAAACAGTTGTGTTTTTGTCGGAAGCACTTCCGCACCACGAAGGTTGACCATATTTATTTTTGATGCTATTTGTTTGTACTATGCAGAATTATACTTTATTTATAACTCAAAGCAAGCAAACAGTGCATCCACGTGCATCACACCAATGGTATGCAAAACAAACACTCCAAACAAGTAATCGTAATATAATTATATGATTTTCTACCTTTTTATCATAGACGTTGTATTCCAACGATGATTAATTAACTTCATCTCAAATGATTATGTCTCATTCTAAATTTTTAGAGTGACATTCCTCAGAATGACAGGTATGCTTCTTCATACTAATTTCTAGTTGTGGTGATTGCCGTCAAGGTAGGTACCACTGCAGCTCGCATAGCTGTAGCTAGTGAATTTACTAAGGTAACGAGACTTAACATCATATGTCTCAAGGCGACGAGCGCAATATGGTGTTTTATATACCATTCTAGCGCCACATTGTTATGGGCAGGCGTATGGCTCACCATCAGGTTAACATCCCGCCCGTTTCGTCGCTTCGATGTATAAGAAAGAAACGTAGTGTTTATTCTTTACGTCTACTTTAAACTGTTATCTAATGTCTATTTAAAATAGGTACGTCATCAATGTTCGCTATAGCGTCACCATAGTGACATAAAGCGATTGTACAAAACTGTATTACTTGCAGAACATAATCGATATGCGATACTGTCACGAACATACGCTGTGAGCAATTAAAAATTTGTTTTGATTATCTAATTTACGCGTTCGTTTTCGCGTGTGCGTGCATAGGAATATACGGCCTACGCCTGTGTGAATACTACGTTCTATCGACACTCACACAGGCACATCTTTCACGAAAATAACTCACACATAGAGCGGGAGGCACAAGTCATTTGCATAAAACAAAATGTGTGTCACCACCACGGGCTCGCAGTGTGCAACAGTCACGGCATATTAATTGATGTCGTTACGTTACCACTTTCCATCGGTTATACCATAGCGTTAATTAAAACACATTCGTAAATTGATAACTCGCAATCTAATTAAGTGCTAGAAGCACTGTGCTACAATAAAACGAGAATTCAGGACACGAACATTTTGCTGACAGATCTTGGATACCTTGAATGTTTGGAAATAAAATGCGTTGATTCGCAAGTAGCATGTTACTCTATATGTAAACCATTTTGTAATAAAAAAATAGACTCTTCGAAGGTGCTTAGACGGTTTCCGGTAAAGACATTTTCTGTATTTAACGTAAGAACATTCCTTCACTTGTTGAAAGTCAAAACGTATTAGCAGTTCGATAAAAGAAACGTTACAGACCCGAGAAGAAAGGGAGCGAGAAACTATGCATTTAGATATATATATTCTGACTTATACTTTCCGTATTATTTATATCACTGCAGAAATTCGATAAAGAGACTTAGTCTTAAGGCGAACACCACGTTGCTGAGGAAATTGGAGCGAGGAACGAGTTTGAAAGGGATGATCCAGCTCGTTAGTGCAATAACGAGCTCAGCGACTCAGACTTAACAGAAATATTAAGTTTCAACATAATTAGACCATTGGTCTTTAAACAGTCATATTTACATGAAAATATCGACCTAGTCATTTAAAATTTTCACGAGTCATATACTAAACTATTGTATATTTGATAATATACATCAAGTATAAATACTACACTGACATTTCATTAATCTATAAAGCTTTTGTATATAAATATATAATGTAAAAATATAAGACAAACTTAAATCAGGTAGATGATCTTATGTCAAATTGAAAACAAGCAAGTCTGTACATAAGCAAGTAGTTCGAAAACTTAAAATAACCTCCGACGTCAATGATTATGATAAATAGATGGAACACTTCCGGAGTGTTTATGATTATGTTTTATTGAATAGTATCACAATACGCTTCAGTGCAAGCATCAACGAAGCGGCGGGCCCGCACGAGCGACAACAATGCCTTCCACTCGTATTTACACGCGCAGCTTCAGCGAAGCCATTGTTGCGAGCGACCAGCGTGTGCCTTCCAAGCGTTAAGTGGAAACCGGCTCTGAAATTCAACAAACACACGCACGAACATATCCACGAAAACAATCCCTTATTTGTTGTTAACCGATAACGGACAAGATAAGAAATAACGGTTAATAAACAGAAAGGAAAAGAGTTATCACTTTTCTTATATACCCAAGTAGAATGCATTAAATGCATACTAGTGGTGGGTTTCAGTAGGTGGAGACCATCTAGGTAGGCACCACCGCAGCAACTATTGCAGACTACAAACAGTAGTGTGCAAACATTACTATGATCCGGATTGGAAGGAGTTGTAGCTAGTGTGTACTAGGAAAACGAGACTTAACATACAACTCACACAACGAGCGTAATATGATGCAGTATATACCATTCTAACCACCGCCAGGTTGTTATGGACAGGCGTGTGGCTCACCATCAGATGAACGTCTTGCTCGTATTATTGCTTCGTATAATAATAAAAGTTATATGATATTAAAAAAAAAGGATGTTCAGTAAGCAGCAGACTTCGTCCGAGTTCTATAAGAAATACCGTTTGTGAATCAGTTTGTCCGTTCTTAAAAACTGATAGCAAAGTTCCTTTATCAGTATAAAAGCAATATAACGGTATATTCAATTATGATAGAGAATCAATGTTTTTCCAAGCCTGTATGTAAGTGTTAAAAGTTTTTTAATCACATGTAAAAATGTTTTGAAACATATTTATTGTTACATTTGCTGTACACCGGTCCGCACACGCGATCGTACCATGTTTTGAAATGGTAACGGGACACAATGAATTGTGTAATTTTTATCACATAAGTTCAACAACATAACATAACTATATTTTGATAAATATCATCGCATCTACTACACGAATTCAATCGTAATCACAATATAGTAAAGAATAATATCGCGTGCTAAAGTTTCGCTGTTTGATTGCGTCATAACTCATGCGAGTCCGTTTGGTCACCTTGACGAATTGGCCGTGGTTTTTGTGGCAACCATAAACGGTACACTTGATAAATTACGCGGTTGATACAAACCAGATCAGGTTAAAGAATACAATGGAAATTTCTTATTGCATCTATAGTCAAAATAAATATAGTAATGCTAATATCCTGTTGTTTCGCTTATAAACTATTCTAACAACCAGAATAGATTTTTCCATACTTAAACTTTAGCACTGAGATTTGAACTGTACAGTTTTTTTTTTGTTTTATAATTTGAAAAATATAGTAAAATCTTAGAGTTTAAACGACAACGAGAAAAATTTATAGTGTATTTTAACGAACGTTTTAAAATTAAGCAAACACCTAATATTAAAATATTTTTATAAAATACTCTCGCGAATCACGTCATACTTTCTATATTGCAACAAATCATATTTGACACTGAATTTCTAGGTAACTGGTGTCAATCACGATGATAATCATTCGACTATCACAAGCCAACGTTCATGTTTAAACAAGGACTGTCAGGACACCGTAAACTTGTAAACAAGTGCAGCTACGGTCTGTAAACATAAGATAATGTTAATAGATAGTATGCGAAATTGACAGCTAAAGGTCGCACGATTTACACGGTGACTTAAATTCAAAAGGTTCACTAAAACATGTTGTTACTTTTTACTTGTTACTGTATGCTTATGTAAAGAAAAATGTGTTTTTTTCCATCATTGATCAAATTGTTGTACTAATAGTGAGGTTAAAACGATTTCCTACCACCACGTTTTGATTTGCTTCCAAGTATACAACAGTATGAAGTATTTACACTTTTTTACAAGACACGAATATTAATAGATTTTTTTATATTTAATCAGTGGTCCATTTATCCACGATCTTACCTGGTGTTAAACGGTGATCTGGTCTGCTGTAGAAGAATATACTCATATAAGAATATTATCTAGTCCTTTCGTAAAACGATTTAACTCCTATATAAAAAGTGTGGTTGCTAGCTGCACTTGTCCGTGGCGGTGATTTGTTACCATCATAAATCATTACTAGACGAACCGTCATTGCCATGGAAAACTGAACATTACTTAACAATTTAATTATACATTCAATCCACACATTAGCCATAAGTCATCAAATTGGTATAGGGCCCGTTGAAAGTATGCAAGTATACGTACTTAAGCGAAAGAAATATGTTATTTTAGGACTAGTACAGTACTGTATCGCAGCCGCACAATAAAAACGGAAAATTGTATCTAAAAAAATAATAACTATAAAATCAACAATTTACAGCGTAAACATACGAAACTATTCGTTGCAGTGTACATTCATATATCAAGGTACACAGATCACGTATTCTCCTCCTCGAGATATAAATCTATTTAGTAATGATGACTGCGCTTAGGTCCATTGTAATTTTTTTTATAAATTTCAATATTCAATCACTTTTGTCTTTTACATAAACACTCCTTTATTATTACCACAATGGGAAGCCGGTGTCTTACTAAGAGAGAAATAACGATTCCGGTTTTATTCGATCTACCACGCTGACCAATTGCGGGTTAGCAGATATTGAATATCTACGAAAGCGGTTTATATTGTAACAAGTCTGTTGATAATAGAACCTACACTTCTCTAAACCTTATACCGTTAATTAAAAGCAATCACGATCTAGCTATTCGATTCGTACCTAATTATGAGTTATAAAGTCCATTTATTTCAGACTTCAATCTAAGCAATGAAAAATAATCAATTTAAGCATTGAAGAGAAATGAAAATTAACAGTTTATACATTTTGTGTATCGTTTTTTTTATATACTGATAACGTGTCATGTCGCACACGTATAATAATTATTATCTTGTTTCTGAGTATAATTACCGTAACGAAGCCCAGTTCCACTTCACTGATACACTTCTGTACGTATTAACAAATCACTTAATTAACACGGTGCAATCGAGTAATTTCGAGTGTCAATTCTCGAAATTTCGAGTACATAACCTCTAAAAATTTACTTTACCCTGTACGTTCTCGCATATTAATGAACTGCTATTTAAAAAAGAAAGAATTGTTCTATTGTACTATACCTTAATAAGTTTGTTATTTATTAGAAGATAGTATAAATACGTAGACATCGGATGAACAGAAATAATAATAAACAGTCCAAGTAGTTTCCACTGATGGGACTCGGATCGTTCCGTTCTCCCACCAGCAGTATGTCAATGTCATTCATCGCACTCTATGTCACGTAAAGACCATAAACTAAAATTTATAGTTAAGTCCGATTAAATTCCAAATCATACATCATCGACAACAAAATAAAGTATGAGAGTAAATCTATAAATATCTATATAAAAATGGATTTTCTTTTTTCGCCAATTACGTCAAAACTAGTGAACGTATCGACATGGGAACATGAACATTCAACGCGGAATATTTTGTAGATGATTATAGGCTATTTATTCTTTGAGTTTCATAGATCTTTTATCATCTTATTTCTAATAAATTTTTAGAAATATATTCATTTCGTATTATTAATTGGTTGCTATAGTAACGGTTGCTATAGAAAGTCATATGCGGTTGCAATTGCTCTCCAGGAATATTTCAGACAAATTTCAAGTATAATTATATCCCCTCCTACGGGTTCTCGCCTTGTCGTGGCGGAGGGGCTTAGTAACCGTGGCGCCCAACACGGTGAAGCCAAGTGGAACCCATCCGGCCGGCCCGCGGCGAAGGGCTGGCCGAAGCGGCCGCTTCCGGTTCGAGCACCGGTTGGGATAACTGGAGCTCACCGGAGCGGCCGGGGGCCGCAGGGGCGGCTGTGTGCTGCCCCAGCGGCCGGCTGCAGGGGCAGTTTCATACCGCCCCTCGCAGCTGAGGTGGGGTCGCGGAGGGAGTACCCTCTGCGGCCAACCGGTGTCGCACCGGCGATGCGGCGGCGGTGGGGCCGCGGAGGAAGAGGAGTTTCGGTATTGCGATGCGCCGTTCTCCCTATCCTCCGCGGCCGTTAACAGGTAGCGGCGGGCCTAACATCTCTCCGCCGCGGGGAGCCGGGAGAGATTTTCTCCCGTGGCTCCCATGGCCTCTGGGCGACAGGTTCGGGGGAACCGGTCGCCCGCACACGCATGAGGTCGAGGAGAGGGCGCGCTGCATGTTCCGGCGCGCCCTGGGAGGGTTCATCCCTCCCCCCGAGGTGGGGCCGCGCAAGCGGCCAGCGCCGGTAGGGTCGCGGTTGTGTGCGTACCCGCGTTCCCGTGACCCTGCCATCATGGCGATGAGGAAGAACATCGTGGGGGTTTTAGTCGGTGCAAGTCCGACATAACTCGTCCTTGCCCCCGCGAGGACGAGTATGCGTAGGCATTTCCCCCACGTAAAACAAAAAAAAAAAAAAAGTATAATTATATATTACGGCTAGTAAACCGGGCGGGGTTACTATTGTGTTCACCACTTATACATCTTCAAGTGTAAAGACGAATAAGTACATATAGAACTGTGGGTTTTACCTAGTTAATAACAAAATTTATCATTAAATTCAAAAAGGATATACATTCGCCATTGATGGCATACTTCC
This sequence comes from Ornithoptera priamus, assembly GCA_029034505.1. Taxonomy (NCBI): domain Eukaryota; kingdom Metazoa; phylum Arthropoda; class Insecta; order Lepidoptera; family Papilionidae; genus Ornithoptera; species Ornithoptera priamus. Next base: position 984,174 of record JARDWD010000527.1, on the reverse strand, counting down.
TCCGCTATATCAGACGCCTAGCAACTGCGGTTTGGCGAAACACAAAATGTCCGCCATGTTCCTATTGCAACACATTAAACAATTAAACTATCGAATTTCATATTTTACAATAATTAAAAAAAAAATTAATTAACTAATATTGTTAATAAATTTTTTCTTTCTTAAATATAAATATGAAAAGATAATTTATTCGGATAAATAATATATTAGTGGAGTCAGAAAAGTGGAGGAGAAGGGGATGACACAGTTAGTAATATAATTAAAAAAATATATATATATTTTTCACAACAAACCAAAATTAATTACAAACAAAATTCTTAAGTTACGTACATCATTTAACCATAATGACTCTGGATCGGTGATGCCTGTAATAGGTAATAAACCTGTGTTCAATGTCACCAGGTCTCCGACTCTCGTGCAGTTAACATTACACCATAATTTAAGTAAAGACATATATAATACACCCCATTACAATATGTATAGATATTTTTGACACCGAGAGCTACTTCAATACTAATTCTCAATTCATAATTTTCATCCGTAACCAATTCGTGAAACAACAGCCATTATTCGGATAATACGCCGTGTACCGTCAAAAATCTAATTAGTATATTGTTGAAAATATGGCACGGCGCATAATAGCTTATGGTTTTTAATAGTGCAGTAGTACTGTTACACTAAAAATGTAGTGTTGCAATAATACTAAAGGTTACCATAAACAAATTGTTATTAATACGTTGTGGGTAGACAGTAAAAGTCTAGGTGTCGGTAACGCATAGAATCCAGAGGTAGTGTGCTCTCGTTAAGAATCAGTTCACGTGTGTTAAAGGTTAAGTGTGCAGCCTCGAAAGTACGTTGTCAACGCATTTTAATATCTAGCTTACTGCTTTGGTATTTTGCTTCAGTAATCAACTACGCAACAGTAATAATGAATATGTAAGTAAGAGTTTTTTGACTCGATTTTGTTTTTTATCGGTGCTATTCAATAACTTTCATTATTGTTTTATAATAGACACATACCCGTTAATTATTTTATTTATTACTTACATAGTGTTTTTTTTCAATGTTGCGATGGGGCGAAAAGAGCGTCCGATGACAGATATGGCGAAAGATACCCCTGTCCGTAACAATGTGGCCCTAATTAAGATGATTTAAACTGCACAATATTGTGCATGTATTCTAAAAACCGAAGATGGTATATCTCGTTATCTCAATGCTTTTAATTGGTACAGCGCCTTTCAAACCGGAACATCTTGTTATCTGCATACTACTGCGATGGTAGCCCGAACAGATTCCTGCCTTGTCGTGGCGGTGGGCCTCAGTAACCGTGGCTTGGCCACCCACGATGAAGATAAGAACCCAAGATCAGATCCGCCGCAGAAAGTTCGGAGAGATTTCCGGGATCCGTTGCCCAGGTCGCTTTAAGAGGCCGAGAGGAGGACGCGCTGTATGTTCTGACGCATCCTCACAGAGGTGGAAGGGGAGGTTCGGGTCCCCGATGTGGGTGTGCCCTGTGAAGCTGGCGCTGGCGAGGTCACGAAGATGTGCAAAAACGTTTCCGTGGCCCTGCCGTAAAGCGATAGAAATTCAACATCGTGGTGATTTTAGTCGGTGCAAGTCCGACATAAACTGTCTGCTCCGCGAGAGCAGGTATGCGAAGGCATTTCCCGCACATAAACAAAAAAAAAAGGCTCTGCGATGGTACCTAGACGATCTTCCGTAACAGAGATCTACAACCAATAGTTTAATCTTGTTACTTCCTATTTCTTTACGTACAATATTCATTCTTTTAATGTTTTTGTATTGTATTGTTGGATAATTATCCAGTTTCCGATAATACTACACAATTGTGTAGTATTATCGGAAACTCGCATTTACATTTGTAATTGCGTTACACAATAGACACTATTTCGCCTTCACCCTCGTTTGCGTTTTTGTAGTGTCGAGCGTTCCGTTCCGACATTGAATTGGACTGTTAATTTTTTTTTATAACATAATGCCGCGAGCAAACAATACCCAAATGAAATATTGCAAAAAGTTTATAAATGTAGTGTAGAGGCAGTGTTGTTGTTGTTAGCGAGTAGTTTTGTTTTATTCGGCACCAACAGTCTCAGTCGCCGCCCGCGGACGCCAGTCGCGCGCCGAACTCAAGATTGACGTTACGTTGACGTTCGCGTTGCCCGCCTGTTTGTTTGCTCGTCGCGAGATGTCATCTAATAAAATTAGCGACAATTATCAAAACGACACAAAATTGAACCGTTTGAGTGGCACATTCGGTGATAAAACGCTGGTACCGCTGAACACTAGGTACAGATCAAAAAGTTTGTCTAGTGATAAGTTGAATCAAACTAATGCAGACCGCGCCGCGATCTTGGAGGATGTGGAGGCACAGTACGTTACGGATAAATCTGAAACTCCCGGCTGTTTAATCAAGAACAAAATAATGAATCAAGGAGCGCAAACTTTGAATACGTAAGTTTTCTTGAATTCACAGTTAACTTTTGCGAAATTATAATTTTGTAAATATTTTATGTTGTTATAAACGTCGGTCATTTAGCTTACTAGAATTTGACAAGCGCGCAAGTAAATAAACAAATGGAATCGAAACAATTTGTAACATTTTCATCAAATGAATTTTAAAGTAATAAATCGAAAATTATTTTTTTTAATAAGGATTAAATGATATAGTTTACTGCTTAATATTAATTTGTGAATAAATTATTATTCGGGAAAACTTAAATACTATATATTTTTTTGCAATTAGCAAGTTAACAAATTTGAACATGGGTTCTAATTTTATTTTGTCTTATCTCTGTTATATTTACTGAGGCAATCTCATAAATTTTATCAAGCAATAAAAAAGCGCACTTTTCCTATTGCTACTTATTGTCATGAGAACAGCCAATTATAAACAGATGATTTTTTTTTGGTAATGAAATAAAATCCTTTCAAATTTATTTCAGAATTCATTTATGAATTATTAGAACTATCAAGTGATTGGACTGGCTTGTTAAATTTAGGTGTGTATTTATTTAAATTTGGGCTTAGTAGTATGAGAAATAAAATAATCAATACAATTGTTGTCCTCTCACACCGAATGTTGCTAAAGAATATTAAATATAATGCCTCTATATTTTTTTTTCTTTATAATAAACATGTGATATATTTGCAAGGTATATAATAAGAAAAAATAAAGGCAAGCACCTGTAATATGAAAACAATGTAGGTATAATGTAATACAATAAATAAGAAGAATAACAACTGAAATTCTTACAATGCTGGACATTTATTCATTGTTAAATGGTGATGAATTTGCAAAGTAGTGATAAATTATTGAAATAAATTTAAAATTCATTATGTATTTTTTCACTTAATATAATGAGTGCAGATATATGACACTGAGGAGACTGCGATATTCATGAACGATTAATGGTAATTTTATGAATTATAATTACCACTTTAAAATTCAGTTTCACTTTATTGTTTTAATTTTAAGTATCATTTAAAATTTTTGCAAACTTTACTCTATATTTATCTATTTATGTATATATTGGATATCTGTTGCCGGCAACAGTAGGTAGGTATCACCACAACTCCTTTTTCGCCAATTAGTTGTGGGCAAGCATTACCATATTTCAGTTTTTAAGGGTGCTGTAGGAATTTAAATCACTGGAGTAAATAAACTGAATATCTTATGTGTCAAAGTGTTTACCATCAAGTAAATGTCTCACTGGTCCATAAGATTTGTAATTTTGCATATCTGATAGAAACCTCTATGTTGTCCACTATCTTTTGTTTTCTTTCCTATGATTTTAGTATTATTACAATATTATGTATTACTTGATTTTCAAATTTTTCTCTTAATCACACTTCTGTAATTTTTTTTCAATATATATTTTATTTTAATTAATATTACTCCTAGATGTTTATGGTTCTCAATTAAATATTTATTTGTTTTCGGTAAACATTGCTAGTGAGATTGTATGGTTGATACCCTGCTTGTTTTCTTGTCTCAAAATAAATAGGCACAACATAACATTGTATATTATATTAAGCAAACATCAATTTTTATTATGATATTAATGTTAACAAACAATAACTCCTTCAAGCCATTTTGAGTATTTGGTCCAGTTGTGACTTGAGAATTTTTCTTATAAATTCCCTTTTATTCAGTACATTTATAATGTGTAAACCGAGTATATGTTCATAACAAAACAATGTATGAATGAGCCCAACTGCCAGTGAGGTGCTGTGCAAATATTTTTAAGTGATAACGTGACTGGCTACTCATTGTCAACATCCTCCTCACAACCGACACCATATATTTACTCAACCACTGGTCTTATCTACACCTTGCCTGGGATATGACACTTTAAATATAATATAGTTCATATGAAATGGATTTACTATTATACTGTCGCTTCTCCATTACTAAGGGAATTCTGTATATATATTAATAATTATAAGTATATTAGACCCGCAGTGTAAAGTTCATTAAAAACTAATTTATAACACCATCAAATAATATTAAGTCATAACAAAGTGGTTAATTAAAAGGAAGGAAGGTTAACCCCCAATGTCATCTGTTAGCAACTTACATCAAAGTGGACAGTATAAAAATGTTCTCAACCATAACACTCATTATTATATATGTATGCATAATTTTCTTCATGGAAAGCTGATTAAAATACCTCCTTTTACCGTTACATCCACCGCATGTGAAAGTCAACTAAGAAGGGAATAATTAGAAGGAAGGACAACTTTCCATTTAGTTATATCAAGATATGGCGCCAGCTCCTTTTGTAGAGGTCTAATAATCTATCTAAGATATATATAAGTAAATTTTAGTACTAGCTTCCATACTCTGAAATTGTCCAGAGATACTTATCTCAGCTTCAGCAGTTTTCTTCTTCCTACCTCTATGCCTAATTAGAACGATAAAGACAGCACGAATTCTGTTGGAATCGTGGTCAGGTTGTATTTATTTTGACCGTCGTCAATTAAGTGGCAGACGGCCATCCGGTTCGTCGTGGTTAGCATATTAAAAACTACTTAAACTGCACCGCGTAAACGTCTTCTGGCAACAGTGAAAATTGATTAATTATTAATTAGTGAAAAATACATAAAATCAATTGCTGTTCTTATGTTTGCTTTGTTACCGTCGTCTGCCTGTGTTCTGAAATTGCTAATGTACCTGATTTTACAGGACCTGGCGTATCATACCACTACTGTGGTGAGACTAGTTATAGTTAGAAATGGAGTGTATTCGTGTATCGCTAGGAATTTTATTCCTAGATTATTTTCCTTCTTATGGGAAGGGAAATTTTTAAAAGATACTCTACTTCTGTAAGGAAAACAAGGTTATGTGGTATTTATACCCAATGAAATCAACTAGGTCATCTTCAGTACGTTTTGGAAGCTTAGTATCTCCGGAACGCACCGGTGCTTCCTAGCACTAAGCCACTTTCCAGGGAAGGCCGTATACCTATCCAGCACCCTCATTTTTCTACGACGAAAACTTCACCACCTCGTCTGTCTTTGTTTTGGATGATATACACAGCGTCGCGTTATGATCGTTGTTTTAATACATAATTTCATCAGATTCAGCGCCCTTTATACCGGGTTACAGTAATGTTTCCGCAGCACTGTTCGTCGGTAGAAATAGAAACTGCGGAGGTACCTACCTTTTTTTTTCGTGGGGAAATCCTGTATTGGTTACCCTTCCGCTGTCGGGGCATCAGAAGAGTTATGCCGGATTCTTACCGGCTAAAACCCTCACGGTTTCTCATTCATCGCTTTTGGCCGGAACCACGGGAACGCTTTCGCACATTACCGTGGTTCCGACAGCGAGAGGCGTTGATAAAGCCACATCTCGGGGTAGAGCTACTACTCTCTACCCCCTATACAAGTGTTAGGCGGAAGTACCGCACGCACCACTTCGAGGCCTTTCATGTTTGGTGCAAATTACCTCCGAATCCGCCACCATGGCCTCTGTTATGGGAGTTCGAAGGCATAAACCATCTGGAAGGTGGTGCCTACCTAGACGGTCTCCGACAGCAGAGGCCTACCTATCTACCAGCAACAGCTAGCAGTTACCAAATATTAACTGTTTAACTATAGAACTTATAAATTCCTATATAAAGGAACTTTACTATGAAATAATGATTTCGGGAGTTTTTTATCTGTAACCTCTACGAGTTTATTGTCTGAACACCAGTCGGCCGCTGGAGGTGTAGCTACTGTGTAATAAATGCGAATAATTAATCGAATGCGACACGAGTACAGACCTGCGTTTATCGTTTAGTCGGCGGTGTTTGCTCATCATGGTCTTATCAACCATAATGTGAAGTTAAGGAGCGCCGGGCGATAGTCAACGCCTTGTAGATAACATTCACTCCGATAGATTCGAATTAGTGCTCCTCGGGACTTGGGGTTGATTGCTGACATCCGCGATCATCCGCGTAAGTGTCGCCGCGTGTGATCGAGAGGTTTGTTGGAGACGTAAGTGGCTTTATCAGTGCTCCGTTAGCAAGTGTTCAGATTGTTAATAACTTTAATCATCCTGTTAACATGAACGAGGAGAAACCATTAGTGCTGTAAGTTATATTTTATTTCCAAATGCAGTTATATCCGCTTCAACTTCACTTCCGTTGAAATAACATTGATTTCGTTTATGGTTTGAAATTAATTAATTATTCGAGTAATCGCACTTTAGATATGTCTCGTCGCAAATATTCCATTGCTGACAACTGTTTCTCTAAGTGGTAGGAGTTGAATACCATCAGTTAAAAAGAATAGCTGAGGATCGAATTGGTTTTCTCGATCTGATCACTAAACTTCGGGTTTGAACAGGGCATTTAATGAGTATGATGATGTAGTGTATAAATATTGTTACAATTTTAAATTCGTTGAAGCGGTTGAATCCTTAATGGCTAACTGTAGCACTGACCATGAATCTCGGACACGAGGGAACTACCATACAGAGAGACAAGCTACTGAAATTACTAAGCTAACAAGAGGCGCCATTTTGTATCGATGTCAAACGCAGATCAGGTCGTATTTTATAAGGCAGAAGTATCACATGCCGTAGTGTAAATATATTTTTTTATTCTACGGAGCAACAAAACGAGCGAGACGTTCACCTGATGGTAAGCGATACGCCTGTCTATTACAACGTGGCACTAGTTAGGATGGTATATACTGCACCATATTGCGCTCGTCGCCTTTAGACATAGGATGTTAAGTGTCGCCCATAAGTTTCACTACCTACAGCTTCCTTCATACTGGTACACAGTAATATTTGCACACTGCTGTGTATCGGCAGTAAAACTAGTAAAAAATATATGTAGTTGATTTCATACATATATAGGAGATAACCAGAGATTCATTGACCTCTCGCGAGATCTCCGAAACTTATTAGACGTAAGCATTCCAAATTTGGTAGAGATATTGCTTCTGCCGTTTGGAGGTCAGCTAAGAATGGATTTTACAAAATTCCTTTCCCAAAGAGAGCGAAGAGGGTGGGGAACAGTTAGTTAATAATACATGATAACTAGTTTCACCTAATGTGGTGCGCTAAACATGTTTCAAGTTTTTCACCTTTCAAAATTGGGTTACATGTTTACTGGACGATAAGGCACTGTAATTGATTGTACTATTGTGTAACATCACGTCGATTAACCGTACAGTACAGTTAATGTGTAATACGAGTCATTAATTATTCCTTAAGGAGACAACCAGTGCTGGACGTAGGACTCGCACAAAGATCTCCACATCGATCGGTCCTACGCTGCACGCATCCGGCGGCTTCCCGTGACCTTCGTTTGTAGGGATTCATATGTGGGCAATTGGTCTGTTACCCACAACGCTGGTGGGAGCCAGAGCCTCGTTCGTTGATTAGCAGGGTACACCACGAGCAGGTGATGTTGGCTTGGGTCCCGTGAGTTGTTCTGCTGGACCCGTTCTATTCCCATATTACAATGACGAAGGTCAAAAGATGAAAAGAATCATTTGCGTATTGATTATCAGCTAGAAGACCTCCACTGCTCAGCATAGGCATTCCTCAAAGATGAGTCGGTCAGAACCGATTTATTGGTATATACAAAACTGTATAGTTCAGATCAGTTAATAACCCGCTCTTTTGTCAGAAGTACTTCAGTATCGTTTCGATTTTTTCTAATCTCATACTTTATCATGAAGGTGAAAATCTTCAGAAAGTATCCTACTATTGGTGAATAGAAGCCAGTTATGTGGAACTACAGGTTGTAGGCCTCTATTGCCGGAGACCGACTAGGGACCACCGTAGCCCATATTTGCCGCTGAAGAGCTTGCAATCTTTACCGTGTTCCGGTTTTAAGGACGTTGTAGTTATTGAAATTTCTGGGGTAACGTGTCTTAACATATAAAGCGATGCGCACAATGTGCTGTTTCCATCCTAACTAGCACTAGGTTATATTACTTACCATCAGGTGAACGTCCCTCATGTCTTGTCATCATAATTTGGTTAATACTTATATATACATATATATTACTCGTGTTGTAAAAGTGCAAAGTTTTATATGTAAATGACCACCCAAATTATGAGAAGGAGCACCGGAAGTAGCGTTTCAATGCAAATTGGACCTGCTTCAAGGTCAACGATGCATTGACTGCAATTGTTCTAATGGCGGTGCTTATGGAATCATCGTGCAGGTTGTAATGGCAATAGGAATACATCATCACCATGATTCTTTTATAGGCTACAGTCAGCAGACAAGCATATTGAGAAGAAAGCTAAATAAATAATATAAATATATATATATATATATATATATATAGCTATGTCTCATAAATATTACAGTTAAACGAAATTCAAAAGGCACGGCATCGATTGCTTCTTAAAAGCGGAAGTACTGCGTTGCTGTGATGCTGGACTGCTTGAAAAGTGTTTCCACAACGAGGTCAGATTATAAAAAAAAAACAACCTATTATGACCGCAACGGAACTGAAAAGCTATTAAGCTTTGTTAATGATCGGAACTGAATTCGTTTTGTGTCAACTGTAGAGTAACATTTTCAAGGTGACGAGCTCCACTTGGTGATGGTGTATAAATTCTGGGTTGTTTATTAAGAATACTTGCGATTGTGTATTATCAATACTACTAGATTATACGTTATCTGTTATTATTATCGATATATATTTTTAATATATGTAATAACACGTGATGTCCAAGTCAATGGTGCTCAAGTTTGGACAGTTCTGAAACCTATGACCATATTACATCATACTTAAAATCCAAGTTCATTCATTCGTTTCATTAACACCCTATGACTCCAAGATGGGGCAAAGGATGTCCACAGTGTCTCGCGTCCTCCTTCCATCGCGTTCGGTCTTAGGCTTCACCCTTAATCTCATTCCACATTTTCCCGATTATCTTCTCCACGTGTGTTTGCAACGACCACGTTTGTGTTTTCCTTACAGATTCCAATCAAGCGCCTGCTTGACAATATAGTTGGGATCTCTTCCTGGAGTATGGCCAGTCCACTTTCATTCGCGACGTCTGATTTGTAAATCGATTGGACCACACGGGTCGGAAACGTGCGATGGTCGCCCGAGCCCTGGCAATACGTGAAGTGATGTCCTCTTCAGCACCTCCAGTCTCTGACAGGACACTCCCGAGGCACGTGAATCGGACGTCTCTCTTTTTAATATTTCAACGCTCGTGTGCACGTAATCTCGGGTGCAGCCGGTAGTTAATGGTTATCAATTTACAACGCGTTATGATAACCACTTCGGCCGCCGTAAAAGCTGATAACGCACCACATCATTCACTTATGTCTAAATTAACAAGTGCTCGCACAGCACAGATATAATAGAGAGATGATGAAGTATTAATATCGAAGAGGTAGGGGGAGAGAGAGTGAACCCTGTAGTATCGGACTAGTAAGAATAGGACTAAGGTAAACCCTGCCTGTCGTAGAAGGCTACTGAATGGGTGTAGGAGTTTCGCGGGCTTTGAGGATGGGGAGGGACCCTTATCGCTCAACAAGCGGACTTGCGTGGGACAGCGTATGGCTCAGCGATGGTGCCTAGGAGGGTTAGGCTCCTCCTCAGAGACGTGTTACCACAAAGTGTAGAGAGGCACCGGTGCGTTCTATACCAGATACCAGGGCTTCTCCGAATGTACTGATGTAGACCACCGAGGGGGTTTTAGTGAGTAAGAATCTCACATAACCCTTACTTCTCCCCAGAAGCAGAGTATCTTTCGAAGATTCCCCCCGAAACAAATTATTCATTCACTAGTGGCAGTGCCGGAGACCGTAAAGGGAACACTTCAGCTTTTGTTTCCGCCGCCAAACAGTAGTGTGCAAACATTGCTGTGATCCGGTTTGAAGGGCGCTGTAGCTAGATATGTCAGAACTACAAAAATAAATTGTTGCCGATTACAATCAATGCATCTTTTGGTTTATATTCACTTTACTACATTATTCTCCTTTCATAATCTAGATGTAAATATTAAATTGGAACTTGAGCGAACTGATCCAAAATAACAGAGCTGATGACCAATAATGTTGATGTATCTATACTTTTAATTATTATTATTTCGCCTCAATTTGTTCTACTGTTTTATACTGTGTCAGTGGACAAGCGCCCGATTTCCTTATCAACGCATGTAGTGTTGATAAGACTGTAAAAATATTACGGTAGTCTTATCTGATAGTGGTGGACTGTTGATTTTTTTTTATATATATATAGTTGACTGACCGCACCTCGACGCTCCCTTGTTTAAACTACTCCGGAAACAGGAAAACACTTTTTTTTTATTTTTCAAGTTTCTACAGAAAATCAACTCTGTAACTTTTGATGGAGCTGTGTCCCGGTTCAAATGTAACATAGTTGAGAAAGGGATAGGAATAGAATGTTCACTTAATAATGAGTGTGAAGCTCTATACATTACAATGTGTTGCTCTTTAGGATATTTACACAACACCGAATTCGTCAACCCCCACCGATACGTAAAATGTATAATTTTAAGTGGATATTAAGGCGGTAGTTACTCTATTTTCTTAGTATGTCTATTGTTTAAATTATTTATAATAATAATAATAGAAATACAAAGAAATAAACTTTTCTTTGTATTTAACAAATGTACAATAATTGAGTTTCATCATCATCATCATCATCAGCCAAAAATTGTCCAGTCTCATCGATCGATCTTACGCTACCTGCATCGCCGGGCACCAGGAGCCGTCGTTTGTAGGGGTTCATTGGGGGGACTTGGGTCATTTCCCACCACGACGGCCCAACCCAATGTGGGTTGGTGGGAGCCAGAGCCTCGTTTGTTGACTAGAAGGATGCACCACGTGCCGGTTGGGTATGCTTGGGTCCTATGAGTCGTTGTGCGGGATCGATTACAATTATATACCCGTCTGAGAAACGCATTGGAATAACGGGGCTGTCACTTCAGTGGACAGTAAAAGGCGACTAAATCAACAAAATATTATCGCACTAAAATTAAAGAAAAAAAAATGAATAATTTCCATTAGTGTTCAGCTAGGAGATAATGTTTATGTAATATAATTTCAATGATGTAACTCTCCTTATGTGTTGCGAGTGCGTCTTATCTCCGGAGTGGAGTCACATTCCGATCTCCCGTCTGCTTGTTTGCAAACAATGCTAACAATAGTTATTGATGTTATTAATTACTATTATTTTTTTTGTTATTTATATTAATCGATATATAGTATAAGTATACATTCATGTTTTGTGACCTGCGTGATTGTCTCCAGTAAGCGTTATCGCTTTCAGTAGTGTTAGTTTCTTTATTAATACTCGCTGTTTGAATTGTCTTCACCCTTAGTGTTAATTGTTAAAATATTACAACCCTCACTTCCATCATGGTAAATTAGGTCTATTGTGGAAGACTATCTAGATCATCGGCCAAAGTCATGGCCTGCAGAAATATGTTGAATATATAATCATCATGTAATTTTTTTTAAAATACATAGAAACGATTCAATTGATAATAATACGTTTTATTATTGTTTATTGATAAAGATTTTATAATTTAGTAACAATTAATCTATATTTATACACAAGCTACAGCGCCCTTCAAACGAGAACACAGTATTGTTTGAACACTGCTGTTTCTCAACTGCAATAGGAGCTGCGATGGTACCTACCTACCAGCAGTCTAATCTGTATAAGTCAAGTATAATGAAAAAGGGGTGCAAGGGTTTCCGCACAACTCACGAGACCCTTTTTTTGTTTAACGTGGGGGAAACGCTTGCGCATACCCATCCTCGCGGGGGCAAGGACAGGTTATGTCGGACTTGCACTGACTAAAACTTCCACGATGTTCCGGCTCGTCGCTTTAAGGCGGGGTCACGAGAACGCTTCCGCACACATCCGCGACCCTACCAGTGCTGGCCGCAGAACACAGCCCCACCTCTGGAGGGAGGGTAAAAACTCTCCCTTTCCACCTTTGTAGGGGTACGCCGAAACACATCGCGCCCCCTCTTTGGCTCACGGCCCGAATGGCTCCAATCCCCCCATACGAATCCCTACACGTTGTGAGAATCTTTGGTCGAGGCCTATATCAAGCAGTGGGCGTCTATCGGCTCATGACGATGAATAAAAAGTAACAATATTTTTTATATCCTTTCTCCTTCAGTCAGTTGTGGTGAAACATTCACAATGGTGTTACCCACACTCTTTTACTTACGAGCTAAACTTAATTTCTAAAAGCCCTCAAGAGATGATGAAACAGCATGCGATTGAAGGCCGGGTAACATATGAAACGTAATTTGTTTGATCAGCATTCGAAGGCATAGAAAAAATCTAGATAAAACCTAGGTATTTATGAGAGGCACTCAAAAGCTCAGACACCGCTCGAGTGGTGGACTTTAACGGTCAAACGTTGTTCACCACACTCGGCGGGTAGTTGTGACGGTCGCGCTGTAATCGAAGGTGACCATCGGACACGTCAAATGCAGTGAGTAGAGATTTATTGGAGGTATTTTTTTTTATTTCACTTAACGATGAGACGGGCCTGTCGTTCACTTAATGTTAAGCAAACCAGCCTTTATAGCCATAAACAAGGTCTCAAGTTAGGACGATATACACTACGGCATATACATTCATTTCTTTAGACACATCATCATCATCAACCTACCCCAAAGATCTCCACATACAGTCAGTATGACCTCCGGTACCGCTGGGCACTAGGGGCTGTCGTATGTAGGGGTTCATGTGGGAGGATTGGGTGTAAGGGGTTCCGCACAACAAGTCACGGGACCCAAGCCAACCTCACCTGCTCGTGGTGCATCCTGCTAATCAACAGACGAGGCTCTGGCGCCCGCCAACTCACATTGGGTCAGCATAATTACAACGCCCTTCGAATCGGAACAGTAATGTTTGCACACTTCTATTTGGCAGTGGTACCTACCTAGACTGTCTCCGGACGATAGGTCTCAATAGTATGACCTAGCTTTGTTTGACGTAGGGCTTAAAGTTAAATATTTTGTAAACACTGTACCCGAGTAAGAGTTGTATGAGTATTCTACTTACACATCAGTGCCTAGTAATGACGCGGATCAGAAAGACTGCCAACCTACCCCTTATTACTGCTAACTAGTAGTCAGCAAATATAACTGTGTATATGTTAAACGATATTTTTATTTATCTATAGTTTTGGTCTCAAAGTGAATGGAGCAGTGCCATGGACAAATGTTAAAACTGCTGTACACTTGCGATCAAATTAAAGGACCAAACATTTTGCTTTGTTATAAAAGAAAATATATTATTATAAAAGTTATTATTGTAACGGTATTAACGATTATACAGAAACTCAAAGTACTTGCTCAGGTAAAATTTAAAAAAAAATGATATGTACAATACACATTTTATTCACACCTGAGTAATTAGTACATCACCATATTTTTTCTGTTGAATTTTTTGTATGCGAAAAAACTTTATGAAGATATTTTTGTGTTAAAGAAAAGAAATATTATATTTCTTATAATTATGATTCATAACCGTTAAACTCCAAGTAAGATGTTTACACAACACCGCAGTGCGCTGATCGCATCATCATCAGCCGATAGACGTCCACTGCTGGGTATAGGCCTTCCTCAAAGGTTCCCACCTCGATCGAGTAGGGATTTATATACACTGGCCCAACGCCGGTTGGTGGGAGTCAGTGCTTCGTCTGTTGATTGTGGTGCACCACCAGCAGGTGGAGTTGCCTTGGATCCCGTGACTTGTTCATCGGGAACCCTTACAGTGCTGATCGCATTAGAACATAAAATGGCATATATCATTATTTAACTACAGCGCCTCTGATCGGAATACAGTAATAATTGTTTGTTACTGTTCAGCGGTATAACCATTGTGGTGGTACCGCTGTCCTGAAAAGGCTATGTTCAATACTTCCTGAAGTGGAACATCCGTTGGGACGGCGTCAATTAGATATGGTGAATCGGAAGAGAGTAAGAGAAAGAAACAACTGGTTAATTTATTTACATGGTTTAGGATGTAAGAGAATGAGATGAAAAGGGTTTCTATATATATTACCTCATCCACTGCCTCTTTTTTGTGCTATGGTCATCACGGTCAGACGGATTCTGAAGATCACGGAGACTAGTCTCTGCTGTGTATATGTAGAGTAAAGAGAAAGAATCTTTGAAAACTTTAGTCCATCATATAACTCTACTTCTCTCTCATTGGTTTTTCATACTACAATTAATAAAAAACTTGTCCAACAATCTTTTTCTCTTTCCCTCTGTCTTTCACTGTCTCTCATTTTCTCTCTCTCTCTCTCTCTCTCTCTCTCTTTGTTTTCACGAGACGAGCGGGACGTTCATCTGATGGTATAGATACGCCTGTCCATAACCACCTGCTAGTCAGAATAGTATACACTGCACTACAAAATGTTGAAGCTCGGCTCCCCAGTAATTACACTAGCTACCACGCCCTTCAAACCGGAATATAGTGACGTTTGCATACTACTGTTTATCGGCTGCCTACACAGTGTATTCATCTCATTCGAAATCATTAGAAATGATCCAGAATACTAAGTTTCACTTCTAAACATGCCTCAAATGATTTAAAACTATTTTAAGAACAATGAAAACACTTATTATTAAGTGAACGTACTTGTCAACATCACTTAATGCACACTTGAATATATATAAATCTGTTATCGATTTGTATTTGATACAAAAAAATCGATGTCGGTGAAGATATAACAAGGACTTTAAAGCGATAAGATATATACACTATGTCAGAAGACGACTGGAGTACTGTACTTAGGAGTCGGCTTTTGACATAAAGTTACTGTTCAGTCGCAGGTTCGATTCCGTCTTTCGTTATCATGAGGAAATCTTATTATAAAGGAATTGATTAGTAATATTCTAGGTAAGTCAATATTACCTATCATAAGCATTTTTTTTTTTTTTTGGTTTCGGGTGCAATCTTCCAAAGATATCCTGTTTCTGGGAGGAAAGGATTATGTGAGATTCTTACTCACTAAAACCCAATCGGTGGTCTGCATCAGCGCATTTGGAGAGGCTTCGGGATCTCTTATAGAATGCACCGATGCCCCTCTACACTTTGTGGTAACACGTCTCTGAGGAGGAGCCTATCCCTCCTAGGCACCATCGCTGAGCCATACGCTGTCCCACGCAGGTTCGCTTGTTGAGCGATAAGGGTCCCCATCCTCAAAGCCCGCGAAACTCCTACACCCTTTCAGTCGCCTTCTACAACAGGCAGGGCTTACCTTAATCCTGTTCTGACTAGCCGGAGACTACAGAGTAGTGCCTAGCATAACCTAGTTAACCTACCCACTCCTGTTTTCTGAAGTTAAACGCTTGAAAGTCATCTGATACTGGGCTCGTGGACCCTGTTTCGATGGCTTGTTAAAAGCCAACCTCACGCGGGGTCCCCAGACGGTCACCCATCCAAATACTGACCGCGCCCGGCGTTGCTTAACTGCGGTGATTTGACGAGTATATTCAACGTGGTATGTACCTTGGCATAACGTACCCACTGCTGGTACTGGGACTCTTCTCTCACAAAGGAAGAGTCGTGATCATTTATCTATCATCATGATCTTGGAACATGCCATTTCGTTCTGACAATAATATTATTAAATATCGTTTTAAAAAAATTATATTAGCAGTCGGTACATCCCAATGCTAATATGGCAGGGTTAGAATACGAGCGTGGTGATTCTAGCATGCAGCTTCAGAAAATCTCGACCATCAACCAAACTCCACATACAGCATCAGAATTGAACTGGGGACCTTTGCGTTACAAGACAATCGTATAACCGTTACTGCGCCGATGCTCCGTACTACACACAGGTTTAAAAATGTGGTATTAGTAATAGGTCTCTGCTGGAGACCGTAAATCTAGGTACCATTATTATTAGGAGTCGTGTGCACACGTTACTATGTTGCGGTTTGAAGGGCGCTGTAGCTAGTAAAATCATATATGTAATGAGACTTTATTGTCTCAAAGCGACGAGCATAATGTGGTGCATTATATACTAAGTAGCGTCATGTAATGGGCAAGGGTATCACTTAACATCAAGTGAATATCTCACACGTCTCGAATTAAAGTAAATACGTATATAGATATTAGTATGTTCTCGTATTGTAAAGTTTCGGAAGTCAACGACCTCCTATGTTCCGGATGTAATACAATGGCATCGGATCTTAAGTTAACCGGATTATGTTAATCGCGACGTATTGTATATATCTAACGGGTACTTCGTCATGCTGTTTATAAAAAAAAATGTACCAGATACTGTTATGACGGGTACGTTACAGTTACTGTTTTTTTTTTGTATTGTTCTAGATTGTTCTATTCCATCTCTATATAAAAGTCGTTTGTATTGGGTACCTTATATGAGATCATACACATGTGGTACATATATATATATATATATATATATATGTATATGTATAAATGTATATGCATATATATTTAATGTAATTAAGCGACGAGACGAGCGGCACATTCACCTAATGTTAAGTGATTCCCCTGCCCATAAAAATATGGCGCTAGTTAAGATGGTATACACTACACCACATTGCGCTCGCCGCCTGAGATGTAAGATGCTAAGTCTTGTTATCACAGTAATTATATTAGCTACAGAGCCCTTCAAACCGGAACACAGTAATGTTCACACAGTACTGTGTGTCGGCTGCTATAGGCGCTGCGGTGGTGCCTACTTGGACGGTATGCGGCAACAGAGACCTACTATCAGTATATACAATGCAAAAGGGTTTCCTTTTTTCGCCAATCACGTAAAAACTAGTGAACGTATTGAAATGGGAATGGCATTCGACGCGGAATGACTTGTAGAAGGTTACAGGATATTTATTATATGAATTTCATAGATCCTTCATCATTTTATATCCATTTAACTTTTATAAACCTTTTTATTTCGTATTGTTTATGCGGTTGCTATAGAGTCATTTGCTGTCTAATTCTGTATTACGATCAGTAAAGCGGGCGCGGAACAGGTAGTAAATATATGTATACATATATACATATGCTGAATCGATGATCTGGTGAAGGTCGCGATAAAAAGCTGGATGCAGATAGCGCAGGATCGATCGATGTGGAGGTCTTATGGAGAGGCTTTTTTTATTAATGTAGTATAAATGCCTTCGCATCCCCATCCTCGCGGGAGCAAGGACAGGTAATGTCGGACTTGCACCGAATAAAACCCCCACGATGTTCCGCCTCGTCGATTCATGGCGGGGTCACGGGAATGCTCTCGCACACATCCGCGACCTCGACAGCGCCGGGCGCAAAACTCAGCCCCAACTCGGGAGGGAGGAAGGAATCCCCCCTTTTCACTTCTGCCGGGGCTTGTCGGAATACAAAGCGCGCCCGTTGCTCTGCCTCTTGCAGTCACGTGGGCAACGGATTCCCTCCAATCCGTCACCCAGAGGTTATGGGAGCCAAGAGAGCAAACTCTCCCGACTCCCTGCGGCGGATCCGATCTTGGGTTCCGCCGCCACCCGTTATACAGCAGCGGAGGAGAGGGAGAGCGGCGGAACGCAACACCGACACTCCTCTCCCTACACGACTCCACTTCGGCTGCAAAGTGCAGTATAAAGTCGCCTCTGCTGCCCACCGGCACGTATCCGAGGTGAACTCACGGATCTTCGGAGCTCTAACCTGGAGCAGCCGCCTCGGGCCGGCCGGGTAGGTTCCTCTTCGCTTCACTGTGAGCAACCCAGCCACGGTTACTGAGCCCCTCCGCCACGACAAGGCGGGAACCTGTTGGAGGGTTGGGTGAGGCCTATGTCCAGCTGTGGACACGTTCGTCGGATGATGATGATACTGGACCGTCTAGGCACTTACTTAAACGGTCTCTGGCAACAGAGACCTACCACCAGGACACAATTTCAGTCAGCAGTAAAGTCATTGCGATGGACTTGAAGGGAGATAGTGAAGTCAAGATGTCCTCTAGTTCAAACCTTGTGACATAATGAAGATAAGATTACACTAAGATATAATGATTTTTTTTTCAAAATCCTTGAATATAAAAAAAACCAACGATTAATCTATACCGTTATCATACTACGTGAATTTTCTCGTCGTTTTATGTTTATAAATGTACTTAAGTCATTACTTTGCTAGACAAACAGAACGATTTAGTCGCTTAGTCATATAACTATGCACGTTACGTACACAGTCTACCTTACTTATCATCACTATTTATTTTTAAAAAAATCTATTTTAAGACGACTTCCGTTTCATCTGCTGATAGAGTAAATTTTTTTTATTTACAATAGTGTATTAAAAATAAATAGTTTTATAATAATACAGCGCCCTTCGAACCTGAACACAGTAATGTTTGTACACAACTGTTTATCGTCAGAAATAGGAGCAGCGGTGGTACCTACCTAGGTAGTCTCCGGCAGCAGAGACCTACCACCACTTGTTTAAGTGGAATCGGCAACAATATGATGCACGTCAAAATATCAAGAGCAATGTGATGCTGTGTGGAACATCTTAATTAGTCACTGATTATAGGCAAACGTATCCTAACCACCAAGTAAACGTCCTATACCTTTAGTAGCTTTCTCCGGAAGTTGAACTCTTCGAATTGATTCTCTAATTCTCTCGTCTCCAGTTACAAAGATGGCAAGGCGACGTACGGCACAGAGAGTCCGGCGCGTGGGAGAAGGGTCATCTTCTGTGTGCACGGGAATCCATCCACGGGCTGCTGCGCTGTCATAGAGACGAGTGATACTGACCGCGGAGACCAGCACAACGGGAGCATGTCCGAAGTAGAAAGTTAGTATACAGACTCACACAAACCTGTCTAAACAACTTTAGTTTTTATAACAAAAAATTTGCTTTGGACAAAGGTATATTGGCTGCTGACAAAAATGTGATTATATTCAGAATATTTATATAATGATTTTTTTTTATTTCACTACTTTATGAGCGGAATGTTCATCTGATGGTAAGTGATACGCTGATAGTGATAGTGACACACCACAATGCATTGGGTTCCTCGGGTTGAGATATAAGATGTTTAGTCTCACTACTTCAGTAATTTTACTAGCCACAGCGCCCTTCAAACCGGAACACAGTAATGTATGCACAGTACATTATATTATGAAAAACAACTAAGACAATTGAAATGAAGAAGGAGCACTATATCAGTGAAAGCTAATTGAGAACCTAGATCCCTTTGTTAGTGTTAGTGTTCAATTTAATAAACACCTTCAGTTTACTAAATACCTATAGTCGCATACAGATATTTCTACTGCCGAGTAGTAAGGTGTAAAGTTGACTGTGGTCCGGCTTGAAGGCCTCTAAATTAATGGCGACAATAAAACTTAACAAGGCGACGAAGGCAACGTCTGAATGAATAATCATCACCACCACCACCACCACCACGTTGTTATAAGATCAATTACTACGAGATGAACTTACATACATTGTAGTGTATTATTCTTAACTTTGTTACGTGGTATATTTAAATGATTAACTTGGAAGATCACGCCGCTGGCAACCATGGAGTGGATGAATCTTTAATGTCATGGTTGTTCAAAGGTTGAAGCATCTGCCTTTCACTAACAGTACATAAGTTATCATATACACGTAAAATATATATGTAAATGGAATATATATATATATAAATATATTCGGTAATAGATATACCCTTTAAACTTATCTTAATATAACATAAACATACCAGTCACAGGACCTATCGGTGTGAAGATTCTTGAGGCTCATGTTCAGCTGTTGGGCTTATTCTTTCAGCTGATGATACAACTGGTCTAAAATATATATATATATATTTCATGAAGACTATTTATTTTATCTATATACTTCTTCTATCTATATACTTTATCGAAATTTGTCATCGCGTCGGCATCGCATAAATACACCATTAAACAGTTGTGATGACGTCAAGTTGTATGTACCATTCAAATTATACAGAAAAAAATAAGTATAAACTTGTTGAACTGTCTGTACAGTTAAGTTATTGTATAATAAAAGTCTAAACACTTAATATATTACTATGTCGACAGAGCATTGTCACCGTTCGAGGAATGAGGACATAGACAAGCGAGCGAGGAGGAAACTAATCATAGCCAGCGTGCTCTGCGTTATATTCATGATCGGCGAAATTGTGGGTGAGTAATCAATTAATTAATAAAAAAAAAAAAACGTATTAACAATATGTAATCTGCTCCACGTTCCCACTGCTGGGATTGAGGTCTTTCGCTCACACGAATACAGCCAGAGCCAAATTCCACCGCGCTCCACGAATGCGATATGTTATATGTCCTCGGAAGCTGTTAATCAGAAATGATGGTCACGATGGATAGGATGCCTTGGTTTAATCCAGAATACAAATGACGACTCCTATGTTCATAAATAACAAATATATCCTCATGTGTGAAAGATACGAACGGATATATCTCCAATGCCATTCAAACCTCGGCGTTATGAGATGACTGTGAAGGGAAGAATTACTTGTGACAGTTTAACCAATACACAGTGCTGGCCAACCATACCGAAGTTCTTTCAGCGCATCATCACGTTCACCTGATTGTAAGTGTTGGAACAACGGCGCTAGTTAATTTGACAATGCACACAAAGGTTGCGGTGGTAAATGGTGAAAATATACCATCACTAAAATTGTAGTGACTACATCATGAACTCTCTTTTGGACAAATATATAAGCAAAGAGAATAAGAGAACATTCGGAGTAGTCTCTTATGGAGAAGAGGTTTAATGGAAACATAATCGATTATAGCATAAATCAAATGAATTATGAATTGTTAATAATCGATTATTATAATTCGATTTAAAACAATGTAGCTTTAATAATTTGAAATTATAATTTATGCGCTTTCTATTGTTTACTTAATTTACTGATAAATTTCATATAAATTCGTATGATAACTAATTAACTATACATTACTAATGCGCAGTTAAAAAAACTATATATTACTAATGCGCAGTTAAAAAAAATGTCAAATTAGTTTACATATAGCATGATTTGAACTATACTGTACTCTTCGCTTTGAGATTGAAAATGTTGATGTATCGTTGCTACAGTAATTTCACTAGCAACAGCGCCCTTCAACCCGGAATGTAACGTTTGTAAACTACTATTTGGTTTTTTTCTTTGTGATTTAGCAAACAATAAAAACTTGCATGCTTTTTCCAGGTGGTTACATCTCCAACAGTCTAGCGATAGCGACGGACGCCGCCCACCTCCTCACGGACTTCGCCAGCTTCATGATCTCGCTGTTCTCGCTGTGGGTCGCGAGCCGTCCGGCCACGAGGCGGTGAGGATTCTTCTCTATCTACTGATGTCCTCTATTTTATCTGCTGTTATGTAACAAAAGAGTGCTCACTTAGAATACCCCAGCGTTCATACGTTGGCAGCAGGAAGACAGAAATGCTGTCAATATAGGATGATAGCTAGTCATCACATCACAGAAACATCCATCACATATACCCTGGAATCAGTCCTATGCATCACTATGCAACTAGTCCTATCTTTGTTTCTGCAACTAAAGAGCAGTGGGCAAACATTACTGTGTTCTGGTTTGAAGGGCTGTAATTAGTGTAATTAATGGGGTAAGGAGACTAAATATCTTATGTTTCAAGGCGACGAGCGCTATATGTTACAGTATATACCACCCTAACTAGTGTTACGAGGTTGTGGACAGTCATGTTTCACTCACCATCAGGTGTACCTCCTCGCTTGGTTGAATGATATCAACGTAAGAATTAAATTACTCATGTCTGTCTGTTTGTCTATCAGGATGTCATTCGGCTGGTACCGCGCGGAGGTTATCGGCGCGCTGACTTCAGTTCTGCTCATCTGGGTGGTGACCGGCGTTCTGGTGTACATGGCGGTGCAGCGAGTCATTACGAACACCTTCGAGATCGACGCAACCGTTATGCTGATCACCTCCGCGATCGGCGTAGCAGTCAACCTCGTGTAAGTCAACAGCGCTGCTAAGAATCCACGTAATGCAGTAATTAGCCACTGATCCAGAAAGAGTTTTTTGTACTTTCTGTGAATGATGCTAGGGGGATAATAGGGGACGGGAAATAAGATCTATCCGGCCCAATAGTCAACCTCACCTCACCTGCCCGAGGTATCCCTGCTGGATAACGGATGAGGCTCTGGCGACCGAGCAATAGCGGTATAACCATACACCCTGCCAGGGAAATGGCTGGACGAAGCTTCAGCAGCCTTAAGAGTAACAGGAAACCATTGCACATTATACCCTTGTATTTAGAATGAAAAAGTCCAGTAATAACAAGGCCCCTAGTGCCGCCCGCCCTCTCTTAAGAGACAAAAGGATTGTACCATGCTGATCGTCAACCTTCACTAGTTGCAGAGGCACTTTAAGAAGAAGAAGAATGATGCTTTATCCTAACTCCCGAACCGTTGTACAGATCACGATCTTAGTTAAAATCGAATCAAAGACCAAAATCTAGTTTCCATTTGGACCTGTGCTTTGAACTCTATTTGAATAAATTAATTTCGGTTTTTCAAGTTAGGATCCATGTCCATAGCTAGAAAACCGTTATGAAATATTGTTAACGATGTCTCCATATTTATGTTCCAGCATGGGCCTCACACTGCATCAGCACGGGCACAGCCACGGCGGCGGCAGTCACGGCCACTCGCATGGCGGTAACAACCCAGTCCTCAACAACAGAGTACGCATAAATTAAATATATATACTTACATTTGTTTATTAACGCTTCTAAAAGTTAAAATATTTTTAAAGCGTTAGAAGAGACCAAGAGGCGCATGATCGCCCTGGTCTATAGCTAGGAGATGGGATAGGAAGAGAGGGAGTTGGAATAGGCAAGGACTGCAGCCAAAGCAACTGGCTCAATTACCAACTAGCAACGTACAAGGACTAAGAAAAAAAACATGACACGTTAAAAGAATAGGCTCACAGAAGAGAGGTACTCACAGAACCCATTAAGGGGAAAAAAGCCCTGTTAAACGCGAACTGGGAGCAGCATGTTCAGTTCAAAGTGAAATGCCTTTTCTTAAATAGATAACAAGTTGTATTCCTTTGTTCACGAAAAGAGGCAAATAAATTTGAAGCGTAGTTTTTTTTTCTGCAAGGCGACGAGACGAGCTGGACAATCACTCGATGGTGAGTGATACGCCCGCCCCATAAGAATGTGGCGCTTGTTAGGGTGTTATACATGGCACCACATTATGCTCGTCGCCTTAAGACATAAGATGTTATGTTCGTTATTTCACTGACTACAGAGACCTTCAAACCGGAATATAATAATATTTGCTCATTAATGTTTGGGGGTAGAAATAGAAATAATTAGTATTTATTTAATAGTAATACGATGTCTCGGTAACCGTACAGGAGCGCGTCACAGACTCCGACGCGGAGAGCTCGTCGTCACACGCGGCGCACGCGCACGCGCACGCGGAGAACATCAACGTACGCGCCGCATTCATACACGTGCTCGGCGACTTCCTGCAGAGCTTCGGCGTGCTCGTCGCCGCACTGGTCATATACTTCAAGGTACAACTCTACATACAGTTTCACTTATGCACCAGAAATAAACACTGAGGTGAAGAAACGAGCTGGATGTTAACCCTTATGGTAAGTGTTATGCCTGCACAATATCGCGGCTCTGGTTAGGATAATGCACACAGCAGCACATCGCTCTGGTCTCCTTGATACATAAGCTGTTTTCATGCTTGCACCCCACTTTACTGCAAAAATAGGTCTATGACGGTACCTACCTATACATAGAGGTACGTAATTTTCGCAAAAAAAAATCACCAATTTCGCATTTATTATTTTTTAAAATTGCAAATTTCGCATTTATTTCGCATTTATTATTTAAACACAAAAAATTAATTTAATTAGATTAATACGGATAAAAAAAACCATTTGTTATGTTTATTGTGTGATATGGAACTAAAGTTCAACAAAATACACGATATTAGTACAAATTTTTAATGTAAATTTTTTAATTAATTAAAGGACAACATTGTAGAAATTTCGACATTTGACTCTTTAAGAGTCGTTCTTCGGTCAGTAACCACGACATTATAGATGCTAAAAAAGCGTTCAGCGTCCACACTGTTGGTTGGACTCCAAATACTCTGTAAAGCTGCTTCAGCAAAAGACGGAAAGTTGAATTTTACAGCTAACAATATGTCCTTTACATTGGGAATTTCATTCAAAGAAATAGATCTCCTAATTAATCTATGAAAATTCGAATAACCATCAATAAGTTCATTTTGGGGAATTCCGTGAAAAAAAGGGATTTTTGAAAAGCTGTCTAACAATACACTTATATTTAATGTAGATGAACTTACAGCCACAGATGGGGAAAATAATTGAGCTATGTTAAAGAAAGCCTCGTTTGTCTTGTTCAATTTCATGTGCTTAGAGAGTTTATTAAAACTTTTTTCACTTGCTGATCTTAGCATGTTTTTCATGCATTCTCCATTTTCTTCATCATTATTCAGGCATAAAGAAGTCTTTTCATCAAAATATCCTTGACGTTGTCGTTCAAGCGATGATTCCAAGTCCTCTAATTTGTTCCATAGAAGATGTGCAAATGGATACTTCACCCCTTCTAACTCATCAATCAAATTCATAATTTTAGGACAGAACTCAGAAATAAAAGTCATTTGAATTTTTAGTTTTTGTTTAAATTTTGGTTCAAAGCAACATTCCTTCAAAAATAAAACACTTGAATTTGGATTCTCTAGTTCATAACTACACGGTCACAAATAAACATTAATCGCACGCAACAACCACAAATATAACGGTGTGAAACAAGTAAGGTAGATTTGAAAACTTTCGTTCTATCAGCTTTTTTAGTGTTTGAAACAATGAGTCGATTGCTACGTCTGAATCAACTTCACTCAAGTTCAATACAAGCGAGTTGTAACTTCGATATACAAAATAATTTTGTTTCATCATACAAAAATCATTAAATTTTTGACATTTATGGTGAATTTCGCATTTATTCTAATTTATGGTGAATTTCGCATTTATTCGCATTTATGGTTAAATTTCGCATTTATTCGCATCTATTTCGTAAATACGAAAATTACGTGCCCCTACCTATACAGTCTCCGAAAGATGAACCCTACCACCTAGCTGCACTAACATTTAGATATGAAGCTTTCCACATGTAATGTGTCCAAATGTTCACAGCAGTACCATCAGATTCGATAACTGTACCTTAATCCTTAACAGTAACTTTATCCTCTAATGTCATTATTGAATTGAACCATTTCAGCCGGAATGGAATCTGGTGGACCCGATCTGCACGTTCCTGTTCTCCGTACTTGTACTGATAACAACCTTCAACATCATCAAGGACACACTGCTAGTGCTTATGGAGGGATCGCCGCGAGGCGTAGACTTTCAGGTAACGCAGAGTAGAAATGTTGAAATCCTTCATAACTACAACAGAACAGACACTCCGTCTAGAGGTAAGGTTAGAATAACTCCATCCCCAATTAACCTTCGAGCTGTTGTAAAGAATGAATGAGAGGAAATGACTCCAGTAAAAAAAAGCAGCAATTTATCACAACTTTACACGTACAAGCAGATAGTTCACGTGATAATGAGTGATATTACTCTAGTTAGAATTATAAACGATGCACTCCATTGTGCATGTCGCATTTCTACATCGTGCTGTACCTATCCAAGATATCTTCAGCTACGGCGACAAAACTACCTCTACTAAAATTTAAAGAGTTGATAAAATTGATAACATCATTATCAGCCGACAGGACATTCACTGCTGGACATGGGCTCCCTCAAAGATCTCCACATCGATCGATCCTGCGCTGCCCGTATCCAACTGCTACAATGAAATTGTATAATTCATTCCAACCTACATATTATTCTAATATATTTCCTGTTTCGTAACAGTTCCTCTACATTTATTCAATTGGTCATTTAATCATTGATTCAACCTCCAGGAGGTCGCCAACACGTTCCTGTCGCTGCCCGGCGTGGTGCGCATCCACAACCTGCGCATGTGGGCGCTCTCCCTCGACAAGACCGCCCTTTCCGCTCATCTCGCCATACGTACGCATTGTTTTTATTTTATACTACCTCATATAGGATGTTATACGTGTAAATATGTTAGGATGTTATATGTGTAAATATGATAGTATGTCTATACTGCTATTGTAAGGTAAGGACACTATAGATAGTTCAGCATCATCATCTTCAACTGACAGACATCCGCTGTTGGACATAGGCCTCCCCCAAAGATCTCCACATCGTTTGTTGAAGTTCATTGAGGGGAATAGGATCGGTAACCCACCACGCTGACCCAGTGCAGGTTGGTGGGTGGTCAGAACTTCGTTTGTTATTCAGCAGCGTGCACCCTCAGGTTTAGGTGAGGTTGAGACCTTTACACCCATAGACAGTTGAAAGGCAGTAACAATTTAAATTTAAAATTTTCAAAATTTTTTTAATAGTATTTTAAATTATTCTTATATCAACTTTTACCTGTCACATTATAGGTAGCGGAATTAGCCCACAGAAAGTCCTAGAGCAGGCCACGAGGCTGGTGCACGACAAGTTCAATTTCTTCGAAATGACGCTGCAGATCGAGGAGTTCAACGACGGTATGGAAGAGTGCAGCCAGTGCAAGATGCCGCAAGCCTAAACACCATTACGGCTACTTCCCAACAAAAACACTGTTTAACCTACTATATTTAAACTTCATAGTGATCGCATAGAGTAATCTGTAACAGAGGCTGATAAACACATAGTTCGCTGATAATGTCAGCATAGAATAATTTCGTAAATAGAGAATATTATATAACAAAATTTATACTTCATAAAGAAATTGCACAGTAATCTGGAAATTGTACAGAGTAATCTGTGGAAATTGCACAGAGCGATCTGCTACATGACTGATTGCAGGTATACAAGTAAAACTTATAATTGTTAAAATTACTTCCACAGAGTATTTTCCAACAGAGACCAAATAAATTACAGACTTTGGACTGTAAACTATTACAAAGTCTAATTTATAAATAATCGCTAAATACTACAGGGTAACTGTGTGATAGAGGCAACATTTAGTAACTAAATGAAAAAAAAATGCAGAGGGTTTGCATAGAGTAACGTGTTATAGAGTCTCATTTACAAACAAGAGAAATATTTAGTTTTCACCCCTCCGAGGAATTTTTGATAAATTTATTAGGTAAATCTCTATTGCACTGCAAGTAATGACTATTAGGTCATTTAGTTTTTCTACTACCGACTATTAACATTGGTGGGATAGCAAAATGTACCACTAGGTTACATGATGTCCAGCGCCATGTTGTCCCTCTCACTTCTTCTCAAAAGAGTCTTCCGCTTTTAATTATTTCACTAAAAAAAACCTAATAATCACAAAGAGTAAATCTTTCGGATGTCTCCATATTGAGGCTCAAATTTTCTTAAACTCTTTACATACTTTGAGAACCTTGGCCCAGGCTTTCAACCCTTTAGTAACAATGTATACGAATTTATATATGTCTTTTATTATAAATATTTATATGTTATTATTAATGAGGCTAATGTATATAATGTATGTATATATCCACGTCACTTATAACACATGTGACAAATCTCTGAGAATTCGTTCAGAAAGTTTAATCGCAAGCCGCGAAGGGGAAGTGGGTGGCGAAAAGGGTTTTTTACTACTCCCCCAATCGCCTTTGCTCATATAAAATAATAGTTGATACTCACACTTTAATAATACATGAAATAGATTTGTTCGTCTATGGATCTCACCTTCGCGACATCCATCATGACCTTTATCAACATTTGAACGTCCAACAAATAAGTCTCACAAAAATACCTAAATCTGTGTAAATCGAAGTAAAGTTATCGACCTAAAAATTTTCCTAGATAAGTGCGTTAATGAAGTTAACTTGGCGCTTAAAATACGCAGATTAACTTAACCGAGTAATTGATATATACATTTTTACGAACTAGGCATATAATATACATTTTACATACACGATAGCTAGTATTATATGTAAACAATAAATAGTATAAGCGAACGCACCAATGAGTATATTTTAATTGTAATTACATTATATATAATTAACTTTCATATTATTTTTTTTTTTTAAATAATATGAAAGGTATTTTGTTGTAACATAGCTTATTTATTTATATATCGTCTCAAATTCATTGTCAATATAAATTAAAAAAATAGCATGCGTTATCGATGGATCCTCTTTGAGGAGTTTAGTTGATTTTTAATTAAATCGCCATCATCTTCGGCTGTAGGACATAAGACTCCTCCAGAGACGAGATCGTCGGTACACATGTGGTAGGAATTCCAGCTTGATGTATATTTATTATATATATATATATATAATTTGGATCAAACTCACTTTGGTTCAGAGCAAACTATTATTTTTAATGTACTTATTAAGATATGTTATTATACCAAAAACAAAATCAATTTTATAACGAATAATCGATTGTCCGTTAATGAAAACTTCATAATGGCAACATTTTATTATATATATCATCATCATCATCATCATCATCATGGTCAGCAATAGTCCACTGCTGGACATAGCCCTTTCCCAAAGATTCCAACAACGATCGGGTTTTATATGGGGCCAACCATTTCGTACCACGCTGGCTCAATGCAGGTTGGTGGAAGCCAGAGCCTCGTTTGTTGATTAGCAGGATGCACCACGAGTGAGGTTGGCTTGGGTCTCGTGAGTCGTGCGATAACCCTCACACCCTTTTATATGTTCAGACTTATTTATTTATCGTGTATTTTTTTGTAGCGAATAATATATTTAATTATATGATTGTGGTGCTCTTATACACTTGTGCCCTGCACAATAAACACTTAACATATATATATATATATATATATATATATATATATATATATATATATATATATATATATATATTTTAACCTATATATATAATGTAAATCACGTATTTATTTAATTGAATTATTTAAGTAAATAATTCTAAGAGTTACTTTTAACTTTTAGATACTACATTCACTTTTTTAAACGGAATTTATTTATACAGGTAATCAATAATATACAAGCTAATGAATTTTGTTGTATTTATAAGGTTTATTAAATATTTATATTGATATAATGTTATAATTGCTAGAATGTACTTTTTCGTTTAGTATACCTAAGTTACAGCTATAAATTTACATCCGGAATTTGTTGTAAATACACAATTGTTTACAAACAGGCGACGTGTGGAGTGTAAACAAATGTTCGTCAGTTAAGTGTTTAGTTAATGTATGAATTTGTCTGCCGATCACCATAAATTAAGTGAAATGTTTTGAATTAAATGAAAGTGAGATCGTTGAAAACGTGTTTTATTTATGAAATAGAATTTTAGTTTATTTCATTTTGTTGACTCTACTGGAGACGAGCATCGCCTGTAAGACAGTCCAGGTGTCCACCAATGCAGCATCAAGACACCGTAGCTATTGAAATAACTTTACCATTATCAACTATTAATGTCATGGGTTAGGTGAGGCCATTAGCCATCGTTATTTATCGTGGAATTATAATTCCTATACTTTGTCTTTTTTTAATTGTCCATCATTTAAGCTGATATCCACTGCCAAACCCTCGCCATAGCATACAAAACAGTGGAAGTAATATGTCGGAAAAAAATCTTATGAAAATTCTATATTTTTCTAAAGTTCATCTTAGTCGTATTTTACAACATCGAGGATAATGTGGTGGTAGGATTATCCAATCTCGTCTTCCACTTGAGGTCAGACTTTAATAAGAACTTGATAACTACGTAATAAAATTTATCTATATAAAAAGATTAATTGGTGTTCATAAGAGAGGTCGTGAACTATTTGGCTGATTTTTTTTCTTATCGTGTTTATGTTTTTTATACGAGACGACCTTTTACCTGGTCGTAAACCATTTACAGATAATAATAAGGCGTCAATTAAAATATTTACACAGTACCGTATTTAACTTGTCCTTGGGTCATAATAGTGATAACATTAATAGGGGTGAAGTGAACGTATTTTTTTTTCCTTAACGCACTAATTTTATTTGATGATTAATTGATTTTTTTTAATGAATGAAAAGACCAGCGGGTTTACCTTATAGTAAGTGATACGCCCGCCCATAACAACGTGGTGTTAGATGGTATACAAAGCACCATAATGCGCTCGTCGCCTTGTGACAGGATGTTAAGTCTCATGTGAATTTCATTACCTACAACTCCCTTCAATCCGGAACACCGTAATGTTTGTACACTACTGTTGGGCGATAGAACTAGGAGCTGCGGTGATGTCTACCTAGACGGTGTGCGGCAACAGAGACCTAACAACTCTAAATCCCTATTATCCAAAGTCGGGACGAATGAATTTTTAATATAATTTTCTTATCTGTGAAATAAAATATGAAAATTGTTATAAATATTATGCTTCCGGTGAAATATGAATCATATTTTGATGGAGAAAGAGATCTAATCTGTGGAGTCGGGCAGACAACGTGTGCGGGCCAGCTGCGCGTAGTAAGCGGCGGAGCGGCGCGGCGTGCGCATGCGCGATTTGTTCTCATAGTCCACGTCGTACAGCCCGAAGCGCTCGCTGCGGTCACAACACGATATAAAACAGTATATCTTAAACTGTGTTTAATACTACATATAAAGGCGGGTCTCATGTCGGATACCATTAGACACTGCCACATTTGTCTCCTGTTCTTCGATGATGTATATTACTGTTAGTCGTCTAACCGACTTATATAGGGTTAGTAAACCAGGAAATCGGGATAAATTTTCATAGGCAACCGCCTGTGAGAATGTAGGTGCTGCTACAAATCAGCCAGTCAGGCAAATCGGCCGCCTGTCCGATTTCTCACTAGGTTAACCTCGGTCCGGATTCTTTGTAGCGGTAGTGTTCCTCAGATGTTAATAATGAAATGAAGAACAAATTAAAAGTAAGGAATTGCTCACGAGTAGCCTCTCGTCCACTCGAAGTTGTCGATGAGGCTCCAGTAGGTGTAGCCGCGCACGTCGCAGCCGTCAGCGATGGCGGCGTGCAGCGCGCGCAGGTACGCGTCCACGTAATGCGTGCGCCGCGCGTCGCGCTCGCCGCGCTCAGTCGATACCCCATTCTCGGTCACCAGCACCGGCGGGTTGTTGAACCGCAGCCTTATGTAGTTCACCGCACGCCTGAAGCCCCACGGCACCACCTGCGATAAAGCTCTAATGCTAGAACAAACTGCTTCTTTTTAAACGTTCTTACATAAGAGTATATACCCACTACATATGTACATTAATATACTAACCCTCAACCACGTGGAGTTAGATTTCGGCCACTCCGGCTTCTGCGATATAACGGCGCCGAGATCTGTCTGAAATGACGGCTGCGGATCTACCTTCCCATTACCCTGGGTGACTAGATACGTGGTGTAATGGTTCAGTCCCAGGAAATCGGCAGAGCCGCGCAGCGCTGTCACTTCCTCTGGCGTAAAAGATGGTAGACGGGACCGAGGGAAGTGCTGCCGCTTCGAGATCTCGCCGATACGCTGCTTCATGATAAGCGGGTAGTCGCCCTCTGACGAAAAGATCGGGTGCGCGAACCAACCGAACTGGGAGTAAAATCAGATAAACCAGCATGAAGCAATCGCCGAGGAAATGACGGTAATGATGGATGATGTTAAAGTTGAAGTTTTATTTATAATTAGCATCTTCATTGGACTCTGACAGAAAGAAAAGAGAAGAGGACAGATGAGACAAAAATTGTGTAAAGTAATATACATGTATCTGATGGTAGATGGTAAAAATCATCAGGCCAGTTATATATCTCCGGTTAAGTGCAATACTGACAGATATTCCCCTTCGGCGATTACAAGATCATTCTTAATGCTTCCGGAAGAGTATATATATTCTCTCACTTCTCTCAGGTAGCATGGTGTCGCTTCAAGGATATCCTTTTGGTCAAGGTATCCCAAAATAAAACTATAATTTTACTTATCAAACTGTAACATATTAATTTGTATACTTCTGCTTACTGTTCACTGATGAGGTTTGGATCATGTGGTAAATGGATTTTGTTAACACTCACGGTGAACTCTCTCGCAGTCTCGGCGGCACTCTTGTCGTCTTTGGTCGTGGTTGCTGGCTCCATCCACGCAAAGTCCAGCACTATACCCACTGAACCTGTTATAAGATAAAAAAATAAACCTTCAATGATAGGAGAGATTCTTCATCTACTATGTGCGTTGAACGAATGGAAAGATCAGGAAATGAAATGGGGGACATAGACGATGAAAGGTTATAAACGTAGGATTTCAGCTGATACCATAGACAGTGTTATTTTTTTAATGGTGATGTTTTCGCTGCAGTTTTATTGACAACCAATGCGGCTTCATCGGACTCAAGGCTCGCGGATCTGGTATCCGCGAGCTAAAATAATAATAAAAGAAGAGAAGAAATTGAAAATAAAATAAAATTAAAATTAAACTAAAACTTTAAATGAACACAAAAACACAAACCTGAAATCCAAACATAAAAATTAAATAAGTAAAAAGGGGGGGAGAAAGGTGCACGAGCAGGAGGACCTGCAAGAAAATGTTGGATGCGGACGGGTTGACGAGTTGGATAGTGCTATAGAGGGAGAGATAAGGGGGGTGTAATTAAATATATACATAGATAAATATACATATTAATTTAGGACGCGCACGGTGCGGATGGCGGCAATGACTATGAGGTCAATGGAGGAGGGTTAGGCCTGTCCTCCGATCACCTTCGTCTGTATCGCGAGATGAGGGCGGTGAGCACCGCCCGGGCAGACGGGAGATAGTGTTAATAAGATATCAGATCATTTTATAGTGGTTAGTGATGATTCAGTGACCTCAAGAGGTACTCTTTTTTTTAAGCAACGCGACGAGCACGACGTTCATGTGATGGTATGAGCCAGCCCATAGCAACGTGGCGCTACTCAGGATGTTGTACACTGCACCACATTGAGCTCGTCGCCTGAGACATAAAGATGTTGATTCTCGATACCTCAGTAATTACACTAACTACAGCGCCCGTCAAACCGGAACACAGTTATGTTTGCACAGTACTGTTTGTCGTCTGCAATAAAAGGTGCGGTGGTCCTAGACGGTCTCCGGCAGCAGAGACTTACCACAATCATAATACTCACCTCTCTGTTCGCCGTACTCCCTCTCCAGCATGCGGTACACCTTAGCGTGAGCACGCAGCACGTTGTGGCCGCACAGATAGTCCTCGAAACCACTGCCTTCGGCGGCCGGTGCGTCCAGACC
Source organism: Ornithoptera priamus (assembly GCA_029034505.1). NCBI lineage: Eukaryota > Metazoa > Arthropoda > Insecta > Lepidoptera > Papilionidae > Ornithoptera > Ornithoptera priamus. Next base: position 950,360 of record JARDWD010000527.1, on the reverse strand, counting down.
ACCATAACCCTCCTTGCAGAAGGAAAGCGGTTCGTTGAATGTGAACCACACCTTCACGCGGTCGCCGAAGTACTCGAAGAGGACCTGCAATTATTTTGAACGACTCTCTCCTGCGCTTTTGCTCATTAGGAATTCACACCTTACATATTATATATATACTTATATATTTTTATTTAGTATTACCATGAAATTTTTCGCTCATATATACAATCTTTTCAAAAGTAAAAAAAAAAAAAAAAATGTCGTTAAAATTTCTTCAACGATTCAGTAGTAAACTCATAAGACAGATAGACTCGAATATATAATATTTGTGTAATGATACCACCAGATATGATAACGAGAACGTGGTAAATAGGTGAGAGCAATGCAGTCTGATGTTATGTAAACATCCTAACCGACACTTCAATGTTAGTGAAAGACATATTTTATAGAACGAAGTGAACACTCGACATGTTCCGTTGTTGCATAAAACAAATCTATAAATGCCGCCATCATTCAGAATATCGGTTGGTATGAAAGGATATCCTGATAAAATGGAATGTTACTCTAGCGTAATCCATGAAGTAGTCCGCAATGATCGGGTTGGTCCAGCCGCCGAGGTCCTGCAGTGGCTGCGGCAGGTCCCAGTGGTACATGGTCACCATCGGCTCAATGCCGTGCGCGCGCAACGCGTCGATCAGCGAATTGTAGTACCTTATTCCATCTTCGTTAATATCACTGCAAAATGAATATAACTTAAACCTGAATAAGTGATAAATAAGAAAAGAAGAATTCGAAGAGTCGCGAAGGTACATGATACTACAACTCATAACTGTTTGGTACACCTTAAGATTATATATAAGATGAAAGACCTAGCACCGAATTAGTAGTGGTAGATCTCTTTTGACGGAAGCTGCATTAAAAACAATCACGCGTTCAGCGATAAAAAAAATTAGGTCAGAACTCGAAAACAATGATTATGGTGTTGTGTCTCGACTGGTGTTTGGATAAGGTTTAAGTGGAAATCTAGTAACCCTTTGCCCTCGCAGGAGCATCTCCTTCCTTTATCAATAAAGACCGATGTGTGCCAAATGTCAATGACAATTCTTCTGCAGTTTGCTTTCATTGTTTAATCACATGAGTTTTTAAAAAAATAAAATATATACACAGTCACGAAAACAATTGATCTCAATCTAATTTGGTTTAGTGTCAGGTGATGATGAGGCTGAAGATTAAAAAGATAATACAAGTTGGCTGTTTCTGGAAAATAGTTTAGTTTGACCGTCCAATGTCCTTTCATCCCTATTCGAACCTGAACTGTCTGTCTGCGTAGTCATCCGCAACAGGTTTCCGCTTTGTCGTGGCGGAAGGGGAGGGGAAACCGCGCGCTCACCACGGGTGCGACCGGAGGGCTGCAAGGACGGCTTTATGCTACCCCTTGCAGCCGAGGTGGAGTCGCGGAGTGAGTACCCTCTGCGACTAACCGGTGTCGCGCCGGAGATGCGGCGGCGGTGGGGCTGCGGGGAAGTGGAGTGTTGGTATTGCAATGCGCCGTTCTCCCTATCCTTCGTGGCAGTTTGGGCGGGCCCAACATCGGGTCCGCCGCAGAGAGCCAGGATAGTTTTCTCTGTTGGCTCCCATGGCCTTTAGGTGACGGGTTCGAGGGAATCTGTTACCCGCGCGACTACAACAGGCCGTGGACGGGACGCGCTGCATATTCCTGCGTACCCTTATGGAGAAGTAAAGCGAGAGTTCTTCCCTCCCTCCCGAGGTGGGGCTGCGTAAGTGGCCAGCGCCGGCGGCGTCGCGGATGGTGCGTTAGCGTTCCCGTAACCCTGCCATCAGGCGACGAGTTGAAACATCGTGGGGGTTTTACTCGGTGCAAGTCTGACATAACGTGTCCTTGCCCCCGCGAGCACAGATAGGCGCAGGCATTTCCCCCACGTTAATTAAAAAAAAATGTGTCTGCCTGATGGTCGTTGGTGATATTACAAAGCATTAAATGATGAAGAGGATACATATTGGATTCTCTTGGAAGATAATTATAACAGGCAATGTTAAACGTAACGAGATAGACAAAGCATCGGAACAAAAGAAACGTTAAAGAGTTAAAAAAAATATAACTGTGATATAGTATAGTATAATAACAATGTTGGAGAAATGTGGATGTAAAGCAAATTAATGATTTCAGCAATTTCATGGTTTTCAGGTATATTACAGCTGAATACAAGAAAATTGTCTTCACTCAAGCGAGGGGTATGAAAGATGGAATTGGATACCAGAGGTATGTGTTGGTAGAACAGTGCGACAGCGAGAAATAAGTAGTAAGACAGACCCTGGCCCACCTAAACTGGGAGAGGAATTAAATAAAAAACTGAACAAAAGCCTTAATTTATCAACACATACTTGCTGAGTCCGGTGGGTAGTATCCGGGGCCAGGAGATACTGAAGCGGTAGTGCTGGACGCCCAGCTCCACCAGCAGCCGCACGTCCTCCGAGAGCTGATGGTAGGAGTCGGCGGAGACGTCGCCGTTCTTGTGGTCGAATATGCGCTCCGGGTGGCTGTGAGTGTACCGGTCCCAGATGCTCTCGCCTTTACCTGAACATAACTGACACGCCAGTGAGCCCGCCCATTATATTACTGATGATATTACTTCCAGATAACATCCTTTGATAATCACCAATTATAGTACTCCTCAAAGCGGAGCAAAGTCACAAATACACTACTACTTAACAACATAAGTTAACAGCCTCCCACAAAGAAGATAGAATAGTCTACTTCTTAACGTACCTGATACATTCCAGGCTCCTTCGATCTGGTACGCGGCGGTCGCGACGCCGAACATGAAATTTGGTGGAAAGCATATTTTGGCAGCGGCTGCTTCCACTCTGCGAAAGAAACCTTTGCATTACTGGTGGTAGGTCCTTGTTACCAAAGTCCGTCTAGGTAGGTACCACCGCAGCGCCTCTTGCAGCCGACAGACAGTACTGTGCAAACATTGCTGTGATGCGGTTTGAAGGGCGCTGTGGCTGGTATAAATACTGAGATAACCAGATTCAACATCTTGTCTCAAACGACGAGCACACTGTGGTATATATACCATCCTAATTAGCACTACGTTGTTATGGGCTGGCGTATCACTTACCATCAGGTGAACGTCCCGTTCGTCTAATATGAATATGATAATTCTTTTTTAAAAAAATTTACCGCCAAACTAGATTTCATCTTATAAGTATTTAATATTAAATTCATTAGATTTTCAACGGTACGCCTTACTTCAAACAAACGAAACAGATCTACAATATATTCCAAGCTGAACTTCTATATACTTCTTGGTGACTACTTTGGACTCTTAGGAAGAAAGCTACTACATTCTAACCATCAGAAATAAAAGAATTTGCAAAATATCAACGCACATCTCTCCATTCTTTATGATGTATAGCCAACACAACAAATCTTATTACACAAACCTCAGCCACTGGACCGCTATAATTACGGCAATTAATTGGTATTTAATCTCCATGACTACACTGCTAACGGAGCCGTCCGTCGGTCCGTACACACCGCACTATCACGCACTGAGGGCGTCACCAGATAGCCCCTAGCCCCCTGACCGTGCCAATAATTGCCTACATTAAAAACGGCCATATATCCACATTCAACAAGTCCGCAAACTGTCTGTACAGTCAAACTGATAACGAATATAAATATTCAGAAGAAGTCTTCAGTTACATTCAGAAGTGACATTTAGATTAAGATGATGGTAAGAATTTCCTACCACATCTACTTACCTACCACACTCACAACATCAATGTACTGCGGTACCAGCGCGGCTGGCATCAATAGTCCTAAAGTTATTTGATATCACTTGATAGGTCAAGGAATAGCCAATTGTAAATGAAGGAAAGCTTATTGCCAACGTATGGATCTGACGCCATCACTAAAAAAAAAGTAATTTAAACGCAGGAAGCCGCGGGCCACAACCAGTGCGCCATGATTGACCCACAGTGACTAAGAAACCTTATCATCCGCATGTCAATGATAGAGTTACTGTATTATTACGTTCATTATATGAACGTATCACAACTCTGCTGTTTGTTGAGGAAATCCGTTCACATATCTCCCACTGGCATAGAACTTACTCATTGATTTGAATTGTATAATTTTTTTCAAATATTCATTGATATAATATACTAGCTGTTCCGCGTCTGCTCGTTTGTAACACCCCCGCAACTCCCTTTGGAGAAGAAATTGTTTAAATTCCACTCTTAGCTGACATCTAAATGGCATAGGGTGAATGGGAGGAAGATGAAAAACGGGTTAACACAAAAAGGAATTAATAAAGACAGATTTTGTGTGTCCAATGCAGGCAACATTCATTAAGACCGCCATTTTGTTGCGTCCTACACGTCAGTCGGCACTTGACGTTTCGAGTGATCGGTTGTATGTTATAAGGGAATATCTCCGCTGTGAACTTCACGCGAGCAAGTCGGGTGTTTTAATCTTACCCTACCTATATTGCTACTTTCATGTGTTTTAGGATTTATTGTAACATTCCGTCTTTACCCGCCAATATTTGACGGGATAAGATAAACATATAAAAGTTTCCATCTTGCCCCGTTTTCAAAAGTCATACTAATGGTCTCATGTTCTCAAAATGTACCTGAAAAGATGTTTTATTTTGTTACAGCCATTATATAAATTGTCAGCGGCATAATTTCAGCTAATATTATTTAAAGATATTTATTATTATTTTTGTATATTATAAGAGAAGGCAAAAAGAGCTAGCGGATCACCTGATGGCTAAGGGATTTCACCCCTGCCCATTGACACAAGAAACAACAGGATTGTTACTTGTGCGTTGTCTTCTCATAAGGTATAGGAACAGGATTCGTAAGAGTGGGAGTTGGAACTTAAAGAAAAGGGAAAGACTACCAGACACTCGCTAGTAAATGCAACATCACATTGGTTTATCTAGCAAGAGTCAACATTTGGATGGCCTTAACGAAAGGGGAAAAGGAACGGGCATCCGGAACTCTCACTCACCAGACGAAACACGGCAGCCACTAAGAAGCTAACCACTTCACGCTGATTTTCTGTAAGAGGGTAGCATCCCACCAGTCGACTGTGCTCATTTATGTCTTACAGTGAACTGTAGACGTGGATCTACTACCAATTTTTTTTTATTAATGTAGATATATTAAGACGCCCAAAAAAAAACGATTATTTTTTTAAAGTCACCTTTAAAAATATGTTACTTCATCATGTTTTATGAGCCTCCTTCAAAATCCAGGTAGGGAAAAAAAAATTTTAAACGGTTGCCCAAAAGTTTTGAAAATCGATTTTTGACGATTTCAGAAATTTTAAAAAATTTTTAGCAACACTTTGCAAAATTTTTTTTCGAATTGTTTTTTGGAAGGAACTCATGAAACATGATAAACTAATATATTTTTATAAGGAACTTGAAAAAAAATAATCGTTTTTTTTTGGGGCGCCTTAATATATATATATACACACTCAGCGAACAACTGAATCGACTCAAGCCGTATATTGGTATAAAAAGTTAATCTTTCAGAAAATGGCTTATTCGATTTTGTTGTTTTTTTTTTGTTTATGAGACCTAATCTTTTCTTTAAAAAATACCATCCTAAGGAGAAAAATCGGTTGAGTATTTATCGATGAAATTTAATTTAGACAGAAATGCATAAAAAATTAAAACCATCAATACTTTATTTTGCCTCCCCTTGCTTTTATAACGGCTTGCATGCGATTATCATATTATCATATTCCATTCTTCCCCTAGCGCAGCTCGAACCCTTCACTTGAACTCGTCCCATAAGTACTCAATGGGGTTCAGGTCAGGACTGAAGGCTGGCCACATTTCCACCTTTTCAAGAAACTGGCGAGTAACACTTGCTGTATGGCACCGAGCATTAACATTCATCAATACAAGATTTTCTATTTACCCTGCATAAGGCACAACATTATCGAGGAAAATGTCGTCCACGTACTTTTGAGCTGTTAGACCCCTTCTCCGACCGCCACTAGGCACGAAAACAAGCTCAGTCTTCCCTTCATATGATATTCCAGCCCACATCATGACTGAACTACCGCCGTATGATACTGTTTCAGCTAAATGACATTGCACGAACCGTTCCACTGGACGCCTATATACTCGGCCTCTTCTGTCGTTGCCACGGAGACACATTCTGCTCTCGTCAGTATACAGGATGGAGCTCCATTGCTCAATAATCCAATTGAGGTGTTCACGAGCGAATTGAAGTCGGGCTAGACGATGAGCTGCAGTCTATTTCGGGCCTCTGGCTGGCCGTTTTGGAGTTAAATTGGCTTTCATCAAGGATCTTCTAACTGTCCACTGACTTACAGCCACACCTCGAAACTTTCTGAGCTCTTGTTGCACCTGAACACCAGTGAGATGACGATTTCTCAACGAAGTTGAGACAATGAAGCGGTCGTCTATTGCAGATGTGTTCCGGTGTCTGTTGGTTTATAGTTTCCAAATGAAGTTTCCAAAAAAAAATATCAGTCTTTCGAATAAAAAAACTTTTACAAAAATCGGAAAAGCCGTTTTCCGAAAAACCAAAGTTTTATACCAATATACGGCTTGAGTCGATTCAGTTGCACGCGAGTGTAGTATTTTATTACGTATCTAGTACGGAATAATTAAGAATTAAATGCATTTTGTCAATTTAGAAACACCACCATGCCACGTAACTACGTCCGAAAATCTCTACGTGCAACCTCCTGTACTCATGAAGATGTGGCTAAAGCCGTTGAGAAAGTGAAAAAGAAGAAGCTGACATTATACGGCGTGGCTAAATTTTATAAAATACCCATTTTTTTTTAATTTTTTATTAACGTTTGTAACAAAATGCTGACGGAATGCACACCCTAGAACCAAAAGTGCCGGCAACGGGGTAGTATCGGACTCCAACCCCGACTAAAAAGGTTCACACGGTGTTCCACCTTAACCAATATCCACAAGAGTCACGGGATAGATACGACCTCATCCGCAACCCCCGCTTGGCACCCGGTTTGAACGGGTCCACCTCGCGGCGGGATGTGAACTACCCCTCCCATCAAACAAACTCTACGTGACGACGCATTGAAACACAAGATACGCTGCCAAAGTCACCTCGAGAACCCTCTCCAAGGGAGGCGCCGGACCAACGGCCATTGTCGGTCGCGTCGTCAGGTTCGAGGAGGAGACGATCGGCGGTAGTGCGCTCGATTTCCGCCAGATAGCGGTGAAACGTCATCGCGCAAAATACCCATTGCTACTCTTTACAATCGTTTAAATAAAAGAACTGGTGGTAAAAGTGATACACTTTGTCGCCCTCCTCTATTTGATTATGAAACGGAAACGAGATTAGTAAATGGTATAAAAGTTTTAGAAAAATGGGGTTTCGATCTATCTAGAAGCAATTTTATTAGTGGAACGCTATGTTCGATGGAATAAAATACATATCCCATTTAAAGATAACCTTCCAGGACCAGATTGGTTCACAAACTTCCGTAAACGACACAGGCTTTTCGTTTAAAAAAACTCAGTCTCTAGAAAATTCGAGAAAAAACAACACTAATCCTTTTGTTGTAGATGAATACTTCACAATATTGGATTCAACGTTAAAGGAAATAAACTTGGAACAACGGCCATATTTAATATGGAACTTGGATGAAACACCCGTGTTTTTAGACCCTTCAAAGACAAAAGTAGTTGGAAAGATGGGGCCCCATCTTTTCGAACTACACATGGTTCTGTCAGATAAAGTATCACTGTTTTAACGGCTGTTAGTGCGAATGCCAAGGAGACAGGTCCTTTAATTACATTTAAATTTGGGATTCATGGGTAGCTGAAACTGAGGGTAAATATGGTTTTGCGCTGTCATATGCCGCGAGTCACAGAGGATGAATGGATACACAAATATTTTATAATTACATAGAAAAGGTGTTTAACTCTGCCATTGGAAAAGAAAGACCAGTCCTATAGTTTAAGACGGACACGGCAGTCACGTAGATCTCAATGTAGTCGAATTAGAGATTCGAAACAATATAACGATATCAAAATTACCGCCTGACCTATCCCATATCCTGCAGCCGTTGGACGTGGCTGTATTCAAGTCTTTTAGAAGTAGATGGGACGCTAAATTAATTGAATGACAAAGACAAAATACAGGTGTTAAAGTGCCTAAAAGGATATTTTCTGAGCTTTTAGGGTAAAGGGTATTTTTTAGCTTTTTAAGTCAAATCAGTAGTAGTTAAATCATACTCTATAACTTGATTTTTGTAACACGCCTACATCATAATGCAGAAGAAGCATTCTGGAAGATCCGAGAAAAAGAAAATCATACATATAATGGTAGAATAAAGGCTTGGTATCAGTATTTTTCCATAAATTTCCATTTATGACCAATTTGCTGTGTTAATGATTTGATTTTGACTTAAATCTTACAAAATGTCAGTTTCTAAATATGCCAAATGTAAGATAAATTATTTATTGTTCATATATTGTACTAGCTGTGCCTGCGACTTGCCCCTGCAGAATAATTATTTTTTAAATATAAATAATATTTCTAAAATAAAAGTAGCCTAAGAAACTCCGTACTACATCAGCCATCTACCAATTAAAGTCCCGTCAAAATTGGTCGAGCCGTTTCAGATATTAGCCGGAACAAACAGACACACAGATATTTATTGTAAAAAATGTTATTTTGGTACATATACCACGTATACATACGCAATTAGTAAAAATCGGTTTTTTAATATTACCAACCGACACTCGTATTTTTTTTATTTATATGAGTTGAAGAATAATATTTTTTGTTACGACAGACGAAGATAAATAATGTTTTTAATTACGTCATTTTTCTAAGATCGTATTGATTGCTTAGCTGTTTAATTTAGAAATATTAAATTTTTAACATTTTGTGGTACATATTTTATTGACGAAAATGTAAAATTGGTAATTAATAATTATTAATTAATTAAATAAATTAAATAAAAAAAAATTGCTAAAAGGTACATGTACGTAATTGTGTTTAAAATTATCTTGGCATTAACATTAAAAGATTTAAATGATTGATATCTTTCATTTTCTGTATAATCTTATCCAAGAGAAAACTTTGAGAACCTCTAGTCCAATCTTTCCCCGGCGATGGCAACATTGAAATATAAAAACAAATAATTTATGTTATGTGTTATTTGAAGGTATTTTGATATTGAAGACAGTTCGGAAGTGTCAGGACAATTAAAATTGTAGCCTACTGACCATCAATATCGTCTGACATTAATTTGAACGATTTTAGAAACTACTTCGATCTTTTCACACCACCCTTTCATCTTTCCCTCTGTTTTTTCCTTTCGATAAAACATTATAATTAATGTTGTATATTGCTTTCGAATAAATATAACAGGGATTTACCGATATGACATAAAAATATGTTCTTTGTACTTTATTCACTATAGATATAATTTTATCTAAAGTTAATATGTACTTCTCTACAAGTCGTCAAACACAACAGTGCATATCCCATCAAAAAACTTTTACTATTGAGAACAAGTTACAAAAATTTTTCTACACTCAGGATCCAAGGTATAAAAATATTTTTTTTATATTTACATCTGTAATTAACCGGTAAATTGATTTAAGAAATAAACATGCGCTAAGGTGTTTGTATATAATTATTTAGCATAAAAAATTGTTTGGTCAATATATTGTACCTTTACCATCAGTTTATACATGTCCACTATTGGACAATGGTCTCCCCAAACATCTGCACGCCAACCGGTCTTGCGCTGTCTGCATCGGATGACGTGACCTTCACCAAATAGTTAGCCCACCTTGTGTACGAGTACAAGCTAATAATAATTTGAATGCTTGTGTGTAAATGTTGCTCTGGAGGTAAAAAGTACTATCGTTTAAATTTTATAAATCGAAATAATTGAAGAGCCATTATAAATGTATTAATTCAACAAAGAAAAGTGATTCTTTTGTCTTTAAACCTTAACTTTCTTACCGAATCATGTTCGTATCGCCAAATCCCTATTTTCTTTCAAAAGGCACTTAAGTTTCATAAAGTTTAAATTATGAATTCTGTCTAATTGTGCTATTGCTTGCATCTTTCATCAAGTATTGTACTTTTTACTTATTTAGTGCACCAATATTTTTTCTTTGATTTTAACTCGGGTCTTCCTTTCCAATGGGTTGTCTGGAAGAAATTGCTTTCAGAGCAATAAGACCGCCCATTGTACATTTATGTATATATATAATGTTTTCCATATTTCGTAATTGGTGTACAATAAAGGATAAATACTTAGTAATGCTACTCAACGCTAGATGGCGCATAAATAAAGAACTCTACAAGTTTCTAGAACAATTCGACAGGGCACGCATTGATACATATATAGAAAATTCTCGATAGCACAAAGTTTACGTCAAACAAGTGTTCCTGAATATTCGTGCAAGTTCACGACGCATGCCACAGGTGGCGCTGCAGCAAACATATAAATACCGAGCGCGGCGCTAAATACGTAGCATTCTACACGCAAACATTGAAGTGGTTCGAAGTGAAGAGAGAACTGTGCAAAATGTCAATCATTCCATTCTTTTACGACGCGGAGCGACCTTTTCATCGATTGATGGAAAGAGATTTCTTTAGGTCGCCTTTCGACATCATCCCACGTCAGCCATTCCACCAATTCGGCGAACCCTGGGGCAACATGCTTCAAGAGTGGCAGAGCTTGATGAGTCCTATGGGACATCTGGCGCGAGCCATGAATCAATTGGCTGTGAACGAAGTGGACACAAAGATCAGTTCGGATGACGAAAAGTTCCAGGTTAACGTCGACGTACAGCATTTCGCTCCGCAGGAGATCAACGTAAAGGTCGTGGACGGGCAACTTGTCGTCGAGGGTAAACACGAGGAAAAGCGAGACGAACACGGATATATCTCTAGACAGTTCGTGAGACGATACGCGCTGCCCAAAGCATGTTTACCGGACACCGTGCAGTCGTCGTTGTCTTCGGATGGCGTCCTCACGGTCACTGCTCCTAAAGTCCTTCCCATGCCCTCGATCGGAGAGAGGATTGTGCCTATAACCCACACTGGTCCCATCAAGAAGCAGCTGGGATCACCCGAAATCGAAGCACTGAAGCGCGACTAGGTGCCGCGCCGTACATCAACTATCGTGCCCGCAAGTCGAATCGCATCCGCGTCAAAATTGTTCATTTCTCTAATTGATCTTCAATTTCATTTGCCTCAAGACTGAGTTATTGAAACCAAAAGTGATACACATTTCTTACCTGATGTATTATTAAGCATAATTAAGTTTGTAAATAAAAAAATATGTATTATATTTGAAGAGTTCGTTTTATTTTTACATTGACCTACCTTTAAAATTTTTATATTTGTTTCAAATTTTTTTCCACCTACAATAGTTGTTAATAAAAAAAATTATTGACTACCCTCTGCATGCTATATTAATTTACAATGTACATCAATAATTTTGATTGAGCCTTTCTTAAAATAACAGATTAATAAGACATTCTGCCAGGATCTGGTGATAACTTCGAATTAAAATCAAATATATCCTAAATGTTTATCTTACTCGATATAAAAAACTTTAAGGAAGTTGATTACAGAACAAATTGTTTGAAAAACATGTTTTTATGTACTTAGCAACTGACTACCCTCACCTGATATATTGTCAGGTTTTAGAAACCCTGGATAGCCTATTTAGCAACAGGCAGCACACTATTCTAACTCTATTATAGGCTTTATATTAAAAATATGCGAAAAATCCTCATTGTGCTGTATTAATAGAACTTTTTATATAGATTCTGTATATTAAACCAATTGTTTAATTAATAATTTTTTTTCTACGAGTCAATGAGACGAGCGGGACGTTCAGGTAAGCGATACGCATAACGTGGCGCTAGTTAAGATTTACACTAGCTACAGCGCCCTTCAAACTGGAGAACACAGTAATATTTGCACACTAGTTTTTGGCTGAATTAACAGAAGCTGCGGAATCTGGATGGCGTCCAGCAACAGAGACCTATATCACCAGTGCCATATATTACATATTTGTGTCATTGGTGCAAGATAAAGAACATTAATATTTTAACAATTACTGCTAACACAAAACCTAATGAAAGTGTGTAGACATTTAATTTACCGTAAACGTTACCAATTTATAAAATTCACGTTTAAAATATTTAAAAACATTACAAGCAGTAAAAACATTCTCTACTGACATCTTTTTTATATGTGTTATATAATAAAGATTAAAAAATACGTGAGTGATCTTTAGGGGGTTTGCCAAGGCAAGATTGTATAGAAAGAGGGCTGAAAACATTTATTCGAATCAGTATGCGATGTGTGCACCGACCAAAAGCACGAAATATAACATTTGAGGACTTCAACGAAAGGAGATGTTTGCGGCGCCGAAATAGATTGGCGCGCAGCCCGGGCCGACTACTGGCCGTTCTCGAGCGGCGCCGCGGCCTCGCCGTCGCCGAGCTCGAACTTCGCCCCTTCAGGCTGCGTCCTCACCGGGCCCGTGTGCACGATGGGCACCACGCGCTCGTCGAAGCCCTGCGGCGGTACCAGCGGCGCCGTAATCGTCAGCACACCGTCCGACGATAGCCGCGACTGCACCGCATCGACGCTGCATGACTCCGGCAAGAGATACCGCCTCGAAAATTGACGCGACACCCATCCGTGCTCGTCCTTTTTCTCGTCATGCTTCCCCTCAATCACCACGTAACCGTCGCTGGTCTTCACCGTTATCTCATCGGGCGCGAAGTGCTGCACGTCCAGGTTAATCTGGAACTTGTTTCTGTCGTTTTTAATAGTTGAAGACGCGTCGCGCAACATGCCCGACAACTGCTTCCACGGCCGATAGTAGTCCCTCGGTTGGTCCAACATAGCCAGCATGTCGTCGGGCGTCAGCGCCAACGCGAAGTGTTGGTCGTGTAAACGTCGTGGACGATTTAGATCTAGAAAGTATGGCCAGAGAGACATCTTCTTGGAAGGTTTTATTTAGACGCAGAAAAATACCCCCTCACTTTCACCACTTTTCTAGATTGTGTACCGCGCATGACACTTCGCGCATATAAACAAATGGCCGCCGTCTGTTTTCCAGCCAGACGCTCAACGACACCTGCTGTTCATACGAGAAGGTTGTAGTTTGGTTGCTCGTCGCTCATTAATGAATAACTACTAGAATATACCTCACATAAACAAGTTACTGATCAGCATTAAAAAAATTATTAAAAATCTAAATAATTTTCTTTTATTCCGAAATAAATAAACATGGTGTATAATAACCAAATATGTCTCCATGTTACATGTAAGAATAAAATAACAACTATCCAACTCCATTGGAAAATTGGTTGTATTTAAAAACAAAATTACATTAATCTATTCAGCGCCTACTACAAGTGACAGATGCCTTCTGTTCCCGCGCTTTTTTCATAGACAATATCTTTATTTTTAATTGATGACTATAGTTTTAAAACATTTAAATAAAACTTTTATGTAAGTCAATTTTGTAGTTGTATGTATAAAATGATAATAGTACAAAAATTATTCAATAACATCTACCGTAGTCTTTAAGTAAGAGTGATTTTAAACTATTTTTGTTCTGTGTTCTATGTTTATGACTGTTGACGAGATCTAACACACAATTAAGTTTTTTTTTAAAATTCTGATATATATTTGTAGTGATCTTCTTCTAATTGTAATATCAATGTGTATATTTTTGTGAAAGACCAGAAATATGAGTGTGCAGCCAATTTCTAGTTGTTAAATAAGTTTTATTAATTTCAACCGAAGTTATCACTAAAGTAAACTGTAACTTAAAAGCTACGACAAATTTATTACTTTACGCTTCGAATGGTAGTCGACAGGTTCTTTTTATTCTCGTTTACTTAAATTTTAAAACAGTTAAATGATTACTAACTGTGTTCATTATTCAGTTTGTTGTTCAGTGTTTACTGTGTTGAACAATAAAAGCGAAATCCATTCTCATACCATCGCGTCCGTTTTTTTAGACTTACAAATGTCTTTTCTTTGAGTTTTTAATGAAAAAACACTTTAAAAAGTACTGTAATAAACCGAAACATTACAATTATCTATCCCCATGTAGCCGATATGAGATAAAAGATGGACTTTTTTGTCTACGCACGGATATAATATCAATTTGCAAAAATATTAAATTTTAGAAACATGCGGCGTGTTTATTACTATTTAATAGTCACTGCTATCTATCGAAAAAAATATTAAACCTTATTTTTGATACTTTGTTAATTATTTTTAGTGATTTTCAAAACATTGAGTAATCCTAAAATAATTTGTTGATTATTTATAAGTTTTTTCGTTTATTAATTCCAGTGTATTAGACTTTTGTTGCTTTAACACAAAGTAATGCCATAAATTCTAGAAAAATCGCTGACAGTAATGCCCTCTGTCGGCAAGTGGCTACAATTCGCAGATATTCTAAACATTTTATTTATTTCTATAAATGCTGACACTGAGTACAAAGAATCGTACGTTAAAATTATTGTTTTGTTTTTTTTTTCATAAATTTACATTTGTATACAATTAAAGCGGAACATTTTTTTATTCAACGAAGCGACGGGAAGGGCGAGGGAACGTGATGGTAAGTAATATGCCTGCCCATCACAACGTGGCACTAGTTGAGATGGTATAAACTGCATCACATTGCTCGACACGACAGGATGGTGAGTCTCGTTAACCCAGTATTATATTTTTATCAGATAAAACTGTAATAGAATAGCACACCAATAGTTGAGTTTCTAAACAATATTTTACAAGATATTATCCATTGAAGTGACAGGTCGAATGGAATAATCTGTAGTATGTAGGACAATCAATAACCATGAATGGAGCATAAAAAACTTTGCATGCGGTGCATGTTGTACAAATAATGATTTTAAAATTAAACAAATATAACTTTCATTCTTCTAATAATTTCCTTTAAAATAATTTATCTGTTTGTCATAAAGAATATGTGTAATTTAAGTAGTAAAACAATTTTTTTTTAGAAGGAAAAGTATTGTAAAAGCAAAATGTATGTAACCTCTGAGCTGATGTTGGATTTCGGTGCATCGCGTACATTCTAGAGCTGTGTTCTAGACAATTCCACCGGTCGCGAGATGGCGCTCTGCAGTATAAATACCCGAGCCACCTCCCACTGAACGTCAGTCGATAACATTGACAGAAGCAGATTTTGCCGGCGACGCAACGATCAATTTAATACTCAATTATTTGTGATATCACTGTGTTGTGAGTGTTGCAATTTGATTTGATACCAGTAAAGATGTCCATGTATCCATTTTTCTTAGAATATGAACAACCACGCCCGCGCCGTTTACTCGATCAGCACTTCGGGCTGGGGCTCACTCCGCAGGATTACCTGACCATTGTGGCCGTACCGCAAGCCAACAGGAATTATTACAGACCATGGCGGAACCTGCAAGCTGCGCACGACGACACGGGATCTACGATCAAGGAGGAAAAAGATAAATTTCAAGTTAACTTAGACGTTCAACATTTTTCACCTGAGGAGATATCCGTGAAAGCCGCGGATGGATTTTTAATTGTGGAAGCTAAGCACGAGGAGCGTCAGGATGAACACGGGTTTATTTCGAGGAGCTTCACGAGGAAGTATCGACTTCCCGAAGGTATCGATGCTGATTCTATTATGTCGAAATTATCATCAGACGGCGTTTTAAGCGTCACCGCTCCGTTGAAGGCACCGCCCAAGAGTTCAGATGAGAGGATCGTGCCGATCGTACAGACCGGGCCAGTGAAGAAGCAAACCGGCGAACAGTGAAGTTTTGCAATGTAGTTAAGGAGTGTGTGTGTGTTTGATGTTTGTGCATTCCGAATTTGTTTTCATTTAAATCTAGTCCATAATTTCTGCATTTTTTATTATTAAATTCGGGTAGTAATATCCAGTTTTAGATTAAATGTTTATATCAAAGAGAGGTTTTTTTTATTATTATCTTATACAAATTTTCATGAGGTGATTACAACGAAATTTAAGTTAGACATATACAGGTAAAATCTTATTATACCAGAGTAAAAAGATTATCTGACGGAGAAAGTACTAAAATAAAAAAAAATCGTGCCGTAATTCAAGTATAATTTGAAAAAGTGATATTAGTACAAAATTAAATAGAGACAAGGTGATCCTTTATAAATAAAATTCTTGGTTGAAAAATCTGATAAGTTAAAATAGGTGATTTGTCTTAAAACCTTTAGAGCATCGCAGAGTAAACGTAAGGTTACAGTCTTTAGAATAGTTTTATTATACAATTCTACAAATGGATAATGCATATAAACGAAATTAACTAGATAAACATTACTAAAGCGCTACCTGTTAGAAACCATTGACAACTATTAACTTCGATACAAGTTTTAGTTGACGTGATTTTAACATTACGCGACAGATGGCGGTAATATAAATAATAAAGTGGTGTTTAATGACTAAACTATTCATTTTTAATAATCTTATATATTTCTTTTAACATTTATTACATTTTATTTTAATAAACAATTTTTGGTTTAATTAAACATTTTCTATTTGTTAACAAAAATAATTCTCCTACCATGTTTAGTGACTTATAGCAATTTCGCATTGTTTATCTATATATGTATAAATCATGAAAATGAGTTTCATTTACTCATGAAAATTATACTATTGACACACTTGAAAACTAGTGAACGTTTCGACAAGGGGACCTGACAATTCGACACAGAATGATTTATGGACGGTTACAGACTATTTATTTTTGAATTCCGTAGTTCCTTCATCATTTTCTTTCTAAGTAGCTTTATAAACATTTTAATGTGGTATTATTTGTCTAATTTTATATTATGGCTAGCAAAGGGGCCAGGGAACAGCTAGTATATCTATCAATTAATCATCAGACAATAGACATCCACTGCTCGACATAGTTCTCTCCCAAAGATCTTCACTCGATGTGTCTTGCGTTGCCCGCATCCAGCGGCCTCCTGCGACCTCAGTCAGCATGGCGTTGGGTACCGCCGGGCACTAGGGGTTTGTTAATGTTCATATCGTTTATATGATTGGAATTGCGAGTGAAGCTTTTTAGTCGATTGGAGTCCGACACTACCCCTATGTGCGTCCGTTAGCATTTTGTTACACACGTTAATAATAAAAAAAAATTATGGAGCGTAAATAATGCTAATAAAACATTTTAAAAATAAATATTTTTTTTAAACAGGATCGTCATTAGTACTATTGTCTGCGTTCGTTTTCGGTAGCGGTCTCCTCACACGCAGTGCATATATAGAAGATATCCAAAGATTCATTGACTCATCACGAGATCTCTGAAACTATCTGACGGAAACTCTCAAATTAAGGTAGATTGATTCTGTCACTACGAGGTCAGGTAAGAATGCATTTAGCAAAATTCCTTATTGAAAGGGTATTGCGAAGGTGTTATGGCTGGCAAGGGGGCAAGGAACAAGTTGTGTTTGTACTTATAAGTATCGAAGAGAATGGAATGGATATTTCTTTAGTTTTGTTTTAAGTTGTTGTTCGATTAATGGAGAAATTATATTTACTGGACTCTTACTTCTATTTAGTAATATTGCATTACAATATAAGAAGTAGGGAAAAAATTTCCTTGTGTTGGTATTCCCCAATATAATTCTTTGTTTGAGTTTTACAATTCTGTAATTATATCGCGTAACGAAGCAATATATTTGATTTGATATTCCGGAAGTAAACTTGTAACAGTTAGCTTTTTTTTAAATTGGGATTTGTTTTAAAAGAATTTAAGAATATTTAATTATGTTTCTCTGTACTTACCTCGTTTTGTAACGTGACATTTAGTAGAATTATAATTGACAGATCCGTTATGTCGACATTTTATTTCCGCTAAAATTCATCACGATTAAGGACTATATTATTTAAGACATTTAGGACATTCAGTTCAAATAAATCGTTATTTTATATCTTAAAAAAAATGGTCCTTCGCGAATTAGGTATTTGGGTCTGTTAGTGTATTTTGAATCATGATCCAGAAGGGAATCTCTATTTAATTTGTTCCGCTTAAAATCCATCAGCGAATAGTAATCTTCCAACTTAGCTTAACTTAAAGTTCTCGACTTGTGTTTAAAAAGCTCAATGATTTAACAATCATACTCGTGATAAACATCGCAATCTGATTTTTTTTTTTGCCAAATCAGCTTGTAATGGTTTTTCTTAACATTTTTAAAGACAACTAATAATATTTTTAGCTTTGATCTCAGAGGGTGTAATATGTAAATATATTTTAGCAAAGATGTATTTATGCCTCTAACTGTTTTATTCTAAGGGGTAAATAATAAAAAAACGTTTTTTTACTCTTTATCCGACGCATGAAGTGTTTAATTTGACTTCAAGCTGATTATATTTTTAAAACATTTTTTGGGTTCTGATAACACTTACGAAATTAAGTTTTTTATCATTCCCAATGGTGCCAGGTTTCGTAACTGGCGAATGTGTGTCATTTGCAGCAGCTTCCGGCGCTTTTCGGACTTTATTTACAGTGTTAGCTGTAAATGTTTGCTTAGTAACATCTGTGCTTTGACGGTTTTCATTACTATCGTGTCCAGTTGTGATAATGAGTACTGGTATATCTTTGGTTCGCTGTTGCTCTGTTGATTTCTTACCATTTTGTCTTTGGTTCGAGGTAGATAATTGGTTTTGAATACCTGCATCTCCGTGCTTACTTTCTTCGAGTTCAGTCTTCTTTTTGGTGACTTGTTTGTCCTTTGTCGACAGCTTTGTCGCTTCGGTGCCTTTCTTTTCATTATTCGCCACAGACTTTACATCCTTTTGAACCGCATCTGCCTGCTTTGTATCTGAGGTTTTAGTGTTATCATCTAGTTTGAGATTTTTGAGTTCTCCTGCGATTTTAATCCGTTCTACAACACGTACTGTTTCATTTACCTTCAAACTGTTCCCAGGTGGTACAGAGTACGAACACCACGCGATCCTCTCCTCAGATTCAATCTTCGCCAAGTAGCGCTGCATTGTTTTATATTCATCATTTGTTTCGGGTACGAACCGCACGCATTTCCCGTGTTTATATACTTTTGGTACGCGGCCCAAAGTCACTGTAAGCATGTCTACATGGTGATCCAAGTTCTTGAGCCGTTCGACAGTCAGTATTGGGAACCTGGGTTGTATGTATATCTGCTTGGTAACGTATGTAACTTTTACCTTCACAGGCTTCTTTGTTTTCTTAATCAATGCCTTGTCTTTCGGGTCTGAAGAGGAGCTAGCAGTAGTAAATGATTCGACACCTTTATCAACCTCACCTACATTAGATGATGTAGTTGATGATGTGTAATCTCGTCGAAAGTCTTGCTTTGAATCATTTTGACGATTGCTAGATTTTGCACTAGAGGCTAGGCGGGGTTCTGTCGATATGTATGCTTGACGACGACCAGACGATGTGTATGTTGGACGGGGTTCAGAAGTGGAGTAGACTGGGTGAGGTCCAGATTTTGAGTGGACTGGACAAGGCCCAGACCTTGAGTAGATTGGGTTGGGTCCAGAAGTTGAGTAGGCTGGTCGGGGTCCAGAAGTTGAGTAGGCTGGGCGGGATCCAGACGTTGAGTAGACTGGGCGGGATCCAGACGTTGAGTACGCTAGGCGGGGTCCAGACGGTGTGTATGATGACCGGGGCCCAGATGTGTAAATCACATTTGAGCCTTGAGGTGTGGGATACCGGCTCAAGGTTTTTGCAGATCCAGAAATAACACTAGTGTCTCGTCTTGTTACTTCATTTGCCTTATAGTCCAAGCTGATTCCAACAGCATTACTGACACGCGTAACTACTTCTGCAGCGGTGCGATCAACTGCTGTCTTGGCGTTCTTCCTTCTCGTCATTGTACCCGGCTGGTACTGACGGTAGAACTGGAAACTCAAGAATGCTTCTGTTTGATCTTCAGTCTTTTTCGATGTTAACTTGGTTTAAGCACGAGGTTACTTAAACTTTCTAATCTATAGTTGCGGACTGATGAGTGGCGAGCACGTGAGTGTCGATGAGAGTCGCAGCAGCAGGTCGAGGACAGGTCCGACCAGTACTAGGGTACTGGCCGTACTGTGTCGAGCAACGGGCCCGTATCCGTATTTATATGCGCTTGCGCGGCGCTCGCGTCACCGTCCATTCTTATCAGTAAATAATTTAATGGACAGCAACCTTGAGGGAAAAACGTTCAAAATATATAACTTTTTATTGATAAGCCACATTTTTCGGTAATTAAGTGATAATGGTTAAATTGCCAAAAGATCACACGGTTAGTTTAGAGAATACAAGAGATATAACATTGATTTCCATTATACTGATTGTTGTACTGTGTATTTTTGGCGCCTAGTCCATTCGTATAAATCATTATTTACTTATACTTTAACATAAGCTATAAAGTGACGATTGATATAACGTAGTAACAGATTTTATATATTTAAAATTGTTATATGTATTAGTATTCAAACAGTGTCATCGTATACTTAATAAAATAAATACCTGCACACGTCTGATTAGTGTGGAGATCTTTAAGTGAGTTCAGTATCAAGGAGTGGGCTTCTATCGACTAATGATGATAATGATACGTAAATAAATTAAATGTAATAAGCCATTTGGACAAAGACAAAGTGCTGAAAGCTGAGTAGCAAGTGTAATCTCATCACAAATGTAGTACTCTTCAACTCTTGGACAAGATTATTACAGTAGTAAGTATACTCGTACTTTCAGATATTACGTCACGTATCTTTGTCAAGGAATCTTTGGAAGGAACGAGTATGATCCTATCAATCAGGTCCCTTAGTAGCCTGTTGTAAGTACCTTGTCTCTTTAAACTTATCTAAAAATACTCCTCCTTACTCAGAAGCTACCCAACTGTGCTGTATAGATAAGTACAGAGATTTTGGAGATGGTATGCATATACTGCCGGAAACTTTTGTTTACTATGAATGACTTTACCCAATGAGGATTTTGGTTTGTACATACAAATTCTAGAAGTTTCTGAGTTTTTGCCGCTACGGCTTTGGATTTACAAAATTAAATGGCTTATTATGTGTACGTAAGCGTAGAAGTGATCTTTCACAGCCAGTTTAATTGACTGTGGTGTCCACTTCACCTTTAGTATCAATAGCTTTTGGTATAAGTGGCTATTTATCTGTTCTGTTTTTTTTTTTAAATTATCAGTTTCTTTCCTTCTTTCTTAAAATAAAAGATGCTATTATATTATTAATATAGATAAGTAATGAGTAGCTTCAAATTTAAATCCGTTTTAAGCTGCTACGCATGACGATTGTATTGTATACCGGCGCTTTTCAAACTTTATGCACCTACGCCTCCCTTACAAAGAAGAGAAGAAAGAAAGATATAAAAGAAGAGACTTGAATAATTTAAACTTTTTTTTTTAACGTTGCTCCTCTGGTGAATTTGTCGCGCCTTTGACTTGACTGACGATGATAAGGATATATAACAATTACATTATAATTATTATTTTACTTAAGGTGTTCAACGTAGGCGATTCCTGTTGTGTTTTTTTTTTAAATTATTTACACGTAAACGTTTAATTTTGATAACACCCGGAGAAGTCAAAGTTTGTTATTTCTTTATAATTGTCAATCATTGCGAAATAATGGTTATAAAATATTTCGTAACGAAATTGTTTAATATGATGCAATTCTCAAACAAGCAATAATCAGGGAAAAACAAGTTATTGTTATGGCACCAGAATATATGCTCTAATTTAATTGATAACTAAAAATAGAAATATTGAAGTAACTAAACGAAAAGCCATAGACAATGCAAGCTCTCTCTACTTATACTTGTAACACGAGCTGTTATGATTTGCTGATAGCAACACCTCTGCAACTCCCTTTGGGAAAAGAATTTCATAAAATCCCTCCTTAGCTAACCTTTAAATAGCAGAAGCAAGATCTCTACCAAATTTTGAGTGTTTACGTATAATAGTTTCGGAGATTTCGTGATGTCTCTACATTGGTGGAAATCTCTTATGTAATATATTATTTATCTAAACAAATTATCTTTTCATATTTATGATAAAGAAAAAAAAAATTTTTAGCAATATTGGTTAATTAGTTATTATTTTTTTTAATTGTTGTAAAATATTATGAAATTCGAATTGTTAAATGTGTTGCAATAGGAACATGGCGGCCATTTTGGGTTTCGCCAAACCGCAGTTGCTAGGCGTCTGATATAGCGGAGGAAGTATGCCATCAATGGCGAATGTATTTCCTTTTTAAATTTGATAATAAATTTTGTTATTAACTAGGTAAAACCCACAGTTCTATATGTACTTATTCGTTTTTACACTTGAATATGTATAAGTGGTGAACACAATAGTAACCCCGCCCGGTTTACTAGCCGTAATATATAATTATACTTGAAATTTGTCTGAAATATACCTTGAGAGCGACCACACTCGGAATAGCTTTTATACCAACCGTTACTATGGCAACCGCATAAATAATACGAAATGAAAATATTTATAATTAAAATTAAAATAATGAAGGATCTATGAAATTAAGAAATAAATAGCCCATAACCATCTACAAATCATTCCGTTTTGGATGTTCATATTCCCATGTCGATACGTTCACTAATTTTCACGTGATTCGCGGATAAATGAAACACATTTTCATTATGTTATATAAGATAACAAACGATTTTAATTCAACTTATGGATAATGATATATATTAATTAAACACCTATTAAAAATTGATGATGATCATGATATATAAGAGATTTTCGCCTAGAGGCCTAGAGACTTGAAATTTTTTAGATTTTTTATTGCCGAGTAAAGATCAGCTAAGAACATATTTTACAAAATTCCTTCCCCAAAGGGAGCTGCGGATTAGTTTTTAACTATTGGTTTAATAGTTTTGAAGAAAAGCTTAATACGTATCTTTTTTAAAAACAAGCCTTACTTGTAATTACGCTCTACGTCATCATTACAGAATATAACAATGTGAAAGTTTCATTAAAACAAGTTCAACCTTTTCAGAGATTATTGGGAATAAGCAAAGACAGAGACGTAAATACCAATAAAAATGTATTATATTTCTTATTCTATATCAAGAACTTATAAACTTATTTATGAGTTAAGTGAAAAGCTATTATTGTTTAATTTACATTATACTTAATCATAGTTATCATCATCATTTGGTGCCTTCTTCAAACTGGAGTTTGGCGACCAGATTACATTTAATACAGGGCCTCTATTTATTTATATATGCAGACTAAATTGTAGTACATAAACAATAATAATATTGTAATAAATATATAATATATGAGAAGACGTTTTTTCTCTCGGAAGAGTTTCATCTTATTATTAATAAACTTTGTAATAGTAACGTATGTTAGGCAACACAATAATTTTTATCAAACCGTAGGTTTTCACCCGAGTCGATAACACCGCGGCGAGATCTCTGTATAAATAAGCGAGCGCCAGTAGCCGACGAATATTCCTCATGCAAGCCCCCTGAAGTGTTCAACGTCGGGGAGCCGGCAGGGAATACTGGTGCCAGATTTGAACATCCAAAGGTTGCAAGACCAATAACAGACTATAAGGGAGTAACAACATTTCCTGGTTGCTAACCGAAATATCTGGTACCCGTATTTCCTGCCGGAAAGACAAGCTTGCGTCCTAACGGAAAACGATCGGCTGTAGTTCCTAAAGGATTCAGTTCTCTCGACATCCTCTACAGTAATAGGATTGCTTTCATCTCGCTTGTGTCGCCTTCGAATAGTGTCAATACTCTTTCATAAGATGGAGAGACGCGAAAGAGTTCAGAATTTGAGAGCTGTGGCACAGCCGATCGGAATTGCGGTGATACGAAGAGGACCGACTCGATCATCGCAGACGTCGGAACAGCGAGAATACATGGGCGCCGTTGCTTCATTACCTGCCGGAAACCTTCAACAATTAGATGTACCCGAGAGTAGACCCCTGATAGAATTGTCGGTAACGCAGCAAGCAACAATCGGCAGGATCCCCATGCATACAACCCTGATGCCGCCGGCCAACGACCCGTGCCCGCGAGGCCAAGAGCTTCCCGACAAGAAGAAGAAAAGGAGACGAAGAAAGAAAAAATCCATCGACCAGCCTAAAGAGGCTGAAGTAGATGGGAAATAGAGGCATCTGTCACCGAATCGTGTTTTGATCTGTTGATATTAATGTCTTTACTATAGATGTAGTTAGTCACTATTTGAACAGATAAATAATTTCTGATTGAGCCTCTTTTTTATTTATTTTTTGTTATTTTTTATTTAAAAGGGGTGTAAGGGGTACCCCGCACAACAACTCACAGGATCCAAGTCAACTCCACCTGCTCGTGGAAGTAGTCTGGCCGGCAATTGCGGACTGGTTGAATAAGGACTGCGGAGTCCTCGATTTCTGTCTGGTGCTGATACTCCACGGGGCATGGATGTTTCGGGAATGTTATCTATACTTCCGTAGTTGTGGTAGGACAGACGATGCGTGCGACGAGTGTGGACACATCGTCTGTCCGTACGTCTGCCATGCTGATTGCGTTGACCGAGGACCTGGTAAACGTCGCGGCAAGTCAAAGGATGTCAGCAGCGAAGGACCGATGTACGTTAGTATTATAAGCACAAAAAAAATTTAAACTAAAATAAAAATATACAAATGTCATATAAAGACAGATAATTCATGTGACTAATTATTATTTACTTTTTATTTACGGCTCACAGAACACAGCAATGACACTATGGCGGTAGATTGACCATGGAACCTTGGAAAAACTTTTCAAACTATTTGATAATGGCCATAGGATTGAAACCAGGGACCTTTATGTTACAAGGTTACTCCAAAGTGATAAAGGATAATTAACAAAACATTGTATTATATTTCTGTTCATTAGAATACATTAGTTAACAACAAGAGAAAGCAGATTCCTTGAGCTGAGGAAGAGTATACTCCAATCAAGTAGTTTATTGAAATCGTCTCAATGGTTTTGATAGATCTATTATATCTTTTGTAAAATCTTCGCGATCATTGTAAAAGTTTTCATCGATATTTAAGTTTTACCGTTTATTATCTGTTAGAATTTGTAATAATGAAATAGGTTTTTAATATGTCTACATAACAACAGAATTGCTTTAATTTAAAAAGCTAAACAGTTTTAAAGCAATCATGATTATAGCGCCACCTATACAGTTTTGCTATAACAAAAAAAATTTCAAAGTGCTTTTCGTTATTTAATATAAAACCGATAGATGGCGCTAAAACTAAAATATTAATTGTTTAAGAATTGTTTGTCATCTCTATAAAAATTATAACATGTAAAATGCTGTCACCGTGTTATTGTTGTTGAAGATTATTCTAATTATCATTGCTTTATGATTACAGTTGTACACACACCTGTATATAGGACTTTCCAATTTTGGCCATACTCGTTTCGCTCGAAGGTTGACGAGTGCAGTATGATGGTAAAGATCATTACATCCATAGCCTCTGTTAAAAACAAGGGTTTTCTTACCCGTAAATGACATCATTTTTAATCTTCAATTGCGCTCAGCTATGTATTTTTTTATCCTTTTTTTGAGGCTTTTATACCTTGGGGATATGTCAGCTATCACAGCTTTGCTGGAACTATAATTACTTTAATTAATTTTGATCACCACATACAT
Source organism: Ornithoptera priamus (assembly GCA_029034505.1). NCBI lineage: Eukaryota > Metazoa > Arthropoda > Insecta > Lepidoptera > Papilionidae > Ornithoptera > Ornithoptera priamus. The sequence goes on along the minus strand of JARDWD010000527.1, from coordinate 924,623 downwards.
ATAATTATTATCTAGTTACTATTTAGAGACACTGAGATAATTTATCGGGAAAGTTCTATTTATTTCTTTTGTGGTTAGTTAATACTTTTTCGCTTTAAATACGTCTCACTTAATTTTCATAACAGTTATACTTTAATTACATATTTTTACCATGTGTATAGCATTGCTTAGATGTGTGAATGCTGTGTTCATCTACAGTGGAGAATAAAAATAAGATCCCCGTAAGCTTTCAAATAATATAAATATTCCGTATAAACCAAGGGGGTTTCCCTTACTAAAATTTGATTCAAGTTGTAAACATCAGTACATGTTGATAAAGTCTATTTATACACACATATGCAAACAGAGATATGGAGACAGTCAGATGGAGTTCAATAGGGATAGAGTTATAAGTAATTAAGTCATCAAAGTGTTTACATAAAATGCAGACTTTTCGCAAACACACGGACACGTATAATTGCGTAGTATTACTTATAACAAGCATGGTAATGTTGTTGAAAGATTTAAACTGTGAGACTTGTAGAAATATTAACTGATAATGTAAAACCAACGACAGTTTATTATACATGCGCACGCGCACGCGCACTCACACAGAGGGAATTATTATTTTATGACGTTTAGGTTTAAAACTGGTCAGCTTCTAGTGCTGAGAACTACGTACTGATTAATATTATAATAATTTAGATCATAGTTTGCAAGGAAAAAAAATACATCGACGCCTTCTACATAAACTACGATATGAGGACGTTCACCTGATAGTTAGTGATATGCCTGCCAGTAACGTGGCGCTAGTTAGGATGATATACACAGCACGGCATTGCGCTCGTGGCCTGAGACATAGGATATTGTGTCTCGTCACCCCTGTATTTTCGTTAGCTACAGCGCCTTTCAAACCGGAACACAGTAATGTTAGCATGCAACAGTTTGTCGGCTGCAATAGGAGCTACTTGGACGGTCTCCGGGAACAGAGACCTGCCACCAGCAAACAGTTAAGTATGACATCTTTATATGACGGTCATCTTTTAATGATGACTAATTAAAACTCTCTCTCCCTCTCCTTCTCTCTTTTCATTTAATTAAGCATTTCGTGTTACTGACTCTTTTTTTCTCGACGGTGTAAAAATTACGATCGGCCGGCAGCTGTGAACAGGGATGAGCTGGCCGTACCGCTGCATCAGCTCGCCAGGTTCCATTGCCTCAGTGCGGAGGGTTACTCAGAAATCGCATTACACAGTGGAACATGAATGAGTCAGTGCGGTCACCAGTGCACATCTAGGGGTTAAATTATTATTATTTTTTTTTAATTATAATTTTAGTACCGTTTTAATTAATTCATTTAAACAGTAGGGTAGTACGTCAGCCTTTTAGTCTTCGGCTATTAAGAACAGGACTAAGGTATCACCTGCCTGTTGTACAAGGCGACTGAAATGGTCCCCGGGTCCGTGAGCCTCGAGGGTGGGGGTCCTCAGACGTCAATAAGCGAGTCTTAGGAGGACGGCAAAGGCATAGTGGTCTTGTATTTGCCGTTGCACAGAGCCCCTCCCAATGCACTGACGGACACCACAGAGGGGATTTAGAGTAGGTAGAAGCCCCACAAACCCTCGTCTGCATCCCAGAAGCCAAGTATCTTTTAATAAGATTTCCCTCCATAAAAATAAGAATAGTACAACCTGTTGCAAAGGTTCACTTTGAAAGTGATCATTACTTGTTATACACTTGTTTTTATTCAACGAAGCGACGAGACGATTGGGACCATCACCTGATAATAAGTAATAGGTGAGCTCATAACAATCGTGGCTCTAGTTAGGATGATATACACTACACTTTATTGCAGTCATCGCTTATAAGATATTAAGTCGTGTTACCTCAGTAATTATTACTAGCCACAGCGCCCTTTAGACCGGAACGCAATAGTATTGGACAACTTTTGACAATGGTAATTTGAGCCGAGCTGATCTACCACCAGTCTTATAATAGTAAAGTTTGCAGCCGGATAGAACTTAGGAACCACTTAGTATCACGTACTTGCTCCTGTTTATAATTGGTTAGCTGATGGTGGAGCTGGAGAACGTGATTCATTGATCATGTGAACTTTAAGTCTAGGTTAGGACGTGTGGACTTAACGCCTAGAATATTAGACACTCAATAATACGTACGGCTCGTTCCATTCCGACGTGTGATTGTTTACCCGACTTCCAGAAAGTGCCGATAGCGCTGATAGCCTGTGACCCACCGCCACCAGCTATCGGCTATATATCGGCCGCCGCGCGAGGGACAAAGCACTTGTCACACGGCACTTGCACACGATGTACGCGCTCCTGTTCCTCGGCGTGCTGGCCTGCGCGGGCGCAGCGCCGCACTACCACGGCCAACGGCACGGCTACGGCGCGCCGCCGCCCTTCCCGCCGCGCGACGACTTCGCCTTCGGAGACTTCGTAATGGGCGAGCACTTTGGCCACGGCGGCCACCACTTCCACGACGACCTGTTCGACACTAGACGGTTCTGGATGGAGCTCTCGCGCGAGATGGCGATGTTCGATCAGATGCTCACCGACTTCGCCAAACGGTTCCCCAGCAGCGTGTCCAGCGAGGGCATCGACACCGAGACCAACGAATATAAAGTCACTATTCCCCTGGCAGGATATGAGGAAAAGGATATTATTGTGAAGGCGCGCGACGGTGTTCTCATGGTGCAAGCGGTGCAGAAGAAGGACGGCGCAGATCAGAGGAGTTACTTGGACGTCAGATCCCTACCGGACATTGTGAACGTAACCGGAAATTGGACTTATGAGAAGGACGTTCTGAAAATCGTCTTCCCCCTGCGCCCTAAAGCGGAGGGCGGTGAAACCACGACCGAGTTGGCCACGGAAACACCGAGACAGTTCCAACCGGAGAGTCGCGAAGACGTGGACAAACAGAACAACGATGGTCAGGATGCCGACGTGGGCACCAGCAGAGGAGATGTGGACAGAGAGAACGAGTTGAACACTAACGAGATATCGAGGAAGGAGTTGATCGAGGCGACGACGTACGCGGTCGACCTGAAGGATGAGGTGGAGTTCGTGCCCGTGCGCTACTAGCCGTGGCCGGCCGGGAGAACAATCTACCGTCGGCATATCTATAGAAATGTGATCAAAAGTTTTGTACTTTTAAAACAGATTTTAGTTTTTTTTATATTTTATTAAATACGTTTTTTTTTTATTTATCTTTTAGTACGAAATTAGTACAATTTGCATTTTCTTTTGTCGATGCGTAAATATCAAAAGGGTTGTTCAAGCTGTAGTCTGCAGCTTATTTTTTATTATTCTACAGGTGGTAGTTTTATTGTTCTACAATGGATCTCCGTTTCACATGGTGCATGTGACAATGACGAATCGCCAATAGATGTAGCCATTAAGTCTAAACTCGTAACAAACAACATTTGTAACAAAGAATAAATAATAATAACTTTACTGATTAAAGTCACAAACAATTTTGTTTGCCTCCTAATCGGTCACCAAGAAGATAACTTTGTGACCAGAAATTTTATAGCCCTGTTAAGTTTTTATGTCCTATCAAAATAGTAATTACTATAATTAAGACTATTTATTTGAGAAAAGGACGAAATGTGCGAGATGTTCGCCCGATTGTAAGTGCCTGAACATAACGACGTAACGCTTGTTAGGATTGATATACACAGCACCATATCGTGCCGATGACATTGAGATATAAGATGTTATGTCCGGTTAGCCCAGTAATTTTCCTAGTTATAACAACCTTTAAACCGGAACAAAGTAATGTTTGCACACGATTATTTGGCGGCAGAAATCGCAGCTTCGATAGTACCTCTCTAATTGGTATATGGCAACATAGACTTCTTCCCAGCAAGGACTCTCAATGTGGACTCTTAATGCATTTTATTTATTTCTTTTTGTGTATATTAATGGTAATAGCAAATCACTATCATAAGATCTTCATCCAAGCGATATGAATTTAAAAAATTCAACTCAGTAAATTTTTTAATAGCGCCTGTTGTAATAAAATAGCAAATAATAAAACAAGTGTTTTGTGTATAACATATCTGTTTATGATTTATAATTTACAAAGTGAATTGCTTAAATTGAAAATATATTTGACTGAAGGGTTGTTGGGATTGCAATAATTGATGCACCGAGTTCATTTCTCGACTTTCCTTTTCACCTGGTGTCGATTAGTAGATTCATCATTCGACGAGTAACAATTTCGCAGTTAGAAATTGGTCCATGGAAAAAAAAGTATAACTCTGGGGAAAAATCAATATTGCACATCTAATGGTTTCTCTTAAAATCATACATTCTTTCACTTTTTATTTCCGGTTGTTTAATTGCTCTATGAGAAGTTTCTACTCTGTAGCGTGTCTTGTAACGCTTGTATCTGTATGAGGGTAGAAGTTTTCCATTCGGTCAGCTTAGCTCCCACTCTCATATGGTAGGTCTGCTGTAACAGCAACACTCGTTTCCTGCTTTCAGCTTGTGAAAATCAGAGAATTCCGTGCGACTGCACTTTACCATCAAGACTTGACTTTGCTAGTGTAAACGAACTTAAAGTAATAAATTACATAAAGTAATTTTATAAAAAAATCATTGAAAATGGATTATTCCTACAATTTTATTAAATATGAGAACTCAAGTTAATAACGGATTTTAATGAAGTTGTTTCAACACAAATGGTATAAGTAGTATGAGTAAATCGAAACTTTGGTGTAATTTTAAGTTAATAACTTGTTTTTTTTTTTTTTTTATAATTTGTCGATGTCGTATTGTTTATATTAAACACTAGCGCTAAATGTTACGTTCTCCAGCTGAGGACTCGATGAGAAGTCTCCACTTTTTAGATCTATCAAGTCGGCGGTTGTATTCGGTACGATCAGTACTTTTTCGATGATAACCTCGCTGCAGAATTTCATTGTATCTTTACCCAACTCGTTTTTGTATGTAAATAAAACTTTCACCTCGCCGTCTTCAATAAACCACCGCGCGTCCGGTGTGTTCACCATTTGCGGCAAAAGTCTTATGTCCCTGAACGTGAGACCGTCCCACTTCGCAGCCTTAAAATACATGACCCTGTGCTTAATCCTGATCGATATGTCACCGTCAATAAACTCCGGCAGATTGTATTTGAGAACATAGAATTCGGGACCGAATACCTCGTGTATCGGGCTGACGACGTTGCAACTTTGCCGAAGTTCCCGCTCGGCGGCGATGGTGCTGCGCGACACCTTCTCGAAGATCTTCTCGTAGTGACGGTCGTTGTGACGGTTCAAACGGCAGTTTTCATTGGAGACACGGCTGCCGTGACAGCGACGGTGACATTCAGCGACAGTGAACAAAAAAAATAAGAGAACAAAACGATACATCGTCCAAGCGAAGCTGGTTAACTGTGGCATCGAATGACAACTGGTGAGGAAGTTATCGTTGGAGCTTATCTGAGCGAGTAGAGGTCATGCCGCCTTACGGAGTTTACGAGATAGTACAGTATAATGATTCTTTTGTGGTCAGAAATAATAAGATTCTTAATTACTGCGCAGTTCGTATCTAAATTTAATTAACAGTGCTTTATTTTTTTATGTATGTATACGAGTATATGTAAAACGAAAACACTTTACTACTAATCTTGTTTAAAGATTGCGGGAACAAATCAATATGTTACAGTCATCATCATCATTAGCCGATAGACGTACACTGCTGGACATAGGCCTCCTCCAAAGATCTCTACACACAGTCACCAGGGCTTCCGGTACCACTGGGCACTAGGGGCTGTCGTATGTGGGGGTTCATATGGGGAGATTTGGGGCATTTCCCACCACGCTGATCCAATGTGGGTTGGCGGGAGTCGTAGCCTCGTCTGTTGATTGTCAGGCTGTACCATGAGGAGGCGAGGTTGGCTTGGGTCCGTGAGGTTTTATGCGAAACCCTTCAGTCCTTACAGTCACATATATTTAAGCCATAATTGAGTTTACCTACATAAAATCATTTATTTACGTTTATTGTTTTTTTTATCCAATTGATTGAGACGAAGAGGAAGTTCATCTTAAAGTAAATGATACGCCTGCTTATAACAACGTGGCACTAGTTGGGATGATATACACAGCATCACATTGCGCTCGTCGATTGAAACAAGATGTCGAGTCTTATTACCCCAGTAATTACACTAGCTACAGCGTTCTTTAAATCGTAACACAGTATTCTTCGGTGGTACCTAGACGGTCTCCGGCACCAGAGACCTACCACCAGTAAACCAATTCATATTAGCACAAGAACAATAAGTAAAGTATGCTATTTAAGCAATCCCGTTTTTATTTATAACTTAATCATTTGACCAGTTAGAATCACGAAGATTCTACACAGCAATCTGTATTAACTTAACACAGTTACTCTAAAACTTCTGTTACAAACAATATTTTTATTTGAAGTTATCTAAAGAGCAGCTTCTTTAACGTTTTCAGTAGTTTTCTTTCAAACACGTAGTTAAACAGTGAGATGGTGATTATCCTTAGAATATTATCGTTCGTTTAGTGGCCCAAGAGGTAGATATATCAAAAACAAAGCATGATATCTTATTTGACTTATTACACACTTCAATATTTAACAAGCAATGCGCTGTCGTCGAACGTTATCACCTCCGCGTTGTCTGTTTCATTGTTATAGGAGTCTAAGCTTCGTAAATCGTCTTCGGCGATTCTATTCAATCTGTTTAGTTGGCGCAGTTCTTCATCAACAGCATCGCAGCCGACTGTCGTCTCCGTTTTCGGACTCGTCTTGTAAGGGAACTGCACCACGATGTTATTGTTTTCTTTAAACCACTGCCCGTCTCGCGCTTTCACCATTCGCGGAAGTATTCTTATATCTCTGAAGATCTGTCCGTTCTTCCTCTGGCCTTTCAAATAAAAAACTCTGTGTTTCAAGTAAACAGTTATATCCTTTTCTTCATATTCTGGAAGTGGATATTTCATAGTGTAAAAGTCAACACCGTAATACTCTGTGATCTGTGCATTACGTTTTCCATTGCAGAACTCGTAGTACTTTAAGTCGTCGTTGATCACGTTGCTGCTTATGCCGTCGAAGACTTTGTCATATTGCCGGTTAGTGTAGCGGTGATGTCTGTTTCTTTGGCTACAGGAACTTGACTTATGACTCCGGCAATAACAATCCACAGAGACGAAAATTAGTAAGAGAATGAATAGCTTGTACATGTTTGTATTGATCACTGCGTGTGTGAGAACTCGACTGAGGCAGCGCTGGTGACAGTGGTCCAGTGGTGATAACGGCTGCTGGCGACTCGCTAGTGATGTGTCGTTACCTAGTTTATCGATTTTGCATTTGGAAGTTTCGAACATACTTCATTACATTCTTGTAGCCACATAGGAATGGTGTTAGGATACAAAAGCATGTGTTCTGTGTGTTGTTATTTGTTTAGGAAATTTAATTTTCGCCGATATAAGTATATAGAAAACCGCACAAATAAAGAATTAGGTTATTAAACTAAAACAGAAGTTCGAAGAGTATTCTAAACTTTAAGGTACATCCTGTGCATTATGTAGTAGGGTATCTTTATCTGTATTATCTAAATTCCTTCATAGTCTGGAGACAAAGTTGGACAAGTTGAGCAAGGTTAATAAAATAGTTTAAATATTTACTCACTTTTTTATATAATTCTCTTTTCTGAACATTTGTTTTTCTTTCATCATCCTATCAAGTCGATTGTTTGGACAGGTGGTTGGACCGGACCGCCCGCTGTATTGTTGTGACACAAAACAAACTATCTTGCTTAGTAAATTTAAGTAATGAGGTTTTAAGCCTCTTTGGGAATCTGACCACAAACTATTTAATGTATCTATAACGTATATTTAGTATTTATTAATTATAAAAGTTATATTTCTAAACTAATTGTAAACGTTATATCCATCACTAGTGTTTACGTATGGAGATAAATTTAACCTGATGCGAGTTTTATGCAACCCTTGACTTAATAGATCTTTGTTAAAATAATTATGTTCATCATCATAATCAGCCGATTGACGTACACTGGTGGACATGGACCTCTCTCAAAGATCTCCACAGAGTTCATTGTGGGAAATCGGGTCTCAGCCCACCGAGCTAGACAGTTGCGGGTTGGTGGGTGGTCAGCGCCTCGTCTGTTATTCATCAGGGTGCACCGCGTGCAGGTGAAATCGATTTGGGCTCCGTAAGATGTTGAGCGGGACCCCATACACTTGTTTATGTTATTATATACTAATTAGTATTTACAAACTTACCGAAGTTATTCTTGTAATAGCTCCATTTGCTGTGCTTTGAGCAGCATTTTTTTATTTTTCTCTTTACACCTTTCTCCTATCCATATTTATGTAGATTTTCTCTTAAATATTTATGTCATGTAAGCAGTTTTAGGCGCCTAGACAGAAAATGTATGAACTCGGCACAGGTGCCGGAATCTGTAATTAATCTGTCAGTTGCATGCTGCGCCTTATATTGACCACGTCAATTCTTTCATCTCCCGACTAGTGTGTAAAAGAAGTACTTATACCTCAATCATCAACTGATAAACGTATCTACTGCTTGCGTGGCGTGGTCCTCTACGGTGAGGGGAAGAGGAACCAAGAGGAAATAAGTCTTTCTTTCCATTCATGATAATCACTTTGTGTTTGATTTTTATGACGAATTCCTCTTCGCTGTAGTCCGGCAGTGTGTACTTCATGACGAAACCTTCGGTGCTGTAGTTATCGCGACACTGATTGACGTAGTTTATGTTGCAGCTGTGCAGGTACTCCCCGTCGCCGGATATGACATAGCGCGCAGTCTTATCGAAAACCTTAATTAAAACATGGAATAAATAAAGAGGGAAGGATATTTATATAATTAAGAATAAAAATAATTGTGTAAAACCCGAGTTCAAAGGTGGTATGATAAGACGACTGATGTGATGGTCTTGCCGCATGAAGTCGCAAATCAGAATATTATAAACAATGTGACAAAGCATTAAACAATGGAGAATGATTTAAAGGGGAAGTCCAGCTGTGTGACGGTGAAGTGAACAGTGAAGCGATGCTACAGATAATGTGATAAAGTTTTTTTTTATTTAAATTATTATAGTGTACCTACCTCGTGATGTAGTCCTTTTTGGACCTCTTGCAGTCTAATCCAATTCCGGAACGCAGCTTTGTGATAACCAACGATAAAATCCACTGCTGATTTGGTCAACTCCATTCGGATAGGGTACGTTTCCTTCCGCTCCATTTGTCTCTACTATTGATTGATATGACCACCTCGCTACCTCATGGGTGATAGATGTTACCAAAAAATATAATTAAATTAGCAGTTCAAGTTATAATAACTTATAACAAGTACATGAGGAAATCTTAAATAGTAATAAAGAGCTCTCTTAAGGTTCCTGCTACTGATATCCGAAGCCTGCTCACAAGAGCCCAGACCGCTGTTCACCAAGCTGGGTAAGTGCAGGTTGGCGGATGTAATACTAGAAGTACTGGTTCCTATTCGTGGAACAGGCCGCTTTCTTGAGGATGTTCTCTTTCGAAAGTTTGCGACGTTCGTCTCGTTTTTGTACTCGGCCGACATTGGTATCTTCAGTGAGCTGTGCACGAGCACCGGATACAGCCCTTTATTAATCTTTAACAAAAAGTGTTTAGCTACTGTCTGCGTCACGACGCGATCCCCTCGCTACAGATAAGCTTCACAAGGGGAACACAAAGTAACCGGAAGATACCGCGAACAATGTTCCGTGGAATTAAATAATATGATACTTTGTACGAAACAATTTTTAACGAAACACAAACACTATCGTTAATGGAGATGTATTAACGTTGGTTATTCAGTTTAAGTCATTCATCTGTGTAAATACATCATCCATTGGTTTCAGGATTGCGGCGTTTGGACTTCCGCCCTCAGTAGCCGCAAAGGGCGAGCTCCTAGTGGCGCAGCGGCGCGTCGCTCGCCTCATAACGCCCAGGTCCCGGTGACGATGCCCAGCTGTGTTTTGGACTCGCTTTGCTTACAGCCACCAATATATTGTAAGTCTGCTACTTTCACAAAATATTCTGAGATATAATTCTTCAACAAAAGCCTCACTGTCACTTAAAACCATGTGAATATGTGGTCAAGTGTATTAACATCTCGATACTACAACACAACTACAGTTAGTCTTTATAATTGTTTCGCTTTACCCATTTCTCCTGTTCTTCTTCCATTGTCTTGATGTTTGGTGATCATGTCATCATCATGTCGCCGGTCTGGACGTTTCACTCAACACTAGTGACCACACTTCCCTTTTTATATTTATCGTTAACTAACAAAAATATGTATAAAAAGAATCCCGCAGCCGGTAGGATTCGAACCTACGCTCCCAAAGGGAATCTGATTTCGAGTCAGACGCCTTAACCACTCGGCCACGACTGCACCCCGCAGATTATTTAAAACATGGTGTACTTAATTCTTCGAGCTTTAAGCTTTATAATGAAAACAGGGTTATGAAAATTATACAGCCGTAATAGTGATTAACGTGATCAAAATTAGCCTTCACTGTCTATTACTTAACCTAATCTTGGTAAATACTAGATATATACTTACCTACCGGGTAACGCCCACAGCTGGGCTGGGGCCTGCCTCAAGTATCTTCCTTTTTTTAACGTTCCCCCAGTTATGTGAGGCTGGGGCCTTGTTTACTCTTATCTCTCTTTTGCTTATCATTTTCTTATCCTATCTCCCGTTGTCCTCTTTCTCCCCACTTTCTATTATAGCTTTCTTTACGTACACTTCCTTTCTATTACCTTTCTCCATTCTATTTCCTTCTTTATCCGTCTTCTTAAATAAAAACAACACTTTTTTTATTCTCTTCTGCTTCCATTTTTTCTATTTCATTTTCTTATCTTTTACTGTGCGTCTTATTTTTATCTATAATTCCCTCTACCACCCCTCTACACAATTTTAGGAATGTGAGCCGACTGTTGGCATCTCCCATCAGAGAGGTAGTGCTACCTGCGCTTATGGTCTTCTCCGACACGATCTCACAGTCGTAGCGGTTCTTTGCACATAAGGGACAGCTTGTGATCAAATGCACCACGGCTGGTCCACTGTTGGGTCACAAAGGCGCGAGGGACTCTCTTTGAGCTTAAACATGTGAACGTACTCAGATAATCCCCCGTACTCCGTGAACATTTGGGTCAGTACCGTGTCCAGCTCCACGTGGTGGAGTGCTCGATATGCTGATGCAACGCTCGGGCAAAATATCGGCGTTGTTGCAACCGTCGTGCCTTCCACATACCACCTGTTCCACTCGTCAAGCGTTCTCAGCCTTACCTGTCGTCTAATGAATGGAACAGGACACCTCTCGTATACCCGGTCTCATCTTGCTCTTCAGGGCCGTATCCTTAGCCAGCTGGTCCACCTTGTCGTTGCCCTCCGTCCCTGCGTGCGCTCTTACCCAATATAATCTTACCTCTGTCCCTTTCTCTCTCGCTCTCCTTATATTCTCTTTCACTCTTAACGCTAAGGGATGGAGGGTGTCGGGTGTTGCGACCGTTTCTAGGGTGGATCGTCAGTCGCTCAGAACAGCACACGACTGGAGCGGCTCTATGGCGGCGTAGCCTGTCGCTTCTACTAAGCCCAGCAGCACTACTTGGTATACAGCGCAGTAGTTGCATAATTTGAGCTTTTTGTTTGTTACCTCTGCGGCGTTCTGGATGTCACAGAACGTTGCACCCACCTTGTTGTCGATGTGGCTACCGTCGGTGTATATAGTCGAGTCGGCAGCCGTGGTCGCAAGTTGGAATTCCTCCGCACCTTCTCCCAAGCAGGAGAACTCTATACCGATCTGTTCAAACGGGTGTGTTAGTCTCAAATAGCTTACTGGTACCTCCAGTTCTCGGTCTCCTAGTATTTCTTGGAAGCCACAAGTATTTTCGCGCTGATCGGTCTAGCGATGTCCGCAGCCAGCGGCTTCTCGCGACTTTCACCAGATCGTTGGTGCATTTAGTGGGGGGAGGGGGGGAAGGAGGGCTGTCAACAAACGGTCGCCACTCGAGGACCTAGCTGCCCCATTGGTAGTCAGTCCTACGTGCGATCTGTCCTGTCCATTGCTACTTGCGATTGGCAATTTTTTGAATTATGTCGGTGACCTTAGTACTCCTGCGGATCTCTTCATTTCTGATTCGAGCACGCCGGGAAACCTCGAGGGAAGACCCTTTATCCATTGCTCTCTGTGAAACTTGAAGATTTACGGTGGCTAGATATTCCACGAAGTGAAGACGGAACGTTCACCTGATGGTATATGATACGCCCGCCCATAACAACGTGGCACTAGTTGGAATGATATACACAACACCACATTGCGCCCGTCGCCTTGAGACATAAGATATCAAGTCTCGTTACCCCAGTAATTTCACTAGCTACATCGCCCTTCAAGCCAGAACACAATACTGTCTGTCGGCTGCAACAGGCGCTGCAGTGGTACCTACCTAGACGGTCTCCGGCAACAGAGACTATCTAAAAGAAATAGTATCAGAACATTGGACCACATTATGTGTTATAATAGATGATCATACTACCTTTCATGTTCGTGGTTAAATAACAGTTCAGTTATTGGACTGGTGGCACCGTCTTGTTAGCAATATATACTGATATAGCGTTGTAGCTTATCGGACCGACAAGTTGTATGTAGCCGATTCCATTTCCGATTAACTACATCCGACAGCCCGACAGTGGTCCGCCTGCGGGCACCATGTCGTGTCTCACAGAATACACCAACACTGCAGTAGTTATGAAGGTATTTAATGGTTCAAATGGTCCAAATAGTTCAACTGTTACATTATTTACAGTTGCTTACTTGTTATCAATTTCACATGGTGCCAAGTGACAATGAGGTCCTGGATGGTGAAGATCTCTGGATCTCATATACGACTAATGTGAGAGTGACCAGCAGCTAGTTGGTTTCGAAAGAACTGTACCAGTAAACTAAAATCCACAGTGTCAAAGGAATCTAACTAGATCTCCGTGTTACATAGCGCCACGGAGACAGTTACTGGGTGGTAATTAGTGGAAAACATGACCTTTGTGTCCTCGTCCATCCTCAATCACATGTCGCCATTAGCTGACCGGACGGAAATGAGCGATTTGCGGGATTACTGCGCCGCGGGAAATCATTTGTTTTCGTCGCCGAGTCGTTAGGAGGCGTTTCTCTTCGTTTAGTTGGCTTTGCGAGCTTAATTGAATAAATGTTCACAGATTGAATAACTTCTCTACGTACCGATTATTTATTTATATGTATAACAAAAATATATATATATATATTTATTTATACTGTTTTCTACTTTAAACGATACATGATCGGATCGATGGTGAGTATTCTATATTATTTTTACATCTTCTCATGTATTTTGTCTTAAGAAGATCCTCCATGTTGCATGCAAAGTGTACAGCTTAGAACTTTATAAAAAGTATTCCCCGAGCACCAAGGTAAAGTACGGCTAAGTTCAAATAAGTTATATTGCTACGGGCAAGTTACAAGTTGGCGGGAGACTTTGTAATGACCACATTAAGTTATACGAAAAGATTGGGCGCTGTGGGATTTCATTGGAACAGGGCTGCGGAAAGACGGAGGAAGTGACACTATTGAAGGAACTCTTCAGTTCAGTGGCTCCTCGCGATTCTTCTAAGTAACATGTATGTTATACTTTTAAAAGGGGTTGTAAGACTCCCGCGCAACAACTCATGGGATCTATGCCAACCTCACACCTGCCTCTGAACCCTGCTAATCAACAAACGAGGCTCTAACTCGCAGCTATCCACGTTGGGCCAGAGTGGTCGGAAATGGCTAAATTCCGTTATATGAACCCCTGTAGACATGGAGATCTTTGCGGAAGGCCGATGTCCAGCAGTGGACGTCTATCGGCTGTTGATGATGATATTTAAAAAGACAGTTCTAAAGCATTTTCTAGATACAATGTTAAAAACCTTGATCTCAATAATACATTTTTCCTAAAATGTTATGGTCTTTATTGGTTGACAATGGAGTCAGCGTGGCTGATATGGCTGCAGATTAATATTAGCCTGATCATCATCCTAATTTCACCGGGCAGTATAATTAAATATCATCATCATCAGATCTCCACATTTGTAGAGGTTCATACGGGGGGATATGTGCCATTTCCCACAACGCTGGCCCAATCCGATTTGGTGAGAGCCAGAGACTTGTTTGTTGATTAGCAGGGTGCACCACGAGCTGGTGAGCTTGACTTGGGTCCCGTGATTTGTTGTGCAATTTAATTGATTTATTTTAAACAACGTCTTTTTATATATATCTGTGTTAGTTCTGAGGAAGTTGGATTTCCTTGACGCACCTGAAGTACCAGTACATCACTGCGGCAGCCCTCGTCGATGTTTTTATATATATATATATCTATATCTAGATATACGATCAGTATTTTACTACAATACTTATTCTTTACATTAACTTGGTTATAATAACTGTTTATCTGGCCTCGGAGGGCTTTTGAAATGATAAAGCATATTTTCTTTCAAATCTTGCGATTGTATATTTAAGTTTAAGTTTATTGTAAAATTATGTTAATAAGAATAGTAAATAAAATACTTGTTTTATAGCAACAATTGACTTTTAGTGTGATCATTGATTTCACTTTATGTTTCATGAAACCTGTTGAAATATGAAATATCATTAAGTTCTTTGTGTCAGAGATTAAGACATCGATGTTAACCTGCTTGTGGTGCACCCTGCTAATTAATAAGCGAGGCTCTGACTCCCACCAACCCGCGTTGGGCCGGCGTGGTGGGAAATGGCCGAAACCCACCATATGAACACTTACAAACGACGGCCACTGGGGCCCGATGGTACTGGAGACCATGCCGACTGTTTACGGTCGCGAGAAGCGCAAGGCCGATCGATGTGAAAATCTTTGAGGCAGGCCTATATCCAGCAGTCGACGTCTATCAGCTGATGATGGATTAGTGGGAACCAATCCGCATTGGGCCAACGTAGAAATAGTCCAAATCCTTCTATACGAACCCTTAGTGCCTGGCGATGCGGGCAGCGCAGGACAGATTGATGCGAGGATCTGTGGGGGAGGCCTATGTCTATTGGTGGATGATGATGATTAACAATATCACCTCCACATCGATCGGTTCCGCGTTGCTTGCGTTCAATGGATTCTCACCAGATCGTCGGTCCACCTTGTGAGAGGCCTCCCAATACTACGTCAACTGGTATGCGCGTGCCACTCGAGGACCTTACCGCCCCATCAGCCGTTGGCCCTTCGAGTAATGTGGCCTGCCCACTGCGACAATAGATCACTTGGTAAGTAATATCTTCAATAAACATTTAAGTTGAGAGTCGAGCATAATATGGTTGTTGTGTTATTAGTTGGCAAGATCAGCAATCGTTTCGGCGATGGTGGGTAAATTGCATGGAGAGCCGTAGCCTGCTTTTGTCAAACTGTTATGGTACTAAAGGAGGCTGCTGAGCAGGATTGAGCGAGAATAGATCCCGCTCGGAAACGAAACTCGTGGCGTTAAGGTGTGGCGTCACCGTGGACCGGTGAATGGTGTTTCTCTACCTCAATGGGGCCTTGGAGGTCAGTGGCGGGTAGGATTTTCTCATCAGTCTATCCGACCCTGAGGAGGATAATGGCTGAACGTGGTCTCCGGTCATTGAAGTAGTACTCACAGGGCTGGTAGGGTCTAAATAAAGCAGACTCCCGGAATGGGCTATATCAGCTTAGCGTTAGTGAGGCCACGGTTGCGATCCGAACGAAGGCCTCATGACCTCTCCAAATGCCGAAGACATAAGCCACATAACTATGACTTCCCCCAGAAGGCCCGTTTTCCTCCGAAACAAAAAAAATATATTAGCATGTTAATGTTTTTAACAGGCGTATCGCTTCGCAAAGCTTCTGCTTATCTTATGTCTGCCTTATTTAAGTCGCCTTCGAGAGAGATTTACACATAAAATTTTTTTTTTATATTTCGAAGCGATGAAACAAGTATTATGTTCAGCTGATGATAATCGTACCCACCTCGACGATCTCCAGCATCAGAGACCTACGACCGGTAAATCTGTTTCGGTAACGCGATATTTTAAGTATGAATAAAAATCCTTCAATAGTAGACAATGTTTTGTTATTTTACAGGTGATTGTGTCGTTTGAATAATTGTTTCAGTTGTAGCCCGCGACACAGACGGAGGGCGCGCGATTGTGCGCATGTGACGTATGACGCGAGGGCGCGCGAGGGTGCGCGGGGGTGCGTGTGTCGCGCTGCCGACCTGGAAGCGATAAATAAAGCGCTGCCAACCCATCCACGCGTCGCAGTCCCAAAACCCTGCAATATTTATTCGGCGCAATGTTTACACTGAATAAATACATCTGCTGGTGGTGAATCAATGTTAGGTGACGACTGTCTAAGGTGACTGGTGACTGGTACCACTACACTCCGAAATCTGCCATCAAACTCAAAATCAATCAATCATCAGCTGATAGACGTCCACTGTTGGACGTAGGCCTGCTTCAAAGATTCCCACATCGATCGTTCCTGTGCTTCTCGCGACCTTAAACAGCCAGCATGGTCTCCCAGTGGCCATCCGCGAGCTAAAGCCCGATTTATTATTTATGCTATGATACAAGACAGCGCGATCTATTATTTCTTCTATGGTACATGAAAGCGCGATCTATTATTTATCCTCTGGTACATGAAAGCGCGATCTATTATTTATGCTATGGTACATGAAAGCGCGATCTATTATTTGTGCTATGGTACATGAAAGCGCGATCTATTATTTATCCTATGGTACATGAAAGCGCGATCTATTATTTATGCTATGGTACATGAAAGCGCGATCTATTATTTATGCTATGGTACATGAAAGCGCGATCTATTATTTATGCTATGGTACATGAAAGCGCGATCTATTATTTATGCTATGGTACATGAAAGCGCGATCTATTATTTGTGCTATAGTACATGAAAGCGCGATCTATTATTTATGCTATGGTACATGAAAGCGCGATCTATTATTTGTGCTATGGTACATGAAAGCGCGATCTATTATATGTGCTATAGTACATGAAAGCGCGATCTATTATATGTGCTATGGTACATGAAAGCGCAATCTATTATTTATGCTATGGTACATGAAAGCGCGATCTATTATTTGTGCTATGGTAGATGAAAGCGCGATCTATTATATGTGCTATAGTACATGAAAGCGCGATCTATTATATGTGCTATGGTACATGAAAGCGCGATCTATTATTTATGCTATGGTACATGAAAGCGCGATCTATTATTTGTGCTATGGTACATGAAAGCGCGATCTATTATATGTGCTATAGTACATGAAAGCGCGATCTATTATATGTGCTATGGTACATGAAAGCGCGATCTATTATTTGTGCTATGGTACATGAAAGCGCGATCTATTATATGTGCTATGGTACATGAAAGCGCGATCTATTATTTATGCTATGGTACATGAAAGCGCGATCTATTATTTGTGCTATGGTACATGAAAGCGCGATCTATTATATGTGCTATAGTACATGAAAGCGCGATCTATTATATATGCTATGGTACATGAAAGCGCGATCTATTATTTGTGCTATGGTACATGATAGGGCGATCTATTATATGTGCTATAGTACATGAAAGCGCGATCTATTATATATGCTATGGTACATGAAAGCGCGATCTATTATTTGTGCTATGGTACATGATAGGGCGATCTATTAAATGTGCTATGGTACATGATAGGGCGATCTATTATATGTGCTATGGTACATGAAAACGCGAACTATTTTTAATCATATAGTACATGAAAGCGCGATCTATTATTTGTGCTATGGTACATGAAAGCTCGATCTATTATTTGTGGTGGCGCCATCCGACGAGTTCTTTGAAAACTCGTTATAAATGTTCTTATCCTAGAGAGTGCGAAAATTTGAAAAATTAATTTCCCAGTGTTAACTTCTGATAATCTTCCGAGCTATTGTTTGCCAGTTTTTCCTTTGCGATGGGTATTCCCATTTGGCCGTAAGTTGTTTCGCTTATAACATTATAGCGATATTTAAAGTTGTTGAATTACAGTAATTTGTGGAAAGTTTAGTATTGAAACGTTGGATATAAGACCTATTTATATTCAAATAACGAACATAGATAAATTTCAATCGTGCCAATGGGCATTACATCCGCACATATCTTGAATAGAAATGGGCTAATTGGCATACTGGTGCGGGACGAAACGACTTCCCACCTTCTGATACAAATCCGTGAAATCGATCTCAAACGGATAAGCAATGAGAGAATTAATAGAACCCACGTTTCGCTGAAACTGAAACTTCTGTCTTGTAACCTATGTCAATCCCTACACTGTCATATGTATATTTTTATTTAAAGTTACATCAACTAAGTAACACTACATATTACTTAAAAGTATTAACAGTCTCGTTTATAAGCTACTTTACATTTACAGACGCTAACGGTAATTAAATATTATATAAAAATACTTAAAGATACGAGTAAGTAAACAGAAAATATACCATATTTATTACAGTTAACGAATACAGAGAATATAAGAAAAAAATATTAATTAAAAAAATGTAAAGAAAAATTTAAATGTAGTTAAAACAAAAAGTCTAAATAAACAAACCATGTATCATCTGGAAAGACGCTGTACCTATACAAATACTAGGTTAATAAAATCTAGTATATATATATCAAGACGATAAGGGCAATGAAGTTTTTGTACTTATCTATATTTAATTCAAAATATATATGTTTTGTTAATTTTTTTAGAATTAATGACTTATTTATACCGATTGTTTTTTAATTAATTATCGCTATACTATAAAACTACTGCTTGTTATAAATAACTTATATAACCTTAAGCTGAAAGGAGATTGGTCTTCGCACTATATATGATGTATTTTTTTGTAATGTAAGTGACGAGACTAGTGGCACGTTCACCTGATGGCAAGTGATATGCCCGCCCCTAACAACGCGACGTCGGTCAACGTGGTAGTCACAGGGCCACATTTCGCTCGTCGATTTGAGACGTAAGATGTTAAGCCTCTTTCTCCAATTATTACATTAGCTACAGCACTTGGAACCGGAAGACAGAAATATTCGCACACCAATGTTTTGTGGAGGAAATAGGAGCTGCGGTGTAGTGTCAGTGTTCTTCAACGAATTGGCCATAAACGTAACCTCATGCTTACTGTTAAGAAACGTAAAATCTCCTACCTCAGGCATGACTCCGTCATCAGCGATATGATCTGCAGCCGATTATAATGGGTAAAGTTTTTAGAAAACGAAAGGTGGGCAGAAGGAAAAGTCACGGTTGAGTAATATTAGGGAATGGACTAGCATATATGGAGGGTCCGAATTGTTTCGCCGGACTAGAGACAAAGGACTGTACCACGCTGATCGCCAACCTTCACTAGTTGGAGACGCACTGTAAGAAGAGGAAGGTGGTTCCTACTTAGGCGGTCTCCAGCAACGGAGACCTACCAGTAAATGTTAATAGTAGTAACTAGTTTTTTTTTATTTATCATCAGTGAGGATAAAGTGACGATCTGGTGAGAATCGCGTGAACCCATTGGATACGAGCAACGCGGAACCGATCAATGTGGAGATCTTTGGGGGAGGTCTATGTCCAGGACTACGTCTGTGGACGTCTATCGGCTGATGATGATGCTAAAGCTGAATCATGTTCGCGTATAACACGCTCTTCCTCTAATATGAATAACTACAGAAACATCTATATTACTATGATGAATGCTATGATATATGAAGTGCCATGATATGCCAACAAGAAGATGGATAATGAAGACCAGGTTTAGTGTAGCCCTGGAAGTAAAATAAGATTCACTCCGTGTTAAAAGCCAACTGGATTAGCTTCGTCCTGAAGATCCCCAGCATTTATCATCGTTCTTCGTTTGCGTTTCGATTCCAATTTACAATGTATATAAAAATATTGAGTGGTCACTGATTTTGAAGTGTTCGTAAGGAAAATTTCAATTTGGCAAAGGGGGAACAGCGACCTCTCGAATACGTTTTCAGAGGGCTCGAATTGAATTGTTCTATTTCAGTAATCGCTGCTCAGGGTCGCCTTGTTATCATACCTCAGCCACGGAGGGGATCTGATTGTATTTGTATTTGCTCAATTTGATTATTTTTGTTCACAAGAAATATTCAAAGATTGTGATGTTAGAGTAATAATCAAACGATTTCATTAACAGTGAAATCTTCATCATCATTTTAACTGATGGACGTCCACTGCTGGACGTAGGTCTCTTGTAATATGTCCCATATAGTAGGGTCTTGCGCCGTTTGAATCCAATGTTTCCCAGCGATACTTTTGATATCCTCTGTCCACCTAGTGGGGGGTACGCCAACGCTGCGCTTTCCGATGCAGGGCCGCAATTTCAGCACCTTCAGACCCCAACGTCCTTCGGTTCTACGATCTATGTGCCACGTCCATTGTCACTTCAGTTCTGCCATTTGTACCCTATGTCAGTGACCCTGGTTCATCTGCGGAAAGGGATGCGAGGGAACTTAAGAAGAAAAAGAATGAACTATTTAGTTCAACGGTAATAGTCACAGTTATTGTCATAGCGCTATCGTGAACTATGCGGAGCTTCCGCTTCCGAGGGTGTATAACCTCAAAATGGAGTAGGTACCAAGCTATGTTGTTGCTATTCAGTGGTTCAGTGCACAGTTCTGCGTAACCCTTTAGAATTGCTAAATGAATGTTGTCGCGATAAGCATCAGCATAAGCTTTGTCCCTCGGCATTTTCCCCTCCAAGTTCCTAAAGCGAGAAACTCCAAGGTCCCTACCGAGACTGCTTGGTACGTGATCAATTCGAGTCGGGCATAAGAGTCATGTTTCAAACTTGCCATCGCGCACCTGCGGGCCGTTTCGGTCAAAATATCAATTGCTCTCCTATCTTCAGAAAGGTACTCTTTTAGATATACCTGTTACCATCGATCCAAAAATATTCTCGGAGTTGGCAATCCAACGAATCTGTATCACTCGTTCGACCATAATTGACAACCTCCGACAAAAAGCTCGTTTTTACGCGTCCAAAAACGACCCAGCCGAGTGCAGTCAATACCGCTGCTGATTGGTGTCGATTGCCACGCCTAACTGCACAGGGCATCGTCAGGTGCCAGTTGTCGATACCAATCGCCACCATTGGCTTACCTTCGTAGTAGCTCAGTTCTTCAATTAGGTCCGTGGGCGAGGTGCTGTCGAAAATGGACAAACTGAAAAGGATCTAAGGAGTGTTAGGGCTTCCGGCAACAGGAATGTTGGCAACGGTTTGAACTAATAGTAAAGTGCCGTCTTTCTAGTTCAAGCTCATGTTGTTATTACTGTTGTCGAAACAATAATTAGAATTAAAACATGTGCCTACACTACATGTGGGGGGTGTATGGGTAAATGTATCCTTCTCGGCCGTACGAGTTGGCAAGCCGGATTAGTGGGGCAAGTCTATACACACGGTTTTGGGACGTGGAGCAGGCGCGGCGACAAAAGATGTGCAGCCTTGTGGCGCGTACGAGTATATGAGTGCACTGATAAGGAGGTTAATAAGCACACGTAGATTTCAGTGGATGATGTTGGTCAAGACGGAATGAGGTGGACCATACTTGATAGCGAGGTTGAAACGGTTTTTGGCAGAGATTTTACGAGGTCCTGTAGTTTTTTTTTTATTAATATGTAACAAAATGCTAACGGTACGCACACCCCGGAACTAAGGGCCGGCAACAGGGTAGTGTCCGATTCCAACCGACTATAAAGCTTCACACGGTATTGCAATCACGTCCGATGATATGCACGAAGGTCACGGGGATAACATCGAGCAGTTTTCCAGTAACCACCGATGGGCGCGCGAATCGAACGGGCTCGCCTCGGGGAGGGATGTCAGAGTCCCCTCCCGACAGAGAATCCCTACGTGGCGACGCGTCGCAATACGAGATGCGCCGCCAGATATACCCCGGGAACCCACTCCAAGTGGGGGGGGGGGGGAGGCCCCCATTATAGGACTACAGGATGGAACAAAACCTAAATGTAATTGTTTTTACTACATACTGCCGCAAACAGTACAGTGCAAACATTGCTGTATTCCAGTTTTAAGGACGTTGTGTGTGTAACCTGTAATGTGTGTGTAACGTCTTTGTCTTATAACGAGCATAATGTGGTGTAAAATCATCCTAACACCACGTTGTTATGAGTCGGTGTATCACTTACCATCAGGTGAATATTCAGCTCGTCTCGTAACTTATTTGAATAGAAAAAATATGAGCCGAGAGGAACTTACATGCAAGATGTGTCGACAAAATGTTCAACAGTCCCGAAACATCAGCGAATCCTTAATTGTTAAGAGTGTATCCGCCCAATTATCCTTTGTTTTGACGTTTCATTGTGTTACCGATACAATAGCGTCACGTATTTTTCATTATGTTTAAGACCAGCCGTGTTATTTTATATACCTTGAAAGCCTTTAGTGTTGGTACAAAGTGATCCAGTTGATGGATACAGTTGTGTACTTCGCGATAGGCTACTGTCTTGATTCTAGGTATTATGAAGATTCAGAGTGGTCCAGTTGATGGATACAGTTGTATACTTCGTGATAGGCTACTGTCTCGATTCTAGGTATTATGAAGAACCAGAGAGATCCAGTTGATGGATATAGCTGTATACTTCGTGATAGGCTACCGTCTCGATTCTTGGTATTATGAAGATCCAGAGTGATCTGGTTGCTGGATACAGTGTATACTCTGTAACGACTTGTTGGCTGAAAGCAATGTCCACAAGACACATTGTTATATGGATTCGCGCTATGATAAACAAATGATACCGCGATTTACCGTTTGTGGTGGCGTCATCTGTCGAGATGATTGAAAACTTGTTATTACAATTTAACTATAAGCAAACAAGTACTAAAAGATCGTTAAAATACCTTTTTCAATATTTAAAATGCTACAAAAATAACTATTGTTCTATTTTTGTTATTGCTAATAACCCGTAACCCGTATCGGCTGGTGATGACGATGATGATGATAACCGGTAACTAGTCTATTTATAGCCTCGATTATATTGGGGTGTAGTGGTCTGTTGCCGGAGAACGTCTAGGGGACCTCTACACCAGACAAACAGTATTGTGCAAACATTACTGTGTTCTGGTTTGAAGGTCGCAGCAGCTAGTGAAACAACTATGAAAGAGTGTTCATATCTGTCTCAACAAGTACAATGCAGTGCAGTGTATATAATCCTATTTATAACATTACAACGCTATCGGCAGACGGATCGCTCATCAGATGAACTTTTCGTTCGTCCTGTTGCTTTCTAATTCATTATCATTATTATCAGCCGACAGACGTCCTTTGCTGGACATAGGGCTCTGCTAAAGATCTGATCTCCACGTCGTGTTCATTGGTGGTTGGTCAGAGCCTCGTCTGTTATTCAGCAGGGTACACTTGCTTTGGCGAATTAAAAAAAAATGTATTGGTTACTATTCTTTCTTGCTTTACTACGGTTTGAAGTGAAGTATAGTTATTAAAATTTCTAACCTTTTTAATATATAAGATTAGTTTAATTACTATTATTATCAAACTTACTAATAACTGTTAGCATTGTATATCTACTGGTGGTAGGTCTCCGTTGGTACAGACCGTCTAGGTACCGCTGCAGCGCCTATTGCAGACGACAAAAACATCAGTATCCAAACATTACTGTGTTCCGGTTTGAAAGGCGCTGTAGATGTTTAATTACTGGGGTAACAAGACAACATTACGATGTTGTCAAAGCAACGAGTGCAATGTGGTGGCTGTATATGCCAGCCTATACTAGCGCCATGTTGTTACACTTAGAGTCGTATCACTTACCATCAGGTGATCTGTCGCGTTCGCATCGTTCAATAAAAAAGAATGTATTTACTAAATTACTTCTATCAGAAACAAATATCATCTCAAAAGCAGACTCGTGTCTAATTGACGCGGTAATAGGAAAAGAACATTTGCGAAGGACGCGCCGAATGTTTTCTATAGCATCCATTTACTGTATTTACACGATTCTTCGATTATCCTTAAATGTGGCGATGTTGCTCTGATAATGTAACGTTGTTTTCTCAAAGTGGAAGCCTGGACTACTGTCATGTGTGGGGGGTTGCTATGGTATAAAACAAACAGCTCGAGCGGAAGGATGCCGTAGAGTGGACAGACCCAAATGTGTTGTACAGTAGCTGGTACGCGGATCTTGCCCTGCCGATCTATATCGGTCTTATGTCTTCCCAATTGTGGACATTATTATCGGCCTTTGTTTATCCACTGCTGGATACAGGCCTTCAACAATGTCTTCCGCCAAACGCGATTCCCAACTTCTTCCATCCACAGGTCTGGTCGCCCTGACGATGTCGTCGGTGTATCTGGAAGGGTGTCCTGTCCTACACTTGCGATCTAGACGCGGCCTCCACTCTAAGACTTTTCTCGCATATCGGACGTCAATGACACGACAAACATGGCCGGCCCTATAAAGAGACGACGAACGGGACTCTCATCTCATTGCATCCTCGTTCTTCTTGATGACGGCAAGGGAGTGGAGCATCTTGCCGGCTGAAAAATTAAGCTTCTCTAAGAACATTAAAAATGTATGACTTGGATGTAGCCTTGAAGCGTTTTGTGGTTCAAGTGTTTTCCGGTATTTACCCTGTAGCAACCCTTGCTGGCGACGGCACTAAAAAACGTTGCCGAGTGCATGAAAAGGAAAAACTACCCGCACTGAAAGCACCTTTCAGCGGCAACTTGACAATTGTAAAACGTGGTAAGGCTTTACAAATCTAATTTTCAGCGAGCGCTTGCACCGGGCCCCACATACACTTCATCATCATCATCGTCCTTTCGACGCCTACTGCTGGGGACATGGGCCTCCCCAAGATCTCCACGTCAATCGGTCTCGTGTTGCTCGCATCCAGTGGGTTACCGCGTTTCTCACCAGATCGTCATTCCACCTTGCACACATACACTTACCGCTGCTGAACTGTTACTTGCCGATTCCACTCCCTAATTAATGCTCGGTGTCGCCAGCTGCATGAGAATCTATCTGCTATATAAATGCTCACAACGTGACGTAATAGGCGACTAAAAAGAAAATAATACTTTACTGTTGGTAGGTGTCTGTTGCACCGCAGCTCCTATTTCAGCTGCAAAACAGTAGTGTGCATATATCGTGTTCCGGTTTGAACGGCGCTTTAGCTGTTGGTATTACTTGGGTAACGAGACTTGACATCTATGTCTCAAGGCGATGAGCACAACGTACTGCTATATATCTAAGTAGCGCCACGTTGCTATGAGCGGGCGTTTCACTTACCATCAGGTGAAAGTCGTGGATGTAGAATAAAAAAAACATCCCTGTCCCTCAGCCGTATTCGCAAGAGTAAGGTCCACCCGGTGGTATGTCATATGCCCGCCTATAATAACATGACGGTAGTTGGTACGATATACCCTGCACGAAATAACACTGTCGCTTTATGCCATAAGATGTCAAGTCCCATTACCCCAGTAATTTCACTAGCTACAGCGCCCGTCAAACCAGAACACAGTAATACTTTGACAGTATTATTTACCAGTTGAAATAAGCGCTGCGGTGGTACCAACAGTCTCCAGTAAGAGATCTAACTCCAGGAAAAAATGGTTCTTGTAATGATGACGGCAGTTTTTTGTTCCGACTCTGGTGGTAGAGTTCTAGTGGTAGGAAGACTGTCGGAGACCGTCTAGGATATCAGCGCAGTGTCCATTTCCTTTTATGTCACTTTGGTGTCAACGAGCACAAAGACGGTCTGGTATATCAGCTAAAACTATGTTCGACGTGTGGGGTGATTACTTCCTTTTTTAGGGTAGTGAAGTATCCTATAATTGTTTTGCTAGGGTAGTAGCTAAACGTTTTTTTATATACAACGGGGTAATATTTCACCGGCCGATTCCTGTATTAACTGGCAACCCCACCCGACAAATCAGAACAGGAGGAAAATCAATTTCAGTGACCACTACAAATAGTGTTAAGTGCACTCAAGCTACTATGAATGTTAGTACCGAAGGGTGCAAGGGATGCTCGTAGTGCACCCTGCTAAGCAACAAACAAGGCAATGGCTCCTGCCAACTCGCGTTGGGCCAGCGTGGTGGAAAAGACTCCCTATATGCGACAGCTCCTGGTGTCCCGCGATGCCGAAGGCCGTGCTGTATGTGAAGATCTTGGAGGGAAGCCGATGTCCAGCAGTGTATCTATTGGCTGATGATGATTAGTACTGAGAAGTTTTTAAGCGATGAATATTAAAACGTCGTTTAAAGTAATCACCTTTTATTAAAACGGAAACGTTTTTAGGTTTTAAAAAAATTACACGTACGAGTCTTAATATTTTTCGAGGCACCCCCTCCCCATCCAACACTTATTCCCCGCGTCGCTATAAAGATGCACGGAAGCGGAAGTAACAAAATAAGTTCATCGTCGAACTGGGACACATAATTTTATAAATGAAACTTCACCATTTTCAGAGTGCCTGAGAATTTTCATCCAGCTCATTGCAAACTCGCCACCAAGGCGTTGTTCCTTTACACCCCCTCGTGGCATTAATATTTTGCATTTACATATTAAATTTTATACTTCAGTATTATATAATGACGGACTCAATATCGAAGAGTGTTTTGAGGGTGTAGTAGGGATGATTAGGGTTGATAAAATTCATACATCTTACGGTCTATTATTGGTGGTGAACCTGTTGCTGCAGTCCGTCTAAGCAGATATCACCACAGCTTCAATTTCTGCCGTGAAACAGTGCTGTGCCAACATTACTATGGTTCCGGTTTGAAGGGAGTTTAGTTAGTGAAATTACTGTAATGTGTAACGACTTAATATTTTGTGTGTTAAGTCTATGGGGGCAATGTGGTGCAGGGTATTAACTAGCGCCACGTTGTTATGAGCAGGCGTATCACTTACCACCAAGTGAACGTCCCGGTCGTAGTTTAAGTAAAAAATAAAAAAAAAGCGTTAGCAACTCTTATTGACGTCGGAGCGCCTCCACTCGTCACCGATATTGTGCAAGTTGCTTTTAAGATGAAACACTTCCTTTATTCCCACCAGTGCAGGAGACTCGAGCAGCGCGTGCGCACTCTCGTCCGACAAATAACGTACTAACCGTTGACGTCTGGATTCATGATGATGTCAGCGCTGCAAGCCATTCGACTATTACAGCTTATCTAACATTGGGCGCGTGGACCTGAACGGCCGACGGCGATCCACGGCCTATTGAACCGTTGACCGCTCGCACCGGCCGCTTTTATAATATTATGACTTATTGATTATTTACGACTACCCACATTAGTTGTTGAATGTCACATTATCCAAATACCATATACATAAATAGTGGTGATGATGATGATGATGGTGGTAAATAAATAGAAAAGGATGTAAATAATATAGATCTACTTTAGAACTTTTCCCGATGTAATAATTTTTTTCCCTCCTACCCTCAAAGCGTTAAGATGTTATGATCCTTGCAGTTAAGCAGGAATAATTAAGGTTAAGTTCGCAAGTAGATGGTGTGTAATATCAAAGTAGAATTAGAGCTTAAGATAACTTAAGTAGTAAGTAGTAGCATCAGCTCTTCACAGCGCTTAATTTTTCTGCAGGAAATTTTCGACCACGTGGTCTGCAAGTTTAAAAAGGCAGACGTTATCGCAATCGACTCTAAGTGGGATGGAGACTCAAAGAAGTAGCAGCGGATTGTAAAATGTGCTAAGGTTATAATATTTTTTTTGTGATCCAGCTTTCATAGTTAGTTTTTATCTGTGTAGCCTTAAACGAAGGTTTAATAAACGAATTTCTAAACCGCAAAAATGTAACTTAAGAAAAGTCTAAAAAAAATATTATTAATGTTAGTCTTACCACATTTTACATTTGGCGGCTATTTAAATCGATTTAAACAGTTCAGTCTTTTTTCTATGAACACAAAGTGAGGGAGCGGGACGAGAACGGCTAGCTGTAGTATACCTGAAATATTGCGAAAAATGCATCAATTTAGTTACGATAAGCTTCAGTGTATTATAAAAATGTTCAGTTTAATTAATTTACGTTCACCCTGTCGCTGTCCATCCTAGTCATATTTTTCAGAAATTTGTTTAAAAAACAATATAAAAATACCCGACATTTTGTAGCTTAGCTAGACGATATTCATCGACAACGGGCAACATTACGATTTCATTTTATACTAATTTTATAGATTTTATTAATTTAGATTACGGAACCCTAATAACATATAATTTGTAAATAAATGTAATCCCCATTATATTACTAAAATTGTACCCTCTATATTATTATATAATAGTAAGTACTATTAACCTCTAGAGTTAGTTGTCAGCTGCTCCGAGGGGAGGACATGTAAACTGACGTTATCAATACACTTTTCACGGTTAACATCAAATTAAATTGTATATAAATCTTCAGCTGTAACTGTCTGTAAGTTTCGTGAAAATCGATACAGTTGCTTAGTCTGTAAATATACGTAATATATGGATAAAAAGAAATTATTTTTTTTTATGTAGGTACGTTTTAAGTTTAATCTGCAGTATCGCACTATTAAGAATAAGACTAAGGTAAGCACTGCCTGTTGTAGAAGGCGATTATAAGGATTTACGAGTTCGTGGGCTTTAGTGGGGGGTATTCCTATTGGGAAGTACGAAGTGGTGTAATGCTTGTCGTAGCAAAGCGAGGGTGCCGTCGAAGGCCCACTCCTTCTTGGGACGAGTAGTGACGGGAGGCACCGGTGCGTTCGGTAGGAGATCCCGCAACGCACTGAGGATGACTATCGCGGGGGTTCTAGTGAGTTAAAATCCCTCATAGTTTTAGAAGATCCCCCTCCCACACCAAGTCCCCACCCCTTCGATAAGAAAAAGCTGTGTACAGTATTAAAAATATTCAATAGAAATAGTTTAATTTCAGTAATGTGCGTACAGGCAAGTAACCCATTAACTGCGAGTTGGACGTTAACGAAATGTTCTGAATGAGAAGTATTAAGTAAAGTGCGAGTCGTTTCCACAGCACCCGTTATCGCGTGCCATTAGACGGAGAGTGAACGTCGTTACTTAAGAACGCGACATCTGTTATAACTGCATGATATCCGCTAATGGCGTCGCAGTTACCCTTAAAATTAACATGCTTTAAGAATTTAGTCTTCGGAATGCAGCATATGGAGAGAGTCCTTTCTGATTTCATGAGATCAGATAACTAACTATAAATGTGACGTCGCATTTGAAAGCCGCTGTAGCTTTCGAATTCTCTTACCTTTTTTGGATGTACTGGTGGTGGTAGATCTCTGTTGCCGGAGACCGTATAGGCAGGTACCAACGCATCTTCTATTTCAAAACAGTACTTCGTGAAAATTGTTATGTCGCGGTTTGAATGGCGCTGTAGCTGATGAAATTACTGGAGTAACAATACAACAAGTGCAATGCGGTGCAGTGTATACCACTCGAATTAGCGCCACATTGTTATGAGCAGGCGTATAATTTACCATCAGGTGAACCCTCTACAAAAATCATCGTGAGGAAACCGAAGAGTTCCCTGGACAAGAGCGACCGATTGGTCAGAGTGGTGGATGGAGCAAAGAGACTTAGACAAGAGCTGGATTTCGATATCCCACTTGTGGGAATAACAAGCTGCCTTCTTAATGTATCTTGTAATAAGTTTATTTAACAGCGCTGTGGTGCCTCAGGTATCAAATTACCAACCGTTTATAATCATATAGGTTTTCTATAAAATTTGCGAGGACTGATTTAAATAGAAATTGGTAGACCCTGGGGTCCTTTGTACGAATGGAATTATTTAACATGTTAATTCTTATCGTTATATCCGATTCCATATTCATGAAATTTCACGTGTAGAAATGAATGTAAACCGGTTCGGTATTTAACTACACCGGTTGCTGTAATAATAATTACAGCAACCAATTACTGTGAGTTAAAGTGTATTAACAGTTAACTTTAAAATTTTGAACCATCATTTATTATTACGAAGCCAGTAGCTTTAATTTTCAGCTGAAGATCGAATAGGTTCTATCGATCTGATCGTCGAGCTTCAGCTTGAAGAGGGCATGTAATGAGGACGTGCTGTCAATAAAGTATCTGTTAAAAACTGGCTTAATACCAACTAAGTAGTTACTTGCATGAATTGAATAACATAAGGGATCGTATGATGAAATTAGAATTACAACCCTCAAATGTGATCACTCCAATTTAAAATGCGATTTGTGAAAACTGAAAAAGCGGGGAATGTTGATTTGCGTTATGTTCGCACGAGTGCCGCTAGATGGCGCTCGGCGTATTGTAAAACGCGGTATCGTTTGCTTGCAGCAACAAATTTATTGTATGTGTAATAACTTGTAGCAATCTTTATTAAATGGATGGTTTATTGAATGGACGCCAGATTTGTCGTTTATTGCACTGAAACTGGTGGTAGGTCCTCTGTTTCCAGAAACCGTCTAAAAAGGTACCACCGGACCGCTTATTCCTGCCGCCATACATATGAAAACATTACTATATTCCGCTTTGAAGGGCGCTGTAATTAAAGAAATTCTAATTAGCACTACAATGTTATGGGCAGGCGTATCATTTACCACCAGATGAATGTCCAGCTCGTATTGTCGCTTCGTATAGTAGGAAAATACTTACGTTTTGCGTACTTTTTAATATTAGTGAGGTAATTTTCGAAAAGATAGCCTGTCGCTAAAATATCCACATAGTCTAGACTTCAGCTAGTCTGAAATTTTTACTTACTGAAATCCCCACGGTGATCGTCTTCAGCGTATAGAAAGTTCACATTATCTATGTTCAGAACTCAACTATGGGATCTGTAATGATTGTTGTGGGTACTTGTTTTAATCTTCTTTGCCCATTCTTTATAATTCTCACATTCTTCTGCTCTTTAATTACATCAGATTACATATGTAAATTTCATTATTTGATTACAGTATGTCATCATCATCATCAGCCGATAGACGTCAACTGCTGGACATAGGCCTCCTCCAAAGATCTCCATATCGATTGTGCGGCCCTACATGCAGCAGCATCCCGCGACCTTCACCACACAGTCAGCATGGCATCCGGTACCTGTGGACACCAAGGGTTGCGTTTGTTCATATGGGGAGATTTGGGCCATTTCTCACCACGTTAGCCCAAGGCGGGTTGGTGGGAGCCAGTCTTATTCGTTGATTAGCAGGGAGCACCACGAGCAGTTAGGGTTGGCTTGATTCTCATGAGTTTTTGCGCGGGAGCCCTTACACCCCTACATTATATCAGTGCATTGAAATCTTGGAACACAATAAATGTGTTTGTCTCCCGCCGCCATTTGCATTTCCTACGTCACCGCTGTGACAGTGTTTGTGAACATTAATTTAGATGTATTGGGTAAACCTTCCCTAATACCGTCAGAGGGGGAGCAGTGGAGTAATTTGGGTTCGTTCCCGTCGTTCGCTGGTGCTGTCGGTAATGAATTAATTAAATCCAAACGTCGTTACGTGGAGACGTTGAAATAACAAGTCCGTGTTTGTGTCTTTGCTACTTGCGCTAACGCAAACGTAAACCCGACTCATCTCCCGAGTTAATTGAATTTAGAAAATTATTAATTGAAATTACGCAAACACCTACTTAGTTTTTACTTAGCAAGATCTCGTGGTAAGCGATACGCTTGTCCACAACAACGTGGCGCTAGTGAGGATGATATACATTGCACCACATTGCGCTCGAAGCTTTGAGACATAAAATGTTAAATCTCGTTATCGCAGTAACTTCACTAGCTACAACGCTCTTCAAACCGGAACACAGTAATGTTTGTCGGCGGTGGTATGTACCTAGACGGTCTCCTGCAACAGAGACCTACCACCAGTGAAGTTACGATTGTATAGCCTTTTAGAAATTCCTTTACTGACCTTCTGCTTCTTCTTCTATGATGTCAGGGTATTGGCAGGCGTATCGTTGATCATCAGGTGAATATCCTGCTCGTTTAACAGTAACTTTATCAACTTTAAGGTATCCATTGACTATTGAGGGTTGTATATTTTAAGTTTGTATGTTCGATACCAGTTTTCGCTGTTAACCGGAAGGTTATTTTCGGATAGTTAATTAGGACTGTTAATAATACAATATTTGAGAATAGGTATCGGCGTCTGTAGGGGTGGGTTCACGTAACGTATAAGGAAACCCAACTGGAATAAATGGAATTCCCCAATAAAGGGATCTATTGTAATTGTTTCTCCCGTCACAATGACCGGCGGTGTAACAATTACTAGGAAACGATTCCTCGCTTAACTGATAAGCGAAACTATTTGTTTCCAGAACAATAATATTGAGAGCATCATCATCATCATCATCAGCCGGTAGACGTCCGCCGAACAACAATAACACACATTGAATATACTGAATATTTCATGGTTTCGTATATCTTGTCTTGATAAGGATTGGTAATGATTTTTTTATTCAACGAAGCGACGCCTCTCCATACACAACGCAGCAATAACATAAAAGATAAAGATAAAAGATAATTTATTATATCATAAGTCTTCGACACTTGAAGCAACCTGGTTCCTGAACTAGGAATATAACCTGTATCTCAGAAAACAGCGGTCCCTCCCAGCTTCATCGTTACTTAAATGAAAACTTTTAAAATGTATCTATAGTATAGGAATTACAATATTGACAAAATAAAAAAAAATCATATATATCATAACATACTCGTCGCTTTGAGACATGTTAAGCCTCGCTACTCCAGTAACTTCACTAACTTTAATGTCCTCCAAACCGGACAACAGTAGGTAACACTTCATATTTGGTACCTTTGTTTTGCCGGGGAAGAACTCTTCAAAAGATACACTGCGTCTGGAGGAAGACAGGGTTATGTAGGTACTTTGCAACAAGTTCCAGAATCTTCCACGAGATACACCGCTGCCTCCATGCACTGCGCCTAAGTACGTCCCGGGCAGTGCTGTAACCTTTCCCAGCAGCCAGTCTTTGTTTGAGACCAGCTCGTACTTGTCCACTACGGGCTCGCTTCATACTGGACACACGAAAACCCTTTCAGTCTCCTTTCAGACGCAGGGCCTACCATAGTGCTAATCGTAATAGCCGAGGGCAGTATATTGTCTTATGTTTATATTGTTATAAACAATATCATCAACAGCTGTTAGACGTCCACTGCTGGACATAGGCCTCCCTCCACATACAGTCAGCAAAGCATGCGGTACCGCCGGACATTATGGGCCATCGTATGTAGGCATTCATATGGGGGGATTTGTGCCATTTCCCACCACGCTGACGCAATGCGTCTTGGCGGGAGCCAGAGCCTCTTTAGTTAATCAGCAGGGTGCATCACGAGCAGGTGCAGTTGGCTTAGGGTCCCGTGAGTTTTTGTGCGAGACTTACACCACCTTATAAACAATATGAGTAAAAAAAAAATTCCAGACCTAACTTAAACTCTGCGTGTGTGCATGTGTGCGCGCCGGCGCCCGCGTGTACCTGTGTGTGTGCGCGCGCGTGTGTGTTTGTGCGCGCGTGTGTGTTTGTGCGCGCGTGAGTGTGTGTGAGTGTTTCAGTTAAAAATAACTTATAAATAATTAAAGGTTACCTCGCTCAGTGAGTGTTGTAATTAATATAACAATGCGAACATTTAACTAAGTCGAGTTTTCGCTCCAATTGTGTTTATTTATAAAACCCTCAGTCGGAGGGTTGTTACTTTGACTATTAAATTAACACAGTTTCACCCGTAACGGAAGCTGGTGAATGCCGTTGCGGATGTGATGAATCGACCAATTCAACGTTGAAGAAAATCGTTAGATGTACTGGATTCGAACCGGTAGCAGTGAAAAGCTATTGACTAGTAATATTGAGCTGTTAACAATTAGTAGAGTAATAGTACATCACTAGGCTGACATGATAATGACTTACTGGTGTTAGGTCTCTGTTGCCGGAGACCGTCTAGGTACCACCGCTGCTCCCATCCTAGCCGACAAACAGTACTGTGCAAACATTACTGAGTTCCAGTTTAAAGGGCGTTGTAGCCAGTGAAATTACTGGGGTAACGAGACTTAAAATCTTATGTCTAAAGCCGACGCGTGCATTTGGGCGCAATGTATATCATCTTAACTAGAGCCACATTGTAATTATTAGGCTTATCACTTACAATCAAGTGAACATCCCTCTCGTGGAATAAAAAAAAATATTATCATCTTATTTACTACCACTCCTAGATAAAGACAGGAAGGAAGTTTTGGTAAATTTCTATATGATGATGACAAATGATAGTAATCCAAACGACAAACAAATATCACCTGCGCTAATAAAAATACTTACAGGTTATATTATATACTTAAAATAATCTATTTAAAATTTAAAAAAAGTACGCTGAGGACAGGATTCGAACCTGCGCGGGTAGAACCCATTGGATTTCAAGTCCAACTCCTTAACCACTCGGACACCTCAGCTATATTACAACTGTCAAAATCTCGAGACACGTTCAGTGGGAACAAGTGTGAAAGTAAATTTGACCTCACCCCTAATTACTGTATACAGATACGATAAAATGATGCAATACACAATATTGCGTGAGTGAACACTTTATATCGGGTGATTGGTCAGGCGATGCGCCGGCGCATTGTTTTTTATTGAAATAAGCAAATGCGATGAGCGAGATGTTTGTCCGATGGAAAATGATACTTCTGTCAATGAGAACGTGTTATTTGTTATGATGGTATACTGCACCACGTTGCCCTCGTCGTCTTAGATCTAAGATGTAGAGCCTCGTTACCCCAGTAATTACGATAGTTACAGCGTCCTTCAAACTGGAACACGGCAATGTTTTGACAGTGCTGATTGTCAGCTACAATAGGCGCTACGGTGGTACCTAAGCGGTCTCCGGAAACAGAGACCTACCACCAGTAAAGTAGAATCCGGTCACCAACTGACCTTTGCCATTTATCCATCACCACATTTGACCACCACAGTATTGACCGTAGATTAGTTAATAGCTATACGCTTATAAAAGCTCATTCTCTCTTACTTTAGATGCTGTATATCTCCGGGATTATCTATCGCATCTTCTCTCATCTATATTATTTTCTTTCATTCTTCAGAATTCTTTTGAGTTTTTTTTTATTCAACGAAAAGACGAGACGACAGAACGTTCACCTGATGGTAACTGATCCACCCGATCACAACAATACCAGGTATAAGTTGCGTTACACTAGTACCTTCACTAGCTATAACGCCCTTCAAACCGGAACAGTAATGTTTGTGTAGTACTGTTTGCTGGGTTCAAAAGGCGGTGCGGAAGTACCTACCTAGACCGTCTCCGGCAGCAGTGACTATATAAGAAGAAGATTTAAATCAAGTAGTGCGTCTTTTCCACTCCCACGGACAGCGCGGAGACACGGCACCAGACTATTGGGCTGGTCTACTGATTTAAAGCAGCACAGCGAGCGATGGAGAAAGCTGTGCTTGAAATTTCTCTAAAGGACTAAATCCAGAACGAGGAAATTTGACGAAGAAATAAAGTTGCCATCGTGGCTCTCAAAAACTGCAAGCTGAAGTGACAGTTGGCTGTTTACATCTGTCGTGTCAGTGACGGCCGATGGGGTGGGAAGTCTAGAAGTGAAGGTTGCCAACAGGACGCTGAGGTATAGGACTCCGTTCCTCCACATAGACCGACGACATTGTAACAGTGGTCGGAAGTGGGAGGATGCGTAAAGCTGAGGATTGTAACTAGTCGAAGATACTGGGGTTGGCCTGGCACCTGTTTAAGGGCGCGCCAAAATATAAAACGCGCTCTCTTCTCGGCCTCTTATAATTATCTGTGCAACGGTTTCCGTCATCCAGAGGGCTTTGGAGCCTAGATAGAGAACTCTTCCGACTCTTTACGGTGGACCTGGCCTTGGGTTCTGCCGCCAACCGTTATGCAGCCGTGGAAGGTAGGGAGAACGGCGAAACGCAACACCGACACTCCTCTTCCCCCGCGACAGTGGATTAATAAAGGCCGAAGATGATGAAATCTTCACCAAGTTACAATAGTTGGACTTTGGTAATAACGGAATAAATTACTACGGTAATTTGATAGACTTTCCGACTAAACGAACAACTAATTTGATAAATATATAAACAATAAATCAGTTGCTTTTGTAGAGGAAGTTTGTGATTTCCTCGCGAAGGAGTTCCGCGTAAATTAGATTCCTTAGCTGGAACTCCTCGAATTGTTGTTGATATTTATCAGCTCCGCGATGTGATTTCGACTTTGATGTTTGACAAATTCAAATGATTTATACTTATAGATCTTCGGGCGCCGTCGCAACATTATTCCCAATTAATATCAAATTAACCTTTTACAGCTCAAGTTTGTACTCTCAACTTCAATATCAGCCGGCGTCTTTGATCTGGCTAGAGTACTCCGTTTTTAATTAAATATTTTCCATACTTGTTCCGGGTATTTTAGGGTTTGTTATAACTTAACGAAGGATTAAATATTCACTTATATTTAAGTGTTAGTGGTAGCAAATGACATAGTTTTTAACATGTACAAAAATGAAATGAACAGAGCGAAGTAGGCGATAAGAAAGATACTCTACTTCCAATTGTGCGAATATACAACTTTTTCTAGTTACAGGCTTCTTCCCAGGGTTTATTTCTATGGTCAGACATTTAAAGAAGGCGGTGAAGATCTAGAAAATACCATGGTAATGAGATTGTGATGCAGTGTAAAGAGCTCAACTAACATCCTATTGTTTTAGGTGCATCATTAACTGTTGCCGTAGATCGTCTAAGTACCACTGCAGCAGCCATTTCTGCCGCCAAAGAGTAGTGTGCAAACATTATTGTGTTCCGGTTAGAAGGGCGCTGTAGCAAGTATAATTACTGGGGTAACGAGACTCAAAATCTTAAGTCTTAAGACGACGAACGCAACGTCGTCATTTGTATACTATCTAAAGTAGCGCGACGTTGTTATGGGAAGGCGTATCACTTAACATCAGGTGACGTCCCGTTTGTCTTCTCGCTTAATTGAATAATAAAAAATAACTGTGTTTTAAACATTCGGTATCAACGAAGTATATAAAAATCACATTCCATACGAGAGTTTGTATGAAAATTGGTATAACCCGTAAAAATTGAAGAGGTAACTAACTGTACAGCGTCAGACACCTACACTAGCACTGACTACTGTACAGTATGACAAATTGACTATTGTAGTGCAATTTGTCATATTGCACTTATCTAAAATTAAATCGCCTCCATACTGCAGCTCGGTGCAGTAAAGTGGTGCTGTATTTCACATCGCATTGTTTGCATAATCGCAGACAAACACTTTGGGAATTATAATATCGATTTGAATATAAATAATGTTTTGATTCCTTAGCAATTGTCCTTTAGCGTAGTGATTTTTTTTTATTAGACGAGCAAGACGTTCACCTGATGGTAAGTGATACGCTTTTGCCCTGTAGTCTCGGGCTATAGAGAATAGGATTAAGGTAACCCCTGCCTGTTGTAAAAGGACACTGAAAATGTTTTCGGGTTCGTGGTGAGTTCGTGGCCCTCATTGTCCACTAAGCGAATCGGGATAAGTGACAAGCACGAGGTGGTCTGGTGCTTGTCGTGCTGAGAAGGGCTACAACCCTCATTAGAAAGTGCTTTAGATGTAGAGCCAGAAGGCACCGGTGCCTTACGTGGTACATTCCGGTGCCTCCTGCAACGCACTAAGGGTGATCACCGAGGTGTTTTAGTGGTTAAAAATCCCACTACCCCGAAGCAAGATGTCTTTTTAGAAGAATTGCTCCTCTTCCCCGATAACGAAAAAGTGATACGCTAACCCATAACAATGTGGCGCTAGTTAGGATGACATACACAGCACCACATTATGCTCGTCGTCTTGAGAAATAAGGTGTTGTCGGCGCTTTTAAAACCGGAACATAGTACTGTTTGTCAGCTGCAATGTAATGCACTAAATGATCTATGGCCAACGGAAGCTGCATTATCAGTTTGCAATTTGCAGCTCATTCAGCTTTACATAAAGCGGGTGGTTACTTTGTTTCATAGCGCTTTTGCAGCTTCACCGCTGTCAATATTGAAAGCACAGTGGCGGGATACTCTCCATTGTATTCTGTTCAGCGAGAAATGTGCAGAATATAAAATGGGGTAAATTGCATCGCCACGGCCATTACAATAAGTGATGGGATTTCTCTGGCACGAACACGCGAAGAGCAGGTGGTGAGTTTACTAAATATGAGAATTTATTCTACTCTTAAATTTAGCATGTCTGTTGTCTATAAGCTGATGGGAAGCTTAAAGGTTGAGAGGTGTGCAGTCGTGGCCGAGTGGTTAAGGCGTCTGACTCGAAATCAGATTCCCTCTGGGAGCGTAGGTTCGAATCCTACCGGCTGCGGGATTCTTTTTATACATATTTTTGTTAGTTAACGATAAATATAAAAGGGCAAGTGCGCACACTAGTGTTCAGTGAAACGTCCAGACTGGCGACATGATGATGACATGATCACCAAACATCAAAAGACAATGGAAGAAGAACAGGAGAAATGGGTAAAGCGAAACAATTATAAAGACTAACTGTAGTTGTGTTGTAGTATCGAGATGTTAATACACTTGACCACATATTCACATGGTTTTAAGTGACAGTGAGGCTTTTGTTGAAGAATTATATCTCAAAATATTTTGTGAAAGTAGCAGACTTACAATAGATTGGTGGCTGTAAGCAAAGCGAGTCCAAAACACAGCTGGGCATCGTCACCGGGACCTGGGCGTTATGAGGCGAGCGACGCGCCGCTGCGCCACTAGGAGCTCGCCCTTTGCGGTTACTGAGGGCGGAAGTCCAAACGCCGCAATCCTGAAACCAATGGATGATGTATTTACACAGATGAATGACTTAAACTGAATACCCAACGTTAATACATCTCCATTAACGATAGTGTTTGTGTTTCGTTAAAAATTGTTTCGTACAAAGTATCATATTATTTAATTCCACGGAACATTGTTCGCGGTATCTTCCGGTTACTTTGTGTTCCCCTTGTGAAGCTTATCTGTAGCGAGGGGATCGCGTCGTGACGCAGATAGTAGAAAAACACTTTTTGTTAAAGATTAATAAAGGGCTGTATCCGGTGCTCGTGCATAGCTCACTGAAGATACCAATGTCGGCCGAGTACAAAAACGAGACGAACATTGAAAACTTTCGAAAAAGAACATCCTCAAGAAAGCGGCCTGTTCCACGAACGGTAGACGAACTTACCCAGCTTGGTGAACAGCGGTCTGGGCTCTTGTGAGCAGGCTTCGGATATCAGTAGCAGGAACCTTAAGAGAGCTCTTTATTACTATTTAAGATTTCCTCATGTACTTGTTGTAGTTATTATAACTTGAACTGCTAATTTAATTATATTTTTTGGTAACATCTATCACCCATGGGGCAGCGAGGTGGTCATATCTACGGTTATAGCGACCGTCGCAATAGTAGAGACAAACGGAGCGGAAGGAAACGTACCCTATCCGAATGGAGTTGGCCAAATCAGCAGTGGACTTTATCGTTGGTTAGCACAAAGCTGCGTTCGGGAAATGGATTAGACTGCAAGAGGTCCAAAAAGGACTACATCACGAGATAGGTACACTATAATAATTTAAATAAAAAAAAACTTTATCACATTATCAGTAGCATTGCTTCACTGTTCACTTCACCGTCACACAGCTGGACTTCCCCTTTAAATCATTCTCCATTGTTTAATGCTTTGTCACATTGTTTATAATATTCTGATTTGCGACTTCATGCGGCAAGACCATCACATCAGTCGTCTTATCATACCACCTTTGAACTCGGGTTTTACACAATTCATTTTATTTATCTCATTGCAATACATCATCATTCCTACTCCATTATCAGCAAGTAAAATGTGTCGCATTATATTCATCGCATGCGTTGTCGTGAGATGAGATGCCATGTGCCTCGACAACACCTCTGCTGGCTCAAGGAGCGTCTGGAGAAGGACATCAACCGCGACTACGAGAAGATGAATAGCATATCCAGACACTCTGGTCTTGTTTCTTTTTATAATAGTAGTAAATACCATCAATCTTCGTAGAAATCTCGCCTAAACTTCTTTGCCTTCGTTTTGAACTTTACTACACACCTATCACATCAGTCGATAGATGTTCACTGCTGGAAACAAATGTCCACTAAAGATCTTCACCTCGATCGGTTTTACGCTGCTCGCATCCAGCGGTTTCACGCGACCTTTACCAGACAGTCAGCAAGGTCTCTGGTACCGCCAGGTACTGGGGGCCGTCGTTTATAAGAGGTTTACATAGGGGGATTTGGGCCGTTACCCACCAGTTAGGCCAATGCAGGATGGTGAGAGCAAGAGCCTTGTTTGTAAATTATTAGGGTGCACCACGAGTAGGTGAGGCTGGCTTCTGTCCCGTGAGTGTTTAGAGCGGGAACCCTTGCACCCCTTTATACATTTATCATCTTTTGACTTTTCGTCTTTACTTATTTTATACGTCTTATTTGTTGCATGTTTTATTTACACACGTCACGTCACATCGGATCCGCCAGCAACAGCACCGAAGGCTATGTCATAAAGTACACACTGCCGAACTACAACGCAGAGGATATCAACATAAAGGTCAAAGACGGAGTGCTGTACATAAATGCGATGCGAAATACGCCTTCACCAGCTTCCTGAGTGTGAGAAGATTGCCGTAAAACGTGAAACCCTACGAGGGTTCCTGGTGTCTTTACAATGGCGATTTGACTACAGCTTTAAAGTATGAAAATCGCAGTCGTACAGAAAGCCCGGCGACTAACAGTGAGTATATGACCATAACTCTGTCCCAACTTGGTCCATCTGGGAAAATCAAATCAAATCAAATAAGTTTATTTGTGAGCGCACATTCCACTTGTTGTAAAGCCTGCAAACGTTTATGTATGCACTAAGTATGTAGTATTTATCCAATGATAAAATTAAATGAGCTCAATCATAAATATTAAGCAATTATCAA
Organism: Ornithoptera priamus; assembly: GCA_029034505.1. NCBI lineage: Eukaryota > Metazoa > Arthropoda > Insecta > Lepidoptera > Papilionidae > Ornithoptera > Ornithoptera priamus. The sequence continues at coordinate 883,513 of JARDWD010000527.1, read as the reverse complement.
GGATCAGCATTTTAAAAAAATCATCTACCGCTGTACATTTTATTTAGAAGCCAATTTGTTAGGGTAGTTTTTAATTAATACGTAGGCAATGTTTTTAATTCGTTCGGTATCGCGCTGTGGATGGTAATGGCCGTGACGCAGGGGTTGCGTTTGAACATTTCTGGGGAACACTTTGGGTTCAGAGATGGCTTTGTTTCACTTTCTGTGCATAAGTGAAATTATGAAGGATATTTTCTTAACAAATAGACTTACTTCACGGATATACAATGAAGGCAGCGGCAATATACTAAATATTTGAAAAAACGGTCGACTGCTAGCAAATGGCCTTCCGCCACAAACAGCGCGAATTCATTTTTCCGTATTTTCAAAACCTTTTCGAAATCTACAGAGTTGCTCCAAATGACTATTCCATACGAAAGTACCGAGGATATATATCCAGGGTACGCGCTCAGTGTCGCTTCCTTCGCCACAGTCAGTCGAAGCAGCCTCAGCACGTATACTTTATCACACAACATGTCTACGTGTGTCTTCCAGTTGCAATGTTGATCATAAATAATGCCTAGAAACCTCAAGCTCGACTTCTACAACCTTTTCTTGTTTATAATCTACGGTTAAGTTATTAACTTTACATTGATAAGTTTTAAATTGAAGGAATTTAGATTTCTTTACATTTATTTTAAGGTTGTTTCGCTGTAGCCAATCTATGATTGAATGCAACGATGAGTTTATCTCAGTCTCATATGTTGTTTTGTTTTAGCATTTGATGAAAATATTTGTATCATCAGCGTGACAGTGATGAGGAATGACCTGAAACCTGCGGTAAATCGTTTATGTAAATTGCGAATAAAAGCGGTCCCAATATACTCCCTTGAGGCATACCACAACAATTGACTCTATACTTCGACCTTCCTTTTATTTTCACACCATCTATAACCTTTCCAACCTCTGTACATTGCTTTCTGTCTTCCGGATAGTTTTTAGCCAATCATACGCTTTTCCTCTTATTCCATATTTAGAAAGTTTTAGTAATAGGATGTTATGTTGTACGGAATCAAATGCTTTAGTCATATCTAGAAATATCCCAGGAATAGGCACTTTGTTGTTTAAGCTCTCCGTTATGGTTTTTATTAAATTGAAACAGGCTAACGTCGTAGAGTAGTTACTCTTGAAACCAAATTTGGAACAAAAAAGTCGTTTTTTTTAAAAAAATCATATATTCTACTGTGCGTAACTTTCTCTATTACTTTAGCGATTACTGGTATAAGTGTAATGGGTCTGTAGTTATTCGTATCATTTGGTTCACTCTTTTTTAATAGAGGTCTAATAAATGAAAATTTCAATTTATCAGGATATCTACTATAAACGATATATTGATTATGTACGCAGGAGGACCAGAGATGAACTTCAAAATATCTGTTCTAATTTCATCATCTCTCATAGGAACTGTATTATTTAATGAGTTAAATAGTTTCAAAATTTCATAGGCACAGGTAGACTTTAAGAAAATCGTGTTGTAGTTAAAGTTTATTATGCAAATACTATTATTGCTAGTGTCAGAGTTTACATTAAAGTTAAAAAAAAATATTATTAAATGCCTCTGATATTGAATGGGGATCTGTATATGTTGGGTTATTGTATTTAATCTCTTCTACTTTTTTACAGTTACCAGTGTCTTTGGTTTTATCGGTTATTTAGTTCCAGATAGCTTTACATTTGTTTTTGTGCTTGTAAATATATTTTTATTTAATTAATTAGTTGTGTGCTACAAATACATTTTTTCAGTATTTTTGCTTATCTTGAATTAGTTCTCTACTTTTAGTTTTGCCTTGCTTATTATGCAAACATTTTGCACGTTTGCATTGTGCTGATTTGTTATTACTATAAATCTTTTAAAACTTATGTTTATTCTAATGTGTTTGTACATAGGCAACATTTCGAAAACTATTTATTAATCATCAGTTTATTAAAATTTTTGCATTGTAATTTTAATGTTTCCATTGTCTATATAATTTTAGAGGATTTTTTAATTTTTTTTAGCGCCCTTTACTTAAAAGAGGGTAAAAACCTCAGTAGCAATGTTGTGATGTCGGTAGACACAAATTAATTTTGAGTGTAGTGTTTCTTGTAAAGAGTAAAGTACTCAATTACGTAAGTTGCTAATATAATATTCTATCAAAGTACGTGCGTATTATATTAATAATATTATGAGATTTTAATACCGTAAATAACAAACACTTTAGGCCTCAACTACAAATTAGGTCACATGTTCACTTTTCTTCAGTCATTATTAAACTCCCCTCTATATAGTCATTCTTTTAGTAAGATAACACTATTACTAAGTAACACAACTAATAGATCAATCACTTAAGAGAAATATTCTTATATAATTAATGCAATAAAATCATATTTACTTTTTTAACACAAAATATTTCAAGGAGACGACGTAAATGTGACCTACCTCCCCCTCTTTCAGACTTCCCAAAAGCACTAAGAATTGGCTGAACACTGTGACTTTGGAAGAAATACTTCTTTACCAGGTCATGATGGTACTTTTAAAGTTTAGTAATTCTATATAGAGATTTTTTTTCCGTTGCCTTAGCAATCCTTTTAGTTGTTCGCTTGTAAAAGAAGATGAATGTAGATGATGATGATAGTACTTCGTTACCCTGGTAATCAGAGCAACGTCTATAATTATTCAATGTGGTATTATTATATTATTAATCTATCACCGAAGGTAGGTGAAGGTTTTTAGTTGGTCGCAGTTCTACATAACCCTGAAATTTCCTGAATTGTTTTCTCTGTATAGAGAACTCTCTCCTTCCGCCGCTGGAACCTCTACTTAGTTTTTCTTCTGTTTTATTAGTTCTGATTTGAATGCCTGTGTAATTAGTGAAGTCACTAAAGTCACTTAGTTATGAAACTTAAATATAAAGTTATGGAATTGTAACCTTTATGTATTCCTCATATCCATTCTTTGAACATTCCGTTCGACTGTTGTACATAAAACAAATTACTTCCGCTTGTCAATATCCTCTTACCTTTATTTTCACGAAGCGGCACACGGCTGAAGTTGTTTGTTGGTTTCCACTTGGCAACTTCAGCGACTGTTCATTGTCCGGCCCCAAAATAACGCGTCCGCCGGAAGCACTTTGTCCGCACTGTTTGTTTTAATATGTTCACGTAAAGGGAAAACTCCGGAAACACAATCGAAAGGTAAATGGCGAATAATAAAATAATAGCAAATCCGGTAAACGAACGCAGATACATTGTTTGTTAAAGAAATTGTTATTTACAATTTTTTTATTTAACAAAATAACGGGACTAAGGACGTGGTGCTAACTAGGGTGGTACAGCATCAGATTGTGCTCGTCGCGTTGACAAATAAGATGTCCAGTCTCATTACCTACTTTCTTTCAGTAACGAACACAGTAATGTTTGCATACTACTGTTTGGCTGCAGATATAGGAGTTGCGGTGGTACCGACCCAGATGGTCTCCTGGAAGAGAGACCTACCACTAGTAAAAGTTTCACCTGATAGATGATATACATTACATCATATTGCACTCGTCGCATTGACACATAAGATGACACACGGGAGTCCCATTACTGTAGTAATTTCGTTAGCTACAGAGTCTTTCAATACGGAACACAGTAACGTTTGGACACTAGTGTTTGTCTGCAGAAATAGGAGCTACGGTGGTATCTACCTATAGGTCTCCGGCAATAGAGAACTACCGTCAGAAATTTGCTTCACTATCCATAGCCTCATTGGTTAAGTACCTGTTCAGCAGTACAGTAAAGTACCACGAGGTACTATGGCCCGTCGCCCTCATATTGAGGGTAGGCCTGTACCCCAACAGTTGGGACGTAAATTGGCTGTTGAAAAAACTGAAAAACTGAATTGGATCTATCGGCGTTATTATTTTTAAATTTCACGCCCTTTTGTTGGTGACACGAGCGCTTTGTTTTCGTTTTACCTTTGTTTACATACGAATTTTAAATCCCTGATTATTTTCGAGCGGGAACCGGAAATTGATTATTCATTTCGTTCTGCCGAAACTTTACCAATGAGATTTTCATGAAATCTGACCACTATTCAGCTGAATGCAAAGGAAACTTTCAATGGTTTAAATTTCCAGTTATTTTAACTGTTATCTTAAACTCGATTAACTGATAAGTTAACTGTATAGACGCTGTTTAATTTTGCCGCCATTTTAACGGAAAATGTTATAAATTACTGCTTTATCTCAAACGAACCCGAAATTTAATTAAGAAAAACAAAGAAAGATAAACAAAGTATGAAATTAAGATATATCGAGAAGATTGAAAGCTTTTCTTTTATAATAAGCAAAGGTATATCCGGTTCTTGCAGCTCAGTTACTACAAGGTAAGATGACGATGACGATGACTGGAACATAGTAATATTTGCACACTACTGACGGCAGAAATAAGAGCTGCAGTGATACCTACTTAAACGACCTCCGACAACAAAAATCTACTACTAGTAAAGATTACCACCACCAAACCCTGCACATCACCACAGGAGCCAACCCTCCTGTTACAAAATTGTCATGTTATCCTTCTGATTATTTTGGATCATCAGCCGATAGACGTCCACTGCTGGACATAGACCTCTCCCAAGAATTCCCACATCGAACGGTCCCGCGCTGCCCGCATGAGACTGTCACTTAGTCAGTATTATCTCCGGTACCGCCGGTGGATTAAAGTTATTTACTACCCCTTTGGCCCAATGCGGATTAGTGGGAGTCAGAGCCTCGTTTATTGATTAGCAGGGTGCACCACGAGCAGGTAAGGTTGGCTCGAGTCCCGTGAGTTATAGTGCAGGAGCGTTTACACCCCTAGATGTAATCAAAAACATTTTAAACTGCCATTCGTTATCCGCACACATTGTGAAGGTTAGCGAGTGATTACGGAAATATCACTCGTTCTAGAGTGACCATTAACACGGACGTCTGACTGAAATTAGTTCCGGAGCACGTTACCAACTTGATAATGAACCAAAAACCCAACAATCGCTGTCCCTAAGCTATTTGTTCTGTCCCCTTAATTACACTTAAATGTACTTTAACGTACTGAAACTATTTCAAAACCACTATCACTTAGTAATGTAGAAAGAAAAGAAAGTATTCATCATCACTGTCAGCCTGTTTGTAATAGACGTCCACTGTTGGACATAGGCCTCCCCCAAAGATCTTCGCATCGATCGGTACTGAGCTGCTGACATCGAGTGACTTGTCGCGATATTCGCCAGCTCGTCCATCACGTCGTCAGCATGGCTTCAGGCAACACCAGGCATTAGAGGCTGTCGTTTGTAGGGGTTGATATGGGAGGATTTGGGTTATTTACTACGCTAGCCCAATGCGGGTTGGTAGGAACCGGAGCTTCATTTGTTGATTAGCAGGGTACACCACGAGCAGGTGGTACCTCTTACATCCCTCTTTTTTGCGTCGGTACGGGGAAATCCTTATGGATAGCCATAGGCCCGGGCTTAGGTGACTCAGTGGCCTACAGAATAAAACCCCCTTCCGTTGGTTCTCCTATCCTCTCTGAAACCGCTTATGTATTACTTCAAAAAGGCTTTTGTCCTTTATATTGTAGTTTCTTGTCTTTGTCTTTGTCCTTACTCTCATTATTTCCCTGAGCATTTCCGCATATGTACCCTATCCTAATTTACTTTTCTTCATTCTTTCCATCACGTTTTCCACTTTTCCTTCGTTTCGTTCCGTTTTCTCTCTCACCTCAGTGCAGTTTATGCATTGGAACAGGGCGTACTCCGGTGTGTCTACGTGTCCGCAGTATGGGCATATGTCATTTCCTACTTTCCCTATTGCATGGAGATAGGTGTTGAATACTCTATCTCCATTTAGAGTTTGTGTCAGTAATCTGTTTATTGCTCTATGTTTTCTGTCCATTCAGGGTCTAAGATCGGGTATGATTCTTCGGGTTGACGCACCTTTTCCCTTCTGCCAGTCTAGTTTTCATTCTGTCATCGCGCGAGATCTTTCTCCTTCTCCCATCCTTGTCTTTTTATAGTAGCGGCGGTGTCGTTCTTGTGCTGGTTGTTAGATTGGTATCAGGCCCGCTAACACCAGGACCGCGTCCAAGGAAATGGTACGGTAGGCCCCACAGATGCGTAATGCAAGTCGTCGTTGTAGTTTGCTGTAGAAGTTCTTATATTTCGCCACGCTCATGACTTTTGTCCACACCAGTGCTCCATAAAGCATTACAGAGTGTATCGTGGACGCCAACAGTCTGCGCTTGTTTCATCTCGGTCCTCCTTTTCTGGGCATAATTTGACCAAGAGCGGTGGTCATTTTTTTAGCTTTTCCAGTCACTTCTTCTATGTATTTATTAAACTTCAAACTCTTATCGAACCAAATGCCGAGGTAGTTCAGTCGGTTGGCACCACCCTGACCCTCTGTACGGTGAAGTATATCTCACTCAGTTTCTTTCTGCCGCTTGAAACGATTAATTCTGTCTTTTCTGGGGCCAAGTGCAGTCTTTTATGCTTCATCCATCCGCTTATCTCTTTTAGGGCAATGTTCACTATTGTCATTACTACCTTTTCCTTTCTCGCTGTGACCACCAAGGCCAGGTTCTCAGCGAAGCCTATCAATTAGCCCCGTTTCCCAGTTCAAGGCGTAATACCCCATCATATAACATGTTCCATAAAGTAGGGGCCAGTATTAAGCCCTGCGGGACACTACCGGTGACCCTTTTCCCTACGATACTCTCCGCGCCGTCCGTCAGTGTGATGAATCTGTCCTAGAGGTAGCTGTTGTATATGTATTGTGATATACCTTTTGCGGTCATTTCCTCCAGGATGAGTTTCCACGATGCAGAGTTGAACGCATTTCTAACGTCGACAGCTACTTCTGTGCAGATTCTTCTGGTCCGATGGGTTCCTCGCCTCTCCTCTTCTGCTATCTCCAGCAGCTTGTTGGCTTCATGCATTGTAGACCTATCCTTTCTATACCCGTACTGTGAATACTGTGGACAGTTCGATTCCATCAGGTGTTCTTCGATTCTGCCTAGTATCAATGACTCCAGGATCATAAAATGTACTCCTACGGTTAGGAGATATATAGCAGCTAAATGCGATGAAGTCCTTCATCTTAAAGCCAATAAACCCGTTCCTACTATAGATTTCTACAACCGTGATTGTCTTGTTTAGTATCACTAGAGCTGTATCCCCTCTGGTGTTACACTCCCATCCAGCAGCTTTTGCCATTTTTATTAGGTTCGGATAGGACCATGAGGCCCGCGTTTATACTACTCGCGGTTGCCAAAAGGAGGTCGTGTGCAGCTTTTACTAGGTCTATATCTATTTGTACAATATTAATAGCCATCTTTATTATGGGGGGTAACCCTGGATGATATAAACTGTACCAGTCGCTTTAACCCAGTAATTACAGAACTTGCAACGCCCTACAAATCGGAACACAGTAACGTTTGCATAGTACTGTTTGTTGGCTGCAACGGGCGGTGGTGGTACCAATTTAGAGGGTGTCCGATATCTGAGGTCTACCACCAGTGAAGAATAAGCAGAGTAAAATGATGGCGACACAGCAGGATTTCTCATGACTGATGACAATATTATCAGAATGCGCTGTTAAGAGTGGAAAGTCCGGCTAATGGAGGAAGAGTAATAATTTTTACCGAGACCTGCATCCAGTTACGTACATTAAAGCTGCAAGAAATATCTTCATCTCCTAGTGCACCTTAATAACATCTGTATTAAAAATTCATTACTTATCATAAGAAAGCCTCTAACAACTACCAGAATTTGAAGATCTCTGGGTTTTTTAACCATTTCACAAAAACAGTATTAATTACAATTATAACTTAACCTTTATGCATGTTATCAGTATAGAGTAAACTACATTCAGTATTTATTTATATCTATTGTTTAGAACTTACTCACTGGTGGTATTACTGGCGGTAGGTCGCCGTTGTCGGAGACCGTCTACGTAGGTAACACAAACTCCTATTGCAGCCGATAAACGGTAATGTGGAAACAATTCTGTACTTCGGATTGACGGAAGTTGTAGCTAGTGAAATTACTGGGGTAACGAGACTTGGCATGTTATGTCTCAGGCGCAATGCGGTGCAGTGTTTCCATCCTAACTTCCGCCACGTTGTTATAAGCAGGCGTATGACTCATCATGAGGTGAAAGTACTCCTGTTCTCGTCCCTTCGTTGAATAAAAATACTTCTATGCTACGGCAATTAGTAAAATCCTAACTGCTGCTGCTTTGCGTCCAGAGTTATTCCAGAGATAGCGAGTTTTCGCTGGTAACCAACTCGTAACTTCATAAGTCCAATGCGAAGAAGTTATCCGACATCAAGTTCAGGCGGCGAGCGGGTAAATAGAAAAACTAATAACGTACCATGTAAAGTAGAATAAGTTGTCCGATGTCCTGAGCCACAAGCGTCGAGCTTACAGGAATCATTTCCTACCCACCCGAAAAGGGGAGGATTTGTATTCGATTCATCCATCAGCTGATGATTGTGGTTAACACCTATTGCTTTATGATAAACCTCAAGCTTAGCCTTCTCCTGTTAAGCGAGTACTTTGTTATTTACGATTCGAGGAATGATGTACCCATTTAAAGATAAATAAATAAGAAGAACCGATTTATGAAAGAAAGAATTGGAATGCAGAGTGAGAGAAAATAAGTGTGTAAGATGAGCAAAGTATGAAAGATAAGGAGGGAAGAAAATTGAGAATGATTAATAAACAGTAAGAAATAACCTGGTGGCAAATGAAATTGTAAAATAATGGTCGTGACCCACGAAGAAAAAAATTTGAAGAAACAAAAGCTTAACTGGTACATCAACTTCCTATCACTGTCACATCAGATCATACCGAGATAAAGTCTTGTTACACACATTGGGTCACATTCGGTGAAGTGATGTATTGTAAGAGACACACCGGTTAAGAAAAAGATAAAAATTCACTTGAAATGACATGTATAAGTATACATGCTTATTCATTATTTGTTGACAGAAGTCTATCGCTGGAAATAGTCAAAGATCTCCACACCGATAGGTCCAGAACATAAAAAAAAACACTTTATTGCCGGCCGCTCCTATCAGCCCTCCAAATAGCAGTCTCTATGTTGAGTTAGCAGTAACGGATATCCGTCAACTATAGCCTAAAATATTAACGGCGATATAATGCCATTTAAAGTTATTTCTCTAATATGTGTAACTTTCCCCCTTAAAGCCTGTAACTTGTACGGAATGGGGGGATATTTTATTTCGGGCCGCTTTACGACGGCTGCATAATGTAGGGCGAAGAGCTTTCATACATTCGCATAACAAATACGTTTCTTTCTTAAAGAACTTGTTTGGATAACGGTCTCTTATATTTACTGGAATGTAGCATATTTAATTAAACTATATATTACTACTTTTTATTCCATTTATTTAATTATTTATTACAATGTCCATGATCCATGTTGAATAAAGCCTAGATTTGAGGTTACCAAGATGAAACAAACAAGTAAACAAATTTTAATTCAACTTGTGCATAACGACATGAATTAATTAAATATTGTAACAAGAAGTTTTCAAACAACTCAATAGATGGCGCCACCATAACTAATAAATCACGCTATCGTTTATCATAACGCAAATCGATATAAGGATCGTACATCTGTGTACATGGCCACCGCTTCAACCCTCCCGCATACTGATATCTCACCTTTCTTCTTCCCATTTTGTATACAAGTTTTTATATACATATATTTAGTCGTGTATGTTTAAAGTTTCAGTTTAATTTTAATTCTATTTACTTTAATTTTCGAATATTAGCTCGGCCGATACCAGATCCGCGAGCCCCGACACCGATGAAGCTGGAATAGATGTCAATAAAACTTTCAGCGGAAACTATATCATAAAAAAAAAGGTTACACGGCGTTTGGTCAGTCAGTCGTTACGGAGTACACAATTGTATCCATCAACTGAATCTCCCTCGATCCTCGTTATACCACGACTGCTATATCTAATAATAATTATTACCATAACAGAAAATTATTAGGTTTTACCACTTGAAATTTGGTAGGAATATTCCTTTTGCCCAGTGTAGGTCAGCTGAGAGGGGATTTTGTTGAAGTTGCGGGGTGTTAAGGTCTCAAAGTGGGCGGTTAACACCTAGTCAAAAATTTTATAAGATAATTTGTAGGATTCAGTCGCCGGAGACCGCTTGGGTATGTACCATCGCAGTTTCTATTTCTGTCGCCAAACAAAGGTTTGTGATCTTGAATCTTTTCCAGTTGGCAATGAGTTGTAGCAGGAGATAACTATGCGGTAAGGAGATTTTTAACATTTTATGTTTTAAAGCGACGACTACAATTTCGTGTCATCACATTGTTAAGGAGCGGCATAACGCTTACCCTCAGTTAAATGATTCGCCTGATCGTCGCATCGCCGAATAAAGCGTAATCACATGGTGAGACCTGATAAGAATAGATAGATAAATCGTTCATTGTAGCCAAAATGGAACACACAAACACATACACATTAACGAACATAAGAGCTTTCTTTAGATAAGCACATGAACTAGTTGGACACACTGTACAGTATAGACATGAGTGTGTGGTGCAGTGGTACAAGAGGTCGTACCTCGGTAGATTATTCACCCATTGGAGGTGAAACACTGACTTTCAGCTGCCGCCCGTGGTGAGATCGAGATGAAGGGGAAATAGTGCTCTTAATCTTAATCATTAATTTTATTATTGATAATTGTGATTGTTATTGATTCACGAAAATAAATATGTCGCCGAAAATATAGTGAACAGTGTGGGCTATACATTTAACTATAAGCCACTGTGAAGTTCTTGATGTTTTGATTTTCCAATAAGAACAGTTTAAGACTACAAACAGAGTTAAGTTGATGCACAGGTGGAGGTACACTAGAGCGGATGTTAGATGGTCGGAGCGTACGCAGCTTCCGTACGGATCCAAGCGAGCCATTAACTTCATCACGGCGCGGTGTTGTCGAATTGTTACAAGATCGCCGGATCGTTTCGCGTTAACGAGGTCAGATTTCCGGTGTAACGAGAATATAAAACAGTTTCCAGGTAATCCTCGCGCTCTGCCCATATTCACATAATTTATCGCCGCCAGCCATCGTAAACGTTTCCACCGGACGTAAGAATCTGCTTCAAATTAATATGCTGACTGTCGACGTGGAAACGTCAATTACACAATTAATTAATTTCCGGTCTGAAACACCTTATGTGTGAAGACGTCGAGCGCAATGTGGTGCTGTGTATGGTATTCTAACTAGCGTCACATTGATATAGGCAGGCGTTCATCTAAAAGGAGTAGGCCCCGACTTATCGAATATTTAGAAGTATATCCGGAGTTGGACTGTGCTGCGTCGAGACCTCGCCGCTGTTGTCAGCAACGACCTTTCTCTTCCTGCTTTCGTGAAGGCAATGGTGGAAAGCGGAATGTCATAGAACGCTTCTGTTGTCTTTTGCGAAAAAGTAGGAGAGGGTGAAGGAAAGTGTCTCTAACCTCGCCATACGTTGCCGGAAACCCGTGCATCGGAGGAGAATGGATCATGCCCTTCTCCAACCTCCCTAACATACGTGGATGGATGGGTAAATCCGAAACCCAGTACATCTAAGCCTTAAGAAGGCGCATGTATTTTTTGCGCGGTACCACTATGTCTTGGGTTTCCCATGAGAAACCCCATATTATGTTGGGACCTTTATTAGGCTGACGTTTTACGGAACTGCAGTAGTGTGCAGAAGCGTTCTCGCAGTTTCTGCCAAAGACGCAGCGAGGAAACTGTAGGGTTTAGCCAATAAGAGTCTGATATACAATTACCGTTGCCTCCGCAATGGGAAAGTATCTATAGAGGATTTACTTTTGAAAAAAAATTTTTTTACCTGCTATTCTTTTGTATAGTTTAATAATTTTATTTTCACTTATTAACCCTTAAATTTATTACTCATATTGTATCACTTCGGTTGTTGTTGAGGGCTATGTCCAGCAGTGGACGTGTGTCGGCTGATGATGATGATGATTGTATCCATAAATGATTAGAGTCGCAATGAGAACGTTATATGTATATGTAGATTTATGTGGGGTATTGTGATCTCGGTTGATATTCCCAAACAAATAAACATCATTTCTCTGGTTTAACAATAAATTATATATTTATTTATATTCCTGTTTCGGGAATTATTACAGTTATTTAAAAATTTTTACTTGTTGTATACAATATGTATACAAAACAAATATACAATTAATAACAAAATATAACAACAAATATATATACAAAAACAATGAAAGCGTTTCGTGGTGCGATAACGTTTGTTTTCCATTTCATGTCACTGGAAGGACTGATAGCATATGTTTTTTTTTTTAACGTGGTGGAAATACCTGCGCATACTCGTCTTCGCGGGAGCAAGGACAGGTTAAGTCGGACTTGCACCGACTAAAACCCTCACGATGTTCCATCTCGTGGCTTTATGGCAGGGTCACGGGAACGCTTTCGCACACGCAGGTCCACCTCGGGAGGGAGGGAAGATCCCCCCTTTCCACCTCTGTAGGGGCATGCCGGAACACACAGGGCGCCCCCTCCTCGGCCTCTTGAAGTCACCCGGGCTACGGATTCCCCCGAATCCGTCACCCAGAGGGCATGGGAGGCAAGAGAGAAAACTCTCACGGTTCTCTACGGCGGATCGGATCCTGGGTTCCTCTACCTAATGAAATGATTGGAGAACGACACTTAACGTCTTGTCTCAAGGAGACGAGTGCAATATGGTGCTGTGTATACCATCGTAGCTAGCGTCACGTTGTTATAGGCAGGCGTATAGCTTACTATCAGGTGAGAAAAAAAAGAATTGCTCTTTCCACTGTACTTTAATAAGAGTATTAGTTATAAGTATTTAAATACAAAGATGTAAACAAATTCATGTTTACGATCTGAACAATTGGTTTTTACACCAATTGTTCAGTTCCCAAGAGATGGCATTAAGGTCATAGGCCATATGTGACAAAGATTACATACGTACAGTGCATGTAACAACACGACAACTTCCTTTATAAGACCAGTTCGCATATATTTATCTTATTTTGCTTTGTGAACGGGAAGCGCGACCATGTACCGTTTAACTGCAACTGTATTCCTGATCCATTTGGTGTCCGGTCACTTTTGGGGTTACAGCGACGATACATTGCGGTTACGGTTACGGCGGTGGTTTCGGACACCGTCACTGGGGTTCACATCGTCATCCCTGGCACCGTCATCAGCACCATGAAGATACCGGCTTCGATAGACTAGCGAGGTGCGTGATCTCGGCTGACAGGCAGTTGCAAAACAGTTGCCAACAGAGTCCGTTCAGCCGAACTAAAGCGTTCCTAGGTCTGGACTTCTACGCGCTAAAATATAGTCTGCAGGAGTACTCCGAGGATAGTATCAGTGTGAAATTTCAGCATCGCGTCATATCTGTGACGGCTGGCTCACCTAATGTTGAAGCTTTCGAGGATTTACGCATTGTACCAGATTTCGTGAAGATAGCCGACGCCACGTGGCTTTTCGACGATGGTGTACTAACAGTGCTCATGCCTTATAAGGTTCGCATGAAAACCGACTTCGCTTTGACTTGTGGCGACATCAACGAAGCAGTGGTAGAGGTGCCCAAAACATTCAATTCGCCGAATGATCTGAAATATTTGGGAAAGATCAGCGACAACGAGTGATGAATGATTGAAGACATTTGAAATTATGTCACAGAAATTAATAAAGATGTCCAAGTGCAACAGGAAATCGGAACTTGTTATAATCAACAATAAATGGTGATGATCATCTATGAATTAAATTTTAGTCGAGCTTCTACCAGAAGGTGTTTAATGTAGACCAGTTTTAGAAATAGAATTTATATCTGGACTCCATAAATACAAACATATGGGAAATATAAAACTCGAACAATAGTCACTGCCAAGGTAATAAAAACTATATATTGTAAAAATGTGTGACTTTTTTTTTATTACTAAACAGTACTGAACAGCAAAATTTACTAAAGAACAATCATCACTTCCTTACACATCACATACAAATTTTTAAAACATCATGGTGGTCAAGCAGCACTGAAATCCTCGATCGATATCTCGTACAGTATCGATCAACCAATTTCATAAGTATTTGTTGAAAAAGCAACAGGATTAAGGGGTGTAAGGGTTACCGCACAACAACTCACGGGAACCAAGCCAACTTCGCCAGCTCGTGGTGCAGCCTGATAATTAACCAATGAGGCTCTTGCACCCACTAAGTCATATTGAGCCAGCGAGGTGAGGAATAGCCTAAATCTTGAACCTACACAAATTATTAAAGATCGCAATAAGCCGCTGGATGTGGATAGCGCAGTGCCGATTTGTATAAGGATCTTTGGAGGAGGCCCATGTCCAGCAGAGGACGTCTATCGACTGATGATGATGAGCAAGAGGTTAAAAATTAAAGAATACTATATCTAAATCGGACAAAGGGAAACTTATTAAACGGTATTGTAATCCTTTTTTTTATTCATCGAAGCAACGTGACTAAGGGGTCGATCACCTGATGGTAATTGATATGCCTGCCCATACCAATTTGACGCTAGTTAGGAAGAACACTGCACCATATTGTGCGCGTCTTTTTGAAACATATGATGTTAAGCCTTATTACCTCAGTAATTTTACTAGTTACAGCGCCTTTCAAACCGGAACACAGTAACGTTTGCTGACTACTGTTTAGCGGCAGAAATAGGTGCTGCGGAGGTACCTACCTTTTCTTCGTTATTGGGGAGAAATCTTTGAAAAAGTTACCCTGCTTCTGAGTGGAGGACAAGATTATTGGGATTTTTACCCATTAAAATTCCCTCCGTGATCATTTTCAGAGCATTGCAGAGGATTCAGGATCTCCTATTGAACGCACCGGTGCCTCCCAGCACTACGCCTAAAGCACGTCTAGGGTATGTAGCCTTCCTCGATACCCTCGCTTTGGTATGAAAAGCACTTGTTCATCCCTAGCTCGCTTAGTGGCTAATGAGGGCCCCCACCTTAGAACTTCACGAACTAGAAAACTCTTTTAGTCGCCTTCCATGACAGGCATAGCTTACCTTAGTCCTATTCTGAAGCTGTAGTGGTACTTATCTGGACGGTCACCGGCCACACAGAGGTACCAGCAGTAAATTCACTTAAAGAAGCGGATTTCTATTGACCCCATTTAATGTTTGTAGTTTACTATTTTCAACATCATTATCACTTAATATCTAGTTAAGTTTTAGTCAATAACACTAACCCGTTGTGTTTTAAAATTACACGTACCTACGACACTTGTTTTTGCTTAGATAAAACATTATCAATAAGGTCATAAATCAACTAGTGTTATTTCCACTCGCGTAAATTCCGAAACGATAACCCGTCGGACCCCACTTAGATACTGGTAAAGGATACCTTTGTCAGTTATTTTTAACTATCGACTTGTAAACTGGGTCGTCTAAGTTTAATTATGTTTGTTTTATACTATATGTGGCTCATATGTTTCTGATTGAAATGTACGATAGTGTATTTATTATGGCTACTAAAAGAGGTGTAAGGGGCTCCGCTCAATATCTTACTGAGCCCAAGTCAAGCTCACTTGCACGCAGTGCACCCTGCTGAATAATAGACGAGGCTCTAACCGCCCATCCACTCGCTCTTGGCCAGGTGGGCTGTCCCAATTCCTCTCAATGAACTCTGTGGAGATCTCTGGGGAGGCCTATGCCCAGTAGTGGAAGTCTATGGGTTGATGATGATAGCACAATCAGTCGTTACAAATAAACATATAATAAGCTATGATAGTAAGTAGACAAGCAGTGCTCAACATTACATAACGTGTCACACACATGAGAAACAAACAAGCACAAGAGACAACAATGAAATGGGAAAAGTAATTATAATAGAAGTAGTCACTATAACTTATCTAACAGCAGATTACTTAATCTCGACATATTAACATTGAAATTTAACGTTTGTACACATTCAAGGAGTTATGGAAAAGATCAATTTAAGAAAAATCCTTATTGTATTTATTAAGATATCGCGTAAAGATATTATATTATAGGTGTAGTTGTTGCGATATCTGTAGTGACTTTAGAGACAAGGTTTATTTTGGACAACAAAAGCGGTGAATCTATTTAATTATTGAGTAATTTGTAAAGTATAACTACATCGAGAACTACGCGGCTATCTTCTAAAGAAAGCACATGGTATTATCCGTAAGCAGGTCTTCCTAAGAGTTATGGGAGTGGTGAGAACGATAGTTACGTATTGTCAGAAAGTACTTTTGTATTTTTTCTACGCGATTTATTTGAGATTTATAAGAAGGGCTCCATACAACTCAAGCAAACTAGAATTAAAGAGCTCCATACGACTCAGGCAAACTAGAATTAAAGGGCTCCATACGACTCAGACAAACTAGAATTGAATGGCTCCATACGGCTCAGGCAAACTAGAATTGAATGGCTCCATACGGCTCAGGCAAACTAGAATTGAATGGCTCCATACGGCTCAGGCAAACTAGAATTGAATGGCTCCATACGACTCAGGCAAACTAGAATTAAAGGGCTCCATACGACTCAGGCAAACTAGAATTAAAGGGCTCCATACGACTCAGGCAAACTAGAATTAAAGGGCTCCATACGACTCAGACAAACTAGAATTGAATGGCTCCATACGGCTCAGGCAAACTAGAATTGAATGGCTCCATACGGCTCAGGCAAACTAGAATTGAATGGCTCCATACGACTCAGGCAAACTAGAATTGAATGGCTCCATACGACTCAGACAAACTAGAATTGAATGGCTCCATACGACTCAGGCAAACTAGAATTGAATGGCTCCATACGACTCAGACAAACTAGAATTGAATGGCTCCATACGGCTCAGGCAAACTAGAATTGAATGGCTCCATACGACTCAGGCAAACTAGAATTAAAGGGCTCCATACGACTCAGGCAAACTAGAATTAAAGGGCTCCATACGACTCAGGCAAACTAGAATTAAAGGGCTCCATACGACTCAGGCAAACTAGAATTAAAGGGCTCCATACGACTCAGGCAAACTAGAATTAAAGGGCTCCATACGACTCAGGCAAACTAGAATTAAAGTGCTCCATACGACTCAGGCAAACTAGAATTAAAGTGCTCCATACGACTCAGGCAAACTAGAATTAAAGTGCTCCATACGACTCAGGCAAACTAGAATTGACCGAACAAAATTAAAATATAAACTTTTAAGCATTTGAATGTTTTGGAAGTCATTTTTATTACATTGTCTATGTGCTAATTATATAATAGTTTGTCATCCATAAGGTTAGCAAAGTTTGAAACGATATTAACCCGTATTAAGTTTATGTTATTTATATTGTAAAGTTGTAATGCAGCATGAGTTTTGCGAGTGTAAGTCACAATTGATTATATCTGCAATACGTGCACGAGGAGTCTATCCAAGTTTGCAGGATCTCTCAATCTTCAGATTTATTTATAACTAAATAGTTTAGTGTCATCTGCATAGAGTAAATGTTGTGTGTCACCTGAAGCATTTCAAATATCATTTATGTAGATTGTAAACAGAATAGGGCCCAAATGGGACCCCTGCAGTATTCAGGATGGTATAGGTACATTAGTTGGGCACTGACCATTAAAGCAGACCACCTGAGTACGGTTACGTATATAGGACTCCATCCATCTAAGTAAGTTACCATAAATGCTGATCTTTACCAGTTTCGTAATTAGTAAGTTATGATGTATTTTATTGAAAGCTTTTGAAAAGTCGATGTGTACAGCATCCACCTGCTCATTATGATACATAGCTTTTATTATGTAGTAAATAACGTTTGCTTAACTATGTAGTATCAACGCTGCGATGTTTCATAAAACCGTTATGTTTACCCGAGATGTGTTGTTGAAGATAATACGCGAATTCTGATGTAACAATTTTTCTAACAATTTACCGAAAATATTGAGTTTGGATATTGGCCTATAATCTTTGATATTATCTTTTCTATTATTCTTAGGAATAGAAGTAATAAGTGTTTTTTCCAGATAGTAGGAAAAATACGTGTAGAAAGAGATAAATTGTATATAATAGATATTGGTATCAGTAGATCTTGTGCAGATTTAGAGATTGATATTGGATGTACAGCATCAGGGCCGGCACCTTTATGAATGTTTACATGTTTTAATTCATTCAGTATAATTTTGTCGTTAATGATAATGTTAATAAAAATAAGAGAATAATCCGTGAGAATCCAATAAATAGTAGACAGAGATTTATTATTATATTAGGGTGCTTCAACAAAGATCTATTGAAAGTTTCTCATATATCCTCACAATTCCATTTGTCCAGAAAAAATCTTAAATTTCACATATGACCAGAAAAATTTTAGATGTTCTTTAATTTTTTCCTTACACAATGTTAAATGATTTGTGTAACATTCACGTCCTAATTTTCGTAGTCTCTGTCTTAAGAGAGAACAGGTTCTGTAGTCGTTCTGTTACCTTAGATTTTCCATTTTTTGTGGTATTTCATTTTAATCTAAAAGTAGGTACAAATTTGACACTTAAATCATGTAATACTTTATGAAAGTGACTAACTTGTGAGTTGACATCATTCAACTCCGAGAAAGAGTTTGACCACCTATAGGCTAATAAAGCAGATTTTATAGATCTAAAATCCACTTTAAAAAATTTCTTCTTATAAGGGTATTGTTATTAAGTAAAGGTTTTAGAGGAGCGATATCGATGTATAGTTCGATGGCCTTGTGATGAATATCTTCAAATACTAATTGATCATCAGAAGCATTAACAGTACAATGAATATTGCAAAAAAATAATGTAATATTCATAAAATCAGATGTAATAGAAGATAAGGAGTCATTCCTGTATCGTATAACCATACTGTTTATCTCCTCGTCCTAATACCATTATGCGCTGGTTATCGCTGACATTAAAGTCACTCAATAGAAGAAAAATGTCATCAGGATTAAAGTGTGTTTTGTCGGTAAGTCCGTCGGAAAAAGAAGATATTAATGATTTATGATTAGTGCCGAGAGGTATGTATGTACAGAATATATGTAATTGTAACTCATTGCTACGTGAAATCGCTCGGGGAGATGCGGTGGCGGGAGAATTTATTGGTATACTTACGTACACTTCATCTGTTGAGGTTGGTGCACACCAGTCAGATCACACAACAGGGCATAGTTCGCGACGGACACCTATTATAAGCCCCACATCTCGGTCCGGCCGAGTAGGTTCCTCTTCATTTCACCGTGGGCGACCCAACCACGGCTTCTAAGCCCCTCCGTCACGACAAGGCGGGTACCTGTTGGGGGTTTACTAGACCTTGTCCCATCTTTAATTGGAGTCGGCCCTCTTGATCATTCTTCTAAATCTATCTCTGTTTTGTGTCATAGCTTCCATCAATTTGTCATTCTTTAGTCCTTTAATAATCATCATCAACCAAGTATTTGGGGCTCTCCCAGGGCCTCTCTTTTTAGTTTGTTGTTACGCTTGCGCTGTACAAATCTGACTAATCTGACATTCTGATGCAATATCTGTTTATCCTCATCATGAGATGGTATCGCTTGACTCGGTTAATATAATCGACATCCTGGGGAGATAAATCGAAATTGAGTTTAATACCAAGTTCTTGAATGATACGATGTAAATTCTTAAGGAATGGCACTCCGGTTATTTCAAGGTTTTTAAATTTGTTTTTAAATAAAATCGCGGGGGAAATCTTATTAGACGCCTTGCTCCTGAGGGGAGAACAAGGCTATGTGGGGTTTCTACCTACTAAAACCCCTTCGGTGGTCTCCCTTAGTGCATTAGGAGGAGCTCCGGGAACTCCTACGGAACACACCGATGCCTTCTTGCACTCTGGCTAAAATGTCCCACGGAAGGACAACGCCCTCATTAGCACCCACGCTGTGCTACGGCAAATACAAGATCACCTTGCATTTGCCATCCTCCTAAGGATCGCTTATGGAGCTCTGAGAGTCCCTACTCCCAGAGCCCACGACATCGGGGACCTTTTTAGTCGCCTTGTACGACAGGGTACTGTAGTTAATGAAATTACTGGGGTAACGGGACAGTATCATATGTCTCAGGCGACAAGCGCAATGTAGTGCTATGAATACCATCCTAATTAGCGCTACGTTGCTATAGGCGGACATATCGCTTACCATCAGGTGACCGTTCTGCTAGCCTCGACGCTTTATCTAATAAAAAAAGTTATACTATACTGTACATTTATTAAGAATTAAATTAGTCCAAATTCCGTTGTCTCCAGAATATAAAACCTATTGTATCATAGAAGAAGAACACAATCCTCTTAGCGAATATTCAAATTGCAAAAGCTTTGTGAATCGTGCAGCAGTAAAGAGCTCGCCGTTTGCAACTGGATTTTCAGTAATTATTTAAAGAAATCCCGCTGAATCCCTGAAGCCGGATGCGAAAGAACTACATCGCTATGTTCTTTTGTTTAAAGACTGTCTACAAAGCAGATCATAATGATGTTTCGAGAAATTTGTAATTCTTTTAATGAACGAGACTGTGGGGGTGTTGTCGCTAAAATTCAAATTTTCCAAAATATATGGAGTAAGCTTATTTTTAATAGTAATGAAATATTAATATAATCCAAAAGATTAATTGTTCAGGATTTGGATTCTGCGGTAACCGGCTATAGTTATAATGTCATGTATCATTTACTGATCGATGATCAGGACCGATAGATGTGGGGATCTTTGGCTTATGTCCAGAAGCGGAAGTCTATAGGCTGATGATTGACTGTAATTAGAAGAGTAGTTGTGAGAATGTCGCTACTGTGAATAAAGATAAATTAACAAATTTACCAACACCTTACAAGTTTAAGATGAACGTGTTTAAAACAGAGGATATGACGAAAGCCTCTAAGAGGGTAGTTTCTGAAGAAGAATCTTTTAGTAATTACGATTTTAAAGAGAAACAACAATAAGCTACTTTTTTAGCTCTTGGGATTATTAATTTTTTAAAGACAAAAACGAAATTAATATTAAATAAAATTTCCACTTCCATATCCTTGAATACGCAAAAAATCTCCTGGTTCAATTTGAAGGATGATGTAGTTGGTGAAGTTACTGATCTGATGAGACGTGCATTAATGAGGGTAATTCAATTTTGTTCGGCGGACCTCGTTAGTGTCGCTATTCAATAATATTAAGAGGAAAGAGATCCAAGAATAACCCAACCACGAACACGTATCGCCCCCCACAATTCCTCATTAAATTCATGTCTGCGAGCTGAGCTAGCGGATGCGGTTTTCTATATCCTGTTGTTAAATTTTCACCGTTGTTTTTTTTTTCGTCACTTAATGGTAAGTTACACGTCCGTCCATAGCGGTAGTCAGGCTCGTTTTTTTTTTTATTAACGTGTGTAACCAAATGCTAACGGATTGCACACCCCGTACCAATACTGGGCCGGTAGTGGGGTAGTGTCGGACTCCAACCGACTAAAAAGCTTCACACGGTATTCCATCTCTTCCGAAAAGAATGCACGAGGGTCACGGGATAACGCTCTGGGCAGTTTTCCGCAACCCCCGTTCGGTGCCCGGATCGAACGGGCCCGCCTCGGGGAGGGATGTGAAGCATCCCTCCCAATTGACAAGATCCCTAAATTATCCCTAAACGGCAACGCGTCAGAATACGAGACGCGTCGCCAGATACGCCCCAGGAACCCTTTCCAAGGGGGGCGCCGGACCGACGGCCCTTGTCGATCGCGACGCCAGGTTCCTCTGCCTAAGGAGGCAAGCGGCGGTCGTGCGCTCGGCTCCGCCCGTTGGCGACGAGCTGTCTGCGCACTACAACAACCGCCTCTTGCCCCCTCGGCGCCCGCTCTCTTTGACGCTCGGTCTCTCGCTTCTGCGACATAATGAGTCAGGCTCGTTGGCTGACGCATAAGATGTTTTCTCGTTATCCCAGTAATTTCGCTAGCCACAGCATCTTACTAACCGGAACACAGTAAAGGTTGCACACTGCTGTTTGTTGGCTGCAATCAGCGCTGCGGTGATAGCTACTTAGACGGTCTTCATCAACAGAGAACCACCACCGAAATCGATCAAACCCACTCATATGAGCTCGTGAACACGATAGTGCCCAGAGATATGAGTGTCATGTTGACTGTATGTGGAGATCTCTGGTGTCCAGCTGTGGGCTGATGATGAAGAGTTTAATAAATTTTTGTAGTTTGAAGTTTTGATGTCGAAGGTGTAATAAAGTATGAGGAATGGAAGGTTAATTTAAAAGATGATTATCGCTGATAAGTAAAAATATATGAGGAAGGAAATATAGGAATTGGTTGCAGTACTGCAGCAGACCGTGTACCAGAAAGGCTGCAGCGGAACATTTATTGACTTGCCGTACTCTCCTGAGCATCTGTTCAGTAAAACTGCAATAATCTGTCCCCTGCTATTTGTTTGTGTATTGCCCGGAACAGGTGTATCTAATTGCACAGCTGGCAACACCAAGCTCGAACGATCCCGTACTGAGTATAGTACATGTGGATCTAGTTATTATGGCAAAAGAACATTTAATACAAGAACAATTTTTTGTTCTTGGCTTACAATGATTTAAAGTCAACAATGCATATGGTTAGGTTAGCGCTGGAACTCGAAACTGAAAAGAGAGGTCCTAGGTGACCCTCGACTGCTTGGTGGACGATGATCAATATAGATCTAAAGAATAACAAACTGATAGAAGCTAGGATAAAAATATATAGGTTTGAAAAAATGACCAAACGTCGAACCTAAGTAAAGATGGGATAAGGTCTCGTGACACCCCAACAGGTTCCCACCTTGTCGTGGCGGTGGGTCTCAGTAACGGTGGCGGGGTCGCAAAGTCGCACCGGTTGGATAATGGGAGTTCACCGGAGCGGCCGGGGGCTCCAGGTGCGATTTGATACTGCCCTCTGCAGCCGAGGTGGAGTCGCGGAGACAGTACCCTCTGCGACTAACAACGGCTGGCGGCTGATCCAACATCGGATCCGCCGCAGGAAGCCAGGAAGAATTTTCTCTCTTGGCTCTCATAACCTCTGGGTGACGGGTTCGGGGGAATCCGTCCATGATATATAATAGTCTGTGGTCATTCCTATTTCATTAAAAAAAAAAACTAATATTTATCTATGGGAACGAGTATTACCAACTACATTCCGGAGTACGATTGCTTTACGCCGGCTTGATGTAAATATAATTTCCTGATTTTATTTACGATAGCGGAAACAGAAATAGCTGCGCCGAGCCCCGCATATTGCTTTACGCGTTTAACTTTTTTTTAAATACATTTTTAATATTTTTTAGCACTGTTTTTATATTAGTGGCAGGTCTCTGGTACAGTAGACCGTCTAGGTAGGTACCACTGCAGCGCCTGTTGCAGCCGACAAACAGTACTGTGTTCCGGTTTGAAGGGCGCTGTAGCTAGTGAAATGTACTCAGGGTATTCAGACTTTATATGTTATGTCTCAAGGCGACGACTGCAATGTGATGTGTATATCATCTTAACTTGCTGTTTAGTATGACTTAGCATATCACTTAATATCAGGTGAACGTTTTCCAAGTATAGTTGCTTCGACCAATAAAAACGGAGATTTTTTTATTTATTTCAAATGCTATCCATCATGGGAGTCTACATCGAGATACATCAGGTCCTATTCTATAACATTAAGAAACACTTCTAAATTATTTTCCCTAATTTAAAATTCAGCCCTGAACTGGAGGGGCGTACTGATGTACCCTACGTGAGGGTAAATGTAAGTTAAGGTACAGTTTCAGGGACATAAATAATTTTTAAAGGAAATTACTTTTCAGCGAGAATGGAAGGCGTAATGTACCACCATTAGCTCGAAATAAATCTCCGGGACAGTGCTGGTGGCGCTGATGGTAACGGATACTTTGTTAAGTGTTGGAGAATTTACGAGTATAATACGTGAGAACCTGAAATGCAATTACTGGTAACGAAGCAGTCTGCTTTAGTCCTCAAAGATAATAAAGCATAAGGAATTTTCTTTTCCTCGCTAAGGATGTGAGCTGAAGCAATTTGTTGGATGTTCATAAATATGATGAAGCACAAGAAGCAGGGAGATATTAAAATAGGTCTGATATAATCCAAGCTTCAAGGACTTGAATATCCTTATACCTTAATTAATGAACCTTAGAAGTATGATGTAAGGGATCCCGCAAAACAACTCACAGGACCATAAGCAACCCTCACCTGCTCGTGGTGCATCCTGCTAAACAACAAACGAGGCTCCGGCTCCCGCCACCTTGCATTGGGCTAACGTGGTGGAGATCCTTACTCGATCTTGCGGGAATCTTTGTAGGATGTCTATGAGCTGACGATGATGATGATAAAAATTTAGTACATAAGAAATACTTCTTAATGATGATCATCATCATTTCAACCGATGGACGCTCACTGCTGGACGTAGGTCTCTTGTACTGTGTTCCACAAAGCGCGGCAATCCAGTGGTCCCTAGTGATTCCTTTTCCGTCCTCTGTCTACCTAGCGGGTGGTCTGCCAACGCTGAGCTTTCCGCTGCGAGATGCCGTTGGTGCCATGGGTTCTACGAGCTGTGTCCCGCCCATTGTCACTTCAGCTTCGCTACTCCTAGGTCTGTATCGGTGACCCTAGTTCTTCTGGTCTTTTTAAAATTCTCTTACATCAGTCATCAGTAATAGTTGTACAATTTTAGTGATTACTGATCATTAGTCAATTATATCATCTGTAACATTGTGTAACACTAATTATTATTTATTTCTAATGTTTATAATATAATTATTAAGACGAAAAGAATAAATAATTATCCTTAAAAAGACAAATCCTCAGAGTTAGTAGGAAGGTCCTCGTAATTAGGGTCAGAGTTAGTTGATAGCACTGTAGTCTCGGACTAGTAAGAATAAGACTAAGGTAAGCCCTGCCTGTCGTAGAAGGCGACTAAAAGGGTCTAGTAGTAACGCTGGCCTTGAGGGTGGAGGCCCTTATCGCTCCACAAGAGAACCTGCGTGGGACAGCGTATGGCTCACCGATGGTGCTTAGGAGGGTTAGGCTGCTCCTCAGAGACGTGTAACACAAAGCGTAGAGGGACACCGGTGCGTTCTGTAAGAGATCCCGGAGCCCTCCTCGAATGCACTGAAGCAGGGCATCGAGGGGGTTTTAGTAAGTAAGAATCTCTCATAACCCTGACTTCCTCCCAGTAGTAGGATATCTTTCGAAGATTTCCTCTCCGAATTCACATAAAAAAGGTCCTCTTAAACGAGGACGCGATGAGAACTGCCTCTAATAAAAATCAACGGTTGAAAGTACTAATACAATAATGGGTTTATATACGAAGTATTTATATATACGAAGCGATGAGATGGCCAAGACTTTCACCTGATAATAAGTGATACGCCTGCCCATAACATCTTGGTGGTAGTTGCAATGGTATACACAACACCATATTATGCTCGTCGCCTTGGGACATAACACGTTAAATCTCGTTACTCTAGTAATTACATTAGCTACGGCACCCTTCAAACCGGACCACACATTGCACATTACTGTTTGGCTACGTATTGAGAGGGGCTCCAGCAACAGAGAGCCATCACCAGTTGAGTTAAGTTTGGGAATACTTGAGTACATCATCAGAGGTTCTATCAGGGCGTGGGCCTGGGCCTGGGTCTTATCTAGTAATTTTTTTCATTCAAGGTTTAATATTTATTAGTAATAAAATTTTCTCGTTGCGAGTAAATTGTGGCTTCTCATTGGGCATACTATGGGGGTAAAGCGGAATTAAAGTTTTGGATGGAACTTCTGTTTCCGCATCGTCACTATGCTGGTTAACTTCCTAAACGTTGCTGAAACCATGTTCAGCTTGCATAAGCTGAGAGCTAACAGATTTGTCTCCCAGTACCGTCTGTTTTTACAGTTTTCATAATTAGCTGTAGAAAAAACAAAATACGGAGATATTAGAATACATCATCATCACATCATCATCATCATCGTCATCATCATTATCGTCACCCAATAGACCTCCATCAAAGCCTCCATTAAAGATCCCTACATCTATCAGTCCTGCGCTGCCCCCGTCGCCGGGCACTAGAGGCCGTCGATTTAAGAGGTTGGGGATGGGGAGGGATTAACGCCATGTCACCATCACGCTGGTCCAATGCGGGTTGGTGGGATTTAAAACACACATTCCAAGAAAATCTCCAAATTTTTTTTTATAACTCCTGTATGAACTCTTCGTCCATAACATTGGAATGCTAACGATAATAATACATTTCAAAATGTTATCATAGTGTGACTGTCTCCTTAACTTCCGGTTATTTCATTAATTGCCTTCACTCGGATTAAGGTAACATCATTGTATATCATCATCGGCCGATAGAGGGGAATTAGGGCTTAGCCCACCACGCTGGCCCAGTGCGGGTTCGTGGGTGGTCAGAGCCTCGTCTGCTGTTCAGCAGGGTGCAGGTGAGGTTGACTTGGACTCCGTAAGATGTCGGTCGGAACCCCTTACACCCCTCATTGTAAATTAATACGATCATCAGTAGTATGAACGTTTCTCTTTAGTTTCCAAAAAGCAATTAGATACGCCAAATGTGATTAAGATTAACCAAGTTACTTAATAACTTAATTCACTTACCACTTCCTGTTCTCGTAATTGTAAGATTCGGTTGGAAATTTAATACAACACAACAAAGGGGTGAAATTATTTCCTAAGACATTTAATACTCTAAGAGTTTCCGGCGTTTATTATCGGTATTATGTTTTAATATTACGGTAGCGGAAGTCAGCGAATTTGCGTCCATTATAATATAAAACCGTTTTTTTTATATCGAATTTCACCGGAAGTTAATTTAATTCCGAAATTTTAAGTATTAGCTGAAACAATTATTATTTATGCATTTTAAAGTTAAATAAATGAGCAAGTGGTTCACCAAGTAACTGTCTAAGTTCATCAAACGCGATAGTGTTGCTTGGCTTTGTGTTTCACGCTTAGATGACGATGAGGGTAGGTGAACGTAAAAAAAAATCCATTTCCGTCGATCGATAGTAATTAATCTGTTTTTATTACGCCCATTACTCCGCCGGTGTCTCGTTGGGGTGTCGGCGAGGAATTAGAGGAAATCAATCTAAGTGAGCATTTATTGCTGTCTTTGTGCTTAACAGCCGCCCAGCTCGATTGGTTTGTTTTGTTTTTTTTTTTTTAGAAAACTAGAGGAACAGACATTATACTATAATAATCTCCTGCGGTTTAACCCCACAAGAAGTATGATTGTGAGATATTAGTGATCACCCATATATAGTGAACCTGTTGGGACAGCCAGGATGTATATTCACATCAGATATATCTTACTGACAACCGTCTAAGCAGCCAAGTGAAAGAGTGAATACGTGAAGTTAGTTTTCTTAACGTCTTCTGAGGGGTGTCGTATCTTGATACGCGAGCATTACTACACTTAAGTAGATAGTAAGACAAATGTACATCCCATACTATTTTTTTTTTTAAATAATAATGATTTATATGCTCCTCTCCCAAACATCTATAACGGCTAGTTACTCATATGGTAGATTAGGGCCATTCCCCATCACGCAGGCCCAATGTAGGTTGGTAACAGCCAGAGCCTCGTTTGTTGGTTAGCAGGGTGCACCACGAGCAGATGAGGTTGGCTTGGATTACGTGAGTGTGCGGGTGCTCACAATCTTACTTCTCTGACGCGACGACCTAAAGTGAGTCTTGGCCTCGGACACAAGAGAGCACCAGCGTCATCTGTCTAACACTGCCTCTTGCCGATCCACTGCTTGAAACTGGCGGAGATCGTGCTCTACGGAATACTTCCAGGGATATCAGGTATGGTCAACAGGTTGTCGCCAATTGGGGTTCCAAGGGACACTTTTTTGACTTTACGATCATCTCCTATCCTTAGCAAGTGGCCCATCCAGTGAAGTCTGATAAACCGCTGATATAATAATATTTAATAACAATATTTTGCACCAATTGAAATTGAATAAGACGGTCTTCAAACCTGGAATCAGATTATTGCTATTTACAGCCGAGAACACCATTTTTTTTTCTTTGTATGTCGGGAATATCGACCGAGTGATTTTATATACAAATAACATCTTTGGTACCTGTTTGAAATCTTACAGAATCTTTTATTTTGGGAAGGCATTACTTATATGACTGTTTGAGTTTATGGTCTTAGAGGATCCTAGTACAATAACTCACCAATATCGCGTGGTGACGTCTGGTGACAGTTTAATGACGTTGGTGACAAATATGCAGCGAGGTGGCGGCGGCGGCGGCGGCGGCGGTGGTTCCGTTCATGTCGTTTGTCTTGCGCGGCTTAGCGCCCGCAGACGGTCGTTTGTCATCGCTGATCTCCGCTCCACGGGATTATTATTGTGTGATTTTATATAAAAAACTAGTCGATAGCTTCGACATGG
Source organism: Ornithoptera priamus (assembly GCA_029034505.1). Classification (NCBI taxonomy): domain Eukaryota; kingdom Metazoa; phylum Arthropoda; class Insecta; order Lepidoptera; family Papilionidae; genus Ornithoptera; species Ornithoptera priamus. Next base: position 854,985 of record JARDWD010000527.1, on the reverse strand, counting down.
CCGCTATCATTTAATAGACTTTGGGATTTTAGGCGTCGAAGACTCCAGTGACGTCCAGTGCCGAGGGCACTTGGAAGACAAGGTAAAGTGGGCATGTAAAAAGCTCGGTGTAATTAACTGGGCGAAGCAGTATTCCACTGCGAGGCGAAAGTTGTTGGTATATAAAGCGCAAGTCCAGCCTCACATGGAGTATTGCCCTCATCTTTGGACGCAGCACCTAGATGTCAGCTGGGACCTTTAGAGCCGGTGTAAAACAGAGCTGTCAGAATTATAAATGATCCTTTTTTTACGGACGGCATTGAACCTCTATAACGAGATATGTTCTGATGGACGGTTTGACATAATGTCCACGGCCACATTTCATGATCGCACTGTTCACCATCGGCAGGGAATTCATCCTCATACCTTTAAACTACAGTGGTCACGCACGGTCCGGTTCCAGAGATGTTTTCTGCCGAGAACACTTAAGTTGTGAAACGAGTTACCTGTCGAAGTTTTCCCTAGCAGCTACAATATGAAGTTCTTCAAAATGGGCGTGGAAAGGTTTTTAGCAGGGCTAGCAACACGTCCAGTGGTACCTCTGGTATTACTAGCGGTCGTAGGCTGCGGTTACTGCTCAACATCAGTCGGGCCGCCAGCCTGTTTGCCACCAAGGTGGTATAAAAAAAAAACTTCAACCATGTTACTCGTAGGTCTATGCTGCCGGATACTATCCAGTTACCACCGCAGTTCCTATTGCAGCTGACAAACAGTACTATCGAATCGTGCCTGATAAACATATGAAAGACAGAGTGGGAGTTGTGATTCTTGACGATCATCTTCAGAGTTATAGTTAACCAGCATATATACGAAATAGACTGTTCCCTGCCTCCTTATCTATATTTGTATATATATGATCGTATATGATATGGAAACGTGGTTTGCTTGTTCGCCAATCACGTGAAAACTAGTGAACGTGTCAACATGAGAACGTGAGCATTGAACGCGGAATGATTTGTAGATGGTTACAGGATATTTATTTATTGAATTTCATAGATCCTTCATCTTCTCATTACTAATTAACTTTTATAAACATTTTCATTTGGTGTTACTTATACGGCTGCTGTGGGGGTGTTAGGGTTCCCGCATAACAACTCAAAGGATCCAAGCCAGCCTCAATTGCTCGTGGTGAACCCTGGTATTCAACAAACCAGCTCCGGCTTCTACCAACCCGCATTGGGCTAGCGTGGTGGGAAATAGCCCAATTCTCCCACGCGCACACCTACCCGATCGATACTGAAATCTTTGGGGGATGTAAACATCAAGCAGTGGACGTCTATCGGCTGATGTTGATGATACGGTTGCTATAGTAACGGTTGGTATAGAAAGTCATTTGAGTTTAATTTTATATTCCAGGGCCGGAGAACAGCTAGTACGTATAGAGATACACATAGATCAGGTATTAGCGTATAACAGTTATAAAAGCTCCGTTTTTAATCTAAAGTTAAATAGTAACAGCAGTTTAAATAAATAAATAAATAAATAACTATGTTAGTAGATCCACGAGAGCAAAATTTGACGGAACGGATGTTTTCATTATACACGATGGCCAGGCGGAGTTGGCAGTCACTCGTAATTTGCTTTACACTAGAACATCCCGAACAAACAGACTTATTTGAAGGGGTCGTGATGTTAGTGGAGTTTAATTTTCCCCTATATTTACTATCAACACTTATCTTTGAGTATAACTTTATTTTTCTATATAATTTCCATCGTAGTATCATATGTACATAAATGGAATTAGACGAAGGGATTTGCCTGTTATACATGGGAATGTTGCTGGTTTCTGTGCTGATCTCCAAAGTTGGTCTTATGATGAGGAGAGAACAGGGTATAAGTGAGCTGGTAACCTTTAATATCTTTTATCAAATAATTTAATAAATGCCAATTTAGACCTCAGAGAGGCGCAGTGTTCAGTGACCCTCTGTCGGTAAGTTGTCACATAAACATCGTCGTGGGGGATGGGGGCTAATATATCTTACATATAATGTAAATAATCTGTCTTTTCACAAGTTAAATATAGAATTATTTTGGTAGGCTCTCGTGGAAGGATCCGTTTGTAGAGATTTATGTAATTTCGATGAGGAGAGATCACGGAATAGCGGATGAATGTAGATTATGTTCAAGGCAATGATAATGGTTTTAGTAGGTGTAATCCTCTGAGAGGTACCTTATCAAAATTTCTCACTGATATAAAAAAAAATAGGTTCTCTGCATGGTGTCTGCACTGCAGGAGAGCATCTAGTATTATTTAAACGGTATGATTTAGACCTGCCCATTACTTATATTGCGGCGTGCGACTACGAAATTGTCGTGGTACGTAGGAGGAGTGAATGTGAAGTTAATTTACCGAGAGGGAAAGATAAAGAAACCTTTTAAAGGAAGGAAGAGGTCCTTTGGACGATTTTCATAAAAATGAATTTATTTTATGGCTTGCTAACTTTTAATAAGGACTGAAAGGTCTTCATGAGGCGTACTTAATATTTTATGTGGCTGGTGTGACATAAAGGAGAATATACATTATAATTTAAAGTGATGTCGTTGAGGGTGTCTTTGGTGCTGGATGGAAGGTATCGAGTTGCGAGTTGCAAGTTTTGTAACAAGCAGTGATATAACTAACGAGATGTCGCTCTCAAGTGTTTTTCGCTAACTAAATTCGTCGTTGATTTTTTTGTAACATCATCATCATCATTCAACACCATTAACAGCCGACAGACATCCATCGCTGGACACATCTCTCCCAAAGATCTCCACATCGTTGTTGTAGTTCATTGACAGGAATTCGGCTTTAGCCCACCGCGCTGGACCCAGTGCGGGTCGGTGGGTAATCAGAGCCTCGTCTGTTATTCAGCAGGGTGCAGGTGAGGTTAACTTGTGCTCTGTAAAATGTCTGGCGGAACCCCTTACACCCGATTTTTTGTTTTATTTTATTTTTGTAACAATATTACTAAAAAGCTTCTCTTCCTATCGGCTCCTTTCTCCAAAGCAGAATTTATTAATGGTGTCCATCTTCTGACCTTGCAGAGAAATTGTAATAGAAATATCAGTTACGTTTTCACATAATTTATAACCTTGCGAGGAATTATCCCAAATGTGTCATCGAGTTTGAGTTATTGGTTTGTGTCCAAGAATATGCCATCACTGCCGAATCCTTTGGTATGTAGGTAACCCCACCACTATATACACATATATAAAGTATTAGTTGATTTATAGCTTTGTTGTAATAATTAATTTTATTTTAATAGGACTCAGAAGAAATTCCAAATTGGATCATTGATTAAATAAGCAAGGTCATTCTTTCTCTCTATAGGAACAGTCCCTCATGTCTGAGGACCGAAGTTTGCGTGAGTGTTGCTGTCTCAAGTGTCTGCTTCCATTAGATCTTATTCAGAGAGACTGCTATAACTAAAATTTGAAACATGATGAGTACTTTACTGGATCGATTCATCTTTTCGGTGAACGTCTGCACGATCTCTTGCCTTCTCATCAAAAAGACAGTCTTCGTGGGATGCATAAATCGATGACCAAGTGAAACTTAAATCAGATCCAGGCCATTTACGACAGTATATTTTTAAATGTCGCAATACACAAGTTCAGACAACCTCTTACTCGATGACGGTTAAGAATGATAAAGCTTAAAAATATGACGACGGTGCGCAAGATAAGGCAAATCTCCAAAGTGGCAATATAAGTTTAGCGATAAACTTTACAAATCTGTTTCTCATCTGAAATATTATAGGCTCGAAAACTCATCCCGAACAATACGATCATGAACCTGAGCAACGGAAAGTTTCCCCGCTCCAAGACTGCTTTCAAGTATACCCAGCAATCAGCAACTATTTTAATTTGTTCACTATTAACACTTTTCGCAGTTTTGTTTCATTTATCACATCATTGTCTAACTTATAGCTTCTTAAGTACTTCTTTTAACGCTTTTGAGAAAACTGATCACTAAAACAATTCTTTAACACTTTCTTATTATTCTCTTTATATCTATTTAGTCCTTGATTTAAAGTAGTAATACGAATGACTATAAATGATTGTCCTCTGCTACGGATATTGATTAGTACAACTAAATCCTTTTTAGATTTAAGTTCTAATATAGATCTAAGTAATTTTTGAATTATCTAAAAACTATATCCAAGTTGCATTTTGTTGTGGATAAATATATAAATAGGACTAGATGGACCAAGATGATTATATTTTGTTATAAGGTACATCGAAGTTGGAGGTATTAATGTAAAAAAATTTTTTTAATAAATTCGGCTCTTTGTATGCGTTGCAGCGCTAAGCGACTTGAAGGGGGAGAGAATGGAAGAAGGTAAATGTTGAGATGGAGAAAATTGATAGAAAAGAGGAGATTCAGAATCGACTCTTAAGATATGATGAATCTCTGTTATATATAGTATCAAACGGGAATTTATTAAATTGGACGATTCGGAATTTATTTCCCATGAGATGAAATTAGAAATTATGAATACCGTGATCTATAATGTTTGTTTTGAAGGTTATATCTTGGAGGTAGTTAAAAAAATAACCGTTTAATGAGATGAAAAAATACACAATTGATTTTGTATGTATTAATATCTGTTAGATACTACATCCAATAAAGTGGATAGTATATCGCTTGTATTCAGTGCTTCCCGTCGAGGTTCATAAGTACGCCGACCCATCTATGTGGTACTTAGGCTACCACTTGAGGAACTTATTGCCTTTTCAAATTCAGTGATTTAGGAGTACGGATTGTCTTTTGAAATTTCTTAAACACAATCGTCGATCGTGAAAAGCGCCGTAATCGCTAAACTTCAGCCAAAGTTTTCTAACGGAATTATTGAAACGAGAATCGAGTTCCGGCGTCGAATTGTGTCGCGATAAGAGGACCTTCACGATTTTCTTGTTTACGACCTCCGATTAACTTTACGTTAAATTCTGAACGAACTTGTCGCCGTGTTTAACTACACAGTAACTTTTTTATTCGTTCAAAACATTACCTCCGCCCGTGCCGAATAACTGTCGGATCGTTATGGTACATTAGGCTCATCGGTTTAAGAAAAAACGATGTTAACTTGATTTCACTAGCTACACCCCCTTTCAAACTGAAATGTAGCATAATTTTCAATGCTTCGTTGAGGTTAGAAAACTACGCTACAGTTCTATTTATCTAGAAGTGTAACAGCTGTCAACTAGAGCATTGAATGGAATATCATAATCATCTTCAGGAAAAAAATGGGATACGTCTAGGTCTAATTGTTCGGGTATTTCATTTCAATATTTAGTACTTATATATACATATGTACGAGTATATATATACCTGTATGTATATATATTAGGTCCTTACATATGAAATTAGCGTTTTGTCGCACTGACCACTTTGATATGAAATATCTCCTTTTTGATTAATAATTCCAAATTCAAATTTATAAATTCATTTAGCTGCTACATTTGATTTTTGAAAATAGTCATTCATATTTCTTTAGCGTCGCTTGTTCCCGCACAATGTAAAACATGAAATATCGGTATATTTAAGAGTACGAGTTCTACTGTGGCACCAGTACCAGTGCTGCAGGAACAGCTCGAAGGGATAATGATGTGTACGGCGCTGGTGTCGCAAAAGAAAGCATGGTATGTTTTTGGGTTTCAATTTTTTCGTTCTGGAAGTTTCGACCTTCAGAACCAACCTCGTGGACGGCCAGAGACCAAAGTGGAAAATGAAGAATTAAAGGCTATTGTTGAAGCGGATCCATCACCAGGCACTTCAGAGCAACTGTAGCTGCAGGTTTCGGGGTAAGTGACAAAACTGTATTAATCCACTTGAAGCAAATCAGGAAAGTAAAACAACTTGAACGATGGGTACCTCATGCAGCTGAGTGAATGGAACTTGCGAACACGCGTCGACTGCTGCTGCTGTGTTACTTTGCGCAACCGACACAATGATGAAGGGATTTTAAATCGAATCATTACTTGTGATGAAAAGTGGGTACTGTACGATAATCGGAAGCGCTCGTCGCAATGGCTGAACCCTGGACAACCAGCGAAATCCTGCCCTAAACGAAAATTGACTCAGAAAAAGTTACTTGTGAGTGTTTGGTGGACTAGCGCCGGTGTCGCTAACTGCAGCATTCTAACATTTGGCCAAACGATTACGGCAGATATCTATTGTCACCAATTGCAGACCATGAAGGAAGAACTAGCTGCTAAACAACCGAGATTGGTCAATCGCTCTAGGCCACTGCTTCTTCACGACAACGCAACACCACCACCACACGCTGCACAACAAACAACCACTAAGTTAGATGAACTACCACCGTACTCCCCGAACCTTGCCCCAACATATTACCATTTTTTCAGGAATTTGGACAACTTCTTAAAATTCAACTCCGATGCGGTAATCCAAACCGCCTTTAAACAGTCCATCGATTCTCGCCCCCCATGGTTTGCTTAGTAAAGGGATCAACGCACTACCTATGAGATGCCAAAAGTGCATAGATAACAACGGTGCATACTTTGATTAATTAAATATATTTTATAAAAAAAAAAACATTATTTATATTTCCCCCCGTACAAAACGCCATTCATATGTAACGACCTAATATATACATTGACAAATATTCATTGACTCATCACGAGATCTTCGAAACAAAATTTTTGTTAGAGACATTGCTTCTGCCATTTAGAGGTCAGCCAAGACTGGATTATATAAAATTCCTTGTCTATGGGAAGTTAGGGGGTGTTAATAACGGGAAAAGGCCCGGGGACGAATATTTCTGACAAATTTCAAGTCCAAATTTCAAATATTACAGGCAGGGAAGCGGGCGGAAAACAGCTAGTGTATATATACGAGTATATATGTAGAATCACTTTTACAACGTGTATGTGGACGGAATGGACGGCGGCTGTAAATATTTTCTTCTCGTGAAAACATTTCTTCGGGTAATCTATTAGCTGTACAATAGAGGGTCCGAAGAGTCGATCCCGTGTCATAATAAAAGCACATCGCATTCTTTAAGGCTTTTGACGGAAATCCTACGCAGGAGATAAATATATTATACGAGAGATAAGCTAATGGTTGGGGATCAAACTTTTGGCCGCAAGTTTGTATGTATGTTCATTCAGACAGTATCGGCAATATTATTCTATTGTATACTTAGTAACACGGGAAGTATCATTTGTGAAGAGAAATATAGAGAAAATGTTATGATAGCGAATTATTATAACACACAATATCATGTCAATGGTGGATGGTCACACATCTATAGAAATAAATAGCAAAGAGGTGATTATTATCCTAACAACGGTATCTAAGCTTAACATGAATATTTAATACTATGTTTAATAAAGGAGGTAAGGGTTATCACACAACTCGCGAAACCCAAGTCAACCTGACCTGTTCGTGGTGCATCCTGCTAATCAATAAAAGAGGCTCTTGCTCCCAACAACCCGCTATGAGTCAGCGTGATGGGATATGTCCCAAATCCCCCCATATGAACCTTACAAGCGACGGTGTTTAGTGCGCGGCGATAAGTGCAGCACAAGAGCGATCGGTATGGGGACCTTGGGGGAGGATTATATCTAGCAGTGAACGTCTATCGGCTGATGATGATGATGATGATGATGAAAATACAATATAGCAAATTTAGGGTCTGTGCGAATAGCTACTACTTGGCGGTAGGTTTGTGTTGCCGGAGACCGTCTAGGCAGGTACCATCACAGCGCCTATTGCAGCCGACAAACAGAAGTGTATAAATATTGCTGTGTTCCGGTTTGAAGAGAGCTGTAGCTAGTGAAGTTACTGTCGTAATGAGACAACATTCTGTGTCTCTAGGCGACGAGCGCAATATGGTGCAGTGTATCATGCTATATATATTATATTATTATTATCAGCCGACAGCCGTCCTCTACTGTATATAAGCCTGCCTCAAAAATCTCCTCATCGATCGATCCTGTGCTTCCCGCAGGAGAACTAAGGTCACCGATATAGTCCAAAAGATCGCTAGTCTCAAGTGGCAATGGGCAGAACACATCGCTCGAAGCACTGACAGCCGATGAGGCACCAGGGTTCTCGAATGGCGACCCCGTACCGTTATATGTAGTGTTGGCAGGTCCCCCACCAGGTAGTCCGACGATCTGATGAAGCTTGCAGGAAGCTGCTGGATTCATATATATATGCGGTAATGATACTTAATATTGTATGTCTCAAGGCGATAAGCGCAATATGGTGCAGTGTATACCATCCTAACCAGCGCCCCGTTTTTATGGGCGGGCGTATCACTTACCATCAGGTAAACGAACAGCTCGTCCCGTCGCTGCGTTAAATAAAAAAACCGTGTAACAGTCGGCTTATAAAATTTTCTCAATAGTTGTTCAGTCTGATTACATAGCTAACAGCGTCTCTCAAACCGGGTGAAGTTAACGTTTTCACACTACTGATTAAAGAAAGGTCATCATTATCATCAAAAATATTAATGTTTTATTTACGTTTCACATTAATTTACGATAACAGAAGTTAGATATATAAAGTATTGAAAAGTTGGGGTGAAATTGAAAAAGTTCTATTCGTGGAGTTACTCTCATAAATCAATACACGAACGTACCGTCAGCAATAGATAAAAATTATTAAAAATTACCAATATTTACTTTTACACAGTAAATTAATAGGGGATTATTCATTTGAATTATTAGGAAATAGGAATATTATTTTTATTGGTGGTAAGTTCCTGTTATTGCAGATCGGCTAGGTAACACTGCAGCTCCTATTCCTGCTGACAAACAAGAATGTGGAGACATTACTGCGTACCGGTATTAAAGATGTATTAGTAACTAAAGATGTCACTGGGGTTACGAGTTTTGATCCCGTTCTTATAGGTATGCGTAAAATTTACCATCAGGTGAATATCTCACTTGTCTCTTCGCTTCAACTCTTGAAAAAAATATTATTATTGATGCTAAAGGAAAATTAAATCGTTGATTACATGACGTCTATACTTGTCAAGCCGATATGGTATATGTACGAAATTTTATTAATTTTAATTGCTCTTATATTAAATAACTAACAAAATTTAAACAATTTCCTTATTTGATTAAGATATCCGTTTCCATGCCCCAGAGACCAGTATTAACATTTATAATATAAAAAAGTTATTTCCTCCTCTTACGGAAATTAAACGAAACCGTAAAATAACGTGGTCCCTCTAAAACCGTCCATATTTAATTTCCGTTTCATATTTAAATTAACAAGCCTGAACAACTCACACAACACCTTAATACAATTAAAAACGTACTAATATTGACTCAGTCACTTTAATTCAGTTTACTACTCTCTGGACTAGTTGTCTAATCTATCGGCTGATGATAATGATGATGAACTATACTGTTACATACTATCCATCTAAACGGGTTCACTCAACTACATTCACACTCTCCTAAGAGACGTTTTTTATCAAGAGAATTGCTGCAGGAGTCGGGGGACTGAAAGCCGCAGCCTGCTGGCTCTCCTTCATGCGAAACCTATACAGGTGTAATGATCACAGGATCAGGATTATAAATCACCATAATGATACGACAAACAAACTTACCATCAGCTGACGTTCTTATCTTATGCTTTTGAGACTCTCTTGATGGTAGGTCCATACTTTATTGCAGTAAGTTATGTTAGAATAAGCACACAACATTACAGTTAGCTAGTAGAGATTTATCAATAGCTGTTAAGTTTCATTTTACAGCTGTCAGCGTCCTTGACATCCGAGCAGGTTAACGTTTTCACGCTACTGATGAAACGTAAGGAAAGGTCTTCATCTTCAATACTATAATCACACAATTATGATGATTTACAGATAAATATGGTCGTAAATATTATCTTTAATAAGTATGGAAAAGTAAGATGAGATATACCTTAATTATAACTACCCTTATGTTAGTCTGGAAGGCGGATAAAGATCAGATGAACGTGATCCGTTGAGCGATAGGCTCTTGGGATGGGGAACAACCCTTAGGCTAGTATATTTCTGCCGACCAGGGCCTCAGCCTGGGAAGCCTTGCGAACGGCTCGGTACATTACATTGGGATCGAACTGATCAAGAAGTCGTAAGGCTCACTTCCGCCGTGTGGCTGCTATGAGATATAATCTTCCAATTAATTACGTATCCGGTATAAATATCTGTGGAAAATGCATATAAATGAAAACATTAAAATTTCCAATTGGCTTTTATTTCCCGCGGGGTGTTGTTTCGTCCATTCGTATAAAGGTTTTATTATATTGGATATCCGATCAGGTTGTTACATGAAAGCTCATTTATTACGTTTCACGTGCGAACACTGGGATCTCGACTGACAGGAAATTGAAGGTTCACGCATATTCCGGATGCCCTGTCAACGAGTAGATACGTATAAATCCTATATTATTTTTTTTCTATCTCGTTTACTTATATACGTTACGTATCACGTTTTATTTGCGAGTGACATATCCAATACATATATTAAGGAATATCGTACAGTATTTATATAAACAATTGTTATTATCATCAATATATTTAATGACTTCCGTTCTAAACACTAATTTCCGTTAAATTTGTCTTACGTTAAGATCTACTCATAATTATCTATCTATATTTGTTTCCTTGAGGGGTGTAAGGAGTCCTGTACAACAACTGAACACCAACCTAAGCCAACCTCACCTGCTTGTGGTGCACCCTGCCAAACGAGGCTCTGGCTCCCACTAATCCGCACTGGACCAGCGTGGTGGGAAATAGTCTAAATCCAGGAGGATTCATATAGGAATATGAACCCCTTTAAATGATGGCCTCTGGTACCCGGCGATGCGGGCGTCACAGGAACGATCGACGTGGGGATCTTTGGGGGAGGCCTATGTCCAGCAGTGGATGTCTATTGGCTGATGATGATGATAATGATATTTGCTTCTAAATATACATTGTCCTTCTCAATATATCCCTGCTGCATATAAACAACACTGCAGCCGAACGAGGATACAATTTTCAAACAATTAAACAAACATGGAAAACCGTTTAACGGTTTCGTTAAACCGTTTCAGAATTTTCAAACAGCTTTTCAACTTCTAGTTTAAAGTCTCTTTAATATACATTATCAGTTTTCACTAAGATTATCCACCATTTTGGAAGCAGCAAAAGTTCGTTTCATATTTCCAAAGCAAAAAGTATCCCTCACCCTTATATTAGTTGATAAATATTAGTGCGCCTAGTCGGCAAACATTTCAATGCACTATGTTTAATAAGGGGCGTAAGGGATTCCGTACACACAACTCACGGGACCCAAGCCAACCTGACCTGCCCGTGGTGCAGCCTGCTCATCAACTCTGGTTCACATCAACCCGTATTGGGCGAGCGTGGTGGAAAATAGCCTAAATCGTTCCATATGAAACCTCCTACAAACAACAGCCCCTCGTGCCTAGCGACGCAAGACCGATAGATATGAGGATCTTTGGGAGTGACCTATATCCAGCAGTGGACGTCTATCGGCTGATGATGATGATGTTTAATAATGGGTAAACAACTCAAATGTTAATACTGCTTTTGTCCCTAAAACACTTCAACATTCATCATCCTCATCATTTCAGTCTGTTGTTTTCTGTTGCGAACACAGTCCTACCCAAATAGTTCAATTGGCATGTGGTTGCCGGAAGCTGTAACTGCTGCAAGCACTCCACGCACTATGTTGACAAATTTTTTTTATTCAATTAAGCGTTCAAAAGAGGAGGACTATCACCTGATCTTAAATGGTACCCCTGATTATAACAATATCGTCTAACACAATATGTTGACTCTCGTTATTCCAGTAATTACACTAGCTACAGCGCCCTTCAATCCGGAACACAATAGTATTTGCATGCTAATGTTTGTCGGCTGCAGGCTCTGCGGTAGTACCTACCTTTGTTTTTGTTTCAGGGAGAAATCTTTACAACGTACTTTGCTTCTTGGGGAAGTCAGGGTTATGTGAGATTCTTACTCACTAAAACCCCCTCGGTAGTTTGTATCAGTGCATTAGAAGAGGCTCCGGGATCTCTCACACAACGCACAAGTGCCCCTCTATACTTTGTGTTAACGTGTCTCTGAGGAAGGGCCTACGCACCATCGCTTAGACAAACGCTGTTCCACGCAGGTTCGTTTGTTGAACGATAGGGGCCCCCACCCTCAAGGCTTGCGCAACTTCTAGACTCTTTTAGCCCGACACTGTACAACTGGCGGTGGTATCTATCTAGAGTGAATCATTTGTTTGACGATTTAGTATAAACTAATTCAGGTACACTATGATGTTGTTAATTAATTTAACATAAATACAAAGTAAGCGCGCGAAATAACAATTAGGGCCGTTATAAACAACGTTCCCGTTCCAATAACCTGTTTATAACGAGTCCAGCGGGAGCCGCAACGGCGGCCATTTTGAAAGTTACGTTCGTGTACCCAATAAAATAAACAATATGGCGGCTTATCGCGGCATCAGCTTCCGTGGCCGTTTACATGTTATTTCCGAGAGCGGGAAAAGTAATCTTACTAAATATCCAACTTTATATACATTTTTACTTTTTTTAACAGTAATATAATGAAATAGGTTTTACGTCTTTTACATTTTGTGGCATTAATATTTCTTGTAAGAGGGCTCGGTAGTCCCAGCGGTGGGAACAATATTTAGCTGTTTTTGTTTTGCGTCCTTTACGTGCTTCGGGTCACGTCTTTTTCGTTTCAATTGCATTAATTTATATCTTTATTATTTATATATTTTTTTCTTACTTCATTTCTTTCCTCTTTCATACCTCGCATTATTTTTTGTCGTCTTTCTATTACTATTTTGTCATACATTTATTTACTTTTTTTTTATCTTATTTGTTATTTTATTATTTAAGATTTACTATCTTTCATGATTTTATTTTATTACCATTTCGTTTTTAATAATATGTTTATATTCAGTTAAGTTCCTTATCTCTTTTATATTTCCTATTATTTACATACTATATTTCAAAAATATGCTACGACTTTCGTCTTCACCCATCGAAGAGGCAATGTTACCTTCATTTATTTCATGTCAGAGTTCTAGCTAGCAGTTCACCCTTTTCCGCCCACGTAATGGACAGGAAGCGACAAGTATATAGAACTAGTTGTTTATATATATTATATAATATTTAACTGTATTTATTAAGCCTTTATAGGAAATACAATACAAATGTTAATACAATAGTGACAGTATAATCAAAACGGTGTATATAATTCCACGTGGCTTTCTCTTCCAGTCAACCCTTCAGGTTGTGAAGAGAAAAATAATATACAATTAATCTACCGACTGTAAGAGAAGACCCTATTAAGGAAGTAGCAAAATTGTTATATCTAGAAAGATTGAAGAAAAACATCTATTTACTGTATAAATTGACAAAAACATGTTTTCATTATTCTGGTGATGTTTGCGATATAAATGACGCGGCATCACAAAAAAGGACAACGGTCTTGAAACAGTTCCTTGGACAACTTCGTCTCGTGATTAATAGCTCGCGTATAACTTGTTAGTACAAACTCTTTACATTTATATCTTTTGGTCCATCGCGATCACATTTTACATTAAATAATATATATAATCTGTGATAGATCGCATAATCCTCTATCTTCAAGATTTCATCTCTCAACAGTACAATGAAGTTTTTATCCCTTGGTCCTCTGTTTCAAAAATAAATAAAAGAAATCGGTTTTAACTATGTTTATTACATGAACGATTTAAGTTTTCAAATTGTCCGCCATTTTCAATAATATACTTCTCAACACGTTTGCTAGTACAGGATAATTTTGTCCCAATAGAGGATCTCGGAGTTGTGGGACGCATAGCTGAAGATAAAAGGAAAATTAGTTTATAACCACGAAAATCTTCATTTTTAAATTCTATTTACTTGGTTATTTACTACACACTAGTTTAGATCCTCATATTGTATATTTACTTTCGTTACGAAAGGTTGAGCAGTAATTCTGAATTAATATAAACTAATAGAAAAATTTCATCATTATATTAAAGCGTCGCCGCTATGTTTGGCGGGGAGTTAGAATAGATCTTTGCCAACACCTCACAACTCACGGGACCCAAGTGTACCTCACCAGCTCGCGGTGCATCCTGCTAATCAACAAACGAGGCTGACTCCCACTAACTCGCATTGGGACAGTGAGGTAGGAAATAGACCAAATCCCCCTATATGAATTCCTATAAACGTGGAAATCTTTGGGCGAGGCCTATGTCCAGTAGCGGACGTCTACCAGCTGTTGATGAATAGAAAAATTTTGAGTAACCCAAGGAAACTTAACGAGAAATAATCTTCTTTTGCAGGAACGTACGTACTGTCCATGAAGTTGAGTAAATCCTTTCCTTAGAAGAATGTACGAGTAACTACAGGCTTCTCATACTGAAGATATATTATTAATGTAGATAATTTATTTCATACAGAAACAACAACTGTGTTTCATTATAACTGCTTCCGTTAAGCACTTGCTGAACCCTAAAACGGAGGACGGCAGTTCGATTCCGGAGCCAAGTGTTGAGGAAGTTCGACTCGGCAATAGATTACTTACAACGGCCAGCAGGACAAACAGCAGAGGACAAACAAGGTTAATGAACAGTGTAAATATCGTCCGGACCAACCACCACAGCCCGAACACCACTAGGATGCTGCCGACCATTATCTGCAACGATATATATTGATGTGTCAGACCTTTTCTGGTGAGAATACTATCAGGGAGTATTCACTGATGTATATAGAAGACTACGGAAAGCAGATTCTAGTTAGGTAGAAAGAATTATTGTAAGATTTTTTTTTTAATGACAGATGTCAATGATCATCACAAAATCTTCAGGACTTGGTGTTGTCACCAACACTGTCCTGGAGATTTTTGGATTTTTGCTGTAAAAACTGCAAGCATTATATCTTGGAAAAGTTGAAGAATATGAACGCTCTCGTACGTTAAAGCTGTATCGATGACGCTTCACCAAGAGACTACTTGTTGCAGGACAGGAGCAGATTAGGTAATGCTGATATGCCTGTGTGCATTCCTGTACTTCCAGTCAAAAGCTTTTTGAGGTCATGGGAGTCAACATTTTAATAGCTTTGTTGTTCTAGTAATATTGAGGTCATACCTGCGCTTCCTCGTGGGTCTGTAGCCATGTTTTCAACACGTCTATTGCCTTCTTGGAGTCGCATTCGTATCGAGTACAGGATCCACCGGACATGCTGAACTATATATATAAAAAAAAAATTACAGTACCAATTGCAAAAATAATAGGTCTCCTATAATCATACCATTTAGATAAACTTGATCTCTTATCAGCAATGACAACTACAGATATCTTTACTAATTTATATACTATTAATAACACGGAAGTTCCAGGTTCGATTCTGAGACCACATCTGGTGGAATTTGATTAATGGTAGGGATTGTCGAACCCGCCTAGGTAGCCTAGCAATCTGTCTATCTACATCAGCTCCATTGTGTCCGCCTTCGGACGAAGGTTTCATCTCCATTTTTCTACTCCTGTCGATCATTTGCTGTTTGAATCCGTTCTCTGCCCGCTTATTGACAGTTATCTTCCTTTTCCGCGGGTGTCTTCATAAGGTTGTTGTCACCACTCTTATCCACCTGTCAGATAAGCTAACATATAAATGTCGGAGTATTCAGAACCTAGGCGCTTCATCATCCACGTCCTCTATCACTAAACACTATGTTAAATTTAACCTAAAAAATCACAGAACTCGTAAAGAAATGCAGGGTACATATAGTACTTACAATGTGACCGGAAATGCTTTTATCCCAATTGTTCATCTCCCCGTGCGCTTCAGAGAAATAGTTCAGAATGTCGGCAGAAGATACGAGTGATAGGAAGAGTTTCCTTTTTAAATATCGACGATCTGAAAGCGAGTGATTTTTATATATTTACATGGTTTGGTAAAGGGTGTAAGGGGTCCTGCACATCAACTCACGGGTCCCAAGCCAACTTCATCTGCTCGTGGTACACCCTGTTAATCAACAAACGAGGCGTTAGTCCCTGCCAACGCGCATTGGGCCAGCGTGGTGGGAAATGACCCAAATCCCTCGATATTATTCCTATATACGACAGCCTTTACTATCAGCAGTTCGGGGGGCCATGCTGACTGTATGTGGAGATCTTTAGGGGAGGCCTATATCCAGCAATGGACGACTATAGGCTGCTGCTGCTGATGATATTGGATTGGCATCTCTGACGGCGTCCATCCTTCTCTATCTTCATCGCCGCCTTGACCCTGTGTATGTGAGAAAGCCACAAGATCCCTGTCTATTTTTTCACTTGGTTCCATTAAAGAAAAACGTTTGATGAAGGTAGACCGAGTAGATCGGACTAAGTGGTTATTTTAGGAAGAGCTCCACGTCTTTTAGTGGACTGTGAGAGCTGGTGATGAGGAGGAAGATTTAATGTGTCGCGATAACTTCGGAACGGTTCAATTCCCGGTATATAACATATTCGATTCCAATACTTATTTTACATTGCAAGTGATTTTCTTCAAAGTTGGATCCTTAGAGATCCTGAAATAACTCTAAGTTGAGAGAATAAATAGGAAGGATTTTGTCCTTTTTAATATTCGTTGTAGTAACATTGAATTATTTTCAGTTTCAGTATTACTGCGGCGTACAAACCTGAATGTGGTATAACAGGTAGCATAGCAGCGGACCGCCCATATTTGAGTATCAGTTTAAATATAATGGGGTGACTTTTTCTATTCACTCATGATTTATTCATGTTCGCCCCCGAAAACAAATTTGACTGTTTGATTTTACATACGTTTGTCAATATAATATACCTTCACCTGTTTAATTTTTTAATTAAAAAAAAAACAATAACAAAAGAGTTCCCACTGTATCAAACTTTACCAAATATTGTACGTATCGTCTATGTACGTAAATATCACTCTTAACAAAGTGTTGGTGATAAAGATGGTATTCATAGCCGTCGTCGTGGTGCTGTCCTCGTAGTAATTTTACTAGCTACCATCACTCTAGAACTCAGTAATGTTTGCACAGTAATCAAAATATCTAAAGAGTATTAGCGCCTTATTGATCATAAGTTATAGCTTATTACATACCACCAGGTGAACTGATCAACATTTTACGTGGTGGTAAGTGAAAATAAGTTCGAATGTGATGGAGCACGCTCGCTTAGAATACTTCGATCCTCATTTGTTGACAACCAGAACAAGGCGATGTTGCTATGGAGACGAATTTAAAAAAGCGGCGATAAGCCTCTATTGCTGCAGACCGTCTAAGTACCATCGCAGTGCCTATGGAAGTTGTTAGACAGTAGTGTATAAACATTACTGTGTTCCGGTTTAAAGGGTGCTGTAGCTAGTGTAATAACTAGGGTAACGAGTCAACATCTTATGTCTTAAGGCGAAGAGCGCAATGCGGTGCAGTATTATACCATTGTAACTAGCGCTACAGTATTATAGGTAGACGTATCACTTACCATCAGGTGAACGTCCTGCTCGTCTCATCAATTGCATTAGAAAAATAGGCTATTAATATCGCAGGTACTTCCTGTCAAACCGCTTGACGTCAGGAATAACAGCCTCGTTATAACACGGTAAGATTAGTTTAGAGATATAAAAATAAAAAAATATGATAAATATCATCATCATTAGCCGATAGACGTCCATTGCTGGACATAGGCCTCCCCCAAAGATCTCCATATCAATACCGAGCAGCAGTACCGCGTTGCTCGCATCCAGTGGGTTCCTGCGATTCTCACCAAATCGTCGGTCCATTTTGTGGAAGGCCTTCCAACACCACGTCTACCGGTACGCGGGCGCCACTCCAGGACCTTACTGCCTCATGAGCCGTCGGTCCTTCGAACAACGTCCCCGCTCACTGCCGTTTAAGTCTAGCAATCCTTTGGCCTATGTAAGTTCTGCGGAGCCACATTTCTGATTCGATCGCGCTGAACTCTGAGCACAGCCATCCCCATTGCCCTTTGGGTGAGTGCCTTTGACTATAAATAAATAAAAAAATAACGATTACTTATTTCAACTCGTTTATTTCTGTTACAATTGGAAATATATCTTTACAGCGAATAGTTTCATAGTACGCGCATCGTTCGGTTCCACCGAGCAGACTGTGCAAGCGCTGGACTGGCTGATCATCCATTGTTATCGCGAAATAATATATATCAACATATGTTATATTATTTACAGTTTTATCAATATCAATATAACGATTCATAAATTTTCATTAATACAGTCACAATTCACAATTTACATATATTTACAATCTTAACATATCTTAATTTTTATTTCAAACTTCGTTCATGCTTTATTATGATCTTACAGAGTACAGATAGACAATGGGATAAATAATGTTTGTAAAAATTATGAACATATAAATAAAGATTAATTGTTAAATGATAAATTGTAATAAATATATTGAAAATATAAGATTGTCTATATCTTTACAGCGAAAGAGATTTCGTTAGATATATATAAAAGATTTGTGATCTTTAAGAAAATTTCGAGTATACATTACGGAGGAGAGCATCAAAGAATATGCAGATTTCTATTATAAATATTTATACTATGATTCGAATAGATAATAACTGTTCTAACTATATATCGTCGAAAGGATTTATATGTTCACAATGTGATATAATAGTATGTATATATACAAAACTTCTTTATAAACTATATTTACAGATCCCGTTGTCACTAGTTGTCTTTCATAGCTTCTACATTATACAATATTTACGGTGTACCGGAATATCCATAATACTGCAGTAACCATCACAAATATATAGATAAATTACAGTTAATTTAGAGATGAAATGATAATTGTTAAAAAAACAATATATATATTTATAGAACTTATGAAATCTATCAGTATATTCAACGTTATCCTCTATCTCTCTCACACTTGGAGTGGGTGTCGCCGTCATTCAATCAGTAGTTTACATTTACTTATAAAGCTTTCAACAATGTTATCAGAACCTCAGAAGTTCTCTAGTTTAACACAAAGCTTTCTTTCCCATTCTATAGGGAATTTACGAGCTTTGAGATTAGAAAAAAAATCTGTAAGGAATATTTTGTATATACAATGCGTGAAACGTTAAATATTTACAATGGAAACCTTGGAAGTAACACGTTTGATATGCATCTTATGACAATAATATTCATTATAACCTAACGCCATCTTAGACTAGTAATCACAGAAAAGACTAGCATTTACATTTATTTATGTATATTTAAACTAAAACTATATTAGATAAGTATGACAATGTACTGTAAAGAAACGAGAATTGCATCTGAGAACAACTACTCGTGTATTGCATTTATAATGCAGCAGAGGTGTAAGGGATCCCGCACAACAACTCAAGTCATCCAAGCCAACCTCGCCTACTGGTAGTGCACCCTGCTAATAAACAGATACCAACCCGCATTGGGCCAGCGTGGTGGGAAATAGTCCAAATCCTTCCATATAAATTCCTGGTTAAAACTCTGATCGAAGTGGCTGGCTCTATGTCCACCTGTGGGACGTCTCTCGGCTGATGATCGTAGAATGCAACAGCCAACGACCTGTTGCAACACGAAGGTCCTTAGTTTGATTCCAAGGTCATACATAGCTGAGTTCTTTCATCCACAAGGAGCTAATACTTAACCTGAACGGAAGGAGTAATATGCTCCTTCTAGAACGATCTGGCACTCATATGTTGGCAACCGCAAATCTGATGCAGCAGTATTATTTGGCGCAGGGATCGGACCAGAGTCCTCGTTATTACTAGAGAAACAAAAAAAATACTAGTTGATGAGGGCAGTAAGATTCTTTTACTGCCTACCCCGAAAACAGTATTTGGACAGTACTTAAAGGTTCAACAGCTCAGCAGGAAAGGTGATTTGACTGTTTGGATCATGGACATCAATGGTGATCACTGGTGGTAGGTCTTTGTTGCCGGATACCGTCAAGCAGCATTATGTAAACATTACTGTGTTCCGTTTTGAATGTTATAGCTGGTGCTATTACTGGGGTAACGAGTTTTAACATGTTCTGTCTCAAGAAGACGAACACGATGTGATGCTGTGCATATACAGGATATCCTAACCAGCACCTCGTTCGAATCGTCAATTAAAAAATAAAGAATTTGGTAAGTACAGTGGTCGCGTCCAAACAAACTCCTCACACCGTCACTTCCTCAGTGAATCTACTCTTGTCGTCCAAGTTAATGACTATGGCGTGGGTCCTCGCGTGGCCCGAGCGGACCCCGCCCCGCGTCGCCTCCGAAGTGCTGGGACTACTCCTCATCTCGCTCCTCTCGCTCGTGCTCGTGCTCGGTGCAGTTCTACTAGCCACTTCCGGAGGTCGCACGTCGCTGCAGTTAGCCTCACCCGATATTCTGAACACACCATTTTGCTTCTCATCTTTCGCGTCGTGGTTCTCTTTCCTCTTCGGCGAGTCGGTGGTGACGTCGGTATGGCTCTGCTCCGCGTTGCTGGTGTCGCCGCTTTTCGTCGGCGTCGCTTTCTGCCTGTAGGCGGGCGGGGGAGGTTCGAACGGCATGTCCCTCCCGCTGCTGCTGGACTCCTCGTTGGGCGTGACGGTGCACATGAGCCGGCCGGCCACCGCGTTGAACACGTTGTTCAGCCTCAGCGGCGCGGAGTGCTCGGCAGCGTTCGCCTTGTGCTCGTGGAGGACGGCTGCGTCCTGCATCTCCGTTATGCACCTGGCTATGTTCGAGTTGGAGCCGCACCGCTCCCGCAGCTTGTCGAGCTGATTTCTTAACTTTTTGAACTCCTCCTAAACAGATCACAGCAGACTTCATCAGATTATTTCCAATGGTATAATGGATAGCATAACATCAGACGAGCAGTGATACTCACAACACCACAGAGCGCTCGTCGCTTTGAGACATGAAATGTTAAGTCTCGTTGCCCCAGTAATTTCACTAGCTACAACGCCCTTCAACCCGGACAGTTTTAATGTTTGCACACAGCTGTTTGGCGGCAGAAACAGGAGCTGTGGTGGAACCGCTTCCAGCAATAGAAACTTACTATTACTGAAGAGCACGGTAAGATCTCTACCTCTAACTCTCTTTCAGTCATGTTATCACAGAAGTGGGTGTTGTTTGTCGTCATGGTGTACGTAGAATCGGCAGGTCTCGATCGAAACTTTCCGGTTTTCTCTCTTTCTTCTTTCCCGTGACCTCTAAATACCATATATGCCTGTAATAGAAGGATCTCGTAAATAAAAGAAATATGCTGGGATACAGATAGTGTTCGGAATATACATTCTGGTGAGATTATGCGCACAGACTCTGGTGGTAGGTCTTCGTTGCCGAAGACCGTCTAGGTAGGTACCACCGCAGCGCATATTGCAGCCGACAAACATAACTGAGCAAACATTACTGTATTCCGGTGTGAAGGGCGCTGTAGCTAGTGTAATTACTAGAGTAACAAAACTTGACATCTTATGTCTCAGGCGATAAGTGCAATATACGTGCAGTGCATACCATTACTTACCATCAGGTGAACGAAAAAAGAGTAGAAATTTTTTTATTCGACAAAGCGACGAGATGAAGACGTTTATCTGATGGTAAGTGATTCGCACACCACCACATCTCGCTCGTCGCTTTAACACCAAAAATGTTACATCAGCAATTTCACTAGCTATAGGGTCCTTCGAACCGGAATATAGTAATGTCTGCACAGTGCTGTCTGTTGGCTGCAACAGGCGCTGCGGTGATACCTACCTAGACGGTCTACTGTACCAGAGACCTACCAGCAGTAGTGTCTATACTAATTACTAAGTTAATTTACAGTACTTTTACTATTTTGTAAGTTATCAGTAAGCTGTCGCTCCGGTATTTAAATATCTTACAATAAAATAATTAATCTGCATAAGTTAACCTTTAAATTATAATTACATAAGTCGATGCCCACCTTACTTCCGAAGATGAAACACAGCAGCAGAGTAACCGTCAGCTGTGTGTGACAAAAAAATATTATATACAGTAGATCGGGATTCGCCGGCGACTGTAGGAACAACCTGAAACCAAGTGGAAAACATTACCATTCCAGTTCAGCTCCGGCTTCCGGCGGCAAGTTGGAGTGCATACATTTTTATGTATATCAGTTGTATCGTCTCTGGTTCAATATTTTGCTTTGAAAGTAACCAGGAGTTGTGGATCAGCGAAGGACATTAACACCTTCTTCTTTTTTTTATTAAATGAATATGTTAAGAAGAACAAAAGAGATAAATTTATTTTAATTAATTTTTCATTATCATTATCATCATTCCGATGGACGTCCACTGCTGGATGTAGACCTTTGCAAGGATCTCAACATCGATCCGTCCCGCATTTAACGGCTTTGCGTGAGCTTTAATAGTCACCATAGCCTTCTCAGTTTGTATGAGTGGGAACCAGATCCTCGTTTGTTGATCAGCAGGGTGCAGCACGAGCAGGTGAGGTTGGCTTGGGCCCCGTAAGTTGTTCTGCCCCTTACAATCTTTACGATTAACTTTAATTTAAGATTTATTAACTTTTTAGATGTTAACTAAGTAAACAATCTCATGGAAGCAGAATAAAAGGGAATACCAAGGAAGGATGAAGAACATCCATTGAAGAAGCCATGCCAAGGTATAAACCCGTATGGTGTGTGAATCGAGGAGATTTCCAATTTAGATTTGCACGTGTACAGATAAATCTTCACTTAAAACTTTTTTAATCAAATGAATGTGAAGGCTTTAGAAGTTAAGTAATTCTCTTTTCACGTTCCCTGGCGGGGTGGGACAAGATCCTGTCTGACTTTTTATATTTATATTCTCTTATTTATTTTCACATTCCATTTCTCCTGTCCTTCACATTTTATATCATTCTCTTCTTTCCTTCATCCATCACCGCATTACTTATCCTATTCACTCACTTTACACATTTTCCTTTTGTATTACATTCCAAGTTATATTTAGCCTTTACATCTACATCTTTTCTGATTTCTATTATTTCCGATTTCATACTTCTTTCATTTCTTATTTACTATGTTATTGATTTAATTTACTTCAGTGCAAACTTTCATCACTTAACATTTCATGAAATTGTAGTCGTCTAATGCATCAATCTCATTAAGCACACCGACACTGAAGTAACCCTTTCAGTCTGATTGAAATTAGTCTAGGGTTAATGTATTCCTTTAACAATAAAGGTGAACGGATTTCTACTTAGTTTGACTATATATATATATATATATATATATGTAGTTATCAATATACGTTTATTCCTTTTTTTTATTAACATGGGGGAAATGCTTGCGCATACCCGTCCTCGCGGAGGCAAGGACAAGTTATGTCGGACTTGCACTGACTAACGATGTTCTTCCTCGTCGCTTTAAGGTAGGGTCACGGGAACGCTTTCGCACACTTCCGCGACCCCGCCAGCGCTGGCCCCAGAACGTAGGCCCACCTCGGGAGGGAGAAAAACCCTCCCTTTCCACTTCTGTGGAGGCACTCTGGAACACAGCGCCTCCCCTCCTCGGCCTTTTGCAGTCGCGCGGTCAACGGATTTCCCCGAACCGGTCACCTAGAGGCCATGGCAGCCAAGAGAGAAAACTCTCCCGACTCTCTGCGGCGGATCCGATGTCGGGCCTTCCGCCACCCGTTATACGACCGCGGAGGATAGGGAAAACGGCGCATTGCAATACCGACATTCCTCTTCCCCCGCGGCCCCACCGCCGCCACATCGCTGGTGCGATACCGATTAGTCGCAGAGGGTACTCCCTCCGCGACTCTATATCGGCTGCAAAGGGCAGCATAAAGCCGCCCCTGCAGGCCACTGGCCCGCATCGGAGGTGAGCTCACGGTGGACCACCGGAGCTTCAATCTGGAGTAGTCTCAGGTCGGCCGTGTGGGTTTCTCCTTGCTTCACGGTGGGCGACCCAGCCACGGCTACTATGCACATCCGCCACGACAAGGCGGGAACCTGTTGGGGGCAAACGTTTATACCTAGTCCTGCCCTAAGTTCTGTTACAAGTGAAAATGCATTTTTTTTATGAAGTAATGTAATATTATTAAAATGTATACCTACATATTTATTAGACTCGGCAAAAAATAAAAAAACAATATTGTATTCGAAATGGCCACCTTCGGCTTTTACACAGGCCTTTAATCTGTTTGGCCACGTATCACGAATCTATGGATTTACGCACTGTCTCCAAGGGAAATTTCTTGGCAGGCCATGTTCTCTAAAACTGACATTAATTTGAAGTTTAAAGGGTTGAGGTCTGGGCTAGATGAAAGCCAGTCTTCAGCTCTCATAAAGTTCGGAACGTTTGTTTCAAGCCAGCCTTGGGTATTTCGTGCCTTGTGACCAGGTGCAGAGTCCTGCTGGAAAGTCCACGGTATATTTTTAAAAAGTACTGCTGAGAGGTTTCACGGCATGATCCAAGATTGTATCTTGTTACATTTTGGTTGTTACAAGTTTTCACTCCTTTTTCATAAAAATGTAGTTTTGTGACTCCTTGATAAGACGTTGTACGTTTTCCTTTCGCCTGCGCATCGTAACAGAAGGCGTTTTGATCGATCCACTCTTTAATTGTAAAGATCGATTTAGGGAATGTCCTGGGGCTGTATACCGACGACAAGCACCGAGCACCGAGCTTCAGGTGTTGTTTTATAATACGCGACAGACTCCTAGCGGGAATCTTTATTTCTGGCGATGAGATTTTTTGCTTCCTAATGGAGTTCCGACAAATTCAGCCTTTAACAGTATTAACAGCCTTTGTAGTTCTGATAGCACGCGACCGCCTCGATATTTTCTGGTCTTGATCAAGTGTTGTTGTATCTGCTGATAGTGTCGATATACGAACATACCTGCTGGCTGATACCAAGCGTTTGAAGTGTCAGGAATATGAGCGACCGGCGCGGCTGCATACCCACTTCGTGCAACGCGATCACTGCAATACTATTTTCCTTAACTCCACATTCCATATTGTTATTTGATCATGAACACGAAACAATATGTCAAATGGCGCAAATTCGAAAGACGTTTTTAAAATAATATACGTGTTCCAAATTCAAAATGATTAAAAAGTTGAAAAAAATAAGTTTTTATATAACAGTATTTATATCCAGACTAGTTATATTTTCTGAATTCTGTCGCAATATTTATAGTAGTAATTCATATTGCTTTTAATATCGAAGACGGTTCTAAGATAGCTCGTTTTCACGACTGCTTTATATATATCTATAATAAATACCTAACATATCTAAACTAAACTTATAAGATTATTAAGTTAATGTTATAATGACCACATTGGATGATCCGGTTTATAGACTATATTATTTTTATTAACATTACATTTAATAAATCCAATACTAGTAACAGGGGCCTAATAAATTTTATATTCGGATCCGTGGAACCTAGTATATCAATCATTAAGTTGTGGGCTAAAGGAGAAATTTTATAACAAATATATGAAACACAAAAATCAAGAACAGGATATTTATCCCTTTCCAATAATATCCAGAAATTTCAGTGTTTACGTATAAAATAAAGATATATATTAGGAATTTCTTAAGACAAATGATAGATTGTAAACTATATATACTTACATGGATATGTTCAGGAAACCGGAGAGCAGAAATTCATTGTAGATGGCCATAGAGATGAACCGGCTCTCATTGAACTCCGAGGGTGCTTTCCTTACCATTATGCAGAGCCGAATGCCCCACATTAAGAAAATCACTTCCACTGTAAATATATTTAAAACTTTATGGTTTTCTATCTCTGACATATATAATTTTATAATAATATTTCATAATATTTTTTTCCTGAATTATTCATGTCTTCTTATGTTTAACTCACGTGTTGTGAAAGAGTGATCCCACCAATCCGTGTTGCATAAGTAGGCCTTCAGATCTTCCCTGGTTCGACCCACTATGACCGCTGGAGGTGCTACGAGGGTCCGAATCGACAGCAGCACACATGCCACTCCAACGATCACTCCTATCCGACGCAGTAGGTACATGTCGGATATCTTCACAGCTTTAGCTGATTTCACTTGAAATATCATTGATATCCTGTTGAATCAATGTGGAGCTGGTATATTATATTTATAGCAAAATTAATGAAAAAAGAACTTAAGCTAAATCAAATAGAGTTTCTATTCGTTTTACTTCAGCAGAGGACATCAGAGACAGAGTTTCTATTCGTTTTACTTCAGCAGAGGACATCAGAGACAGAGTTTCTATTCGTTTTACTTCAGCAGAGAAAATCTCGTTTCGGACATCAGTCCAAAACGAGATTTGTGATTGTATAAATAATAAAAACGTATTGCTATTATTATTAGTTAATAAAAGAATGTCTTTTAAAGTAGAAGTTGAAGTAGAAAGAGGTAAAGGTTTTATATTAGTATCTAATTATAAATTTAACCTAATCGGTGTTGATATTGATATTAAACAATGGCTGCTACAAGTAGATTGAACAAAGTCCTCGAATGGTTTTGATTAGTACTAGTCTTATTATTTTAATTAAGTACTAGTATAATGTGAAGTTCTTCGAAATCTTATACTATATTGAACAAGACTTCGACAATTTGTATGTAATGAGGCATCTGGCTACGGTAATGTGTTTGCAAATTAGTTAGCAACAGCATCCGATTAAATGACAGAATGACAGGCCAAATGAGACAACTGCTACAAAGTAAAATTCGATATAAATTAATTCAATTTATTACGCAAATTCAACTGTCGCTATGCATTAGGCGCTTCAGCTAAACATTTACGATTCCGGAAATTGGATCAGAAATAGAAATTTAAAGGTTACTTTCTTATTTAAGGCTTTGCGAAATTAGAAAGTGTTGCTACGTAATGAAATAATTTCGGATATCATGTGGGAGATACAGAAGAAAGCGATTCATTTTATTATTCAATTATTATTTCATATAAAAAGAACTTGTTTGAAATCGCATTCAACTTTACATACACTTATTAATTTAATAATTACTTAAAAATCATATAATTACTAATTTGATAAATTCTTGTAAAGAATTGTATATGCAATCTTTACTAGTTCAAGTAGCAAAGAAGAAGAAAGAGAATGTACAGTATCATGATCATCAGCTATATCAGTCAATAGACATTTACTGCTGCACATAGCCCAGGCTGGCATGTACAGTATAGTTAATATCACATGTTCGGTTTAAACGGGTTGGAAGTAGTCTCAATCTGTAAAGCAGTTCCTCGCGTTTAGCTACATCGAGGACATCATCAACTTCCTTATCTATTTTTATTATATGAATTGTTTTAAATTCCATTGGGAGATCAAGTTCTTTCTTTTACATTCTATATCTTTTGAATCGTTCATCGTTATCTTCATAGAGTATACAAACCTCCAAGTCTTCAACATCAACGCTCCATATGTGAGACAGAAGCCGACCTCTCGCAACCAGACCCTTGCTGTGCAGGTAAACACTGTGGGCCTTCCGTACATTACTAACGTGGTGCAGTATATAAGAGCAGCACCTAAAACTATGACCCTGAGAAGGGCAGGACTTGCAGCTCGGACCACCTAGAAGTTAATAATACATACGGTACTGTTCAGGCAATGATGCTTTGATGTAATTCCTGGGTCTGTAAGACATGTGAAATGTTTTGTTATAATTAATTGGGCTGTTGATTATTTATAATGAATATCAGTAACAGTGGTCTCATACTAATTTTATAATGAATATCAGTAACAGTGGTCTCATACTAATTTAATTTTATTTCTCCAACAAATTTTCCTGTCAATAGTAGATTTAATAAATTATTAGATATGATTAAGTTACTTCATACTCACTCTAACGTGTCCATACTTTATAGTGAAATATACTATGAAAGGCAAACACGATATCACAAAACAAGCCAACGCAAATATGGAGCTCCTCGCCACCCAGTTCAACGCGGCAACGCACGGCGACCCATCCACGCACGCCTCACAACCCTCGGCACACGGCAGACATTCGAATGCCTCTGGTGTGGAGTACAAAGATATTTGATGCTGCAAAACGGAGCATGTATATACCAAAACGAAAAAAAAAATACTCAAAATATCAAAAGGCATCCTGAGAAATATACTCAAAGTATGTTAAGTATTTCTAAGAACGCTAAGAATCTTCTAGACTAAAGATTAAACATAATTAATCCTATTAATTACCTTTCTTACCATAAAAAAACCTTTACAAATTTGTTGTGAACTATCGAATGAATAGAATACAATCTAATTAATTTTAAGTACGACTGCTTAGAATTGCTTAATTCAGCCGCTGCTTCTACTTATCACCGACGACTGAAAATGTATTAATTAAACATATTTTAGTATGAATTTTGCTTCTTTTCATCTTCAATTTAATATAATATATATACCGTAGATATATTTCTTTTATAATTTTTTATCTGTTAATGGTACTTACTAAGAGATGCTTCTCATATTCTTCTTCGATATCACTGCCGTTGTAGTACCTGTGCTCCGCCGTGGTGTTCGGGAAGTAGAACCCCCGCCGGCAGACGCAGCGGTAGGAGCCGCGCCGGAACCCCAGCCCGGGGACCGGGACGCACTAGGAAATCATTATATTCAAGAAAGACGTTCATTATGGAACTGTCCCGATGGGAATGCTAGTAATTGGGTACTTTGTCAGAGCTTAACAAGCGCTTTCACAAGAACAATATTAAAATCAAAAACATGCCGTCAATATAAACAGAAATCTCTTACAAGTAAAACATGACATTATTGGTGCGGAATGTGGATAGATCAGTTTGCAAATGTGGGCCAAGTATACTCTCCATGAAGAGGCGAAGGTTAGATTCTTCCCGAGGTCGAGTTTATGATGAATATAAATATCACAAAGCAACCACATTTTTCCAGGACAACAGCGTTCGAAGGTAGGTGTCTCTCGTCCAAATGCAGATCAAGATAAAAAATAAGTGGATCAAGAATTTAAGACATGATATTGAATCTCTGTTCAACAAACCAACGATTTGTGATATTTAATATTATATTATTAAGATGTTAGGTCTGTATTGTCTGAACCATTTAGATAGGTAGTGTAATACCTAGGTCTGCTGTCGAATATCAGTGTGCTTTAATAGTGAGTTCCGGTTCCGAAGGTATGATAGATAGCGAGGAATCGTCACATTTCTTTAAACGGTTAGTACAATAAGAGTCAGGGTGAAGATCATATTTTACTAGTATTATTTTAATATGTGAAGGTATAACCAATAATAAATTGACTACCCCTGTCCATTTCAACATTTCGTTACATTGATAATAATTACAAAAAAAAAATCTACAAAAGTATTGGATAATTTTAAAAAGTCTTATGAAAGTACAATTAGCATTAAAATGTTGAAATCTATCCCAAACTTTTATAAAACACTTCCTACTGAAGGTACTGACGAGAGTGGATCCCGGCTGCGGCAGCATCTGTTCCCCGGCCGTTCAATTTTTCGCCGATGTTATTTAAGTCCCCGAAGCTTAAGCTGATTTCAGATCATAACAAAGGAATACTCTGCTTTTTGATTGACGGAATCCCTTGGTGACCGCTTTTCCATAAATGATTTCCCTTCTCCAAATTCTACTGTGGAATAATGCCGGTATGAATCCAGTATTTCCTACGCTGTTATGAGTTCAACTTTACCATTGTTTATTTAAATTAAAATGTGGTTAAAATAAGCGATAACCTAGATTATCACTAGGAAATAATTCTTGGCTTCCATGTTCTGATCAAACTAAATAGCTAACACAAGTTATTGCTCTATTTGTTGCAAGTTACACGCGAAGGAGATAAGGAAATTTTGTTATGAAAGTAAGGGACGTTTAAAGTTGTATAACCCGGCTCTGTTTAAGTGTACGTTAAACAGAGAGTTAGTCGTTTACTCGTAGAAAGTTTTGTCAAGTTTAGATTCGCGGTAGCTTAGTTTGTCTCGTTATACTTTAGTTATTATAAAGCGCGAGATGAACTTTACCTGCAGCATTAATTTAATCTCGCGAAGGATTTATACATACTTTTTGTTTATTATATTATTTAAAAAGGATCTTCTGTAGAAGGTGATAGAGCAAACGAGATCGAGCAAAGATAACCTGAGGATGACTGTTAGGATTAAGTGTAAACTGTGGTCCAAAAGAATAAGTAGGGAAATCTATATCGATCTCTATAACCTCACTAACAAAGTAAACTAAGTAACTTTTGTGCCTATGCCCGCTTTACTTAGGCTTTGTAACTAAACTGTGTAATAACGCGTAATCTTACCTTATGTATGTTAATTTAGACTAGTTTTTTTATTCGTAAAATCTAGATCTCATATTTATTAATCTTGATCATAATAAAAATGTAAATTTGAAGTGTTATTTACACAATTTGATAATCTGTACTGGCAAATATGGAGAAACAAACAACAGCCAAATTAATTGGGTCGTTTTTCCACAACATTGCATTAAGGTAACAATTGATATTTACACAGGGACAATTATTTCATAATATGAAACATTCAGACAATTATGACGTATAATTGCAGGCACTGTTAACTGGTAACAGAATGCGATACACTTCAAACGAAAACATAGCGATGTTTTCACACTATTGTTTGTAGTAGACAGCACTCCATTTTCCAGACAGCCTCATTCAAAAGAGGGACATGAGTAATGTCTTCCAATGAAATTAAATCACGTTTCAACATCTGTTTAACAACCTCCTTTTAAATATCCCGCTGTTATTTGAAGAAGCGATGAGTTGTACACTTACACACATGTAGGTATTTTTACATTAATTGCAGTGTAAATCAATCAAAGCCGGGTCATAAAATAAAATATTTTTTTCTATGTATTCTTCAATGGCATACAAATTAAAAATATATATAAGGTATATAATAAAAGCATCAAAAGCTTCTTTAATCGCTTGATGACAAACCGTAAATGGATATGACCGAATGGATCCTACACGAGGGTTAGGGCTAAACATATATAACAACATAAATAGTTAAATATACCCACATTGATATAATAAAAGCGAAAAAAACCATACATTGCTTAGTCAAGGTCAAATGTAAATTAATGAACTTGATCAATATAGGTTTAATGTTTTATGAGATATATAACGAAAAAAACGGATACACAGATAAAATCAATAATTTAATATCCTATTCAGGGTTTGAAGGTTGAAAACAGTCGTTAACCAGCTATTTACTTAGGTTGTGTTTAATCTCAAGTCATACCACACATCCACTCAAGGAAATCCCTTACCTCAGTCGTTTTATTCTTGCACTTGTCAGTCCCAGCAAAAATATTGAGTTGAGTGGAACCCTGTTTTAATGGACACTGGTCGATATCGACGCGGCGTAGGTCTATGTCGATGCCGCTGGTTCCTCTAAAATTTGTTTAACAAATCAAAATATACAATATACTAATATACAAAATAATTATAAAAAAATATACAAAGTTATACAAGATAATTACAAGATTATACAACTTAATTATACTATTAAACAAATACATGTAAATTAATCGACGATTATTGATTGCTAACTTGTTTTAATAAGGAGCGAGATGAGAAGAACGTTCACTTAATGGTAGATGAATATCTTATCGCTATAACATTGAAAGGCTAGAGAAGATGTTTTACACAGCATCGCATTATGTACGTCACTTTGCGACTAAATATCTCATTACGTCGATAATTTCCCTAGTTATTTTATTTCGGATGATGTTTATGCTTGTTGATGGTTTATAGCTTCATCGGACTCGCAGCTCACGGACCCGAAAATCAAAACCTAAAATTTCTAGGTACAGAGTACTTCGCACCGGTGTATTTGGATGGTTAGCGACGGGAGAGACCAAACTGTTTAGATTTTCGCTTTTGTTAAAAGAATTTGAAATTCTTAAAAACGTACAGACATTTATTTCGTTGCATGATAAAACTTCTGACTTGAGCACGTGAGGGGGGCTTTATAACTGCGTGCAAACAAAAATGTCTGACCTAGTAAAATTCAGGACAAGCTGCGAGCTACGTGGCAAAAAAAGTTATTTAATTCTGTATCCGGTGTGTGCAGACTATAGTTAATTACCTATTTACTGGATTATATGTGCAGACAAGGTTATAAATATCGGAATCTATGATTTACTTTATGAGTACGCTTTTGAATGGCGGTAAATGTCTAGATTTGTTTATATGAAAACATTTCAATAATTAATACAATGTTATTTACAATTCTGCTGCATTTATCGATTTCACTGAACGAGGACATTGTTAGAGGAGATAATTTGAACGATATAATGAATTAGTGACTCATACTGATGATGGGACAGTGATATTGCTGTGGAAAGATTCTGAAGTAGAGAGTGCGATTAACGATCGTAGTAAAATTCTTAGGAAAGTATGTTATAGCGGAGTAAATTAAGAAGCATACTTTTAAAACTCGCACATGAATTAACTGAAATTATAATGATGATAATGATTTATGATTCTTGAATCTGAGAGAACTCATACAAAAGATTATTTTGTTGAAGTAACCAAACGTATAAGTTTGATAACTCTCAGGTGAGTATACTGTCGCTTGTAAGTTTATATGTAACATGTAGCTAAAGTAGGTCTTCCATTTATCCTATTAACACGTTACAGGTATGCTTTTATTAGTTAATTAATATTTATGACCCGTTACCAAGTGAGGTCTTAATGAAGGTCGTAAAGGCCGGCAGATAAAGGCTTTTAAATTTAACGCTCCCCATACAAGGGTATAATTATAATGTGTAGCATAACGGAAGGCTATTTTCTTTGGATCTTTGATAATAATTTCCTAAATAAATACTTAATTAAAAAATTTCCGGAATCTAACGTTCTTCACAAAATCCTGTCCTCAGAAAGCTTCACGTTTAGTTATTTAGTTGAACAGGAATTAATATTTCTGCAAGGGCGTACCCTATATCAATACGGTCTTAACAGTGACACTAGAAACTATTCAGATCTTTGAAGAGAAACTGTTAAATAAATTCAAAGAACCACATTATAGTATTAGTCAGATTGTTCATGTAGGTCCTCACAAAACTGCTGTCCAAGTAGATTTCATTTGCACCTCTAGTACTATTCGTGCGTACCTGGTCTAATAAGCAATTTACCTTTTACTTAGAAATCTTCCCGCAAAAAGTTCAGACCTGGGTCAGCGTATTATCCTAGAAGAAAAAAAAAATCGAAGCGATTGTCTGTGGCAAGGTGGAACGGTAATCATCCACCAATTGAATGCTATCGTGATGTTCCAGAGTAATCCATTTCGCTCGCTCTATCTCCGACCCAATCTCTGTTATTGCTTCGGCGACAATGTCAAATGGTACTGACGAATGACAAGTAACCGATTTAGGGTTCCGCGGTATGAATTAAAATTGTACAGTAAATTGGTTCATTATAGATATTTTTAATAACATACAAAGTTATTTCAAAATATCAACTCATAAATCTTTACCCAATATTTTTGAATTTGTTACTGAATTCCTTGTTAGATTCTAAAAAAATATTTTACGAAGATATACAAAAGTAATTGTAACAATAAATGTTAAATGTCTTATCTAAGTATTTTGTATCGTGATGATGAATGAAAACGACGCTCGAGATAAATGGACTAGACTATGCTCTTACTCTTGATGCATGTACAAAGTTTAAAGTTACCATTTGATAAGTTACAGTAGATTTTTCAATTCTTAAACGTATATATAGCTTATGTTACATGACTGTGTGTTTGTGTGGATGAGTACAAAGTTCTTAGCTGAGCGATGAACTGATACCAACAGATTGTTTGTTCATGTTAATCATTGCTGCTATAAACGTCTTCATTTGTACACATCTCCACATTTAGATCAATATTGAATAAACACATTTTCTTTATGTTTCTAAAACATTTTGCCTTTTGTGAAATTTTGGACGGATTGTACAATCAATCTCAATCAATTCAGAACTGAAAGTAATTTGTAAATGCCATGGGTAGGAAACCTTTATTTGGAAAGACGTATACATTTCAAATTATCCGATCGATTGCGTTTGGATATATTGGTTGTAGCAACCTATACCTATACCTCGATTGAACCTCAGGGAAAATAATAGGCTCTCACGAAATAGCATGATTAGAATGTCTCTACCGTCACTCTACCCGTGGTCTACCCTGAAAGGCATTTAAGGAGGGAACAATTCTAGGCTTTCCCAGTGACCATTACCCACATAAGGCTACCTTAAGTGGTTTATGTTGAACCGTGTGCAGCAAAGAACAGAGTTAAGTGAAGAATGATATAAACAGAGCTACGACTTTCACGTGTAAATTTAACGCTCCGAAATTTAGGGTCTATTTTGTTAGATATGTTCCCCTTTGTATCAATTTACAAATTTGCATGAACCAGTTATGGACCACTTATATCTCTGGGATCAGCAATATTCCCCGTAAACTGTAACAGAATATTTTGCGTGCAAAAGTAAAAGTACGGTTGCCTTTGGACCTTTCGAGATGAAACTTTGAATAATATATTTAGTAAAAAATTCTCAACACAACTACGATAAATCTTATTACGGAGATTTTTTTTGTTATATTTAGCCTTTCTAGTATCTAAAAAACAAAATTTACAGATTTTTTTGTTAACATACCATCATCACAGACGTTTTTTCGCGACAGTGTTTTGATGAATCGTTCATTTTGTACAAACATGATGAACCGTCTAGACTACAGGATTTCTAACTTATTCACCGCTTCCTTTATTTTCTAGAACATAACTATTTTTGTTTTATATTTAAAATTTTCAGTTGCACCTAATACTACATCTTATTATACTGCTATCTAATCCAACACAATCCTATAAGGTCTTTTAAAATGTCCTATCTTGTGCCTTTAAAAATAAAAAATGGTGGAGGAATAAATCTGAAGAATGAAAGGAAGCTCTGAATTACAACCAATTATTTTTTTCAAAATTGAAAATAAAAAAATCTTACTTGAAGAAATATGTGCCGTTATTGAATCCGAAGAAAGGCACGGTATAGGTCAACATCCATATGTTGCCACCCCCGCAGTCGTAGTACGGCTTGGACCATTTCCCGTCCTCGTACGTAACTGAAAGAATCTCATCAAATTCCCGTTCAGAGTGCGCGGTGTCGTTGTACGTGTACGTATTGTAGCCTGGAGAAGATGGAGCATTTGATTATTTCCTGACAGCTCTCTGATCGACCGCGACCTACGTTAAATGGGAGTTGGCTCATTGGTCACAAGGGATGCAAATATTACCTCTGTAATATAGTTTTTACACATAACAAAGCGGCGAGCCTGACGGAATAATTCAGGGAGCAAATACTTGTCTATAAAAATGAGCACCGCTTAGAATATACATACTGCATCGAGGCGCTAGTTAGTATGATATACACAGCACTACATTTTGCTCGTTGCTATGAAACATGATGTTACCAGGTGGGATCCTGGGGAACTAACCTTTTTATTATTAATTGAAACACTCTTTGAATCATAAACCCGACTTTTACACAGTACGGCTCGACGAGAGAAATAGACATTAATATACTAACGAACTTAAATGAGATAAATGTTAGGTTTCATTCTAGTGTTCATATGAAATATTTCCTAGGTATTTTTGAGCAGGAATCAAATACACACGTAGATCTAGAACAAGACAGGGTACGTACCGCTACGGAACTGATTATGGTTTCGTATCACGCGCTCGGCGTTCTTGCGCGCGATGTAGAACCACTCCGAAGTATTGCTGAGGTATTTATATTCAACGGCGAGGTCCTTCGCTAGTATCGGACCCTCGGGCAGCCTGTACGCGAACGGGCAAAAAAGCTGGTAATCTTTGTATTGGTACTGATCGTAGCAGTTGCCCGCTGCGAACACGTCGTCGTCGAACTCGACCATTGAGAAGACACTCGCGTGAAGTAGGTACTCGTTGTGCATGACCGCCGGCCCCGCGTACTTCCACAATCTCGTCAGCATGTTTGCTCTGTTCACGGCAACCTCTGCTTCTATCCTGAATCGTTCTTGAGCATACCTGTCTACTACACCTTCGCCTAAATTCAAATGTGTTCCCGCCGTGCAGTTTTCACCCAGCAAATGTTGTGTTTCAATC
Organism: Ornithoptera priamus; assembly: GCA_029034505.1. NCBI lineage: Eukaryota > Metazoa > Arthropoda > Insecta > Lepidoptera > Papilionidae > Ornithoptera > Ornithoptera priamus. The sequence continues at coordinate 818,817 of JARDWD010000527.1, read as the reverse complement.
AGCCTTAGAAACTTGGTAACGACATCCTCGTGTATACTTGATTTTACAATAGTGACATTTTCCCCACCATTTAAAGTCTCATTACTTAAATTATCTTTTGCTATATCGGCACTCAAAATATCTTCCATTGTTAACTTTTGTGTTTCATTGTCGTAACTGTGTTCCACGTTGTACAGGTGATCGAGGAGAGACACGTCGTCGAGAGGTTCTTGTTTGTGATTATCAGTGAAGTTACCGAAGAGTTTGTGAAACAGTTCCGTAGATCCTTTGGGTTCGTCTTCGTCGGGAGCGCTGTATGGTTTGAGAGCCGCTACGACCGGGTCCTCTCCAGATTTGTCGATGCTTTCTGTAACAAAATGAGATTTTTTACTCTAACAACTCATGATTCTTATGGCATATACTAATAGAGATAAACTTTGTAAAAGTGACAATTATTTGGACAACTGACCAATCTATGAGTGTTGCTAGTTGTCTTATTTGAGAATGCTTAAGTATAATAAAAGTTGACACAGATAATCAATAATTAATTAATTTACTTTAAATTGGTATGTAATATTAAATCTTTAAACAACTTACTTAACACTGTTGTAATCTCTAATACAATAGCTGACTAAATAATTTTTGACGTGTATTCTGAAATCATATCTTTTGCCCTATAACTATTTTGAAAATGACGAGGTTTTATGTAAAAAAATAACAGTTTTATTAAAAAAATATCTCTCAGTTTAGTGCCACTGATAGAGGCACATGTAAAGACCTTATTCGCGTAAAAGGGATTTCATCGCCTAAGAAATAGGCGTGTAAAATTTGCTATCTTACCCCATAAAAGAGGATTTTGTTTATGGCAACACCAGATCGGGGTTTTCATTACGGGAGGCAATTGATCGCCTACATTATTTATTGGGGGCAATTTTGCTCAGCGCCCAACTTCTGTCGCTATAAAAGAAGCTGTTAAGGTATGTGCTCCATCAGGTTTATTGTTGTCGACCTGAATTGATAAATAAACTTAATATTTTGATAAATGGCAAGCTTTCGTTGCAAGTGCCACAAGACACACATCTCAGGTATTTTATTTTTGAAAAGCTCTCTTCAATATCGATAGAATCATTATTTCCTTTCTACTGATAACACTGCCCAGAATATTTTGACAAACAGATATGTGGCGTAAGATTTGCTAAATTTTGGATGCCATCTGGCCACGCGGATTCGACCCTAAAAACCCTAACACAAACCCTACAACATGTGACCTCCGATAATCGACTAAAAGGCCCTCGTGTATCGAAGGTAAGCAATAAACAACCTAATGTAACAAAGCCTACTCAAAGTGTATTTTTTGTTTGAATGTTTTTAACTTTACCTTTACTTTAAGAATTATTGTGTTAGCAAAATTTAAATTCTCTTTGAATTCGTAAAAGCTTTTCATACTTTGAACCCGGAATCGACCTTTGATCCCTGAAACTCTTCGAGTAATATACCACTTGTAAGTTTTATAAGGTACGTTTGAATTACTTAATATTTTACATTGTTTGAAATCTCCCGTGTATTAAACCTTTCAAAAACTCCTTCTACTATTCACTTTGCTGTATGTTGAGAAAAAAAAAGACTCCTTTGTGAAATATTGAGAATGGACTTTGGAAAACGACCTTCGTCTTCGTAATGGACGCGAAATTCATTATCAAACATTTGAGTCAAGGAAACCATTTCCGTTAAATGTACCATTAAATAGCTGAAGTTATATATTTTCACATAAACTTTTACAACCCCAAATCAAAGTACGGGGATATTACATAGAAACATTTATACAGGAAGTAGCCTTTAACTTTTGAAAGGAACCCTGTTCAGTACTAAGCAACCATTTCCGCAGTCGAGTAGTGTTGTGCTAACACCACCTTGATCAGAATTGAAGGTTGCTGTAACCATAGCGCCTTTCTACTGTATCCTATTCTACTACTAAATACTTTCTTTACTGTACTAGCTCTGATCTAGAGCTAGATCTTTGCCACATAATTACGAATATCACTGAGTTTAAGTTCTTCTTCACTCGTTACCAAGTCTTTTCTTTATATAGCGATATTGATACAATACTTAAGGTTCATTCGTTTGTGGTGATAGATGGTTAAATAATCGATTGTCATATTCGATCCTTAGTCCTTGAAGCCTGGTTTAGGTTATTAGACTATCGAGTACTGGACACATTTTCCTTGTATTCATTTCCTTCGTACAGTACAACGTAAGTTTATTTCGTGTCCGTCGCACCCACTCGGCCTTCCTACATCTCAGTTTCCGCGTCAGCAGAGCGTTCCGTTTTTTCTTCTAATATTTCTAAAGCGTTTCTTGACAAATGGCATATTCTTCTTTCGTTTTTATTCGGGAGAGACGGCGCGTGCACGATATTTGAATATTTCATGTAAAAAAATGTTACGAAACAATGATGTGAACGATATAAAAGGTAACGGAACCCCGGAGATGTTCACTCGATCGTACAACACGAGTCATATATATTTAGTAGTAAACACCCGGCAGTCGACAGGATTGACTGCTCTTATAGTTACATTGAAATCTTCTAATTATTATCAATGGTTAATTGTTATGGAAATTGAATTTAATAATGATATTTGCATGTGTGGTATCTATGTGTATAAACTATTTCGTATTCCGCGCCAACTTCACTAAATTGGCTGCAACTGTTACGCTACAAACCAATAAGCTATCGGCGACAAACTGACACACACATAAGCTGCATATGTATAAGAAGAAAATATCGCAATATGAGTATAGAACATTAGAAACATAAAGACCTTATCTTACATTGCATTACAAACATTAAGACGTTAAATTTTTCTTTAAATATTAGAAGAGAAATTTTAATTGATTTCTTCTGAATGGACGCTAAGAAACATATCAAACCTCTTTGCTGATTGATTAAAAGTGTATTGTTTTTACTGCGAGATCCCATGTGGAAGTTAAGTAACATTTCAAGGAATTAACTTGAGATCGCTCTTCCTTTGCCTTCGTTCGCAGGTTTACTTAGTTGGCCGATCACAACCTACCTATACAAAATCCATTTTTTATCTCACGTGTGTGTGCGTATTTTAGCTTGAAAACGGTTAAACCGATTAATTTTTAATGTTCTTTGATATCCGGCAGCTATGATTGTATTCAAAGGCGTTACGTCTTCAGTTGGGGCAAGCTCTTTGGTTGGATGTGGTACCGGTCCACTACGTTACGTATCCACTATCCGACTATTTTTGAAGACGCGAGCCAACCTTAAAAAAAATGAAGAGACACGACAAAAAGAAATGCCTGGCGGCGAGTTTGAAAGTGGATAAGTATTCAATAGGCGTATCGCGGCTGTCTAAAACGCAAAACCTGAATTCTTTACTTGTATATTAGAGTTAGTTATTTATTTATTTATTTTTCCAGCAGCAGTCCTTGTAAGTGCCTTGTACCCACTCGCCATTACCGAGTCAAGGGACGCTCCTGAATAATTCATCAGATCGTAATACTGAACGTTATATAATTCAGTTTAGCAAAACAAAACGGAAATCTTTCCAAATAAAAATAACGTCCGATTGATACATAGAAAAAAAAATAAGTTAAGCTTACTTATTTTAAGGCTCCGACAAAGAGGCTTGTACATAAAAGTAATATTCCCGTCTGTGGGAAATTAACTTCTTATTGAAATAAGGATAAAAAAAAAACACTCGAATTGAGCTTTATTGAATCTAAATTAGGCAAAGTAGGTTTTTATTTGTCGACCTACCCTTGGCTAGCAATGGACCAATGAAGTCAACTGTCATCTCATAAGAGAACGAGCATCTCCTCTTTGGTGTGCATCACGACTCAAGGTCGTGCTCGTCCTGAAATGCTTTTAAGTGATGCGTCAACAAGCTACCTCAGCACCGCTCTGTTCTCGGCACGTCTCATGGCATTCGGAATGCTGGTGCCTAAGATTGCTAGTATCTGGTCAACTTGGGTAGGTGATCGACCCCTTGACCTCATGCCCTCGATTTTTCCTATTACAACCAGATTATGTGGTTGTCTTCGGGTACTATGGCCAAATATTGTCTGATTACATTATAGCGAATGGATGCTAGAAGCTGAGGATTGCATTTGGTGGAAGATATTGGGGCAGGGCTATATCCAGCAGTACATAAACAAATGCTGATAATGATGATGATGATATAATACCAGGTATTTTTATTTTATATATTGTTCCTTTTGATAACCCTAATAGTTTAATTTCCACCCCCGATATAAATAAAAAGGTATTTACGTCGGCGAGTGTTTTAACTTCAGTGCCATTTTAAAAAGTTATCCGCTACGTAGATCATAAACGTGAATCAATACACGAGTTCCACCTGGCTCCTGAAGCGTCCTTAATCCGTATCAAGTCTCACCTCGCTCGCCCCCTGAAATACCCGCTTCAGGCCCGACTGAACAATCCAAGTTGAACATTTCACGCGGCCGCGAGTATCACAACGGTACCTTGGTTTATTTATATCTAATATTCATATCTATATTACTAGTTTAACCCGTACCCTCACCCTCACAACGTTAACCGCTCAACACAAAAGCATCCCCATTTCGACAGTTAACATACAATAGAGTAAGAATAATTTGGGATACAACCTTCAGTCTTCGGGGTCATTGCCACATGACATTGACTGAAGTTAGAGTCAAGTGTTAGATTATTTGGTGAAAAGGTTCCCGCACAACAACTCACGGGATTCAAGTCAACCTCACTAGCTCATGCTGCACCCTGCTAATCAAGGACCGAGGCTATGGTTCGCACCAACCCGCATTGGGCCTGTGTGGTGTGAAATGGCCCAAATCCTCCAATACGAATCTATATAAATGTGGACATCTTTAGGAAAGGCCTATGTCAAACAGTGAACATGTATCCGCTGATGATGATGATGATAGTTAGGATTGTAAACGCAGCGTCACATTCTGCTTCTCTCCTTGCGACATGAGATGAAACGTCTTCGCAGCCATGGAGTAGTTCTCACACTGGTGGTAGAGCTCGTTCGCCGGACGCCGTCTAAGTGGGTACCACCGCAGCGCTTATCTCTACCGCCGTACTGTGTAAAAATTACCGTGTTCCGGTTTGAAGGGTGCTGTAACTAGTGGTAACATATTACGTCTTAAGGCGACGAGCGCAATGTGATACCGCTGTATCATCATCACCTGATAAGGTGATCCTTTCATCTTGTCTTTTATAAAGACACATTAATCTTTGAACGGTGTTGTTCAGCAGTAGAAATATAGGCTGCGGTAGCACCTACACGGTCTTCGGAGACAGAGATCTATCACCAGTATACTCATGATTAGACTCCGTGATAGTTTATAGAGCAGACCATTCGCGCCCACGCGTGGGATGAAAGAAATACTTCGCAAGCGATTGGGACGACCTCACCGATGCGAATTCGATCCGAACCGTGAGTCGCGGGCGACTCTTAGAATTATCTAATAATCTGCTTAATTCCGGAAACTCCGGTGCGGAGGTGTTTTAGGGGATTGTTCAAAGGAGGTTTTAATGTATATTCATAATGTTATCAGATAACTTGTCTTTGCCGGAATATTTTAAAAGAAACGACTTTAACTGTCTCCATAGGTGAGCACGGAGTTCGCTAGTTCGATCTCGACCACATATTTTATGATTTGCTGGAAATTTTCCACCCTGGCTATCTACCACTTTCATACCGTAAATCTACCCCTATAACAGCATCGCGGTTTTATAGCAGACCGGGGTCTACCTAAAGAAGTAGAAAAGGAAGAAATCATAAGGATAGTAACGACTACATTAAGTATTTGTTTTAATATAAGAGTAAAAGAGTAATCTACAGGGATAAAAAAAATTGCATTGGATGATATTGTTACTTACATCTTGCTAATTAATTTCTCATCAGTACTATGTAAGGACCGAATCACAGGAACCATTTAAAGCTTAGTAGAGGTCAAAACATTGATAAGTTTTAGGCGGAATTTCGTATCGGCAATCTCCAAGTAATTCCTGATCGATAGGACCTTCAAGATAACTTGGTACGGTCTCGGCACTTACCATAATTCAAACGTTACATTATCTATCTGTACTTGTGGTTCAATTTAAGGAAGATAAAAACAAATATATATATATATATATATATATATATATATATATATATATATATAACTAGTATGGCCATAAATACTATTACATAAAAACTTTTCTTTTTTTCAACTTTTTATTTTCTTTGAAATTGGAACACGTATATTATTTCAAAAACTTGTTTAGATTTTGCGCCATTTCACATATTTTTCGTGTTCATTATCAAATAACAATATGGAAGTGGTGTTAAGGAAAATAGTATTGCAGTGATCGCGTTGCACGAAGTGGGTATGGAGCCGCTCCGGTCGCTCATATTCCTGACACTTCAAACGCTTGGTATCAGCCAGCGGGGATGTTCGTATATCGTACTATCAGCAGATACAACAACACTTCCTCTGTCGAAGACCAGAAAACATCGGTGCGGCCGCGTGCTGTTAGAACTAACTACAAACTCTGTTAAACTAAGAATTTGTCGGAACTCTATTAGGAAGCAAAAAATCTCATCGCCAGAAATGAAGATTCCCGCTAGGAGTCTGTCGCGTATTATAAAACAACACCTGAAGCTCGGTGCTCGGTGCTGATAGTCGATACACAGCCCCAGGATATGCCCTAAATCAATCTTTACAATTAAAGAGAGTGGATAGATCCAAACGCCTTCTGTCGCGATACAACAGGCAGGTGAAAGGTAGCTGCTCAAGTGGTTGGAAAGATACAACGTGCTCATCATCCTGCGTCAGTGATGGATTGGTGGGCGTCTTATCAAGGAGTCGCAAAACTACATTTTTGTGATAATTTCAACCAAAGTGTGTAAGATACAGTCTTGGATCATGTTGTGAACTCCTCAGAAATACACTTTTTGAAAATATACCGTGGACTTTCCAGCAGGACTCTGCACCTGGTCACAAGGCACGAACTACCCAAGGCTGGCTTGAAACAAACGTTCCGGACTTTATAAGAGCTGAAACCTAGCCCTCATCTAGTCCAGACGTCAACCCTTTATACTTCAAATTACTGTCAGTTTTAGAGGACATGGCCTGCTGCTGCTCTAAACGACACGGCGACATTGAGTATCTTAAAAAATCTTTGGAGCAAGCAGTGGCGGTGGCGGTGCTGGAAACTTCCCTTGGAGACAGTGCGTAAATCCATAGATTCGTGATAAGTGGCCAAACAGATTCAAGGCCTGTGTAAAAGTCGAAGGTGGCCATTTCGAATACAATATTGTTTTTTATTTTTTGCCGAGTCTAATAAATATGTAGGTATACATTTTAATAATATTACATTACTTCATAAAAAAATGCATTCTTTGAGCTCTTAGCTTTAAGCCTATTAAGCCTTCCGCAATATCTACGAGCAAATGCGATCCTCAGCTTCTCGCATCCATTGGGTGGGAATGATCTATGGAATTCAGAAAATAAATAATCTATAACCTTCTCATTCTTTCCGCTTTGAATTCTAACCTACCCGTGTCGATACTTTCACCAGCTTTCACGTGATTGGCAACTATATATAGATAGAAGATAGATAAATGCATGCTGTTACCGCATTGGGCCAGCATGGTGGGAAATGGCCCAAGTCTCTCCATATGAACCTTTACAAACATCGGCTCCTGGTTCCCAGCGATGCGGGCGGCGCAGGACCTATCGATGTAAAGATCTTTGGGAGAGACCTATGACCAGCAGTGGACCTGAATCGGCTGATAATACTATAGAGAGTTAAGAGACCATAGAGTTTACTTTAAACTGGTAGAAAATAAAGTCGAAGAGATCGTTTATTTCCTTTATCAATGGAAATGGATAAAGTTTATGCAAAGCGGTTTCTTATCCAAACTAATTGAGACCCCTAAAATTAAGGTGGTTTTTTTTTAACGTGTTCTAATAATGACATTTGTTTTTATTCTACGAAGCGACGACACGGGCGGAGCGTTTACCTGATGGTAACACGCCTGCCCACGAAAACGCAGCACTAGTTACGAGTACATCCATAGAGTAACAGCGCTCAGTCGCCTTGAGACTTAAGATGTAAAGTCTCGTTACCCCAGTAATTTTACTAGCTACAGCGACCTTTCAACTGGGACTCAGTAATGTATGCACAGTACTGTCTGTCGGCTGCAACAGGCGCTGCGGTGGTATCTACCTGGATGGTCTCCGCCAATAGAGACCTACCCACAAGTAAAAAATTTTTCCCCATAATATGCTTAAAAGATAAATAAACACACACACACACACATATATATGTTTGTGTGTGTGTTTATATATATAACTCTCTCTCTCTCTCTCTCTATATATATATATATAACGATCTGTACTAATTGTATTGGAAAACTTGTATTCTAGATAATTTTTCATTCGCCATTGGATAGTTTTTCGGCAGTTAGATGAATTAGTTATAGAAGTCTGATTAGTTTTCCAGCTGATTACAGTTCAACGGATACCATTCGATCTGAACAACGTCGATTCGAAGGGTCATGAGGTTTACTTGGAGGAGGTTTCCAAGGTAACGTACGCGTTTTGTACTCGGATACATAATAACGTAATGGGCTACCCTTGATGTAGTCGTACGAATACATCATATTGAAATCAATGTTTTAGGGAACACAACTGTGTTTCCGGTTTAATAGGTATACAGGTAGTGACATTACCCATCTGTGGAGACGGTTCCATCAACAGAAATCTGACAATGATCACGAGTTGGAAACCGTAACCTCATTTAGGAACAGCTTCCTGAAAAGATGATGCATCAAATATTTTCTATCATATAATGTCCATTGTTTTTATCTGCAGTAGGCTTATAGTTTATCATCACTTGATATTAAGTGACTTTGAGACCTAAGGTCAAGAATGTTAAAAAAAAGTAAGGTATTTGAATGACGGTAGTAGGTCAGGTGATTTCTAAATCAGGCCACAAGGAAAATTTATAGCTTATATGCTTTGAAGGCAGAGAGCATACTTCTCAAGTAGTCTACTGGTGGTAGCTCTCTGTGGCTGCGGACCGTCTAAGTAGGTACCACCGCAGCTGCACCTGAACCTTCGATGCAGCTGACAAACTGAACTGTGCAAACTTTACTGTGTTCCGGTTTCAAGGGCGTTGTGGCCAGCGCAATGATTGAAGTACGTAGTACGTAGCGTAAGTACAAGCGAAATGTGATGCAGTATATACAATATTAACTAGCACCACATTATCGGCTGAGTTATCACTTAAAATCAGGTGAATGTCCAGGTCTCGATGCTTAATTGAATAAAAAAAAGTAACATTAAAAAATTATATCTCCTGTCTTCTATTGCGAATGGGTGTTCCCGACCAGAGCCACCACCCGTTCTCACTGACAAATAAGGGTGACATTCCGGCGACGTGGAATCCCTCATTGTTGGATGTGTTCCAATAGAAATCTGCTCGATTTGCAAGATTCAAATGCTCCCCTACCGCCGCCCTTGCGAGTACTGCTGTATAATGTATGAAGGCTGTATGTTAAACGCAGGGTGGGATCATATTTTGTTTCATCAAAAAGTTTTATATATATATATATATAAGAAATAATAATAAACCGTGTTGATGATAACATAAACATTATATGGTGAAGGGGTTTTTTATGAAATTCATAATTTTTTTTAAGAACATCAGTCAGGTTTTTTTTTTTTATAAGATAGACTTGTTATATCCTTATGGTATTCTCTGGAGAATAATCATCCCTTAATAATGTCCAACATTTTTATACATCAAAGCGTACCCACTAAATAAGTATACAATAGTGTAGGTAGTCATCATCATCAGCCGACAGACGTCCACTGCTGGATATAGGGCTTCCCCCAATGTCTTTCACCAAATGCGATCCTCAGCTTCCCGCATCCACCCACCTCCGACCGCTCTGATTACGTCGTCGGTCCATCTGATATATAATAAGCGTTGTGAAAATTCATTTTATATTATTTTTACCAAGTTTATCGCTTATTTAAACTTGTCTGAAATGACGAGGACCGATCTGAGTCAGTTACGAAATACCCTGAAGAAACCCTGGGCCTCGGCCGAAGGACATGCTCCGTTTTCCTGTCGCTCATTTAAATGACAGGCGAGAAATTTGAACAGGTACTTAACGAATCGCACTTCACGGCAGACGCCCGCTTACGAATGAGGATTACAATTTTTTTTCAAGTTATCTTTTAAAATTATCTTTTGTACTCTTTAAGGTTTAAAGGTAACTTAAACGTGTAAACGTTGCTTTAATCTTCAGAAAGTAGTATAATTTTAACATAACTTAAACCAGATCAGCTACTGAATGTAGGTCAAGAACGTAAGAAATTTTTCAGTACAGATTTTCTTTAGCAGATAATAACACCTGCATGTTTAATAAACCATGCATACCCTATCAGTGGGTTCATCTATCTGATGAATATGGGTTCGCGCCCCCGAAGACCACAGCTATTACTATTCTTCCCCCAACAATATTCCAAAATAGTAACATCCTACACTACCCGTTATTCATGTGTATTTCGCGACATTCCTCCCACATCTGCCTTTTTTATTTTTTTTTGGGGGTGGGGGAATCTTTGATAAGATACTCTGTCTTTTGGGAGGAAATTAGAGCTATGTGGAGATTTTTATCCAGCGTAAATTCTTCGATGCTCAATGTTGGCATTTGGTGAGGTCACGGGATCTCCGTTCAGAAGACAACCGCGGCCTCGCCAACGCAATGTTGGGATAACACGTTCCGGGATCTGATTTATGCAGACCCTACCAGCATCGTGAGTACTTCAATGACCGGAGACCACGGCCAGCCATCGTCCTCCTCAGGGTCGTTTAGATGGCGATGAGAACTCCACCCAACTGCCATCCCACATCTCCGCATCTCAACCAATACTCTACAGTCGCCAAACCGCATGCCCAGCGTGGTGACTTATACACAATACTCACCTATGGACTAGATATTGGGGATGGCCTATATCCAGGAGTGGATATACAAAGGCTGATAATAATGATGATTATGAGATAGTAATAATCCCAGAAAATGGGTAAGATTTCAATTGTTTAATACGTAGTTAAATTATGGAAAACTTTTAAGAAGATTTTTACAGTTTGGAGGCCTTCTCCCCTCCCAAGTTTACCCAAACAAATCCTCTTAGCTCGGGTCGCGGCTCACGCAGCCGTCTATGATTCAATTATTGGGTCCCAATCATCCCTCCTTGAGAAATTTTCATTACATTATCGGTAAACGTAAATTAGTTTATAAATATTATTAAATAAAAGTAACTTCGATTTAATTATTGGATACAGTAATTACTCGTGCGTTACACTTACTTAAAGTTGATTAAGTTATTGGCAAATATAATTGACGTTAACTCATGCAGAGTATGTGAATGAAAGATCTATATCCTGAAGATCTAAATTTCCATATCCTGGATTAATTAATGACTGTTTGTGTATGTTTATCGATTCTTAAACAAGGGTGTTGTGAAGGCGAAGTCAAATTATATATTACTAAGTTACCAGTGGTAAGTCACTGTTGCCGGATACCATCCTGTTCGGCCACTGCAGCTCCTATTGCAGCCGACAAATAGTACTTTGCAATAATTACTTGGTTCCGGTTTGACGGGCGTTTAACGTTACGCGCGTTTCGTCTTCACTTTTAAGAGCAGGAAAACTTTCTTACTCACCCCCTTGGAGAGTCGCACTTTCCTGTAATCTTATTTTTAACTCATCAACGAATTCCTCTGATTCCATTCGATCATTATCGACGCGGATGTATTTTTTTTTATTTAATCATGAATAAGTACAGGTACATTCATGGACTAATCTAAATAAACAATGCTTGCTCCCCTCAAGAGGTACCCGAGAGGAGTTCTATTTGCGGAACTCTTAAAATAATTCGTTTAAGTGCAGAAAAATACACAGTAGTTCGTCTCGGCTTTATATTTACTTGCAAATAATTAATGACATGACTCGGTCAGAACTTGAAGCGATTTAAAAAGTACAAAACCGTTACGAAAAACCAAAATTGAAAAAAACATTTAAAGGTTGTCAACGTTTTAAGTTTTCACTTCAATCATATTTTGTTTACAGATTATTATTAATATAGATTTCCATAAAAAAAGGAAAACACAAAAGAAGTTATAATGTTAATAAGGATGGATGGAAGGGAGAGGTTAGGATGAATTTTTAAAACATACCTTTCTTCTGCGAAGTAGTCAGGGTTGAGAGTTTAAGCCTAGCTATGAGATGTCCACCGGGGCTTATGAACAAACGAAGAGCAGTTTAATTGTTGCAATAAATATTTGCCGTAATAAAACCAGCAGGCGTTAAAAATATATTTATATTATATCTTATTATATATATATATATCTTTTGGTACTCAGTTTTAACATACAGATACCTATTAATATTACAAGTAACTTTTAACTACCAAATAATAAACGAGGGTTATCATGTTTTACCAACGGCATCTCTTTAACGTATTCTACTTTGTTGCACAATTTCAGCGCGTTAGGACATAAACCATCACTTCATGCTTCATAATTGCAAGCAGCTAGGGATTGAAATGATCTGAAGGTATTATTGTCTTCTTCCTGAACTGCAGGAGTCGTTAGGACAAGTGTTAACAAGCTTTTTAGACTAGTGTGCTTATTACTTAGTCTATATCTCCGCTTCAGCTGGTGGCCTTGACGTCTATATCAAAATAAATAATGGAATAAAATTCGCTGATGATAAGTCTCTGTTGCCGGAGACCAGGTAGGTACTGTGGCTGGTCTTATTTCAGAAGATAAACAGTAGTGTAACAATGTTACTGTGATCCGGTTTGTGGAGTTGTAGGTAGTGAAATTACTGTAATAAGGAGACTTCTCATGTCTTAAGGTGATGAGTACAATGTGGTGCGGTATATAACTGGCGCTACTTTTGTACGGATTAGCTTAGTACCACTTACCATCCGGTGAACGTCTCCCTCGTCTGGTCGCTTCGTCCAATAAAAACAGTAATAGTATATCCATAGCTACTGTACCGTTCAAACTGGAACACAGTAATGTTGGCATACAACTGATTATGGGTAGAAATAGGAGCGGTGACCTTTAGATTATTATTTATTCCCGTATAATGTTTGTGTGGCGGTACTTTTTGCCAACTCTATTATGTTAAACAACTTCCGGCAGGTGATTTTGTATTAAAATGAGTTTAAGGTGGCACCATAAGTGGGGGCTGGATGTGTGAGATAAGGGTAGGAGCTAGGCGGCGGGCTCTTAAAAAAGCAATTTGGGTCGCGCCCGTCCGCCATGTGCGTTTAAGTTACAGTTGATTTACACAAGTTTCCTTTGTGTTTTATTTTTGCAACGATAAGGGATGAAAGGGCAGCGAGCAGATATCTAGTTATATATTAATAAGCTTCCCAACTTTTCTTTTAGGGCCACACCCTCAGTTTACTTCACCTCAGTTTCACAAAATATTATGTATAATTTTTTGTATGTTCTCGTCTTAACCGCTTCCATATAGGTGTTAGACGTTACCGAAATATAATATATTGTATTTTATGTTGGTACAACTTTTGTTAATTATAATTTGTCAACATTTTGATTGTGGCAACACTGAACAAACGTCAGAATGTTTTGCGGTCGATCTGTCTCGAGTGATTCGAGCATTAGCTGCGGAAAACCAAGGATCGGTGATATTTAAATTATTTCAAGAGAATTGTAATGTATTTAACTTTGATGGAGGATATTGCATGAAGGATATTCCAACATGCGTATGACGACAGGAACAGGCAAACGTCGGCGTTGAATCCAGATTATATATATGGTTCGATAATCAGGTCGGTTCAAAGAAGATTGAGAGAAACTTTACTGATAGGTAAGCTACTTAAATACCACGGCAGCGCTTATTTCTGCCAACAAACAGTATTGTGCAAATATTACGGAGTTCCGATTTGAAGGGCGCTGTAGTTAGTGTAATTACTGGCATAACGAGCTTCAACATCTTATGTCTTCTATTTCTAATTAGCGTCACGTTGTTACTTGTAGTCGTATCACTTACCATCAAGTGATTATTCCGCTCGTCTCGTCGCTTAATTGTATGTAAAGTCTATAATAAATCATTCTTCATTGTAATCGTTAATCATTATGCGTGATATGTTTAAAACAATATAGTAATTGATCTGTAGCGCAGTGTCCAATCTGTAGCAGCAGTTAATACATCAGATCCGCCATTTTGTGCTCTATGACGAATTACTAACAGTACATCAATTTCATTAATTTCTCGCTTTCGACACAGCAATTAAACTAATTACAAACATCGCCGAAGGCAACAAATTAATTACGGCACTCCGACTGCCGAAACAAAAGGGGGGTAGAGACGCAGTAAGAAAATTTATTATTAATTTTATACCTCCCATTATTTCAACCGTACTCATTTAAGGAGTCTCACAGAACTCGCATTACCGAGGTGAGAAAGTAGCGCTATCAATAAACCTACAGTACCACGTAATTGCATCGGAAATCGCGAAACTGTATTGCGATGAAGATCCTGAGGAGCGCCAACAGAATTATTGCGAGGACGAACACGGGCGACTTTATCTAGTCTCGAACTTGGCCGAATTCCAATACTTGCCTTACTTTCTGTAGTGGGAGGCGCAGAAATCACGAGACTCTTCACTGTTATATAATTTAGAATAATTTAAAACAACTCCGAAGTTAATAATCAACATGTCGAAGTAAAAGAAGAAAGAGCTGATGAGAGAGATCTTTATTTGATTTATAGATATAATTATCGCGATCGATAAATATGTATATATTCTTCAAGTCGTTTAGAAATTAAATAGTCAAAAACCACTAGCCACACTTGCTGCTCGTAACACCCGCCTAACTTCCTTCGGAGAAGGTTTTTTTTAAAATCCACTCTTAGTTGATCTCTGAACGGCAGCAGCAATATTTCTACCAAATTTTTAGTGTCTCCGTCTAATGGCTATAAAGATTTAGTGATGAGTCTACGAGTCCCCAGATACCTCATAAATGTATATATAGGTAATGAATTAAGTCAAGTTTAAGTTTATAAGTTCTACTTCGTTTAGAAATCATACATTTTGCTTTTAATATCATAGATGATATATATAAACAGACGAATGACGGAAAGAACCTGAGTTTTAGATCTGTAGTATATCAGATTCCGTGATCCATTTCCAGACAAATAGAAATACTAGCAGAGGTCAGTAGTATAGTTACTGGTGCTAAGTCTCTATTGCTACAGACTCTAGGTAGGTAATTGGAAATGAGGCGGTCCGCAGGAGAACTAAGGTCACCGACATAGTTCAAAAGATTGCTAGTCTCAAGTGGCAATGAGCAAGATACATGCTCGAATAATTGACAGCCGATGGGGCATTAAAGTCCACGAATAGCAACCTCGTACCAGAAGATGTAGTGTTGGCAAGGCCCCCCACCAAGTGGTCTGACGATCTAGTGCGGGCAGCGCACGATCGATCGATATTGAGATCGATATAGAGCCTGATAATGATGATAATGAACATTACCGTGCAAACATTTTATGTTCCGGTTTGAAAGGCGTTGTAGCTAGTGTAATTATGTTACGGTCGTCTCGCCGCAGATTCACTTGCTCATAGAGCACGAATATGAAACGGAGCTGGTAACTGTAGTGTTATTAAAAATTCAATAAACCCACAGCTACTCACTCGGCCCTTTAATAAAATTAATTTAATGTCGGCCATGTTTACTTGACAGATAAAATTCAAGATGGCGTACCTATAGACTCGGGATATATCCAGCGCCACTTAGGCTCGTAAACTCTCCGCACTTGAGGCGAGATTCCGCCGTCGCCGGACTCGTAAAATATATTAAAACGCTTCATATATATACACAGCAATATGCCGCGCGTAATGTTGTCATTAATGTTCATTATTATTACTCCAGATTAATGCTTTAAGCAGTGGACTGGCAGTAGGCAGCGCGCGACAGACGACGGCGGCGCTCCTTTCTGTCGGCTGCCGAGCCTCGCTTTGGGTCGCTGCTCCAGAGGAGTAAGTAATCCGTTTCTATTAGAGATATAAGCGATAAGCCGGCTTATACGTCTCTCTACCAAGATTATAATTCATTCTTTTACAATAAGATTTAACAATAACAATTGATAAATATTTATTATCTATCTTAGACAATAGGATGGTATACACTGAACCGCAGTGAGCTCATCTTTTAGACAAGATGTTAAGCCTCGGTACCCTAGTGAGTACACTAGCTACAACGCCCTTCAAACTGGAACACTTCAGTTTGGCAGCAATCATAGGGGCTATATAGTGTCTATCTAGACGGTCACCGGCAACAGAAACCTACCACCAGTACTAGAAACTAAAACACAATATGAACAACAAATACGAAAATCAATAGGACCAATATGTTAGCGCTGTTAAATAATAAAAAAAAATCGTATTTTATGTTGGTAACACTGCCTTCGTTAATTATACATTGGCAACACTGAACAAACGTCAGAATTTGTACATGATCTGTTTGTCATGAGCTACAGAACAATGAGGATCTTCAGTATTAAATTATCTAGAGAAAATTGTAGTGTATTTAACTGCAAATTGTTTTTTTTTAAATTTGATGAAGCGACGAGTTCAGCGAGATGTTCACCTGATGGTAAGTGATACGGTCGCCCATAACAACGTGGCGCTAGTTCAGATAGTATACACTACATTACATTGCAGTCGCCGCCTTGAGATATAAGATCTTAAGTATTTGTATAAGTATTGTGTATATGTACAAATGCTTTATATATATATATATATATGTAATATATAACATATATACTATTGTGTATATATATTGAATTAATTAAAGGCGCCATTTTAAACTTTTGAATGGTAAAAATTAAAAGAACTGCGGTTTATCACAAGTTAACGCCGCGCTCGGTAAACTTTGTATGAAATTAGAAAACGGATGTTAATTAAAAAGATAAATTAACAATTTTATAAGAAAGGTTGTAATAATAAATATTCTTCTTTAATTATTTCAATTGTTCCGCTTTTAAATGTTCCGACATTTTTATTTGAGGTAAAAGCAAGGGAGGATTTATTCGACTGAGGTACGCCCACGGCGCGTTATAACGTACTCCAATCATTTCTCATCCGATTGAGGCAAGAAGCTCGTACTACTGAAATAGCTACAGCGCCTTTCAAAATGATGATAAATGAGCAATCTACTAAAAATAAATAATAAATGAAATTTCAAGGAAAAACGGAATGTATCTCTCTATCTATCTCTATTAAACCATTTGTTATTAAATGAAGAAATAGAAAAAAAAACAGTTCAAATACTTTATTTATCTAAACACAGTTAAATTCTAACTTAAACTGACTTAATAATTTGTTCGCTCATCTTACTGATAATTCACTTTGTAAGTTTCGCTTCAAGTTAACTAATTTGGGAAGTAACTTCGGAACAGTAGAGATGTTTCCGAATAAGCAGTAATAAGAATTATTCTCTGCCGATATTCCGCGACGTTTCTTATCTCAAGTTTAAAATTATTTAATTGTACCATCTTAAGTTGGTTTACTTAGTCCGAAAGTGAAGGTTGTCAGCTAAAAAATTATTGGCAAGGAGGGTATATATTGTTTGTAGTGTTGACGGTAGATAGCCGCGAGTGATGGTAGACTTTCCGACGAGGTTAGGATGATATGCTTTGCATCACACTGCTCGTCACCATGAGATATTAAATGTTAAGTCTCGTTACCACAGTAATTTCTTCTTGTATCTGCAGACCCTTTCAAAGTAGGCGATATATTAATTAAATTATCCAACACTCAAAATATATTATAACCCTCATCAAATTTAAGATTCCAAGCATAGCTTGCGAAGGGGGTAACTACTTATGAAGTTTGCTTCAACTTAACATAACTTAGATTGTTTGTATTCCGATATCACGTGTTATCACAGAGTGTACGATCGGTTTATACAAGGATACATATCTGCGATAAGGTTATCGCGGAAACCTTTTGAAATTAATTCCAGTTAAGTTGGCTTACTTGTATTATTACCTTCAAATAGTTAAAGAACTTAGTTCCGTGTATGTAATTCGATAAGACCTATGGTGTTAATAAATTGAGGCAAATATGGAGTACCATGATACGTAAAAGGTTTATCTGCTTTCGTGGATCCTCACGCCGGAGTCCTCTCATTACCTCACTAATACACCATGTTTTCGTTTAGATCATGAACAGGATTATAATCCTGATGGTATATATATTTTAGATCGTGACGCCTGTCCCCCGCCCCCCATAGCCATATAACTATTAAGTATAACACAGCCATTATATTACAGGTATTTCCAATCTTCATAACTTAGTTTATGACTCCATTGGGGGAATGTAATTTTGTGTAACTACCCCTTGAAAGCGGGAAATTAATGATCTCGGAGCATCGAGTACATCGGACCCTGACTTATTAATAAACTTACTAGTAATTTTACTAATAAGCGAAATTAACTTACACTGTGCTATATATATTTTGAAATAAGTTCTAACCTTTGCTTCAAGTTTACGCGAAAACTATATAAAATAGTTAAAGTTAATTCTCATACACGGACAACCGAAACCATGACACTCCTATGATGTCAATACGCAGTATAAAGAGGGGAGGTACCGGCAGAGGAGGATCGAAAAAAAACCTTACTAGGTACCGACCTTCTTACTAAACTTTAGAGCTGAATCTGGGACCCATTATAAGTCCAACTATAAGCTACTGCGTTATAGTATACATAGGATATTTATAAAATAGGTGGATGCCATGGGCTGAGGATCGCATTTGGTGGACGACATTGGCGAAGGCCTATACCCAGCAGTGGATAAAAAAAGGCTGATAATGATGGTGATGAAATATAGAAACTAATACTTTCAATGCAGCTACCGGGATCCTGATATCCGATGAAAAATTAACTTTGCAGTGAAAATGGCAGTTGTTGCTTGGGGGCCGACAATAAAGCTTTCAGCGGAGTCACCAACGACTGGAGGAGTCACGGGTTCAATTTATGCGGAACCTTAAACCGGACCCCGTGCCCCACGCTCGGAA
Source organism: Ornithoptera priamus (assembly GCA_029034505.1). Taxonomy (NCBI): domain Eukaryota; kingdom Metazoa; phylum Arthropoda; class Insecta; order Lepidoptera; family Papilionidae; genus Ornithoptera; species Ornithoptera priamus. The sequence continues at coordinate 799,683 of JARDWD010000527.1, read as the reverse complement.
ATGGACAGCTCCTTCAGAAACGCCTGTGGTCAGCGTGATGCATGCGGTAATGATCACTATGTTTGTTATTATTTTTCACACCCCCCAGCGACGGATCTGGTCGTGGGTTCCACCGCCCACCGTTATACAGCCGCGGAGGATAGTGAGAGCAGTGATACGTAACACAGGCACTCCTTTCCCTCCGCTACTGCACCTCGGCTGGGATTTGCAGTACAAATCTATCCCCGCAGCCCACTGGCACACGTCCAAAGTGAGCTCACGCAGCTCACCTGGAGTGGCCACCTCGGACCGAGCCTACCCGTATTGATATCACAGCACATAGGCTTCCTAAATAGATTTCGATTTGTATTCAACAATTCACGGTCTTCATCCGGTTGCCTGTCTAACTGAAAGGCACTGCTTACACGTGGTCTCCACCCAAACATCTCATCCTAATAGCCACTTAATCCTCACACGTCCTGCTGTTTCTTTTAATATTTTTAATCAGGTGCAAAGTAACATATATAGATATAGAGAGCTGCCGTTGGCACCGCATCTTCCCCTCCACGGTCAAAGACCCAAAGGCAGACCTAAGTCAAGAAGAAAAATATAGGTGTAAAAGCATGAGTACTAAGTGATCATACACGATAGAATAGAGTGAAATGAAGGAGAAGGAGAAAGGAAGCTGCCTCTGTCATGCGACAACAGCTAGGAAGGGAGAGACTTTCATAGTAAGAATCTATCTGACTGGAATGTACGGTTTGAAGATTTCGATGACTGCTTTATAATCTGATCGTAATTGTTACTCGATTACAGTAAAATATAAGAAGGGAGCAAAACGTATATTTTAAATGTAACCCCCTTTTAATAATATATTAACCACTGTTTGTACGGCTGAATAAAACATCAAGGTGCGCAGGACGGCTAATGGAGGAAACCACAGCGAGGGTATTAATTGGATATCTGATACCATTACTGCGGTGTGGTGGTGTATATATACAAAAACCATGTTATCATGTTATATACCCTCCATTATATATAACGATTCAAGTTATCTATAGGTACAGTATGATAATCTGTGAATACTTGGGAGGATTGTTTTGTGATGATCATAGCAATTCTTCGTCCGGTCTGTCGGAACAGGTGAAAGAAACGGCTTGACCACTTATCACCAGCAAGTAGCTTCAATAGGTTTAAAGGGATGAAAAATAGATGATGAACGGTACTTTTGTCTCCGTAGACCACCAAATGGTGATGAAGTTATAATTTTCTAGGAAGGAAGTAAAACTAAGGTAATATAAGTAAGAATAGGTTTATGTTGGAACCGTGAGAAGATGATGTGGATGAAGAGCGAAATGGAGGAGAGAAATAAAGAAAGATGACTCGGTTAGCATATAGGATAATGGATAGGAAGAGAGAGAGAGAGAGGAAGTATCTAGGATTAATAGTTCATCGATATGTATTGGAAAGATGAAGAGCCTAGACATTAAACAGTACGTCTAAGTTTCGAAGACTAAACCATATGAAGGTACTCCGACATCATCAGCGGTATTCCGTCAATGGTAATGTCAGCTGCAAGATGTAGCCTATGAAATCCGAAAGTCGCTTTATGAGGTCATAAAAAAAAATGACTTGTTGAATTTATGAAATGAAATGTTCCGTTTCTGTATGTTCCTGTTGGGTAGGTCCCATTCCGCGAATTACTCTCTCGGAAGGCAATCGAATCGGAAATCATTCCTTTCAAGCCGGCAGCCCTCGCCAAATATTGGCTTTGCAAATAAAAATATGGCAATCCCCACCCCCAAACCCACCCCCATATAATCCGCACGCCATCAGCTTAATCGTGTTCAGGGGAAACTAGTAATATTTATGTTGTAATGATTTTCTATTGCCGGATCAGCTCGAGGTACCACCGCAGCGCCGATTGCAGCCGACAGGCTGCTGTGCAGACATTGCAGTGATCCGGTTCGAAGGGCGCTGTAGATAGTGTAACTGCTGGGGTGATGATATTTAATATAATATATTCATGATGCAATGTATAATATCCTAACTAGCGCCACGTTGTTATAGACAGGTGTATTGGTTACCATCAGCTCAACGTCTACAGGCATTCTTAAATATATTGAATCTTTTTTTTATTATTCAATTAATTGTAACGACGTTCACCTGATAATAAGTGATGACACCTCACCATAACGTGGCTCTAGTTAGAATGGTGTATGTACTACACCATATTCCCCTCGTCGCATGAGACTAAACATATCGAGTCTCGTTACGCCAGTAATTAAACTGACTAGCGCCCTTCAAACCGTAACATATTGTTTATCGGTTATAATAAGAATTGTGATCGTAGTACATAGGTCTCCCGTAGCAGAGCAGTTGACTAAGTGTATTCGATGATGACGGAGCTGAGCACCAACAGGCTGCAGGTACCGCGGGCTGCTCCAGTCTTTAGAAGGATTGGCTCCAATAGAATAATTTGATTTATCCTCTGAAGCAATTGGCAGCGTGTCTCCAGCGGCTGTTTCAATTTTAAATTAGGGTCACGCATGCGCACCAGCCGGACAGGACAGCATCGCTTTTATTCGTCGTATTCCGTACACATTTATATAAGCTTCCGCTTCAGCTCTATCTCAATCCATCAGCCTCCATCCTGCTGATAATTAATATTACAACTGAAAATTATGGTCTTGGAACATTAAGTAGCGTTTATCATCTATGCTACAGTCTCCGCCGTATGTCGCCGAGAGGAGGTAGCTATAGACCGACTTGTGGTCCAGGGCAACGCTGAGGGTACCAGGCCACGAGGAAGAAAGCCTATGAGATGGGCTGACCAGGTAAAGGCGGCAATAAATGCTTCATCATCGTTACCACGGTATTAATGCACTCGGAAGGCGGCCACCAGAGAGGAATGGCGACGTGTTATCAAGTTTGTAACCAACGCCTGAAGTGGCGACCTTGACCACTCTGCAAAGAATGGTACCAACGAAGAAGAAGAAGAAGAACTTATTTAGAAATAGAGAGCCGAGCAGAATGTTTACCTGATGGTAAGTAATGCGCTTGATCACAACAACGTGGCGCTATTTAGGGTCACATTCACAGCACCGCATTGAGCTCGTTTTCTGAAACGTAACTATCTATAGCGCCCTTCAAACCAGAACATTATAATATTATCAGCACTCTGTACTTACCTAGATGGTCTCCTACAACAGACTTACTACCAGTAAATGCCACTATGTTTATTACTGCTAAGACTTTATTTAAGTTATTTTTTATATATATCTTAAGTAATGACTTAAGTTTGTTTTGTCATTTACGATGTGGTACTACTAGTACTGCTCCTCTGCTGCAGTGACCCAGAGTGAATCTTGGACTCTGACAGAAGAGAGCGCCAGCGTCGTCTGACTCGCACTGCCTCTAGCCAGTCCACTGCTTGGAGCTCGCGGAAGTCGTGCTCTACGGCATCCTTCCAACAATATCTGGGCGGCGGCCAATTGGGGTTCCGTGGAACGCTTTATTGACACTACGGTCGTCTCCCATATTTAGCAAGTGACCCATCCAGCGAAGCCTGTGGGTTTTGGCATCTCGCATGATGGTGGTCAGTTCGCCAATCAGCCACTCGATTTCAATATTGCGTCAGGCTCGCCACCTACCATCCTCTCACTGGATCGGACTCCAGTTCCCAACCCTTAACTACATAACAGTAATATAGAACTTATTATTCTCTGTTCAGGACTTTAGGTAGCTTTTGCTTGATCATCCACGTTGGTGTACAGAGAAAGGCATACAGCCAGTTCATGATGTAGAGGGATCGGTGGGGTAGTAGGGTGTAGAACAGCATGAATAGCTTGTTGTTTTAATTTACACGACCCCTGGATGTTGGAATCGAGGAAGATCCGTTCTCTAGGTAAAGATGAGACGTTCGTGATTAAGATGTGTCTCTATTTAAATGTCATGGGCGTTTCAGTCGGAGTCGAACTGGGGACCTTCGTTTGTATCAGGAGCTGACGGCAGCTGCGCCACGGTGACACTATTTCCCAATATATCCGTTTGCCATTTTATATCAAAAACAATATTTACTCACTGGTCCATTTCAACCGCGCGAAATTTCATCTCACGGAACCCGTATTTTCTTTTTTTTTTTATTAATTTCGTTTCAGAAATAGGTTCCGTATATAACAAATCTGTAGGGGAAACCGTTTCAGCTTTACAATGAAACCGGTCGCAGGGTACACTGTAACTGATGATGTAGCCAACCGCAGCCAATCACTTCGGTTCAACCGACGGCCATTTCTAATATTAATATAAGAATAATGATATACATATATATACATATATGTATATCATTATTCTTTATAATGATATACACACATATATATATATATATATATATATGTGTGTGTGTATATATATACGTTTAAAGCGGCGTGGTTTTTACTTTTGTAAAAATGTTTATGTGATATGAAAGCATAACAAAAGCAACAACAACATCAGCCAATGCACGTTACTGGACATAGGCTTCCCCCAAAGATCCCCTATCGTTCGCCCTGCGCTGCCTTCATCGCCGAGCACCAGAAGCCGTCGTTTCTAGAGGTTCATATTGGGGAATTTGAGCCACTTTCCACCAAGCTGGCTCTAATGCAGGTTGTTAAGAGCCAGAGCCTCGTTTGTTTGATTAGCAGGGTGCACCACGAGCAGGTGAGGTTGGCTTAGGGTCTCTTGAGTTTTTATGCGGGACCCTTTACACCCCTCTTATGAAAGCATGTTATGGAGGAAATGTCAAGTTAAATGTTTAGTTACTTTCTTAAAGCCTTTACTGTGTAATTTTATATCGTGCGTTATAAATTAGATTGATAAATATATAAAAATGTAATGTATATGAGAAATGGTACTTAATATGTGTATTAAAGCATTAAGCACCAAGTATCGTCAGGAGTTATCGCTTCCGGTGGAATGTCTAATCGCACCAGTCCTCGCCTCGATACAAATTAACAAAGACGTGTTTATTACGAAATCTTTATATTCCTATTAATATCTATGTAATCTACTTTATAAGGTTTAGGGTACCAGGTCACGAGGAAGAACGCCTGTGAGATGGACTCACCAGATAAAGGCAGCAGTAACTGGCTCATCATCGGTACCGCCACATGTATGCACTAGGAAGGCGGCCACGAGAGAGGAATGGCGACGGGTTGTTAAGCTTGCGACCAACACCTGAAGTAACGACCACGCCCACTCTGTTAAGAGTGATACCGTCGAAGAGGAAGAATAATCTACTTTACACTAATTCGGAAGAAGGTTAAATCTGGAGCAGCATTTTTACTTGGTGTGACATGAAAAGCGAGAATGGAGAAAATGGTGCGACATCCATCCCTGTGAACGTTACTAGCATAGCCAGCCAGTGCTTCCAGTACAGCAAGCTCCTCTTAGACGACGTCTTTGTTCAGCACTAAACATGAGCTGAATGAAATTATGAGCATGATACTGTCTACCGCATGTTCGGCCAACGTTGGTATATCATCAGTCACCAAAGAAGCAGAGGATAGCTAGCACAGATGAAAAAAGAAAGACAATTCGATGTTTGATATATATTCACAAGCGGTTCATTAAAAGCTTTGGTTTTCCGACCTGGTAGACAATTAGGGCGACCATCGAAATTAATCAACGTGCAGATAATCAGACGGGAAGGTTCCTCTTGTGAATATGGAAGTGGGGTACGGGAACTCAACTTGCAAATTACCCGTGGGTTCCGCGGATTGAGCGGTGAAACGTTAACTATTCATAAACAAACCGAAACTTTGAGTAGAGGCTTTATGTGAGAGATAACAGTGATTTCTTGATACCGTAACTTACGCCGCGGCGGAGTTAACTAGAGAAACGGGAAGATGAGCTTACTGGTGGTAATGAACAAACCTTGAAGTAGTTGAAGTAGTCCATTTATTCTGTTTAAATAGTTTTAAACTTTGACCGTCCATTGTAGAAATGCGGTCACTATGATGGGAGCGTAATCGTGAAGGGTCATCTACGACCGTTGCGCGAGCATTAGATTAATAGATCTCGGGCCCCTCCTAACATACTGACTGCGGCCACTGACGAAGTATATTATATAAAAAAATAACCATGTTCTTTGCTTCTGAAGGAATTTTTCATAGATCCTTTACAAAACCAAAAAAATTGCTAGTATAATTATTGCAGCAACAGATTGAACTTCTTATGTCTCAGATGAGCGCAATGTGGTGCAGTGTATAACATGCTAAGTAGCGCTACGTTCTTACGGCTTCGCGTATTACTTAGCATCATGTGGACGTCTCGCTTATCTCTTCGATTCTTAGAAAAAAAAAACAGAAAATATTTTGTAACAAACAATCGACATATTTTTGATATTATCCGTGGTATCCTCGCGACTGTCCCAGTTAGTCGTCTGTTACGAAATCAGTAAAAAATTATACATAGAATCTATTCGTTATAATAGTGGGGGGGTATGGGGGAGGTGATTTGCATCCAATAAAAGGAAATAGCAGGCCGCAATAGCCTGTAGCGTCATTATATGTGTAGCGATAAAAGTGCTATTCGTATTCGCCTCTGAATGAACAATCAATACGCGGCATCCGATTGTTACAAACGCTCTACTTTATTAAAAACGTTTAAAAGGAACGAATGTTCTAGAAAATTGTTACAAATTCAACTGCTAAATTATAGTATAGTACATACGCTAGTTGTATATAAAAATATAATAATTAAAAACTTGACAACAATCGTATAATCATCAATCAAATTAAACCCAGTACGTAAAGCATTCGGAAGCATCTAAGAAGGTTTACGTTTAAATTTGCGATATTATTCAGTGTATTAAATCGGATCATTAGAAATGTGTCCACTGCTGGGCAAAGCGTCCCAGAATGGATTTCCACGATGACCGGTATGATGACTCCATCTTCTTAAGATCGTCGGAGTAGATAGGGTAATGAAACATTAAATCACAATAAGTGTTTGCTCAGAATACTCTCTTTTGTTGGTAGTCGAAACATTGTGACGTTGTTATATAGTTGTTATATATACTTTGACCCTGGAATCGAAGTGACCTTCACGTTCAGGGCCTCGTCTCACTGCTGATGTTTAACGAATAATTATGAATGAATGAAGAATATGTAGCTACGACAGTTTTTTTTTATACAATTAAGCGACGAGACGAGCGGGACGTTGAGCTGACGGTAAGTGATACGCCTGCTCATTAAAACGTGGCGTTAGGATGTTTCATTCATCAAATTGCGCTCATCGCCTGATACATAAAATTTTAGGTCTCGTTACTCTAGTAATTATACTAGCTACAACACCCTACAAACCGGAATAGGGTAATGTTTGGACAGTAACTTTTGTCGGCTACTAATAGGCGTTTCAGTGGTACCAAGCTAGACGATCTCCGGCAATAGAGATCTACCACCAGTTCTAGCCGGACTGTGAGCTTACTCGTTTTGCGATCAGAAATCTTGTCGAGCGGGTGGTCACTCGCACCACTCGCTGGAAGCAGCCGACATGATTAAGTGCCGCCTGATAGACCACTTGCTCCATAAGGTGGGCTATTCTCTCGACGAGCTAGCCATCTTGATCGATGAGCTAGCTTACTCGCCCGACAAGCTAGTCTACTCATACGATGAGTTAGTCTACTCGCACGATGAGCTAGCCTACTCGCTCGACCAGCTAGTCTACTCGCACGACGAGTTAGTCTACTCGCACGATGAGCTAGCCTACTCGCTCGACCAGCTAGTCTACTCGCACGACGAGTTAGTCTACTCGCACGATGAGCTAGCCTACTCACTCGACGAGCTAGTCTACTAGCACGATGAGCTAGTCTACTTGCTCGACGAGCTAGCCTACTCGCACGACGAGTTTTCTGATCGCAAATCGTATATCGCTTAGGTATTATTACCTTTGATAGCTCTCGTCGTTGCAACAGGACGAGTAGAAAAAAAAAATGTTGGTAGTGTAAACGGATATCTTTCAACTATTCATATATATATTATCATCATCATTATCAGCCAATAGACGTCCACTGCTGGACATGGCCCTCGATCCCCAGAGATCCGGCCCCAAAGATCTCATCAATCGATCCCGCATTGCTCGCATCCAGTGGGTTCTCGCGATTCTCACCAGATCGTCGGTCCACCTTATTTATAATTATATGTTACCGGAGACTGTTAAGGCGTACTTCCGCCGCGAAACAGTAGTGTGGAAACGTAACTATGTTCCGGTTTGAAGGAGGCTGTAGCCAGTGTAATTACTGAGGTAGCGCGATTTAACATTCTATCTCTCAAGGCGACGAGGACAATTTGGTGCTGCGTAATATCTTGACCAGCGCCACATTGTTATGTGTGGACATGTCACTTACTGTCAGGTGAACGTCCCGTTTGTCTCGTCGGGTAGTTGAATAAAAAAAAAAATTTGTTCGTTGCTTTCCTGCCTGCGGTGGTACAAATGCCTGGAGTTAGCTTATATCTTTACTACTATATATTGTAATGTAAGCATCAGCATCACCGTCAGCATCACCGTCAGCATCACCATCAGCTGTTAGACGTCCACTGCTGGACAACACCCTCTCCCAAAGATGCCCACATCGAACCATCTTACGCTGCCCACATCCAGCGGCCGTCTGCGACCTTCAGCCGTTTGTTCATATTTGGGAATTTGGGCCATTTTCCACCCCGCTCGATCAATGCGGGTTGGCAGAAGCCAGAGCCTCATTCGTTGAGTATCAGGGTGCTCCAGGATCAGGTGAGGTTGGCTTCGCTCCCGTGAGTCGTTGTGCGGAACCCCTTTCACCCCAAACGTTCACAAAGTTAACTCGATTAAATAATTCATGAGAGTGAGAAAGAGATAAAAAATGGTACAGGTCCACGAGTGGAAAAATACTGATTTATTAGGGAATACTTTATATAGCAATAAGTTTATTTGCCGGGGGATGTTTACCCTGTTAAGTATGATATATCACCGGGTCCGGACTGCCGCGATAATAATTCGTACGCACTGTGCGCACTTATATATCAACGCGGCGAAATAATACGCGAACTCATTATATTACAATTTATGTAATTTGTTATTATTAGATTAAGGAGGGCGAAAAAAAAACCGAATTTAATGTAATAAATTTCTTTCTGCTCTACCTCCGCTTCCGGATTGCATGAGTATTACAGCAACCCCTATCTCCACCGCCCAACAGTAATATTCCAAATGCTCGTAAAATAAATATATTTATATGATGTACATTTACACCAGCGCAGCACACCACACAACGCCAAGTTCCATCCTCAACATCTGCATGACTGGCGACCCACCACCGTCCGGTCCAAGCGAAACTTTTCACCCCGCACTACCCCTTTGTGGAATCAGTTGTCGCCAGCACTATTTCCTAATCGGTATTGAGAACAGACATCTATCAACTATTCATATACCTGTTGGTGAAGGTCGTCTAGGTTACCACAGCAGCGGTTATCCTTACTGTCCAACAACTAGTGTTTTCCGGTTTGAAGGAGGCTGTAGCTAGTGTAATTGCAGAGGTAACGCGACCTAACATTATATCTCTTCTATCTCCAATGTGGTATAAGCCATAGGGGCCTTCAAGATCGTATCGTTCTCTTAAAGATTGGCAAGCCGTGACCCCTCTGGTATTGCAACTATCCATGATCAGTGATCACTTTCCACCATGTGAACTGTTAGTTCATTTGGCCACGCTTCCTATAAAAAAAAAATATTTATGACGTCACAGTTTATATAGAAATATTTCCAAAGAAAACTTTCCGTTTGTTTAAAGAAAAACTTAAGGAAAACATTTTCGAAACGTATTTATATAAGATGAAACAGCCAGAAAATTTGATTTATACATAAAGACCGTTTCACACGTGTTTTATTTAATTTACAGATCACTGAAATTTCAGTAACGGTCGCTGATGTATTAAAAAATAAATCTAATACGGTGTTACGTATTAACAATGAAGGGCTAGTGCAAATGTTTCTTTAGCTGCATCCTTCGAGCTGGACAAACGTATTTCTTGCATGTTGCGATGAAAAGGATGACACTTGATAGTAAGTGATACGCTTGTTTATAACAATGTGGTGATAGTTTAGATGATAAACACTGCACCACATTATCTTCATGGATTTGAGCGGATAAATATTGTTTCCATAGTCCGTTTGTTTCATCACCAATCCGTATTGGGGCCGTGCGGCGACTATGGCTCATCGCCCTCATACTGGGGGTAGGCCTGTCTCAACAGTGGGGACATAAATTGACCGTTGAAAAAAAAAAATAACACCGTCCTTCAATCCGGAACAGAGTAATGTTTGCACAGTACTCTTTGTCGGCTGCAATTGGAGCTGCGGTGATACCTAGACGGTCTCCCGCAGAGACCTACCAGCAATGATGTTTCCGTTGCAGCACAACCTATGGTTTCTACTACTGAAAGTATGAAGGATTTTATCTGTTGAAGAATAGCGCGAAATAGCGGTTAAAGCGGAAGTAAAGGCGCGTTATGTGTTACTTACAATCCAACGAACCGTTCGTAAGTACGGCTCCGATAGTAAATCGTGCGTGAACACGTGGTGTGAAAACACCCTAAACAATATTGCTTCGTATTACTACAACCCCACTGGCTTTCGGCACTGTGTACAAACCAAGAATGTTATTGAGAGGCTGTTCCGGAGGAAATATGGTTAAATTCCTTTTCTACTACTTCCGGTCGCGTGTTCAGCGAATGGCGGCCGTAACGCTGAGAACTAGAGCCGGAAGTCGCGAACGGCGCGGATAGGAATGTATTACATTGGCTGCGTCACTATCGGCGAAAGTTGATTGATCGCGTATTGAAAGAAACTGGCAACGCATGGATATGGTTCGAGGATCCCCCGCCAAATATACGAGGCTGATGCTTTTCATCTGTAAAATTCGTTATCTGGGATAATAATATTGTTCATACCTTATAGTTTCCTTTGGTATTCGGCGAGGGGAATAGATAAAAGGATGACATGCCTCATGTACTCTTATTATTATGCTTATCATCGTTATCAGCCAGTTGACGTCCACTACTGGACATAGGCCTCCTCCAAAGATATCCACTTTTGTAGAGGTTCATATGGAGGGATTTGGGCCATTTCCCACCACCCTAGCTCAATGCGGGTTGGTGGGAGCCAGAGCCTCGTTTGTTGATCAGCAGGCTGCACCACGAGCAGGTGAGGTTGGCTCGGGTCTCGTGAGTTGTTGCGCGGGAACCCTGACACCCCTATTACTTTTTTAAATACCAAATAGTACGTTAACTTCTTTACTATATTAACATACCCTTTAAATATATAACAATATTTTTAATAACTTATTATATAAACTCACCCTTGTAATATTAAAGAAAAATTTTTGGGATTTAATTGGCGTACTGAATACTAGATAGTATTACAATGAATAAACAGCCCACTAATTTTTTTTTTCAATTGTTCCCCTGCGTGTCCCACTAAATATTACCACAGCTGGGTATGAGAGCCGTCTCTAATATAGCGGGGTTGGATTAAATGATTTCCTCGCGATGTTTCCTTTCGCTAGATAGTCAGACTACAGCCCCATACTCTCGGGCTAGTAAGAATAGGTCTAAGGTAAGCCCTGCCTGTCGTACGAGACGACTTAAAGGGTTTAGACCTCCTCAGAGACATGTAACACAAAGCGTAGAGGGGCACTGGTGCGTTCTATTAGAGAACGCCGGAGCCTCTTTGAATGCACTGATGCAGACCACCGAGGGGGTTTAAGTGAGTAAGAATCTCACATTCTGACTTCCCCCCAGAAGCAGGGTATTTTTCGAACATTTCCCTCCCGAAAAATGATCAGACCTAGCAGGATTCGAACCGACGCCTCTACCGCGATCACAAACCGTCATCTCCGCGCAGTGATAGATTACATAACATTAAACTACATACATTCCACGTAAGAAAAGGAGGAAAACTAAGTTTCCACACTCAAGTTATTTGCTTTACTTAAATGTGAGGAGCAAAGTTTCACCTCGCTGCGAGCTGCTAATCAGTTCTTATTAGTTGAGAGATATTAATGAATTTACTTCGCTAACTTCACGTATTCTCTTCCTCACGACATTCACCATGTCATTTCTGTCTAATCCTGTTCATTCTTTCATAAAAATACTTACCAGGTTATTCTGAAAGAATGACTCCACTTTAAAGTCTTACTAAAGTTAATGTTTAAGTGAAACTTCTTTTGGAACGGTGTACGTTATATTTGATGAAACGAAAAAGTGTAACGATAATCAGACAACTATGAATTATTAGTAGGCTGATGATCACCGTCATACGAAGGTGCATTTCTCGAACACCTTCAAAGAGGATTATTAGATGTCATCTTCAAACTGAAGTTTGATGAGGGATGGTATGTATTTATAGGATTTAAGTTAGGTTAGATTAAGTTATATTAGCTTCGTCTTCTCTGTGCTATGATCCACAACTCTAACGGATACTGTATATCACGGAGACTGGTCTCCATGCTGTACACTGCACACTGAATACACTAACATATATGAGCCATTTATTTTGAAAGTGGCCTAACTCAATTTGTCAATTTTTCCAGTTGCCATGGTAACTTCATGTTATTTGTCTGTTAAGCATTTACTTGCAGAGATCTATAGTACACAGTTTTGCTTTTATCTCCCTCATTCATTCCTACTTTAATCATTAAAAATATGTCTACCAATCGATTTCCTTCGTTCACCACCATCACAGTGTATTCATCTTATTCTTACAAATTAATCAGAATACAGTTTCACTTGTACTGTCTGGTCTAAGGCTAGGCTAGGAGCAGCCCTGTAGTCTCCGGCTGGTAAGAATAGGAGTAAGGTAAGCCCTGCCTGTCGTAGAAGGCGACTGAAAGGGTTTCGATGTTACGCGGACCTTGAGGGTGGGGACCCTTATCGCTCAACAAGCGAACCTGTATGGGACACCGTATGGGTCAAGCGAGGAGCGCGATGTGGTGCACTATGTATACTTCTTACTAGCGCCACGTTATTATGGGCTGGGCTGGCTCGTCTCGTAGCTTGATTGGATATAAAAATAACAGTTTTAACACCAGTAAAACAGTTCCAAGAATTTTTTATATAACAATGTAAATGTTAATAAAACGCTCCACTAAGTAACATCTTACTGTAAATAAATTAACTTTAATAACGACCAGTCGTACCTTCATAGGAGTTTTTCTGGAAGAGAACTTCAAGTGATAAAGTGAAAGTTTACTGTTGTCTCACTCGACTTTAATTAAAAAGGTGTGACAAACGGCTCACATTAAGTCGGGAGGAAGTTTGGACGAGCCCAGGCGAGGGGTCGACTCACGGTTTAACTTAAACCCTGCAAAAAGTTGGAGATGAGAGGAAGAAAGATGTCTCATGGTGTGATTGCAATGGATTTAATTAAATTTTGAATTTACATATCGTCATCATCGTCGGGGTGAAAGGGTTCCCGCATAACAACTCACGAGACTTAAGCCAACCTCACCTGCTCGTGGTGCACCTTGCTGATCAAACAAACGGGGTTCTGGCTCCCGGCAAACCGCGTTAGGCTAGCGTGGTGGGAAATGTTCCAAATACCCTCATATGAACCCCTACATACGACAGCCCCTAGCGTCCAGCGATACCGGAGGCCATGCTGATTGTATGTGGAGATCTTTGTGGGGGTGGAGGGTTTTGCCCCAAAAATCTCCACATCGATTGGTCCCAAGCTTCAGTCAACATAGCTTCAGGCACCATCGGGCAGTAAGAACCGTCATTTGCAAGGGTTCATATGGCCAGATTTGGGGCATTTCGCATCACGCTGGCCTAATACGGTTTGCTGGAAGTCAGAGCCTCGTTTATTGATCAGCAGGGTGCACCACGAGCAGGTGAGGTTGGCTTAAGTTCTGTGAGTTGTTGTACGGAAACCTTACACTCCATGATAAGTGATATGCCTTGTCTATAACTGATGCTAGTTAGGATGACGTACACTGTGTCACATTGTGCTCATCGCCTTCAGACATGACACTGATCGTAGGGTAAAAAGGTAATTCAACCCTGTATTTCGTATAAGTAAAAATAATTCATTCCACCCTTTCGATAACGTTTGATTTTTTTTTTAATAAATTAAATTCCCGCTACGGTTCGCGTTCGTATGGCAAATGAATTTTATATCGGAAATAAAATTTTGTAAAGCAAATGAATGTATTTCCTCCCTCAAGTGTTTTTTTTTTATTTACTACAAACTAGTAAACAGTTGTAATAAAACATAACTATAACTAAGAGATTTATTTATTAATTATGCTAATTGCACTTCATTAAAGGTTATGTGATGAACGTTTTTGTATGCGGTCTATAATCAAACCAGGGATCTATGTATTGAGATCTCGGTTGCCGGAGGCTGTACACATAGAATAAAAAAAATTATGAGATCTAAAATTAGTCATTGTTGAGAGAGAAAGATTCTATTGTTTCGGACCTTCAAAGAGGATCTCTTTAAGAGTTTTCAAGGATGATCTTGGAAGGAAATATTCCAGGATAATGCGCACATGGTAGACAGCGGAAGAAATTATTTAAAAAGACTAGCTGAGGATCAGATTAGTTTGATCAGTCTGATCGTCAAGCTTCAGTTTGATGGTGAGACGTTATAAGTCTAAAAAGGCATGGCAAACACCCTGGGGGTAACAGCTTTTGTGGATGTATAACATCCATAACGTGGTGGGGTTAACTCCTCGTTATAGACATTATACGTAAGGGAGTAATTATATAACTTCTAATAGAAACATAATGAGAAAACGTCAATTAAAGTAATGATTAATGATACTTGTTCAGTAATAAAGTTTATTATGATTTCCACGAAGTTTGCCTCATAGTCGCCAGCAGGGTTCAGCAGACACCGCCGCAAATATATAACCGGACCCCTTTCGCCGATGTAACTTTCTCACATCCCTAAGTGCCCGGGGACATTTCATGAGTTCCGACAGTTCCCCAACGCTCCGGGACAAATCATAGCGAAGCGGAGCCCGAGATATTTCTATCGAGCCTCATGAACTGCTCCTCGGAGGGAATGGAACGGGCTGAACGATATTTTACTTATAAAATTTCGCTCGGAAAAATACTATGTTAAGAGTAGACCTAAATGTTATCTGGATTTGGAGCGGAGTACAAAAAGCTTTCAGACGGTAAAAGCTATTTAACGGCTGAACCGATTTCTATATTGTTTCAAACTTAATATTAACTATAGCTCGAACAAATCTACTATCGACTTGTTTAAGTTATGTGTGTGGTTAATGATGACGTACTTAACAAAGATGTTAATCTCATAGGAGCCTGGAAGACGACAATAGGCTGGACCCATTAGTAGAAGAGCAGACGGCTATTGCAGCAGTGGAGTTATATATTAAGGTACCTAAAAAGAATCTTTATAATATATTGGTGAGGAGATGAGAAGCTGTTGGATAGAGCAGCGCCAGAGACTATACTTTCTTGAGAGAAGTCTTTGTATCCATCCGTCAGCTGATAAAGATAACGATGATTATAGTAATTAACGTAGACACTTGTAATTAGTAAAGTACAAAATGTATAAGCAATTGGCACTTAAGTATAACTAAGCAGCATCAACGACAAAGTTAACTAGTGTAATAACTATAATGTTGCTGGTATCGAATTCTCTTACTATAAAAGTTTACTATAGTTTACTGAGCAATTGTGATCATATGTTAGCAGTCAGCAGTCATGTTCACCATAAACCCATTTAAACTAAACAAAGAGTCCACTAATAGTTCCCACTGCTGGGAGTGCTATTTCACAAAAGAGTCAAGAGCATTACATACTGCGTGTGATTCGTAAACTTTTCCACTCTTCTCTTTGTGATGAACTTAAGTTATGATAAGTAAATGCATTACCCACTAACCTGCATTGGGCCAGCTTAGTGGTACATGGCCCAAATCCCCCACATGGACCCTTAAAAACGACTGCCTTTGGTTCCCGGCGATGCGGGCAGTGGAGAGACTGATCGATGTGAGAATCTTTGCTAGAGGCCTATGTTCAGCAATGGGCGACTCTCGGCTGATGATGATGATGAAGGAAATATGTTAGTCATCATTTTTTCAGATTGATGTGCACTGTTGAATAAAGTACTTCCCTAAAATATGTAGTTGTAGTGTTAACAGTCCGGGGGTGCTGCTGATTATTCGCCACGCCGGTTGTAGAGTAGTGGTGGTAATATTCTAACTCTTCACCGCAGATAGTAAGACGTATTACATCATAGATTTTGTTACGAGAATAAGATTGGACGTAAAAAATTCACTTCCGCCCGTATCGATCAATTCTTCAGCATTTACCGGATGTCACCGCTCATAAAGGAACATTTTTACAGGCGGCCTTTATTTTACGTCGTATTTATTTTCCTAGGCTTCAATATATGTCCGGTTACATATATCTTTAATATATCATTATAAATATTATTGATGGCAGGTATCTGATGCTGAAGACCGTCTACGTACTACTGGCAGTGCCTATTGCTGTCGACGAACAGTAGCGTGCAGTCATTACTGGGTTCCGGTTTGATGAGTCTATACCATAGGAGGGGAACTTAACATCTTGTCTCCAGGTTATATGACGAGTGCAGTGTATACCATCATAACTAGCGTCACGTTATTATGGGCTGGCTTATCCTTTATCAGTAGATGAACCTCTCACTCGTTTCATCGCGTCGTTGTATTGGAAAAATGTACATTTCTTGTCGAGAAGATGCAGCAGTGTGCATATTCTGTGTTAGTTTGTCTGCAGTTATAGAATATTAAGGACACCTAGAGGTCTTTACACTACATATATATTGTGAAGTTATATATTTAAATACGTAGTAAGTAGATAAGTGAAAGTTTAAAGCCCACGTGTTGATTTATTGCGATACTTCCGAACAAGAAGTGAAAAGGCCGCTCCGAGCATTTGGTGAGCGGAAAACTTTCCTAAAGTACGCGGAGGTCATCTGGGCGGTCCCGTGAATCCGCTCCGTCCACTCCTCGGGCCACGACCAGCGCCGTCCTATCTATTGTTGCCGAACTTCTCCAAACGCAAAACTTTCGCCGTCCTTTATCATTGCGGATATTTTTCGAGACGTTTGCCAGTTTTTCTATATTAGTCTCCTATGACAAGTGTTTGCGTTCGATTGCGGGACCCTCATATATTTTAAGAGCATACGGCCATTAAATATTTGAAGAATATAGTTTTTATAGATGTAAGATATTTATCTTTTTCATGGGCTAAAATAAAAATAAGACATTATTTGTATTGTTTAAACTACTGTTAGAAAACTTTATCTTTTCACTGTACATTAAAAGATAACCTCAAAATTGAAAACATGCTCATCTATAGCTTATATTGTTTTAAGTAAAGTTATTAATAAAATTCAGATATTTATTTCTATAGGCTGATAATTATGTGATTATCTATTGAAGTTACTTATGAATTGATACTATATTAAAAAAATTATTGTATATGTACTTATAATTCAAATATATGCAAACGGGCGTCACTATTTATTTCCTCTCAAATACTTTTAACGTTTGGCGAAATTCCAAAAGCAAATAATTTACTATACAAATTATAGAGACCGCAACGAAATTGTACAATTTACGAATTCCGTTAAAAAAATCGCGATTCGAACAGCATTTTATGATTCTTGCGGCAAGTAGAAAAAAAAATGATTCTGTCCGTGCAAAACTCAATTTTGATACTTTAAATTATTTTCCCGCGTGTCTACCTTCGTTCGTGCAAATATTAAATTTCGGGAAAGACATTTTCCATATTAAATGTATTAACGAGCGCTCTTAATTAACTTAAAGATATACTTGCCCATATTAACAAACGAATTTAATTCAGTTAAATGAATACTTGTCTAATTTTAATTATGCAATCTCTAACCAATTGAACGCCGCCATTTCCGCCCGCGCTACCGCCGTACGCGCAACTCAAAATGGCCGCTTACAAGTCCCGCCAATCAATTCATCAACTATACTCATATATCGATTATTACAAAATAATATTGATAATTCAATTAACAATTTAGAATAATAAATATTATTTGTAAATTTATCAATAATATAAATTTAAATATAATATAGATACATATATTTTATAATAGAAATTTAAATAGAAGATTGCTAATACATATTCATTGTATCGATTTTAATCAAAGAAGCGATGAGACGAGCGAGACTCACCTGATGGTAAGTGATGCGCATGCCTATAACGACGTGGCGATAGATAGGATGGTATACACTGCATCACAATCTGCTCTTTGTGTTGAGATGTAAAATGACACTAGCTACAGCGCCTATCAAACCGGAACACAGAATAGGTACCTACATAGACGGTCTCCAGATGAAATTAATTAATTACCAGCAAAAGCGATAATAGTCTAATGCTTTAGTCTAAGTAGCGTTTGGTCCATAGCTTCGAAACTGCTGAAGATAATAATAATGAAGACAAGCATTGCTATAATCCTTTCATAGTAAATGATCAAATTTAAAACACGCCTGTCACTGATATGATATGATGAGGTGTAAGGGTTCTCGCACATCAACTCACGGCACCCAAGCCAACTTTACCTGCTCGTGGTGCACCCTGATAATCAACAAGCGAGCGTATGGCTCCCAACAACCTGATTGTCCCAGCGTGTTGAGAAATAGCCCAAAGCTGCTTATAGTGTTTCACTACAAACGTGTAGATGTTTGGGAAGGTCGATGTCCAGCAGTGGACGTCTATCCGCTGATGATGTGATGTATGTGTCAACGATGAATTCTATTACACTACTACAAAATTAGACAAGTACTGCAAGTAATAAAGGATACAGGAGGGGATTTGATGAGAGCGAAAGTCCAGTCCCATCCGTACAAACCGGAAGTGGCGATAGCTGCCATTCGCGAAGCAACTTCTTTGAATTGCTCCCATATCCGTGGTCCAGATGTAGTCACCAGCGACTTATCTTTTATATATTTTTTCCTCAGCTCAAAGAACACCAGAGAAAAATTTAAGGATGATGGCGAGGTGAGAGTCGCTGTTGAGGCCTTTGGGAGTCTCAAGACTAAGATTCTTTTTCAAAAGGTAATTTAGGTTTAGAAAAGAGATGGACTAAGTGTATCGACTTTGGAGACTATGTCGAAAAATAAATTATATTCTTCAACTTAACTTTCAAGTAACCGGATCATTATAATTACTTTTTGATTATCATCATCAGCCGATAGACGTCCACTGCTGGACATAGGCCTCCACCAATGATCTTCACATCCGGTGGGTACCCTTAATTCTCACCAGATCGTCAGTCCACGTTGTGGGAGGTAGTCCCACGCTACGTCTTTTACTTTTTGATTACATCATATATAATAATACAGTTATTTAACAGTCAACCCTTAATATAGTATAAAGAAAATATTTTATTTTCTATCCCTATTTATGACAAATAAGCAAAAGAATAATGACGCTTAAGTTATTATGAACCATTTACTTAAAGTTATTCATTCTGGATGATGTATGAAGCCATATAGAACTTGAATTATAAATACAAGGCAAACCAATTAGATTTTTTTAACTTACATGGGTGTAAGGGGTTCCGTCCAACATTTTACGGAGCTCAAGTCCACCTCACCTGCACGCGGTACACCCTGTTAATAAACAGACTAGGCTTTGACAACCCACCAATCAGGACTGGGCCAGTGTGGTGGGGTTAGCCCAATTCCAATTCCCTTTCAATGACGATCTCAGAGGCAGGCCTATGCTTATCAGTGGCTGATGAGAAGAAGTATAACTTACTAATATACTCTCAAAGAGTCATACAGAAAAATTTATAAAATAGTTCAAACAAATCTATACGACAATCCGTGTTAAACTTATTCACTCCATTTCGTGTAAGGGTGGTTAAAACATCATTGGTAGAATAGATCACAGCAATACATGAAGTATTTTACCTACATTACATGTTTTCACTGAAGTTTTGATCTCAGAAATGTTCAGTTTAGTTTCAGTTCAGCATTTATCAGTTGGAATTTCATTTCCTGCTCAGTTTCCGAACAAATATGAAACATTTTGAATATTTCTGTCGATTTTTCAATTAATAAAATGCTGAAATATCTTTCAGAAACAATAATATTTGTATTGTAGTTTCGTCACTCGTACGCGATGAGCACCGTTGGTTTAACTAACACTTGGTATTCAATTTTTGGACCTCGAACTGGTCTTTATTAGCGCTGAAGTACCGAGGAATTAAATGATATTGTACACCGGAAGTTTAACATTAACTTATACATATCGCAACTGGCGGCTGATGAGGTAATAACATAATAAAAAGGGAGCCGCTTACTGGAAGACGTAGTGATGGAATACCTCGTCGGATGCAAGCAGTGCTAAGCCCATTGGAGTCAGCCGTGTAGTCTCGAGCTAGTGGGTATAAGACTAAGGCGAGCCCTGCTTGTCGGAGAAGGCGACTTAAAGGGTCTAGGAATTACGCAGACCTTGAGGGCCCCTCTTTTCGCTTAACAAGTGAACCTATGTGTGACAGCGTATTGCTCAACGATGGTGTTTAGGAGGATTAGACTCCTCCTCATACACGTGTTCGCACAAATTGTAGAGGGCATCGGTGTGTCCCATAAGAGATCCCGGGGCGTCTTCGAATGCATTGATGCAGAGCACCGAAGGGGTTTTAGTGAGTAAAATCTCAAATAATTCCCCACCAGAAGCAGGGTATACCTTTCAAAGATTTCCCCCCGAAATTAAAAAAAAAAGGCCGATTGGAGCTGACATCTATGGCGAAAGCATATACCCAACAGTGGGCATTGATGATAATATAAAGTAAATTTATTTATATATATAAATTTCTTGGGTAAAAGAAACAAAATTGTCATCACATAGAGTATAAAAACTTTTTGTTTGGCGGTTGAAGTAGATTCGGCCCTTATTAAAACGGGTCTTTGGTAACAAATTCCTGTTACCAGTAACGGTAATCAACGTAGCTTATCATAGAAATATTATTTGGAGAAAATTCTTGATCAACCCATAGACGTCCACTGTTGGACATAGGCCTTCCCCAATTCTCTACACACGGCATTGTCTCCGGTACCGCTGGGAACGAAGGGCCTAAATTTGTAGGAATTCATGTCGAGGGGTTTGGGTCATTTCACACCGTACTGGCTCAATGCACCGGGAGCAGGAAAGGTTGGCTTGGGTCCTGTGAGTTATTGTGCGAGACGCCTTACACCCCTTGGAAAAATTATTTCATGATAAAATATTGTATGTACATAGGTTTAAATTTACTGTACATCGGATGTAATAAGTGATCTCTTGTAACCTAAACTTATATGTTGCTTATTACTGTGAACGTTAGTACATAAGTAATATAAGTTACTTTTTTTAGCATAATTACAAAGACCACCTGAAACTTGAAGAAATTAAGGGCAAGCTTACTTTGAAGTGATCTGTGTTTGATATTTTGTTGAGGTCCTTGCTGATGCATTTCAGAATACTAAAAAGGATCGTGCTCAGAATTTTAATAGGTAGTTAATTGGACCCTTCTAAAGAATTCGCTGGTTTAAAGTTTTTAATCTAAAATAATTTACTAAGTGAATGAAAAGTACAGTTTAATAGTTTTCGTTTGTAAACATTAAGTAAGCTAATGATATAACTTTAACCGATGTCCTAGCGTGACGCTTTAATGTCATCTACATAGGATGAACTTATCACCACACTGCTTTCACTGATGATGATATCACAATGATAACTGTCGTTACAGTGGAGAACGAAAGGTGGGGCGAAGGAAGAAGTTATGGTTGAGGAATATCAGGGAATGGATTGGCATATCTGAGGCGTTCGAGTTGTTCCGCCGGATCAGAGACAGAGGCATTTTAAGAAGAAGGAGATAGTAATATTACCGCTGTAATTAAATGGTTTAATGCTCTATTCAAATCGTAAGTAAGCATTGCTTACACAGTGCTGCTTGTCATCAATAATAGGCACCGTGAATGTAGACAAGAGAACCACCACTGCAACATATAACCTGATCCTATGTTCCTTGAACTGATTCACGTCATTGCCAGGAATCTGTGGCTGTTTTCTCTTTAGCATATAATTCACAATTGATAACACTTCAAACCAGACCAGGCTCAGAGCTTGGATTTATGTTCGATATTGTTTAAAGCTAATGATCTTAGAACACATAGCTTTTACTATTCTCAGAAGCTGTCCGTGTGCTTTACCGTGATGACAGTGGAACTTTTCAACTCTTGAAAAAAAAAAGGATTCCTTTTACGTGAATATGGTAAAAGGATGTCGTAAAAACTTAACAGATAAACGTGTTTTACACAATATATATGGATACTTTTTGTGAACGTAAAACATTACGAGTATTTCAGTGAATAAATAAAGAAGCTGTAAAGTTTGAGGGGCCAACGTGGAAAATTCCTGAAGGTAAATATGAAAAGATCTGTAACTGGTAAATGATCCCGGTTAATGTCGTAACCAAGATTTTATACCAGTTAAAATCAATTGTAGTCAATACATAAAAGATTTCCACCTATGTAGAAATCGTCATGGTAAATTTAGAATTATAAGGCCTGGAGACTTTAGTAGGAATATTCCTTTTGCCAAGTATAGGTCAGATAATTTTTTTTACAAAATTCCTTCCCTGAAGGAAGATACGAGGGTGCTACGGCCAGCACTACTGTTTGTCGGCTGCAGTTGGAGCTGCGGTGGTATTTACCTACACAGTCTCCGATAAGAGAAAACTTTTTTGAAAATAAACATCTTCAAAGTTTATTCCATTGATATTATTCCTCATGATCATCAGCCGATAGACGTTGACTACTGGACATAGTTTTCTCTCAAACATCTCCATATCGTATCAGGGGATTTGTGCCGTTTCTCGGTGGCCCAATGCAGTGCCTCGTTTGTTGATCAACAGGCTGCACCACGAGCTGGAGAGATTGGCTTGGGTCCCGTGAGTTGTTGTGAGGGAACCCTTATTATTATATATATATATACATAAATATAAAAGAGACCCCGGATTTCCGCTAACAATCTGTTTATTTATCTATTTATTTACCACCCCACTTCATTCTGTCGGTTTCGATGAGGTCGTCCGATGAGAATATATTTGTGAATATTCGCTTCCCCTTAACGGTCGTTTCGAGACGTTAATAACTTAGATGACAAACTTTAGATTGGTTTCTTTTTCAAATAATAATCGACTAAACATCTTCTGAAGCTGCTTTAACGTGTTCACGGAGAGTAATGGAAACTCGTAGAACTTCTTAAAGAGAGTTTTGAGTAATGTTTCCTAACAATTCAAATTGGATTGTTTATTGAACGCTACAACGATAAAGGAGCCCCCCTACCCCCAATAGTACGGCGAGTAGCGTTAGCATAAATTGTCCCTAGCTGGAAAAAAAATAGTATTTTTTTTTATTTTACGAAGCGATAAGACGAGCAATACGTACACCTGATAGTAAGTGATACGCTCGCCCATAACAACATGGTGCTAGTTGGTATGTTCTCACCACATTATGTTCGTCACTTAATATAAGACGTTAAGTCTCGTTACCCCAGTAATTTCACTAACAACAGTGCGTTTCAAACTGGAATACAGTAATGTTTGTACACTTCTATTCGTCGGCTGTTATAGGGGTAGCACCACCTAGACAGTCTTCGGCAACATAGATCTATCACCAGTAAAATATTATACTAGTGTGTATGTCTTTATTAGAACTCTGAAAAATATTAAGTTTTGTACTTTATTAAAAAATATATATATTTCTTTGTAATTTGTTTCATATAAAATTAAGTAAGCTTCCATTATTTGTAATTCAACTATACATAAGGGTTTAAAGTATTTATATATAATTTAAAATAAATTCTTTGCTTTAATAAGAAATTTTATTTCATTGGTAATATATAAAGTTCTTTTTATGACTTATCCCTCATATTCAACCCTGGAATATTAGGTTTATGCTGGATGGCAAAATACCCGTCAAACCTGCTAGTAGAAGAAGTAGTTTGACTATATCATCATATGCAAAGAAGAGCCCTAGACAGGAAGTTTTCTCAATCTAATCACCTAACATCAGCTTGAAGAAAGCTTCATGATTATGTTGATTTAATTCTTTTTTTCGATATCCTCAATAAATGTTGTAGTATCACAACATATGTGTTTTATTATTTATTTATTTTACATGTATATTATTTCAATCTGTTACTGGTAGTAGGTCTCTGTTGCCGGAGATTGTCTTGGTAGTGAAATTACTGAGGTAACGAGACGCAACATCTATCTCAAGGCGACGTGTGCAATGTGGTTCTGTGTGTAAAATCCTTAGTATCGCGACACTATTATGGGCGGGCGCATCACTTACCTGATGAACATCTTTGTTCATCTCGTTGATTTGTAGTATATAAAAAAGAATTTTGATATTTTAAAACCTTTTGGTACTATTTATTATATGATACAAGTATTAATCGCGCTTCAAATATGTGGCCTGTTTATATTTCATTATGTTAGTTAATTTTTCAACCTGAAAATAAAATTTAGTAATATTCTAATTGATGTCCTAAACCAAATATATATTTTTTTGTATTGTATTTTTTTATTTCCCGTAATATGTTAATAAAAGTAAAGGAATAAATAGTCATCCGCTAAGCGTACAAACGCGTTGAAATCTTTAATACTAAAATGATCGAATTAAATTTTTTAATAATCTTATATCTATCGGTTTTTGTACAATATGAAATATATGATATAAACAAATAATTAAATAAAAATAATTATTTAATTAAGATGATAAAAAAGTGATTTACTAGTAGAGTGTAGATAAGTTTACCAAGTTCGCCGCTGGTCTCGGCCTCTATCTGCGCGATGAGGTCGCGGGCCCGGCTGTGCAGGCGCGTGGAGTGGACCCGCGAGCGCCCGTGCCGTATCAGGGTCCTCGCATGCCTCAGGTGTTTCACATCACTCTTATAGTCGCACTGCACTAACGACGCGATGTATATTATCAGTAGCGTCCGCATTTTCACGGCGGCATCACGCGTGCGTCCCGTCCGGCCGCGCGGCGGGCACTGAGCCGCAGATTGCTCACACTCCCGAATTCGGCAACGTTCATTAAGGCTTTTTCTTCTTATTATATATAATTTAATTATTTCAGTTGACGATTTTACAAATTCACGACGTCTTTGTGGCTCTTAATGTACAATTGCATTAAAATTATAATTTTTAAATACTAATAAATAGACAAAGTATATTTAGTATAAAATTTTATGTGAGATAAGATTACTCTGAAAATATCGATTGAGATATCGATGTTTACTTACAAAACGAATTAAAACTAATTATAAAAAAGACACGTGTCGATGTATAAGTCCGGTAAGTTAAGTAGTATGTTTTAACATTCCGCAAGTGGCGTAACTTGGATGTATTTACTCAAAGACCCCATTCGCGGGTCGCGGTCGCCCGCCGGCAAATACCGAGGTTCCGGAGCTACCCTGTGGTCGCTTTGTTCCGCAACCCTTCCGACTTCTGGGACGTGTTGTATACGTTTATTGTTCCTTGTGATATTTCATTTAAATATCATTTAGCAATTAATATTATATTACTTAATGTAATCATTGTATATCAATTACATCTCGTATAAGTAAACGGTAACAATAGATGACTAAGGAGGGAATAATTTAAGACAATGAAAGTTAGCTTCTACTGTGACCACTGTTATCAGTCCCTCTTTGATAGAGGTCTGTTATCAGTAGTAGTGAATAGACTGATAACGATGATCTATGAAGTCTTTGTTATTAATGCATATGTTATTTAATGTTTGGTGAATACAAATATTAAAAAAAAACGAAGGAGTTTTATATAAACCATGTTGCTACATCTTTCTTCGTACTACTAGAAATTTGTTTAACTTAGGATTTTTTTTATTTAACTAAGCCACGACACTAGCGGGATGTTCACCTGATAGTAAGTGATACGTCTGCCCATAACAACATAGATTCGAAAACAGCTCGTATTGGATTTTAAAATGTCGCATGTTAATACGTACATAAGGGTTCGATATTACCGTAGCACCTAGACAGCACAGACGAATGTTGGTTAATATCTCGCCTGCTGAACACAGTCCTTGAAGGATCTACACACCGATAGGTCTGATCGTATCCTGAAGCTCTCTGCGACGTTCACCAAATCACCGGTTCATCTATAGTTACGCAGTCGCTAACTGTAGATTACAGTCTATCCAGCCGTCAGTTCCTTTCGCAACATGCCTTGCGCCTTCCATCCACACCATCAACACATTTCTATACAATTTTTTATACTATTAAGATTATTTTTAATAAAATAATTCAGGTCTGCAGTGTAAACAATGAATTCTGATCGGACTGCAGATAAAAGGCATTACAGTGATTATTTTCAACGAGCCGCAATATCTCTATTGTTCGGATACGAAGTCATTTATTCGGTAATGTGTACCCGAAACAGTTTCTGTCCTAGTTTTGTGGTGAATAAAAAAAAACATCGATTATTGAGAGGTCATACCCCTTTCATGGATATCGCGTAGCAGTTGTTAGTGATCATAAATTCTTGTGAAAAAAAATTGATATTAGATGTTTCGCTATTCAGTAGCTCAGGCGACGAATACGATGTGTTGTGTAGATGTATTAATTAGTATCAAGGAATTTTTTTTAGGAATTTTAATTAGCAATCATGATATCATCACCATCCAAAACGTTATTGTCCCCAAGACTTATTAAAATTTTATTACAAAATTGAACAGTATTTTAGCCTTCTCAGAGCTCGGGGAAGACAGAACCTTGTGATATGGACGATGTCCAATTGATTTATCTTAAGGTTGTCCGTGTGTTACTACTGCTCCCATCCCCGACAAATTACTGCAGTAATGATCCAGATCTTCGCTTTTGTAACACATTGTATCAAGGATGTAATTATATTAAAAACAAATCCTGTGTAAGTAATGATTTTATAGTATATTTTTTGTTCATGCCGTAAATTTTTATTTTAAAGTGGAAAGAATGAATGTTGGTGTGTGTGATGGGGAGGCTTCCCTTCCCTCCCCTTCGGATTAAAACATTCAATTCCTTACTTCTTTTATTCGATGAAGCGAAGAGCGGTGACGAACCACCGTTCACACTGTATCAATGTACTGTGTAATGAAATTGGGAACCTGCCTCTGCTGCGTCATCATGCTGGGTATAGGCTATAACCTATAGCAAGATGTATTCTAAACGGTACATAGGATGTTTTTTTTATTATTTAAAGAAACAGCGAAACCAGCTATATTTCCAGCTATGGGTATCTTAAACACCCGTCAATCGCAAAATGACGCTAGTTAGAATGATGAATACTGTTTTTTGTATTGTACACTCACGACGTTAAAACTCCTTACCCCAGTGATTCAATGGCTGCAGAATTCTTTAAACCGGAACACAGTAACGAGCTACGATGGTACTTATATGGTCTCCAACAATTTAGACCTGCTACTAGCAAATCGTAATGTGACTGGACTTCGGAGAATCTAAGATTTGAGTGAGATGTAGGCGCGCGTCCGATAATTCGCACCCGTTGCACGATCCTTACGTGCACTTAAGCACCGGGGATGAGACCTCGCCCCTCGTGACGGCACTACAGTAAGGGTTACGCCGAATAAAAATTGAAGAGTCTCCATTGGAGCGGTGCACTTCCCGACTTTTTCTTTTGCGATCCTTTAGCTTTTAAGGCGAATAACATTTTGCTTGTTTCAGCTCTAATTGCGACTGCTTTTCGCATGTCTCATTTACCCTATGTTACAAACAGGAAGTGCTATTGGTTTTTCATTTATATGTCTTATAACGTTTTGTTATTATTCTTCATAGTATTGAATATAAAGACAAATTTGTTGTATTTATTGCGAGGGACCGTTCTGTCTCGCGTTTAACTAGAACGATTGAGCTTTCAGTTAAATAAACACATTTTTACAGGAAACGACGTATATGTGCTTAACGGTTGGTTTAACATGTAAAACACTCGTGTAAACATGTGAGCGTGTGTGAGAAATATCCAAGCTAAAATTTATTTTGCAGACGGCAGTTGCTTTATGTTTAATGTAATAGTAAATTGGTATCGATAGTTCCTCTCTACCTTCGCTCGTATTTCTAAGGAAATGTTAGCAAATAGCTTCTTCTACGACCTTCACGCTTTTACCTCCGAGATGTTCAAAGGGGTACCTGATTACTTCGCTATTACGAGAAGTCGCACGTCTGCCTTCTGGAAGCGGCTGCGATCATCGACAAATGAATAATAGTGAGTATGTTCTGAGAACATATACCAGAACAATATATCGACGTAGGAATAAAAACGCGAGCACAAATGAACTGATGATGTCAGACTTGATATTGTTTGGCTTTGGATTTAGTTATTGCTAAGATTTCATCTCTACTTTGTTTGTAATGGGTTTATACCTAAATAAATAAATTATGTTATTATTAATTTTTCATATAAATTTTTCTCTTGAAACCCTTATAAAAATAATTTCGGTTAATTAATAAGCAACCAAGGGTTAAGCCAATTGGTGCTCGACTTCTGTTGTAATTTTGTTGTTGGCATCTTCCTGTAAAAACTTTCTAACTATACGACAGGTATTAAGTGTCGCGGCTTTTTGAATGATTAGGAGTGAATTTAGGGGTAGTTTCATTTGTTTTAAATACAATGAAACTTGTTTGGGAATTACGCCAATGGTGGAGATCACCGACGGTACTATATATACATTGTTCATTTTCCTAATTCTCGTGATTTCCTCTTTTAATTCAGTGTATATAGTAATTTTTTCAGCAATGGATTTTTGTAAGCTATGTATATTAGAGACTGCCGTGTCTATCAAATAAGCCTCTTTGTATATTTTGTCTGTGTCATGTCTGCTCTATTGTAACGTATAGTTTTGTATCTTAATAGCTTTATCAAAGTACATTTTACGCGTTTATTATTATTAAATAATATTTATATAAAGCAGCTCATATTGTTGCCAGTCTTTATAGGACCTGAACATGTTTACTTTATTAAAAGTTAAGTTATTTTTGGAACTTACCGGCCAACCACAGCAGCATATCGGTATTATGATATTGCTGTTTATTGTGACAATATTTTCATCTATTCCACTTTACTAATTAGACAAGCTATTTCTATATATAATTAGTATTTTATATATTAACTAATTCAAATATGAATCCTACAAAACTCTGACTTCATGTCTGAACCGATGTGGAACAGTTTATTTTTTCAGTCGTAACACCTATCGGTAGTTATTATGATATACGCCCTAAACTAGTCACCTTGAGATAAAAGGTGCAAGGTCTCAATACCTCAGTAATTACACTAGCTATAGCGCCCTTTAAACCGGAACATAGTAATATCTGCACGGTACTGTTTGAAGGTAGAAATGAGAGCTGCGGAAACAGAGACCGAACAGCGATGAAATAGTTTTAAACTTTCGCGGTGGTTAGGAAAATTACCGATTGAAAAAAAAACTTACGGCTATATCGTTGACGAGACACTTCAGCAGCTAAGTGTGATGGCGACGAGCTAAGTTCAAGCGAAGCTTAAGCACGTTCCATCAATACTGCGCGGATATTGCGCGCGTAGTCAGTAAATTTATGTAAAGCTGTAACATATTAAGAAAATTATTATAATATTAAAATAAAAACGGAAATAGCTTAAAAAACTTATAAATTACATTATGCTTATCATCATCAGCCGATAGACGTCCACTGCTGGACATAGGCCTCCGAAAAAGATCTCCACTATCATAATAACTTGAAATGTAATCGCGATCTGTAGAGACACTCCTCAATGTTTTTTTATTAAACTATGTGACGTTCACCTGTATGTTAAGTGATACGCCCGCCCACGGCAGCGTGACACTAGTTAGGATGCTATACACTGCATCACATTGTGCTCGTCACGTTGTGCTGTGTCTTATTACACTAGCTATAGCGTCCTTCAAACAAGTACACGGTAACGTTTGCACAGTACTGCTTGTCGGCTGCAATAGGCGCTGCGCTGGTAGACCTAGATGGTCTCCGCCAATGGAGACCTACGACCAGTGTAGTGTATGTTAACCTTAAAATACTTTTTTTTGTTCCAGTTTAAAGGGCGTTGTAGCTAATTTGATCACTAGGGTAATAAGACTTCACAACCAATGTCTCAAGGCGACGATTGCAATGTGGTGCTGTGTATAACATCCTAACAATAGCCATGTTATAGGAAGGCGCATCACTTATCATCACTTGAAGATCCTGCTCGTCGCGGCGCTTTATTGAATAAAAAATAAACCAAATTTTCATCATTATCATCGTCAGCTGATCGACGTCCACTGCTGGACCTCCACAGATCCCCACAGCGATCAGTCCTGCGCAGTCTGCATCGCCTGGCACAGGTCGTCGTTTTTAGGGGTTTATTGGGAGGATTTGGCCATTTCCCACCACTCTGACGCAATGCGGGTTGGTGGGAGACAGAGCCTCGGTTGTTGATAAGAAGGCTGCAGCACGGGCAGGTGAGGTGGCTTGGGTCCTGTGAGTTGTTGTGCGGAATCCTTACATTTAACAAAATATTAGGACTGCCGTTTAGAAATTTTACCTTATTCAGACAAAATATAGAAGGTTTGATGCTGGAAACAGACGCAACTGTTAAGCTTACACTAAGCTGGCGTAGCTTCAAAGCTACGGTTTGAACTTTCGTAGAACGTTTCACACTGTTACTGCGTAAAATTTTATTTAACCTTCCCCTAATTCTAAAGGAAACTAAACACAAACTGACATTAGTTAACCCTTTCTGTACTTTGACTATGTAACGAATGTTAAAAGGAAAAAACGAACATGTAACTTAAAGATAATTAGCGTAATTAGGTTTAATAGAGTCTTAGGTAATAGATTATTAAATTTACTAATTTTTATTTAATCTTGTATATATATGAATAAATAAACATACCCTGAACGTCGCTAGAACCGTATACAAATTGTGATAAATTTTAAACTAAACTTCAGCAATTCCGTCGTAACTTAATAAAATCACGAGGATCTGATATCGCGCCTAAAGAACTGTAAAATCAAACAGACGTGTATTTTTTTTATAAAAACACCTAAGTTATTACTTTATTACTTACTCAACGTAATATACTTTAAGTATACTTGTTATTTTATGTCAGGTTGTAGAAATCATCGCAGACACCACAGCCTCAGCTCCAGATCTTTTCATCAATAGTTTAAGATTACTGCGAAAGTTATTAGCAGTAAAAGTAGTTCTGTTAAAGTTAATTTTCAACATTTAATAACTATACTTAATGTTTAATATCTTAAGGTGTTAAGTGTAGTGTAAATATTTTTACCAATACTTAATTCTTTCAGGTTTATCATCAGAAGGAAATATCGCTAGTCAGTCACAAATTGTATGATTTTTTTTATTATTCCCTAAATATTTTTTTAGCTATTTCTTATATGTTACAATGCGAGAAAAGGGTCCCGTAGGGTGTGATGATTCAGGGATATTTCAAGCCGATAATGGGTTGCTCTCTATCGCATTGTGCTGAAAACTCTTCTATATTTGTTATATCTTATCTTCGTACCGTAAAGTCAACAGATTTCCTTTTGTCTCCCAACGTTTGTAGATTTATTCGGCTATGGATATTCAATTTAAAAACTAAAGTAACTTAATAAAGTACCTCTGGATTATATCTGGAAGAAGCTTTATCAGGTTTTAAGAGGACCATAACTAACGTAATTAGTATTTCAGATAAAGTGTAAATTAAGTAGTCTTGCCATCTCACATCGCAAAGTATAGAGCGCTATCACTTACTATATAACCATTTCATCTCGAGCCTATAACTTAAAAAGTTTCCTCAATTGTAAAACTGTATTTGATTATAGACGAGATTATGAAGATATTCCCTTAGTGATAACTAGACCTCCATTTCACCTGATGTTAAGTGACAATTCAGCTTTACAAGTACATATGCAAATGCAGTAAACAGAACAATGTGACAACATTGGTAAATAGATGTAAGGTTCGGGTAGGGTTGACAAAATTTTATATGTGCCCTGCACTGGTGGGTGTTTGGGGAAGCTCTTTCGTCATCAGGCGGTTGCTCGAGAGGAATAGTCAGAGTGGGGAGTCCAGACTGACAGTCGGTCGGTCGCAAAAAGCCGTTTCGCAGTTATCATATAAGGGGTCGCCACAGTACGATTGTTGTCGCGGCTGGGGTTGAGCTGTGCTGCACGTACGGGGTGCATCTGGAACGAGACATCAGCCAAGATTCTAACTTGATTTCACTGACTCGACCTATACCATTAACTTTTCGAAAGTGGCGATTTGATAGCGAGAGGTGAGTACGCCCACACGCAGTCTAAAGTGAGCACGTGTGCCTCAGGCTCCGATCCGTTTGTACTGCACAAGTGATTTAAAAACACCAGCAAAATTCTGCAATATGCAGTCTTGGATTCGAGATGGAGACTGAAACGAGCAAGCGGTTAGCTGCTGCGCCACTAATGCACTATTACTAATAGTAGGTCTCTGCTGCCGGAGACCGTGTAGGTAGGTACCAGCGCAGCGCCTGTTGCAGCTGACAGACAGCAGTGTACAAACATCACTGTGTTTCGTTTAGAAGGGCGCTGAACCTAGTGAAATTACTGAGGTAATGAGACAAAATTTCATCTCCACCATGCCAACTAGCGCCACTTCGTCATACCCATAAACCTTGACCTTTACCGTATAAACAAAAACGGTGAGGTATTACAGTATAATACCTAGGCTTTTAAGAGAAACAATGTTTAAATGCAAAGTTTAAAGGTGCCGTAGTGTTTAAGCTTCATCGTAGCTCCGTAGCGTTTGCGCGATAACTTAAACTTGGCTATTTTAAGTTCCAAATGATCTTCAGTCACGATACGCAGATTATGGCCGGTGATTCTTTTGAAAAAGTTTTTCACTTACCGCCTCACCGCTTCCGGCGGCGATAGTTAAATTTAACGAGTGTTATTAACAAATTAGGATATAGTTAATGAATAGAAATAATTGTTAAGAATTTTAACATTTTCTATACTAAGTAGCGATGTTACGAATCGGAAGTATTATGACCTATATTAACAGCGATATCAAACCCTCCGTCCTCAATTATTCTCCTATTTATCATCATCATTCTTCATCTCTTTCGGCCACTTCATTACTGCAGACGCTTGTCCCGAAACACTTACCGACGAAAGACCAACTGCCGCCATCATTCATTTAACGGGAACTCGGTTAATAAGCCTCGTCAGTACCGCGCGGAGTTTTTATACGAAGTTTAATATAGGAGGAACAGCTCCAGGAGTTATGGGTACATTATGTACGAATACAGTACGGTTTGGTAATGGTCTTAAGCTAAAACCTAAATATATACAGTACTACGAGGTAGTGGGAGTGTAACGGAATGATCGTTATCATTTAGAAAAAATAGATGGTGCCTCTGGAAGACCAGAACATCTATCTTCGCTGATCACATGAAGCGATGGTATATAGGAGGTGAATAACACTGATGATACGAAGGTTTTATTTTTTCTTTAGTAGTTGATTATCTAATTTAGTTCTTTTTCATGATGGTCATTTAGTACGTTATTCATCATGGGTAACAATGTGTTGGAATAAATATACTTAAGTATACAGTACTTTTGTCACCAATGAGAATAGTTGTATATTAAAGTTGTCAGGAGTGAAAAGAGTTATGTAAGTGTGAGGAATTGTAATGAATGAGGATATATCTAGAACGAGGAGGAATGTCTGAGGACAGACACAATGTCAAGACAGCAGAATGTGAGAACGGAAGGTAACTGTTCAGACGAATGAGTACGAAGTGTAAGAGGGAAAGACAGAACGGTCAAGATGGACGAACATAAGAAGTGACAAAAAGACGATTGTAACGAATATTAAATTAAAATAGTTTATTAATATTTCTAATAATTATTAACTATTAATTAATAAAGCATCCCATGTATATGTACATATATATATATATATATGTATAATAAGATAATAACAGAGTTAATCACGTTGTACAAAGATGTGTATTCATCTTGAACGTAATTACCACAACCTCCATATTTAATACAAAATACAAAATAATACTTAAATAACGTTTTGAAATAACATGACTGGAGATGGTGATTTCATCTCAATAACGGCGGCTGATGGTGGTTATGATATCAGGCTTTTATTTGCTACCTTCCCTCAGTTATTTCCTGGATGTGACAAGTCGGAGCCGCGCTACCACAGAGATAACTGAACATATAAATAGACCCGCTTTAGTGTTACGCAACCTTTTTATTGCAGGTTATTAAAATATTGCGTTGTTTATGAGATTGGTGAAGTAGTAAAGTGTGCATACTACCTAACGGATACATGTGGTCCTTTTATCCGGACAGCCTCATCCATTTAGTGAGAACAATGTATTAACAAAAAACAATCTAATTACAATGCAGATGTTTGGGTAATACCATCAGTTAAGGAAGTAGTCTCCTAATCATCCATCATTCCATCATTCTTGATGTTTGCAGACTAACAGTCTATATAAGTACATTTAACTTATAAGAATAACTTGACGGAGAGCTTTTAATCTTATTGGGTAACTTAAAAATTAATGAATCAAAAAAGCTTCATAATATCACTGGCTTTTTGTTATTCGTGCAGACGTCACATTGATATGAAGACAGGGAGTGGGAGCGTAGGGTACAGCACGTCGCGGCCCATCAGCAAGTTTCAGCTTCGCGTTGAGCTACCTGCCGCAACTTTCCATTTACACCCCGCACCGGATATTAGCGGTGCCGTAATTACCATCAAGTACGTTTACCTGAATATTTAAAAAAAACTATAGCACTATAGCTTTATTAATTATCGTTTAAAGATACGTTCATGTTGGTGCAAATAAGCTGTTCTGAAGATGTATTGCATAGACAGAGTTTCACTGATGTTATTATGAGAATACATGACGTGGTGTAATGGGGTGTTAATATACCTTCGAGGGTGATGGTAAATCACCACTTTAGAGATAAGAATACTACTTTTTGTAAATTGTTGACGACATTACGAGTATATAATGATACATCCCGAGGCCGATGATTTATCTTCACAGCACTACATACGAGTGATGTGAATGCTTTAATGAAGCTGAACACCTTGACCACATCAACGAGGGTCATTAGAATTTAAATTAACAAGGTTCGATCCCTCTGAGATCGGAGTTTCAATCTTCGGTAAAGCAAGAACGTTGTAATATCATCAATTCGAATGCTGCTTTGTGAATGGCAGCCATTGCCACTTCCGCTTTGTACTGATGAAACTGGACTTTTGCTCTCAGTTTACTTCCTCTTTTCTCCTTTATCGCTTTAGTTAGCGTACTGTGATACATTTTATCATTGACACACACATTACAACATCAGCTGATACAGGTCCACAACTGGATATTGGCCTCCTTTAAAAATCTCCACGTTTGTAGGAGTTCATATGAGGGGATTTGGGCTATTTCCCACCACGCTGGCCTAATGCGGGTTGGTGGGAACTAGAGATTCGTTTTGCTGATTAGCAGGGTGCATCACGAGCAGGTGAGGTTGGCTTGGGTCCCGTGAGCTGTTGTGCGGAACCCCTTACACCCCACGTTTTAATATCTTATCTAACAAATATTATTATTATAAAAGCACTGTAAAATAACTACTTAGTTATCAGAAAGTTGATAAAGGCAGATTAACCAGATAATTTCAAAAGTAGGTTAATTAACTGCAAAGTTCATCTAAACACAAAGTACATTGTTCTCACTCAATGGATGAGGCTGTCCGGATAAAAGGACCACATGTATCCGTTAGGTAGTATACACACTTTATTACTTCACCAATCTCATATTCAATGCAATATTTTAATAACCTGGAATAAAAAGGTTGCGTAACACTAAAGCGGGTCTGTTTATATTTTCAGTTATCTCTGTGGTAGCGCGGCTCCGACTTGTCACATCCAGGAAATAACTGAGGGAAGGTAGCAAATAAAAGCGTGACATCATCACCACCATCAGCCGCCGTCATTGAGATGAAATCACGATTTCAAGTCACATTATTTCAAAACATTATATAAGTATTGTTTTTGAATTTTGTATTAAATATGGAGGTTGTGTGATTACGTTCGAAGATGAATACACAACGCTCGTCGACGCGACTGCGGATGAGGTATAATATGAAACGAAATCTTTATACAACATGATTAAGTCTGTGATATTATCTTATGATAATTGTATACATATATATATGAGATCAGTCTTCCGAAAGTGATATATATATAAGAGTATTCGTACATAATCCCTCCATAACTCCTGGAGCTGTTCCTCCTCTATCACACTTCGTATAAAAACTCCGCGCGGTACTGACGAGGCCTATTAACCGAGTTCTCGTTAAATGAATGATGGAGGCAGTTGGTCTTCCGTCGGTAAGTGTGTGGGCATCGTGATCTTCGTGATCAAGAAATGAAGAATGACGAAGATCCTGTTCCTCACTTGTCATATTTCGTATCTCCATCATTCTCCGTCCCATTTCCTTCTCGCACGCATCTCTCATAAACAAAGACAGCCATTGTTTCATTTCATTTTACGATTCTCTCAATTCTACTTATCTCTACATATTCTTTACTTAATATTTTATCTACACATTTGTTAACTTATTCTATATATCCTTATTACATTTATTATTTCTGTTTATTAATATTGTTGTTGTTTCAAATACCGAGCACAACACTACAGTTCCAGCAACACAACCCCTGCTGTGCGGAGCTGACTGTGAGCGATATTAACAAGCCCTGAATACTCCGCGATGCCTGAAACGTCAGAATGTCTATTCAGCTTAACCCTCCCGTTGTTTTGAGTGTTGCTAACCATTGTATAGTAAGCAGTAATTAATTGAATATAATAAATCATGGTATACAACCGACAAATGCCACAATTAGGAAATGTCTTCGTTTTGAAGCGTAAAGTGTTTTTATTTACACGCTGTATCCTATTGTTTTTATTCTAGTAAAGTCTACTTTTATTAGTCCTCATTCTGATAAGACCGAAAAAGTACACTAAATATGTTAGCAAAAATGAGAGTAGTTAGATGGAGATAGGAAATTTATATGAATGCGTTTACAAAGTAGAGATTTATTTCAGACTTAACTTTTTGCTCTGATATGGTAACTTAGCATGGAGTTGCACGCGTTGCATGCATTGATACCGTTCAAGTACAGGGACGGGACGGTACAGGAGAATTGCGTAAAGCTATTATGGTACAAAGGTAAGGTATGGTAAAATGAAAAGCTCAAGTTAGATTTATGTTATCGCACCGATGATATACCGCTGCAGTGTTTTTAAAGCACGGTATTAATATTCATGTAACGTAACTTAATAGACCACACATGTTAAATATATAGTCGTGTAAGTTCTTTACCTAACATAGAAAAAAAAATTACGTATGCGGATTAGTGGGAGTCGGAGCTTCGTTTGTTCATCAGCAGGGTGCACCACGAGCAGGTAAGGTAGGCTTGAGGTCTCGTGAGGTGTGCGGGAACCCTTACACTTTTTTTTTAAGTTACTGGTTTCTTAAAGTTATTATATAAAAATTGATTAGTAGTTAATTAGTAACAACTTTCCATGTATCGATGGCAACGCTTCTAAGTCAATATTAACTTAATTAATTTGATTACATGAAGTATCATAGTAAGCAACGTAATTGTTTGACCTTGACTTAAACGGAACACCGCGTGGAAATGTTCCAGCTTAATCGTTGTCGAAATTAACCCTGTTGGTGAAACATTAACTTAATTTCAGTAGCTAACAGTATATATACTACAAATTGTAATAAGTGATGTTGTAGCCTTTGTACAGCAACTACTTTGGACTCCACATAGAAATGGTTACCACGAAAATATTATGGTATCTATATAAGTGTCTTAACTACTTAGTTTTCGTAAATAAACAAACCTTATCAATTAATTATAACAGTAACCCCTCCATTTAAAATAATTATTGGAATAATGTCCACCACTTTTGTTATTATACGCAATTACAACTACACATGGACTACACAGCAAGTTGGTAAAATGTCGAAATAAATTGGAGAAGGCCAGGCTTATGATCAACAGGACCAAAACTGAACATTTGTTCTGCGGTCCCACCAGCTTTTCTCCAATAGCCTTAAATGGTGTATCCCTACCAACCTACTCCCATTTCAAGTATCTAGACTCACTCATACAATGCGACGGCGATATTGATCGATATGTGAGAAGCCGAATAAATGCAGGTTGGATGAAATAGCGACAGGTCACTGGAACGACTTGTGATCCAGGAATGCACCTCAAACTTAAGGGACAGATCTACAAGTCGGTCGTTAGACCTGTCGTATTGTATGGAGCTGAGTGTTGGGCCACCAAGGGTTCGGATGATAGGAGATTACATGTGGCCAAGATGAAAATGTTAAGATGGATGTGTGGAGTGACGAGGATGGATAAAATTGAGAATGAGTATAATTAGAGGAAGTCTAAAAGTTGCTCCAGTGACAGAGAAATTGAGGAGCAAGAGGTTAGCGTGATGCGGGCGTGTTATGCGGAGGGCTGAAGGACATATAACAAAGAAAGTGATGAGAATGAACGTATATGTAAATAAGGGTAGAAGAAGGCCGAAAAAAGTGTGGTTGGATTGTGTGAAAGATGACATGTGTAAGAAGAGCGTGAATTCAGATATGACAGATGATGGAGGGACGTGGAAGAGAAGTACATACTGTGCCAACCCCACATAGCTGGGGAAAGGGCAGGAGGAAGAAACGATTATCATCAACCTATTCCTCCAACTTAGAAGTAACTCAAAATATTATACCTTACAGTGTTTAACTTAACGGACCTCTAAGTAACGTGATATTATTAATAACAGGCAAGTCGGCGACAAGCGTCTACGCATGATATGTAATTATAAAGTTAAATTGACACTTTAACAAGTTACTCAAGGTGAGGAAGCTGTCTGTTTAAAAATTCTACTCCGCTTTACCACGTTAGCGCGAGTAGACCACTTTATTAATGCTGAACTTTATGTATATATACTTGAATATACCCTGGTATTCATCATCATCATTATTATCATTATCAACCGACAGACGTGCACTGCTGGACATAAGCCTCCTCTAAAGATCTCTACATCGTTGTTGTAATTCATTGAGAGGAATTGAGCCGTAACCCATCACGCCAGCCCAGTGCGGGTTTGTGGATAGCACACAGCCGCGTCTGTTATT
This sequence comes from Ornithoptera priamus, assembly GCA_029034505.1. Classification (NCBI taxonomy): domain Eukaryota; kingdom Metazoa; phylum Arthropoda; class Insecta; order Lepidoptera; family Papilionidae; genus Ornithoptera; species Ornithoptera priamus. The sequence goes on along the minus strand of JARDWD010000527.1, from coordinate 760,360 downwards.
CAGCAGGGTGCACCGCGCGCAGGTGAGGTTAACTGGGGCTCCGTAAGATGTTGGACGGAACCCCATACACCCTTTCTTCTACTGTGCTATTATATGATTAAAAATCTTTCATGGGTTTACAACTGTAGTCTGTGCACCTATGACTATGGTCAATGGCAGGGTGTCTTCGAACGGCGTAATTCAACTAAATTTACCCTTGTTCAATCTCTTCTCATTCAAAATTTAGATTATGCCGATGTCAACCATCTACCTCATTGAAGCCTAAACAGATGACCTTGAGCAATTCCCAAATATCCTCCAATTAGTTTCAGTATTTCTGTAGTGAGTGAGAAATCATGGAAACGCGGATATTTTTCGTCGTGTCGTGTGGAGCTGGACCCATATCCGGTCCAGATGTTCACGGAACACGAGTGATTCTCCGAGTACCTGCATAGGTTCAAAGTAGAGAGTCCCTTGTGCATCTGTGACCCGCCGCTGGACCTATATTTCAGAACGAGCGCTTTGAGTACGAAGCCGAGATAGACTAGGAGGACCGTCGCACATTATGCAGGAAGGAGAAGTGAAGGAAATAAGACGTAGGTGTAAGAGAAAACGTAAACCGAATTTAAAAGGAAAATAACTGTTAGGACAGAATGAGAATTATCGACAATAATGTAAAATTTAACAATAAAGATTTTTAACAATTTAACAAGCAGCTCATTTGCTGGCTCGTGGAACAAAGTCAATTGTCAGGCCATTGGCAAGTCATTAAATCCGACAGGTTTTGAAATGTTTAGACCTGTGAGTATTTTTCCCTGTATTTCTAAAATACTTGAGAAGGTTGTTTGCACTCAAATTACCGAGTAATAAGAGACCACCCACATTCTGCCTTCAATTTACTCAGGTTTCAGAAAGTCAAGAAGTACCTCAACGGCTCTGCTGAACTTAGATGATGACAGTTTATATGGTCAGGATTCTGGCCTGGGTATAATATAAACCCTGCTTGATTTTTCCCGCGCAATCGATACCGTAAATACAGCTCTACTCTTGTCTAAATTAACTTATTACGGCTTTGATATATCTGTAGTTAATTGGTTCAATAGTTATTTATAAAATGGGACACAGATGGTAGAAATAAGAAATAATGCTGGCGAAGAAGTTGTGTCATCAGCACAACCGGTAGTCAGAGGTGTACCACAAGGATCTAATCTTGGACCATTACTGTTTATTTTGCACAGTGCTGACGTCATTTCTATCATTAAACACACATCTATACACTGTAACGCCGATGCATTCAAGTTTACGTATCTTCTAAACCCGAAGATATTAACGCTGCAGTTATGAAATTAAACCAGGATTTGGATCGTATTGCTGAAAGGGCTCAGAGAAACGCACTGGTTCTTAACTCATCAAAACCAAAATTTTTAGTAATAGGTACAAAAAAAACAAGTATTAATAATGAATGGATTTAAGTCGCCAGGGTTAATTAATGGTAAACAGAGCAAGTAGTTGAGACACGAAATTTGAGAAGTCATTTGTGAAGTCGTACACGTAGCGCTGCGTTTGGAAAGCCATGTTATGGAAATAGTTAGTTATTGTATTTATAGACTTAAAGTTTTATATCGCGTGCGTAATTATTTGAATGTACGAGCAGAAATAAGAAAATAGCTATGTGAAACTTTGGTTTTGTCTAAACTAAACTATGGAGACATTGTTCTATGGTCCACAGATTGTTGGCTAATACGAAAAGGTACATTCTACGTGTACAAAATGGTTGCGCGAGATTCTGTTTCCACGTGCCCCTCGCGCCCATGACACCCCAAGTTTAAATGATGCCAGCATCTTAAAACTGAATGCAAGACGCATTATAATATATTATTATTATTATTGTAAAATGAAACAACGAAACGACAGTTGTCCTTATTTATGAGAGATGTGTGAGAGAAGGAAATGGGATAGAGACAATAGAAATGATAGAAAATCGAAATATGAAAGTGATAAGAGGAATAAAAGAAAAGAAAGAAAGAAAAAGGAGAATGAAAAGAAAAGAAAAATAATACAAAAATGTTGATAAATGATTATTATGAAATACATAGGCGCCAGTCCAACACAACTGGTGAAACAATATTGCAAACCTTCAAAATTTAATCAAAAATATATGAATCTTGGCAAGCGTGATTTACCACCTAGATTTAAGTCTCGTAGTTAAGAAGGTGCTTTCGTAAAAATCCTGTTACCATCAACACTTGTAATCATCTAGAATGAGTAACTTAGCCATAACCGCCGTGAGCCGTTTCACCACAGGAGTGCCATAGGTATAAAATGAATATCTAAAAAGATCAAATTCAGCGGCGCTTTAAATGAGTATCTAAACAAGGATCTTTTAAATGTCGCCGGAGCTCCATCCATCAGCTCCGCCTCACCTCTCCAGTTGCCGTAATCCCCACTCGAGTGTCGTCTGAAGCGCTCTGAAGCATCATCCTTTGTCGTTTCTCTAAGCGTTGTTATTCAGCTCTTAAAATTTAGTTTAATGGCGCGCAATTTCAGTTAACCTATTACTTTATAGTTTGTTAAAGATCTAGATCAAACCTATATATATAGGAGATATATAGAGATCCAGTGACTCATTACCAGATCTCCAAAACTCTTGGACGTAAACATTCAAACATTTGACAGAGACATTGCTTCTGCCATTTAGAGGTCAACTAAGAATGGATTATATAAAATTCCTTCCCCATAGCGAGTTGCGGGGGTGTTCTGCAAAGTGGGCGAGGAACAATTTTTCTTAAACTATATAATTTGTTATCTTACTTCTATATTTATCTTAACTGTTTTGTTGCTTTATCCCCTATTACCACCACCTCGTAGCAGATTTAAAGATGGAAGTTATGAGAAGGCGTAATTTATAGTTTACAGTTTTAGTTGATAATACAATTTGCTAAGGATGGAAGGGGGTGTAAGGGGTCCCGCATAACAACTCACGGGACCCAAGCCAACCTCGCCTGCTCATGGTGCAACTTGTTAATCAACAAACAAGGCTCTGGCTCCCACCAACCCGCATTGGGCCAGCGTGGTGGGAAACGGTCCCAGATTCTCCCATATGAACCTGTACAAACGTGGAGGTCTTTAGAAGAGGGCTATGTCCAGCAGTGGAAGTCTATCGACTGATGATGATGATGAAGAATGGAAGACGATCGTAGAGTCACAAAAAACGTTCCTTGAAACACCGATTGGCCGCTGATCACTAAGCAAGCGCAGATATTGCTGGAAGCATGCCATAGACCACGACCCGCGCAAGCTCCAAGCTGGGGACTGACAAGAGGCTGTATCACTCTAGTGTTCTCTTATGTAGGAGGTCAAGACTCACTTTGGGTTGCTGAGTCAGAGAAATAATTAAACTTTGAAGGAACTTGTATCAATACGACGGTCTAAAAATGCTACGTCGTTTCTGATTATCAAACTACCAGGTAAAGTACCAGACAGCGATGAGAGAAACGTACTCCTCATACTGATGATGATAAATATGAAATATTTGTAATGAAAAAGCCCACATCAATTCCCTCCACCCAGTGCACAAAGAGCACACGTGAAATTGATCGTATACTTTGAAGATTACACATCGGTTCCCTCACAAATTATTTTGGGCTCACTAACTGAATGGGGTGGTAGTAAAATATTTGTTGTGGCCCGGATGCTCTAGATTCAAGTAAACAATCCACCGATTGGTGTAAACAAATATAAAACTATTTACATTATATATATTTGCAAATGGCACTTGCTTTGTGGTGAGTACGAGGCGATTTGGGCCGTTTCCATCACGCTGGACCAATGCGGGTTGTTGGGAGCCAGAGCCTCGTTTATTGATTATCAGGGTGCACCACAAGCAGCTTAGGTTGACTTAAGTCCCGGCTCTGGCTCCTACCAACCCCTCCAAACGTCAATCGACTGTCTTTGGGTGAGGCCATGTTCAGTGAATGTCTCTCGACTGATGATGATATATGTATAAGAGATATCCCTAGCTTCATTTACTCATCACGAGATATCCGAAACTACTATACGTAACACTCAAAATTGGGTAGAGACATTGCTTCTAGCATTTGGAGATCTAGCTAACCTAAAACGGTAACTCTAAAAGGAATTTTGTAAAATTTATTTTTAGCTAAAATGGATTTTAGTCAAGGACATCTTTCCTTATTGACTAAAGGGTTAAAGAGCTATACAAGGTGGACTCTGGATCACTCGGAACCACCTCATCCATTTCTCCACTTGAAAAATTTCTTATACTTTGATATAATTTAAACTTATGTAAAGGACGTAATGGCCTCTTGTGAATACTTCGATCTTTTAATTTTGGCATCGTTGAGGTGTACTCCAGTTTAAGTATCTTCCCGGTAATGCTGAGGACTATGACAGCCTATTGAATGTCGAGTGGTTTACTTGGTTTATATTGACTTCATTTTTTGGTTATAATTGTAAAGCTTCAGGAACTTAACAGCATCTTTCGTAGAGCACATATAAGATCTTAACCAAGAGCGAAACAATGTCAATATCTATACTCTCATAATGCTTCTTGCTCGAGTATAAATATTTAATTTTATTAATTATTTCAAAATCAAAATCGGTTTAGCCGTTTGCTGGTTAACAGACACACAGATTATCTATTTTTCTATAAGGGGTTAGAGGTGAAATAATAAGAATATCTGTTGGCTCCCCTTGACGTCTCCCCGTAAGTAATCGAAATAATTCAGCTCACGCTTGCCTCCAGCGCTCGCATTTTATATTTGGCTGCCTGCTGCGCGAAGCAGGATTGGAAACAGAAACACAATATTAGATACGTTATCGGATAACTTAAAATCTTTGTGTATACATATTGGATTTCATGATACTCGCGTCTCTTCAGCTACACTTCTTCAGGCGCCTTCAACATAACAGATCGAAGTGTTATTCATGTTTACGACTGAATTATAAATGAAATTTAACGTAATATCAGAAATCATTATACTCTGTTTTTAAAACGATAATCTAGATAATTTTACAGTTTTCAATTCAGCAGTTACTTAACAACAGCAGCTGATCTACCTCACGCGTGATAGCAATGGATTCGTAGAACTGGTGTCCAATCATAATTAATTGGAGAGGCACAAGAAGAAGAACAATAGAACATACACATCCTTTGTATTGATATCATTAAATTAAATCATTAAAGAAAAGAGACATACTAAAATTACTTATATTTGTTGTATACTCGTATATAGTTGAAAAATCAGATAATGATATAAATGAATATATTTGATTTCTTCTTCAGTTCTGTTATTTTTAGACAAGATGGAGTCCTTCGGAGCACTTGTATGTTATACTAGTCAAATAGTTCGTTTTCATTCCATTCCAACGAGGGCTTCCGTCATTGCTTATGTTCTCAGCACCCTATATCAACAGTAGATAAAAATTCAATTCTCCTTTTTAGAGTGGTTCGTATTTAATAATAATCATGATAATTATCCTTCGTAAGTTGAAGGAATTTTTACAATGTTGCAACATAAAGTCTCTTACTACACAGAGAAAACTTTACGCCTTATAGCATTTTGTATTACTAAACGATACTATATTTGATTACTTACTCAATTAAACTATATCTCATTAACTTATTTAATTTAACTCGCACAACCCACTTCTAGTAAAATATGATCTTATTATTGTAAAAATATTACAGTCCTATCCCCCGGTAGCCGTAATACATTTTCCTCAAGCCGGGATCAATCTCCTTTCTTATTAGACAATAGAATTCCGAGGGTATGTGTTTCAAGATGATACGCGTCTCACGTTCGCCGGTGGGCAGGTTAAATGCATAACCTGTTATAAAATTAATTCAGCCAGCACGTGACCAGCCCCACTCCCAATCCGGCACCACTGCTGCATAATGTATGAATGGTGTAATGTCACCGCGGCCAATTCACGTAATGTACATCACAAATGGACCCCTAATTCTACAACTGATATCCTCTCAATAAAACTCTGATACAATCCTCTGCGATGTTAGGGAAAGTATTGTTTATTTATATTAAAATATTATTAAAATTACTAAAAAAATTATTAATTTTTTTATTTAAACATTTGACAAGAAGAGATCTATTGTTACCTCTCATTTGATAACTTTAGTCTTTGCTTTTATGAAGACATTTTTATACGTGGAAGCAAAAAGGTAATATAAATTTTTATAACCTACGTAAAAATCTTATAAATACAGCTTTTAAAGTTTCCACATGACCCTCATATTTTTATCTTCCGTATTTTCTTTCTCTTGTGTCATACTTTGTTTCCTGGCACAACTCCCCTGTATAAGATAATAATTGAATTAAGTCCGACTTTTCGACTGTTTCGCGCAAACAAGACAGTAAGTTAAAACAGACGCCTTTCAATTAAGTATATATAAGATATAGATATAATATAAATGATACTATATAGTAATGATTTGCAATACCTTTTTAAAACAAAAACTATTACAGCAAAGACCTGGTGGTAGATATCGTCTAAACAGAAAATAGAGCGCCTATTTCTGCAGGAACACAAATATTGCTATGTTTTTTTAAAAGGCGCTGTAACTGAAAAAGTCCAGGTAACTATACTTCGCGACGACAAATACAGTATGGTGATGTAAACATCCTAACTATCAATAAAATAGCTCGCAATGAATTTAACTTCCTACTCGTCTAGTCAGTTTAACAAAAATTTACATATATACTGCATGAAATCGTAAAACGTATCGCTAGTAAAATATACTATCTAATAAACACTGAATCTTTTAGACTACGGCTTATAGAGATTTGTTCGCTTTACAATATCGATGTCCGATACACTAGCATTGCTTAGCTCGTGAGAAGTAACAAAGAGGTTATTTATAACTAATATATAATATACAGTAAATACTACAGACAGTTCCTGTATTATCATAATAATATTACAGTTATTGCATTAAATACGATTTCATTCAATGTTTTACGATGATCATATTAAAAGGAACACAACAAAGATGTTATGAATTACATTTTAACGTAGATACAGATAAAATATTTTATCTGATAAGCAATATGAAAATTAGAAATAAGCTGCGAATAAAACAACAAATAATAAGGTAAAAACGAAAATAAGTTTTTCATCTGAATTCATTCTATGTTCGCACTTAATTATGAACGGTATATTATGTTAAAAGTTATGGTAATTATCAATAATTAAATAAGCATATAAAATTGTTGCAAACTTAGTAAATTTACTGCGTACAGATAAATCTTGTACATACAAAGTCTTCCCTAGTCATTGGAATTAGGGCTTTTAGCTTTAAAGAAATTCCAGTACTTCGAACCTATTAACCAAATATTACTACTTAATATATATATATATATATGAAAATTCCACCCATGTAGAGACTCATCACGCTATATCTGGATCCAGTCCATCCAGTCAGGCCTGGACAATGGAAATTAGTTAGCCATATTCCTTTTAAATACGGGATAGCTAAAAACGGATATTATAAAATATTTTCCCTAAAGAGAGTTGCTGGGGGTGTTACGGCTAGCAGAGCGGGAAGGGAACAGTTAACTAATTATACCTATTAATCATCATCATCAGCCGATAGACGTCCACTTCTGGACATGGGCTTCCCACAAAAATCTCTATATCGATCGGTCCTGCGCTACAGTCAGCATGGACTCTCGCACCGTCGGCCATTAGGACTAATCATCTTTAGGGGTTCATATGAGGAGATTCGGGTCATTTCCCACCACGCTGGCCCAATGCGGGTTGGTGGTAGCCAGAGCTTCGTTTGTGGATTACCAGGGTGCACCACGAGCAGGTAAGGTTGGTATGGGTTCCGTGAGTTGTAGTGCGGGTGCTCTTACACCTCTATATTCTTACTAATATATACTATAATTATCTTTAATTATATAATAAGAATATATAGCTGTTATAATAAATTATATATAATACATATATTTAAAATATATCGAAAGAACATAGTATCGCTTCAGGCTATAACTAGGTCTCAGTCTAATACTGTTGCTAGCTTCAAACATTAATCGGGGTCCCATAGGACAGGCTATGTCGCCGTTGTTAATACACGCAGCATCCCCTACATCCCATACTAATTAATCACCCGGAACCCTCTCGAGATAACTATTAATTTTATGGACTTTATTAATTACTTAACCTTTAAGTTTATCGAAAAAAATAGCTAAAGCTATTAAAGGAGCTAAGTTTTACGTTAATGATATGATAGTTATGAGTTGGATATGCAATTTGATGAGTCCTGACAAGGTCCTCGGAGGAATCAGCCATCTCTTGTAAACTACAAGGAAACCGTCTGATAGTAACGGATAGCATATCCAAAGATGATCATTTGAGGAAATAGGTAATATAGCTTTTGATCTGGTAAAGGGCGAACTGAATTGTTATGTTGAAGTACTCTCTTAGAGGAAAATATCCAGGATATGGCGGAGTGGAAGAATAGAAGCAATAGAGCAGACACCATCTAGAAGACTAACGGCCGAGCGAGACCTTCCTCTGATGGTAAACGTAACGCCCATAACAACATGGCTCTGGTTAGGTTCATAAACACAGCTTTAGATTGTACATATGGTCTTGTCTCGTACTACTAGTCACAGCGCCTTTCAAACCGGAACACGTAATAAATTCGACGAGCTACTATGAAGACTAACCAGCAGTAAGCCATGTATTTCTCCGTATTTCTATTTTCTCCGTATATATTAACCGGAAGAATAAAAAAACAGGACGTTATTTTTACAGCAGTTAATGTGTTAAAAAATACTTTTTTTGTCTATGACATATAAAGTATCCTTTTTTTTACTGTGTCTATGTTCGCTGCCATGACATTATTCTTATGTATACCCTCAAGTAATAACTTGGCTGTAAGTATATTTATCATTTTAACATTGTGAGGGTAAGCGTAAAGGGGTGTAAGGGGACCCGCGCAACAACTCACAGGATTCAAACCAACCTCACCTGCTCTTGCACCCTGCTAATCAACAAACGAAGCTCTAGTTCCCATCAACCCGCATTGGGTCAGCGTGGTGGGAAATAGCCCATATCCTCTCATATGAAACCGTACAATGTCCGGCAGTGGACGTCTATCAGCTGATGATGAAGGTAAAGACAATATAAGGTATAAAGTTACTCCTCTGGAGCAGCGATCCAAAGTGAGTCTTGGCCTGCGACAGAAGAGAGCGCCAGCGTCATCTGTCTCGCACTGCCTGTTGCCAGTCCACTGCTTGGAGCCCGGGTAGATCATGCTCTACGGCATCTAGGAACCGATCGTCTCCCATCCTTAGCAAGCGGCCCATCATGCGAAGTCAGTGGGCTTTGGCTTCTCCGATGATGTTCAGTTCTCCAACCAGCCTCTCGATTTCAATATTGCGTCGGGCTCGTCATCTACCGTCCTCTCTCAGGGTCGGGCCGAATATCCCACGCATGAAGGTATAAATGTAAGATAAAGGTTTGAATTTTACTACCCCTTAAAAAGCCATTTAAATGACGCAGGGTGTACGTGAGCACGCTGTGATAGAGCAACAGTAAGATATATTTCTACATGATATATTTTTATTACTGCACCCTTAGACTTTTTTATTTTGATTATCACCATGATACAATATTCATCGGTTGTGATGGTTTGATTCGGACAGGCGTGGTGTAGTTTGGAGGGTGGTAAGGTTTCGTAAATATTTTTTCAAGATTATCTACCTCCATTATACTGTTAATATTAGGTCCTTACATATGAAATTGGCGTTTTGTGCGGGGGGAACATAAAGTCCATTTTTTTTTTTAAATATATTTAACTAATCAAAGTATGCACCGTTGTTATCTATGCACTTTTGTCATCTCATAGGTAGTGCATTGATCCCTTTACTGAAAAATCCATAGGGTCGAGAATCAATAAACTCTTTCAAGGCGGTGTGCACTGCCGCATCGCAGTTTTTCCTTGTAAGAAGTTGTCCAATTTCCGGAAAAAATAGTAATCTGTTGAGGCAAGGTCCGGGGAGTGCGGTGGATGTAGCAGACATTGCAATTGTAGCTCATCTAACTTAGTGGTTGTTTGTTGTGCAGTGTGTTGTGGTGGAGATGCGTTGTCGTGAAGCAGCAGTGGCCTAGAGCGATTGACCAATCTCGGTTGTTTAGCAGGTAGTTCTTCCTTCATGGTCTGCAGTTGGTGACAGTAGATATCTGCCGCAATCGTTTGGCCAGATGTTAGAATGCTGCAGTGAGCGACACCGGCGCTAGTCCACCAAACACTCACAAGTAACTTTCTATGAGTCAATTTTCCTTTAGGACAGGAATTGGCTGGGTTTCCGGGGCTCAGCCATTGCGAAGAGCGCTTCCGGTTATCGTACAGTATCCACTTTTCCTCACAAGTAATGATTTGATTTAAAACCCCTTCATCATTGTATCGGTGGAGCAAAGTAACACAGCAGCAGCAGTCGACGCGTGTTCGCAAGTTCCATTCACTCAACTGCATGAGGTACCCATCGTTCAAGTTGCTTTACTTTCCCGATTTGCTTCAAGTGGATTAATACAGTTTTGTCACTTACCTCGAAGCCTGCAGCTATCTCTGAAGTGCCTGGTGATGGATCCGCTTCCACAATAACCTTTAATTCTTCATTTTCCACTTTGGTCTCCGGCCGTCCACGGGGTTGGTTCTGAAGGTCAAAATTTCCAGAACGAAAACGTTGAAACCAAAAACATACCGTGCTTTCTTTTCTTCGCACTGTGACGGACGATGGGCAGGCGCCAGAACCTGGAACAGGACCAATCGATTTGAAGATCTTTACAGAAGACCGATGTCCAGCTGTGGCCGTATAACGCCTGATGATGACATAGGCTATTCATTATTGAAATTCCAAAGATCCTTTATCGTTTTATATGTAATTTACTTTTATAAACATTTTTATTTGGGAATATTTATGCGGTTGCTATGGTAACGGGTACATAAAGTCGTCTGATTCTATATAACGGCAAACAAAGCGGGCGGGGAACAGCTACCCATCATCTTTACTTTACTAAAGAAAGCTCTTGAAGGAAGAGGAGCAGTTGTCCATAACACCTTTGGCTGGTAGACAAACACGCGCCACATCCTGTTCGTCGTTCTTCCTTATTTTCTTTGGATCCTACACAATAATTAAGTCTCTTGGAAACAAGAAAAAAAAATATCATAACTTTAAACATTCACATATAGATAATATACTATCTTTATCTTAAACGTCTGAATACAGTTGTTTTTTTTCTCTATTGATATGAATTAATTCCCCTCACGCACTCGTCTCGGCGTAAAGTTTCACATATACGCAAACAGCCTCCCTGTAACAAGATAACTAAACTAATAAATAAACTTTCTTACGTGTTAATAAAAAAAAACAACATGTAAGATTCAATTACTGAGGATGTGATTTTTAACTTCTCTTTTAGGATATTATTTCTTCTGTCGTTACTCAAGGAGAAGTTATTTCTATCGCATATATCAATAAAATGTATATCATATTATCAATCATCATCATCATCAGCTGATAGACGTCCACAGCTGGGCATAGGCCTTCCCCCAAGGATTCCCACATCGATCGGCCCTGCGTTGTCGGCATCGCCGGGCATTATCGATCGTCGTTTGTATGGGTTTATATCGGGGGATTTGGGCCATTTCCCACCACGCTGGCCCAAAGTGGGATGGTGGGAACCAGAGACTCGTTTACTGATTAGCAGGGTACATCACGAGCAGGTAAGGTTCGCTTGGCTCCCGTGAGTTATACCCCTTTTAATAAATATATTATATCAACTGCTGCCGAAGGTCGCCTATGTGCCACCGCAGCTCCTGTGTCTGCAGATAGCACTGTGCAAACGTGTTCCGGTTTGAAAGGTGTTGTAGCTAATATCTTAAAATTTCCTAGTTCTCATATAAAAAAGAATCCAGACTTTTTAGTCTGGATAGTAAGTGGTAAACATCTAATGTGACTAAGGAAGCTTGTACCTTCTCAGCTGATGCAGCGCTCGTCTGACTATATACTGATGTGACTCTTACCGGAAACGGTCTCAATACGTTATCATGATACACCCACCCGTCCATTCCAGTATTCGTTTCCGGTTATGAAGGAGTATTCGTTGGTTGAATTTACTAAATTATTCCCGTTCAAATAAATTTAGTTACCAGTAACTGTATAATACTAAAGTCCAACCAATCTATCAAGACAGCTATGATTGATAAGAAGAAGAAGAAGAACAATGAATCCTTCGATTTGATTCCAGGACCAAATAAGTCCTGATGGAGTTTTTTCTCACCTGCTAGCTTAACTACTACCCTCATATTCAATCTGCTGTTATAACAGCTTAGTTACGCCAAAACCACGTTGTATATGAGAGCAACAGTATTACAGAAGAACAAGCTTCATGTACAGCTTTGTCACTTAATATCGCGTGATGTTAAGGTCAAGTTTAAGCCGTGAGTGTGCGTGTGCGTGTGCGTGTGCGTGTCATGTGCCGGTATTCCCACGCCCAAGCCAATCGTTTCCAATTTAGATTAACTCAGATTATGTTTATCTCTTCTATATCTATACATGAAGTATATTTCGAGGGATGATATATTAAATAAGTTATCATTTAAGTTGTTTATTACTTAACTAAATTAGGGGTGTAAGGGGTCCGCACAACAACTCGTGGAGTCCCAGCCAACCTCACCCGCTCATGGCGCACTATGCTAATTTAAAAACTTAAATCTTTGGGGGAGGCCTATGTCCAGTAGTGGTCCTCTATCGGCTGATGATGATGATGATGATGAACTTAGTTAACTTATCCGACAATCTATATATATATCTGTATGCATATAAGGGGTGTAAAGGGTTCCTCTCAACATCTTACGGAACCCAAGTCAACCTCACCAGCACTCAGCGCAAATTTTAAACAGACGAGGGTGTAACTACCCACCACCCCGCACTGGGCCAGGGTGGTGAGGATATATACACAGCACCGCTTTTTGCTCATCGCTTTAAAACATAGCATATAGCGTCACCTTATCCGAGTAATATAGTGACACAGATACTGAGCTGCAGCGCCCTTCAAACCGGAACACAGTAACGCTTGCAGTTTGTCCGCTACCTACTTAGACGGTCTCCGGTACAAATGCCCTTATATGATTTATTTAAATAATATTGTTATCTATTCATCGTATAGCTTAAGGGTAGGTTCGTTGGAGACTGTATCATTTTCATTGGCGGTAGATCCCTCTTGCTGGTGCTCGACTATAGACAAACATTACTGTGTTCCGGTTTGAAGGGCGCTGAGGCTAGTGTAATTACTGAGGTAACCAGACATCAACGTCTCAATTGTTTCAATACGCTGACTATAACGCGGTGTCACGTGGAGCTACGTTGTTATGGACAGGCGTATCACTTACTATTGAGTGAAAGGTTTGTTCGTCTCGTTGTTTATATATATATATATATATAAAAATTCTGAATAATTAAACGCAAAGTGTGAGGCAATTGTAAGTTCCGCGTTCCGGGATACATCCAAGTTAACGATCTCATCCGGCGGGCTTACAACTTGGGTCCAGTGGAGGGTGTGATGTAATCTTCACGGGATTTCGTTGACAGATTTACGAGTCTTTTCAGGATTTTGGGGATTACAACCCTGCGCCCTTTATTAGGCGTTGTTAATTTTCAGTCGTTATCTACTGGCATCGGACGTGTTGATTTATAAATGTTATATAGTCTGCATTAATATCATCATCATTATCATCGGCCGATGGACGTCCACTGCTGGACATAGACTCCCACTAGAGATCTCCACATCGATCGGTTCTGCATGGTTGACGCATAGCCAGTCAGTATCTGAATAATGCAAGGCATCAGAGGCCGTCGTTTCTAGGGGTTCATAAGGGGTAATTTGGAACATTTACCACTACGCTGGCTTAATGCGGGTTGTAGGGAGCCGGAGCCTCGTCTGTTGATTAGCAGGCTGCACCACGAGCAGGTGAGGTTGGCTAGGACCCCTGAGTTGTTCTGCGGAATGCCTTACATCCCATAGCAATGGTATCATCATACATATCATAAAGTCTTTACCTTATTAAAATTATGTAAACAAAAATTAATAGAGGATGTGGATGATGAAGAATGGTGGTCATTTTTCATCATCCACGTTTTAATGTACAATTTGGTGGTAATTGCTATAAATAGGCATAAAAAACCGTAAAAAATAAAAAAACATTATCGAAGCCATTTTCTATTAAACAATTAAGCGACGTTCACCTGATGGTAAGTGATACGACAGTTCATAACATCGTGGCGTTAGTTAGGATGATATACACTGCGCCACACTGCGCTCGTCGCCTGAGACAAGATGATGAGTCTCGTTACCTCAATAATTATATTAGCTACAGCGCTCTTCAAACCGGAACAAAGCAATGCTTGCACACTACTGTTCGTCAGCAGAAATAGGCGCTACGGTGGTACCTACTTAAACGGTCTCCGGCAACAGATACTGTTTTTTCAGTTTCCAAGGGGAAATCTTCGGAAGATACCCTCCTTCTGTGGGGAACTTAAGGAAATGTAAGATTCTTACTCACTAAATCCCCCTCGATGGTCTGCATCAGTGCATTCGGAGAGGCTCCGGGATCTCTTATAGAAAGCACCGGTGCTCTTCTACACTTTGTGTTAACACGTCTCTGAAGAGCCTACCCTCCTAAGCACCATCGCTGAGCCATATGCTGTCACACCTTCTGCGACAGGCAGAGCTTACCTTAGTCCTATTCTTACTATCCGGAGACTACAGGGCTGCTGACAACAGAGACCTACCACCAGTAAACAGACCTACCGCCAGCCAATGAGAGAACCAGCAGTAATAACAACTGAGTATCAATTAAATAGTTTTCATTTTCTCAAAGAGCGGAATGCTTTTAAACTAAGGGGAACACTCCAGATGTCGAACAGGACAAAGCACTTTAAGATGTCCCCGTCTTCAGATGCTGCAGCCTTAGAGGGTATAAATAGTTGTGTACTGTTCCGAACACGGCGCTTCCGGAACCTTCCAAACGTCTTTAGTGTATAATGGACACCATTGTTTCCACTCGTTATTGATCGTTTATAACTAAACATTCTTATGTGTGTACCAGCTGTTCCCCGTCCGCTTCATCATCAGCCGATAGACGTCCACTGCTGGACATATGCCTCCACCAAAGATCTCCTGATTGATCGGTCCAGTGTTGCTCGCATCCAATAGGTTGGCGCGTTCCTCATCAAATCGTCGGTCCACCTTGTGGGAGGCCTCCCAACACCACGTCTACTTGTACGCGAGCACCACTTGAGGATCTCACTGCCCCATCAGCCATGGGTCCTTCGAGCAATGTGCCCTGCCCACTGCCACTTAAGTCTAACAATCCTTTGATGTCCGCTTAGCTGACCGTAATATATATATATATATATATATATATATATATACTTGTAATTTGTCTGAAATACTCCTCGAGAGCAACCGCAACTGCCAATGAGTTTCTATACCAACCGTTACTATAGCAACCGCATAAATAATACCAAATGAAAATGTAAAAGTTAATTAGAAATAAATTGATGATGGATCTATGAAATTCAATAAAAATAAATAGCCTATAATCATCTACAAATCATTGCGCGTCGAATGATCATGTTCCCATATCGATAAGTTCACTAGTTTTCACGTGATAAGTGAACAAAGAGAATACAGTATATACAGTTGCAGAAGATTCATTGTGATACTTTCGTCTAACTACTTTAAGTGTAACCTCAAAATATTTAATTAGTTTTGAGGCACAGTTTTATTTCCATTAATGGCCAAAAACTTAGGCGTCTAGGCTTGGCATAAACATAAAAATAAAGACGTTTACTTTTTTTTGCAATGTTCTTATTTTTAGATTGTTAACAGTATTGAATGCTTACAAAGTATTCTTTAAAGAAATCGACAAAAAAGCAGAGCTTTATGTGGAGATGAGGAGTCCTTTATCGAAAAGTATCGAAGATTAGGATGAAGCTGTAGGTAGCATCGATACACCGTGATGTGATGAAAGCATCGAAGGCTTCCGAATAATTTTTACGGCGCTGTAAAGTTTGTTTACAGCCTCCCAGAATTTATTTCGAGGGGTTTTATGAGCTATATTCCCAACTTAATGATTGATTCCGCGGCGTTATTATTTTCATGTATTTCATAGCTGAATTAATTTTGGAAGTGAGATTTTTAAGGGAGAGAATCCTGAATAATACCTATCTATATATGTAGTGTGACAACTCATGGAACCCAATCCAACCTCTCCTGATTATGGTGTATCCTGCAAATCAACACGCATTGGGCCAGTGTAGCACATGACTAAAATCCGCCCTTATGAACCTCTACAAACGTGGAGATCATTGTGGGAGGCCTATGTCCAGCAGTGGACGTCTATCAGCTGATGATGTTGATACATGTATAGGAGATATCCAGAGCTTCATTAGCTATTTACAAGATCTCTGAAACTATTAGAAGTAAACACTCAAAATTTGAAATATTGCTTCTGCCATTTAGAGGTCAGCTAAAAACGGATTTGACAAAATTCCTACCCCAAAGGAAATTGCAGGGTGTGAAAATGGGGTGAGGAACAGCTAACACTAATATTAGTCGACTAGGTCAGGGACTTTAGTTAAAGCTGTCGATCTATATCCGGTCTGCAGCAACCAATAAAGTGTCACTGTTTATATTAGTACTTATCTTGCTTGCCAGAGACCGTCTAGGTGCAAACATTAATGTGTTCCGGTTTGAATGGCGCTGTAGCTAGTGGAATTGCTGGGTAATGAGACTTGACACCTTATGTGTCAAAAGGGGGAGCTCAATGTACCTAGTGTAGCCATCCTAACTAGCGCCGTGTAGTTATGGCCAAGCTTACCTATCATCAGGTGACCGTCCTGCTTATCTCATCGCTTCGTTGTATTAAAAGAAATAATGCGAATTAGATAATTGTTTTCCTTAGAAACCTATTTCTCTTCCGCCCCTAAAAAATTCTTTATCTCTGCTTGAAAAGTTTTCGAGTTTAATGAGAGATTATTCATACTTACCGCCGAAGTTTTCGGAGCGGAAAGCAATGCCCGCGAAATAAATATAATTAATGTTTCTTCATTAACTTTAATACATATAATACTTAATTAGTTCCTACTTTTTGTGTTCGTAGCTTACAATTCAAATAAAAGGTTCGTCTCGAGGGTTTTTTTTATGAAAGAAAACGACAGGAGGTACGGGAATTATCTCTGTACTTCACTTATCGTTACTCCTAAAAATCTTATCATTTCTTTCTAATATTTATATCTGTATAATATAAGGAAATATTTTTTTTATTCGCCTGTCACGTGAAAACTAGTGAACGTATCAACACGGGAACAGGAGCATTCAACGAGGAATTATTTGTAGATAGTTATAGGCTAGTTATTATTTGAATTATATAGATCCTAAGTAATTTTATTTCTAATTAACTTTAATAAACATTTTCATTTGGTATTATTTATGCGGTTGCTATAGTAACAGTTGTTATAGAAAGTCATTGGTGGTTGCGGTTGCTGTCAAGGAATATTTCGGACAAATCAGTCGAGTCTAAATATATTACGGCCAGCAAAGCGGGTGAGGAACAGGACACAACTATTTATATCTCGCAGGACTGCAGCATCGGAAGACGAGAAGAAGAATCAGACAGAGTTAAAGTATAATTCTGTGTTACGGCCAATAAAGCTTACAGGGAATTGCTAGTCTAGGTATAAAGTAATTTCTATATCTGTGCTTACAGCTCGCAGGCTAATTACCACAACAGACAGAGCTAGAATTAATTAAAACAACATAAGATTGGATTTTCTCATGATGCACAAATTGCAATGAGCATTCACTTTGTGCTGATATCTGTTCCATTGTTAACTATTTTTTTAATAACAGGTAGGCTTACAAATATTTCCTATTACTAGTCTGCATAGTTCATACATTCATCTAGAAACACTGTAATAGAATCACTACCTCAGTGATTTTACTTGGCTACATCGCCTTGAAAATCCAAGTTAAGAGCTAAGCATAAGTATTATTACTTTGTTCTGACTGTTATACTTATAACAGCTGCATTAACGTAGGTGAGACCTCTTATCATCTGTGGCATGGTTAACATTTAATATGAATCTGAAGACGAGTATTATAACAAAGAACATCTAGAACATTCGTAAACGTGAATGAATTCTTAGTTAACATTGCACGCCTCAATAGATACAACTTATTGTACGTTTCGAAAGTAACTTAAGTCTCTTGTTAAGTTCCGTGAGCCGGTACACATGTAGCGGGCTACATCGCCACAGACGTGAAGTACGAGCGGCTTCCTTCCGCTCTTTCCACAAAGCATGTAGAGCACAATAGGCATTTCTTTTTAACATACTTTATACTCACGAGAAAATGAACATTTCTTTATTTTTTTTTTCCAATTTATTACCTACCTTGTGCAAAAGTCCCCTACGTAGAATGTTATACGATTACGAATGATTTATTTGCCTTATCCAATTATGTAATTGTTTAATGACTTATAATTATAGAGAATAATATGAAGCAATAAAAAAAACTGAATTGTAACAAAAATCTCTTAACACTAAACTAGAATATAAATGTATATGTAAAGGCTACGTGTGAAACTTAGGGCATGTCTTTTAAGATCTTTTGCTATTTTTGGCCCATACGAGTAATATATATTAATATATATTGTTTTCCTAACAATACTGATGTTAGTCTCGTTGATAGGTTCACAGGTCTATGGGGCTATTTATCCTGAGCTAAATATGGAACTTATAAAATAGCAGCTCTTAGATATTCAAAATAAGCATCCCTACTGATCCCGATTAATTTCGATATCAATATCCAAAAATTAAACATTAAATATTTCAACTCGTCCTATTTAGTTACAAAAGGCCCTACCCGATCTGAGATCAATTAAAACCCTTATAATCCTTAAATACTCGTAAATTTGTCAACAACAAACCCTGAATATTGCTGTTTACCCTCCTGTCGCACAACTACAAAGCTTTTGAATTTGAGGAAAAGTCTAAGTAAATTATTTTAGCTGCTTTGATTTAGGTTATCGAAAATAATATTTATTCCTAAAAAAAATATTTGACAATAATTAAAATGTGGAAATTATTGGCCAAGCCTGTTTAAATGTAGACTGTGATAGGATGAGAAAATCATGTTGTTGAAAGAGTACAGTAAATAAATTTAATGATGGACTTTATAAAAATATTTCCATGGAGCAAAAAATAAATCGTTAACTGGTTATCTATACACACATAAAATTTACTCTAATTAAATAAAAAAAATCATTAACTACAACTACAACAACCTACAAAAACCAATTGAGTTTATAAGAATTCAAAGACATATGAAAAATAATTAGCAAGCGCCTGCAAGATAATAACAGCAAAAACTTTTAAAAGTAAATTATATCTTCATGTTTTGAGAAGGAAGCAAAATAGTTAAGTGTTGTTGATTTATTTAAGACTGACGAAGAAATTTTTGCGGAAATGAATTTTCTGTAAATACGAGATAATATAGTATGATATTGGGAAGGCACTCTTTATCAAGAAGATCGAGAATGCGAGTTAACTTACGTGTGCAGTTGTATATGTTTTCTGACCGAGCAGTAAAACAGAGAAGATAGTAAAAATTTTAGTTAGTGTAAATCTGACACATAATCGAAACACTGCTTTTCGGATAACAGAACATCAATAAAAATCTGGTTGTCCATCAACTCATCTACTGGTCTCTGATAACAGACACCGTATAGATAATGACCTTCACTGTCGCCAAACAGTAGTGTACAAACATTGTTGTGTTCCCGCTTGAAGAGAATTCTCAAGACGACAAACAGTGTGGTCCAGTGTATACCATCCTAATTAGCGTCACGTTGTTATGGCCAGGCGTGTCGCTTACCATCTGTTGAATGTCCCATTAGTCACGCTTGTAAAATAGACTTTTAGAATTTGACCTTTACTTCTTACGGTTTCTTAGTTTTACGAAAGGTTGCGTTGCCATTGAGAAATAAACAAAAGATTCAACTTATATTACACATTATAATGAAATAGAGCGCTGAAGATAAGTTTTTTTTTACCAACTATAACCAGAAAATTAGATATATATTTATTTACGACATTGCAATAAGTATATGTAATAAAAAATCTTTAGTGTCGTATTAGTGGATATTGTTTTAGTAGTGGATAAAATCTTTATCTAATATTAAAAAAAAACCACATTATTTTTTTATTCGCTGAAGCGGCGGTGCAAGTAAGACGACTACCTGATGGTAAGGGATATGCTTACCCATAACAATATACAACTTGTGAGCATGATATACACAGCGCCACTTTGGGCTCGTCGCCTTGAGACATAAGATGTCGAGTCTCGTTACCCCAATACTTGCACAAGCTACAGCACCCTTCAAATCGGAACATAGTAATATTTGCATAGTACTGTTTGGGAGCAGAAGCAAGCGCTGCGGTGGCGCTCATCTAAACGGTCTGCAGCACCAAAAAATTACCACCGGCAAAGAAACTTTTATTTTTGTTATTGATAAGATACCATGCTACTGGGGAGAAGACGAGGTTATGTGGGAGATTTACCCACTAAAACCCTCTCAGTGGTCATCCTCAGTGCGTTACGGGAGGCCCCAGGATTTCCTACGAAAACCACCGGTGCATCCTGTCACTACTCCTAAAGCTCGTCCCAGGGAGAACTGTATCCCTTCACGGCACGCCCGCTTTGGCACGATAAGCACTGGACCACCAAGTACTTGTCGTTTATGCTGGGCTCGCTTAGTGAACTAGGTGGGTAACTTCAAAGCCCATGAACCCAAAAACCTTTTTAGTCGCCTTCTACGATAGGCAGGGCTTACCTTTGTCTTATTCCTAATAGCCCAAGAATACAGGACAACAGTAAAGAGACCTTCCACCAGTATACTGTGACTTCATGTAAACTCTTGTCAATCATAACAAAGCTATTACCACTAGTGCAAAAAAAGTACACTCTTTTTCTATTTACATCATTTACCTAATTTACATTATTTATATACTTGAAACTAAGCAAGCAAAGAAATATTTCCTTGCAATGGCACTCGGTGAATCTTCTATCATTTGTGGCAGTAAAGTATCCCCCAAATCCTCGACACCGATGATTGGATTAACAAAGAAGTTGGAAACAGCCTGGAGGGGGTGGCGGATTAAAGACGCTGCGGATGCGAAACTGTTAAAAAGTTAGCGAACCACTTCCTTTATCTTAACAACTTCCGTAAACGTCAGTAATGAAATAATGTTTTAAGTAGTTCAGATATCATTTTATAACATTTATTATTTCTACATTTTGTATAAATTTCCGTAATACTTTTTATTATTACTGTTCATCATCATCATCATCGTCAACCGACAGAGGTCCACTGCTGGATGTAGGCCTCCACCAAAGATCACCACATCGATCGGTCCTACGCTGCCGGCATCGCTGGGAATAAAGAGCTGTTGTTTGTAGGTTCATCATTTCCCACCACGCTGGCCTAATGCGGGTTGGTGGGAGCCAGAGCCTCGTCTGTTGGTTAGCAGGGTGCACCACGAGCAGGTAAGGTTGGCTTGGGTCCCGTGATTTGTACGGAACTCTTTACACCTTTGTTATTGTTACTAGCATTCATATAGTATAACTTTTTTGTATTGCCCTTTGACTCATCTAGGTGCCAAAGGACATTGATGATGATGATGATGATGAATTCTTTTGTAAATTTAAGTATTGGTTAATATTTAGTTATAACATATTCTTCTTCGATGATTTCAAAATTAATTGCTTTTTTTATATTATTAAAAAGGGATTATAATTATCAATATCTATACTTAAGTCAGCAAGGGATCTAAGGGTACCCGCACAACAACTCGCTGTAACCTAAGTCAACCTCACTTGCCAACAAACGAGGCTCTGCTTCTCATCAACCCGCATTGGGCCAGCGTGGTGGGAAATAGCCCAAATCCTCCCATATAAATCTTTACCGATCATGTGGGCGATCTTTGAGAAGAGGCAGTCCAGCAGTTGACGTCGACATTAATGACAATGTTCGGACTTGTGCTGTCATTCGTGTATATAATACATATGTTATAATTACATTTTTATAGTAATTATCATTAATCTTTATACAAACATATGTCGATCTATAAATTAGTATGAGGTCCCAAATAAATTCGTGACCGATTCAGGGTTGCAATGGGAAAATCATTTAATCGTCTGTGGCCGGTGGGGCGGCGATGGCGTGACAATGGGGTGAGTGATGGTTCGGAAGGGGTCGCGCCTGCCCATTAGTGGTCGACCGGCGCCGCGGGCTGATGCTGTGCGACCTTTTTATTAACCTACAGAGCAAAAACGAGCTTATTGAAAGTAACCCTTGCTTTCGTTTTAAATTATACTTACCAATGAACAGCTGATAGACGTCCACCGCTGGACATAAGCCTCGCCCAAAGATCTCTACATCGATCGGTCTCGCGTTGCCCATATCCAGCGACTTCGCGCGACCTTTGCCAGGGTTTGTTTTTGGATATTGGATTTGGATTATTTCTCATCACGCTGGCCCAATGCGTGTTGGTGGGAGCCAGAGCTTCGTTTGTAGATTAGCAGTGTGCACGAGCTGGTGATGTTTGCTTGGATCCCGTGAGTTGTCGTCCGGGACCCCTTACACCCCCAATTAAGCTTATATGTAATTGAATTTGAAAAGTGGTTCAGCAGTGTTGATAGCTTTTATTAAATAAACCATTTCCCTTCAGCTCTTAGAGAGATGTTAACAAGATTTGAAGTTTAAACGTTAACTTAACACGTGCATTGGTTAATACAGAGCCCGTGCAACCGAATGGTTCACCTCTACTTAACTAATCGGTTAATTCGCAAGCGAAACACACCACGATCCGTCATCCTCCACTGGCTGTAATGGCCCGCCGTTTGTCCCGACGGCGTCGCACTAAACCAGCTATACATCCAGCTGTGTTTGCGATAATGTCCTCATCCAACTTAATATCCACTCGTAATGTATACAACAAGGTAATTAAGAGGAGGCCAGCTTCAGCCACCGCTTGAAGAGGCCGTAATAAAAGTTGCAATTAAGTTACAATCGCTTTTAATTACACCTCTAAGTAGCGCCACTTACAGTAGCGAGATGGCAATCTTTCCACAGATTATGTATATTCGAATTCTTTCTTTTAAATTCTAACAAAGGTGCATCATCAATCATCAGAACTCTTTGCTCATTACTCACACCAACCATTGTAAACAAGGATGACGCTTCAAAATGAACTATTTCATCATCATCAATAACCTGCCTGTTGATGATCATTGCTCTTCTCAATACGACAATGTATTACATGGAATGCTTTTATTTCTTTAATATCTACTTAGTCGCCTTTTACGACAATAAACTGCGGGGATGTTCTAATTCTTTACGATTTACTTTCAACTTGAAAATATCTATTTAAAGTCTTGAGCTTGGAGCTGACTTAAATTTCGTGCATCAACAGATTTATGAGGCTAATCAAAATAACTTAGCGGCGAGAGCGTAATCACTGAAACACTAAAAACTTTGTAAGCGTGATCTTCGCGAAAGACAACCTGAACGTGGCAATGAACTTGGTATAATTGTCTTCGGGATGAGGAGGTCGCTGTTTCTACTCCAGCGTCACATTAGTATCGAAGAGGATTATTCAATAGTTACTTTAGGACCAAGTCCAGATTATGATTGTTTAAACTACAACTTCAACCTTCTTCAGTGCAACCAGAAGGTGCTCCGGATTTATCAACAGGAAGCACTGATGTTTTTTTTCTTTGGTTTCCTAATGCCTGGTGTCTTGGTTTTTTTAATTCTATTAAGCGACGAGATGAGCAGAACTTTCATCTGTTGGCAAGTGGTACGCTGCGCTTCTCGCCCGAGACTATAAGATGTTGAGTCTCGTTACCACAGTAATTACACTAGCTACAACGCCCTTCAAACCGGATCACAGTAATGTTTGTACAGTACTGTTGGTCGGCTGCAATAGACCTAGACAGTCTCCAGTAATGGAGACCTACCACCAGTAAACTGCCTTAATGCTTTGATGTCTCTACGTTTTAATGTCTTGGTGCGGTGGAACCTCGGAGTCTTGGTGCTTTAGTGTTTGTTGCCAAACTCTCTTGGCATCCTCAATGAGATACGGCAAGAACGGAAGCTCATCGTATTTCCTACCCCGCCAAGGCGAACCCTTCGACTGTTCCAATCTCTTTCTAGGAGAAGCAGGGCTTACCGTAATCCGATCCTTACTAGCATGTGACTACAGAGCTGCATCATCTATAACCTGGCTGTTACGAATATTTTGAATCATTACTTCTGTTTTTCAGCCGGAACGGTACTAGATGAAGATCGCTCTAGATTCTGGACCACTCGGATGCGCTTTATACATTAAAATGCACGAAAGCTCGCGCTTTGTTAGCAGAGCTTTTTTGTTTTCTGCAAAGCGCCGAAGTTTTACACAGGCACGGAATGCGAAACGTTTCGCTTAACAAACTTCCTGAAAGCATAACGAGCCTGACCGAGCTTTCAGTTTGGTTTTTCCCTGGTGGTAACATCACCGTCATTGTCGTCAAGTACTGGTTAACTTAAAACGCGCTATTAAAGTTTCAATGAACAAATTTAAAGAGTATGCTTTACATATCTATCAGCGATATGATGTTAAGGCTCCTTATTTAGGGGTGGCGTATTATATTTTTTAACAGTTTTCCCTGGTGGTAAATCTTTGTTGACGGGGCCCATCGTAGTGCCTATCTCTGGAGAGAAGCAGTAGTGTTCAAACATTACTGTGTTCCTGTTTGAAAGGCGCTGTAGCTAGTAAAATTATTGGGGTATCGAGACAACATCTTATGTCTCAAAGCGAAGAACGCAATGTCGTGTAATGTATAATGCCGTAACTAGCGCTAGGTGGTAACAGGCATGCGTATCACTTACCATCAAGTGTACGTCGACGCTAATCTTGTCGCTTCGTCGAATTAAAAAAAAAAAAACAATTCCATGCACTATGTTGGTATCACGAGTGAGAGTATGAAAATGAAGTGTAACTAAATGAAACCGGAATAACTTACATTACTCTTAATAATAAATGTAAACGCCATTACACCGTCTAGACGCTGTACGGAGCTCAATTTTTTTTTATTACAATTTTTTTTTCTTCACACTTTACAATTCTTCACAATTTCGGATCTTCAGATTCGTTTCATAAATCCTAATCACGTTAACGCCGGCGCCGCTGATTGTATTGTAAGGAGTTTTTTTTTTCACAACCGAAAATTAAATTTCATTATTACACTTTCTTATCTCCTTCGGTAATACAGATTAAAGAAAAAAACCACAAAAATACTAATCGGTATATTTAATAACGAATTAATTTATAATCAAGTACAAAACTCAGTAAAAATATCTAGTATGCGTGTAGTAAACGAATGTTATTTGATGTATTATTATTTAGTTAATAGTGGTCAATGACAAAATAAATGATGATGATGATTTAGATCTAATCATGTACAGGTAATGTAATAATTTATTTAAAAAAAAAGTAAACTCAGTTTCATTAGTTTTGATTCGAATTGTATTATAGTATATATACCTAGTAAGAGTATCACCGCTGGATGTGAGACAGACGGAGAACAGATTGAAGTGGAGATGTTTGGGAGGAGCCGATGTCCAATAGTGACCGATTATCGACTCATGATAATAATGATAGTGATATATCATCATCATTATATTATGATTCTATTCTAATATATATTATAATAATATAAAATATAACAACAGTTTTATGTACTTCGTGTAACAGTATTGGATTGATGTAAGTGACGAGTCGGATAAAACGTGCATCTGATAATATATTATATATGCTTGTTTATAAAATGTTACGAGTTTACTACATATATAAGATATATAAAGATATAAATCTTATTACAGCAGTAATTTTATTAGTAACAGCTTTTAAAACTATATATACATTTAATGTTTCCATATTAATTAGAGCAGGTTTGAGCATTGCAGTTTCCGGGAATACATACTTTAAATATTTTGGTATGTATCGATATTGGTAATCTTTAGTTGTCGTGTCATATATATATATATGTGATATATATTCTCTATTTATAATGAATTCGTTAAACTTTTTAGAACATACCAACTCCGACCAAATGTCAGGAAAGTTTTCCAATAGCCCGGTCCCATTACGGTTTTCATTAGTATTCGTATGTACAGGGTGACTGGTGGCGGGCTTGACATATCGACAAAGGGCACTCCATACTTAATTCCGGGGTTAACTAAGTAAATAAAGCTGCTATTTTTTTTTATGGGGAATTTACATGGTGCAACAGCAATGGGACGTGATGGCGAAGCGTCTTCGCCTAGAATACTCAGACTCTCGTAGTCGGAATGTTATGATAGCAGATTTACAATGCGAGAAAAGAACTTCCTGCTTGAACCTGAAAAGTTCGAAGACTCGATAGCATGCTGCTCCGGAATCGAACTAAAGAACTTTACTTCGTAAGAACAGCAAATGAGTGGAGTCAACATGGCGTCAGTGTTCCCGTTCAAATACGACGCAGGTGTCTCCAAGAAAACAATTAATATACTACAAGTTAGTGCACCTTACTACCATATATCACATCACCACTTAACATCAGATGGAAACGTGGTCAAGTGCTAACCATGTCAATTAAAAAAAGAAGATGTTAGTTACTATGGAAGCGATAGATCACTGCGGTATAAAGGCAGTGAAGAATCTTCATTGCTCCATATTGATTTTCATATTATCCGCTGGTTACTCCTCAGTGTTGGTTAAAGCTTATAGTTAAAGTATTAAGCTTAAATGAAGTCTATAGCTTGATTACGAAACTATGAATAGTATAAAAAAACAATCATATATTCTCGAAGGTTACACAATGATTATTTACAGCATCCAATAAACTTACAGATCGTTCAATTGTTATTCAAAGATCTTCTTTAAACAATTTAAAAGGTTTTCCTGTCTTCTGAATCTTTATCATCCTGTCTATCGATCTATTATATTAGTTTTTGTATCTTGAGTACTCTTTGGGTTACCATATACTTTGCTTTGCTTCTCTGATCATTTTAATATATGAATAAAAATGTTTGACTTTTTTTTTAATGAATCTTAAGAGACAAGAAATCACATACCACAAATTGTTTGGTCTTATGTAAGCTACTATGTTACAGATATATACAGAGAGATATTTACAGATGTTACAGACAGATACTTGCAGATGGTACAGACAGATATTTACAGATGGTACAAATAGATACTTACAGATGTTACAGACAGATACTTGCAGATGTTACAGATAAATACTTACAGATGTTACAGACAGTTACTTGCAGATGGTACAGACAGATACTTGCAGATAGTACAGATAGATACTAACAGATGGTACAGACAGATACAGATGTCAAAATAACGAAACGAAACAAAGTACAATGATGCAACACCTTTCTCTACCACACATACATAGATTAGATCTAACCATTAAGCTAAGTCAATAACTTAATATTCGATTTCAATACCGCACAAATTATAAACTTCACAAGAGAAAGTTCAAAACGAGTTTAACGTCTTCAGCTCCTGGTTTTTTCCCCGATGGTTATTACTAAGTAGTTTGTTAATTAAAAAGTTTGTTCCTTTCACTTCACTGCAGTTAAGATAACGTTATCTGTTTTTGAACGTACTTTTCATCAGGTTTCTATTTGTAAAGGAAATCGTGAAGAAAACATGCTTTTATTATAACCGAAGCCGTAGATGAAGATTTCAACTAGTTTATCATTAAAGTATTATCAGAAGCTGGATAAATTTAACTTCCACATCTCGTGGAGTCTTAAATAATGGAAAGGTTTTTGAACGTACTCGTTTAGGCAATACTCTTGTGTGTGTCTTTTGTGTTTTCTTCTTCCTGTGCTTTATTACTAAAGCTAATTTTACTTGAACTTTACACTACAATATATAAAGGAGGTTAATACTGATGAAGATCTACTTTGAAATAGTGTCTATCAATAAGGATACGACAAATTTGGGAAGGTCAGTATTTCTAGATACAAATTCCTATTGTTTTTAACTGAAATAGTTATAATTATCATTATTGGTTAAAACTTAATAGTTATGTTTTTATTTAAAGGGAAATGAATGCAATTTGTCAAACTTTAAATTATTTAGTGAATTTGGTTGATAACTTGGTGGTTAATTTTTATATAAGCTAATGCATTGGATCCGGAAGCTTGATTATTTATCTCAATTATTGTCACTAAGTAAACAATTTATCGCAAATAAAGATTAAAATTTTATTTATAAATATATCTTAAAGTAGACGAGCATCATTTAATAAGGCCCCATCATCAGTTAACAAGTGAACAGTAGCAGAGTCAGCTTCGGGTTTAAATTAGGAGATCGTGTAAAAAAGTTAAATTAAAATCGATCGATCTATTAGAAGGATACAGTAGCACGGACGGATATCCTTTTTTTTTAGATGATAATTTACATAACTGTAAAAAAAACCCTTTGAAATTTTGATTGTGATTATACATTCGTTCCCTTTGATCCGAAGCCGAAAGGTTCCGCATTCAATACTTCGGCGGAATTAGTAAAAAGTTAATTATGAAAGTTTAACCGAAATCCTTTGCGATTTTCACAACTTGAATTTCAATTAACTGTCAAAGATTAGAATTGATAATGGAGATGAAATCTATTTTAAACCATTAGTCCTGCAACGTGGATGGTTATAAGGGTAGAGGAAGGCCGAAGAAAGTGTGGATGGATTGTGTGAAAGATGACATGTGTAAGAAGAGTGTGAATTCAGATATGACAGCTGATAGAGGGATATGGAAAAGAAGTACATATTGTGCCGATCCCACACAGCTTGGATAAGGGCAGGAGGTAGAAGAAGTCCTGCAACGTGAAAGAGTTACTCCTTTAACTTTAACACAGTTCTAATTTTACATTGGTTATTATATAAGTATAATTTGTAGATCATCATCAATATCATCGTCAACGGATAGATGTCCACAGCTGGGCATAGGTATCCATATCGATCGGTTCTGCGCTGCTCGCATCATCAGGTACCAGTAGCCGTCGTTTGTCGGGTTCATATAGGGGACTTGGACCAGTTCCCACCACGCTGGCTGATTTCAGGTTGGTGGAAGCCAGAACCTCGTCTGTTGATTAGCAGGGTGCACCACGAGCGGGTGAGATTAGCTTGGGTCCTGTGAGTTGTTGTGCGGGATCGCTTATATATATTTATGAGATTTTTACATATTACGTATTAAATAACCATTTGTTGACCATCCGAAACTGCGATTGATAGATGTTTTGAATTTTAACAGATTTATCTCGTTTTTATGTCTACTCTAGTACACATAATGATGATGGTTTATTGCCCATAAATTCACGTATACCCTCTATCTGATTTACTCGCAAACAAAACAATAAAATATGAGTTGTAAACATTTCGATAAACTATAACGTCATATATCGGATACGCGCTTCGGGAACCGTTCACACATTACTTTGTTTCTGATTCAAGGGCCGTGCAGGTAGCTGGATTTATTGAAGTGGACAAATAATACTGGTGGAAGGTCTCTGTTGCTGACAGGTTCCACCGCAGCGCTTATTGCGGCCGACAAACAGTACTGCGCGAACATTACTGTGTTACAGTTTAAACAGCGCTGTAGCTGGTATACTTACTGGAGTAACGAAACAACATCTTATCTCAGGCGATGAGCACAATGTGGTGTAATGTATACCAATCTAACTACCCCCACGTTATGGGCAGGCGTATCAATTACCATCAGGTGAAGGTTCAGCTCGTTTCGTTGCTTAATTTTAAACTGTTAAAGGCATTGTGATTTTGTCTTTTATAATATATATGTATATATTTGATCTCGTGGTAAAGTAAGTTGAATAGGTTAAAGGTATAGGTAAGTTAAATAACTTATTTTTTAATCTATTCAACTCTCCACCCGTTTTAAGTTCAAATTTCAGGTCAACAGGCGAGGCTCTATCTTTTTTTTTAAATATCATATGATCGTGTAAAGGCGCGGAAATGAGAAAGTCTTCCTACAATTAAACGATGACATGAGCTGGACGTTCATCTGATGGTAAGTAATACGCCCACCAATAACAATGTGGCGCTAGTTAGAATTTTATGCATTGCACCACATTGCGCTCATTGCCTGAGGCATTAGATGTTGAGTCTCGCTACCCCAATAATTAAAATAGCTACAGCGCCCTTCAATCCCAGAAAATCTGAGGGGCAAACAAGGTTTTATGGGGCTTGTACCCACTAAAACCCCTTCGGTGATCTCCGTGAGTGCATTAGGAGGGGCTCCGTGATCTCCTACGGAACGCACCAGTGCCCCCAGCACTCTAGCTAAAACATACCACGGAAGAGCAAAGCGCTCCTTAGCATTCACGCTGTGCGACAGCAAATACAAGACCACCGTGCATCTGGCATCCACCTAAAGCTCGCTTGTTGAGCTCTGGGCACCCCCACCCTCAAGGCTCACGAATTCGAGAACCCTTTTAGTCGCCTTGTACGATAAGCGGGGAATATCTTAGTCCTATTCTTAATACCCCGGGACAACAGGGCTCGGCAACAGAGACCTAACACTAGTAAAGTCCTCTCCTTATTCTCAAGCGTTGGACGTCCACTGCTGGAGGTTTTTCCCAATCTATTATACAGTTCGCAGTCTCCCTCATTTTCTTGCTTGTTTTTTTTTCTATTCGCCGTAACTCGTTATTACAGAGCGCATACAAAAGAGAACTGCGTTGCACTCGCGCCTCCGTCTCCACAAAAGTAATGAAAAGCACACCGCCCGCAGGTGTTACTTTGCGTCCAAGAAATTCTTCAGCATTCTGAAATTGTTTCCACCCGCACCAGGTAATGGCTTTGGAAGTGCAATTTCATAAACTGCAGCTCCTTTGTTACCTTTCATATATATGTTGTGCATTCGGGAGCTTCTCTTGCGGCCGGCCCCTGGGCCTCCGGCGAAACAGGAAATTACTTAAATTTTTTTCAGCAATATTGCTCTTTAAAAATACTATTCAAAGAAACAAGTCTTTTAGTTTTATATTAAAAGAACTATTTCTATTATTTCTGTGCTTAATCTAGATTCTTTGTTTCTATGATCTTGGATCGATACGATCTTATATTCCTCATTGATCAATGGTGATATTCATTCATAGCATATCCAAACAAATTTTTACTTTCCTAACTTGTGCTTAAACTTGAATCAATTATCACATTCCACTAGAAAGGTAATAAGGATCAGATCAAGATTTTTCTTTAATTTTTATTGTATACAATTAGAATATTCATTTAACATTAGTTAAGATTATCGTCAAGCACTAACCTAACTTAGTCGAGGAAAATATTATGATATTTCTCACTTTGACACACTTCATCTTTACTTTAGTTCAAAAATTTTTCCAATTAAAAAGATTTTCAAGTTGATACTAAGTTAAGATAATACATAGTTACTTAACTGCAGAAATAATCACTACCGCAGTAAGTACTAAGTACCAAACTTTTTCTAAGTGATATTGAATCAAGTTTCATAACGCTTCGGATACCAAATGTTATGAAAGAGAAATAGTTCGATAGTATTTAAAAAGACCCTACAGATTCTCTTTTATCTCTTTCTCTCTAGGTCTCTCTCATATGAGATATGAGATCAGGTAATATTACCTGTGACATATCAAAGAATTAGATCTTGTTTTCATAGGTAAGAAATCTAGACTTTTTTATATATATATAATATATACTAGAATAATGAGCTAATATACTTATATTTCACCTGATAGACAAAGAGGAGAATGACAGTGATCTGTTCGCTTCAGAATACTCCACTCTTGCTCTCGTATGGTAGCAGAAGTACAGCAATTAAATTTAGAAAAAAGATTAAAAAAAATTACCACTATTACAACCCCTTGGGGCCCTAGAATCAAACCAGGTTCATAAAGCAAGCTGTTTTACAGCAGAAGAGTCATGCCTCGAAGAATTTTAACAAGACTCTTGTTGTGATGGTGATTATTAAAGCACAAGAAGGAGAGGGAGGTCTCCGAAATCACACCCCATACGAGGCTCCCCCGAGCTCCCATTACGGCCGCCGGCAGCTCGCCTTCGTTCATTTGTCCAGTTTATTGCCGCCTTCGGTAATGGAATCCGAACATTAAACTATGTTTATCGTTTTACCAATGCGCTCCTGGACATCTTTTCGGCTCGAATATATTCATATGGGCAACGTGATGTTACACTCGGGATCGCGTGTTAATTTTCATTGTTATTCAACGATGAAAAACAAGTGTCTTGGCTATCATCCTCCGACGTTTTATTACGGATAACGCGTACTTAATACTTCCAAAGTGTCTTCAGTTGATTAATCTTAAACATTCCTCAAGTATTTTACTTTTGTTTGGCGGTTTCATCAGCAACCGATAAAGATCTACTGATGGACACAGTCCTCTCCAAAGGTTCTTACCTCGATCAGGTAGGGATTTACATGAGGATATTTAGGCCATTTCTCACCACTCTCGCCCAATGCGGGTTGGTTGGGAGCCAGAGCCTCGTTTGTTGATCAGTTGGGTTCACCACGAGCAGGTGAGGTTGACTTAGATATCCTGAGTTGTTATGTGGAGGTTTCTTTTAACCGATGATGAAGTAATATATTCCGCCCGACATCTTACGGAGCGCAAGTCAACTTCACCAGCACGCGGTGCACCCTCCTGAATAACAGACGAAGCTCTGACCACCCACCAACCCGCACTGGGCCAGCGTGGTGCGCTAAGGCCCAATTACTCTCAATGAACACTGTATAGATCTTTAGGGGAAGCCTATATCCAGCAGTAGACGTCTATGGGCTGGTGATGATGAAGTAATGTATTTGAACGTCTCAACGCGAACAACCTTCTTTCACCAATCGATTGGTGTATAAAGTAAATGAAAAAAAAATTACTTTCCTCCCTACCATTGTGTACAGTAATACCTTTTTAATTAATTAGAATATTTAAATGAAGTGTATACAATTAGCGCAAACGTAGCCTTAGAAGTGCAGGTGGAGCGCGGCTCAGGGCTCCAACGGTTTACTTTGTATACTCCGAAGTTTGTTAAGGCTGCCGCGGGTGAACAAACTTCAACAATTGGGTATAATATACACTAAGCTCGCTGCTTCAGTCCAGGGTTCGAAGCTATTGAAAAATATAAGTCTAATGTGAACGAAAATATCTTTCAAATCTACTCACTTTTCAGTAGATTTAATTATTGATCAAATAAGAATATGTTATATACTTACTCGACTCCCATCAACCAGCATTGGGCCAGCGTGGTAGGAAATGGCCCAAATACCCCCATATGAATCCATTGAAACGACGGTTCCTGGTGGCCGGTGATACCGGAAGCCATGCTGGTTGTGACGAACGTCGGTAAACGGCCGGAACCAGGGCAGCGGAAGCGATCGTTGTGGAAATCTTTGGAGGAGGCCTGTGTCCAGCAGTGGATGTCAATCGGCCGATAATGATGATGATGTCAGACAATCAGTTACTAACTAATGTGTGCAGATCATTCGCAAGAGCACCCATCCCTCAGCCCCCGAGGATAATTGTTTCAAATGTTAGTGTTATTACTATTTCTAGTCGGCCGATGACGATGATATACTTACTCCATAGAGCCACAACCCTTTATAGATCTTGGCCTTCTGTGTAAATATAAATTCCGCCACTTTTGTGATGCTGTCTATCTCAACCTCGATAAAAGAGGAGGGTTTATCGTTAAGCTAACCTATATTATAAGAAATAACTACTTCTGAAGTCCTGTACAATAAGTAATATATTTACTGGTGGTAGGTCTCTGTTATCGGAGATCGTCTACGTAGGTGCCATGGCAGCGCCTATTTCTGCCGCCAAACACTACTGTTCAGGTTTGAAGGGTGCTGTAGCTATTGCAATTACTGGAGTAACGAGACTCGACATCTTATTCCTCAGGCGAGCGCAATGTGATGCAGTATTGCATTCTGACTGCCGCCATCTTGTTATTGTTGGACGTATTACTTACCATCAGGTCAAAGTCCGGCTCGTCTCGTCGGTTCATTTGATAAAAAAATTTTTTTCTTTTTTTCTTCTCTAAACCTGGGACATGACCTGACGGTAAATGATACGCCTGCCCATAGAGATATGATGCAATGCTTCGTTATCCTAATATCAATATCATTCAAACTGCAATGCAGTATACTATAGTAGTATACAGTATTTTTATACTACCGTTTCTTTGTGAAATATAATTATTAATTGTTTTATTATTTATAAATATTTATAAGTAAATTAAAAAAGTTTAAATAATATCGGTTATAATGACGTAATCTTTAACTTTACAATTAATTATAATCATAATAAAAATACGCGAGTATAATACCTGTTCCTTCACAATTAACAGTTACTATATATATTTATATACGGTAAACCGACGATTTGGTGAGAATCGCGGGAACCCACTGGAAACGAGCAACGCGAGAACGATCGATGTGAAGATCTTTGGGGGAGGTTTATGTCCAGCAGTGGACGTCTATCGGCTGATGATAATGATGATGATGATATAGACATTAACATATTACGAAGATATATGTCAGGCAATCACAAGCTAACTATTGTATGCAGACCATTCGCAAGAAAATTCATTCCTCAGCTCCCGGGGGATAATTGTTTCTAATGTTAGTGTTATTACTAATTCTAGTTGGGTATTTAGGATCCTGATAACGATTCCTTACTACCCTTAGCTCTAACAACGCTATTATTACTAACTAGGTTCTTAAGTCTATGTCTATGTCTTCATTAATCGAAGTCCGTCTACCGGACAATTTTATTATTACCGCAGCTCTCTCTCAACTCCTTATCACCAGAAAATATCAGAAACGTTGATGATGATTAGAAATCAATCAGTACTTCCTCATAAACTTCATACTTTTGAATTTTACTTATATTTTATATACTTAATAAGGTCTCTACTTAATAAATACTACTTTACTATACTTTTGAATCCCTCCCTATATTTCATAGCTTAGTTATTTTCATATCGGTTATATATCTATAGGGTTCCGTCCAACATGTTACGGAAGTCAAGTAAACCTCACCTGCATCGGTGCACCATGCTGAATAACAGACGATGCTCTGATCACCCACCAACCCCCACTGGGCCAGAGTGACGGGTTAAGACCTAATTCTTCTCAATGAACTCTGTGGAAATCTTTGGGGAAGACCTACGTCCAGCTGTGGACGTCTACAAAGGAACAAAATAAAGGATAATAAGTGAAAAAGAAATACATAGCCTCCATCTCGACAAATTCATCGGCATGTTGTTATAAAAAAAAAAAATTATGACAAATTCCAAATATTTTTCCACGAGATAAACGGGCGGAGAAAAGCTAAGAAATATTTAATTTTCTTATAAACGAAAATATCAATGTCGTCGCCGTGCCATTTATATAAAGATATCGGATCCAGCATCAATCATCCGCTCCCTTCGAAGTCGACTAGATAGATAAATGACATTACATTTTCCCGTCACAAACACTGTAGGTCATCAACACTTCCCGACTCACGAATCTAGAGTATTACAAGTGTCAGTAACTAAATAGTATATCACCTTGGTTATCACATCCTCATTTTCCTGATCAAAGCCTCCTGAAAAAGGTTATGGTATTCCCCATAGCTAGCAAGAGGGTTGGGTAGTTCTACGAGCTGGTAACATTATTAGGAAAAGGTGCTGCTATGACTAAAAATCATTTCCTTCTTAGTCGCCTTTTACGTCACGCGATAGGTAGATAATAGAAATTACTCTTCGATAAATAAAATGGTTGCATAGCTGTAAGGGATCCTGCACAACGATTGACGGAACCACAGCCAACTTCCCCTGCTCGTGGTGCACCCTGATAATCAACAAATGAGGTTCTGGCTCCCACCAACCTGCATCGGGCCAGAGTGGTGGGAAATGGCCGAAAATCTCCAGTTTGGTTTATACCTACAAACAAAGGTGGCGGGTAGCGTAGGACCGATCGGTGTGGACATCTTCGGAGGAAGCCTATGTCCAGTAGTGGACGTCTATCGGCTGATGGTGAAACAAAATGCTTACCAAACAACATAATGGAAAACTTTGATAAATATTTCAAAGTGCTTTTACATTTTTATAACTATTAAGTATTACTGTCTTACTACTGTTCTCTGATATATATTACTGTTCAGCTTCAGGAACAGATTGCGGTCACTTAAATTTACGTGACAAACATCGACATTCAAAACCTATCCATTGTTTTATGAAGCCGTAAATCGTTGGCCACGCTGGCTATACCGAGAGATTTTATTCTTAGCGTTATCTTCAGTTATTCTTAAAAAGATAGTATCATCATAATCATCGTCATCATCATTATCAGCCGACAGGATGTCCACGGCTAGACGTAGGCCCCCCTCGAATATTTCCACATCGATGGATCTTGCGCTGCTCGCATCCACCTGCTTCCCGCAACCTTCACCAGATCGTCGGAATACCTAGTGAGAGCCTGCCAACACTGCGTCTGCTGTCAGTTCTTCGAGCGATGACTCCTGCCTATTGCCACTTGAGAATACCAATCTTTTGGTCTATGTCGGTGACCTTAGCCCTCCTGCGGATCACCTCATTTTTGATTCTCTCTCTGTGCGACTTGAAGCCTTTTCTCCAGGTCTACTGTAAGCGGCCTCGTCTCGGTGCCATAACTCATCACTGGAAATATGTACAAATTAAAGACCTTTCCTTGTCTTTAGACACTGCGGTAGTTGGGACGAGAATATGCTGCGTGTCCTCCCGAACGCTGCCCAGCCGAGCTGGAGTCGTCAATTGACCTTCTGGAAGTTGGACCTGCCAAGCTGAACTATTTGTCCCAGTTAAATACACTGGTCAACAAGTTCCATTGTAGAGCCTGCGTTATTGTTAATAAAGATAATAAAGTTACGGTATTACTAGTTAATGTAAATAATTCAGTTAAAATGTTGTTCCAAACTAAACACTGGATCCCTTAAAAACTTATTCACGGAAGGAAGTGCTACTTAAGTTGCAAAATGAGACACCGGAAACTGCTCTAACTAAATAACTCTGTATAAATGGATTTGTTATAAACAATGGTTATATATGAAGAAAGCGATAATGAAAATATTTAATTGATGGTGATGCGCTCATCAGTAATAATCAGGCTGTCGTTAGGATTGTTGACACGTTGCATACCGCATCAGGTGTTTGTTGACATTTGAAGATTCATTCTGATGTTCAGTTCAGAAGACAAAGGTCTTTAATTCGTGCGTGTTGCCAGTGATGGGTTACGGCACCGAGACCTGGCCGCTTACAATGGACTCGATGAAAAAACTTACAGTCGCACAGAGAGAGAATTAGAAGTGAGGTGACCCGCAGGAGAGCTAAGGTCACCGACATAGTCCAAAAGATTTGTTGTCTCAAGTGGCAATGAGCAGAACACATAGCTTAAAAGACTGGCAGCCGATGAGGCACGAAGGCTCTCGAATGGCAACCGCGTACCGGAAGACGCAGTGTTGACAGACCCTCACGAGTTATTCCGATGATCTGGTGAAGCTTGCAGGAAGCAGGTGGATGCGAGCAGCTGAAGATCGATCGATGTGGAGATCTTTGATAAAGGCTTATGTCCGGAAGTGGCCGTCTGCCGTCAGATGATAATGATGATAGTTGAACAGTGTCATTGTGACAGGATGAAAGTTATCTTGTGAACTGGGATCTTTTTGGTCTTAAGTTGAATATAATGTGATCCAGTGTATCCTCGGACATACAACGGAATTCTTTGAAATCCAACGCAATCCGCTTCCGATATCCAACGTACTGATGCAGCGTATTATCCTATCAAAGGACGACCGGGTTAAGGAGCGGACGTGTTAAATTTATCACTAGCTTCATCTAGGTCGTTGGTAAATATACTCCTTGTGAGGAGACAAGTGACCGTTCACATTCAGATCAAAACTTGTTTAGAAGACTATATCAAGAACTACTTATACTCGTAGTAATAGGTACAGTATACTTGTGTCTAGAAACTAAATGTTACAGAAATTGGTATTAATACACTTTATTGGGACTTAGTCATCATCATCATCAGCGGATACACGTCCACTGCTGGATATAAGCCTCTCCCAAAGAATGCCTTTTACTGTCAGCTTAGCCTCCAGTACCGCTGGGTACTAGGGGCTGTCGCATGTGGAAGTTCATATAGGGGATTTGTGCGGTTTCCTCGACGCTGGCCCAACGCGGATTGGTAGAAGCCAGAGCTCTGGTGATTAGCAGGGAGCACCACGTGCAGCTGATGTTTGAATCCCGTGAGTTGTTGAGCGGAACCCCTTACGTCCTTAATTCATCCTACTAATGTTAGCAAATTACTTAAATTCCTGTTTTAACCAATTCAAATATTTAAGTATTAGTTTATTGTAAAAATCTATAATTTATAACAATTGCGAATATTCATGATATGAATGTTGTAGTACCATGATTACAGGAT
Organism: Ornithoptera priamus; assembly: GCA_029034505.1. NCBI lineage: Eukaryota > Metazoa > Arthropoda > Insecta > Lepidoptera > Papilionidae > Ornithoptera > Ornithoptera priamus. Next base: position 721,719 of record JARDWD010000527.1, on the reverse strand, counting down.
ACGTTAGAAGAGACCTAGATTATGATAAATATTAATATATCTAGGATTGTTAGAGATGAAGTTCAAAATCGTACTGTGGACTGTATGTACTACTGTTATATTTTCTTATCAATTTATGCACACACAAATTACAGTGATAATAAAAAATGCAAAAAAGTAAGAACAAAAATTAGTGCTTATTTCAATACAGGATTTCTTTCTGTAAGTCTGTGGAGGGATTTTATGATAGTGGCAGTAAATCCAGGGCACCCTAGTAATATATATGTACTAGATGTAATACCGATGTCAAGGCTACCAGTTAACCATACTACAATTGCTACAGAGTGCTGGACAATAGATTAATTTAGATCACTAATTTATTGAGCCTAAACTACTAGAAATTTACTCTTGACCAATTGTAAAGTGCTCCGACGTAATTAAATTCGCTTTGAACCGAACCTTCATCCGGAGGAGGTGGTTCTGATCTTGTGACATCTCACAATACGTTTAACCTGCAAAGGTATTTTGCATTAGAATTGAGTCTACAATCAAATATAAACAATTCTCTATTATCTATTCTGTACTTCAATAGATGTATTGAATATATATCAATCGTCTATCATTACAGTAGTTACATCTATTACAAATATACTTCTTATATCCATTTGTTTTTTATATTTTTATCTTGATTTTTCATACAGAAAATTTTTTATATCAATATTTTTAGAAACGTCTTCACGTACACAATAATGTGTGTATGAAGTTATAGAAGTTTGTACCTTAGTAGGTGAAAATTGTTTTATTGTTTATTCATATCTTTATAATATACTAAAAAAAATATAATTTTTCTATTGCATTAAATAATGTCTTCGCACTTATATATATGTTGTCTGTTCATGTTGATTTGCGTGCATAAATAAATAAAAAATAATATATGCAGATGAAATATATGTGGATAAGGAAGGTCCGGCCAACTGGATAGTTAACCCAGATATTCCGTGGCCACGGCGGATTCTCCCGATATTTGAACCGTTTCAAGTGTCCGGAGACCCCTTCGTGCAAATGTGATGACGTCGTGGAGGAAACGGTTCCTCATTTGCTGACGGAGTGTCCTATACATAGATGCCTAGGTTATGACTTTGAGCAGGAAACAGGCTCAAGAATAGATACAGCCAGTCTACTCGAAACTAACATATTAGTTAAAAGTTCATAAATTATTGTATAAAAATATGTAATGTAAAAAATGAATAATTTAAAAAAATATATATAAATTAGTAGTGAATATTTTGTAAGTAATAGGATAAGGTAAAGCCCTTAATAATAATATCAAAGAAAATAAAAAAATATGTATATATAGGCGTAGTGCTGCCATCTACCGTAAAATTTAAGTATCATTATTTTATTATAAATATCTGTATTTATATCGATTTGACATGAAATATAAAATACTTGTAATTCACAGTTCCGTTATGTTGACACTTCGTTATTTCCGGTTAAAAATCAACACGATGAAGTACTTAATTAATTATTTAAGTCTTTTAGGACTTTCAGTTTAAATAAATCGTTATTTTATATTGTTCTTGTAATTACAAAATGTCAAAAAGGTTTATATTTGTATTAATATTGAAAATAGTCGTATTATCGATCGATAATATAGGCTGAGGCTCGCTATTATTCTGCCTCTTGCTCTGTGCAGTACTTGTTCTGTAATAAACAAATTATTTCCGTACTTCAAAATTTTTTTTAATATGTATTTTGGGGATACACCGGTTGACATATACAAAGGTAATATTCACGCAATATAATATATATATGTGATTAAGTCTTTAAAGAAAAAGAAGTTATTATATTTGACTGGCGTTTCCGCTATCTTACTGTCCTGAGAAGAACACCATCAACGACCATCTTCTGATAATATAATATATGACAGTTACAAGGATGTACAGTATCACAGTACAGTTCAGTCGTAATACAAGCATGTCTCCAATGCTCAAGTCCTTGAGAGAGTTAACTGCAAACGTACGCTGATGACAACCGTCATGCAAAGGAAGGTTGCATTTTTCTGACACCTTTAAGAGGGTCCCGTTATAAGTCCCCAAGGTTGATCCTGTAGAGCAAAATTCCTGGAAAACGTGCACCTGATAAACAGCGAAAGAAATGTTCGACTACATAAAAGAGTCGACCAGGTTTAAATACCATCAGATAAAAAGGATAGCAGAGGGTCGAATTGGTTTTTCCTCATTCTGATCGCCAAACTTCAGTTCGTAAAGGGCACCTAATGATGATGAACGATGAGTATCACAGTGTTACCCTGTGTATAGTTTAGTTTGTTAATACTAACTTAAGGTATTTATAAACTTAGCCAGCACTTTTAATTCATAATGCTCCTTGCACGAGCTGAATTTCCTCCGATAAGCTGCGACACGAGGGTTGTATTTATACGCTCCTTTCTACAGTGTTGCCAGTTTCTGCGGTAAATTCAAATAAAAATAACTAATATTAGTAGCGAAGGCTTAAACGGCACGAGCTGATTGGAGTTACCTTCGACACTAGGTTGCCTATCAAGCTAGGGTGCTGGATTATAAAAACGTGGGCAATGGCAAAACAGCATGCTCATTCCATTCACGCGACCGAGGTGAAAATGTTGAGGTGGATGTGCGGAGTAACGAGACGCGACAAGATCTGCAATGAGTATATGCGTGGCAGCCTCGGAGTACGCGGTATCGCCGACAAACTGCAAGAAAACCGACACCTCAAAAGTCGCATAGCCCACAAAACACTCAGCCCCAACACACCTGGCAAACAACGGGGGAAGGCCGAGCTGCGATCTTAAGGAAAGCGATGTTCCAAATAGAGCGAAGTGGAGTGAGAACAGTAAGAAAGCAGACCCTGTCATAAGACGAGACCGATGCTAAGAAGAAGAAGTCGCGAAGGGTTGTTCCGTTGTGAATGATCTACAAAATTCATGTCTTTTCACATAAACCTTCAGCTACTTAACTAATTTCTTATCAGCTTATTCACCAATAAATTTAAGTACTTATATTACATTAACCGCTAGATGACGCCCGCAGCTGAACACAGGCCTCGCTCAAGGATCTTCACACCGGATCAAACCTGCTCTGCATCCAGCAGCTTCCAGCGAAATTTAACAGATCGTCGGACCACCTACTGGTATTAAGAATAGGACTAAGGTATTCCCTGCCTGTCCCTGTTATTAAACTGAAGACCAGAAAAGGGGTTTTAGCTTTTTTATAGTAGAAGCCCCTACATAATCTTGTCTCCCCCCCCTAAAAGCATGGTATCTTTTAAGATTTCCCCTGTGATAGAATAAACAGTAGTATCAAGGTACTTATTGACATTTAATTTAACGGAATATAATTTGTTCTCCCTCCATTCACCTCCCTTTTTAACTTGTTAAATAAATATTTAACCACATGTTTAAACATGCCGTATCGCCAATCAAAACTGCGAACAACTCCAGAACTTGTTAGCTCGTAATCAACTCAGGGCAGGTACACGTTGTAATTGCCTGTCAGCTGAACAGGTTTAAAAAGTTTTGATTAAAAGTTTAGTTTCAATTAAAAGACGGTTAAATTGAACATTTTCAGAGGTTTGTGTTAACCAGAACTCATAATCACATATCTGGGTATTAATTAATCTATGATCTTTTTGTTTGAGGACGCGACGAGACTAGACGGATGTTAGCTAGGAAAACGCAGCATCACATTCTTCGCATCGCTTTGAAACATAAAAAAGTCTAGTCATCTCAGTAGCATTACTAATCACAACCTCTTTCGAACCGGAACACAATAATACTTGCGTACTGTTTGGAAACATTAATTGAAGCTGCGGTGATATCTACTCTCCTAAAACCTCCAGTCAATGGATTATTAAATAAGTAAACAATCGCTTTTGATGCTTGTCTCCAAGTCCAGTTCCAGTACATCTTATCAGGACAATGATAAATAGCCACATTTAAACCGGAACACGGAAATGGATGTTATAGCAATAGATTTATAATACGCCAGCTGAGCGGTCTCGAAGACACCATACCATTAACCAAAACCCGCAACCATTGAACTGAAGACCTTCATGTTACGAGGCAACCAGTCAGCTACTGTGCCATGTACCAAATTAAATATTTGATGAGCTGATCTCATAGCTGATGATAATGTACATCCGACACCGTGTTCAATATGGTCATAACTATGCAAGTAGAAGCCAAGTTAAATCGGCGGATAACTTTATTCGTAACACGTATCAGGCTTGGCTGACTTCCAACTATCTGCTGATTTAACGAAGTGATTTTATTATGTTGGTTATATAATGGGCTACGCATACAATCATCATCAGCTGATAGACGTCCACTGCTGGATATAAGCCTCTCCCGAAGGGCCTCGTAACGCCGGGCACGAGGACCCTTCGTTTGTATGGGTTTCATCTGAGGGGATATGGGCCATTTCCCACCACGCTGGCCCAATGCGGGTTGATAGGAGCCAGATCCACGTTTGTTGATTAACAGGTTGCACCACGAGAAGGTGAGGTGAACTTGGATCCGGTGAGTCGTTGTGCGAGACCCCTAACACACCTACATCGGGCCGAGTTAAAACATAACAAGGTCGGCGGTTGACCACGCTCCCACTTGATATTAAGTGGTGATTGTGGTCTGTGGTGGTAACGCGCATTAACCTAAAAGAATACTACTAACTTCTAGCATTATTATACTACGAACTAACAGTTGCCGAAATGTATAAATGTTGATTAATATCAATTTGGCCATACTATCTAAAGTGTCACCACTCCAATGAGCCCCTTCCCACATGGTGAGCGTTGCGCACCAGGTTATTAATAACAAGAGGGAGCAAACAAATCATGATGGATTCAGATTATTATATAAACTTTTTCACTAACACATCCTTAACTAAGTAGTCTTTACTAACACATCCCTAACTATTCTTCACTAACTCATCCCTAACTAACTAAGTCTTCACTAACTCATCGCTAACTAACTATTCTTCACTGACACATCCCTAACTACCTAGTCTTCACTAACTCATTCCTAACTATTTAGTCTTTACTCACACATTCCTAACTAGTTAATCTTCACTTACTCATCCCTAACTAATTAGAGTTTACTAACACATCTCTAACTATTTAGTATTTACTAATTCATCCGTAACTAATTAGCGGAAAGTTTTAGAAACAATAGTAAATGCAATAGAAAAAAAATCTTTTCATACCGATTTCCTGTTGTAGATCTATCTCGGACATTTCCCTCTAAGCTTCTTCTAACTATTTCCGCTATACTGAAGATGTTTTCCCTAGCAAAACTTCAAATGGCATCCTTTGAGGAATCTTTCTTATAGAAGAAGGAAACGTCTTTCACAGGAAGCTTTGAAAAAGAAATATCCTTTTACGATACCAATATTAAACCTTTGAAATATAAAAATCAAGGAAACTGGAAAAATCTAGTGCTCAGTTATGAACTCGAAACTTATTGGTTCTATCTCCACTGTACTTGAATTTCCGGTGAGTTGACCCATCATGAGGAAATCTACACGGGCCAGATTACACCTGGTGATCGTAGTGGATTATGCCAATGACCGTTTCTTTGTGAGAGTATCAACAGTGGGAACATAATAACCGACTAACCGGTTTTTGCTTAAGGTTTAGTTAAATTCTGCGACATACTCATCACCAGTTAAAACCTAATCTAAAAACTTAGAGTAATAAAAAGAACCGTATGTAAGTAGGCAATGGTTAAGTTATTCATTTTTATTATTTCAATTAGTTAAATGGATTCCGAATGGAAACAATAAAAAGTTTTTTCTTCCATGCGGATCTCTGATTAGGTGGCTAATGAAAAAAGTTGTTCCACGGGCACGAGGCACTTTTGTATTAACACAAATTACTTAAGTTCGCTTAACTTAAATCAACACCAAGTATCGAGAAAGTACTGGTCCAAGTATCGAGGACAATTAATAATCTATTTCTATTGCTTGATAGTTATATATTACTGTGTATTAGTTGAAAAAGCTAAGTAACTAGTATATTCACTATACAGGGGGATGAGTGTTAAAGTTGCTTATTAAACAACCACTTACCATCAATTAGATATTCAGATTGTTACTTTATCCTATATAAAAAAAAAAAAATATTGTGCTGGTGTTTACCAAAGACAATACAAATTGTATCTTTTGCTGTTTATATACAAAGGATGCTGTAATACTAAAAACACAGATAAAATATAATAATGACAAAATTTATGTTTTCTGTTCATTGGGGAGCAGTTATATCTGTCGTGTCAGTGACGGCCGATGGGAGAGGAAAGACGCCCTCCAGATGGACCGATGACATCATCAGAGCGATCGGAAGTGAGTGGATGTAAGGAGTTCAGGATCGCATTTCGTGGAAGACATTGGGGAAGGCCGATCGATTTGTTCAACATCGATAGGCCTCGCGTTGCTTGTTTGCATGATTGTTGTGTTGACTGTACGGAACCGGGGAAGTCACTCAAATGGCAATGGAGCGGACTATGCTCGAAGTACCTCTGCGTGATTGGATCGGGAATGTGGAGATCCGCAGAAGAACTAAGGTCACCTACTTAGCCCAAAAGGAATCCTTGGGGAATGTTAGTTTTAATGGCAGTGGGCAGGACACATTGCTGGAAAGACTGACGGCCGATGGGGCAGTAAGTCGAGTGGCGCCCGCGCACCGGTAGACGTGGTATTGGGAGGCCTCCCACAAGGTGGACCGAGGATCTAGTGAAAATCGCGGGAACCCATTGTAGGAAACTGTAAACCTGTCAGTGTAGCTTAAGTTGAAGCGCTTATCGCTTCGTACAGTCGCGTTAAATCGTTTAATTTCACCCTTACAAATACGCGTTTATTTTTACATCCCTTACGTGCTTTCATTCGTATACACTGAAATAAACAATTCAGGTGAAATGTAACCCGTTTCATTTGAAATTTTACTACCCACGAGGCGCTTTCTCCGCTCTCACAAAGTCATTCAAGAGCTGATGCGAACGGAACCTGGATCGGTTTTTAAGTACATCTAAAACATTTTGATATATCAATATAAAATCTTAAAAAGCTACCAAAATGGTCTGGTACACAGGTTTTGAGGGTCACAAAGTTGTCTTTTGTTTTGTTTAACAGCATCCCTAGGAATTTGTAGTGCCTGGGCTTTAATTCTTTATTTTCAAATACAACGTCCGTTCTACCATTCATTATTATTCCTCTCGGCTATTCTCCATTCCATTTCCTTCTTACATACTTCCCTTAAATAAGTTGCACACGCTTTTTATTTTCATCTCTATTTCTAATTAATACATTTCTTTATTTCTATTCTTCTCTATACTTATCACTATGCATTTTATTTTATTGCTTTGGTCATCATCAGTTGTCTTTGGTTTTTTATAACGTTCCTCCCGGGCATTTGTGGGTCTGAGCCTTCATTTCTATTATTATATATTTCTTATTTGTTTATTACATTCTTTCTCTTCTTTCTCTCTCATCTTCTTTCTTTCTTGTTGTTTCTAGTTAGTAATTAATAGAAGTAGTTCAAAAGTAATTTGTAGGAGTGTGGGTTTTTTCCTCTAGCGAAATTTACCCGGGAAGCAGGGTGACAGCATGTTCTGAAAAAAGAAATTATTCTATATAAAATTGGTATGTTCTGGGGTGCAAAGGGCCCCGCGCAACAATTTACGAGACCCAAGCCAACCTCACCTGCTCGTGGTGCACCCTGCTAATCGACAAACGAGGCTCTGGCTCCCACCAATCCGCGTTTGGCTAGCGTGGTGGGGAATGGCCCAAATCCTCCCATATCGACCTCTAAGTACGACAGGCCCTAGTGCTCAACGGTACTGGAAGTCATGCTGACTGTATGTGGAGATCCATGGGGTATGGCCGATGTCTAACAGTGGACGTCTATCGGCTGATGATGACGATGATGGTAAAAATTGTTATATTGAATCTTTTTGTATAACCATTTTGCTTTTATAGGATAAAAAGCTGACTAAAACATTGATGAGACATAATGATGAGAAGATGACAAGCATAATACTGAAAATATTCAACCTAACTTAGAGCTGTTCATAACTTAACAGCTGTTTTAAATTACTTTTGACAGCATCCAGAAAAATTACTATGCGGCGAGAGAGAATAATCGAAAACTAAATTACGTTGATTCATCTCGTGATGTTCCATCATGATCATAAAGTTTTCAAGTTAATTAAGGATTCAGATAAAAGTCACATTAAGTATAAACTTGAGCGTGAATAAGACGAGAAAGTGAATTTAAATTCAAGCGAAGTCGCCGATTAAGAGCTATCCATTATTGTTGATGATTTTTGATGACGGAAATGATTCAGTTAACAGGACGTGTGTTTTAAGGATATCGCTTATTATTATCATCACTCATTTTTTAATATAATTGTTAAAAAAAAGCATCACTTCATCATTAACATCACAAAAAAACACTTAGGGTAGGGAGCACAACAACCCTCGGGATCCAAGCCAATCTCATCTGCTGGTGGTACACCCTGCTGATCAACAAACAAGGGTCTGGTATGAAATATATTTTTAAAGTTCACAGTGTTAATAACGGAACCCTTAATCACCGCTCGAAGAGCGACGGTCACAATAATGCTTCCGGCGCTGGTGCCTCGTTAGCGTCTACCCTCGGAAGATATTAAGAAAAATTCCTTTATCAACATTCTACACCTTTACTGTCATCAATAAATACCGACATTCCACAGCATGAAATCTAGTGTGTAGTTAGTTAAATTACTGTAGTGATGACACTAAATATATTAGTTATCGAACGAGCGTTGCACCTATACGAACATCCTAACTAGAACCCTAATTCTTCAGCCTCTGTTATTGTTACGGGAGATCAGGTGAACGACCTGTGAAGATAAATATCCCAATTAGTATTCCCACTGCTGGAATACCTTCAACAATCTGGCCTTTTTGAACAATCACGGTTTGTTCACGAACACGTGATTTCGTGAAGTCCTATAATATCACACTTGAAATACGTCGTAAGTTATTAATATTTATGTAATTAACTTCTCAAAATTTTGTTAATAATGAGTCATTATCATCATCAGCCAAAACACGTCCACAGATGGACATAGGTCTCCCCCAAAGACCTCCACATACAGTAAGCATGACTTATGGTTAGGGGCCGTCGTTTGTATAGTATCTTATGGGTGGATTTGAGCCATTTCCCACCACGCTGGCCCAATGCGGCTTAGCGGAAGCCAGAGTCTCGTTAGTTGATTAGCAGGGTGCACCACGAGCAGGTGAGGTTGGCTTGAGTCCCATGAATTGTTGTGCGGGACCCCTTACACCCCTAATGAGTATCTATCTATATATAATCAGTTTATTACCGTACCTCCCTATCCTGATGTTTGCAATAAGCCAGAGTAAATCATTGACATCTACTCCTCACCAATGATGGAATTTCGACATATCTAAAATTAACTTCAAATATTTTTTTTATAACTGTTTAATTGTGGGGTGTAAGGAGTCCTTCACCACAATTCACGGGACCCAAGCCAACCTTACCTGCTCGTGGTGCATCCTGCAAATTAATAAACGATGCACTGGTTCCCACCAACCTGCATTGAGCCGACGAGGTGGGAAATGGTGCAAATCCCTCCAAATGTACCCCTATACCTGTGAAGATCTTTGGAGACCTGTATCCAGCAGTGGACGTCTATCGGTTGATGTAGAGATGTGTTTGTTGTATTGAAATAGAAAAGATACTTACATTAAGTCAACAATTGGATATCTATTTGTTTAATCATTTATCAGTAGATCATGCTTTCTTTTATCTTTTCAGAACTCCATTACATATATTAAAGATTTATCTTTTGAGGAATAAGATGAACCGTTCCTTAACATAGATGTAATTTGCCTTTTCATCTTCTTTTGTATTAAATTCTTGCTGCAGCTTTACATTAGGTCTAAGATCTTTATTTAAACTAAATTTTACGGGGAAACGTATATTTGCAATGCTACTAAATTTTCTATGCTCGTCCGGCATCCACTAAGGAGCTTATCTCGAGCTACTTCCAGGAGCAACTTTATACCTTCAAGGCGGCTTACTGCACAAAATTGTATTTGTCCGTTGAAAGTCTCGGATGTTCCTATTGAGTTAATATTAAACCGGAGAACAAGCTGGCGGATGCTGCAGGATTTAGCTTAGTGCATTACCGAAGATTGAAAATACTTGTAATACTAAAAACTGCAATTGAATCTTCCTCTTTCTTTTATAATTGATTTTTCCAATAAGAGAACTTGATGCAATAGTAATGTCTATTTTCTATATGGATATAAATCTAGATTCAAAACAAATGTATCAAACGGAATGCGTGAAATGTATATTTAATAGAATCTAGAACAAGTACACAAAGTCTGTAGAAAAGTCGTCCTCAAGAAGGATTTGAAATTGCTATTCTTGGAGATCTGGTAGTGAGGCAGCAATATTATTATTGCATCAATGGTCCACTTCAAAGAATATGATCTTATATATGTATAATCGGTTTGAAAGACTAACACAAATGGTCACAAAGGAGATTGGATATAAGTGGCTCATATCTTGCCTCGCACTTTTACGACAGCCTTGGGTAAGAGTGACGGTGATTGGATCACGATTTTAGGGGCCTCCTGTAACTACCCTTTCCTGTTTAAACCCGATCAAAAATAAGCCGAGTTTCAGGTAATTTTGCCAATGAAATAATCAACTTACAAAATTAATTTAAAGATCTCCCTTGGCAGTATTCCGATATACGATAATCGTTTTTTGATTTTATAAATATCGTCATCAGCCGATACACGTCCACTGCAGGGCATAGGCCTCGCCCAAAGATCCCTCACATATATCGGTCCTAGGCCATCCATATTTAATGGCTTCCTGCGACCTGCCGAGTACATGGGGCCGTCGTTTGTAGAGATTCATATGGCGGGATTTGGACCATTTCCCACCACGCTGCTCATTGAAGATTAATGGGATCAGACCTCGTCTGTTGATTAGCAGAGTGCACCACGAGCAGATGAGGTTGGCTTGGGTCCCATGAGTTGTTGTGCAGGACCCCTAATTTCACTAATGAGTATCTTTCTATATACAATCACAGTTTATTACGTTACTTCCCTATCCTACTGTTTGCAAGAAGCCAGAGAAAGGATAAGGGTAAATTAAAAATATCTAATACTCCCCTGACACCCTTAAATATATCAGTATTTAAATAGAAAATCATTTAATAATTTTTTAATTTATCTAATTATTACTTATAAGGATGTTGTTAGATTCTCTAAAATTATATTTGAATTTATACAGTGAAAATTAATTAGCAACGTTTCTATTCAACCTATTGACGTGTATAGCAGTGAAATCGCTTGTGTTATTATGACAAGAAGGACACGGATAGTAATTATTTTAATTGGCACAAATCAAGAAAGTGTATTGTTTAAATATTGTTTTACTTATGTTTTTCGTTAAACAATCAACTTCTACGCCGACGTTGTGATAATTATATGTATAAGTACTTGCGCCGTCGAAACATGTGTCTTACCACGAAACGCCACACAAAGCAACCCATCTACTAAACTATTTAAAGTGAATTTTAAATGTATTAAAATTTGGATAGATTTCTTTTTTCAAAAATTCAAAATAAAAATTTAAAAAACTATGAAAGACGCAGGATGCGGGTAGTAAAGGACCATTCGTTCTAGAAATATTAGGACGACGTTAGTAACATATAATTAGTGGCTGATGATGCTTATTAATAAAAAACTAGTAAAATATAAATAGGTAAACTGTAACAAAATTAATATTTTCCTTTTCTTTCATACTATTGAAATTATTTAAAATTTTGTGCTAGGATTATTTCTGATATCAGACATTTATACACTCCAGCAGCACTTCTAATACACAACACCTAATACCGGAGCCGTGCACTCGGCGACACTCGGCGACAGACTGACCTATATAGTTGTGTTTATACGCGCTTAACAGTGTTGCCATCTATGTAATGTTTTTTTTTTCCTTCCTAATTTCTCCTGACTCGGGTCAGAGTTCTTGTAAATTTAGATAATAATTACATTTATTTAAAATCGCCTATTCCTCTTTGCACTTCTCTGTACAATGTATTTACAAAATTCTAGAAATTTCTTTCTAATATTGTTATTGCTAATTAAACAACTCAATTTTACTTATATCTATTTTTGTGTCTAACTCTATTTCTAAATCTATTCGTTTCCTCGCAAATATCGGGCATTCCTCAATCAAGTACATGATTGTTCATTCTTGCAGAGATATGCTGGACTATTCTTGCATATGAAGTAAATCAAGTACTCCGTAAATCCGCCATGACCTGTGAGCACTTGGGTGAGTAACTTGTCTATTTTTATTTCTTTGATGAGTCCATAAGCCTCAATGGAATGCGGAAGTAAGCGCTTGATGGTACTGGCTCTTACCTTCTTTATAGCGTCAGTTTCATTGTTAAAACGTGTCTATACGGATTTGACGTTTGATGAATGAAATCAGGCACAGGTCGTGTTTTGGCTTAGACTTTAATTTTTGCGCTGCGTCTTTAACAAGATGATTAGCTCTTGCATTACCTGTTAGACCTGCGTGAATTTATCCAAGAATAAGAAATATCTCTTTGTTTTGGAGTTTACTTGCTTTAACATTTGTTCGGGACTGTACAGCAAAGCGATGCGGTGATTCGTTGTTTACAACTGTATTATCCGAAGTTTTTTTCATTACTTTATCTAATATGTTGCCATTTTTCAGTTTTATTACTAATACAAATCACTAATTTTGCAAAAGATTATTTGTAATATTACCTACTATGTGAATTATGATCTAGCTATAAATTCTGCGTCCGTACAAATAAACCTTCGCCAGTCATTATTGATTAACTCATCTGCTATATTACAGTAATTTGATCATTCAATTTAACAATAAATTTAGATGTTTACTTAAATGTTGCTAACACATAATATATTTCACGTTTTGTAAACCTTCCCACTGTTAATAGATTTAAATTTGCACTTTCAATTACTATGTCCAGATTTAGAAACTTTTAGATTGGTCAGACATTAGTTTTAGACTAGTCAATAGCTTTTAAAGAATATATTTTATGTTTGTTTACAAATCATGCGAAATTGTTTCTGTTTTGTCATGGACACGAATAAACGAGATGGGTTTTTCCTCGCGCCAAGCCGGCACATGATAATGGAGTCACCTTTAAAAAGATCCACTCGGACCGCACGCGAAAGCCGTATTTATTTAACTCGACGAGACCGGTTCGATTACCTGTTAAACTATATACCCTGCTCATGATAATGATATACCATCACAACAACATAGAATAAAATACACTAGTCATAAGTTGGCCTCACGATCTGGTTAAAGTCGGAAACCGCTGATTATCGCAGGGTCGATCGTTGCAGAAGTTTTTAGGTTTTCATTTACTTAACTCCTGTCTAACTTCAAAAGTCTTATGGTGAAGTAGACATAATGGTGTCAAATATTATGCTGGAGATCTAGGTAAGTAGTCTAACAATTTTTTTTGGGGCGTAAGGTTTATTACTGGAGTATCGAGATCTACAATCTCATGTATCAAGGTGATCAGATCAGCGTTGTAATGTCATGTGAACATCTTAATATCGTGTAAACGTTCAGCTCGTAATCTGGTTCTTTTTTATAATAAATAATCGAAATAAATCAGTTCCATCCTTTTTAAATAATAAAACCTTTTTCTTAGGTTTTCCCCGCAAAACAGAATCTACCTGATAATTATCTCCATGTTCACATTTCCCTATCATTTTTTATCAAAAAATCGATGAGGTTGTAATAGACTGTACATTCTTTACTTGCAATGGGCTATCAGATAAATTTTTCATGACAATGGCATCAGGTTTTTAACATGATGCAAATTAATACCCATGACGTTGCAGAAAACATTCAACACCATTTAAAAACACTGAAATCTAATCACACCAGCCTATAACAAAGTGGTGCTGTTAAGAATGATACTACACAACGTCGTCCTCGTCGTCATGAGACATAACTTGATAACTCTAATTACCTTAGTAATTTCGCTAGCTACAACGCTCTTCAACAATATCGTTTGCACGAGGACAACTAGAATAAAAATTGTAAAAGGATCATTGCACAGGGATTAGAATAAGGATAGAACTACGACAAGCAATGTATAGAAAAAACAATAGAACACATTGTTACTGTTTGCACACGATTCAATCTAGCGAGAATCGCAGGTGAACATAGAATGGATCAGTTAGTTACAAGAGATCAAATAGTGGACAGCATGTTAGACGACACCAAAAGAAAGATTTTTCTAAATTACTGTCTGGGATTAGCAAGGACTGCAGCTAAAGCAAATGACTCAATTACCAACAAGCAACGTAAAAGGTATTAGAAAAAAAAAACATAAGATACGTTAACAGAAGAGAATCACGAGTAGACAGTTACCAAGGTTGCTGCTTAGCAACTAGTAGAACCCACGAAGGGAAGAAAAAAATATGTACAGAAACAAAAAATTGATAAATAATTCTAGTAGAAGTAGGGAAGTTAATAAATAAAAATGCGTGCCTCAACTCATTTAAGGGAAGAATGAAAAAAGGAATAAGGATAGAGTAGTAGAGAGAAAAGGAAGAGAAGATTAGAATGGTGTAGAAGAAGAAAATGGAAGGCAAGAATGAGAAAAAAAATTAGTAATTGTAAAAGAATGAAAGGAGCGATGCCCAGACCCACAAATACCAGGAGGAACGAGAAAAAAAATCGATTGCACAATTTAAATTTTAGGTTTCTGGCAACAGGTTTACTTTCTGGCGGGTTCGAAGCCTCTGGCGTCGCAGCACTATCGATTCGGTCACATGAAGAGGAGGCCCAGGGCTCACAAGTGTCTCCAATGCGACATAAAAATACCAGGCTACTTAAAACCGTACCACGTGGAAGATGCTCACGGAGTACCAGCGCTGAGCTGCGGCATCATCCGACACCCAGGTAAGGTCCACATGGGCGAGAGGACCGTACGGTGTACAATCTGCAATAAGTCTTACTTCGAAAACATTAGCCTCCGTCTCCACCTGACGACCCATTCGGAGACCAAGTCATACCATTGTGTTGTCTGCGAGCGTCGTTTCCGATGGAAGAGTAACCTGAATGACCACACGAGGCTCCATTACGGAGACAGGAGCTTCGCGTGCGGACTGTGCAGGAAGACGTTCGTTCAGGAAACATCTCTCAAATGAGACGCGACGTATAATCATCCGGGTCTCGATTGTTCCGTCATCTAGAAGACGCGGTGAAGATCTTGACTGTGATGATGATCAGTTAATATCCAATAAATCAGCCCTCGACGACTCCAACTGGCAGCGTTTACTTTGAAATACTTTATCATTAAGCAATTAGAAATAGATTGTATATCTTCAAGTGATACTCGTGTACCGTTTGTGCAGTGACTGAACACGTACAGTGGTGATGCAGTGCTGATTATAAAGAAAAAATATTGCTAAACGATGGGTTGTTGCACTTTGAACATATTGCACAACCTGCATTACATATACTCTTTACACGTGTCAATATTGTATTATAATAAAGTACATAACATATCATATATATTAACATATAATATTATTCTTCTTCTCTATCTGCCAAGTGTTGGTCAGATCGTGGTGATCAATTGATATACACAACAACTCACGGGACATCAAGCCAACCTCACCTGATCGTGGTGTACCCTGCTAATCAATAAACGAGGCTATGGATCCCGTTAACCCGCGTTGGGGCAGCGTAGTGGGAAGTGGCCCAAATCCACCTATAAGATACTATCCAAACGACGGCTCCTGCCCGGCGATGTGGACGGCACAGGACCGATCGATGTGTGAATCTTGTGGAGGAGGTCTATGTCCAGCAGCGGATGTCTACCGGCTGATGGTGGTGGTGGCGGCTGTCATGTGAAAGTACAATAGTTGCAGCGGTGTCCTTTGCAGCTATTTTTGAATCTATTTAAATCTCAATGCCATCAAAAATCAATTACAATATCTATTGGTTATAAAATATTTTGGAGTAAAAGTCGACTAAATTATCTATTCGGTGTAGAGTATTCCCATATTGTAAGTCTACTGCCATAACAGTAATACGATCTTCCGGTCTTCAATATACCCGAGCTGAAGTATTCTTGATGAGCACCACGTAAGAGTTACACGATGCATCAATATTGAGGATTATCTTAGGATGTCTACCTCTCTTAAATATAACTCCGTATAGTATTCGGGTCAGCTTTCATTGACTTTCTCCTCCACCACGCTCCGTCTTCGAAATCAATGATTAATGGTGAATCCTTAAGGATATTCAACATTTATGATATATGAGATTTTAACCTTAAGGGAAAGTGATTAAATAATATAACACCCTCTTTTGTTGCGATGGTTATTGGGAGTATAAAATTTAGTGCAGTAAAGTGTATCTTAGAACAATCTGTTGTTTAAGTTTGCTGATGGTTTCCAGAATTATCCTCGCTCCAAGAGTAAAGGCTACTCGATGTCATGTCGAGGTGATAATTCCAGTATAACGTAACGGTCATGACCGTTCGTTACCGTCCGCTAACATTGGAACCACGACAGTGTTTGTTTGGAGAGATGAACAGTGTTGTTAAGGATATTTACACTAGCGCGATGTGCTCTGCGAATTATATCAAAGTTATACTTGTTACCTCAGTAACTTTAATAGCTATGCTAACTTACTATTGCAGTTATATTATACGTATTTTTTTTTATTATAACAATGATATAGATACGAAATGGTTTAAACAAGTGGTAGGTTTATCACCGGAAATCGTCTAGGTAGCATAGTATTACCTATTCCTACCGCCAAACAGTGGTGTTCAAGCATCGCTGTGTTCCGGTTTGAAGAGCGCTGTAGCTGTGACGACGATGGCCATGCGGTGCAGTGTTGATCATCCTAACTAGCATGTCCTTGGATCAATCGATGTGGAGATCTTTGGGGGAGTCCCACGTCCAGTAGTGGATGTCTGTCGGTTGGTCATGATGATGATGATGAATGCCGCATTATGTCGGCCGCATATCACTTAACATCAAGTGATCGTAGCCGCTTCCTCGAATAAAAAATTACCCTTCCATTGTACAGCGCAGTGATTATTGTAATGATCTATGACGGACAATCATGAAAAGTGCTCACTATCAAATGCGACCATTCAAACGGTCATCGTGGATCATTACTTCTAAATCATCGCATCAGGTAGTATCAGAACAGCTCGCACTGAAAAGAGAGTGCTGTAGTGTAACATAGTTTGTATTGTTATTATAGTTAAGTCAAACCTTTAACTTTCTACTATAAACTTTTCACTTGCCAATTTAAACGTGCCAATTAAACTGATTAGAAGCAACTGTTATCGTTTAAAGTTTAAATAGCTGTAATTTTTTTTTTCCAGCATTTAAACAAAGACAGCTTACTTTAAGAACTATTTTTAGATATATATTTAGATATATATTTAATTATAAGTGTCGTTAAATCGATGTGAAACAACAGTTTGATTTAGTATAATAGTTTTTCAACGAGACAAGCGAGACGGTTCACCTTAGTGTAAATTATGCGACTGTTGATAATAACTTGGCGCTGGTTAGGTTACACACTGTGCCAGATTATAGCCATCGCGTGGAGACGTAAGTTGTTAAGTCTCCTTACTTGTTACACAGTAAGAGAAATCTTTAAAAGATATACTGCTTCTGGAGAGTAGAGAGGAAGACAGGTTTATGTGCGAGTTGTAACTATTAACTACTCGTGTACATATATGTAGGAGGTATGCGTATAAGATAAAGTCGCCACTGGTCTGATGATTAGTAAGTAGTTTGACAACGGAAGTGGAGATAGAATCAGGAGACGACTAGTTCTGCTACGTGATGAAATTTCAGCGAGATCAGCGATGCGGCTGTATGTAATAGCGGTTGGCTAGCTGGCGGTGTGTGCGCGTCACGTACTTAGGAAATGATAATATTGCACTGAACACGTCCGCGGAACGAAAACGAGCTGATCCGCGGCGCCGAGGATAACTCTAGAAGCCGGCCTTTGGAGGTTAATCGGTGAAGAGCATTAGCTCACCAACAGACTCAACAACACATTTATGTAATCTACCTACACGTGAACATACTTATAACATAACAAAACTGGAAATCATTTATCTCATTTATGATTGAAGATATTCTCATTACCACGGTCACCGCTTGGTTTCTATTGCCGAACCTTCTAAGCACCACCATAATCCCCATTCCTCTCGCCACACAGTAGTAGTTTGAGGAAGTAGCTACTTTATTGAAGAATCGACATGTTTCATACAAACTGGGACCACAGCCTCTCAACACTAACTCACTGAAGAAGCGGTGAATTAAGTATATAACGTCGTGTTCCCCGTCTGCGTGAATCATCGCGCGTCGTTGTGTGCGCTGGTCAGCGTGGTGTCGCTGGCTGCTCCCCTCGCCCCTCGCCGCTCGCCCCCTGCGCCCGCACACCTCGTCTATATAGCCTCCGACTCCCGCGCCGCCGCCAGTCTTACCCACACACCAAGCGAGCGCGCACGTCACTGCACCAATAGAAATGTTCTCACCGCGAGTTCTTGCGGCTTTCGCCTTACTGGCGGCCGTAGCCGCACTACCGGTTTCCGACAAGCCCTCCTCCTACCCGCAGCCGATCACGACGGTCAATGACGACGAGGTCGACGATTTCACATCTTGGTTCCGGGGCCCGTGGGACAGCCTGTTCAGCTCCGTGTGGAAACTGATACCGAGTTTCGCCGACATCGGCCCGAGGATCGTAGCCAAGGACAACGAGTTCCAAGTTATCGTGAACGTAAAGAAATACAAGCTGGAGGATTTGTCGGTCAAAATCAAAGGTGACTTCATGTTCGTCCAGGGGATCCACGAGGCTAAGCACGACGACAGCGATATGGTAGCTTGCCAGTTCTACCACACCTACTCGTTGCCGGTGAACGCGAAAGCAGCCGATGTATTCGCTCAACTGTACAGCGACGGCGTCCTGGTGGTCACCGCTCCCCTGAACGGTACGGCTGACGAAAAGGGACCGGTGGATCGCGTCGTCCCCATCACTGAGACCGGAACCCCTTACAACAAGGAGGAGAAAACGGGAGCCGAGAAGCCCGCTGAGGCTGTACCGGCCGCCACCACCACGCCCCCCGCTCCGCCGGCGGAAGTCGACAAGAAAGATCAAACGACACCATCCGAATTCGCAACCGATAAAGACAATGTCATCCCCTACGGCAACGAAGTCCAGCCTTAAAAGTGATCACTTAGATATAAGGGTATATTTATAAAGCAGTATTTTAATAAATATTTTTAATTTTCTCCCCGTGTTTAGTTTTGACGTGCATAATGATGATGTCGGACGCGAGTTGAGTACACACGCACACACACACACACACACATATACACATACACACACACACACGTGCATGCGCTTACGTGTGTGTGTGTGCGAGCCCGCCTCGGCTGTCGGATTGAATGCGTCGTTGTTTCATTGTTCTTACATAAAGTGAACAATGGGCATCAGGGCCCTGTTACGCGCTGGTAAAGTAACATGGCCGATATCCAACGGAAGCACCATAAGTAAGCACTTAATATAATCAAGACCTGAAATTGAATAATTTTTTTCACCAGCAAAATTTTTAGCAAGCAGATAATCACAGGACGTCCCTCAAAAGACTGACGGCCGCGTATGGAGACACGCAGGACATGCAGCTAAACCAATCGGCGTGGAGATGCTTGAGGGAGGCCCATGACCAACAGCAGCCGTTATCTGGGTGATGAGGAATGTAACGATCAGTTAACGATATAACTTATTAAGTTGCCTAACAGTTAGGAATGCTTGCGTTCCAGCATTCTGCTGTCATAAGTTATTTCTAAGTATGTTACGAGATAATTTGGTTGAAGGGTTTGCAGGAATTGTTACATTGCTGCCATTGGAACTTATTCTCTGTTTGGGAGTAAAATCTTCGAAAAGATAATCCGCCTTTTAGGGGCCAGTCAAAGTCCTCCTCGGGTTCTTCGTTCGGAACACATCCGCTGGCGATTACTGTACTTGACTTCCTGATTAGCAAATACGAAATAACTATACTTAACACTTAGAATTACACATTAAAGGATGTTTTGTTAGATTTTACATTATACAGAATATTTTTTTTATTAATAACCTAATACACAGAAAAAGATGCATCATGTATAGAAATCATCTTCAAATTAATTCCTATGTAATATCTTTGGGGGTGTAAGGGGTCTCGCTCAACAACTCACGGGACCCAGGCCAACTTCACCTCCTCCTGGTGCATCCTGCTAATCAACAAACGAGGATTTGGCTCCCGCTAAGACGTATTGAGCCAGTGCGGTGGACAATGACCCAAATTCCCCCCATACAAACTTCTACAAACGTAGAGATCTTTAGGGGGAGGCCTCTGTTTAGCAGTAGACATCTATCGACTGATGATGGTGGTGGTAAGTATATGGTAAATAAATTATTCGTCAGACGTCCACGGCTACACGTAAGCCTCCTCCAAAAACCCCTACAACGGGTAGGGATTCATATGAAGGGATTTATGCCATTTTCCACCTGGCACACCAACCCTAACACCCCTTAATTCGTTAGTAATGTTAAATCATAACTTGATTATAAAGTTATTTAGGCCTTGGTTTTGTTTAAAGCATCAGAGGTTTTTAACATTTGGTATAGAGTAATTATTTTTTTTTAAAATAAATTATCGATTCTACCCAAAGATTGTACGATTCAGTTTTAATACAAAATCATATATTTTAACATTTTCTACATAAGTTATTATCAAGTCAACTCTGATATCGTAGATTTAAATTAAGTTAGGTATCGTGATGAAGCACTGACCTAAGCCAAATAAAATCGTGTTTTTACTTTAAGTACGTATAACGTAAGTTATATATCTGTTTATTATTGAAATATATATATATATATATATGACAATATAAATGTTCTGCTTATACATATATATAGTAATAATAAATAATAGAAATGACATTATAATTAAAACAGAAGCTACGTAGCTAGCTTTGATTTGGATGCGGTATATGCTTCAAAGTTATATAAGGTCTATTCCCAATTAAAATCCAGGGTCTGATTAAGGATATATAGCCATGTATATATATAAATATTTAAATATATATATATATATATATATATATATATATATATATATATATATATATATATATAATATATACATCCACGCACGACAACATGGATCATTGATCATTCTTGTATGGCGTAGCAGTAGGAATATAAAGGTTTAGCTATTTCGTATCACAGCTGCTGGTGGGTCTCCGACCGTCTGTCTTCCACCATCAACGCACGTTGACAACGAGCATTGAAGGTGGAAGTAGCTAGTTATGTTACTAAGGTCCTTACGTCTCAGGCGATGATCGCAATGTGGTGCAATGCTTACCATCCCAACTAGCGCCAAGTTGTTATAGACAGGCGTATCACTTACCATCAGGCGAACGTCTCGACTATCTGATCGCTTAATTGAATAAAAAATAAAACTTTTAATTACTTTCTGAAAATCCACCATTAATTAGTAGGAAAACGTTTTGATTGTAACCTGGAGCCGTATTGTGCTGAAGGCATGACTGAATTTTATCGCCTCCGCGTCATGATTACGATTACGCCACAGATACGCATCGACCTTCAATCCTTCCATGTTTCGTGATTCATGGATTCTGTTTGTTTTTAAATCGTCAATCGTCCAGACTTGGAAATGTTTCGTGTAATATATTCAAACTTTGTTTCCGGATCCGAATGATTTAAGGTTGTGTATATCATTAAAAAAAAAGGAAGATAAGGAATAGCCGAGGATCGAATTGGCTTTCAAGTCCTGATCGCTAAACTTCAGTTTGAAGATGACACTCTTTTTTTTGTATTTAAAGTGAGAAGTCTTAGAAAGATACCCTGCCTATGGGTGGAAGTCAGGGTTACGTGAGATTTTTATCACTAAAACCTCCCTCGGTGGTCTGCATCAGTGCATTCGGAGAGGCTCCGGGATATCTTAAAGAAAGCCCCGATGCCCCTCTACACTTTGTGTTAGCACATCTCTGAGGAGGAGCCGGACCCTCCTAAACACCATCGCTGAACCATACGCTGTTCCACACAAGTTTGCTTGTTGAGCGATAAGGGTCCCTACCCTTAAGGCTTGCGAAATTCCTAAACCCTTTTAGTCGCCTTCTACGACAGGCAGTTGAAGAAGGTACCTAATGATGATAGGTACCACCGCAGCGCCTATTACCTAAGATAAACAACACTGTACAAACATTACGATGATCCGGTTTGAAGTATGCTGCAGCTAATGAAATTGCTGGTGTAATCAGACTTGACATATGTTTCGTGACTAGCGCAATGTGGTGCTGCATCATCCTAACTAACGCCCCTTTACTTTGAACAGGATGTCTATTAATGGAACCAATCATATAAAGGATATGCTTGTGGAGTTGTACTTCCGTTTTAAAATCAAGTTTCTAGTTGGGTTAGAACGGAAGATTTTTAATAGGAACAGTTGGTATACGTGCGAACAGTTCATGTGATGGAAAGCGGTCATTGTCCCCCATGGCCAGTCACCTGCCGTACCTGCACCTGAATTGCTGCTCATTAAGAAATGGTCTATTGTGTATCATATGACTCAGAGCCGTTTAGAACTGCGCACTTGTTCATGCGCAATGCCTTCATTTCAAGGATGCGTAAGGAAGTGTGTGAAGAGGTGTAAGGGGTTCCGCTCAACATCTTACAGAGCCCAAGTCAACCTCACCTGCACGCAGTGCACCCTGCTGAATAACAGACGAGGCTCTGACCACCCATCAACCAGGCCTAAGTCCCAATTCCTCTCAATAAACTCGTCGATGTGGAGATCTATGAGGGAGGCCTATGTCCAGCAGTGGACGTCGATCGGCTGATGATGATGATGCCTAAGGAAGTGATACACGGCACAATTGTTTTTTATATATCGATAAAGCAACAGACTAACGAGATGTTCACCTGATTGTCACATCATCACACATCACCAGATAATGCGAGTCGCTTCGAAATATAATTTGTGATGTTTACTACTGCTCCTCGGCAGATATGCGAACTCAGATGCTCTCCAGCAACAGAGACTTACCATCGAAATGCAGCCTAAATACCACCGCTGCTCCCAATTTTGCCGCCAAAAATTAATGCGGCAATATTACTGTGTTCTAGTTTTAAATGCGTTATAGCTAGAGAAGTTACTGCAGTAACGAGAATTAAAATCTTATGTCTCAAGGCGATGAGCAATATGTGATCGTCAACCTAACAGCCGGGTTGTTATGGTCGGGAGTATTATTTACCATCAGTTGAACATCTCATTCGTTTCTTCGTTTCGAAGGAAAAGGATGCAGCTTCCACCAGCGGTGTGGACATCTGATTGATTATAGTAATGATGTTGGATACGTCGACTAGTGTGCAGTAATGATTTTCCTGTTTAGATCAACATTAGTATGCGCAGCACGCCGCTCTTATCATCGGGAGACGGTTGAGCTGGTCACTGGGTATAAAAAGATTACACTAGTGATGTAACTAATGTCAGGTGTTACCTTGAATTCCTAATTCGATAATTCATTAAAAATCGATTAATATTCCGAACAGGGGTAGACATCGATTTATTTTTACGTTTTTGGGTTAAGAATCAATTTGGTATTGTTTTTATATTTAATACCACTTATGTAGCAAACCGGTTTGCGGCCCGCCTGATGTTGAGCGGTAACCGCCAGTAACACCAGATGCATCACTGGGTGTTTTGCCGACCCTGCAGAAACCTTTCCATGTCCTTCTTGAAGAACTTCATATTGTGGCTCCTGGGGAAAACCTCGAGACGTAACTCGTTCCACAATTTGGATGTTCTCGGGAGAAAAAGTCTCTGAAAGCCGAACCGTACGTGACCACTGCAGTTCAAGGGTATGAGGATGAATTCCCTGCCGATGGCGAGCAGCGCGATGATGAAATGTCACCGTGGGAATGAGTTAATTACTAAATGCTAAACCTAGACAGGCGACAGAATCCTACCACCAAAAGAATTTGGGACTGTATCTCAAAAAGGTTTAGGTCACATTTATCATTAACGTGGCTAGTTCAAGGTCAATAAGAATGATAGCTGCGTCTCTTCTAGTCTAGTTCGACTTCTCCTTAAATCGCCCCCATTTATTTATATCTCTCACTACCCTTTAGAACATCAATAACAAGCACACCATTGATTTTCTATTTTATTTATTTATCGTTAATGATTGATGATTCATCTCCCATTGTCTTGAATATTACGACTTGAATGCATTGATGCACCTGCAATCCTTCATTGTTGCCACTGTCTGAGGAAGGTGATGATCATTAATCACCATCTATGTCGCTAACTTTTTATGTTTACTTCGATAAAGATTTTTTTTCTATTATTACTGAAAAAAAGTTGCTGATTGCTTCACCATATACAAAAATATTCTGTTTCTGAATATGATGACTTGATATCATTTCCAGCGTCATCATCATCAGCGGATAGACGTCCACTGCTGGACATAGGCCTCCCCCAAAGATCTCCACTTCCATCGTTCCTGCGCTGCCCGCATCAAGCTGCTTCCCGCAAACTTGGAAAACAGATCGTTGGATCATTATGGTAATCAAAACTCCTAGAAGCTCGCCGCTCGTCGCTCGTCGCATCAGATGTTTTGAATACAATCTTAACCTAAGTGGATGTTGATATTCGGTAAGTAACGCTTCATCATCATCATCATCATCAGCCGATATACGTATATATTTAATTCGTAATGTACTAAGTAGAATATTTTATATCGATCTGTGTACTTTATAGCATTTGGCCGAGGTAACGTCAACAAAGAGATCGATAGGCGCATTCGGCTCGGCTGAGCAGCGTTCTGGGATACTCCGCCACATCCTCACCTCGCAAATGTCTCAACACGAATGTCCTCACTTACGGCGCGGATACATGACATCCGAGCGTCGGGCTGGTCCACCGATTCGAAGCAGCACAGCGACCAGTAGAGAGCTTGGTATTTCTCTAAAGAACTAAATCCTTAACAAAGAAATAAAACGAAGAACTGAAGTTGTCGACGTGGCTCTCAAAATCTACCAGCTGAAGTGGCAGTGGACCGGCCATGCCTGTCTTGGAGTAGAACCCGCGTACAGGACGCAGAAGTATAAGGACGCCCTCCCTTCAGATGCATCAGGGCAGTCGAAAGTGGTTGCATGTAAGAAGCTGAGGATCTCATTTGGTGGAACACCTTGGTTGAGGCCTATATTCAGCAGTGGATAAAAGAAGACTGATAGTGCTGATGAAGATGAATGTGTACTGCCCTTAACTGATCAACAGTCTAAGTTACAACAATGCGGCATAAGTTACGTTGTTTACACAGTAACACATCACACTTGGCACTTGCCTGAAAGTATCGGATCTTAGTAACCATAACCCCTAGATTCTTTTTTACCTTTAGCAGCCTTCTAATAGCAACTTGACTTCTTTTCTCAACTTTGGTTTTTTGATACTTAGCATTGTGAGTGACCAAAATCAAGTTTTTGACAAAGAAGTGTCTTCACATCCGTGACTAAGCGCGACAATAAACGCTGCATTGATTACTAGACAGGAGTTCATATATATATTCAGGAGATATCTGGAGACCATTCAGGTCAGCTAAGAATTGATTTTACGTAATCCTTTCCCCAAAAGGAGTTGGGGAAAACAGCCAGCAAAGCGAGCGGGTACAGCTTGTAGCTATATAAATGTAGGACAGCCATCGAGACGCTTTAAGAGAATATATATCAATAACATAATAAGTTATAAAAGCTACAAAATGTTAAGTTACATCACGCAGTATAAACTTTTAAGTACAGTATTGATTAGCAGGAACTTCAAAAAGGTTTATTATTCACCGTGCGTCAGTACAAGGAATCCCAATCGGCGGGTCATCGTGGTCTGACGGAAAGAACAAAGGGGCCGGTGCTGAGTGTATACCTGCGTTGTAAACTACGTAATTATATAACTTTTCAAGTCACCTGGGGGGGGGGGGGATATTAAAAACTACACATAACTCAATTGCTTTAGCATATTATTTATATCTAGATAATTAAACTACTTATTTATCAGTGATCTCTCTTGCCGGATACCGTTTAGATAATCATTTCTGCCGCCAAGTAGTAGTATATAAACCCTTTTGCTATGTTGGAGGGGGGAGTATTCGAATAATACTCGTTGGTACGAAATTCAGTCCACGTTACTCTGAGAATTCTTCTCCAGTACCACATCTCTAGAGCGTCTATCCTATTTTTCTATACTTCTCGGAATGTCTACAATAAGTAGGTGGAAATCTCTTATATATATTTAGATTTTTTTTATATGGCTTGAAACTTATTTATTGCAATTAAGAGTATTTGTATTGAATACTTATAAACAGTCAAGGTATTATGTTGACTGGAAAATATTATATGTGTATTCAAAAGTAGGGTTAATATGCGGGTCTTATCATCGCACAGTGCGCACGAGGTCCACGCCGCCATGTTTCTCCATGCCTCGTGTGCTTGATAAGGAAACTCCTAATCACACTCTTATACCTCTCATCGCCATTGTCTCGCGGTAAAACATCCACCGCCACCCCGCATCCGGCGTTTTGTTCATTACAAATAGCAATATGTATGTGTAAGGTAATTAAATTATTTATTGGCAACACATGTTCGCACAAGAGGGTTGTGTAAAATGATGAAATGTGACGTGTTAGTTTCGAAGTTCCTTTGCACAGTCAACGCACATCATCATCATCATCATGTCGACCTCATCACGTGTTTACTAGTAGAAACGCCGCCAAGCAGTAATCTGCAAACATTACTATGTTAAGGTTTGAAGGGATTTACTGGGGTAACAGTACATAATATGTTGTCTCAACGCGACGAACATAGTATGTTATAGTGTTTATTATCGTAACTTATTTTTTCATATTCGACAAAGTGACGAGATGAGCAGGACGTTCACTTAATGGTAAGTGATACGCTCGCCCATAACAATGTGCTGCTAGTTAATAAGATTCCACAATACCACATACCGCTCTTCGCTTTAGTACATGAAAAGTTTAGTCTAATTAACACAGTAATTTTACTAGCTACAGCGTCCTTTAATCCGGTACACTAACGATTGTCAGCTGCAATGGGCGTTGCGGTGGTGCCTACCTAGACGGTCTCTGACAGTAGAAGTATTATTAACGGTGAATCTGCGTCATATGTGGAGACGTATTACTTACCATGGTCATGTCCGATTCGCTTCGTACCTTCATGAAATTTAAATAAAGAATATTAAGAAAACCGTTTCAGAGAAAAGAAAACATTTTAAATTTAGAATGCGCTCCCGTCGCATGTCGCTACTGGTTTCCCGCCATTTCACATACAAACTGTTTCGACGCTTATCAAGTAAAATATAACAGTATTCTTGAAACGGGTTGCATTCATTTTCGATGTTTATTGTTAATTATTTTAACCTCGTGTAAACGTAAGAGTGTTATGGGCCCCACATTATTATCTTTTAAATTGTTGACTGGTGGTGGTGTTCTACTGGTGACGGGTCTCTGCAGCCAGAGACCGCCTAGACAGGTACCACAGCAGCGCCTATTTCTGCCGCCAAACATTACAGACGTTACTCTGTTCTCGATTGCAGGGCACTGTAGCCAGCGTCATTACCAGGGTAATCAGACTCAGCATCTTATGTCTCAGACGATGATTGTAATCTGGTTCAGTATATACCATCCTAACCAGCGCTAGATTTTTGTGGATAGACGTATTACTTTCCATCGGATGAACGATCTCCTCGTCTCTTCGTTTTAATTGACCTTGACCTTTTTACAACAAAACCGGATTTATATTTGATAAAATACATTCATCATCAGACCTAATGATATACCTGTGTCCTAAAAAAGAATCGATTTAACAAAGTAGTTCTAGCAGTAAACATAATGTAGAAGCGTGACTAGAATTACAATCAGGTTAGGTAATACTATTAGTAATAACTGGATGTATACAACTTGTGTACGTAAACACAGCGATCCTAACGTTTCAATGGTGGAACATGGGGGAGGAAAGTCTTGGAATAAGTACCTCGGCCGAGACGTAAGTATACTTGCCGTCATAATTGAGCGATGATCATGATCACAAAGAGAGACTGATAGCGGATATTAATAGCAAACGTAGCAATAAGGATGATGATGATGATGATTACGTACATAAACAATAAAGATAGTATTTACATTAAAATAATATCCAGAATCCCTTAACTTAAAATTCGTTTTCTGTACAAATCTGCGTAATATGTAAACTCTTCTGTGTACTTGCTAACGATCTCTTCAAATTTAGGTGCCGTGGATTTTACCAGTTCCATCCACCTGTAAGAAGACAAACTCATATATCACTGATTACCGACATCTGTGTACGTTTGGTAAGATGTTCTAGATGTTGAAATTATACAGAAAAATAAGAAACTTTTAACCAACACTTCCTTCCTTCCTCCTGCCCTTTTCCCAGCTATGTCGGGTCGGCACAGTATGTACTTCTCTTCCACATTCCTCTATCAGCCGTCATATCTGAATTCACATTTTTCTTACATTTGTCATATTTCATACAATCCATCCACACTTTCTTCGGCCTTCCTCTACCCTTATAACTATCTACGTTCATTCCCATGACTTTCTTTGTTATATTTCTTCCATCCCTCCGCATAACATGCCCGCATCACGCTAACCTCTTGCTCCTCAATTTCTCTGTCATTGGAGCAACTTTCAGACTTCCTCTAATTATACTCATTCTAAATTTTATCAGTCCTCGTCACTCCACACATCCATCTTAACATTGTCATCTCGGCCACAATGTAATCTCCTTTCATCCGAACCCTTGGTGGCCCAACACTCAGCTCCATACAATACGACAGGTCTAACGACCGACTTGTAGATCTGTCCCTTAAGTTTGAGGAGCATTCGTGGATCACAAGTCGTTCCAGTGACCTGTCGCCATTTCATCCAACCTGCAAACACTGAAAGATATAATTGAAATCCATGTGATATTTTAAATCTGGACCAATTCTAAATATTTTTTATGGTTATTATTGTTATTGGAAATTTGAGTAATATATTTCTTCCACAATATTTCTAGATTGAAAACTTATCCCATTTCTTCTACCTAGAATGTATTCTCTTGTTACTGATAGGAATAGGTTTATCTCAACGACCGCTTTTTTGTTCAATCTTATCAAACGGATCATTTGACATGATGAACTCTGACATATCACCTTCTCAACCATTTTTTACTGACTCTATTACTCACTTGACAACAATGGGGTACTCCTTGAGACTTATGTCCACGATTTTAATGAATGACACGCTGATGGCTAAGCTGAAGTCAGCGAGAGACATTTCCGTGCCAGCGGCGTACTTGTTGCCTTCTAAGAACGTCTCGAGGAAGCCGAGCGCCTCCAGCACCCGTTTTAGTTTCTCCTCTTCCAAAGATTTCCCGAAGACGTACGGATACTGGTGATAGAAATGGGTTCATAATCATGATTGAATATTTTTTGTTTTTATTATAGTCCTAGATCAAATTCGATAAAGGTGTCCAATTCCTTGCTAAAGCCTGATTATATTATTCTCTGGAAGCTGTTCCAGCTGTGAATACCCGTGAATCAGATTGATAAATTCATTAAGTGAGCAGCGCGCACTTATCAACGTGAACCCCTCACCCATTCAGTTCTATATAATTAAAAATAAACTGAACCAAATTAAAGGCTTACTAATAAAGTAGCTTAAGTATAAGTTATAATGGCTCACGTAATACTCAGTGAATCTGCTGAAGAGCGTCCCCAGATCAAAGTCGAGTCTTTGGTCGACTATAGCCCGCGTTTTAAGATCTTTAGGGTAAAGTTTGTCGTTTCCATATTTGGTCACAAGATATCTGGCGATGCTGCGCGATTCCCACAAGACAAATCCATCGTCCACTATAGTTGGGGCGGTATGTTGTGGATTAATCTGAAAACTTATTCGTGTATGTTAATCGTGCGTTAAAATGGCCATTGTGGAGTTCATTTTAATGGTCAATAATTCTAGAATGGAACTGGTAATGAACTACATTTTAGTTCTATGGATGATGATGCAGAAGAACAAATTTCACCGACATAGTCTAAAAGATTGCTAGCCTCAAGTGGCAATGGGCAGTACACTTCGCTCAAAGGACTGACAGCCGATAGGGCACCAAGGTCCTCAAATGGCAACCGCGTACCGGAACACGTAGTGTTAGCAGGCCCCCCACCAGGTCCGACGATCTGGTGAAGTTTGCGGGAAGCAGCAGGATGCGAGCAGAGCAGGATCGTTCGATGGGGAGATATTTGAGGGAGGCCTATGTCTGTCTGATAATGATGGATGATGTTCGGTCGGATGTTGCTGTGGGGAATAGAAATGGCGCTTCAATCGGTACACACACAATACACAAAATGTTTATACCTTCACAAATTCCGGCTTAAGATGGTCATCAGTCATGAAGTCTAAGAAGTGAGGTTTAACCTCGGATTCGATGCCTAGGGCTGCAAACGTCAAGGACACGATGGCACACGGTGGCGATCCTTGTATGTAATAGAAGTCGATGGTCATCTTGGATTTTATTCTCATCGTGGTCAAAAGCTGGAAACCTATCATTTAGATAAAGGCGTATATTTATATCAACGTTAGTAGGTACCTCATTTATTTATTTTTCATTAGTTATTTATTTATTATAATATATATATATATATATATATATTTTATAAGTATCAAGTTTACAATAATAATATTATTATTTTCCAACTAAATACATGGCGGCCAAATTACCCCATATAAACCCCTAAATACCACAACCCCTAATGTCCAGCGGTACCGGAGGCCATGTAGTGGAGATCTATAGGGGAGGTCTGTGTCCAGCAATAGACGTCAATCGGCTGATGATGATGATGAAATACGTGGCGTTTGTACAACGGAGAGATTTTTGAGCTATGGATTCGATATCTAAGACAAATATTTTTTACTGGATTATCTTATTTATTTTACCAACTTCTTCTTTCTACTCTCTGCTTGGTTCAATCATATCTCGGAACGTAATAGTAGTTTATGGAACCATCGTATGACTAATAAGGAGTATTACATTGCTGGTAAGTTTCTATTGCTGGAGACCGTGTACGTAGGTACCACCGCGGCGCCTATAGCAGCCGACAAACAGTACTGTGCAAACATTACTATGGTCCGGTTTGAAGGGCGCTGTAGCTAGTGAAATTACTTAGAGTGTCAAGACTTTACCGAATATCATATAGGTAGGTACCACCGTACTGCCTATTGCAGCCGACAAACAGTATTGTGCAAACAGTACTGTGCAAACATTACTGTGTTGCGGTCTGAAGGGCGCTGTAGCTAGTGTAATTACTTGGGTAACGAGACTCAACATCTTATGTTTTAAGACGAGCACAATGTGCCGCAGTGTGATACCATTGTAACAAGCGCCAGGTTTTTATGGCCGACGTATCAGTTCGTCGCGCTCCTCTCTTCGCTTAATGGAAGAAAAAAAAACTCGGTTGTTAATTTGAATTATATGGAGTTGGCGAGGAATTTGCAATGGGGTAGTACTTTATGGAGAATATGTGATACAATGTTTTCCATCATGTTATATATGTATCTAAACTAATTATATATAGTAATAATAGTTAAATTTTATATAATTTTAATTATAGTTTAGGTACGTACAGATGATCAGCTCGCTGCACGTCCGCTCCTCGCAGTGATCCCTCTCGAATGTTCCAACGCCGCTGCAATCTTGACATGTTACAGAGGGGCCTTTAATTACTTATATACTAAGTATGGAAACAAAATCGTTTATAAAAACCTAAAACAATAGTAATTATTATCTTTTATCTCACAACACATATTTCTTTTATTAAACCTAGCGAAAAATGTTGGGATGTGATATAAACTTGAATAACCATATCGGACATGTCAGACGACACGATCGGTGGAGCTTTTTGCAGCTGATCATGATGGGCAAGGTAGAAGGCAAAAATTACTTTTTCAACTTGCACAAAAGACCTGGCTATTTGACCTAACAGCTAGACTTTGGTCATGAAGGTGCGACAAGGAGAAATATCTTTTCGCGTCTATTCTTTGAGGTTATAATTACTAAACTTTTTAAATTTATACGAAAAATAACAATCGTGATGAAGTTCTCCAGCATTTAGCTCAAGCCAGAATTTTATTGCAGATCGTCAAGAATGAATAGGCTGTTAATATTAGACACGTGCTTAGACATAACAGATATTACCTGCTTCAGTTCATAATAATACTAAAAAACTCCTAGCTACAAAGGGCAATGAGGTAGGAAAGGATCACAGGGTCAGAATCACTATCCTCTCAAATTCGCAAACCCGATGGACTTTTAGTAATGGAGAGGAAATTTAAGAGGAAGAAGAATTAAACATTGACCTTCACACCGAACAGTCCGACTCTGCACGTATGTGCGAGCTGCGCTGGTCTCCACTGTCAAACTGGTCAGATAGTAACCACAATGGAACTATGAATGTCGATCTTGCACGAACACGAGGGTGGGTTACTTCAATCTCGTTACAACCTTTTGTCGATCGTAGAAGACTAAAGGGAGTTATGGGTTGGCGTTTCGAAGGTTCTTCATCGATCCGATCGTGAGATGTGAGTGTCATTCTGCAGCTCCATACGGTTGAGTGTCAGGCAGTAAGGTGTGGTAATACCGACTTTCTTCTTTGCAACTATAATACGGTTAGATCCGAAGATAGTTGTCCTACATTATTAAACTAGCCTCGCAGATCTTCAGAACTCATCTAAACCGGTTTTATTAAAACCAGACTTATAGTCTAAGTAAAGCTGATCAGTTCTTCGTCATCGGCCGGTGGTGTAGGTTCTCTAGTCTTCACCGTAGATAATTATACTCCAAGTGTTTTTACACAAAACATGATGGAAACTAGTTCCTAGGATGCAGCACTTAACATCTTTATGAATTACTTCAATCATTTGTTTATTCTGGGTTAAGGTGGTTCAGCCCTATAGCTCGGGCTAGTATGAATAGGACTAAGGTAGGCCTTGCCTGTCGTAGGAGGCGACTAAAAAGTTCTAGGTGTTTCACGGGCCTTGAGGGTGGGGACAGTTATCTCTCAACAAGCAACCCGCGTAAGTCAGCGTATGGCTCAACGATGGTGCCTAGGAGGGTTAGGTTCCTCCTCAGACTCTGACCTCTAACTGCCTACCAGAAGCAGGATGTCTTTCTAAGATTTCCCCCTCCGAAACCAAAAACAAATACGGTTAAGGATGCTGCATCTAGTGATATCACTCAATTTATATTGTACCTACAATTATTATTCCTTCCTTTCGAAGCTTTATCGACGAATTCTCGATAAGGACATATTTACTACCAGTTGTGCTTACTGTGAAGCTTGAAGATTACTTTCCCAGCCAAATGATGATTGTTACCAGTAGGAGCTGATCTTTATTTCGAATTGTTTAAAACTCTAAGCTTATTATTAAAACAGGTCAATCGTGCGAGGGTTCCCAAGTAATAATTACAATGCAACATAAAAAAACGAATGAAAAAATTATTTAATTATACTTAGATTTTGCTGAGAACTTGATGAAGTATAATGTACAAAAATAAAGATAAATCATATCTAATAAGGTCGAAACTTTAAGTTTGATCCAAACAAAAATTCTGAATCGGAAAGTGGTAAAACAGTTGCTTTATAAAACAAAAAAGTATAACTTGTTTATTTGTACTTGACTTCATTGTCTTGTATAACTGGGGGTTATTGGAAAGAGCACCACGGTACAGTTGGACCACATCATCATCATCTTCAGCTGATAGACACCCACTGTTGGACATAAACCTCTCCCAAGGATCTCCTCATACGATGAAAAACATTTATGAACAATTACATAACGGTAAGAAAGATATCGGAAGTCATGAGAGCCAACCCATTTACTTTAAGTTAGTATTCGAGAGCCGATACAATGTTACTTAGGAAAATCTTTTTTTTTTAAATCTACCGTCAGATAGCAGGCTCATGATTCTCAAGGTTTCTTATCATTTAACTTTGAAGTATGCGTAAATCTAAGTTTATTTACGGCATTTTAAGTCCTGAATTACTCTGAGGATGAAATATTTTTACCATGTGAGAGACTGCTATCTCTTCATCTACCTCTCCCTCCCTCCACACGCCCCAGAGTATTGTAGAAGGTAATTAGGATGGAAATAATTCCAGAGAAAAGGCAGCTGCTTACTTCGTAACATTTGGCAGCATATTGCAATCGCCAATCGAATGGCATGGTGATTAACCTCGAATACTCATCTTTTGCAGAGCCTATTCTGCATTGTACGACAGATTATAATTATTGTTTTCGTTGACAAGTCACATGGACAAGATTGTTCTTAAACATCATAGTCCCGTTCCGTTATATTTACTCATTTCATGTAGTTCCTGTATTCGCTGATTCACCTACGTGTATTAACGCTCCAGTCTCTATTTCTGCTAAAATCCTAGACTATATAATATCTATTAAACCTGGACCTGCATCTACAAATACACATCCACACACACGTGCTCCAGAACCAAAGCTTCTTTAAAAAATCACAAATACTAGATCTGGACGATCGGTATCGGTAGTAGTAACGGTCTAGGCGGGAACGATGTAGGAGCGCGCGAATTCAAAGTTTCGCGCGCAAACCGCTCGGCGCCGGCGCAGTGGCCGCCGACCAATCGCGTGAGCCCGGCGCGCCGAGCTACTCACGTCAACCGGCGCGTGCGACGGTCTGACCCGACACAGACTACTACTGTTCCGCTTAACCTCTGTACATCGTCTTGTGTATATAACTTAGTTGTTGAGTGATTGTTTATCGTATAATGTATTAATATTATTAATATAGAACTAAGGCCTATGTCCAGCGGTGGACGTCTATCGGTTGATGATGATGATGAAACTAAGGGGTTCCGCCCAATATCTTACGGAGCCCAAGTCAATCTCAACAGCACGCGGTGCATTCTGCTGAATAACCCCCTCTAATCACCCACCAACCCACAATGGGCTAGCGTGGTGTGCTGAGGCCCAATTTCTCTCAATGAACTCTTGGCTCATGATGATAATGAATATAAACTATACCAACTGCCGCTGTCCTCATACCTTTAATATATTATTAATCTTTGCCTAATTATAGTACATAGTAAATCTAGACACACTTGTTGTGACGGCTTTTCTAAACAGGATATAGGAGAAAGTTATTTTACTATCGCCATTTAGTACTTGTTGCTTTGCTTACCTAGCCTAGATCAGCTTGTTATCGTCCCAGCGAAAACATGAACTAGATAGTTTTAAACCAAGCGTATGAGAACTAAAGTGCATTGGCGGAGAAAGTGTCATTTATGTTGCACCGGAAAAGAAATTTTTACACTTTGTTGCTTACATTATTTTGCTATATTACATAAATATACTAATAAATCAACAGCAGCCGTCAGCTTGCTGCCAGTGTTGAATTTTATTCCCCTAAAGTGTTCTATGAGCTGAGGAAATAATACAAGTCGCTGGTGACTTGATCTGGAGAATAAGATGAATATTGGAGCGATTCGTAATCTGCTTCTCGAATGACAGTTATTGCCATTTCCGCTTTGTTTTGCCGGCGCATTGTCTTAATGAAATAACACTTTTGCTCTTAACTTACCCTGTCTTTTGTCCTTTATTGCACCCCTCAGTATTCTTTTTGGCTCAGCGCAGGAATCCTTTTATTGTAGCTCTTTTATCCAGGTCTTGGACTATAATTATTCCCTCGGCGTATCAATTTATCGTATTATTTTGAATATTTTTTTATTATCTACAACCATCTCTCACCGCGCCAAAGGTTGACTTCCAGAGAGGCACAAATTTAATATATAGTGTTAATATATATCCAATATGGCTATGTATATAATTTGAAATAATCAACAAACAATTATGGCGCTGGTACAAAGTTGTGCATCGATTCTTCAGGTAACTAGAGCGTGGAATTAAAAACAACGCTCAGGGGCGATCGCGTACAACGATCCAGCGAGCGGAACCCCACTGCGCACGAGTCGACCGATCTAGTGGAAATATTAAAGTAACATGTATACATTCTACCACGACAGTAGATACATATTCTTCACTGATTCTATTGTTGATAGGTCTGCTAGCTGCCGGAGACCGGCCAGATAAGAGAACCAGCTCCTACACATTTATGCCGGCAAGTTCTAGTATCCAAATATAAATGTATTTTGGAAGGACGCTGTAGCTAGTCTAATTACTGCGGTAACAGTTTATGCCTGAAAGCGACGAGCGCCACGTTGTCATGAAGCGTATTGTCTATCATTAGATGATATCGTCTCATCTTCATCAAATAAAAAGGATTGTTATGCGGAGGGATGCAGGACATACAAGGAAATAATGAGAATGAACTTGGATGGTTATAAGGGTAGAGGAAGACCGAAGAAAGTGTGGATGGATTATGTGAAAAATGACATGTGTGAGGCGAGTGTGGATTCAGATATGACAACTTAAATAAGGTTTTGGAAGAGAAGTACATACTGTGCCAATTCCACATGGCTGGGAAAAGGGCAGGAGGAAGAAGACTTCATGAAATAAAAAATAATTTTACAATTTTAGGCGCAACTTAACCAGTGATAGGCTCCAGTTGCCAGTCTGTCGCGTCATCTTCAATTCATCCATTTGTATTATGAATAGTTCTTCCTGTATATACCCTAACATCATTATCAGCTGACGGAAGTCTACTGCTGAACATATGCTTCCTCCAAAGATCTCCACATAGATCGATCCTGCGCTGCGCGCATCCAGCTGCTTTCCGCAACCTTCATCAGGTCGTCGGACCAGTTAGGGGTCTGCCAACACTACATCTTCCGATACGAGCTTGCCATTCGAGAACCGTAGTGTCCCATCGGCTGTCAGTTCTTCGAGCGACGTGTCCTGCCCATTGCCACTTGAAGCTAGCAATCTTTGTACTATTTTCTACATACTCCATGTCTCTAGATAATTACTATAGAGGATGCAGAAGCACGAGATCGGAAGTCCGTGTAAAAGTACAGTCACTTCGCTTCTGCCAATCCATAATGTATATATTCAAGAGATTTCCATTTATGTAGATACTCATCACGCTATTTCTGGTACAGTAATACTTGTAGACTTGGAATTTGGTAGAAATATTCCTTCTGTCGGCAGTACACAGTAATCTATTGAGAACGGATTTTACAAAATGTTACCCCAAAAGGAGGGAAAAAAGCGTTGGGTTACCGTCAGGCAAATTTCAAGTCTAAATTTCAAATCATTTTTTTTTATACAATTAAGCAACAAAACCAGCACGTTCACCTGATGGTAAGTAATACGCCCGCCCATAACAATGTTGCGCTAGTTAGAATACTATACACTGTACCACATTGCGCTCGTCGCCTTAAACATGAGATCTTGTCCCGTTACCCCAGTAATCAAACAAGACACAACGCCTTGTTTGGCGGCAAAAATAGGCTCTGCGGTGGTACCCATGTAAAGGGTCTCCGGAAACAGAGACCAGCTACTAGTCTAATTCTATATAACGGCCAGCAAAACGGGTCGAGAACTTCGAAATCGATAGGGTTCTGTGTTACAAGGGAAACATAACCTTGAAGGCTGTTGAATATGAGAAGGGTGTTTGTACATGTGGTGGTGACGTCGCGTTGGTTATGTAAACTGGGTAACGCACGATTGTGGGAGCTTCTTGGTGTTAAAGCAAACATTTCCCGTTATCGGTCGCGACGCGCCGGAGACCCGACACCAGCCCGCCATTGTTTTGCAACCGAACCAATTGTTTCCAACGGACATTTCCGAATCGTGTGAACCCACTTGTGTGTACCCACTGACGTGGTACAGTTCCAACGTGACAATCGACACAATTTCTTTTCAACATAAATACATATATTTGTTTGTTCATATATACATATATATATATATATATACATTAATTAATCCACACGATAGGCAACTAAACTAGATGCAAAGACTGTATCCAAAGTAACTGGATAAAAGAATAACTTAAGTACAGTATTAAACTAAAAAAAATACCATTATATATAATATACATTAATAATCCATCATATTCTGTTAATTACCACAGTAATTTCACTAGCTACAACGCTTTTTAACCGGAACACAGTAATGTTAGCATGCTACTGTCCGTCAGCTGCAATACGCGCTGCGATGGTATCTACCTATACGGTCTCCGGCAACATAGACCTACCAACGGTAATTTTATTTCTTTACTCCTATGAAAAGTTCTACATAATCATTTGTATTTATTTCATCATCATCATCATCACTATCAGCCTTTGTGTCGTCCACCAAATACGGTCCGCTTACGGTCAGCTTTTCGTTTCCATCTATTCCAATTCTCTTACAAAGTCGTCAGCTTATCTGGAAAGAGGGTGTACTATAGATCTGCGCGTCCTGGATGCGACGTCTACTTCAAGACTTTCGTCCTCAGTCGACCGTCTCTAACACAACAGATGTAGCTGGTCCGCTGTGGCAGCTTCAGTTTTTCATGAAATTTCTTCGCTCCGAATCTTGATCCTAAAATAAATACCAAGCATAGCTGTCTTCATCTCTAGCTGTGTAAATTTCAATAGGTGGACCAGCCCGACGATCAAATGCCATGTTTCAGTTCCATAAATGAGGATCTGGAGGATGCACTGGTTGAAAACTTTCGTCTTAAGACATTGGTGAATTTGCACTGTGAGGATTTGGCGGAGTTTCCCAAACACTGTTCAACCGAGTTGAATGCATCTATCGATCTCCTTGTAGAAGATACCCTGACCAAGTTATATAAACTGTCCGAGGTCGACGTAGTCTTTTAGTTCCTCAATGAACACGTTATCAATGATTCATCATCATCAGCCGCTAGACGTCCACTGCGGGATATAAGCCTCCCCCAAAAATCTCCACAACGATCGGTCTTGTGCTACAGTCAGTATGACCTCCGGTACCAGTCCGGGCATTAGTCTGTAGGAATTTATATAGAGGGATTTGGACCATTTCCCACCACGTTGACCCGATGCGGGTTGGTGGGGCCAGAGCCTCGTTTGTTAATTAGCGGGGTTCACCAGGAGCAGACGAGGTTTGCTTGGGTCCCTTGTATTGTTGTGCGGGGTCCCTTACACCTCTTTACCAATGGTTAACGGATTGGAAATAATTAAATCGTTAGACATGATTCTCCTCTTGTCAAAGTTTATCTGCATCGGATATAGATATTGAAATCATACAATCCAGCTAATATCTGCCATCAGAACCTGGCATTAGGACCACGTCGTCGGCAAACCGAAGGTGCGATTAGTACGAGTCTAACTTTTGGAAACAAGCAAACAAACTGTTGACACGAGAAAATATAATTTGCATTTATACGTATAAACGCATTTAATATCTTACATTGATATATTAAGACATCGTTAATTGCTTACATAATTACAATTCCCGTAGAACTAAGTAAAACGTGTCAACAGTATTACTGTTTTGGTTCCGATTGTTCCAGACGTTCACGGTTTTGCTTATTTGCGTTGACGGTTTGATAAAAAAAAAAATATACGAGGATAAACACGACGAAGTTAAAAACGAAAAGGAAAACACTGACACTGCTGAACTGGTTATGGAACAGGTTTGTATAATTTCGTTTATCTGATACGTGAGAGTGGAACTACGAACAGGTAGATACTAAATATCTAGCCAGAGATCATTATGATCCAACCTAAATATGCTTATAAAATAACCACGTATACCCGCTGTGCAACGGTTAATCGGTTGTATTGTAACATGGAACTCACTGGTTCGTTTCCGGGGCGACAAAAATTATATTGGTAGCAGTTTATTTAAACCGATAATTCATAAGAGGCAGAATACGACCGGTGGGAACTCTTCATCATCTACGAATTCGTGGTTCCTCAATGGTCATATGAGTCTTAAGGTCATGAGTACGGTAGAAATAATAAATATTTAGAATATGAGGATGAGGTTAATAATAACTAAATGAAGAAATAGGAAGACTTCCTTCATATATTATGTTTTACAAG
This sequence comes from Ornithoptera priamus, assembly GCA_029034505.1. NCBI lineage: Eukaryota > Metazoa > Arthropoda > Insecta > Lepidoptera > Papilionidae > Ornithoptera > Ornithoptera priamus. The sequence continues at coordinate 681,473 of JARDWD010000527.1, read as the reverse complement.
AGGCATCGGATGTTTGCACTGCAAACGAATGCCTTGTATAAAATTCATTTCCGCATTGATTAAACCAAATATGCTATGATCAGCTCTTGCTTGTCAGGAAAAAAATTGAAAAAATCATCAATTGAATATTTCAATACTACTGAATTTTTAAATTTCGCAAAAGAATTAAATTTACTTAGTATTCGAAGCAACTAACGCCATCCAGTTTAACAATCGGAAAATCGATGAATCTGTCACATCCACCTCGGAACTTACCCACACGTTACCAGCTAAAAAACTTTCCAAAATGAGTCGACACCACAAGAAGAAGAATGTCCACTGATGGATGATGAGAAGTAATAAACACTCTCGAAGTTTCTTCGTCAGTGCACGTCGCCATAACACGCTTCGAATGATATCATCGTAATGTCGTCGGCGTTTACATAAACGCTCTATCGGCTATCTGCATTAGGCTCTGATAAGGAAAAGTGTTTATCCAGCAGAAGATAATTACAAATTGATCACGATACGGGTAACGTTGCATCCTAATGTTGTATTGATTAGTTGCCTTTAGGGTGACGAAATCTCCTCCATTCTCTATGGATGATTTCCCACGACCGTGAACAAAACATAGCTGCATGATCATTGCTTTGCAATACATAGAGTTATTTAATTTTTCAGTTTATTTCTCCTAATACATCATCACCAATGGATGTGCACTGCTGGACATAGGTGTTCCCCAAGGACCTCCACATCGATCGATCCCGCATTGTTCTTATCCAAGGGGTTCCCACGTTTCTCATCAGATCGTCGGTCCACCTTGTGGGAGCCCGCGCAACACCACGTGTACCGGTACGCGGGCGCCACTCGAGGACTCTACTGTACCATTAGTCGTCGATCCTTCGATAAATATGTCCTCATTATATTTAATTTCTCGTTTCACTTGTTTCCGATATAAAGCCATTGTCTCTTCTAAGAGAAAATCGTCATTAAATTATTCTAGTAAGTCTTTATTACTAGAAACTTTCTAAGTAGATCCACCAGCAACGTCTACTTCTTCCACCAAGCAGTAGTGATTACATTAACCTTGTTCAGAGAGTTTTAAAACTGATATTACCTAGATAACTAAATTTTGCGATAAATTTTAATTAGTTATTAAAATCTACTTTTAATTTAAAATCAGATTATAAAAATGGTCTCAATCTCAATATAAGCCTCTAAAAATGAGAGCTCTTAGTAGTGCCCGGCGGTGTCAAAGGCCATGGTGACTGTGTGGACCGACAATCTAGTGAAGGTCGCGAGAAGTCGCTGGATGCGGGCAACGAAGGACGGAATGATGTGATCTTTGGAGGAAGCCTATGTCGAGCAGTGGACTTCTATCGACTGATGATGATGATATTGAAGATAATAAAAAAAAATTGTGGAATATTCTCGCACGGATAAACGTTAATATTACATGGCTGTGGATGGTCTGTTGTGTGGATATCTTGTTTTAGTAAATTGAACGCGTCGTGGCTGGGTTTTTTAAATTTAATATGTAGAACAAAATGGCGGCAGAGAATGAGTGGAGTATTCCAACTATTCCAGGCGACGCGGGCGTTAACAACGCCGGAGTGCTCGCTGCGACCATTCCATTTGTTGGAATGTGAGGGTTTTTGTTTCTAAAAAACCATTTTCGGTTATTGTATCCACTGCAGATTGTTTTCGTAATTTTTAACCTCATTATTTCTCATATTTTTTTATCAGAATTTCATTTCTGCGTGAAGAAAGAGATTAATTGAATCTACGCTTTGATGTCGTTGTATACTTTAGTATTGCATTTCAATTATAGCCTTTCTAGATTGAAAAAAACTCTGGAATTTTGTTTTACCGTCATATCGAGTACCTCCTTTTTGGCCAGTACTTCGTTGATTGGTTAACTTTTTATTGCCCTCATTAAAAATTACGATCAATATATTTAAAGTTAAACTTGTAACCTAAATATGATAAAGTAGTAATTGCTATGAGTGATTTCCCCTCGGCAACCCTATAGGTCAGTAGAGGTAGAATAAATAGATAACGGGGTAATAAGAAGAGTAAGTAATATATACCAAAATACAATCTTAAATATTATACATAAATAAATATAGATACAATGCAGAGTAGATTTAAAAATAGCAAGCGACTTTGGCTCCCGAATGTGGCGTGGTGGTTAGCAGGTTCATTCACCAGTTGGAAACGATTCCATAGAACGTCTTGTCAATAAAGGTGACGTCGAAGACAGGAAAGATTCCTGGTGAGATAGGCGGATCAAATAAAGGCAGTGGTGGCCCTGAACATTATCCAAGGAACACTGTCTGTTACCCAAAATATCAGAACGTGGTAATCACCACTCAGGTGAAAGTGAGACGACGCGTTACAGAGTTGGCTGAAATGGAGATGATGAATATAGTTCCTATCGACAGCATGCCTTATCGAATTATTTCATCCCTCTCAAGGAAAGAGGGCTGTAAAATGCTTTCTATATTCTCGAAGGTTCTCGCAATGAGATACGCAACTCGACACAGTGTTTGCGAACAGGCTGTTGTTATCCAAACAGTTTGCAGTGTGTCTTATCTTTCTTTTCAATCTCCAATCCTTTTGATGTCGCAGTCGTGTTTGTCCTCGCCAAACACGATATTCGTTCCGAGTGAATTTTTTATCGCGACTCTCATCCACCGGTGCCACCGTTCCCTTTCGGCGGGATTACGACACGGATGTGTAAAAATTTTATAACCCACATTCTGTTCAGGAAATAAAAATAAATTAATGTTTAAAGTTGATACTAGAAGCTGGATGCAGCTCAGGTTGATCGATCAGGAACGAACAACGCTTTTATAAAACTTTAAGCATCGCTTTTATGTTTTGCTATAAAACGGTGACATGTCATTATATCTAAAGCTTCTATTATTATTATTAAAACCGTCCTTTACGTTTTCGCTTCCACTACTGTCTTCTCCTACGAGGTTATAGGGTCATTTGCAGACACTATGACTTCTACTCCAACGTTCTAATTGAAAAGACTGCAAATATTTTTATATTTCCTAAGTGTTGTTGTTTTCTACCTTTTGTCTGAAAAAGATGATTTAATTTCGACAAAATTATCTTTCTTTGTTTACTTCGGTAAATTTTGTAGTTATTTACATGCAACAATAAGATTAAGGAAGAAAAATATAATTTATATTCGCAAATTAATAATGCCTAAGGCACTTGATCATAACGCTTTTCATTTCGTCACATTCGATACATTTGTGCGAAACGAAGAAACGTCTCATTCCGTGATATTAAATATTAAAAACGCCGGCGGCGGTGCGACGGTATTCATTTAAAAGCTATGAGAATATTTAATAAATAATAAGTTATTATTTTATTATTACAAAAGTAAGTAATAACTTAATCTTAAACAGTTATTGAAGTTCGGTTATACTGAACACAGCCGTGATAAAATCGTCATCCAAACTATCATAGTTCATATCATAACAATATATAGATGTTAAAGTATAAATAAAACGGGATGGTTTATGCGAGGGGATGGAAGAAGAAGGGGTTAAAAGTATGGTACAATAGATAAGTGAAAAGTTAAAGATGAAAAAGATTTCCAGTTTAGTCCGAGGAACTGAAGAAGGATCCAGAAAAGAACATGGATCTCTGCGTTACAAGGCATCCGTTCAGCCGCTGTAGAGTCAAAACAGTACTACTGAATAGAAATTAATAAAAAGTACGAGCACTGCAAGAGCAGCACCTGGATGCGGGCACCGCAGGACCGATCGACCTGGAGATCTTTGGGGGAGGCCGATGTCTGTTAGCTGATAATGATGGTGAGTGATTTTTAAACTGTTATCGCTGAAGAAGCGATGAGACTATGTGTTCATCAGATGGTAAGTGATACGCCTGCCCATAACAACGTGGCGCTACTTACCGCATTGCGCTCATCGACTTGAGACATAAGATGATAAATTTCGTTACCCCAGTAATTTGAATAGCTGCAACGCCCTTCAATAACACAATAATATTAGCAGAGTACTGTTAGTCGGCAGGAATAGGTTCGTACCTAGACGGTCTCCGGCAACACGAACCTACGTCCAATATGGTTTAGGAGTTATCACCTTTCAAGCCTGGGAATCATTATTTTTACAGGCGGTACGCAAACATTACTCTGTACTCTATTATCTGATGAAGCGTCGCCATTGGTGATCATTTTGTTTCTTCAGCTCATCTGATACCGGGCTCGTTGACCCTGGTCCGCGGCGTGTTATCACTTTATAGTATTTCGTTAGGCGTCTCCAACAAAAGCAATTGTTAAAACAATGAATTTCAACATCTTACATTAACGTGTTGTGTAAACATGTTAATGAGTATTTTATTGTTTTGATCAGGCATTCATTATCAAATATAGGTTCCTACCCTCGCTTTACTACATATAAGGTAAATGAAAAATCTCCTGTAAATTAAGTAACTGGTGATGAAAGAAGCCGATGTGTAAATCTTCAGTGCCAATCTCACAGCGGCCGTGACGGTTAATAATTCAAGATCGTTGGCCGTACTCCGACCTCTGTTCCAGCTCCAGGTCAAGGTGTTCTGTGTCGATCACCTGGGTGTATGGAATTACTGGTTTACGCCGCTGTTACTCAGGGTTGGTACCAACACAAAATCGGTGCCTAGTGCTTATAATTGCAAAACCAATCTTTGCCTTTCAAACCATAACATCAAATTGAGTATACGCATGAAATTGTATTAAACTTGAAACTCACAACATGCTAAGTTATAACTTACAATATAACTTATAACTATTATTTATTTAATATTATAGACGTATAGAAATCTTATCCCATATATTAATACAGAGAGGTATGGAATTGTTTTATAGGATACATTGCAATTTAAGTCCAGCAGTGGGATACTTATCAGTTGAAATGATGATTTTAAACAATTAAACAGCAATGATTATTAATCATTTAATAATTGCCGCTGTAATTAATTATAACGATGACGTCATATGAATAATAAAAGACCGGAAATTATTATATATTCTTTATAGTGGAATACATTCCGGTTTTGTTTACAGTTTCAGTTCATGCATCAAGGTTATTTATGAATGTATGGATATATATAAAAAAAAAAAACATTTATATATATTTATTTCGTGTATGTATGTCGTGTGTCGTTTGTTACATATAACATATATTTTATATGATATGATCGCAATTTTAGTAAGGACATATTACACATATTTATATATATATATTTGATCGAAGTGTCTATTCTTAATATCCAAAGAAAATCTTTTTTTATTGAAAGGACTGAACCAATTTTATCAGGATTTTCATCAGCGAGTAGCCTATACTGTAAATACTTAATTAGGCTAATTATATGAAATTAATCTGCTTATCTTTAAAAGTAGTTTCGATTGTTTCACACAGCACATGTTTGAAATCATTAGACATAGTTGAAACTGAAACAAATACGTATACTTTTTTTAAATAAATTATTTTGTTGTCTCTCTCTCTCTCTCTCTTTCTCCACCAGATGACTCCAGCGTTAAGATATGTACAATTATATCAATTTACATATAGATTTTATGTATGTACTGTTCAAATAATTAATTCATAGTCAAGAGTTGAATGAATATCTATAGCCAAGGTCGCATCGAATCACGGGATGCTTGTGGAATTAGAGATTTATATTCAGCGGTGAACAGCGATAAGCTGTGGTGATGGTGATGAATTAAGCATGACCTGAATAAACAACTGATGGTAGGTCTCTGTCGTCGGAGACCGTCTAGGTCCACCACAGCTTTTATATCTGCCGCCCAAGATTAGTGTGCCGACAGTATACCATTCTAACTAGCACCTTGTTATGAGCCGGCGTATCACTTACTATCAAGTGAACGTCCTGCTCGCCTCGTTGCTTCGTAGAATAAAAAAACATACAACATAAAGTTGTGGCAGCCCTGTGACATCTCGCTGTCGTCGTACCTGCTATACATTGATGAATGCCCCGGTAGTTTATTCGGCGCGAGCGTCAATATTAAGGTGCACACAAAGGCTGTTTGGGAGCAGTGCTTCCGTTTTATGATCAGGCATACTTCCGGAAGGAGAGCGAAAGGTGTCGTGAACGTAAATCTGCAATTTAAAGAACGTAGATTTCTGGTCAACAGCGACGCGTTTTCATCTCAAAACTTGCGTGTTTCATTAACACCTTCAATGAGGCGAACTTGTTGATGGTAAATCTACTTTCGTCTTTCCCCTCCCCCCATTCATATCAACCTGGCTCCAGTAAGTATGATATATCATAGTTTATACATTACACCACGTTGTAGTTCGATACTTTGAGACAAGATGTGAGTCTATCTTTACCCCAAAATTTCAGTAGTTGCAGTACCTTTCAATATACACAGTACCGTTTGTACACTAGTGTCTGGTGGCAGGAGTGGGAGCTGCAGCAATACCCAGACTGTCTCCGGAAACAGATGGGTACCCCCAGTAAATAATATGACTATAATAGACGGCTACGACTAGACTAGACGAGTCTAGAATTATCGACTTTACTATTACATTATAACAACATACTCCTATCAGTGTGCTAAGTATTATATAATAGTAACTGATCTCCGTCCGTTAACGTAGCGCGTAACACCCCCGCAACCCCTTTGGGAAATTAATTTTGTAAAAACCACTCTTAGCTGACCTCTGAATGGCAGATGAATTATCATTACCAAACGTTAAGTGTTTACGTCTAATCCTTTCGGAGATCTCGTGGCGAGTCAATGAATCTGTGAACATCTCCTATATAGATTATAGATTACTCTTATTGCCTCTGTAGCACAGTGATTAACTGCTTGTCTCGTAACAAGGAAGTCGTTCGTTTGATTCCGTAACCACGTCATAGTCTGGCAAGCTGCAACCACAATGTAATTCTGCCGTCAATAAGGCATCAACGTAGAGCTGGAGTGTTCAGAGTGATGGTGCTCCACCATTTTCACTGACATCGGCACTTTATACCATGTTTTTTGTTATTCGACGAAGCGGCGACACGAACTAATCGTTCACTTGATAGTGAGTGATACACTTGTCCGTAAAAACGTGGCGCTAGTTAGTACACAGCACCACATTGTGCTCGTCGCTTTGAGACATAACATATAAAGTGTTGTTGGCGCTGTAATTTCATTAGCTACAGCGCCCTTCAAACCGTATTATAATAATGTTTCTGCTGCCGTTTCTCGGTTGCAGTAGGAGATGCGGTGATACCCATCAAGACTATTTCTAGCAACACCAACCTATCACCAATAAAACAGTGAAATAAAGGTCAAGTGTTTCTGTTATAAATAATTCTTGTATAAAATCAATTCCCACCAACCCGCATTGGGCCAGCGTGGTGGGAAATGGTCCAAACCCCCTCCATATTGACTCCTACAAACGAAGATCCCTAGTGGCCGACAGCCCCAGACGCCATGCTGACTACAGCGCAGGACCGATGGATGTGGAGATTTTTGGAGAAGGCCCATGTCCAGCAGTTGACGTCTGTCGGCTGATGATGACGATAAAATCAAGCTTTTATATCTATTTAGTTTTTAACAAGAAAAATATTGTAATTTCCTTCAGTCTAATTTGTTTTTTTTTTAATTTCAACCTTTACTGATCAATGAAGTGGTTTAACCTTCAGTAGTTTTTACATGTACTTCTTCATTTCCGGACTGTTGCCTCATCTTGCGTTTACTTAATTATTTATCTTTTTGTATTACATTCACAGTTTTTTGAAGCGATACGTATTACTGATTTATTTAAAAACAAAATAGTATTTTAACAAAGTACTAGATTGTTCTAATGCTATGAAACATTCTAAATGTCCTAAATATTTGCTTAGTCCACATAAGGTATGCACACAACTACTTAACGTTAAAAATAAGACAGAATACTAGGAAGTACTTTAGTACCGGTAGTGTCTCTGTTGTTATAGACTGTCTAGGTAGATACCACTGCAGCGCCTGTTGCAGCCGACAAACAGCACTGTGCAGACATTACTGAGTTCCGGCTTGAAGGACGCTGTAGTTACTGGGGTAACGAGACTCAACATCTTATGTCTCAAAGCGGCGAGCACAATGTGGTGCAGTGACACTCCTGTCTATTATAATGAAGCTCTAGTTAGGATGGTATTCACAGCACCACATTGCGCTCGTCGCTTTGATACTGAAGATGTTAAGTGCTGTTGCCTCACTATTTACACTGGCTACAGCTCATTTCAAACCGGAGCACATTAATGTTTGCATAGCGCTGGGAGGCTGCAGAAATAGGCTTTTTATTTTATCGCAGGGGAAATCTTCTTTAAAGATACCTTGCTTCTGAGGGGAAGACAAGGTTATGTGAGGCTTCTACTCACTAAAACCAATTCGGTGTTCGATGGTCTCCATCAGTGCATTAGGAGGGGCTCCGGGATCTCCTACAGAACGCACCGGTGCCCCCTGCACCCTATCTAAAACATACCACGGAAAGGCAAAGCCCTCCTTGGCATCCACGCTGTGCGACGGCAAATATAACACCACCATGCATTTGCCGTGCTCCTAAGGCTCGTTTATTGAGTTCTGAGGGCCCCCACCCTCAAAGCTCACGAACCCGAGGACCTTTTCAATCGCCTTGTACGACAGGCAGGGAATATCTTATTCCTGTTCTTAATAGTCCGAGACTACAGAGCTGCTGTGGTGGTATCTACCCAAATGATTTCCGGTAACAGAGACTTACCGCCAGTATTAACTAGCGCCACGTTGTTATGCGCAGGCGTGTCACTTACCGTCATGTAAACGTCCCGCTCGTCTCGTCGCTTCGTTATATAGATATATATATATAGTAACTGTTAATTGTGAAGGAACAGGTATTATACTCGCGTATTTTTATTATGATTATAATTAATTGTAAAGTTAAACATCACGTCATTATAATCGACATTATTTAAACGTTATTTAAAATTATTTATGCACAGTTATAACCTATAAATAAAACCAGTTAATCATTTTAATACTCTACCTACTTTAATATTTATTATCTGTAATAATAATGAAGAGTTGCAACATATGCATACATCAGTGTGAATACGTAATCAATATACTGCGCAATTCTTTCGACGTTTTCCTTGTATCTGTTACAGTATAGTTAATAAATATATATATATATATAGCCTTTAAGAGCCTTTAAGAGTGAATACTCTTAAAAATCCGATTCGTAGGGCGCTGTAACACTTACATTAAATTTCTTGTTAATCTCAATCGGTGTCATGTTAAATTATAATGATGTCCTATATGTTTGTCCTTCTCCTGTTTGGACAAAAGGATCTTCATTCGTGACACAATGACATCTATTAAACTACTTTTTTTTTGCTTACTTAACTATATAAGAGACTAACACGAGTAAACGAAGGAAGACAGACATTTTTCTTAAATAGTTGTTTTGTTATAGGTGAACATTTATATGCTAATAACACGGGGTGAAGGAAACGTTTTTAATATTATATTACATAAAAACATTATTCGGGTAGGGAGACTTCCAACGATATAGTGGGGATGCGAATTTAACCACCCGTGTCGGGGTCTTACGAGATATAATAATTGTAAACCCGTAACAAGATGAAGGGTATAATGGTTACCGCACAACTCACGGGATCCAAGCCAACCTCACCTGTTTGCGGTGTACCCTAAGTGGGGAATGGCACAAATCCTCCTATAAGAATTCCAACCAGATTATGTGGGAATCTTTTGGGAATGCCCATGTCCAGCAGTGAACTCCTATAAGCTGAAGAAAATAAACCACACGAACGACATCAGACTTTCTTACGAATATTCACCCTTCTATACAAACCTAAAAGAAGTGATTGTTACTATAAACACAACGTGGAATAAGGTCCTAACCGACACTATCACAATTAATTATAAAATAAGGCCAAAACATTGATAATACTAATGACGATTAGTAATCATCATCCTAAGCACGTAAGTGTGATTATATGAGATCCTAATTATTGTTTAATGATTAATTTGATTTAAAAAGAAGGATGTATGGGGTCCCGCACAAGTCACAGGACCTAAGCCAGCCAACTTCACCCGCTCGTGATGCTGCCGGCTAATCAACAAACGGGGCTCTGGCTCCCGCCATCTCGCATTGGAACAGCTTGATAGGAAATGGCCCAAATCCCCCATGTGAACCCCTAGAAAAAACGGACTATAGAGCCCGGCGACACGAGCAGCGCAGGACTGATCTGTTTAGGGATCTTTGGGGGAGACTTATGTCCAACAGTAGAGTCTATCGGCTCACGATGAAGATGATGATGATGTACCGCATTATTTTTCCCTATGATTTATCGCAGTATGTTTTAGCGCTGGCGCCTAGTATGCTAGTGTTACTAGAGTCAGACGAAGAGAAATCTGGTCGTCCAGTATGTACATTAGTCCAGCGTCTGTTTCCTGCATTTTCGCGACTTGCAGCAGATCGATTGGTTGCACTATAGCTTCAATTCTGAACACCGTATCAGCGACAGCGTTGACTTTCCCCGCTACGTGCTGGACATCCGTCATACACTGCGATATTTAATGTGCAGGAAGTGGCGTCAGAAAAGCAGGCTGCGGAGAGGGAGACTAAATGAACCTCGCTTCTCCGTATTCATAGCCAGAGACCTGCAAAATAATCTCCAACCTCAATAATAGAAGCTACGGCAGCGGGTTCGGGAGTCATTCGTTGCCGTATATCTAAGACCTGGAAGTGGCGCGTACAGGCTAGATCCTGTAATGGATCAATGCCGTTGGGGCTGCGGAAGTACGCGCAAGCGGGATGTAGTTCCGACCAAGAGTTTCCAGAAGGATACAGTGGAGTGTTAGCCGATATCAGTCCGGCATAACTCTTCTGCTAACCCTTTTCCCCACAAAAAAAAGGAATTGTACAGATACATTCAATACATGGGGTGGAAACGCCACAGACCCAGCACTAGTCAATCTATTTGAATAGATCCTGAATTATATTAAATATATTGTCTCCTCACACTCCTCCACATCGATCGGTCTCGCAACGATCTTTGACGGACGTCTATGTCCAGCAGTGGGCATCTATCGAATGACGATGATGATGTATTGTTTGGGCAATAATAAATAGCCGTTAGAGCCGCTTGCTGCTTGAGGCTATATAACAACGTAAACATCTTTCATCATAACATTTAGAAATGTGTTATAAGTTATGACGACGACTTGTCAAACAAAAAGGAATCTCAAACACCTTAGCGGTAAGGTTGACATTGCGGTGCTGCCGGTTGAAGTGAAACGCTGCTTGGCCAATCGGCTCGCACCACCTGTACGTTATTATATATTACTGCAGCGTAATGTATAGAACCAAATAAGCTAAAAGCTAGAGGATCACTTTATTTTTTTTCTTTGTCGTCGAAACTGTGCCTGTGCCTTTCGCACGGGCACAGGATTATGTTCAGCATACAGTGAACTGGAAGGAAAGATGCAGGAATGCAGACACCATCGGACGATGAAAGGTAAAAGAAGCAGAGAGAATATTTATTAGCGCTAGCTAGGATGACATACACAAGATCTATTATCTGCTAATCACAAAACTACAAGGTTTTAAATTACCACAGTAATTTCATTATCTATAAAGTCTCTCAAACCGTAACATTTGTTATTTTTTGTCTCCGACAATGGAATGTTAGCAGCTGTAAACCAGTTTTTGTATAACGGATGTACTTCCAATCCCTGCAAAAACGTCAACCGGAACTTGATTTAATCACTGAACATAGATTACTAGAACTAAATCGTTTGTTTGTTTTTATTTTTCTAAAAATAATTCCTTTATATATTTTTTCAACATCCGGATCCGTCTGCCTGTGCGTGAGCTGTGAACTGCTGCAAACCATGGCGCGAAGAGGAGACAAAGGATGGAGAAACTATATAGAAACTTATATTGTATAGTTGAGTTCCTGGAAAATTACATAAGCATTTGCAAAGCATCATTCTTTACTCTGGGTTCGATCAGACGGAAGACAACAGCCGCAAGTGGAAATGTCATCATCATCATCATCATCAGCCGATAAAGATCCAATAGTGGACATAGGCCTGCCCCAAAGATCTCCACATCAAACGGTCCCGTGCTGACTTGGTCACAGTCAGCATGGCCTCCGGTACCGTCTCCAATCGGAAGGATTCATAGGGAACGATTTAGGCCGTTTCCCATCTTGCTGGTCCAATATGGGTTAGTGAAAGCCAAAGTCTCGTTTGTTGATAAGCAAGCGAAGTTGGCTTGAGTCCGTGAGTTGAGCGGGAACCCTTACACCACTGACAAGTGGAAATGTAATCGTAGATATTCTTTTCGCTTATCACATTTAACTACAATTTCCTTATACACTACAAATTTGTAGCTAATAAGGAAATTGTAGTTTTGTTTTTTTAAAGTTAACTAGTAAGTAAAGAGGAATCGTTACTGGCTCTCCGACTACGTTCAAGGCCGATTAGCCTCCAACGTATTGAACGCATTACTTCAAACTGATTGCAGGTGTAATATATTGCCTATGTCCAGCGGTGGGCAGCGGAAGACTGACATGATGACGACGAATGAATTAGCACACGTGATAATAGCAGTCATTTTATTGTGGTAAATAGCCAGCGAAAGTAATATCCAAATTATTTTTCGTCAAAGCTTCGAGATGAGCTAAACGTTCACCTGATTGTAAGTGATAACTGATAAACTATTTATCTATCTATCATGACATGCTTACCCATGACAATGTGGCGCTGATTAGAATTGGTATATACTGCACTGCATTGTGTATCGTTGCGGTAAAACATAGGACGTGATGTTTCGGTACCCCAGTAATCAAACTAGCTACAGTACTCTTTTTTTAACTCCCACAGAATAACAAAACAAATACACATTAAAATAACACAAAATATTAACCTTGGATCATGTGGGAAAGGAACCAACTCTAATGTTACAGCCTACAAAGACCGCAACCCTGATTTTCAGTGGGGCCTAAAAAAATAAAAAAACGCTACAGCTCCTAAAATATACAAACACAATGTCCCATAAACAATTTTCTATAAAAACTATAATCATAACTAAAATCACTATTATTTATAACAATAAAAAAAGATAAATACATTACAATGAACAAAAATTGTTATTAAAAAGTTCAGATAAATGCAAAATAAAAATAGAAGAACAAAAAGAATAACACAACATACACGTACAGTACAATCCGACAATGGCGCGGCGCATGCGCGGTATTGTTCTGTCGCTGCGTGGAAAAGAAACTACGAGTTCATTGGTAAGCATTACGAATTAACTACAAAGTAGCATTTTCGTTTTGTAAGTTCAACAGAAATTGTTTCAACTTAACTTTAAAATTATTACGTGACCCTATATCTCTTATTGGGGGGGGGGGGGGGGTTAGTTATTCCAGTATTTTGTCGCATTGTATCCTGAAACTACCCCCGAAAGCAGATGTCTTAAAGCGAGGTAGCACTAACTGCAATCTCGTACTTCTTGTATCCCGTGTGGTAAGATCGCGCAGCCATTTCAGTTTGTTGTATATATATGACGGTTGATGATATTTAACTGTCCCAAATAGAGGAGTTGCTAAATGAAGTTCGCGTCTTGCATTTATATTTAAGACGCTGGCATCATATAAACTTGGGGTGCCATGAGCGCGAGGGGCACGGAGAAACAGAATCTCACGCAAACATTTTGTACACGTAGAATGTACCTTTTCGTATTAGCCAACAATCTTGGACCATGAACAGTCTCCATAGTTTAGTTTAGACAAAACCAAAGTTTCACATACCGTTTTTCTTATTTTTCTTATTTTGATGACTAGGGCAATGGTCTGACAATTGACTTTTTCCACGAGTCAGGAAATGAGCTGCTTGTTATAGACTTGTTAATGATTCCAGTGAGTATATGTAATGTATGAGGCAACATTAAAAGTAGCGTGTCCAGTCGTAATACCATCAGATCCCTCACTGTTTGACTTTAGCTCTTTTATTAATGTATATTCAATATTAAATTCGTAAACTGTGAGCTCCGATAAATCAACATCACACTTACCGGATACATTTAAAAAGTGCACATTTATTCATTCTGGATCACATATACCTTGCAGTTCGACCTCTATATTAAAATCTGGAAAAAAGTTTCTTTTTTAATTTTTCCAGAGAATTTTAGAATTACCTATATTATTATTTATATAGTGTTTGAAATATGCCTGTTTTTCATTTGGTATAGCTTCCTTTACCATCACATTAAGACTTTTGTAATAGTCTTTATGTGAATCCAACTCGTTTTTACCCGTTTATGCGCTTTGTTACGTGTTTGATCATCTGCCTAACATTTATGAGTAAACCGTGGATAATTTTTTTGTTTTACAAAGAATGATTTAAGTGGTGCATGAAAATCAAGTAGATATATTCTGTAAGTGGTAAATATATTAATCATGGAGTTAACGTCTGATAAAGTCAAAATTCTTTCCCAGTCGAAAGCGTTAAGGTCGTCCACGAATATTTCCTTATTAATATCCTTCATTCGACTGCAGTAGACTCGTTTGGTATCGGTTTATCGTACTTTATATTTAAAGAGACATGTAATAAATACATGCTTATTGAGATCTGGTAAATAATCTCCAGATACCTTACACACGTTTAAGTCAGTGCACACGATGTCAATCAACATACTATTGTTTTCAAAAAAATGTGTTGGCTCGCTAACTACTTGTTGCAGAGATGTATACTTAAGAAAGTTGACAATTTTTTTATAATTTGAGAGATTAGTGTTCAGAAAATCAATATTAAAATCTCTCATGAGTACCACACGCGTGCGGAAAAGGAAGACACACTGCTAGTTAATGCATCCAAAAAAGTATCCACGTTCACCCATTGCGGTGTGCATGCAGTACCTAACGCTGATTTGACACCATTAACGTTGAATGGAAGCCACATTTGTTCAACAGGGTGAGAGCTAGCCGACCGGCTCTCGCCCGCTTGATCTGCGCTCCCCCTACCCTCACGGCGCTTACAATATCTTGTTCCAACAGATTCACGTCCAATTTTCCTCCTAATTTCATTACCGTATGCAAAAGATTTTCCCCTTTTGTCTCGGAGACACAAGATATCTCGATATCATTTTGCAACTGGTCCTGGTCGCGGTTATTCAAATTAGCTTTCAGCCGCTTAATGATATTTAAAGCGAGCTATCAGGAGACGAAGTTTGACGTTGATCTTTAACAACATTTTCTTGTAAATCTATACGAATGCATAACTCGACAATGCGGCACTCGCATACAACCACTCGCGCCGTAAGCTGATAGATGGAGGCGTTTAGCAATTCCAGCAGCCCGAGCCTAGCTCGTATTTCCTCTCTAAAATCGCGCACCTCTGCGATGAGTGTCTTAAAATCTGCACAGACGGATTCCGCCTCGGGTAATGAATTCCTCAAGTCAAAGTTAGAAGCCGCAGCACCGCAGCGCTCATTAACTGCATTGGATGAAATGTGCGAAATGGAACCAGAACATAGTAATGTTTGTCAACTGCAATAGACGCTGCGGTGGTCGACCTAGGCGATCTCCGGCAAGAGAGATCTACTATCCATCGAACGATGTGGAGATCTTTGGGAGAGGCCTAAGTCCTGCAGTGGACGTCTACCGGCTGTTGATATACATTTATATGATTTTTTTTTTAAATATTTATTCCTAAAGTCACTTGAACACTTCACCGCTGTGAATTATTAAGCTCTAAATTTTAACACAGCTTTTAAAGCGCCGTCGAATTAAAATAAAAAGAGGGGATGGAACAAATTAACCCGGACAGAACTTTTAAATTACCACTTCCACAGTGACGGTGTTCATCCGTTAAAATGGCTGCAGCTCAAAATGTTAAGCGAACGTAATTTATTCTAACCTTAAAGTTAATTGTTAGTTTAACAATAATGTTGTTAAACTATCAATTAACTATTATTAATAATTTACCACCACTCTTGCCCAAAGAAAGTTGGTGGGAGGCAGAGACTCGTTTGTTGATCAGCAGGCTGCACCACGACCAGGTGAGGTTATCTTGGATCCCGTGAGTTGTTGTGCGGGAACCCTTACACCCCTTAGTTTGATATACGCTAGGATGAGTGATAGGCCTGTCTGTAACGTGGTGCTAGTTAGGATGACGTACAGTGTGCCATATTGTGCTCATCGCTACAGACATAAGACACTGCTTGCAGGTCTATATTATCGGAAATATTTCAGACGACAAACAGTACTGTGCATTACTAGGTTCCGGATTGAAGGGCGCTGTAGATGATATAATTATTTGTTAACTCAACATCTTATGTCGCAGGCGACTAGCGCAATGTGATGTACTCTATAAAATATCTGGCGCTACATTGTTATGGGCCGGCGCATCACTCATTATTAGGTGACCGTCCCGCTGCTCTCGTAATACATTTAAATTAAAAAAAAACGTAGTTCTGCAAAATGCATCCTTTAAAGCAATTTACAGCAACACTGTAAAACTAATCTAGTATTTACTTTTGCGGAATGTCACTTAGGTTATAAAAATAGACATAAAACGCGACTCAGTCATTACTCACACGGGTAAATGGAGCGATAAGAGAAATGTTTACTGTGTTGCAGTAAAACAATAAGTACTGTCATAACATTACTGGCTAGTTTAGTACCGATAGATTTGAACCTGGGTACGTTTTGGTGAATTTAGGAGTATCGCCGTGGACGTCCTGCGCCTCATCTAACGTAACGACCGGATATCCTTTGATTTCATATCAAATGAATTGATTCTTCTTATCAATCGTATTTTTTTTTATTTTAAATAAATAGATGAGCGATACGTTCAGCATTAGTTATGATGACACTGCACCATATTGTGCTCGTCGACTTGAGATACAAAAATGTTGAATATCATTACCCTAGTAATTATATTAGTTACAGCATCCTTCAATCCGGAAGACGGTAATGTTTGCACAATACCTATACGGTCTCTGGCAACAGTTACCTACCACCAGTGACATATATTGAATTTGAATCTAAATATCTCAAAGATGGTTCCCACTATTGGGACTCGCGTCCCACTCTTGTAAGGAAAGAGTCTGGGATATTTATGTACCACGCTGCTCAATAATATCACTCGTCCTCCGCAGCCGGTTTTTGAACATATCAAATTAATCGCGACTGTTTCCATCACCGGAAGTTGAAGCTCGGTGGGAATCGAACCGGCGTCTCCTCATACGTATGCTCAACCGCTTCGTAGACTGATCCATCGGCGTCGTCAGGTTACATAAAGGAATTCCTCGCCTCACTGCGAAGATGACACATTGCTCTATAGAGATTCCGATCTAAATCAAATACCTTACTGCGTATGTTTTTAAATGCAAATATATTTAAGTTGTTTAGGTTTAAGTTATTTCATACAATACACTTTGAATGGACACGTGATTCAGAGTGTGTCATCTACCTGTTTGCTGTAAGAATGGATGACTGTTCGAGTGATTCAGACTGACGGTATAACTGTCCGTTTGAATGTGTTACTCGTTTAGTGTACAGTTTCAGACCTCGATACTGTATTATTTTCAGTCGTTGCACAGCTCCGTACCATTCTCGTTAGACTGTTCCACTTCAGTTCTGATTCACCTGATGTTAAGTGACAATTACGTCATAGATGGTGACTCATACCTATTTAAAACTTTTTAGTTCAATTTCTAATGTAGTTTATAGAATTTTCCTAATCATATTTTTTTTTTATTCCACAAAGGGACCAGACGAGCCAGACGTTGTGATTGTAAGTGATACGCCTGCCCATAACAATGTGGTGCTAGTTAGGATGATGTACACAGCACCACAACGTAGCCGCTTTAAACATAAGATGTCAAAACTTATTTCACTATCTACAACGCCCTTCAAGCCGGAACACAGTCATATTTGCAAGGCACTATTAGGCGGTAGATATAGGACCTAGTTGGTCTCCAGCAACAGAGATACTGCCACCAGAAAATTGGCCATTACTCGAGTTTCGTAATGTCACATGGGATAAATTTTACTGCACGTTAACTAGTACAGTAATTATACACTGCGGCATTGAACTAATACTGGTGATGCGTTAGTAATTCCCATCGGCTAAACGGCGAGAGATGCTGCCAATTAGTATAATTGTTAATTCTATTGAATTGGATATAGTTTGCGTTAAATCACCGCAGCGTGAGAATTACTTATCCGTGACAGGAAGCGGTGATAGTCCGGTTCGATTCTCACTTAGATTCCGGTAAATACTGTCGTGAGGAAACCAAAATGTTCAAGTATCTGCTTTCATGTAGCTCCACAGTTCCAGAATACATTTTTGACTATCTTAAAAAGCCTTGTGTTTTTAGGCGTCGAAGACTCCAGTGACGTCCAGTGCCGAGGGCACTTGGAAGACAAGGTAAAGTGGGCATCTAAAAAGCTCGGTGTAATTAACTGGACGAAGCAGTATTCCACTGCGAGGCGAAAGTTGTTGGTATATAAAGCGCAAGTCCAGCCTCACATGGAGTATTGCCCTCATCTTTGGACGCAGCACCTAGACGTCAGCTGGGGCCTTTAGAGTCGATGCAGAACAGAGCTGTCAGAATTGTCGATGACCCTTTGCTAAAGGACGGCATTGAACCCTTTGGTTTTAGGAGAGATTCTGCCTCCTTATGTGTGTTCTACCACCTTTATAACGAGATATGTTCTGAAAGACTGTTTGACATAATGACCACGGTTACATTTCATCATCGCGCTGCTCGCCATCGGCCGGGAATTCATCCTCATACCCTCGAACCGCAGTGGTCACGTACGGTCCGGTTCCAAAGATGTTTTCTCGAAAAAATACTTAAATTATGGAACGAGTTACCTGTCGAGGTTTTTCCTAGGAGCTACTATATGAAGTTCTTCAAAAAGGGAGTAAAAAGATTTCTGCAGGGTCAGCAGCTCGCCCAGTAATACCGCTGGTGTTGGTGGCGGTTATAGGCTGCGGTTACTGCTTAACATCAGGCGGGCCGCAAGCATATTTGCCACATAAGTAGGTACGTAAAAAAGGGTAATTTAACTGGATTATAGGGTGAAATTTTAAGCACACATTTTTATCGGGAGTTAAGTAGTGAGTGATCCTTATCATTATTTGTACATCTTATTATTTTGGTTGGATGTTAGATTAAAAAAGATTTTATTGAAAAGTGACACTTTTTTATCCACCATTAAACGGAAACATAAATGTCACCGTGAAGAAATACAATTTGTCAAACTTCCAACTAAATTTTATGAATAGATTTGGTGCCTTAAAATGGACAAAGACGATAGTGCAAATCTCGATGTTGAATATATAAGATACTTGCAGATGTTAAAGCCTTACTTGGGACAGCTACTTGATCCAGAAGATATTCAAATATGTAACACATGGATTCAAAGACTATCGGGTTGCGAAGAAATAGAAAAAATCCGTCGTAATAAATACCTTTTCACGCTTTGTTTCCAATTAGCGAATGGCATTCTGACACATCCTTTCACCAGTCCTCCACCAAAAGAACTACCAATGTTGTTTGATGAAGTGAACAGTGATGATTCGTTCTCCGAAGCTGAAGCACACGTTAATACTCCCGATCAAAATAACATTGAAATACTTTCAAATAACACAAATTCAATAATTCAAAACATTTTTCGATCTGCCCGCAGCGATGTCTCCATATCCACAGAAAAAGTTGAATCAATTTTAGACAACAGTAAAGATATACATATATTCAAAAATCAGCTTAAAAATGAACAGTCTACGTCTAATTCAACTATTGATAATAATTTATTTTATATGAATTTTTCGAAAGATTTACTGCCTGAAGATAATGTATATTTGAGGGTAAACAATCTTATTGATAAATTGAGAGAGATGAAGAAACAAAATACAATGTTGCACAAAGAATTACAAGCTATGAAAGAAAATAATAACAGGAAATCTTTGCCAACGCAAAACCTTAAGCCGTCAGTTCACTGTGGCACAAATACTGAAGCCAACGAGAACTACTCGTGCGATTGTCAATCATATATGTATGAATTGAAACGGGAATCAGAGAAGAATAATCATTTGAAACTGTTAGAAGTTGAAGAATTGAAACGAGAACACGAAGCGGAAATGATAAAACTTAAAACTTCTTTACAGGAAGACGTTCAGGAAAATTATGAAAAAATTATACAGGCTATTAGAAACGAATACGATTTAAATATAAATAATATAAAATCAAACACTGAAACCGAAATAAATAAATTAACAACATCCCTTAATGAAATTAAAGCGGAAAAAGAGAATATGTTAGTTCTGAAAAATCAAGAGATATATAACTTAAAAATAGAACTGGAAGAAGTGAAGGCTCATAACTCTGAACTGAGAAATAGTTTTATCAAAGCATCAAATGACTATAGTCCCGGAAAAATAAACGAAAGGGCACTAGAATTTGAGAAGAAACTTTACAAAATGGAAAAGGTTAAGAATAAACGCGTTAAAGCTTATCAAGCGCAACTAGCCAGCTTACACTACAACAAAAATTTGCTTGATAGCTCATTCCATCTTCAACTGCTAAAGCAAAGGACGGAAATTATATCAGATTTCACACACGAGAATCAAAAGGAACTTTCGGCTACTGTAGAAAAATTGGAGAATAAGTACAAAGAGATCGTAGCAAACGTTCAAGCAGCAGCCATACAGGGCAGAATCCAAGATCAGGTAGCCCTCGAAACGATTATACGAACGGTTTTCGATAAACGAAACAATTTAACCCGCGCTGATGAAGGCAGTCACAATGTGGTAAACATTAAAAGTATGGGAAATGTAGATAATGGCAATGGCAATGGCAACCTATTGTCGGCCTTACATACTCGTCGTAAGGGGAATAGTTTAATAGAAAAGAAGATGGAGAGTCTAGAGGACACTCTACCGTCAGGATTTTGCATGGATGAAATTAAATTGGAAGAATTGTTCGAACGGGTCCACATTCCGCAGAAGGATACGGACGTAAATCAATCATTACCCTAATTTATATTTTGTGCAGTTTTTTTTTTGTTTTTTCTTTTTTAAACAATTTTCAGAGACATTATTTACGTTTGCATAATAGTAAAAAATTTAATTGTCGTATAAACTTATTGTTTTAAATATCTTAATAGTGTTCGCAAAACTGTTACGTGATTAACAATAATAAATGTTTTACGGTATACTTACTAAAATACGCCAAACCTGATTACCTGATTTTTTTTAATCTAAATAGCGTATAAGTTGGCAAGTGATTCATCACTATAAGGTACCATGGGCATCGTCTTGAAACAAAGATGTCTCTCTACTAGTAAGACATTCTTTTGCTTCACAGCACCCTTTAAGCTATCACTTTTCTTAGCCATTATAGCATATCGTTCTAGGGTTGACTTACTGCATCTTTCTCCATTTCTCCCTATCTTCTACATCACCCTTTAAGCTTTAGCAAACAGTACCTATCTAAATTTTTTCTATTAAAAAAAATCTACCTTATAGGTCAACCAATTTGTTACGAAGCCGCTGATATCTGATAGATAATCATCCCCTTTCTCCCAACATCAGCGGAGTTTCCGTCGCCCCGTTAACAATTGATATAATTGCAATGTCAAACGATAAATACACTCTTTAACGTCATTCAATCAGCGAACCCATCGAAAAGTTAATTTCCGTTTACTTCACGGAAGTTGTTAAAATTAATTCCGCAACACAACGGCGCCCGTTTCTAAAATTTAACGCCACTTGTTCATCTCGGAGCCCCCTCATCGCCATCTTCCAAATGTCAATTTGATCAAAGCAATTTGAAGATATTAAAAGGGTTTGGGCGGACTACGAGGAGATCTAATGACGACATTTTGACATTGTTTTAATTTTAGACGCCATTTATAATTTGCGATTTATTTAATAAGTTAACCGAGAGTGCACGGCGGCTTATTAAATTGCAGATTTAAACGATGCAGTCTGATGCTATGAGGCAGGAAGTGAATCATAAAATATTGTTCTCAATATTACTTTCCGGTCTACAAAAATGTACTCGAATACCGAAGAATTTATTACATTTGCAAACATTACTACAGTATCTAGCGGTAACTCCGGACTGAGAATTGTGTATAAAATCTACGGCTCTATAATTTTATCTCCACTTTGTGCTTAAAAATAAAAACTATCTCTTCCCTACTCCGAGTTAAGCCAACAAGTTACGTAAATATTTTCCAAACTTATTCAAAATTAGACCCTGATGCCATGAACCGTAAACGTATCAGCGTCCTTTTACCTTTCCAAATGGCATACTCAAAAGTTTTTATATTTCATTTACTTTCGCTATATCGGAGACAGTTTTTCATATTATTAATGATATCCTTCGAGAGCTTCCGAGACGTTTGTAGTGTATGGAAGAAACGAAGAAAAAACATCAGTCCTTTCCTAATGCGCAACCTTAACATTCAACTCCATTCGACTGTGAGCTCTTAGATAGAGTTCTTATTGTATTGGTTTGATAGAGCCGTATTTGAATCTTTCGCGTTTTTTCTCATCTTGACTTCAAAAACTTTTACAATGGAGTGAAATGATTATTGTGGGAAAATATTTCATTGGTAGGAGTCCACTTTAGTCTTTGACTCTCGCTCACTTCTGGAGCTGATTTGTACTGATGGATCAAGAACTTTTTAAATAATTGCGCTTATTACAATTTAAGATTTTCTTATCTTCTTCTTATCAGCCGAATTATCCCCACTGCTGTGTATAGGACTACCTCAGGGATCCTCATTGAGAGGGAATTGGACTTTAGCCCCACCACACTCGCCCAGTGCATGGTCGTGGTTGGTCAGCGCCTCGGCTGTTGTTTAACAGGGTGCACCGCATGCAGATTAGGTTGATTTGGGCTCCGTAAGATGTTGGGCGGAACCTCTTACACAGGAGTGTAAGGGGTTTAAGATTTAGCCGGTGGTAGATTTTTAGTCACCTATCCATAAAATGTGGTGTTACACTGCTAGGGCGTTCGGATCGAGTGAACACGTGATACGTGTGACGAACATCGTGCAGTGTGTATCATTTTAATTATCACCCCCTCTATTTAGACAAGTGAACGATACCCATGTTTATTATTATATTTTCTATTATCAATTGTTATTCTCGTATTTTGAGTCATGCCGTATTAATGCTACACAGCTGTTTTCTCTTTTTTTGCTTAATTCCAATTATCATTATAGCAAAGGCTTACTCAGAAAATCCCTCAGGTTTTAAATTTGTGAAAAAGGAACTTAATTTTTAGAGTTATCAATAAAGCGTTAATAGGAAAAATCCTGAAATATATCAAAGATCTTAAACTGCTATTTCTACGTTATTAATATTGCTATAAGCTTGTTCTATTTGATATAAAGCTCTTGGGACTGCCTCCGAAAGCATCTCCGCTTTTAAGATTATAAACCGCATCTTAAAGCCATTAGCGAGGAGACGGTTCGAACTGAAATTAATTCGCTAACATACATAACAGCTCGAATACGTAATTATACGTATTCACTTATGATTAAACTGTGTATATAAAGTGTAACATGATTACTGTTTAATATAATTAATGTTCATTACAGCTCTACCTCGTTAAAGGGCAAAGTTATCGCAATCTCCTCAAAACGATTAAGGAGCTTTTACTGAAAAGAATAGATACAATCTAGACTTCCTAAACAAAGAGTCGTAAGAAAAAAAAATTCAAAAGCTCGTTCCTTCCTATTGTGACCAAAAAAAATATCTTACATCGTATAGTAATACAAATCTTTTGCCAGTTCGGTCTCTGAAAATACGATGTTAATAAGGGAAGCTTATTTTGCCCCCAACGCAGGACCACTGCGGCCGCAAGCTCCAATTTAAGATACGTTTCATAGCCCATTACAGGGTCCGGGGCGGGGTCATGAAGTGGGTCATTCCCGTAACGTTACCCGTAAATAGAGGGGTAACGGCAATACGATCCCACAGCTGAATTATATTTATAACAAGGTGGAATACTTGCGGGTGAATGATTTAAAACCCTTAATCATAGCTTCACCCTACTTATACACATCTTCATACAATAATGAAATAAAAAAATTACATAATTAAGTTAAATAATTTTTAACAGCTCTTCGCTGCTAAGGAGTAACTGAAACATGTATTCCAAGTATGGCTGAAACTACTTAATTTAATATATTATTGTTTTAATAAAAAAAAAACTTGTCCCGTAAGATAACAGAGCCGAAGGATCTCGTTGTGTGTGAGTACTTCAGATATTTACACGCAGAGCACTTTGTTTGATTAAAACAAACAATTCGGCGAATGATAGCCGTTTGGCTGAAATGTTGTTACGTTCAGGATTTATACGAAGATCTGATGAGTTTCGATCATTCAAACGATTTATTTAATCTATTGACAATACTTACACACAACCTGGTGAAGATTTGTTCAGATAGTAACAGCTTTGAAAGCAATATTTTCACCTGCTGTTTAGATTAAAATTGTCTTATACGTATATAATGTTATAGTAGACTAAAGAGGATCATCAAATTCGGATTCTGTGAAAGGCTGACAGTGGTTCATCATCATCATCTTGAGCCGAAAGACGTACACTATTGGATCTCCACGTCAAACATAAGCCTTCAAAGATCTCCACGCCAAACGATCCTGCGCTGCCCTCATCTAGCTACTTCCTGCAATTATCACCAGATCGTCCGTTAACCTGTTGGATAGTGGTTTAACCTGTTCCAAATATATACATTTTTTTTTTAATTTCAAACAATATGGTAATGATAAAAAAAAGCGCCTGATGACATTGGCAATTTGGCACTGCAATGTACTCTCACTGCTCATAAACCCACAGGCAGGTCTAAGATAAAATGGAAAGATGTATTATCAAAGAACTTGATGCCAAGTAGAGGAAGAGAAAAATAAAAATGACTTAATCCTTTTTTATTTATTAAATTAAGTGACGAGACGAGCGGAACGTTCACCTGATGGTAAGTGGTACGCCTGCCCGTAACAATGTGATTCAACTTAGGAAGGTATATACTATACCACATTACACTCGTTGCTTGAAACATAAGATGTTGTGTCTGTGTTTACCCCAGTAATTACACTTGCTACAACGCCTTTCAAACCGGAACGCAATAAAGTTTGCGCAGTACTATTTGTCGGCAGGTATAGGCGCTGCGGTGATACCTATCTAGACGAATCAGACTAACAGTGACATCCCACAACCGAAGACATTCATTGCAAGTCTTGCAGGAAGTACGTCGTTCAGCTCTTGGCTCGTGCCGTAGCGGGAATACATCAATTTTAAATTCAGCTCCATCCGGGGTTGTGTATTTATTCCGCCATCCGTTTTTATCTCAAAAGATCTCTTTGAATGGACGTCAAATTGCCAAATCATTCCAATTATGGCCAACTCGGTGCGGTCTCTTTTCTGATAATAATAAAAGGTTCCATTAGGACAGTTATTTTTCATACTTTATACATAAAATTCTCTTTTATTTATCATCATTTACATAATATATTTAAGATATACACAAAGCGCTATATTCATCCGTGTACATAAATATAATTTGTTATTTGTACATAAAAAGATTGTTACAGTGCCGTTACTCTTAATACAAGAAATTATGATTAAAGAAGATAAATTGTAAGCAATCCTCAACAAACATAAATACTGAAAATATTTAACGTTTCAACAACACTGTTTAATTGCAAAGGTATCTCCCCCAACTCATTACCTCCCACTCGACAGAAATCGATATCCGGTTTTTTGAAAGGCTCCTAATGAAAAAAAGTCAACTTTTACCACAAAGGGCTCGAACTTCGCCCTTATTAGAATAATTTGGTGATTTCACGTTTCTTTACAGGATCCGCAATAATTCAAGGTTCTATTAAAAATAAGGTAGAACTGTCTTTATAAATAAAATTTACTTAACGTACTGTAGGCTACAAATAAAATACTAAACCTACTTTAATAATACAATAGGCCCTAATGTGATTTGAACTTGTGTGAAACAAATTTAACAGAATTTGAAAGAAAAGCTTTTGCTGTGACTTAAACATCTTACAATAAAATCAAATATGTTAGACCTTTTTTAGTCATCATCATCGTCAGCCGGTGGACATCCACTCTTGGATATAGGCCTCCCTCAAAAATCTCCATACCGATATGTCCTGTCCTGCCTGAATCAAACGGGTTCCGGCGAATTATTACTATCGATAGAATTTTATAAAATCCGGATCCGATTCTCATATAATAATTCTGCAACACCGGTAAAAATATACAGATAATTTTTATAACATTTTTTTTAAAAAAAGTATAATAAGTGCTAAGTATAGTGAATCCTCTTCTTTGCATTGCAAAATACTGGACAAATTATTTTCGAAACCCCTTTCAATTATTTTTATTGAGATCATTCTCTTCTGTTGGAAATAAATTTTATAATTATCATTGATTGTACTGAAACCGGGCCTTTCGGCTGAAGGCTGTATATACAGATGTCGCCGCATTATTTATTTAGGTCCACAAATAGTAACGAGCAAACTTTACTGTTTTTCAATCAAAGGCTTATTGATTTCATGCTATAAAACTAAATTTAAAAAATCTCAGAGCGTAATAAATTCCATATCAAATCCATAAAATTATGTTTATCAGATGAGTATTGGTCAAATTAAGTGGATTAAACATTTATACGCAAATATTTTAATGTATATTTTTTTCACTATAA
Source organism: Ornithoptera priamus (assembly GCA_029034505.1). Classification (NCBI taxonomy): domain Eukaryota; kingdom Metazoa; phylum Arthropoda; class Insecta; order Lepidoptera; family Papilionidae; genus Ornithoptera; species Ornithoptera priamus. The sequence continues at coordinate 654,707 of JARDWD010000527.1, read as the reverse complement.
GTATAGTTTGAACTATCACTAAATATCAGATACGAATTTACATGTTCACGTTTGATACACATAAATTCAAGTCTTCCACATTTAATGGAACAGAGTTTACCAATTTTTCAATGATTTCGCGGACGCTCTTAAAAAAATCAATAGTGCATAACAATTTTACCGGAATATATAGCTAGACATAACTTTTTTCTCCTTACAAAACGTATTTTGTAACACTACTTATTTGTAAACATATTAATACACCTCCCATACTAGACTGTTACTAACGCCTGTCATAATATTATAGCAAAAATATAAAGATACGTATTATTGCTATTAATTTATGTAAGGCTTTCTGCATAAACCTATAGAGTGGAATACTGAAATTGTATTATACTTAAAGCGAGCTAATAAATTTTATATCGTTTATTTTAGTTACAATCCATTTATGTAAGGAAAGACTATTATTGCAGCTGATTTCAACCATAATAATCTTCATTGATAAATGCTTCAGAGCGTTAACTAAATTGTAATAATAAAATAGTTTCTATTTACTCGTATCAAACGATATCAAATTATTTTGTTTATTATTGAATAAATCTTACACACTAAAGTGATATTTTGAATTACGTTGACTCCGTTAGCACGTAATAAAATGAAAAACCAATTTACTCCTTAAAAAGGTGTGCCGACTCCCTTTAAACTATCAATTTTCTCTCCATAAGTACTTAGTGTGAGCCTCGAGTAATAGATCCTGTTGCGCCTTTAACTAAAATTAGCTGTCAACTTACACAAAGGTAGGGAGCAGGTGGGGACAAATCGTCGTCGATTTGGAATGAAGCCAGTCGAACAGTTACAGTCGAACCCGTAGAAACGAAGTAGCTCGCTAACATTAATCAACGAACTCCACCCAATAAATGAAAACGAATTTAACCCATTCCAACGTATACGTGTACACCACCAGCCACCACATCCTTTTACATGATTAACTCTTTCACCGTTAAAGACTCAAATATTACAAAGAAAATAGAATTTAATAGAATAGCAAAATGACTGTCGCATTACCAATATGAAATATGAGGAAATGGAAACCAACAATGCGGCCGATGGATGGCTCTGTATATGATAGGTGTTGCCTCCGGTGATAACAGATAATAGTATGATCAACAATGTCCCAACACTAATCAATCGAAAATATCTAATTAGTTATTAAAAGTTCACTGGCAGTAAGGATCTACTGCCAGTGAATTATCGGAGACCGTCTATGTACCACTGCAACGCCAATTTCTGCCCCGAAACAGTAGTGTGCAGACATTACTGTGTTCCAGTTAGATGGGAGTTGTAGCTAGTGAAATTACTCGAGTAATGAGACTAAACAATTTATGCGTCAATGCGATCAGTATAATGTGGTGCTGTGTATATCACCTCAACTTGCACCACATTATCGTGGATAAAAGTATCACTTACCATCAGGTAAACGTAAAAAAACGTTTGCTTTTAAAGTTAGTTTAAAGTATCAGCCGTCAAAGGGTTAGTTAAAAGTGGTAGCTTTTTACAAAGCTTTACCCGAAAAGTGACGCTTCTGAGAGTATTTAAGTAGGTACTACTGTAAAGTCTATTACTGATGCTGTACAGTAAGGCGTGAATTACCAGGTACCCTATTATAGGTGTACTATAGCTAGTTAATTTACTATATATAACGAATTTTAAAGCGTGGAGCGCTATGTGGTGCAATATAAACATCCTGACGAATCTGTAAGATCCGTCGCTTCGTTAGTTACAGTTATATCTGCTGCGAGAGTGATAGTGTACATATAACCTATCAAAAGCCCGTCAACTGATGTTATTCGTGATGGTTTTATTGCGTCTCCGGAACGTCCACATCTCGATTCGAGCCAGTTGATGAAGAAAGTAATAGTCTATAAAAACATTGTTAAAACCTACCGTAAGGAACAATTTCATTCCGACACATCACAGAGATAAACTTTGATAGTAACAATATAACTATAGTAATCTCATCAAAATAACTAGAAAAACGAAAAAAAACACAGACAACAACAACAGACATGAAGAATGCTTATCCTAGATATCATTTTCATCATCATCAACAACATACACTACTGGACATAACCCTCTTCCAAAGATCTCCACATCGATCGGTCCGCGTTGCCCGCTCTTAACGCGTAACTTCACTAGCTACAACGCCCTTCAAACCGGAATACAGTAATGTTAGAACTCATCTCATCAACCCATGTTTACTGAGACTGAAATATTATAATAAGCAAACATTTTTTTGTACGTTTATCCTAGATATACTTGACGTCAATTTCTAGTGTCAAAAAGAAGTCCTAGATGTGGAAGCGTGTTGCTTAGATGCTTTCGGATCTCATACGTTTGATGAAAGAAATGATTTTCTGGTGGTAGGTCTCTGTTCCTGGAGACCATTTAGGGAGGTACCAGAGCAGCCAACAAACAGTACTGTGTTCCAGTTTGGGTAACGAGACTTAACATGCTATGGCTCAAGCTGACGAGCTCAATGTGGTGCTATGTATACCAAACGAGCGCCACGTCATGAGCACGCGTAGCACTTACAGGTGAGTGATCCACTTGTCTCGTCGCTTCATTAAATAAAAAAATACTATTTTTTTTTATTGTACAGCGATGAGACGGACAAGTCGTTCATCTTATGGTAAGTGATACGCCTGTCCATAACGTGGCGCTAGTTAGAATAGTATTCACAGCATCACATTGCGCTCGACAGCTTGAGACATATGATGTTAGGTTTAATTACACCAGTAATTTCACTAGCTACAACGGCCTTCAAACCGGAACACGGTAACGTAAGCACACATCAACTCATGTTCATTGAGGATGAATTATAACAATCAAATCTTTTTTTGTACATTTACCTGATGGTAAGTGATACGCGCTTCCATAATAATGTGGTGCCAGCTGTGGTGATACACAGCACCACATTATACGGATCGCTTTGATTCATGAAATGTTAAACCTCGTTACCCTAGTAATTTCAATAGCTACTACCCCTTTCTAACTGGAACACAGTAATGTTTGCATACTACTGTCCGTCAGCTGCGATAGGCGCTAAAGTGGTTCCTAGACCTTAGATGATCTCCAACAACGGAGACCTACCAGTAGTTCACCAGCAATTTTATGGGCATTTGATGAATTAAGTAATATTATATTTAAGTAATCACTTTAATAATGGTGATGTTATTAATATGGTAATGTTGCTGACATTAATCACTTTTCACAAGAAACCTCTGACTTAAAAAAAATCCAACGCTGTGATAAAAACGAGCTCCAAATGCGGACGTCAACAAGCAGAAACGCAGTAAAATGAATTCATCCCTCCCTAACGGGAGAGGGACACGGCGAGGGAGGGCGGGGGATGTAAGAAATACGCCCTTAAACGGCTTAATCTGGCGCGGTAAGTCGGGGAGTGACGGCGGCTCACTTATTTTTTATTCGGTTTGTTCGCAGCGGCGGGTGTTCGCGTAACGGCGCGCCACGGAGCCGCTCGCGAGCCGAAGGCGGCATGAGTACGAACACTGGGAGATGCAAGGGCATACGGCGGTCATCATCACGTCAGGACAGAGAGGATCATGAGTCATTTGTTAATATTCCAAATTATTCACGCAAATAAACACAAATGTTTACTGCGCAAATGACTTTTGTAGTAAATGTTTCTTTGTCTACGTTTTCACAGTAACAATTTAAAAAAAAAAGACAGCGAAGTACTTTTTTTTAAGTAAGACAACATTTTCTTTCTGAATCACGAAAAATACAGCAGTTTTAAATTTATTCAGAGTCGAATAGGAAAGTAAAGTGCTTTGCGTCGACTTTATTATTTGAAAATCCTTTTGATTCCGGCGGCCGCGGTTCGCAGCTGCGACTTTTGGAGAGTCCACCGACACTCCAGCCTCTTTGTCGTACACTTTACACTATTCTAATGAACACTTTGCGTTCGGTAACTCTAAATATATACAAATGTTTCAATACCAACTTTTTAATTACAATTAACGAACATTTAGATGTAGTCATCTGCGTTAAAGTGCAGCCTAAAAGTTTATTAGAAAACAGCCATCGGTCTATTGCTAGAGAACAAATACGTACTTTAAGAACCGCCAAAGCACCAGCACCTCTATAAAAGAGGTCCAAAGGTCTTGCCTATTGATGAAGTACCTTACGAAGATTATCTCTCTATAGCTAATTCTTAAAAAACCTGTCATTGCAGCGTAACATCCGTCGCAAGGAGGATGTCTGTTCTCCAATCAGTGCAACGTGTCTCTTTGTAAAATCATCATCATCAAAGGGCTTTAAACAGCATCCATTATATTTTTATTACCTTAATTGTAATTATGAAACAGAATCCCCATAGATAATTAGCAGGTAACCTATCCAGGACATCCAATACAAGCCATTTTTTTAAACAAATTTATGTAGATTATATTTTTTTTTTTAATACAACTTCCGTTTCTTTCCGTGGACGGGTTTGGGTTCAAGAGAAATGGAGCATGATTAGAAATTAAGCCTTTAGGCCTTCTTGTAACTTTCTTGTGTTTGCTGAAAGTCGTGATGTAAGGGATCGTGTTGTGGAAAGGGGCTACCTATAGTTTCGTGCCGTTATTAGTTAGGGTAGTTATTGAAAAGAATGGAAAAAACTTAATAATTAACTGCCTACTCTATTCCATTTAGTTCGCGTGGGTCCGGCTCCAGCGGCGAGGAGTCGGAGTCGCGACGTTGCGGCGGAAATAGCACCGCACCGGTTTCCTGGCCTTGAGACGAGTTTTACGACGCACCGCACAATACCGGCGAATCTGAATATGTACCCCTTGTTACATCATAACGCGTGTTACATTTTGCAAATTGTTACATTACTAATATCCTTATTACGCTTAGAGGGGGGATTACGTTGAACGTCAACGAGAAATAACATTTTTTTATTAAAACGCGGCCGAGCTTTCTTAACAATTACTCGAACTGACGTCGACCTTCAAAGCGGTAACTTATATACATCAATTAAGAGCAACTGTAAAATGTTCACTTACAGCTTTCACTTCCTGATCATCAGCCGATAGACGCCCACTGCTAGACATAGGCCTCTCCCAAAGATGTCCAGGTCGATCGGTCTCCCGTTGCTCGCATCCAGTGGGTTCCCGCGATTCTCACCAAATCGTCGGTCCACCATGTGAGAGGCCTCCCAGCAACACGGCTACCAGTACACGGGCGCCACTGGAGCACCTCACTACCTCATCGGCCGTCGGTCCTTCCAGCAATGTGCCCTGCCCACTGCCACTTAAATCTAACAATCTTCTGGGCTACGCTTAGTTCTTCTGCGGATCTCCACATTTCTGATTCGATAGCGCAGAAATACTCTGAGCATAGCCCTCTCGGTGAGTCTGACCCGCTTTATGAGTCCGACAGTAAGGGGCCGCGTCTCGGTTCCGGATGTCAACACTGGCAACACAGAGAGGTGAAAGACTTTTACCTCTTACCTTTGTACAATTATAACATCAAAACTACATCACAGCCATGGTGGTAAAGATAGGCACTACCTATTTAGATAATATCGAAACGGAATGCTGAACCAATTGAAACTACAGAACATTTATTTGTAGTAACATTATCAAGTAAATCTGGGAAACGTCTCCTACTCTTCAGCTATCATTCCCTATGGTGACAGGGTCAGCTTTCCTTATTTTTCCTTTCCACTTCACTCTGTCCTCGACATCATCGTCAGTCACTTGGCACTCAGATATGTCTCTTGACATTGTATTTAATAACTAATGACTAATATAGCTTAATGTTATAACATATAGAACGTATATAAGTACAAGGAACCTTAAAGGAACTTTCAGATGATGATGAAACGACCATTGGAGATTTAAATCTGCCACCATAGCGTCTACATGAACCATCAACGAGGAATATGAACAACTGTGTTCAAGTTTGAAGGAAGAGTCCAATTTCATAATCAGATTTAAGTAGCTAAAACAAAGACGTATTAATTACCACCACACATCATCGTATTCTTGATTTATTATACATTTCAGTCGTGATGTATTCATATCCTCGTTTCATTCCAGCTTACCTAAGGAAACTCTTCGCCCATTGTACTTCCTCATCTTTGTAACAAGTGGTCCATTGTGTGGTAATAGGTAATTTTCTATCTAGGCTTATTGCCTTCCATCGCATTACGTAAAGTCGTTTGATGGTAACAATGATGGTGGAATGATCTTCTACACAGGTACATAGGCTTGTTTTATTCACGAATGTAACTATGTATGCCACTTTGCAAATATAAAGGCGACTAAATTAATAGGGGAAAAGAGTTGAAGAATTCAAGCTTTATTTTAATGTAGATACGTCCTAATACGCCTGTGTCCAGCTGTGGACGTCTGTCGGCTGATAATGGTGATAATGATGATGACGACGTGTTAACAGATGAAGTGATAATTTTTTTGTTCATATAAAAAAAGCTTATAGTTTCATTTTCATTGCTGTTCCTTTGTGCTCCGGTGCAACGGCATTTTCGTAAATACAGCGGCGCGCGGCCGCACCGCCGCTCACTTTCTAGAGAAATCTCTGCCGATATTAACTGCAAAGAAAATCGCTAGAAACCTTACTAGAAAACAACACACACTTAACTAGCCAGAAGTAATCTTACTAACAGTTGAACGTTTAAATTAAATACAAGCGTAATAAACAAATTTAAACTTAACAATGCAATACGAGGTAAAAACGAAATTGGTTACGAACAAGGCAAGAGTTCTTAGAACATTCTCGAATAAATAACAATGCTAACAAAAAAACTACAACAGGTTTATTCTATAGTCTACCTGTCTATCTATCTATTTATACATGCATGATAGTCGTAACTACCATCACTCCTCTCTTCCGGAGGGGTTTTATAACTTCTATACGTTTGTCACCGCTTAGGAACTGCGACAGTTGCTATATACATAATTCGACTTGTATATTATATATATATATATATATATATATATTAATACCTAGATGTTTAGTATGCATAAACAAGTTAGTAAGATAGTCAATACAGCTGAAGTACATACGGAGAGAAATAGCGAAATTCTGTTGCCGGAGACATTCTCGGTAGGTACCGCCGCAGCGCTTGTTGCAGCCGAAGAAAACTATTATGTTCCGGATTGAAGGGCGCTGCAACTAATGTAAATACTAGGGGTAACACGACCTAACATCATTCGTTTCAAGGTGACGCGTGCGAGGTTGTGTATATCAGACAGGCTCCTCGTTGTTATGGGCAGACGTATCACTTACCATCAGCCTAGCCCAGTAATTTGACGAGATACAGCGCCCCTCAAACCAGATCATTTATCCTCCCTTACGCTAGCCCTGCATCAGTCGTGATATAACAACGAAAGGTCCTACTTTAATGCCAAACCCCGAGCAAAGCGCACAAGTTAATATTAAGTTAGCAAAGCTCCATAATGGGGACGGAACTTCAAGTTTCCAGACTAAGTAGTGAGATGAGTCATTGGAGGGTGAAAGTAAATATTGTGAAAGCAACCGCACCGCTTCACGGATGCGACGAACCGGACGGAAACGAACTTGTGTCCAAAATAAAAGAAGCACTTAGCGTCTGGCGCCGGCCGTCCGCGCCGTCTACTTACGCGGTTGCCTAGATACATCGCTTTTTAATTATTTTTTTATGTATTTCACTTAACGACGACACGAGCGGGACGTTCACCTGATGGTAAGTGATACGCCTGCGCATAACGTGGCGCTAGTTAGGATGATACACACCACGTTGCGCTCGTCGCTTTGAGACAATGTTAAATCTCCTCACTCCAATAACATCTCTAGCTGCATGCCCTTCAAACCGGAACACAGTAATGTCTGAACACTGCTGCTTGCTATCAGGAATAGAAGCTGATGGTGCTTACCTGAACGATCACTGCCAACACCGACCTACCACTAGTAATCTCGTAAAGTTACATAGCTACTTCTTTATTTGATTACCATGTTATATAGAATACATTTCCTCTTCCATTCCCTTTTCACCACCAGACTACCAGGCGGACGGAGAGGCACCATTGTTATGCTGTAATCATCCACAGTTTGTCAACAAAGATGTTCAGCTCCTCGTTCTTCATCAGAACAGCAAAGCATCAAAACTTGCCGGCGTCAATGTTCCCGTACATATATGACGTGGGTATCTTCAAGAGAAGGGTGAAGAGGATGTTACTGTGTTAGGGCTCCACCGTCGCTGATAACCTCAATTAACACCAGGTGAGATCTTGGTTAACCACTAACCTTATGTTATTAAAAAAAAATCACTAACAACAAGTTATCGATAAGGAGTCACTTAAAGAGAGAGTAGCACAAATAAACTGTTACCCTTTCTCGCATCGGAGGTTAACAGTTCAACATCAGGTCTCCCGCATCGTTAGCTAAGTGAATACCTTTTAAGTATATTTAAGTTACAACAGTGTGTAATCAGATCTGAATGTGGTTTTACTTTACACGGACAATGCTAATGATCGATACACGAGGAATTCTTTAACCAGCGACCAAAAAGAGGTATGCTGCGGCTTGTGCTAGTGTATTGATATCGTCATCATCAGAAGTCCAATGCTGGACATAGGCCTCTCCTAAAGATCTCCACAGTTCATTGGGGGATTTGGGCTTCAGCCCACCACGATAGCCCAGTGTGGGTTGGTGGGTGATGAGAGTCTTATCTGTTATCCAGCAGGGTGCACCGCGCGCTGGTGAGGTTGATTTGGGTTCCGTGAGACGTTAGACGGAACCCCTTACAGCCCTCGTGTATTAAAGTATTAGTGAAGTAAAATTGGAATAGATCTGATGACCTTTTTTTTCCATGGGTTCTGGGAGCAAATCAGGATCATGTGATATTCTTACTCACTAAAACCCTTTTGGTGGTCTGCATCAGTGCATTCGGAGAGGCTCCAGGATATATATACATACGTACATATAATTTACTGTTGGTTGGTCTCCATTCCGGGAGACTGTCTAGGTAGTTACCAGCGCTGCGCCTATTGTAGCCGACAAACATTACTGTGTTCCGGTTTGAAGCTCGTTGATTGAATACAAAAAAAAATTGCTCCAAAGTAAAACAGTTAAGTAACATTAACAACCTGTTAATAGCATTAATCAATGTTTAAACACGAACAGGTTAAGTTTTAAACTTTTTTTGTTGTGCGTCACGCATTAACTAACAAGTAATAAATAACCAGTAATTAAGTTATTGTGTCACAACTTATTTTAACCGCTACCTAAGTGCTTTACCGGTTAATAGATAACTTAAACTTTTTACTTTACATTTAAAAAAATCTCTCAGGCTCTGTTAAACACGCCTGATACACAAAGGCTTTCTCAAATTAACATTAATAACTATAACGCCCTTCAAACCGGAATACAAACTGATGCTGAGTTAGTGCTTATCCATATTAGTACTTATCCATAGCCGCGTGGCACTAGTTAGGATGTCTATAAAGCGTCGTATTGAGACAAGAGGAAGTCTTGCAAACCTAATTCAGCCTACAACGCCATGAAGGCTTAACAGTAATGTTTGAATACTGTATGGCAGTAAATATAGATACGTACCTATCCATAGTTGGCAGAAGCGGTGTAAGAACTCAATGTGAGACTTCCTGCTCACTTCGTCAGCAGCAGCGGGGGCAGGAAGGAGGAATCAATTGACTAATCTGTTTAAATGTTCGTCCCCCTGGTTTCTTGTCTGCTCATATTAGTATAAGATATATATATATATATATATATTTATATACTCTACCTTTCGGAAAAAGGCAAAGGTAAAAAAGCAATTGACACCATGTCGTCAGTTTAGTTGCTTACTGGAACAGTATCGATATCCTTATATTAAGTACCCCATGGATTCGAACTAGGGTCTAAGCCGTTAACCGTTGGACCACAGATGTCCAAGAGTAGACAATCCTCATTTCACCAGTACTTTTGACGTACATACAACAGTTCCTTACGAATTTACTGGTTGCCGGAGACCGTCTAGGTAGTTACCCACAAAGCTCATTTCTGCCGCCAAACGGTATGAAAATATTACTGTGTTCCTGTTCGAAGGGCGTTGTAGCTAGTGTAATTACTGGGGTAACGAGATTTAATATCTTTTGTCTCAAGGCAAAGAACCCAATGCGGTGCTTTGTTTATCATCTTAAATAGCGCCACGTTGTTATGGGCGGGCGTATCACTTACCATCAGGTGAAGGTCCCGATAGTCTCGTCGCTCAATTAAATAGATGTAAATTTTAAAATTATTAACTTTTTAATAAAGCGGTGGGTAGAAACCTTCAATTTAGAGGTTTGTATGAGGCTGTAGCTCATGGATGCACTCCATTGAAGCAAACAGACTATCCAACGCCTTTTAAACTCTATATTAGGGTCTGTTCATCACACGCCTCTGACCATCAAACACTTGCGGTGGAATTCCTCAGACTTTGTTTCTTTTTTATTATTTGATGAAACGGCGAGATCAGCAGACGTTCACCGTGTTGGTATGTGATACACTTGCCCATAACAAATAGGATGATATATACAGCACCACATTGCGCTCGTCGCCTTGAGAAGTAAGACGTTAAGTTGCCCCAGTAATTTCACACGCTACAACGCCCTACGAACCGGAGCACAGTAACGTACCTACCTACACGGTCTCCGGCAACAGAGACCTACCTGTAAGTTATCACAATTGAGGGTGTTTGCAAATAAAAGCTTTGAATAGCAATAGACTTCAACTGACAAGGTTACGAGGGTATTTACTTTCGAGCCCCTACCTAATTGTAAGGGTGAACTACAGTATAAAAGTACCCCGTGTTTACGTCTGTCTGTTGCGTTGCGTTTGTTTACATGCCGGCCATGCGAAACACGAAAGAATTCTCTGGAACTTACTCACCATACAAATATGAACCGTATAGCTTAGGTAGCTAAGATTACAATTACCCTGTCGTCGTACTTAACAAGCTTTAGTTTTAATTTCGAAATACGATCAGCGCTCCTTCTAGACTGATTCCACGTATCCTCAATCAGCGTGACAGTTAAATTGAACCTAATGCTGTAAGCGATACAGTTTAATTCCGAAACGTTTTATAACTGCTTTAAGTAACGTTAGCGCACCAAGCTGTGCATTTTTTTTTATCATCATAATTAATTGAATAATTTAAGTAAATAAATATATCAATGTGTTGTTGTTAATGTGGTGATGGGAGACCCCCCACTAGGTGGACCGACGATGTGGTGAGAGACGCAGGATGCGGGCAACGCGGGACCAATAGATGAGGAGATCTTTGATGGAGGCCTATTTTCAGCAGTGGACGTCTATCAGACGATGATGATGATGATTGTTATTGATTCTACTGTGATGATAGTTCTGTTATTATCGACTGATCGATCAGAACTTTCATCCGCCGGTTAGTACTAAACGTGTTTTAAACAATATAGTGACGTAATATATAATACAACAATAACAATGAACAGTGTTGCCATGTTATACGACAGATTCTGAACAACACCTTACTACTGGTCACCTTACTGTCTCTGATGATGAGACAGCAGGAAGCTGTTTGCGTAACAGTAGTCTCCAGTTTGATGTAATGGTCATGTAAATACTAACATTTGGATGGCGATTACGATTGTTTTGAACAGGCCTTCCTAGCTACTACCCTTGTTATCGCTCTGCCGCCCTTATAACAATTCTGTGATCATTTTTTTATATAGAATTAAGCTACGAGATGCACGAGACGTCCACTTGGTGGTAAATGATACGTCAGCCTAAAATAATGTGGTGCTAGTTAAATTTACTGTTTGGGGATAGAAATAGGCGCTGCGATGTTACCCACCTAGACTATCTCCGGTAACAGCGACCTACCACTAGTAAAATCTAGCAATCCTAAATATGAAAACCAATTAATTACTAGCATTATTACTAGTAAATGTCACATAGTCAAGTGTTAACACAGTGTGGATAAAAAAAGACAATTAGTTGATAGTTGAATACAATATTAAATAATTAATATATATCAACAACAGAGACGGGGCGAGCGCGCTAACCCAAACAAAGGGTACGCACAAATGTTTGATGAAAAACATATCATACAAATTCACTGCGATTCAAAACATTTCCTTGCAAAAACACGACAATCCATACTTAATGACTGCACACTGGTCGGTAGTAAACAAGAACTGCTGTGACCTATAGAATGGCGTTGCCACTGCTAACGGTACACGCAAACGCGCGCCGCGACGGACGCGAACACACGCGCACGCCTATACACGAACACCGCGCATAGATTATGAAACTGGGGCTTTCGTTGAATTATATTCATTTATATCGAGCTGCGAGACGAACGGAATGTTCACTTGATGTTAAGTGATGCGCCCAATAATAACACTAGCCACTGCGCCCTTCTAACCGTAATACAGTAATGTTTGTGCACTCCTGTTTGGTAATAGAAATAGGAGCTGCGATGGTACCTGTCTAGACGGTCTGCGGCAACAGAGACCAGTTGGTAGTTACCAATCAATAAGTATATAATATAATATTGCCTAATAATAAATAACAGACCACTTAATACTAACTGGTATTTGATACCTACCCCCACAAGATCAGGGTCAAGGTTATTTATTTATTACGGCTAGATGATTGTAATTTATTTATCAATTCTCATCTATCCAAATTTTGACTCTAACACGTAGGATTCCAATTTAGGTGTTAAGCTGCATTTTTGACATTAAATCTTCGTGCCGGAACCACAATGTAGTATATATACACGAACATATGTATCAGATATTATATCAGCATCGTCATCAGCCGATAGAAGTCGACTACAATATTCCAACTATATTCCTTAAATTTAATTCCAATCAATAAATATGGAAATGAAATGAAGTAACGTTTGCGATGACATTAAATTAATAGATAAAGTTCTATATAAAAAACGTCTATGTATTATGTCTGTGTGACACCGGACCACGTTGATGAATGAAGAACTAAAAGCTAATGACAACAATCGCGCGCGCAGAGCGCTGCGAAACGGATGACGTTAACAAAAACAAACCTACTTTTTAATATGACTCAGCGGATGATTTACACAAACAAACGGCGATCCCTCGTGTTTTCACTTTCCCCCGAGTGTTGGCGACCCCTACAGGTTACCGGTGCACTCCGTCAACGAGGGCCCGCAGTACATTCTCGAACCCACGCCCCACGCGCGCTGAAGCTATATAAAGGCGTGCGCCCCGCGGGCCCGGCATTCCGCTTGGAAGCCCTGCTCGCACTTGCGCCGCACCAACATGTCCAAGTACGCGCTGCTTTTACTAGGTGCAGTCAGCCTAGTGAGCTGTGACGATGCGAGGAAGAACAAGTACGTCGACCCGTTCGCGGCCCTGGATCGCCACCTCACTCACTCCCTAGCCTACCACTACCTCTGGCCGTGGAGCCAACTGCTGCGCGCCGCCACATTAGACAAGGAGAACCTCGAGGAGCCCAAAATTATTTCCGAGCCGGACAAGTTCGAGATCGTACTGAACGTGAAACGATTCAAACCCGACGAGCTGAGAATCAAAGTGAAGAATCAGTACATCATCGTCGAAGGAAAGCACAAGGAGGAGGAAAACGACAATCGGTTCATGGCGAACCACATCGTGCAACGGTTCGTGTTGCCGGCGGGCAGTAAGCCGGAGGAGGTAACCGCGGTGCTGAAGGAGAACGGCAAGCTGTCGATTTCGGCGCCAAAGCACGAGGTGCCAGCGCCGCCGCCGGAGAGAGAGGTGCCCATCGAGATAAGAGCGCCCGAGGTGAAGACGGAGAAAATCGAAACGATCGAAGCATCTTCGTTTAAACAGGAGGAGTCAGTTCCGACTTCGTCAGCGAAATCGCCGGAACAAGTTGAGACAGAAGCGACTACTCACATTGGTAAAATTCGGAAAAAGGAGCTGAAGGAGACCGCGAAGACTACCAAGGACAACGAAGTGACGAAGGGTGGCGACGGCAACGGATTGGATTACGCGTTGATCGAAGTGGAGGAGTGATGTAGGTCGCCGAGAATCGAAGACTGAATTAAAGCTTTAATTGTGCCTTACCATCATGTACCACGCGTGAGGTTCGGGAGTAGCGTGACCTCGGTCGGCTAGCGAACAGGTTTGTTAAGGCTGTTTGTTATAGATAATAAAACTTTATTTATTCTACCCTTGGCGTTATTGATTTCATTTCTCTCCCCGGACGTACTTTTACGTCAACCTTTGAGTCAGCGCATGTTACATTCTTGCGCAAGCTCATCACGACGGTGTGATAGTTATAAAAGCGGCTTAGGCAACCCGTAGGTATTAGTGATTATGTCAGGTTTGTGTAAAACCGGTTAATATGACTAATTTGCATCGATCCTACTAGAAATGATTCAAGTATCACCAGATTAGATCATCATAATCCCCACATCAATCGGTCCTGCGCTGTCCGTATCGTCAGGGACTAGAAGTCATTGTTTATACAGGTTCATACAGAGGATATAGACCACTCGCCACCACATTGGCTTTATGCGGGTTGTTGGGATCCAGAGCCTCGATCAGCAAGGTGCAACACAAGCAGCTGAGGTTGGCTTGGCTCTCGTGAGCTGACCTACACAATACAATACAGCGTATCAGCAAATCGTAAGTTGTAAGTCTTCCTTGACGTAAGCTGTTTAGATAAGTATAACCTTCAGGTAGCCTCCTCCAGCAGGGTTACTCTGTGTGTATATATATAATGCTGTAGTTATTAGTAGAATTAACCAACCTGACGAGCGTTGTGTCACGTATTTTAGTCACAATCCCACAATCTAACAGGGAAGTCTGCGATGTTGGATCTGTGCTACCACTACCACTCATGCGGAACTTCTTTACGATCTGTTAGCTCGCTTACCGCTAATTGATCTACATCTTGCACGTCTCCGAAACCGTCACGCTGAGGTTTGTTTTTATTTACAAGTCAGTGTATGCGTTTTATCATGAAGAATGCCACAAGGTATCGCTGCAGTACATCAACATCTTTATCATCCAACTGCTGAATAGTTATGTAGGTTTACAGAGTAACTACTACATTTATGTTTTAACTTATTTGTATAAAGTGCGTCAACCTCTAAAATTTTAACCATCAAAATGAAAATAAGGCTGCGCAGGTCTCATTCAAACTATTAATGAACTTCGGAGAATAGTCGGCTAATAATCGCTTAAATAATGAGATACGATTTGATCTCCTACAGCTATTAGGTACGAGCCTGAAGCCAATGAACTGGTGTTTTGAACTCATTACTATCAAAGAGTAATATTTTAGATAAGATATCGTTTAAAGCGCGTTTTGAACGTTCGACTCCAAATCTTTGGGACTCACAATGCGATTGTCGTATAAAACAAAGATGATAAAAAATATATATATTTTTACTATTTAACAAACAGAACTAGATGAAACTGAACCTGAAGTCAAGAACTCGACAGAACCTCAGCGTAGCCGATCAAGTCAAAGCTGACTCTAATTTCTCCCCCCAACAAGTTCCCGCCTTGCCAACATCGGATCCGCCGCAGGGCGCTGGGAGAATTTTCTCTCTTGGCTCCTATGGCCTCTGGCTGACGGTTTCGGAGGAATCCGTTGCCCACGCGACTGCACGAGGCCGAGGAAGGGCCACGCTGTGTGTCCCGGCATGCCCTTGCGGAAGTGAAAAGGGAAGGTTCATCTATCTCTCCCGAGGTGGGGCTGCGAAAGCGGAATTTCCTCTACATTAAACAAAAAAAAAACAATCTAATTTCTGACTCCTTTAAAAACTGTGTTGTGGTAACTTTACTACAGCACACGCTTAGTGAAAATCCAACTTTATCATCCAAGTATTCAGACGAATATTATTAAGTTTGCCATTAAGTATTTTTTATCTGTTTTTTTAATGACTTTGTTGTTGTCAAATCTGTATCAATATATTTGTCGCCTAGTTGGTATTTACCTAAGCAGTCTCCAGAAATAAACTTACCATGAGGCAATAAAATCATGTGGAAAGCAGATGCAATGAAAAATATTGAAATATGATTTTATGCGCGTTATTACAAAAACTGCCGATAACGCATATTAAACCGTAAACACAATTATATTACGCATTGTTGCAAGTCGCAGTTTCTAGAAACACATGCACGGAACCGATCTTGCGTTGGCTGCTACAACGACAATGATCATCGCGTAGATATTTATAGCTTTTAAAATTACGATCCTTTCCTTTCAACCTACTTATAGCTTAAATCAAAAACCTAACTCTGTAAATAGATATTTAAACATTTAAAAGCTATCTCAAACTTGAGATGTTTTCTAAAATTATCTTTAGGTCGATTTCGAGGTCGAAAGTTTGTTTCGATAAAAAATTACAATATTATAAGATGTTTGAGATCAAGCTTTTGTTCTCTTTGCTGTACAAAGTAATCAGAAGAACAGAATGCATAACTGGCCATACTTCAACTCTGAATGTGGAGCTGGTTTCATTGGTATGTACAACAGAATGTGATAGTCATCTCGAAACGTAAAACGTTAAGTATATGATAGTATATAAATTTTCACCCCAATAATAAAAGGGATTTTTATTGCGTTTGCATTGCCGTCTCATCATCAGAGATTCCATATAGTCATAAGACTCACTCTCCTTTATATCTTATAATATTCAACCTGCGTGATTCATCTGTTATTGCCAGGGTTACCATAAAATTACCTCAGATATGTTTAAGGTTATGTTTTTGCAACCGTTTTGATGTTTCGCAAACAAATACCTTTGATTACAATGAAACATGAAAACAGTTTAACATATATAGTCTACATAAAATTGAATTAAACAGGTAAAGGTCTAATCTGATTGTAAGTCAAACATAATTTGCGAAATGCTCCAAACGCTGAGTTCGTTTTGTATTTAATCTAAAAACACAACCGAATTAATGAACTGTTTATCTAAAAGTTAAATCAAATCAGCGTTATGTACATATAGAAAAACGTGTAGTGTATGTACTTATATAATAACTCTTTGTATATACTATACAGGGTGAAAGGTAATAGGTGTAAAAGACATGGTGGCAGCTAAAGTATAGCTCGTATCCTGTCTATCTGTGTATGGAACACCCCATACAAAGGCAATGTTTCTGGAGTAAATAATTTTTTAAATATTTTTCAAAAAAATCCCGATTTTCTAGGATAAAATTCGATGATTTTATTTCTTAATTATTTCTACACAAATTTTAATAAAATAATCATTGTTTAATTATCGTTTCATTAAGTTAAAATAATCATCACTTAGGGCTAAAACTTTTGAATTAGGTTCTTTGAAAGTCGTGACAGTAAAAAATAGGCGTCATACTTACACTTATATTTAATTTTAAAAGAAAATATTATTTATTAAAAATACGTATGAACCATATAAATAAGTACCAGACTTCAATACCTATCCGACAAGGTATAAGAAAGTACATAAAGTTTAAAAAATTTTGAAAAAAAAGGTGTAATAAAAGCAAGTACCATGAAATATCAATCTGTAGAGACTCATAAAAGTAGACGCCGCGCCGGCCCTTAATTTCAACATTTTGTTTTTGTTGTAACACGCGGATAGGTATTGAAGTTAATATAAAACATGAATTACTAAGTATTTATATCCGGTATTCTTTCAAGAATCTATCGTTTCCGTAGCCAAAGCAGTAGTATACAACTATGTAACAAACAGTGTCCAAAAGAACGTTGTAATTACTGAAGTTGCAGTGCTTAGCTAACGTTACCTACCAGATCAATTACTCAGATGAAAGCCTTGCTCATCTACAGCTCCGTAAAATAAATAAACCTTTTCCACGATTTTAAGTGATGCTAAGCAACAAAGACGTCAACGATGCTGAAGTATGGTCACCCAGAGTTAACGCAACAGATTGTCAATGATGGTAACAGCTCCACTGTCATCTGCTTTTATATTAGCTTTTACGTAATATTAACTCCTCGTTTAAATTTACGGAAAAGTTGTTACAAAAATCTTTTGCCTGTAGTAATCCTACAGGCGTTACAAATGATTTTTGTAAAATAATAATATACCTTTTTTATACGGGGAAAATACATTATTATATCTGACTAGCTGTTCCCTGCCCGCTTTGCTGGACATACCTCCGGCAATTCTCTTTGGGGAAATAATTTCGTCAAATCCGTTGTTAACTTACCTATATTCAACATAATAAATATTCCTACCAAATTTCAATTCTCAAGGCCTTGCGGTTCCAGAGGTATCGTGATGGGTCTCTACATACATATGTACGTTCCTACCCAATGTACTTTGGAATTTCCACCTGTAAATCTGATATATATCTTTAGATAGTAATATTTTTTCACTAATACTAGAACCGAGAAGAATAGTTATAAATATTATAAAATAAATGTAAGCAGTGCACTACTACACTGGTTGGTATCTGTTGCAGGATACTGTCTAAATAGGTACCATCGCCAATTCCGCCGACGAACAGTAGTGTGCAAGAATTACTGTGTTCCAGTTTGAAGGGCGCTGTAGCTACCCCAATTTTCAGGATCCTGTACGATACGCAATAAGACATAGTATTTACTATCTTGAAGAGCACCACATTGTTATGGGCGTTAATATGACTTACCATCAGGTGAACGATTAGGTCTTCACAATCTCGTCGCTTCGTAAAATAAAAATATATATTAATATAGATTACGAAATTAACGTTTGTGAACAATTTCTATATCAATATCGGACAAACAGGTAAAAGTGAACACTACCACCCTGTACATGGTTAAATAAGATCTGAATATCCACACACATCCGTTGTATAGCATTATTTATAATCGGATTCTTTTAAATCCATATAGTAGAATAACTGAAACCTTAATCTCGTTAACAAATGAAGCCGCGTTGTTTAAATAACTAGAGCATTTATTTAACTGACATCTTGAATTAACTAACTAAATTAATTAAACGTATTCATAAATTAAATTAAGCAAATACATAAGTAGTATTTATTATATTAAACTAAGCATTTATATTGGCAGGGTTGTCAGCTACTACCCTCATATTGTAGATCTGCCGCCATAACTGTCGCTGTGGACCGGTTGTCAACATATGAGAGGCACGGGAGTTCCGGGCGAGCATGCTGCACTATCCATGTCCTCGTTATCCAATGCTATTGGTAGTGTTTATGAACAGCATTTGACATAGTTAAATTTAACTATTATAGTATGTATACAAGGCTTACGACTTCACAGAGTAGGAACCGTCTGCGTCGTAAATACTATATTTTTTAAACCTGTTATAAATATCACTTTTACTATATGCTAAATTACTGTAGTCATAAGTTTGATAGTGGTCGTGGTGGTGGTCGTGGTGGTGGCCGTGATGGTCGTAATCGCCGTGGTCGAATTCTACGTAGTGATCGTGAGATGGTTTCTTCTTCAAATAGTGTATGAACCAGATAACAAAGTGCCAGGCCTTTGTTATCATCACGTAGAAAATGGCGCCGTATACGATCTTCAAAACGAACAGTTTCGTCGCTACCACGTAGAAGAAATGCACTGTAGGAACAGAAACAATTATATACACATCACTCATATTAAGTTATAACATTAATTTATTATACTTTGACAATGTTAAAGATCAAGACTTTAAAGTAGATCGAACTATTTATGCAAAAAATTGTAGAGACGAGCAAGCGATAGAACTGACTATGATTGTACGTACTAGTTAGGATATTTACAAAGCACAAAATCTCACGTTACGGTCCGCTACTAAATTAATTTCCCTACTTTTAATGCCTATTAATAAATCTAGACAGTCTTGAGCAACAATGACCTACTACAAGAATTACTTAGTAATTCAAAATATTCCCTGATCTTTAGAAGTTTCAAACGGAGGTTTAAGGTTAGAGGATATAACAGGAGTATCCTTATATGCGAATTGATGTTTTGAGACTTCTTTAAATAAATTTCACCATCAATATAAATGAAGATACACACCTCTCAGTAGGTGTTCAGCAGTACCTCCAAGAAGGCATTGCTTGGGAGCTGATTGAATTTGTCATTGTAGGGCCTAACGCCCCTGTCCTTGTAATAAGGCCAGGCGTCCGGGACATATTTGTACGCAGCAAGAATCCACGCCATCACTACCATCGCTTTAACGCCGACCACCACGAGGGCTATGCCTAATACTATCTTGTAAAGCCCCAATTTCGCGGCAACCACTACAGCTAGGTGGGCTGCAACAAACGAAACGTGTACTTTGTCAATAACGTCATCGTCATCATCATCATCGTTTTTACCGTCATAATTATCTTTATCGTCATCTTCGTCGTCGTCATCAACATCAATCGGTGAAGCCTACAGCTTAACTTGGCCTTCTCAAAATTCACATAGATCGACCTTCTTAAATTGTATGGGTTCTCAACCGACGCATGATTCTTCTGTTACCTTTCTACATGACCACGGGTAATCATTTCCATAGTGGTCCAGTTCTGATGATTTTTAGTAAAATCATCCCGAAAGGTGATAAAATTAGAACGAATAATATTGTCTCTGTTAATTCCGGTTAAAACATTAGTTGAAAAGCTATGAGTTAGCAGTATTTAAGTTATTATAATTCTCAGTAATCAACCAACTTTAACTTAAGGCAAACGGAAAAGTTCCTGCAGTTATTAAATTGTGATGAAACTCAAGATTTCTTCGCAGTTTTTGTTTCTCGTCAGCATATTGGTTATATAGAGAAATATTGTAATCTATTTGAAATATTTGGATACTCTCTATCGACTGTACTCGTATTTAAATACCATATTATTATATTACAATCGGAATATATATATTATAGTTAAATTTACTAGGCACAATAGTCTATTAGATAAAACCGTGCATACAATGACTACTGAAGGAAACCACATCCAGTTTCCGGTACGAGCCATTACATGCTCCTATTTCTGCTTCGTCTGGTAAGAACTCCCACCTAAAACAACCATTCTGAGCCCCACAGTATCCAGGGGTAAGTATTTATCATAGAAATGGAAGTGGTGGCAGATGGTAACCCATTTTTCGGTTAGTATTATGTTTCAATAAAACCTCAACCTTTTCAGCTTTTATCAGACTGAAAGTATTAGAGGTTGTTTTTGAGAAATTAAGATTTTAAATAAATTTCTGCGACTAATAAAATCTATAACATATTTATAAGTACTTAATATAAATATTAAGTATTTTAGTATCTCCACATGAATACTTTCTTTATACTTGTTAATGCCTTTCGTCCTGTAGCCTATTAAAAATGCAAACAATTTCTTCTGTATGATAATTATATGAGTATTACAGGAGCTCTGCAGTTAATCACTAAAATGACTAGAAAAGTACACGTCGATATTGCATTTGTGTAAATATCCTAACTGGCAGTATTTATGAACATCCCGCTCGTCTCGCCGCAACCACTGCATTAAAGTAGTAACTAACTAAAAAACAACTTACTTAACAGCGCGTACTTCGCCTTGCCTCTCCCTTCTTCCACATCGCTCGACTCCACTTCTTCACTGTTCACCAGTTCGATGAGGAGAAACAATAGTAATAAAATACGGTTCATTATCAACTTTCGTTCTTTCTTCTTCCCCAATAACTATTGAGATTTGTATCGTTGGTGTGTAACTGCTCACTGCGTGGGCTGCGAGAGCGCAATGCCGTACCGGTTCCTTTCAAACGCCTGGCTCCGCGTGATGTGATAACGAACTGATAATCAGCTAAGACGATGCGAAAGCATTGCGTCGTGCACACGTGTTACGTGAACACGGATTTTCGCGTAATGTCAACAGACACTTCACCAATTTCACATTCGCTTCCTTTGAATATTATAAGCAGACATTTAACTTTACAAGTTACATGGCGACGAGCGATATTGGTGATGTGTAGCTTAACCGATTCATTATTTGATATAAAGAAAGTAAGTAAGCACTCTAAGTCCCAACAGTGGGTTAATATTTTTATAATAAAAATTGTACATCTTATAGATAAACAAACCAGTAGCCACATTTGGCACGCCAGGCACTTAGTGTCAAGTAACCGATAAGCTGGTGCCATTTCTTCTTAAGTTTTTCTCTTTTAATCGACTTTTCCATGTTGATAATTTCATAATATCTCTATTACAGTATATATTATTATTCTAGCTGTAGCCAGTTTGTTTTTCATATTTAGATGGTTTCCATGAAGAGGAGACTTAGTAACAGCCATTATCAAGGCTTGCCAGACTGAGGTCCTGGACTACGAGAATGTACACGCTTCGGGTTGTACCCCATTATCCGAGCCTCTCACTCGGCGAATCACGCTCAATGGTCCTCAATCGAGAACCTTCAAAACTAAAGAGGAAAATGTAAGTAGAGATGACCACAGTTTCATCTAGATACAGCCGCAAACAAAAATAAGATGAGATCCTGATATTTTTCGGAATTACTATTGAAGCCTTGACAGAGGTACTCCTGGATGCATTTCACAAGTTCTCTTCTTGTCATAGATTTGTAGATAACCGGAACAGTTTTAGGAGGTACTGCATTTTTTATAGGAGACCTGGAAAATCTATATTTGCGGATTGTAATTAGGTATTAGGGTATAAAGTGGTGTTAATTTTCTCTAGATTTACCCCCTTATAATATCACGGCACCGCCAGGAACGTGTCGGATAATCATCGTTAAGTTTAGATATAACGAGCTATTCGCGTTTACGAGTTTCCTGATACCGCGGCGGTGCGACGTCGATAATCGATTTTTTTTTAATATGCGACAAGGTGATGGTACAAACAACAGGTTCAAGAACACATTACGTCCATCGGCATGGAAAGAATCATGTTCAGTTTTGTTATCATAATATTTTGAACACGAAGAGAAGAGATATACTAATTTATCTGATAGATTGATATTGACACTCTGTTTGAAGTACAAGTAAAATAAAAATCGATTCAATCGTTTAAAGGTCACATAGGGAGAGACGCTTTCAACGTAGAGCTCTGGTTATGTACCAGCAATCAACATATTAGTATAATCTGGATATTCAGGCTGAGGTCACTTCAGCCTCTACGACGGCATCATCATTTTATACCTTTTCAATTTAAGGTCAAGTGTATTTTAAGGAGCTAAATAATATACTACGTCTCTTCTATTAGTCTACTGATATCAGCAGATACGTCGAGTTTTTGACTAGTATTAAAAAGAATCGATGTACTGATATCGGTGAAACACAACACTACGCGCACAACAATAGGAGTTCCACTTTAGGGGCAAGCAAACTACTATTAAGAAGATAATTAAAGATATTAATTTCGAGCAGTACCGAGTTATACGGGACCCTACTAAATTACTTCCACGCGCTCCGAACGCCTATAATTTTAATGTACGGAACGTCTTTATTGGCAATAAAAGTGTACTTAAATATACCTCGCAAGTGTATACTCTAATATTCTCTTTAAAGGTACAACATCTTTAGATTACTCTGCCTTTCAAGTTTTCTTCGATCTACGACTCAAGATCTAATCTGAAAGAAAGAACCACTAAAGATATACTCAGAGAAAACTCCTGCTTATTGTTAACTTTGTTGACGCAATAGTGTACCCTGTGAGTCCTCTTAGGAATAGAGGAAAAGTGATCTTTACCTGTCGACACGCGCAAGTAAAAAGGTTAAGGTTACAAGGGTCTTTAATAACGCTCCTAAGAAACAGTGCAGACCAGCACCGGTATGTATCTAAGTTAAGTTGAGATAACCGCTGAATCCCCGACATCTCCAAAACCACAACCTATACCCAAAAAAGTAGCAGAATCTGGTGTAACTTCTTAATCTTTCGGAAGCAAACAAATTTCCATCATTTGCAAATTTTATTCTTATTCAAATATAGTATTACCGAATTATTTTGCAGGGTTCCAAAGGTATGATCATAAATCAAAGGCTTATCACATTTCATGGATGTAACGTCTTGAACGTGGAAGGCTACAGGCTCGTCGTTTATCAATATAAGTGGACATAACAGAATAAAGCCCGTTATATTAACATAAATTACGCAGCCGTGCCTACTTACACATTTACATGCAAAACTTAAGCAAAACGATAAATCTTTAGCAAAATGATAATTAACTCATAATCTATAAACAAATAAACCTGTTTTTTTTTAATTATAGCCAACTGGAGAAGTTACCCATCGTTTTCGTAACAAAGAAAAATACTAAATTCTTACCAACTCAAATGCAACAATGTCGTCTGACATCTGTCATGCGACGTATTTACGCGACCAGGTTTTAAAACCTAGTATTCATATCAGGTATCACAAGCAACTTTAAAAGTAATGAAATTTTTTAAAATTTTAATATTGTTGTTGATACTATATTAAAAGGCTGTTTGTGGTTTTTTTAATTCTTGTTATACATTACGTACTTTCCAATACGCGTCTCTTTCAATACAGAAACTGTAGGACAAGTCTCAAGGAGTATTTTCGTTTTATACCTGTTTTTTTTTTAATATTTTATGTTTGACTTGTTTCATTTTTCTCGTTTATGTAGGAATTGTTAAAAATACCTTAAAATATCTGGAAACTTGACCTCAATCACTGTTTTTTTTTGAAAAATTGCATTAAACAGTGCAAGTGTTTAGTATTTTTTTTGAACTGGAGTCTGCCGTAAATATGATCAGCTGTGGATCTTCGTGGAATATAAATATAAATATCGAGGCCACTGATAAATATAAAGTTAATATCATAGCAAGTATTTCTCACCGTACCCCCCAAAATTTTTAATTATTTAGATAACATAACGCTTACAAGTTGGACCGTATTAACTTCACCGACAGGTACACAAATACTTTATAAAATTCCTCAGCGATTCCATCTCACGAACACGAACCCTGAAACAATTTTTTTTCTCACCGGAAGGCTGTATTTAATTTACCGGTTGCCGTGCGAGTCTGTGCGATAATTTATTGTTTCCGTTTATTTATGGCGTCGACCGTAAACTTTATTACTTTCGAGTGGGAAAATAAAACTGTGTTCTAATTCTTAGATATAGAGATCATAATTAATTTACTGTAGGTGAGTAACTTGTCAGAAGCAGTAGATTATCTCGACATCTCTTATAATCGGTTAATGAGATTATAATAGGTAAGGATATTGTGTATAATTTTCTTCTTCAAAATTTGCTTTCAACATTTTGTTTGTTATGCGTCAATACTATTTTATATCTTAAAGGCATACACTTAAGTAGACTACACCAACTTATGATAATGCTTTGGGAAATCTTATTTTAGCAATAAATCTTAATACTTTACTCAAAGACCATTAATAAAACTCAAAGAGTTATTTAAACTCATTGCTAAGAAAGTTTTTCATTGGAACCCTGTGGGAAATGTACAAAAGATTGTTTCCTTTGGTATTAAAAACTTTAACTTAACAATTCCGGTCTACAGTAGACACCACGATATTTTTACAGAATAACATTTCCGAGGATTTTTTGTTTAGAAATCCTTTAACGGGTGAATAATTGTATTAAGGAGAGTGTTGCACAGTGGATTCATTCTTCTATATGTTAGTACTTACGGTTTCTGCTTGCAGGTTCTATTTAAATAAGGATAGTAGAAGTCAGTAACGTTTAGAATTATTCTTACTTACTCCTCTGGAGCAGTGATCCAAAGTGAGTCATGAGCTCCGACTGAAATAGCGCCAGCGGCGTCTGTCTCGCACTGCCTCTTGCCAGTCCACTGCAAGCAGAGCTCCAAGGAGCTCGATTAGGTCGTGCTGTGCGGCATCCTGCTACCGATATCGGGGCTGACTGCCGAGGAACGCTTTTCTGATGCTACGATCGTCTCCTATCCTTAACAATTAACCCATCCAGTGAAGTCTGTGGGCTTTGACTTCTCCCATAATGTTCGGTTCGCCAACCAGACTTTCGGTTTTAATATTGTTTTATTAGAATTATAATTATACAGTTACGAGTATTCATACCTTAGTATAGATAAAAGAATCATCTCTTCCAAATTGTTCTTAAATAAAGTGAATCTTAATCATCAGAAACAAATGTATACAAGTTAAGTTTTATCCTTAGTTCTTAAACAATGTGTAAGAGTTTTAACTTATTACTACTATTGTTTACAATTTAAAACAGTAACTTGTACATAAAACAATTTTTCATTCATTTTCATTTGGAAGGAAGACTCCGGTGTAAAGCAATCGTTTACTGTCATCGTCCATCACGCCCGCAACCCGTTCGGAAGTAATTTGTCAATTTCCGGCGAAAAAATTTGAAGAGGAAAGCTATTAATCATAGGACTATTAATAAGGTACTGCCTGTTCCTGCGGTTCCATCTGCATGGAGTTAAGGGACGAGCTATTGACGGTAATATCATTAATCAATAAATTTTAATTCCTTGTTACAACGACAGGATGTAGTCTATGTTCTTCTCCAACGCCTTATCCTTGTACCAATACTTATGAAAACTGATTTAGGCAGTCGAGACGTTCAAACACAACGGACAGACTTTCGCATTAACACAGAATGGATACGTACTCTGTATTACAGCAGCTGTAGCTCGTTGATCACCGAGCTGACGCGGAGAAGGATTATCCGTGCAGACTAATGTCCGGGACCCCGTTTTTTGACGGCCGCCGTTACATCACCCTCTACAAAACGTAAATTATAATGAAACGTCTCATATTTTAAATTAAGAAAAACTAATTGAGATGTTGCGTACCTTTCATCAAAAAATTTAACAAATAGCTTGTTACTGTTACAAGGAACACATTGTTACAAAAATGACCGCGGTGAATGTCAGGTGTCCGGCGAGTTAGGATTAAAAAATGAGTCATCGCTAACAATAACTCGTATTGTATCAGTGAAAAAAGAGTTCTCTGGAAATTTCTAGAACGGTGCCGTCTAGAAATATCTGGGGTATAATACTCTATTCTCTAATGATGTTGAGCGCTTGGCAGTCACATTGACCTTTGCAGCTCACCTGATACTGGCCTTGTGGACTCGGCTTCACGGTCTGTTAACTAGGATAATAGGCGAACTATTCATAATATATATATGTATATAACTGATTTTCACCTATGTAGAGACGCATCACGATATCTTCGGGTCCACAAGGTCTGTAAACTTGAAATTTGGTTGTAATATTCCTATCTAATTTACACTACATAAATTTACAGCCCCGAACGGATTTTACAAAATTCCTTCGCCAAAAGGTGAGTACCATGGATTAAGGGTAGCAAAGAGGAAGGGAACAGCTAGTATAAAATATAGGCTGTCGAAGTACAGATGATTCATTCTCGTTTTGAACCACGAGATGATGCTCCGATCAAATCTATACAGGCGACACGAGGGCCATACGACTTAGTTACTGGTTTTCATCTTGATTTTAGACTTAAGAAGAGCTTATATTAATTGGCTTTTATTGTCATGAATAAATTAACATTTTGTGGTGGGAACATCATTTAGTTTTGACAAATTCCTAACCAGCTCATTGCAATGTATTACGCTAATGTAACTGATCAAAACATACACCACATTTCGACTTTAGTGACACAGCGAATGTTTAAGTCGCTAATCGGAAGCGACAACTTAAGTAGTTAGTTGTCAGGGAAAGCGGCGAAACTTTGCAAGTGTAACTTGTTTTAAAAAGGAACTTGGAACAAAATCCCGCTGCGAAATTAGTCTGTTAAATTTTCTAGGACAAAGAAAAGTTTATATACTATGCACAATTTCTTTAATACAAGCTCCTAAGCCTTTTTGTGTGTACTTTATTTTGACATTTCATAGACAGGAAGTAACTTCAGTTATAATAAAAACATATATTAAATTTAAATTAGTTTAGATATCTGTATTAATTTTATCCCATGAGATTGGGGTCCCTTGAAAGGAGACTGTTAAAGAATCTCATGTTGCGGAGCTTGTACTTGAAACGGCCTTTCTTCTTCAGCCGGCCCATGTGCTGCAAGGTGCGCACCAGCGGCAAGAAGCGGTACATTGCGTTCAGTTGATCACCCAGACAGAACATGAACGAGGATTCGATGTACGAGGAGCTGATAGCTGTTGGGCTCTTCTCCTCCCAACGCATCTTGCACTGAGCTACGTCCATGAAGCAGTGATTTTGGAACATCAAGGACGGTTCCCGCGCCACGATACCCGGAACACCGCAAACGGGTGCATAAGTATCAGGACATTTCGTGGGACACTTGTGGTAGCACGAGGACAATGTTGGGATGTGCATATAATCGTCGCTAACGTTTTTGGGAATGGTGGTCCACGGTTGGAACACTTTCACCGGTCCAGCAATCTTAATCTCTCTCCTTCGTGTAAATTCGTCTACCAAAGCCGGCGAGAGTTCGCGCATCGGTAAGTCTAACACGTGGGTAGCAGCAAAAAATGTCTCTATAGTTTCGTTGATATCGTCGCCGAAACCCAACATGTTCGTGTCGACAATAACAATATTTTTTACTTTATTACTGATTTCTTTACTAGTTTCCGATTTTATTTTTTCATTTTGTATTATATTAGAATTATTTTTTAGAATCGAGTCGCAGATAAACAAATCTGTATCCTCAAACGTAGCGTTTGTTCTACAGTTGTGCATTAAGAGTTCGCATTTGTTAAGGAACAGTCTTACTTTGTATCCACTGTAATGCTTTTTCATACCGCAAACATTTTCTTCAGCACCTGATTTACAATTGACATGTGCGCATTCGTTGATTTCATTTCGTACATCTACAAACTGGTGCGATTCGTTAGCCGGCTCGCTGTCCGGTTTAACGTATTCATTGGCATCTTCAGAAAAGGCTGTTTCACAGTATTCTATATTAATCAGACCGTATGCTTCATCGTCATCGACATCGCAACCGTATTTCAACAATCGGCATTCATTTTCGAATGATTTAAATCGTAAACCTTTAATTTCTTCCCTCACACCACATACGCGACGATCGTCCCATGGGTCACATGCAAGATTTTTACAAAACGTAGACTTTTCTTCATCACTATGTTTACATAAAACCACACAAATGCAAGTAAGGAACATGCAACATCGATCCATGAAATTGAACTGAGAATGAGTAAACGGTTAAATTTTCTCTTAAACCGTTAAAAAATTTATTAGACTGTTTGAACAATTAAACCACGAAATTAACAACAACCAAAGATTTTTACAACTTTGTTTGCATTTTAACTAATGTGATCAAAAAAATGGAATTTTCATTACTCCTATTAAAGAGATAGAGATAAAACCATTTATTCGAATCTTTGAACTGGGAATCTAATAAAGAATTTAATGAACTATGGCTGATGATGATGATGATCAAATATGATGAAGAAATACCAAACGTTATAATATTTTAACCGTCAGTAACTTTTTCAAGTTTGAAGTTATTAATACTTAATCAACTACTGTTCCTTATACTATGAGACAACGATAGATTCACAAGCCGGTCGCTCGTTCTTCAGTGATGGAGAGGCATTTAAGAAGAATATTTCATTCTTTGCATTCATTAAAAGTAATAATTTTTACTTTAATAAAAAATTGTATTGTACAGTTTTTAGGTGTGAAGAAACTCCTCAGAGTTGGTGAATATATTCCTGCCGTCAAGCAGATACGAATTAAACTTAAAAGGTTTGTTAAAATCGAT
This sequence comes from Ornithoptera priamus, assembly GCA_029034505.1. NCBI lineage: Eukaryota > Metazoa > Arthropoda > Insecta > Lepidoptera > Papilionidae > Ornithoptera > Ornithoptera priamus. Next base: position 625,042 of record JARDWD010000527.1, on the reverse strand, counting down.
TTCCTCTGATGTTATTTCAAATAGATAAAGCTATATAGTTATGTTCACGTCGATATAAAGTTTTAACTGCAATCAAGTTAAATTTAAATGTAGCATTGTCGCAATTTGCGCGGTTCGATGACCGGTTAACGCGAATTAGAGCCTCCCCGAGCGATCCGGTGCAATTGTGTTCCTTCACCGACTCGTTACCAGACAGACGTTATTCTGGATAATTTATGTGTCTCGCAAGTTGCGGCTGCAATATGTATTTCGGAGCAATCAATTTAAGAGCCAGTTAGTTACATAGAGTAATTAAAACAGCGATCAACAACGCGAATAACTGTCACAGTTCGCTTTAAGTTTTATTAGAAAATAAATAAATGAATGAACGAATACATTTATGTCTCAGCTCAAGACAATCGTTATATTAAACAACATCAAGTTTTAAAAACTTTACTACTTTCCAAGCAAAAGCAATCCTTTCTTTATTCCCACATCTCATGATTCAGCTTTTACAAACTGCTGAACATATATCTCTGTCCGTTTCTCCGTTATACTTAATTTCCGTTACTTCCGCCCAACAACAAGTATGAACGCTACGGTTTAAAAATCACTAATATATGTGATTTGTAACCATCGTAACTGTGGGGTGTAGGTGGTTCCGCATAACAAATCACGGGATCCAAGCCAACCTCACCTGCTCGTGGTGCAGCGTGTTAATCAACAAACGACGCTCTGACTCCTGCCACCTCGCATTGGGCCAGCGTGGTGGGAAATGGCCCAAAGCTCCCCATCTGAACCCTTACATACGACATTCCCTAGTGCCCAGCGGTACCGAAGGCCATGCTGTCTCTATGTGGACATGTTTGGGGCAGGCCAATGTCTAGCAGTGGACGTCTATCGGCTAATGATGATGATGAATCATCTTAATTAACACTTCGTCTCGTTTAAAGGTAAACATTTTTTTTATTATTCAATTAGGCCATGAGACCAGCAGGATATTCACCTGATGGTAATCGATACGCCTGCCGGACAGTTTCTATTGCCAGAGACCGTCTAAGTAGGTACCACCGCATCTGCTATTGCAGCCGACAAACAGTACTATGCAAACATTACTACGTTACGGTTTGAAGAGAGTTGTAGCTACTGAAATTAAAACGGGTAACGAGACTCAACATTTTATATTTCAAGCGACCAGTGAAATATGGTGCAGTGTATACCATCCTACCTAGCGCCACGTTATGGGTAGGCGTATTACTTACCATTAGATGAACGTTTCGCTTATCTCGTTGATTGATTAAAAAAATACACAGTAATGAGTAAATGGAACACAGTAATGGTTGCACAGTACTGTGTGTCGGCTGCAATAGACGCTGCGGCGGTACCTACCTAGACTATCTCCATCAACAGAGATCTACCATCAATAAAAAGGATCTACCATCAGTATAAATAATATGGCCTAAGAGAATTTGCAAGCATGTCAATTTTAAAGATTTCAATAGCTATAATTTTATTAATTTTTTGACTTAAAAAACTTTACTCTGTTGCGGATTGGAGGAAGTAGTATCTAGTCAAATTACTGGGCTAACGAGACTTATCATTCTGTTTTCAAAGCGAACAGCGCCGTATGGTACTATACCATTCTAATTAGCGCCACGTTTTTACGTCCAGGTGTATCAGTAACCAGCAGGTGAACGTTTAGCTTGTTTAGTCGCTTCAGTGAAATATAAAAAAAAAACATGAACATCTAGAAAGTAAACAATGAAAGCAGATGTTTTCCGCGTTGGAATGGAGCAGAATTGTCATGCAAATCGCTTTCACTCTACACAAGGTGAAATTTTTAAATGTTCAAAGGTCCGTACACTTCAGCAGGTTAGAAACGCGCGTCACAAAGAGCCAGTAATTGGCTGCGTACCAGCTCATTAGTTCCACGGAGAGAAAAGACTTGGCGATTCGTTCAAACTGACGAAAACAAAGGACAGCTCTCCGCCCGTGCAACAAATATGCGCGTATTAAAAACAACTTGTTACTTATTGACGAACACCAGCACCGGACGGAACTGCTTAAACTCTTGACATTACTTGACATACTGCTGTTGAAAAGTCAACGAAAACCAAACGGGATAATCGAGAAACTGTTGTAGATAAATAAAGCAGTAATGTCGAAAACGGTGCTGATAGTAATATTGGTGATAGGATGCTGTTATTGTTTGGACCGCAATGATCTTTTTATCGAAGAAACGAGAGCGAAAAAGAAGAAAACATCGAACAGGTTATTAGGTTAGTAACAAATTGATATAACTTACGTATTACTTTGTTTATTAGAGGAATAATTACTCTGAGGAATATAATACAGCCTATTGGATATGTGCTTTTGTACATTGACTTCCTTAATTTCAAGGTCTATCAAAAGGCAAGGGTTAAAAATTAAACTTTAAAGTTTAGGGCAAAAAGCTAAAATTTATAATAAAATATAATTTACAAAAACATTATAATTTGATATGTCTATTGAAGAATCATCATTTCATTTCCTACTCGAATAATGTCCTAGCCTTCAGATGTCTTTAATATTGAAAATGTATACCAATTAACAAGTAAAAAAAAAATTACAAAATAACGCAGAGATTTTGTTGAAAGTATTAATTTTCTAATAATCTTGATAATTAGACAAATTGAAAATACTTTTTTCTCCTAGATTTTGACATGTTTTAAAATCATTACAAACGATCTTACCGACGCACAGATCGATTCATACGAACTAATATTATAAAAGTAATATCTAATTTACTTGTACATTTTGTCAAGTTAAACTTAAGTCAACAACTTAAAGGAAATCATTACAAAAAATATTTTCGACAGTAACGAGATCCGCCACGTTGAGTATTTTAATACGCGGTATTAGCTTATCTCAGACGTTCTGCCGTCTGCCGTCAGCTGACTCCTGGAGATAAACGCAGACCCTAGTCAAGCGCCGTTTAGTTTTAGCTAAAGCCTTATGCACTATTAACAAGTTAACTTAAAGCGTACAGTAGACATAATTAATGTAACCTTGAGATGTTTTAACTCTCTTAACCTTCAGTCGCCTAACAGGTGCTGCACATTTAACCCGTCCACGTCAGTGTTACAAAATAACTCTATAAACGTTAATATAACTTTTTTATCACTAAATTACCTGCTATTAGTCACTTTTAACTTTTTTTATTATTCATTTGATTTCCGAACGCTTGTATATACTAATACTTTAACGAAATACAAAATCAAATGTAACAAGGCATTTACAGGTAAATACATCTTACATTAATATAATCTAACACTAGCAATTATTATGTTATAGTAACGACTATAGGAGCAATACATACTAACTAGGAAGTCCAGGGTATCGCTATACTCGTTGAGCAACTTGCTTAGTCTGGAAATGGGAGAGTTCGATCCGAAAACTGTTCTACGAACGGTTGGCTGAAACGGAGTTACTTTGCACCGAGGATATCTAACAGGGACACGTAACTGAAATTTTTGTAACAATCGAGAACATTCTAGTTTATTATTAAAGATCTTGGATACAAACAATAAGTCGTCTAATACATTGCGATCGACTAGAAAGATCATTTTAAAGTGTGAGAGTTGGTTTTTGTATGAGACGATATCTCGTTTAGGAATATGACAAGAGAATTTTAGATGTCTAACGAATTTTTTTGTGTTCGTTCCAGTCTTCGTGTATGAGTAGCGTAGTGTGGCCTCCAAACAAATGAGCAATACTCCAAAATATTTGGCAATAAGCTGTAGTATAGGATAATTTTCGATTCAAAACGAAAACCTTTATAATTACTAATTACGAATTCGAGCATTTTTGACGCTCGTTCCAGGTGAGGCACAAAAGTCAACCCATTGTCAACGATAATCCCTAGATCTCTAATCACTTCCAATTCTTGGAGGATATTTTCTTTTTATGTTGTATTTATAAGTGACTAGGTTAAATATTCCTGGCATATCTAACAAGGAAACATTTATTACAATTAAGGATCATGCCATTGCTATCAGACCATTCAACCAGGGAGTTAAGGTATTTTTGCAGTTTAAAGGAATCGTCCTTTGTTTCAATAACCTTGCTCATTTTAAGGTCGTCAGCGTACATATAGATTTTAGGAAATTAATTGTCGTCGGGGATATCATTGACAAAAATATTAAATAAAATAGGTTCCAAGTGAGAACCTTGAGGTACTCCTAACGTGACGTTTCTTAGGTAAGTTGGAAAGCTATTCACAACGACAAAAAAGATGCGACCATCAAGATAGGATTTGATCCACTGCAAAAACTTATACGATAATCCATAGGCTTACAGTTTTTGCAGTAGGATGTGATTAGCTACACGGTCAAAAGCTTTGCTGATATCTGTGTAAACGACATCAACCTGTTTACCAGCATCAAGCGCCTCAATTAAGGTCTCTTTGATGTCGACCAAGTTCTTGTTAGTAGATCTAAGCTTAACAAACCCATGTTGACTATTATTTAAGAGTTGATAAAAATTATGTTGTATATACGGACAAACCGAAGGTTCGAAAATTAGCAAAACTTGATAAAATTGATATTGGTCGATAGTTGTTTATGTGATCATCATTATCTGCTTAATATATACTAAAACTTTGTTCTCTTTTTCAGGAATGATCCTCTTATTTATCTTTTCCAAGGTCGCGATATTCAAAGCGGCGTCGGCTTTCTTCATGATGGCTTTCTTCCAGAAGATGTTTCAACTTTTCGGTCTATTTCTAAGTTACTTCCTTAAGAGTAAGGCTCCAAAGCCTACACCCTCTCCCATGTATGGGGCACCGTCAGAGTACAATACGGTGAGCTATGCCTACGGACCTCCGGAAAAAGAAATGCACTCCAAAGATAGAACTGGTTATCCAGGATTGTCAGATTTCGGTGATGCTTTGGATTGGGTTGTGCATAAAAATGTTAATTGATTGATTAAAATAAGTACTTTGTACCAATATCTTTTCTGTATCATATTATCAAAATCGATATACTTAACATCAGATGAGAGGAAAATCAAAAAGAAAATGTTAGGGTAAAAATGTTTTATTACCCTAACAGAAACCAGTGCAATTGTTTTATTATTCGCCCAATTCTTGATTTATTAGTTCCAAAATGATGTATCTATCTACGGCAAGATATGAAAAGAAAATAGGAAAAATTTGAAAACTAGTCCGGAGTTTAAGAAACGTGGGAAACTTTTGTCCGAAGCAGTTCTGAAACAGTTTAAAGTTACGTTGGGAAATTTGAAATATTACCATTTCCCTCACTTTTAGACAACATTCGGACGAGTCACGTCTCCGGCTGGTGTACTTGTTGAACTTTCAAAGGAAAGTGGCAACCCAAAGTAGGCAAAACTACAGCTCCATCTGCCACAGAGAATATAAAACGAAATTCCTCTGAATTGTGGCAAGTAATTCTTGTGGATAAATAATTTAAATTTTTCATATTCAACTTACGTCTAGAATTTTCTTTTTTATATACTATAATATATTTTATACTTTATTATAACTCTCAGTATGTAATTTCTAAATCTGTTCCCTCATAATGAATATACAAAAAATGTCTCTTTTGGTTATATTGCTTTAACTATTTTAAATTAACGGCACCGTTGAAAACCTTTTCCACGATCCATTTACCATACTGGTCATTATGTTGATATTACTTGATGAATATGATAATAATGTTGGAAAGAACATTTCTTATTTCTTTATTACATCACAACTAACTAGAGTAATTCTTTCCTCTAAAACAAGAAATCACTATAATCACGCTATTCCTTATCCTTTTTAACCAGATTGTTTATGGTAATCAATTTAACTCTATGAGTAAAGAGGTCTACAATTATGAAATCTACTTAAACGGTCCTTTTCACTACAGCTAGTACTAAACGGTCTAAAGCATCAAACAGGATGAAGGATTACAGCTTATTACTTATTCAGCAAGCGGTGCGCGGCGCTAACTTACTCGCTGCAGGTTTGTCCAGATTTACTACTCTTGCGGGTGGCCGGATAACTTATTCAGTTGCAATCCAGCGACGAGGTAAATGGGCGAGTGCCGCGCCACAGTTTCCACAAACTGCTCCACTTAGAATTGCCAAAGTGGCTGCTTTATTTATTGGTTTTAGTGCAAACTGAAACAAAGCTGCGTGCAAGTGTGAAAATTCTATCAAAACTATTTAATAAATATCTATTTACTTTTCAATGCTGTGAGATAAATCAAAAAAGATAAAAAACAACAACAGCATAATAAAAAGTATTTTTTTTTATTCAACGAAGCGACAAGGCGTGAGGAACTTTCATCTCAATCAAAACAGTTTTCTGCCACGCACAGTAAATATCTGGAACTCGTTGCCATCAGCGGTCTTCCCCGACAACTGCGACATTGGGTTATTCAAGAAAAGAGCATATTCTTACCTGAAGCGGCAGAAGGCAACGCACTGGCGTCGCTGGTGACGTGGGCGGCGGTAAATCACTAACCATCAGGTGACTCGTCTTGCTCGTTTGCCTCTTATTTTAAATAAAAAAAAAAAACCTGACGATAGGATACGGCTGCCCATAACAACGTGTCGCTGGTTAGGATGCTATACACAGCACCATATTACGCTCGCCTGAAACATAAGACGTTGAGTGTCGTCGCCCCAGTAATTTCACTAGCTAAATCGCCCTTCAATCCAGAACAAGATAAAGTTTCCAGACTACTATTTGTCGACTGGTCGGTTGTTGTACCTACCTAAACGGTTTCCGGAAATAGCGACCCACCATTCGGACAAGGACAGAGAGAGGTATTAAAGCATTGGAATGTAGTATGACAGAAAAAGGAAGTGTATGAAAGAAAAGAAAAAATGAAAGATGAGAATGAGTAATAGAACTAGTGTATAAAATTATGATAAGATGGTAAATGAAATGTACATAAAGGCCCTGACTCACTATACGCAGGTGGAACAATAAAAAAATATCTATAGAGACCTACCACTAATGAAAGGGTAGCAAAAGGAACCAAGTGATCCAAAATCCGCCTTACATTGCCATTTAGTGTAAACAAAAGCCTTTGTGTTACAAGACAAACGGTTACCCGCAGTTTAATATGCACTATATTCTATAAAAATGCTTGAAAACTAGCGGAAAATTTTCCGGAAGTAGTCGGGGTAAAAGTAACGGCTTCAGTTTCCTGTATTTGCCGGCGGCGTCGCTGTTATTTGAAACTTTCGCTTCGGAACTTTAAAACTGCTGCTTTTTACGAACATTTCTCCTTCAACTTCGATTTAAAACCGGATGTTTCAATAATTGGTCATGCGTGGTACTCTGCAGGATAATAACCTAAGGGTTTAAAATAAAGTTTTTTAATAAACATATTTTAATAACGAAATAATAAATTTCATAGTTTTTAAACATCTATCTGTCTAAACTGACTTTGGTTATATAATAGTGTGTCTTGCAGCTTTAGTAAAAGTATATTAATCATTTCAAAGTTATTAATTAAATAAAGAAAATCTAGTATTACAAGAACCAATAACATGTTATTTAGGAAAACTGTTTCTTTCTCTTATGAAAGTGTCTCTTTGTTCACTTTATGAAGTAAAAGTTTATTTATATATAATTTAATCTAATTCAAAATAAGCTTTGAAACCGCATTTCAAACTTTCATGGTACCCGTCCTGAATTGAAGTATTTATTTACACCTAGTATTTATACTTGATACAAGTACGCTCTTTAAGAACTTATTTAAATGTGATTCAATAATGGTTTCATCCCTATAACTAAACCCTTGGCTCTCAAGATTTGACTAGTAAGCAAATGATAAATAGTAAACAGTTATAAATAAAATCGTTAGTGAATCAAATCATTTGTGAAGATAATACTGCACAGGATATTCGTTTCTTATACTTGTACGGTGTTATAAGCTGTAGTCTCCGGTCTATTCTCTGGTGATGCTTATTGGACTAGTCTGCGACAAGATTCGAAGGAAACCTTCTACAGTTACTCATTAGTAAATGCACTAGATTATTCTCTACACATTTACCATCACAAGTCCAAGATTGCTAATGCAAATGGAATCCTAATAGTGTAATGTTGTTACTCTCTCCACTTACGTTTAGAGCCCGACTCGTCGACTCCGCTGGAGCCCTATCCGACTACATAGTACACTTAAAGCGCTTTCGAGTGCTTACAGCAGCAGTAACATTTAAGTAGTACACAAATGTCGTTTGAGTATCGAGAAAGCAATAACTGAACAGGACGGGATTAATCTAAAATAGCAAAGCCATCTTTCGTTGGTCAATGTTTGATATTTCTTCCAAGTCCGCTTCCTCCAAACCACTAAGTAGTAGAAGTGATTCCAAATTGAAAAACCACTTCAATCCTCTCCTTAAGTTCTTGTTTTTACCAAATATATATTCATTAACAATACGGTCCGTTCTATTCAAATTTCATTTAGTATCTAAGACTTGGAAATAACATCAAACCTCAAAGAAACGATTGGTTATACTTTAGTTAATATGTATTACAACTTTGTATTTGTTCTCTATAAGAAAGTTAATGTATCATTAATTTTGATTTTTATGTAAATTTTTGATTAAAAGAATCTTGTAGACAGTTGTATGTACCTTCCGGAGCGCATGGAAGAGATATAACTTTTCTGGCTTTGAGAAGGATATGTTGCGGTGTGAACTTATAAACTGCTCGTCGCTCTTAGTTTATAGATACAGGGGGTGAAACTGCGGAAAATGAAAATTTCAATTGTAAAAACTGAAATCCACGTTACCAAAGAAAAGGTCCGCCAGCTCGCCGCGCCAGCCCACTTCGGAGTTTCACAGTGGATATGAAATGAAAAGCAAAAGTTCGGGAATTTTAAAAACAATTTAGGAGCATTCCGTCCGTATCGTAAACACTCCACCTGGAAATACTTTGCGTCCCCTTTCTGAACTTTCAGCGCAATTTATTTCAGTACCTACTGAAAACTTTTTGAGAGTTTTTTTTTAAAACGGAACTGGAAGAGTTCACTATAAACAACTATGATATACGAAGCCGCAGTAGCTCAGTTTGTTGGGCGGGTTCGATCCCCACTTGGCTTTCGGTGAAACTAAAGTTTGTGAAGGAACCGATATATCAAAAACGATAGTGGATAAATGATTGATTCTCACCTAGTGCGAGAACTGGAGTCCCAGCTGTGGGAACGTTAGAGAATTTTATTTCATTTATTCATATTGATTTGCTATTGTTATTTTCATAGAGAGAACCATGAACGTGGATGGTTATAAGGGTAGAGGAAGAACGAAGAAAGTGTGGATGGATTGTGTGAAAGATGACATGTGTAAGAAGAGTGTGAATTCAGATATGACGGCTGATAGAGAGATATGGAAGAGAAGTACATACTGTGCCGATTCCACATGACTGGAGAAAGAGAAAGAGGAAAAAAGATTCACATAGATAGAAATTCTATCGCAAATTATTTTAGTTTAATTTTCCAACTTTACACATTCTCATTATTTTCTTTGTACGTACATATATATGTATGTTTCTAAATAAATCGATTTGATATAAACGCGGTATACATTCTAAATTGGCACTACGGCAATTTGCCAAAACAATAGTTTCCCCACGCCCGCCGCGACTATTACACAATTTATATCTCACGCTGGCAACACCGAGCGTGGGTAGCCCGCCGTCACACCTACCGGACGGTCCCTTGCATCTATCCAATTTCCTGTTAAACTTCGCTCATAAATCAGTTCAAGATATCCATGTTATTGAAAAATCATACACAATATGCTTCGATAGGAAATTGAACTTGAAAATTTATATTACAACAGTACAAAGGTCATACTGAAACAAAGTTAAATAAGTAATTAGAATTTGCCCAGCAGGAAGGGAAGCGTGGCGCTGATACAGTAATGGACTTCTGTCGCGTGACAATGGACGATGAAGTAAAATAACTCGATACATGATTACCAATGTGAAGTAATGAAGCTTTAGGAACATTATAAACAGGCACCCCTCCCATTGCGAACGGGGAGGAAATAAAAAGAAATGTATTTGTTTCAGACGGTTTTTGTTTGTGTGAAACAGTTTGCGGGCAACGTTTATTGCTGGGGATAACATTGATTTACTCCACTGTTGGCCAATAAGCGGAATGTTTTCCATGATAAATATTTCACTTGGAAGTAGCTGGCACATAGTGTATCATATATAATGTGCCAGATACAATAATGTATGCGTGCTTGTAGTGCGGGCACACGTGCCTTCTCTTGTTCGGGTTTCTATCTACAATTTGGCATTTGAACATTCAACAGCCAATTTACGTCCCCACTATTTGGGGCACAGGTTTACTCTCTATACGAGGGCAATGGACCATCAGTCACCACACGGGCCTAATGCGGATTGGTGACTTCACACACACCTGAGAATAAATTCTAATTGACGTGCAGGTTTCCTCGCGATGTTTTCCTTCACCGTTTGTATTTCGCTGTTGTTACTAAAGTTCACAAATGTACATAACTTAAGCATTAAAGTCATCGGTACATGACAAGATTGCAAACCCGCGACCTTCGGCATGAAGGCCGCACGCTCTGACCATTAGGCCAGCGAGTTACTTCAAACATGAAAGATTAAGAAAAGGTATAATGATTTTTTTTTAATTGTCATAGTGATAAAACGAACTTCATTGTAAGTGATAGGCTTGTGATTGTGTGTCCATGGGACACTAATTAGGATGATATACATACACAATGATTTAAGATATAAAATATTTAGCTTCCTTACCCTCTTCTTCTTAAAGTGCCTCTCCAATTAGTGAAGGTCGGGAATCAGCGAGGTACACTCCTTTCCGTCTCCGGTTCGTCGGAACAATTCCTTACCGTAGAAATTTAACTAATTTGAACACAATTCAAACCGGTTCACAATATAACATTACATATATTACATTATCGGCCGGATAACGGGCACGGCCGAGTATAGCCCTCCCTCAAGGATATCCACACCGGTCGGTCCTGCGCTGACCTTTATCAGATCATCGGACAACCTTAGACTGCCTTCCACATTCTACATCTACCGGTACGAACTATGTTTGATGTCAAAAATAGGATGGCACCTACCAAGATTCAGATCGAACTGTGGAAGATTTATTGTGAAGTATAGCATTAATGGAAATCAAGAAAGGAGAGTAGCAAAAATAAATATGGAAGGAGAATGGAGAAAGTTGGAGGTTTCAAAGGTCTTGCATAGAGAGTGGTCATAGTCCAATTCCACTGATAATCATGTATAGACAGTAAAACTATAGTGTATGATCATGATGATTTTGTAAATGCGGAAGAAGGAAAACAAAAATAGACAATAAGATTTCATTCTAAAGATACTTATTTTTTAAGTTCTTTTTCATATAACTTAATATATTATTGATCTAAGTATTGAAATGACGATATAAATCTAACCGGATTTGTTACAATACATTACACCCGGTAAAACGATTTGTCAAAGCAAAAACTAAGTCGTAAACATTAACTTACTTCCGTTAGCAATTTCCGAAGATTTACCGCATCGAAGGTTCTCCTCATACAGAAGTAATAGATGAAGAAACAATTTCTCCAATCTGTATATATATTTTTCATATATTCGTTTTATTGGATTTCCTTCTTCGGTATACCTTATTCGTAGACACCCTTGAGAAAGACTTAGCTATACACCCCTCCTAGCAACCCGCATTAGGCCGGCGTGGTGGGAAATGATCAATTCCACCCATATGAACCCTCGCAAACGACAGCCCCTAGTATCCGGCCGTACCGGAACTCATGCTGACTGCGACGGACGTCGGCAAGGCGCCTGAACCGCGGCAACGCTGGACCGATCGATGTGATCTTTGGGGTAGGCCCTTATCCAGCAGTGGACTTCTATCGGCTGATGTATATATATATATATATATTATATAAATAGATACAGAATTTTTGTAGTATATCTGCTGTTAAACATCAGCGTGTTAAGGATTGGATGGCGACCTCAAACGTGATTAAATGATGTTGCAATACATCTGCCATTACCTCCAAAAGAATATCCCATCATCATCATCACAACAGATTAATGTTACATAATATCTAGCTTTTACTTATATGAAAACATCGTTTATTATAAATATTAATACACAAATAAAAAATAACTAACCAAGACCCAGTCGCCAAGAGTCAGACAGGACGAACCTTACGGCTCTTTAGACATGGACATCGGCAGTTTGCCAGATATTTATTTAAGGACTGCATGCCTCAATTTTTTTTATAATCTATATATATGATAAACATTGACAATTTATTGATACTTTATCTATAGTTAGTACTGTGTAAGTAAAGTCATATATATATTCTTTGTTATTAGTAATATTCCGTGGGAAATGTTAATAGCGATTGAACGTCATAATCAATGACGAGACCTGACCGATAATTACTAAATACTAACTAACGCGTAACCTTCATTTATTTAAACGAAATTATATCAATATTAATAATCCATCTTAATTTAGTTTAATTAACATCCACTTGTCTATTATTTAATAATACATTTACAAACCAATCGCACGCCGCAATATCCATCTTCGCTCTTCTTATTAATAATTTCAATAACTATACTCATGTACGGACTCTTATAGAATTACTAATATTAGTGACTCATAATAATTTTGAACAATATTAGTCGTAATTTAATAAGATTATTTATAATAATCAATATAATATAGCGTAAGGTTGATAATATAAGGTTAAACTTCCGGTTAATGAAAACTCGTGAGGTAACCGACATGTTCCATAACCAACAACTTTAAATGTATCCTTGATAGAGAAAGGTCTCAGAAGCAGCAGTGGTTGGGTGGGGGTGCGAGGGGTTCCACCCAACGTCTTACGGGGCTTAAGTCAACCGCACCTGCACGCGGTGCACCTTCCTAAACAACAGTCAAAGCTCTGACCACCCACCAGCCCACGAACAATGTGGGAATCTTTGATGGAGGCTATGTCCCGCAGTGGACGTCTATTAGCTGATGATGATGATGATTTGATATAAATATAAGACATAATTTGTGCGAATTATTCATCATTTTCTTCTATGGTGTAACGTTTTTGCCAATAGACGTCCACTACTGGACATAGGTTTCCTCCAAAAATTTCCACAGCGATCGGTCCTGCGCTGCAGTCAGCATGGCCTCTTGCACTGGCGAGCATTAAGGCTCGTCATCTGTAGGGGTTTATATGGGAGGATTTCGGCCATGTCCCACCACGGTAGCCCAATGCAAGTTGGTGGGCGTCGGGCTGTGCCACGAGCGGGTGAAGTTGACTTGGGTCCCGCGAGTTGTGTACCACCCTATTTTAATATTACTGAAGTTCAAAAATATTTTTCTAATAATGGTACAAAAACATCGGAAGTGCTAAGTTTATGTCCGAAAATCGACATTTTGTGTAATAAATTCTAAGCTAAAGGGGTAGTTATGGGGCAATGATTTCACCATCATTGAACTTTCTAAGGATCGCTTGGCAAGTGGCCATGTTATTAAAATTTTGCAAGTTGCATGCCAAAAGTTGGAGCATGCATTTAGTGGAATTATATTTATAGAGTAAAAATGTCATTTATTTACTATATCCAAACTGCATTCTTATACAATGTAAACAGCTGTTCTCCGCCTGGTTTGCCGGCTGTAACACCACTCCTCCCCAACTCTCTTTGGGGAAGTCATTTTGTTAAATCTGTTCTTAGCTGTCCTCTAACTGGCAGAAGCAATATCTTGTGGATGAATCTAGAATCTCTAGATATACTCGTATATATAAACGGTTTCTACATATGGGACGTCGAGATGTGGAGACCCGCAGAAAAACTAAGGTCACCGACATAGCCCAAGAGAATGGTAGACTTAAGTGGCAGTGGGCAGGGTACATTGCTCGAAAGACTGACGGCTTATGGGGCAGTAAGATCCTCGAGTTACGTCCGCGTAACGATAGTCGTGGTGATGGGAGGCCTTCCACACAGTGGACCGAACATCTGGCGAGAATCACGGCAACCCACTGGATGCGAGCAACGGGAGACCGATCGATGTGGAGATTTTTGGAGGAGGCCTATGTCCACCTGTGGACGACTATCAGCTGATGATGACCATGAGAAGTTCTACTTGTAAAATTCTTTTCAAGAAAACTTCCACCAATTCTCGAATTCCGAAATTTCTTATCTTAATTTCAATGACCCCGTACAGGTCAAACGTACATAATCCACAAACACAAGAGGTTCAATCTAGATTTAGTGCTTACATTTTTAAAGTATTATCTATTTGAAAATGTCCTTTAAGATTTCAATATCACGTGATGTTGAGTGGCAATGAGAGCGAAGAAAACGTAGAATACTCAAGCTTTATTATGTAGCAGGAACATAGAAATGCCATTATGGCGTCCGACATACGAGGGTCATAACAACCAGGAGGGTTCGAAAAATTCCACCGCCATCCAAACTCCACCACATTTAGCCCCAAAAGGGAGCAAGCGCTCGCCGTATTACAAGGCTATAATCAAAACGATCACGTCTTACTATTGTTATGAAAGTACACTAAATTGTATTCAAGTCGAAACTTGTGTTTGTGTGCTGCTGTGTTTGGACGCGACCCGCCCCGTCCCGTCTGCTGAAGAGTGATAAGGGTGCATCGTAAAACCTAAGTCTAGACGCCGCAACTGCCACACAGTTGTTCCGTTAACAAAGGACGTCAGCGAAGCTCGAGAGTTCACTATTTGATCGATCATATACTTGGAAGGGAGGGATTAAGCTATTATTATATTTGACGGCTTTATTTTTAACCGACGACATGAGAAGACGGGTGCGGTGATTTTAGTACTTGTATCTTATTACCTAATGTGACATAGTAACGTTCAAACGCTTGATCTGATTGAAAGCCAATTTCATTGTTAAATTGCGAAAGTATATAAATATTTCATTTAATGGCAAAAGATTTGCCTTGATACTCTTCTCCAAGGAGAAAGCTTGGAGTCCCACTGGTGGGAAAAATAAGAAAGCGTAGAGGTATTGTGGTGGGGTGCGGAGTCTGTGGTGAATGACAACGAACGCAGCAATATCAGCACTATATTAATAATGACAAAACCATTCGTAGTACAAAGCAAGTTACTAAGTACAACAGTATTACGAAGATCCAGAGAGATCCAGTTAATGAATACAATTGTATACTCCGTAAGGACTTAGCAACCCAAGTCTTGGCATTACAGAGATCAAGTTGATGAACACAACTGTATACTAGGAGTGAGGCGTATTTATAACAACATATATAAATCACAAGTATTCGAAGATAACAGATAACAGTTGTTCTTGCAATTTCATTATATCTGTGAAAAACATCAGTTATAATTCACCATACTTAAGTTGTTTAACCAGTATCAACAATCAACGTTTTCAGTATTCGGTAACAGCCGGTCGCTAACTTAGCTTGAAATAACAGAACAGACAATAAAAATGAAACAACTATTCGTGTCTCTGTCTTTTGTATAACATTGTCGTAAACTAAAACGAAACACACCTAGTATTTATTTGAAATAAACTAAATTTATAGTAAGTCATTTCATAAGAAGAAATCCTCTTTGAAAAACGAATTCCTAATTAGTTTGCGTTATCTGTTATTTGGTTGATTGATCTATCTCGCTCACACCCATTTCATAGACTGTTGTTAAAACGAAAAGCACGTAGTATTACAACCCGAAAAATAGAAATAGTACTCATACAAGACGATAATTATTCTCGAAATGTTACTCCTTAATTAGGTCGTGTTAACTGTTATTTCGTAGATTAAATCTATCTCATTCCCGCCCATTGTATATACTGTTGTTAAAACGAAAAGCACCTAGTATTACAAACCGAAAAATAAAAATTGTAAAAAAAACAACATTTGTTTTATTTAATAACAGGAATTGGTACCTGTTATTCTTGCGTAACAGTAACTGTAATAACAGATATTTTGTTTGTCCTGTTATAACCCACATCTATTGTATGCTCTGGTAATGACTTGTTGACCAAAGGCTTGATGTTACAGAGATCCAGTTGACGAAAACAATTGTGTACTTCGTAACGACGTGTTGGCCGAAGGCTCTGTTTACAATAATATCCGATCCTTATAATGATTAGCGCGATGATAAACGATAGCGCGATCTATTGTTCATGGTGGCGCCATCTGTTGCGTTGTTTGGAAACTTCTTGTTACACGGGCGATTTATTCATTTAATGATAAAAGACGAAATATTGTGTCCATGTAATAAGCAGACATTTAGAGGTATGTATTTTTTTAATTTTGCTCTACAGTATCAACATATATGTATATCATTTATCATTGATGATGATCATCATCATGTCGATCTATTCTCCACTTCTAAAATCTCATCTTCCAGTTTTTCAACTATTCTTAATCATCAGCCGATAGACACACATTGTCGGACACAGGCCTCTCCCAAAGATTTCCCACATCGAATAGGGATTCATATGGGGGAATGGGGTATTTCCCACCACGCTGGCCCAATGCGGGTTGGTGGAAGCCAGAGCCTCGTTTGTTGATTAGAAGTATGCACCACGAGCAGATGAGACTGGCTTGGATTCCGTGATGGAACCCTTCAACTGTTCAATCCGTTCACAGTTAGCAAGGCATCAGCTAGTGTGTGAATTTAATTATCTTGAGTAAATAATATTCGTATGAGCAACATTTGGTGGGAAGTTTAGTATTGGTATCAATTACACTGAATTATTACAGCTTCAGTGGTATTGTGGTGACCCACAGTTGCATTGCACCGCCACACGGCCCCAGATTTATGTGCTCCCGTCAACTGGAGGCAATTATAAGTGACGTATGAATTATTGCGAACAAACATCTAGCTGACTGACGCAGGTAATAATAATAATAATCACATTTTTTTAATCTGCAATAGGTTAATATTTGACCTCAATTTGATACGGTGGTGAGAGACAATGAGGCTGTGGATGGTAAAACGTTCAACTCTCATATTTTGTCAACCGGAACAGTGCTTTCACAAAAATAATATATTTGTTTTTCCGCCGCTGTAGTGTAAAAACATTACTGTAGTCTACTATATTTCAGAATTGTGCTGTAGTTAATAGAATTGGTGGTAAGTCTTTGTTGCCGAACACTGTCTAAGTAAAGTACCAATAAAACAAAAACAAAAAAAAACTGTAGCTCTTTGAGCGGAGTTTGCACTGGTTTCATATCAGAAGCCAAAATGAAAACACAGACAATAGGTGAAGACGGCAAGGAATAACTTGTGGACGTAACTTGAAAATCAAACCCGCACTCCGCAGCTCCGTAACGACAACAATAACTACGCCATTCCGGAGTACAGTTTCAATATTGCTGTCATATTTCAGCGGCGCTCAAGCTATTTCCGCCATTATCGCCAGCGGTGATATGCTCGTGAATGCAATTAACTCCGAAACAACAATAATCTCTAGTACTGTTTCGGCAATATCTGTGCAGCTTCCCGATAATAATGTTATCAATAATGCACCACTGGTCAAGTAATACAATATATATAAGTATACCTATAAACGAATCAATGTTGATTTGTGTTGTCTCACAGCACTACGTTTTTGTATAAAACTACACCCCATTTTTTCATCCCCGCGTTTATCTACGAGCGTGCTCTGACACTTTTTCCCTTGAGATTTTTGTACCGACAAAGTTGTCAAAAAAAATTTTTTTTTTTTTAGCTTCCAAATGTTAGAATATCATAAAAATTTGTATAAGTTGTTTTTTTTTCGTTTAAAATATTCGTGAGGTTTAAAAGTTTACAGATTTTTGTTTTAGTAAAGTATACTTTTAAATTAGCCATATCGTCAATCTAGACTTGTTGGATTGTTAGTTGAGCCGGTCGTTAATTATGTGCACAGGCGATAATAGTGGGTGTAAGGGCTCCCGCACAACTCACAAGACCTAAGCCAACCTCACCTGCTCGTCGTGCACTCTGCTAATCAGCTAAGGAGGTTCTGGTTCCAAGTCGCACTGTGCCAGCGTGGTAGGAAATGATCCAAATCCCCCAATGATTCGCAGACGACGTCGTTCTGATCTTCTCGGGGCAAGAGACCTCCTTCTGAGGAAGCAAATCTGTAAAACCCGTTCGTAGCTGACCTCTAATTGACAGATGCAATATCTCTACTGAATGTTGAGTGTTTACATCTAATAGTTTCAAAGATCTAGTGACGAGCAACTAAAGCTCTGGATATCTCTTATATCTATAGATAGAGGTAATGAGAAATGTATGCACTAAATTATCTGTGGTTTTGATTTTATTGTAATAGCTTAGTAGATTGATTATTTTGAAAATGATTATTCCAAAAACATATTTATGTTAATTTGTTAAATTAAGAATATCCACTTTGTATAAAACACGAGCGTCAAGTATCAAGATCGGTTTATCGACATAGCACGATTCACGAGTTTTAATAATATCAAGAATGTCCTGTAATCAGATGGTTATTGGTAGACTTTCGGTTAGGCGTGAACAATTATCCGGAAACAGTAATTCAATTTTGTGGGCACCCCGGGATCCCGCCCGGGGTTCCGGGTGGAATGACCCTGGCCGCTGCAGGTCGCATCTGGCTCATGCAAATTCCCGACACCGCGGCCCGTCTGTCTGTGCGGGCTCATTTAATTAATCCCGGCGCCCAAGTCTGCGTCAGCTTTATATATACTTATTCATATATTACGTACATAGCCGGATTATCCTGACAAAAGGACGTTCTCCGAAGTTATCTTATTTAACGAATCAACGAACTTTCTGTCAAATTCTATGTAGCATACTTTGTTTAAAACGTGGCGTTAGTTAGGATCATATACAGAGCACCACATTGCGCTCATCGCCTTGAGATAAAAGATAGCCCAGAAATTTCACTAGCTTCAGCGCCCTTCATACCGGAACACAGTGATGTTTGCACAGTACTGTTTGTCCGTCGCAATAGGCACTGCCTACCACCAGTACAATACAGTACAGCACGGTCAAGTTTATAAATAATGAGACCTAACCTAAGTCTGAAAGGGAGGACCTTCGACTACAACGTGATACTGTGCATATCATCCCAACCAGTGCTACTTTGTTATTGATAGAAGTATCAGTGCTAGCCTCCTCGCTTGTTTTAAGATAGGGAATTTTGAGGTTAAAACACATTTAACTGAACGTGGAAACCAAAATAGTTAAGGTTCTTATTTGCCGAAATTGAATGAAAAAGAAAGGGAGCAGTGAGGGAAACAGCGCGGTGCCATTAGCGGATGCCTGGCAGTTGCTTCAAAAGGGATGGCATCCGCCTCACTCCCTGTTTGTAAGAGTAATAAAAATTTTTCACTTCGAGGACTTCGGTGAAAGGAAAACGCGAAGATGCGATGCGATACTTACCGAAAAGTTGTTCAGAAATATTTACGCAATGGTTATACATTTTGTAAATTTTATTATTTCCTCTTCATCAGCTTTTGTTAACTTGACAATAAATGTTTCATTTAAATAAACTCTTCCTTCTCTCTCTCTAATAGAAGTATCATTAAAGAATCTGATAATAAAAAGTATCGATTAGAAACCTAAGTATTTGCTAATATAACTGCTATAGTTTAATCATTTGTTATATTTTTAAGAGAAGATTGTTCTCTGTTTTTAAATCTATGAGATTTAAAACGAAACGAGAACTACTGAACGTTTCATTCACTTACTACCAGTGCTTGCTTATTGTACTTCAGAACCTAGACCGGTAACATGTTCGTAGAAAATATTCGTGCGACATCAGCCTGTTCCTAATGAAGTCAGGTATTAAGTACTGATGACGGAATGCGGTAAAGGTATTTCCTGATATAAAAAGTAAGTTTTTCCATTGTCAAGAAGCAGAAGTTTCTTTGTATTTTTTCACTAATTTACCCAAGGTTTATATGGTTCACGTAAATTGATTTTAACAGCCAATAAACTAGAAACTCTTTAAGTGTTTTGCATTAATTGCTCGTCAAGGAAACACTCCGGAAGAATTAGTACGATTTAATAACAAAGTAAAAAGAAACTAATAAAACATTAACAAAGATAATTATAAAGTTAAGTTTATATATTATATATATAGCAGCAAAATAACTTGTAATAATAGCATTGTATAATAAGCAAAATCCTGTACCCAAATATAACGTTTAGGCATGTGTTGATAAGTTATGACATACCAAAATACTTTAACAAATTTAACGGATATTAATTCAAATATAAAGTATATTTAATACTTAAAAAAATTACTCGTCATGTTTATAGTAAAATGAAAAGAACATGACTTATAACATAAGTAAAATTTACCACAAAATAAAATTTTAAAGATAAAGTGTTTAATATTAATAACATTAATTATTCTACAGGTTTTTGCTTCAAGCAACAGGTACGCGTGCTTGGAAGAAAATACTAGGTTTTAAAACCCGGTTGCGTAAATACGTCACATTTGTAGAAGTAATCTATTTCATAAATAAAAAGCGTGAATAGCGGTTCATTATGCGTTCCTGATCACACACGTTATCTTAATACACCCTTCTCTTTATCTCAAGGGTTAAAATTATATATATTACTTCTGTGCTGTTAGTATATTTCATCATAACCGGAAATCCTTGACATTGCGCGACTTGTACTGTTACATTACGTTATAAATTTGTCTCGTTGAGATTACCGCAACTCGCCGCGATGTGGTTTACGTAAATAGAGGCCGTATTAAAGAACATCCCCTCCCCAGAATCCGCCCTAAACAAGCCGGTGGAATGTTTACCGAAAGCTGCGTGTCAGCGTGCGTTCTCATCTTTGAACGTGTAGCCGTTATTATGACATGAAACATTCATACACTGATTCGTGATACGCCTGTCAGTTACGATAAAGGGTTAGGTCGGTTGATGTGCAATGTGGATGTGGTTCCGAACTGGAGCAGCTCATTGGAGATGCTAAGGAGGACTTGAACCTTCCAAGGGACGCGCAAAGTCAAACTGTAGAGAGACACACCGGTGAATTCCACAAGAGACTCTGAGATTTCTGACAAACTGAAACAAGCAAGCACGTGGGCTTTAGGGTGTAAAAATCACACATAACACGCTCTCCCTCCAGCAGCAGCGTCCTTTCCAGAATTCCCCCCGACACTAAAAAAACTTTTTTTTATCTAACAGTGTATAAAATATTACTTCCCTCTACGCCGGTACCTTCACTAGTTACAACACCCTTGAAACCGACACAAAGTAATGTTTGCACCCCACGTTTAGGCATTGCAGTGGTATATACCTAGATGATCTTCTACCCTTTGCCTTCTTCTGCAGAAAAATATAATTGGATTTCTATGCCACAGTGGTAGTGACCGGATGTTATGGTTCAGATCTGTATATAACACTTCTGTATGCCTTGCTAAGTTTTAGCTGTCAACATAGGAGAACCGGAATGTCCTGGGCACGCTTCGAACAGGTGCTAACCACTTGCTGAGGTTGAAACGATTGTTACCAGTGTATTGATGATACAATTCTGTTCTTTTTTTTTTATTGTTGTATAGACTTGCGCTTGACTACTATCCCACCTGATGGTAAGCGGCGATGTAGTCTTTGGTGGTAAAACTCACCAGTTTAAAACTAGTCTATTCACTCTGCTCTTAAAGATGTTCCACGTATACCTGGACGGAAACACTGACGCTGGTACTCTTCCAATACCTCGCTGTTCGCAATAAAGCTGTTTACAAAAATTAAAGCTAAACTGTCTTATTAGCTTCCCTCCAAGTTGACAAAGCTGGAAATAAGCAGACCGTGTACCTTGTAACCTGCCCCTTTGCTCAACTAATTAAATTCTTCTACTTAATAATATTTAATTAAATTTAAATATACCTATATAAATGCTCCTGTATGGTGTAAGAGGTCCCCCACAGCAACACACGTGGCCCAAGCCAACCTGACCTACTCGCGGTACACCCTGTTAATCAACAAACCAGGCTCCTGCTCCCATCATCCAGGCCAGCGTAGTGATAAATGGCTCAAATCTCTCCTTATGAACCCCTACAAACCAAGGTCGCACGAAGCCGCTAGATGCGAGCAGTACAGGAGCGATCAACGTAGAGATCTTTGTAAGAGGTTTATGTCCAGCAGTGGACGACTTTCGGCTGATGATGATACACCCCTAAAAAAAGATGAAGTGAAACTGGTAATCATTAATTTCTAGTAATAAAAAAGTAAAAGTAAAAATAAAATCGGTTCTACCGTTTATCAGCTGAGTACCATAATATGTCGTCGTAGGTTTGAAGTTTTAAGCATGCATATGCACAACTCTGCTCGAATGTAAAACTTAATTGTAGTTAAGCTAATTAAGTTACAGGGTCTGTACGAACTTTTGGTACACGAGGATAATTAAGTCAATCTGACCGCGATTGTTCAGCTCTATTACAACCCACCTGGTGCTTTGAATATAAACACATTTTGAAAACTGCGCAGACGAAGGGGAGGTATGTTTATATATATATAAAACATATCTCCCCACCTACCCACATACAAGCCTGATTACTGGTTACTGTGTTCTGATTTGAAGGGCGGTGTAGGTAGTGAAATTACTAGAGGGTAATAAAAGCAAAATGTGGTGCAAAGCATCCTAACTAACACTTACTATCAGGTTAACATCCTGCTCGTCGTTAGAGTATAAAAACAAGACCCACTTAGTTCGCACGCCATATTTTTTTTGTTTCGGGTGGGTAATATTCGAAAGATATTCTGCTTCTGGGGGGAAGTCAGCGTTATGTGAGATTCTTACTCACTAAAATCGCCCCGATGGTCTGCATCAGTGCATTCAGAGAGGCTCCGGGATCTCTTATAGAACGCACCGGTGCTTCTCTACACGTTGTGGGAACAAGTCTCTGAAGTGGGGCCTAACTGTCCTAAGCACCATCGCTGAGCCATATGCTGTCAACCGCAGGTTTGCTTGTTGAGTGGTAAGAGTCCCCACCCTCAAGGCCCCCAAAACTCCTTAACACTTTTAGTCGCCTTCTACGACAGGCAGGGCTTACCTTGGTCCTATTCTTACTAATCCGATACTACAAGGCTGTAGTGTACACTTTTTTTTCGTGGGCAGGGGCAAATCCTCATGGATAGGCATGGGCCCGGGCTTTTTGGTATGCTCGACTCTACTGAGCACTTTGCTCAGTAGCTTACGGGCTAAAACCCCCTTCCGTTTTCTCTCCTATCCTCTTTGGAACCGCTTGTGCATTACTTCAGGGAGGCTTTTGCCTTTTATCTTATAGCTTCTTGTCTTTGCCTTTCATCTTTTTCCCTTACTCTTATTATTTCCTTAAGCATTTCCGCATATTTGTCCCATCCTTCTTTACTTTTCGTCATTCATTCCATCACGTTTTCCGCTCCTACTTTTCCATCGTTTTCTTCCGTTTTCTCTCTCACCTCTGCAAATTTGATGCATTCGAACATAGCATGCTCTGGTGAGTCTACATGTTCGCAATATGGGCAAGTATCAGTTTCTGCTTTCTCTATTGCATGGAGATAGGTGTTAAAAACTCCGTGGCCACTCAGCGCTTGTGTTAGCAATCTTTCTACTTCTTTTGTTCTTTCCTTTTCCTTTCTTGACCTAACTGTTCTATAGGTATTAAGCCCGCTATCACCAACACCGCGTCCAGGGAGATGGTGCGGTAGGCTCCAGTGATTCGTATTGCCAGCCTCCGTTGCAATTTGCTATACGAGCTCTTGTATTTCGCAACACTCATGGCCCCCGCCCACACCGGTGCTCCATAGAGCATGACGGACTGTATCGCGGACGCCAACAGTCTGCGGTTACTTGATCTTGGCACTCCTTTTCTGGGCATAATTTGGCCAAGGGCAGCCGCCAGTCTTTCGGCTTTTCCAGTCACTTCTTCTATGTGTTTGTCAAACTTTAGACTTTTGTCAAGCCAGATGCTGAGGTATCTTAATCTGTTTGCTGGCGCCACCCTGACGCCCTGAACAGTGAAGTTGATTTCGCTCAGCCTCCTTCTATCGCTTAGGACGATTGCCTCAGTCTTCTCCGGGGCCAAGTGCAGTCTCTTCTGCTCCATCCATTGGCTTATCCTTTCTAGGGCTACGTTTGCTATAGACATGACTTCTTCTTCCTTTTTCGCGGTGACCACCAGGGCCAGGTCATCGGCGAAGCCTATCAGTTGCGCTCCTTTTCCTAATTCCATTCGTAGGACCCCATCGTATAGTATGTTCCATAAAGTTGGGCTTAGTATTGAGCCCTGTGGAACGCCACCTGTGACCCTTTTTTCTACAACGGTACCCGCGCCGTCCGTCAGTGTTATGTATCTATCCTGGAGGTAGCTGTTTATAATATTGCATAAGTATTGTGGCATGCCTTTTGCGGCCATTTCCTTCAAGATGAGTTCGAACATCGATACTCCACTGGTGGCTCTGCTTCAGCGGGTTGGCTCACTATCGGGCTTGACAGTTTTTCCGCTTTTTTGGTCTTATCGGTGTAGTTACCGCGTCTTTAGCTATCTTTGCTCTAGGGCTTAAACAAGAGCCTTCTTCTCCCAGCGTACCGTTATCCGTTAATGTATTGGATGTCTTAGATTCTCTTGATGCCCTCGGGGGCGTCCGTTTAATTGACTCTCTTTTTTTGAACGGGTCTTCTACCTATTCCCAATCTCTTCCAGATTTCTGTATGATTTGCAAAATTTTGCCCCCCCACTCCAGAATACGAAGGGCTGCCCTAACCGTCCGAAGACGGCCGGGGAGGGATTTTCCAATACTGGTACCCTCCTGGGGTAAATTCTTTTTATATTTTGCCTCCATACTTACTTCCCTGCCACGTCAAAGTTTGCAGTACGCCTGCCGGATTATTTAAGAGTATCCTCTTGGTCCGCCAGCCGTTTTCTGATACAGGACCCTTTTGATTCCACGTCGATCTTATCGGCTCCTGTCCAGTACTGAGTACACTGCGCACATGCTACACTCAGGCCAGTTTTGATCCACGCCGGGTATTCGATTTCCCCGGTACCACTCATATCTGAGAGGTATTCCCCTATCCGCCACCTGGGGATGCGCCCGATGGGACTCTGGCATCTCCTCACGGGTCTAGGTCAGTCTACACCCCTGGTTCAGAAATATATATACATTTGAACATGTTTATAAATTAGTATTAATTTGTGATAAAATTCCTTCATATAAATGTGTATTTTTGTTATTTTTAATTCAAACAATTTTCTGAACGCAATAATTGTTCTCTTAACAAGTCCTCTGAACTAGTTCCGCCAACAGTACAACAACAAAAAGAGAACGATTGCAAGTAAGACAAGAAAAAAACACGCTAAAAAGATGGACGATCTATTTATGTCCTCACTCTTCACATATTAATCACTCAGTTTAATTCATTTAACCACACATTTACCAGTGTAAACAACTGGCCAATATTCAGCTAAATGAAGACCTACTTGTCTTCTTTTAATTATACAATCAAAAACCAATAAGTCACAATGTCCGCCACCGCCATTACCTTTCTTCTCGCAATTCAAAATGGCCGCTCAAAATCCCTAAAGATCTTTGTAACAACTATTATTAATAAAGTAATGTAACTATTATTTGACAATCAGTAATAATAATAATAGTGATGATGAAATTATACGTCTGTTGGATGATGATGATGATGATAAAATAATTTATAATAATATATTATTTGTGAATGCCGCTCGTTTCCGTTAGTTTTTTCGATAATTCTGTAAAAAGCTATTCGGACCCCAAGACACCAACGTTTCCACCCCAAACGGTTCAAATATTAAATCCCCTGGTAAGACATTTATACTTGCCCCGCCTGAAGTTCGCCACTTGGTTGGTGGTCTAACCAGCAATACTCGAAGTCCCTCAGACGTCCAACGGAGCAAGCGTATCGACGCAATTAGCATCCCATACAAGAACAAGCCCCTATCCCCAAGGCACCGGGTTTATAATACCCGGACGGGAGCCTTGGAGATAAGGATCGTATCCGTCTACCTGGAACTAGATAAGCTCGTCAGAGTATACCTGGACCGGATTAGCTCGGTTGTGGACGTGAACGACCACAACACCTAGTGGGGCAACCAGTCTGGTGACTAGAGGGAGGCTGATGTTGCGGTCGCACTCGAGGAACTGGAGCTGCACTTACTGAACCGAGGGTCTGAGACCTAAATTTCAACTAATTATCTTCTTAAGCCATTTGCCAAACATGTCACACATACCTGCTGGCAGTTAAGTTACAACAATATTCAGCCTAACACAGCGTCTAATATTGTAGAAATGCAATCCGCAAAAAACCTCATTACCCTGAGCTGACTTCGAGTTAATCAAGTAGTCGCTGAATTACCCCGGGTCACCCCATCCGAGGTTATTCTGAGTCAACCCAACGAGATGGCCAAGTAAGATTAACTTTTAACATGAATTCTAAATCAGACAGCTCCAGATTTATCTGAATCAACCCGACAAGCTGACCGCGGATACTTTATTCTGATAGATTATTTATTGCCAACAACAAATACATTAGCATTGCACGGCGGGGGACTTTATTATCAGAAGGGAGAAGTCTTTGAAAGATGCCGTATCCGCTGAGAGGAACATAGAATAGAATAGAATAGAAAATTCTTTATTGCACACCAAATAATGTTACATCGTAGAAAGAATATATATATAACAATAAATGCGCAGTGGGCGGTCTTATCGCTAAAAGCGATCTCTTCCAGACAACCTTTGGATGGAAAATATTAAAAATAACCGAAAATTTGGTGTGGGTACTTAATTTATATATATACATGCATAAAATAATAATATTGTTAAAACCAATAATACATACATACACATTAAATAGATACTTAAAGTGACTTTATATATTATATATAATTGATTAAAGCGAAAGATAATGATTCCTGACAAGGTTCCTAAAAGCTTGCTGTGACCGCGCCTGTCTTATTGTGAGAGGTAAAGCATTCCATAGACGTACAGCCTGAACAGAGAACGATTGCTCCATGAACTTGGTGGAATGTTTTGGAACTTTTAGAGTAAGATTTTCGGCTGATCTTAAACATTGAGAGTGTGAGGTATCAAGAAATTCAAAGCGTTCTTTAAGATAAGGCGGGTACAAAGGATGAAATAGGATATTATAAAGAAGAGAAAGTATATGAGTATTCCGGCGAAGTCGAATTGGCAACCACTTGAGCTTAACACGGAAATGGGAAACGTGGTCATATTTGCGCAATCCAAATATAAATCGGATACAGATGTTTTGAAGACGCTCAAGTTTGTTAAGTTGTTGCTCGGAAAGATTAATATAGCTAGCATCGGCGTAATCTGTTATAGGAAGAAGAAGGGTTTCAGCAAGTGTAATCTTGGTGGCAGTAGGAAGAAAGTTACGCATTCTTTTCAAAGATCTAAAAGATACAAATACTTTGCGGCTTAATTCTTCCAATTGTGGTCGCCACGAAAGGTTGTTGTCAAAGTGTACACCTAAGTTTTTAACTTTGTTGATAAAAGGAAGAACATTTCCTTCAAAACAAACATATTACTATTACGAAAGTACTAGCGGTAGATCTCTGTTCCCGCAGACCGTCTAGATAGGTACCGCCGCAGCGCCTATTGCAGCTGGTAAATAGAAGTGAGCAAACATTACTTTGTTCCGGTTTAAAGGGCGTTGAAGCTAGTGGAATTACTTGAGTAACGAGGCTCAACATCTTACGTCTGGGGTGACGAGCGCAATGTGGTACGGTATATACCATCCTAACTGGCACCAAGTTGTTATGGGCAGGCGTATCACTTACCATCAGGTGGATCTCTCGCTCGTCTCGTCACTTCATTGTATATAAAAAACGACTGACTGTATCCGTCTGTCTCGACACCTTAATGGTTTTCCTGACCAGCGCCTTTAAAATAAGATAGTAATGTTTGGACACTAGCAACAGAAATAAGAAATGCCGTGATGATTACAGGCTAGTCAGTGTTTGATTATTAATATATATATATATATATAAACCTTTAACAAATAGTGCTGCAGTCCAGGTCGCACCAGTCGATGGAGGTCAGTAGTATGTTGAGCCAAAATACATTTCATAAAACAATAAAACTGAATGAGTTCATGCTGACGGTAGTTGGGAATGTGCAGACGCTTTCATTCCAAAGTATCGCTTGAACAATGCAGCCTGGAATGTGTAGCGAGTGCCTAATGCACTCGGCGGATGTGCAAATATCAAATAACTGCAGCTGCTTACTACTACTCGGTAACTACTGTGTAATTTTGTTCAGCTTTACATATTTTAAATCTTTAGATATGCGTGAAAAGTTTACTGAAAGAATAATCTAAATAATAAAAAACTAACCATTTCCGTTTTAAACGTTGTCCATACAATGTTGAATATTGGAGGGTAGATTGTAAATTTAGCGGTTAACTGTTAATACATACCTTATACGTGTCCCCTGGATGGTGCTACGAGTAACCAATTTCCAGTGGCAGACTTATGCCGACGGCGTTCAACAATTACAGCCAATTTACGTCTCCGCTATTGGGACACAGACTTACCCTCAATATGAAGGCGATGGGCCATAGTCACTACGCGGGCCCAATGCGGATTGGTGACTTCACGCACACCCTAGAATGAATTTTAAATCGTGTGCAGGTTTCCTCGCGATGGCTTCTTTCACCGTTTGTATTTCGCTGTTGTTACTTAAGTTCACAAATGGGTATCACAATAAGTGTTGGCTTAGGTTAGGTTACGCGGTTCGCGGAGGGTAGCAAGATCCGAAAGATGATTCACCGCTTATTGACAGCAAACAGTTTGGAGACCATATAGTAAGTCAGTCGCTCGCGAAAGGCTGCAATGCCAACTGTGAAAAATCTTAGAGTAGAACGTGCAATCGTTCCGGTCGATGACCGGAAGCGATAATCCGATCCCAACCTCTTTTATGCATGGTGTTACCAACTATTTCACTGTTTACCAGCAGATGGGGTCGTAGTTAGGTCTACATATATATAAAAGGATTTTCGACTAAACACATAACCCATTTCAAGGTTGTATCAAAACAACTAGCTGTAAGTGTTCAGTGTCGCGGAGGGTTCAGACGCGGGTTGCCAACTGAGGCGTGCTCATTCCGGATCAGTTGATGTTACGCCGATTCGTCTTACTTTATTAACTATTAACGTTATCTACACTTAAACATACTTGAATACTTGTAGCGAAACTAATTAATAATAATTATTACGTTTATTTACTGTACGTAACTTTTATTATAATAAAACTTTGTAAATGATATGAAATATAACTAACAATACATAATTACATCCACCCACAACCCGCATTGGGCCAGCATGATAGGAAATGGCTCAAATTTCTTATTATGAACCCCTACAAAAGACAGCCCCTATTGCCTATAGGCAAGGAAGATACAGACACAAAAAAAATAAAAGAAACTACTGCGTGTATTTTTGTTATATTTCCATTTGCCGATAGATGGCGCTGTACCGATATAAACCGTAGTAACTAGTAGTAGCGTAGTGTGACAATCAGCAAAGTTAATACTTTAATTATTATATGCATTATAATTTTGAAATTTAATTTCTTTTAAATTCTGTACCTTTGATAATAAAGCCTTAATGTTAATTAGACAATGCGACAACCGTATAGGGTAATGTAAAGAACGTTATAAGCGCCATTTGATTATGGGCCAGTCAATCGTTCATCACCTATATATCTCGTTACGTATTTCAAATAAAACCTCCGCTCCGTCTCACAGTATTTGCAATAACGGTCTACATACGAGTCGTATTTCATATCCCCACGTCTGAATTACATTACGAATATGATTACAGGATTCATGTAACCAATGTCAAATATTCGAGGATACCGTATTAATTCCGTTCGTATCAACTCGGAATACTGAGCAGGTATTCGGAAAAACGAATCGAGTTATAACGTAACATTTTCCTATGAATAAAAAATTTTTGTATATTTTGTAATATAAATTGTAGTCTGCAATAACTTGATTAACTATTTATGGTGAACTTGTTTAGCTTTCTCGCTGAAGAGGTTTAGTTCCGCACATTACCATAATCCCAAGTTTATTCTTTGGGCTCCTACATAGTCTCTTAAGTACAGTACAGCAGCTTCTTTCAACGTCCATAATCAGTGCTTGATAAAAAATGTTGATTAATTTAGTTTTTATGATCACTTGAACCAGTAAGCTTTATTAATTTACTATACAAAAGTCCGTAGGCTCTTACTCATTACAAAAAATATATATAACCTTGATTTTAGTTGTTTATTTAATAATATTTACAAATGTTAACTATATTACAATATTTAAGGATCAAAATCAACATGAAATGTAAAATCACCTTATCGGCCAGAACATTTATCTTCTGCGGTGGCACTGCTCCAAGATTTCAATAAAATCGTGGGGTCAGTTTCGCTATCTTAATTTCTTGGCAACTAACCACTTGTTTAAATTAAACTCGAAATTCTAGTAAAATTAAATTTATTCTACACAAAACATCATACAGTTGTTATAGAAATAGAAATTTCACATCTAGTAATATTTTGCTTTCACTTAACAACCTTCACACAAATAGACCAAAACATGAAATTGCTTCATATAACTGTTGTAAATTTTGAAGGAGGCTGTAGTATAAAATGCAAGTAGAGTAACGTTCTAAGGCAACGAGAGTAATGTAGAACTATAAAAATAAGCCTAAATGCGAAATAACCTACGGGATTTATTTAGAACGACCGATTTCCAGTCTAGTACCAAATAGTGGCTTATGATTAAGTAAATAAACCAATTGAATTTTAGACTATTTTTTAAGGTTATATTTCTCTTTGCTTACCCCTAGGTCAACATCAACAATAGAAATATAACTAGATTTCAAGCGTGATAGTTTATCCTGAAACAAACTTGTGCTAGAAATGGAATTCACAGTTGGTGTCCATTCCAGTAGTCACAGGGAAGACAGACGTTCCGTTTAAACTTGATAACAACTTAAAATTTATAAAAATATTGGTTGTTTAATATTTTGTTATATTTACGCGAATATTACACATTATTTTATTACTTTGAATACTTTTATAATAATCTTCAAAATGTCAGGATAATAAAAATAATCAAATTTTGTTTTATTGAATATTCGTTGTTTAAACAGACTACTTTTCATTGCTCATCCATTAGAATTCCAGCAGATCAACCGAACCGTAAAAATGCTCAAATTGAAATCCTTTTACGAGCCTTTTGTCCTCTAGATTTATGCGGTAGTTTGGTTTCGGTGTTTACTTCACCTGTTGCGAGGTAACACGTCCAAATACTGGACACTAGCCCAAGTTTAGAATGATGGGCCATCGTTAAGACATTCTGTATTTTTGGTACAACAGTTTCACATCTTTGATTTTTAAGATCACCAACTTAACAGATTTGTTTATTTTATATCTAAAAAAACCATCTTCAATTTTGTCTTGCTAAGAAACTAATAAAATCCGTTTAACCTACATTGCATAAAAACAACCACACATGAATGCTTGTCCTCAAGACGTCTCTTATCTCCTTAAAGATTATCTACAGCGTCCTTCAAAATAGAATTTTTAGGAATAACACAATATCTAGACTAATAAGGATCTGACTGAACATCGGTCTAATTCGTCTGACTTATAAATATCTACACTCCATGACTCTCTCTCCTGTACGGTCCATAGTTGCCTGTGGGCCCGTAGCTGCTCGGCGGTCCGTGACCGTAATAATGATGAGGTATGTGATGATGCTCATGGTGATCCTTCTTCTGCTCCTTCAGATAACTGATGAACCAAGACAGGAAGTAGCCGGCCTTATGGATGACCACGAAGAACACAAACGCGTATATCAGTTTCAATACAAAGATCTTCTTAACGATAAGATCTGCCCAAAACACTGAAAAGAAAGATAATTTTTAAATTTACTGTAGATAAGTCTCTGCACTGGTTACTACCAGTTTACTACCTACTGGTCTCTGTTGCCAGAGACAGACTAGGTGGGTACCACCTATTGCAGCCGACAGACAGTACTGTGCAGATATTACTGTGTTTCGGATTAAAGGGCGCTATAGCTACTCTAATTACTGTGGTAAAGAAACTCAAGGATCTTATATCTCAGGCGACGAGCGCAATGTAGTGCAGTGTATATCATCCTATCTAGCACCACGTTTATAAGGGCAGGTGTATTACTTACCATCAGGTCAACGTCCCGCTCGGTTCATCACTTAATACAATAAAAAAAAAATAAAAATTACTGTGATTTTAATATTAGTGTAAGGATTGCTCTTCTATTTAGATAGATTTTGTGTTTCATAAAATATGTATCTCTAGCTGGATATCCTAAAGGTCGACGTCTAACATTCATTGCTTAAAGTAATATAATATATCTACTTATTTATTCATTTTTGGAGGCCATCGATTTGAAAGGGAGGGAACCAATGTTAATGGCATTGTAGTCAACGAAATCTAACAAGTACGCAATTGGGTGCCGTATAAACCTAACTAGTTCATATTTAAATATATGGGCCACCTGCTAGCACGACGACAGCATAATAAAAAACAAGTACTTATAATGATTAAGAGTAGGAATTCATTAAAGCCCTTTCAAAATAGCGCTAAGCAAGATGAAGTGCCCCAAGGGCACCCTAACCGCGTCCTGAAGCAAAATCAAGTTTACCCACCGATTTTAGTGAAGCGAAGACGAGTCGATCTCCACTAACTCCTAGACAAGAACACCGTAAGGTTTTACTCGGTATGAGTTCAGCATTATCAGCTCATTGCCCTACTGACATGAATATATACTATGCACGGAAAAAAAGGTATATTCATGACATACAATAGACCTTTATTTATATACGAAGGTTCTCAGTTCGATGTAAACACTGTTCTTTGTTATGACCGTAAACAAAATGTTTACCAAACACTTTTAGTTCAAAATAACATATTCCATAAGTATCTCTTACTCTATTCAATTTTATTCATTTATCTAGTTTTAAGTTTCAACTTGAGCCTACATCCATCAGTAAGCCCATCACTAGCACACTTTGCAAGACAAGTGCTCGATAAAATTGAAGTATCCGGTTTTGAGTACCCTCAATTCCCAGTAGGGATCTTAGCACTGTTTCTCTTAAACTTGTTCAGGTTGTCGTACCATCGGTTCGTTTTCATCCAAAATATTTGTACATCGTTACCTTTATGTCACTGTCATTAAACCCGACCTCTATTTTTTTTTCATTATTTATCCTTTTCGGATGGATACCCATGTTCCGGGAGAGACATGCGTTGATATTGAACTCGAAGGTCTACTGGTTTGGACCACCCAGCTGCTTTAATATCTCTAATATGAGGAGCAAACATTTTTCATTCTTCTGATAGTTGATTTAGATTTACGATTGATAACTTACAGCAGTACTTGTAAACTTACCGAAAAGACCGATTTTCTTTTTCTTTTTTCCTCTCTCTTCCATTATCTCACTCAATTCACAATTACAGATTGCGACCAAGGACAATACGATAACAACAATCAATTTTGTATTCATGGTTTTGTCCTATATTGTTGGAAATAGACATAGACAATTCTGATCCTTTTCTTTACTATGATTTATGAAGTACTAGGCTTCGGCTCCCAATGTTTACACCTCGATATGTGAAGTGACAATGACATCAGTATGTGCGTTGACTTTGAACGGAAGCTGGGCGCTAAACGATGCACTAACCAGCTGAAAGTTTCCCTTTCGGTACGTACAAACAAACGGAACCATCCTAATTTGATTATTATACGCGTTATGATTTCTAGAAAGGAAACGCGCGCACGCATAATGTAGTGGAGTGGAAGCAGAAGGTATTATAAGGAAACGAATAATTATAGAAGAAGAAGGCACTATGATAAATATATTAAAAGGAAAAGTAAGTCTTTTTGTGAGGTTTTCACCAAAAGTTTTAAAATATTGCACGCATGAGGTCAAAACGTTTTCATTCAACCGAACATAAAGCCAAAAGCCAAGAAATGGAATAGTCAGTGCTCCTTTCCAGGTATGATGAGGAAATCTTGAAGAGATGGGTGAATAGGCTTCTAGAGTAGTCCACTTTACAATCAAAGATTACGTTTCCGTTTAATATGTAGTTGTCAATATAATCATAAAGAGCAATTGTGTTAAATAAATGGACAAGTCCGGACAATGTTGTTATTGCTGGAACCCAAACACTTTTCTAACAAGGACAGAGTCCAGACCACTTATCTCCCACGCTGCCCAACTGTGCGCTGGAGGATAACAAATCCATGAAACCATATTCTTGATACATTTCGGTTTCCTCAGGACATTTTTTTTTTTAATAATACTGAATATTACCAAAATTCGTTATTATTAATTTGCAGGAAATTTATCTTTTCTCCTCTCTCTCTTTCTTTCCTTAGATAGTTATTATAAGGTTTAATTAACAAACCAATTACATCAGTATTATTCAGTTTTGTTAATTGCACCGCCTTTGATTAGCAATAATTGTGTAATTAGCTCAAATGCAATTCAATCGATTAGCTTAATTAATGTACAATAATGCACCAATAAGCTATTTCAATTATGGTTGACATATCAATAGAAGAAATAGTTTCAACAAATAGGAAAGTATAGTTAATGCCTCATGGGTAATGAACTTGGAAGGGGGTGTAAAAGATCCCACACAACAAATCACGACACCCAAGCCAACCTCACCTGCTCGTGGTGCACTCTGCTAATCAGCAAACGAGGCACTGGCTCCCGCCAATCTGCATTGGATCAACGTGGTGGGAAAACGGCTCAAGTCCCCCACGTGAACGCTTAAAAACGGATTCTGTTCATCATCGTCAACATCATCAGCCGATAGACGTCCACTACAGGCCGTTGGCATCCCCCAAAAATCGCCGCGGGGGTTCATATGGGGAATGTGGGTCATTCCCCACCACGCTGACCTAATGCGGGTTGGTGGGAGCCATAGCCTCGTCTATTCATTGGTTATAGCATTTCTACTAACACACTATCTACTGGTGTTATATTTTTTATATTATTCAGGGAAAGACGAGACGAGTGGAACTGTCACCTGATAGTAAGTGATACGCCCATAACAACGTAACGCTAGTTAGGATGTTATCATCCTAACAAGACCCACCAGTGATCTCATTAATAGTTCTAAACTGCTCCAAATTATAAATCAGTGTTTTCTCTGATAGCTGTGAGACCTCCTTTGTAATAAATAAAAAAAATAAAGATGTTCACCTGATGTTGAGTGATACCGCCATTCATAATAGTGCGCCGTTAATCAGTATACCAAAAATGCAGCTGTGTGACGTGGGTACAATGTAGATGTCAAATGATCTTCGTATTGTTCATATTATATATATGTTCATGTATATACCCAGGAGACGCTCCATCGTCATCCAGCATTTTGCCAAGGTCCTTCAGGTTATCAGCAATGTCAACCGTTATCACTGACAAGAGATAGCTTATTGTTAACATCCAAAGAATTAAAGTCAGATGCTGTACGATCGTGACGCGATATTGGGGCTGAGCGTCAATAAACAAATAGAGGAGACTGGCATATTTCCAACGATTGGTTTTACTGGTGGTATATGTTGCCGTAGACTGTTGCAGCCGACACACAGTACTGTGCGGACATTGCTGTGATCCGGTTTGAAGGACGCTGTAGCTAATGTAATTACTGGGCTAACGAGAGTTACCATCTTATGTCTCAAAGCGACGAGCGCAATGTATAGTATTTATATAGTAGTATAGTAACTAGCGCCGCGTTGTTATGGACGGGCGTATCACTTACCATCAGGTGAACGTTCTGCTCGTCTCGTCGTTTCGTTATATAAAAGAGAAAGAAGGAAACAGTTTATTACTTTTCGCATGAGGAACATTTCTCATACTTTCTCATACTTCCAAAAAAAATGTGTGACCTTTCCGACGCCATGTGTGTTTGTGGAAGTGTCATTATATTTTTAATAATACCGGAAGCTGTATGTTTTTATTAATAAAGTGCTGTATTTTTTTTAATAATTATAATCAATCCGCTAGGCGGAATCGAGCTGCGGAGTTATTGTTTTAGCGGATCCGCCTTATCCGGCGGAGCAGCTGCCGCAGCTGCCACAGCTCCAGCTTCGGACCGATTTTAATTAAACCGTACCACCGCACTTCTCAGTTAGCATTATTATAACTTTATTTATAACTGATCATTAATTACTGCTACAAATTTTTTCCTAGAACATCCGTAATTTTTTGAAAAATATTTAAAAAATTAATAACTCCAGAAACATTGCCTTTGTATGGGGTGTTCCATACACAGATAGACAGGATACGAGCTAGACTTTAGAACCTCCATGTCTTTTACACCTATTACCTTTCACCCTGTATAACGCGTAATAATAAAGTAGTTTTTTTCGTAAAACAATGATTAATTACTAATTACTTAGCAGATATTACGAGATGAAGTCGATCTGATGAGAATCGCGAGAACCCACGGCTTGCAAGCAACGTGGGACCGATCGATGTGGAGTTCTTTGGGGGAGGCCTATGTCTAGCAGTGAACGTCTCTTGGCTGATGATGATGATGATGATGAAGCAGATATTATAGTTTAGACAGTGAAATTATTCGGTTAATGAAGCTTTTCGTTTTACCTCTCAAAGCGGTAAGTCGAGTGTTGAGATAAAAACGACTTACATCTTCGACTGATGGATGAAGATGTAAGTCGTCTTGTCGTTCTTCAAAGTTTTAGTTTTCATGCCGTTGAGAGCAGTCAGAACGTTTATACTACGTTACGACTGGTCGCGCTGGTTGTCTATAGCTTAAGTTATATATGGCGAACAAGCTATAAGCATTGAAGTTATGCGCTATAGTGACAAGCAACACGGGAACCTTAAACGAAGACCACTAGAAAAGAAAGCACAAAATAATAGTATATATACATATATATATATATTAAGGAAACTTGTGATGTATATAATATACCTAACACCGTCATAAATATGACGGATTTTAACGTCAGAAATTTCTCCGAGTTATCGTAACGTAAGTGCTATGAGCCTTTCCCCATCCGTCAGACATTTCTGACTAAACTGACACACTCCTTGCAACTTTAATCAGGATAACGGTTATCAAGGAGTATGGAAGTATGTTAAAGTATATCTACAAAGAGGAGCTTAACAGGACAGGAATATGGTTATTCTATTTAATAGTTAACTTCGCTACATTATTAGTATTATATAACAAAAAGGATGAAGATAGTTAAGAGTCCTTACATCAAGTACTCCAGATTTGATACATTGCTAGCCGGATCACAAGGATATTGTTTCAGCGACACTTACCAAGGACAGTAGCTAACAAAATCTCCAAACAAACTCCACAGCTTGTAGCCTGGCGATCTAAGTGCGAACCTCCATGTTACAACTTCAGGTTTCCTTCATCCTGTATTATTACACTGAAAAGGAAGTTCATCCCCGGCGCTCCGTCGCAATCCTAGTTAATATAACATCTGAGACACCGTCGTCACAAACTGTCACGCTGCAGCTTAACAGCAAAGCTTCATGAGCTGCTCTAGCATTTATCTATATAATGAAAGCAATATTACTAGACGCTTCTATTACTTTACACTAACCATGGCTACAGGAGGCCTGATAAGTCCTGATCTCATAGTCATCACAGGGTACCTTCAGATCTTTCATTATCGTCAACAGTCAGACCTACGCAAAATGAGCTGATTGTATCTTGAAGGTTTCTATCAGTATGATCCCAATTATGGTGTGGATCACCTACTATAAAAATTAAAGGCTTAATCCTTAGGAGTCGATGTAGTTTTACAATGATTTATCCTTCATCTTACTTAATATGACGGTCGGAATTAATTAGTTACTTATAATGGACCACCAGCTGCTGATAAATACCTTAGGACTAATTGGGTAGCCCACTGGATGCGAGAAGCGCATGACCGATCGATGTGGAGAACTTTGGAGCAGGCCTACGTCCAGCATTCAACGTCTATCGGCTAACGATAACGATGATGATGATGAATCTTAATATTAAGGCACAGCATTTTAAGTATAGTAAGATTAAGTTTAAAAGAATAAAGATTAGAATTATCCAATACACAATCACAGATAGGAGACTCCCTAGGATGTTGATAGTTTAGACCAGCTACCTCCTACCTTCCTTCCTTTACTAGATCTTTTATAGTCTACCTTATATAGGACCTATAAGTGAAGTTTAGTATCACTATATGTGGTACTTTAAAGTAATAACAAGAGGCGTAAAGGTTGCCTCACGACAACTCAGGGGATCCAAGCTAACCTCATCTGTTCGTGGTGTAAGCTGCTAATCAACAAACGGAGCCCTAGCTCCTATCAATCTGCATTCGAATAGTGTGACCCAAATCCCACCATATGAATCCCTTTTTCTTTGGTTTCGGGTGCAAAATCTTCGATTCCGGCTTCTGGGGGAAAGTCAAGAGTTATGGGAAATACTTACTCACTAAAACCCGCTAAGTGGTCTGCATCAGTGCATTCGGAGAGGCTCCGGCATCTCTTATAGAACACACCGGTGAACCTCTACACTCTGTGGTTAACACGTCAAAGAAGAGGAGTCTAACCCTCCTAGGCATCATCGCTGAGCCAAACGCTGTCCCACTCTGGTTTCGCGCCGTCAAGGCTCGCGAAACTCGTAGACCCTTTCAGTCGCCTTCTAAGACTAGCCCAAGACTACAACGCTATCATATGAATTTCTAACTGATCTTTGTGCTCGTCATCAGCTGATGATGATGATGAAAGTAATTATAAGTCTGTTAAAATTTTTATTCTCCTATTGGCATATATAAACTGACTGTCTTCCTATGGGTTTCCTTCCAGGTAATGGAGGATATTTTATTGGAAGGTATAACATGTGCTGTTTTAATATGAAATAAATGTATACATATAATATGTAAGGCATAAGCTTGGTTACCGTTTCATGCAATGAATTCTCAGCAGGAATGGAACACGTAAATTATAGTGAGTCGCCGGTGCAACGTTAGATCCGGGGACAGGTCAGACGTGCAGATTACAGTTTCAAGAGAAAATTCTCTTGAAGCTGCAATCTGCAGTGAACTCGTACGAGTTATCTCTCGTAACAACCCCTCCTCTGAGATTAACATTCACTGGTGGTAAGTCTCTGTTGTCAGAGACTATATAGGTAGATACCACCCGCAGCGGCTATTGCAGCCGGCAAACAGTACTGTGCGAACATTATTGCGTTCCGGTTTGAAGGGCGTAGCTAGTGAAATTATTGGGATAACGAGACTCAACATCTTATGTCTCAAGGCGACGAGCACAAAGTGCTGATGTGTATGTTATCATAAATAGCGCTACATTGTGTGAGCAGGCGTATCACTTACCATCAGATGAACGATCCCGCTCCTCACCTTGCTAGCATGAATAAAATAAAAAATAAATCGTAGCGGCGTGACTGACGGCACGCGACGGATCCGACCCGACACCTCGCTAATAAAACGTTCGCACCCCTTCTTCTGCAACGTTGAAGAAAATTGTCGCGTGTTTAATCCAAAAAGAAATCGATATTGTTTCGTAAAATATTAAATCGATGTTAGAGTAAGAAACATTCTCTTTATAAGCAGAGGTGTTCATTATATATATATATATATATATATTTAATTACAAACACATCATTCCAATCGTTGAAGATATTTACATGAATTCAGACATAAAAATCAAAACAAAAAGAAAATTTAACACTTAGGCTTTTTAAATCATAGCCAAGCTTCCTCCTGATATTTTCCTTCGCTGGAAGCTCAAACTTAAATGGAATCTTCGAGTCCTACTTCCGTCTGAGCTATCATCGCCACATTAATTATTAACAATACAAACAAACCTTTGGGGTTTGTATAAAGTAATAAAGTATATCAAACTCATCTACGTAAATCCCATTCGCAAAATTACAATTTGCCTGCACAGAATCTTGATGCAGTGGAAAATACGGTCCGCGTACCAGAGAAATTGGTCTGAATATTTGGTACGTAGAGATATTCTGCCGGCACGTGTGGTACGGCTGACTTTTCGTGGCATGCAGCGCATATGCAATGGGGATGCATAACAGCAACAGTTTGCAAATGAATGTAGTCTACTGTGCCCGTTGTATAAGACATCACTACTAATGAGCTCACGTATAAAGATAGAATGTATTAATAGTGCACTACTTCCGCTATATAAATGTTACTTCCTTTACAGACACTAGCGATACAAATCAAAATAAAAAAATTATATGTATATTTAACGTAATTGTATTGTTTAACATTTGTTTTTCTGTTTTTTTTCTACAAATATAGTTAAACTAATTTATGAAAAAAAAACAGGAAGTGAAAATTATCATGAAAATCATTTCATTCAATAAAACAAACGTCATGAACAAAGCAAACTACGGAAATGTAACAAAACAGCCGTGAAATACGATGTTCTGTCCGCAAGGGCTGCGGACGGGGGATGAACCCATTTATTGTTCTCGACTTCCCCGCTAGCGAGGAAAACGCACAACTAATATTGGTAAGAGTCAACTCATACTGTCTAATCACGGAGCAGACCAGCAAGAGTTTATGTTAGTCCATTTGTAGATAGTTGAACTACAGGGCCGATGCGACCTTTTACTTGCAATGAGCTGAGCGTCGGGTGGGCATCCTCCTCGGATCTAACGGATCTAAGTTGGAGATGTAACATAAACAAATGTTCGTTTAATTAGCGATTCGAGGCATACCCTCGCGACGGAGGGAGGTGGTGCGCGCGCCGCCATTCACGTCACCATTTGATAATCTTCGCAACTGCGGACCGGAATCACGGAGGATTGATTATCCTGAACGCGACACACTGTCACCATTAATTACAGCTTTGAATACGTTGGCGGATATTAATATTCCGATGCGGAGCGGAGCCGCATTGAGACGGCGACGTATTCCGCCGTCGTCGTTGTTTCTAAATGTTTACATTTAATTATCGCGTCTACCAGTTAAACTGTTGACATGTGCTAATAATCACTAAAATCAAAATAGTTTCAGCCTAATAGGCTTTAGGTATTGTTGAAGTATATCTAGATAATTAATGAACTAACTAGTCCATACGTACGATGCGGTAATGTATAAATAAAAATATTCATTACTGTATATATTTGGAAAATAACTGAAGAACCCATGAAAGAGGTCTAATAAAATTAGAAGATAGTTAACAATCGCTCGAAGGTCTGACAGCCGTTGGTTCCGTAAGGTCCTCGAATTGCGACCGCGTACAGGGAGCCCCGGTGTTGGCAGGCCCCCTACTCCCTTATCGGTCAACAAGCGAACCTGTGTGAACTGATGCAGATGCATCCGTTTTGTTTTGTTTGTTGAGTGCATACTTCCTATAAATATTTAAGCATTTATAAATCATCTTGGATATTTCAGTCGTTTCTTGGAGCACATCAGAACATCGATTGTGTGAAGTATCGTCGGGGGGCGTATATTTCGATACTAGCATTACATTTTGAATTGATAGTAAGTTCTTAGATATGGCTTCACTAACTGCCGAGGGACTTCGAATGAATGAGACTGCACGTCATTTGCAGATAATCTTGCATCTTTATCATTCATTAATAGATTTTATCGTTGTTAATCAAAAACTTGAACAGTATCTTCTATTCGGCTTTATCCGACAGGCTCCTTTGCTCCCGTACTAGTGCGATCGAAACTTGTAACTACTACAGTAGCTTCTTTGACATTAATAGAAATTAACATTGTTCTACATCTAAATGTTATTGGTTATATATTCCACGTCACGATGTACGAAGGTCATAACGCCCATCCCTTAGTCCAAGGTATAAGTGAATTTTGTTCGATACATTATTTGCCGGTCCACCGCTGAGGATAGGCACCCTCAAATATTTCTACGCGGTTCCGCCCTGCCCGCATCCAGCGCTTCCTACAACCTTGATTAGATCATCGGTCTGTCTTCTGCGAGGGCCTACGGGCATTACGTCAACCGACACGCGGCCACCACTCAACTTTACTTCTCCATCAACCGTCATTCTTTCGAGAGATGTTTCCTACCCATTGCCTTTACTTAAAGTTATCTTTTGGGCAATATCGATGACTTTGAATCTCCTACGGATCTCATTTCTGATTCAATAATACATGGAAACTCTGAGCATAACCCTTACTGTTGTCCTCTGTACAACTTGAAGGTTTTTCATGGAGACCACTATAAGTTGGCATTGTGAAAAGCTGATGATTGACTGGACTGTATATTATAAC
The DNA here is from genome assembly GCA_029034505.1 of Ornithoptera priamus. NCBI lineage: Eukaryota > Metazoa > Arthropoda > Insecta > Lepidoptera > Papilionidae > Ornithoptera > Ornithoptera priamus. The sequence continues at coordinate 582,722 of JARDWD010000527.1, read as the reverse complement.
TACGGATATGTGAACTCTGGTAACCAGTAAGCATATCTTCACCACCAGCTCCTCCAACTCACCGATAGAATCCGAACAGGGAAACACTGAAGCCGAGAGCGTGCAGCATTTCATGCTTCACCGTCGACAGCACCGACGGCATATCCCTGAAGTTGGTCGACAGTTCACCTGGACAGAAGTTGGCGTGCCCAGCCACCGGCCTGCAACGAATTCATCTCATCTCACTCTCTCAAAACAACTATCTCTCTCGTATGAACTCTTCATACCATCACATCCGGTTACAGACTTCACTTGTGGTAGTGTCTCCGTTGCCGGACACCGACTTAGTAGTTACCCACGAGAGATCCTATTTCCACCGCTAAACAGTACTGTGTTCCGGTTTTAAGGGCGCTGTGGCCAGGCAAATTATTGAGGTATCGAGATTTTTGTATTCGTATTGTATCTGATCTCGATATTTAACTACCTGCACAACAGATATTGAGTCTCGTTACCCTAGTAATTTCACTAGCTACAGCGTCCTTCCAACCGGAAGAAAATAATGTTTGCTGTTAGAGACCGTTTAAGTAGGTACCACCACAACGCCCATAGCAAGATTCCAAGGCGATCGTTGAAATTCATAGGGGGGATTTGGGCCTTTTCCCACTACGCTGCCCCAATGCTGGTTGGTAGGAGTTCATCTGACCACCATCATCATAATCATATCATGTTATACCTGTCCAAAGCTGACTCCTGCTGGCAATGCGACGCGTAAGCCACCGTCAGTCCACGCCTGCATCTCTCCGTCTCCACCGCACTCACGTAGAGAACGAAGTCCGTATCCTCAACTCCTTTAGCTTCCTGTTCCTCTTCTTCGGGCGCTGAAAATTGAAGAAAGGTTTGTGACAAAGAAAGTTTGAATCATGAAGATAAAATGACCCCTCCAACGGGTTATCGTCTTGTCGTGGCGGAAGGGCTTAGTAACCGTGGCAGCCAACACGGTGAAGCTAAGTGGAACCCAACCGGCCAGCCCGCGGCGAAGGGCTGGCCGAAGCGGCCGCTCCAGGTTCGAGCACTGGTTGGATAACTGGAGCTCGCCGGAGCGGCCAGGGGCCGCAAGGGCGGCTTTATGTTGCCCTAACAGCCAGACTGCAGGGGCGGTTTCATACCGCCCCTCGCAGCCGAGGTGGGGTCGCGGAGGGAGTATCCTCTGCGGCCAACCGGGGTCGCACCGGCGATGCGGCGGCAATGGGGTCGCGAAGGAAGAGGAGTGTCGGTATTGAGATGCGCCGTTCTCCCTATTCTCCGCGGCCGCTGACAGGTTGAGTGTTCACCCGCGTTCCCATGTCTCTGCCATCATAGCGATAAGGCGGAACATCGTGGGGGTTTTAGTCGGTGCAAGTCCGACATAACCCGACCTCGCCCCCGTAAGGACGGGTATGCGTAGGCATTTCCCCCACGTTAAACAAAAAAAAAACTATAAGCGGCGACGTGTCGGTACCATAAGTAATAATTAGCACAATTGACTACCATTGACATGAATTAATGACCCAATTTCCTTTGATAAGTACTCAAAATCCTAGAGAAGTAATCTTAAAATGTTCAATTATAAATGAGACTTTACTAAATATGTTTGACATTCAATTAATATTATCTTGCGACACCACCACAAATCGAGCTGGAAGTGGAACGAAATTTTCCACTCGGAAAACACAGCGCTTAATTTAAATGTGCCCGATGCGGTACTATTGCATATTGCAATCAGTTCTATTCCTGTTCCATGTAAGTAGGGAGATTGTTCGGTTTCAATATTTATACTGCCCAAGTAAACAGTAAGTTTTCATTATTCAATAATAGTTCTCACACTTCAACCGTATCATTTACTCATTCAACAAATTCTATTCATCCAAGTTGATTTACTATTTGATATTGTTGAACTAATAATGGATCGATACGATTTTAATCACAACTTTATCATCCTCTTCGCTTTTCTGTGCCTAATTCCATAATGTCTCTTGACACATTCCCGCCAAACATTCCGACATTTGTCCAGTGTTGCCACATTCAAAACCTTGCTAATTTATAATCAATGAAGGCAGTGTTGCCAATATAAAATACAATATTTTGTTTCTTTAATATCGACAACGATATGAAAACTTTAACTGTGATTAAAAATTCTTAGTTTTGTACATGTGAAATTTTAAATAGATCTACTTTATATCTAGAAATATTTTTTTGCTTTATATTATAATTAAAAATACTAGGAGTACCGTAACAGAAGTAAAGTAGTGACAAATATCTCTCAACAACTTTAGCATATAAATAATGTCTTCGTCGACGGACAAACAATTCAGTCTGATACCTTCGCTGGCTCTCCTTCATAACTCATAAAGGTAATTAATCTGTTTTTGAGATCGATTGAGAAAATTAAAATAATATCTGCAACAATAAAAGACATTTGTTTATCTATATTATTTTATAGAGGTATAGATGAGTATATATTCCCTGGATCTTGATTTTGGTATCACGAACGTCCGCTAGCAGTGAACAAACTCTACAATGTTCATTGTTAAAGAACACTTTGTTAGTAAACTTACTAGAGAAACTATGTCTTACTCTGTTTCTACTGTTGTTTAGTGGCCATGGTTACGAGGTTAATAAGGTAATAGATTTTCTTTATCATTTCTTAGTCTATACAAAAGAAGCTGGATTTGGTTTGAAATCTTCAATTGTGTAAATTGGTCTTTACGATTTTATTTTCACTGGTTATGGATGGGTTCCCAAGTTGATGGTATTACCCAACTTATTTCACCTATTATAATTAGGATGATTGAAAAATTTGGATGTTAGGTCTCCTCCAAAGATCTCCACGCCGATTGGTCCTATTCTGCCCCAAAGTATCTATTATCGAATGTGATGTTATAGTTGGATCTGGTGAGACAGTGCCTGAACTGCTCGTGCCTTTATTAATTCATTGCGAGCAATCGCACCTCCGCACGTAACACATCTGTAACAATATTCAGGACTTTATCAGCGTTACACGGCAGCGCTGAACTCCGATGAATAATTCAGAACTCTCGAAGGTAGTACGGACACAAGTTATATTCAAGTAACGTGTCAATAGGTTTACTTATTTTATCTACAGTGGGCTAATATTAGAGATGAACATTACATGATATCAAATGAAAAGTTTTATTGATAGTTGATCTTCGTTGCTGGAGAGCGTCTAGACACCACTTCAGTTCCTATTTCCGTCGCCAGACAGCAGTGGGTAAGAATTAGTAATTTGTACCTGGTAGAATTACTAGGAAATAAGATCTACAGGGGTGTAAGGAGTCCCGCACAAGAACTCACGGGATCCAAGCTAACCCTACCTACTCGTGGTGCACCCTGCTAATCAACAAACGAGGCTCTGATTCCCGCCAACCCGCATTGGGCCAGCGTGGCGCTATATGGTCCAAGTCCCACCATATGACCCCCAACAAACAACGGCTGCTATTGCCCGGCGATGCAGGCAGCGTAGAACTGATCGATGTGAGGTTCTGTGAGAGAGGCCTAAGTCCACCAGTGGACATCTACCGGCTGATGATGATGTGATCTAACATCTTATGTCTCAAGCGAGCACCACAATGTGATGCTGGGTATATCATCCTTTATCATTTACATAAAAGTGAACTTTGTGTTAATTTCGTCTCATGTACAGTTAATATATAAATGATTACCATTTAAAACCGCACAGTAAGTAAACAGTATGAATAGTCAAAAACACCGTTACCATATAACGACCGGAAGCGGATTACATTTGATTAATATTTATTATATGGAAAGTACGAATAAAACTGCATCGAGTAAAGTAATCGTTAATAAATCAGTTAACAAAACATACAGCTGTAACCGCAATAACTATAACCGCAGTTATTTTAACCCCGGATTCAAAAAGGATTCGTATGACTAATGAATTTATTCATACGTTTATATAAAATGGTAAAACTCATGCCTGCCACCGCTATGGCGGTAGTACGTTCACCTGATCATAAGTGTCTACCTTTCCCATATTAATATGGCGTCATTTAAGATCTATACGATCCGCTCACATTGGAATCTAATAACAGTAATAATCAACTAACGTTTAGATAGTAGTAACACCCGGCAGTCAACAGGATTGACTGCTGTTTTAGTTACATTGAAATCCTCTAATTACTATCAATAGTTAATTGTTATGGAAAATGAATTAACAATGATAACTGCATGCATGGTGTCAGTGTATCTAGACTATTTGAATTTCGCGGCCACTTCACTCCATCGGCTGGCGCTGCTACGCCACAAACCAATAAGTTATCGGCGACAAACTAACACACACTTAAGCTGCATATGAATAAGATATTTAAAAGCGTTAATAGTACTTAGTTAAATATCCTAAGGTCGTCGTAAACGTGGCCGTTACAGATATAACTTTAATGTTATGTCTGCCACTCACATTTGTCGGAATGAACACGTAATTGAAGGTAGAATATTCATCACTGTAAATAAGGTTGTGTGAATGCAGCAGCCGTTTGTAAAATGGGGCAGAGCACAAAATCTAAATGCATACAGAGTTCAGTGAGCGGTGCAACGGCGGGCGATCGCGCGGATGCGGAATTTTTAACTGGCACAGTTTGTACAGTACCAAAATTTAATTTTTTTGCTTATATATACATATGAAGATGAAAACGTGTTTTGAATATTCTCACTACTGGAACACAGAGATTTCTCTCGCAAGACGAGAGTCTAGCCGTACAAAGCTCCAGACATCGGACCCGATTGATCAGGAACTTGGTGAAAGTTCTAGAAATGCAAAATGTTCGCATTATATTTTTCACAGAAGTACATTACGAGGATTCAGACATAATACATTACGAGGGTAATAATTACAATATGAGTTACCCTTTTTAACCTGTCAAGATTATATTGTTAATATATAATCTTTACTTATGTATCATTGCTTCACATAATGAAGGGCATTCCTTGTTTGATACACGAACACATGCTTTCATTTGAGAGCACACAAAGAAATTGCAGTAATGCAGTACTACGTGTGAGCTGTCTACGGGGGTTGAAATGCTTAGATTAAGCTGGAAGTACTTCATGACCGTGCACATGCATCTTGGATATATAACGTTTTTTGCATGCACAGCTTTATACTGCGACAGTTAAAAAGTAAACCAGCGCCAACAAGCTGTCTACACGCTCTTGGAATTATAATCTTGTAAAACTAAATGAAGAAGATACAGTTAACTCGTGTATGGGATAAATCTCTCCTCATATCTTATTCCTTATGTCTGAGGGTAGTGACTACCTCCACCCATCACTCTTATTCTCATCATGTTTCGCCATTTCGTTCTATCTCTAGCTACTCGGAGAGCATCGTAGACTGTGGAGTCAGTTGTGTTCCGGATCTGGTCAGAGCAACGCATTGGGCTGCGGCCCGCGCTTTTTCCTTCCACTTTGCCATAAACCACAAGTTTTTCAAGGTTCTCTCCGTCTTTAATAGCAACGTGTCCGAAGTACTCTAAGATGGGCTTGAGGCATCTGCCTCTATCTTGAAGAACGCCTTGTTTTTATTTTGAGCTTGGCTGAAAAGGATGCGTTGGTGAGATATACAGTCCATGGGATCCGGAGTACTTTTCTCCAGCACCACATTTCGAAACCGTCAATCTTTTTGCGGTCTAAAGATCTTAGGGACCACGTGTCAGCTCCATATAAGAAAATCGAGAAAACGAGGGCGCTCACGAGTTTGATCTTCATCTTCAGGGATATATTCCTGTCTCTCCAAGTTTTCTGTAGCTGAGACATGGCACTCTGGACCATAAACAGTATTGTTTAGTGTTTTTGTCAAATCTAAATGCGGTTTGTTGTTGATAACATAACTATGTAAACGACAGTAACACTAAAACCAAACCGAATTGGTCCAGGGGGTAGTAATGGTCCCAAAAAGAAGACGACTTTTTTGTCACAAGTAATAACTACTACCCCGATATGTTTTCCAACCCTTTCGGTGCTCCAAGTTTTTTATTATCATTTCAACTGTAATAATCAGTCTTAGAATTACTTCTTAATGTTAATGGGCTCTCTGTTGCCGCTCACCATCCAGACTGGTACCAGCGCAGCGACATACAGTACTGTGCGAACGACGTTAGTGTGTTCCGGTTTGAAAGGCCCTGTGGATAGTTAAATTACTGGGGTAACATAAACTTAACATCTCGTGTTTCAAGGGGACGAGCGCAATGTGGTTTAGTGTATATCATTCTAACTAGTGCGACGTTGTTATTCATCATCAGGTGAAGGTCTTACTCGTCTCCATACAATAAGAAAAAAATTTTTTTAAGTCTACATTCAAGGTTAAGTTTTTGAGCCTCCACAAACCAAAGGAATTCTAGAAATATGACCTCTCTCTTAAAAAGTATTCGCGCGTATAACTACCGCTTAAAAGGAGGAAAAAAAGAAGGAGAATGAATTGAAAACTTGAGAACAGAAAATGGAGAAAAAGCTTTCGGCTAATTGCGAATCTTGTGGGAGCTGAACGCGACGAAACTTCAGCAATTTCTGTTAATCCGCGGCGAAGCGGCGCGTAATGATTTATGATCTATCGCGAAAACTTGAACAATGGCAACTTGAATTGGTAAGTGAAACACTTAACCGCCTTTTGTTCAGTCGGATAAAGACGATTTCCTTACGGACTATTACTGAAGAGTTTCTGTCGCTTCATTTAACACCACTTCCGATTTCATCGCGTCGCTCTGAAGTCCTTACAAAACCTACTCACATTCAACTACTTGCACATAGAAATATAAATTATCAAGTAGATTTAAATCTACCTTAACTGCCCTGGTGGTGCACCGGCTGACTGCTTACCACACAACACCATGAATCTGGTTCGATACCAGAGCTCAAGAATAGAGCAGCGATCATACTTACAGTTAATACTACATTGCTATGTACACAAAACTATTTTGTGCTCGTCTCCTCGAGTGTAAGATGTTAAGTATCGTTACCCGAGTAACTTCACCAGCTACAACGTCCTTCAAACTAGAACATATTTACACACTACTGTTGGGCGGTAAAAAGAGGAGCTGCGCGGAACCAGTAAACCTTCCACTGTTTCCGTCTGCATTGTCGCTTAATATAACATGAAGTTGGAAGCCCATTGTAATTAGACCAGTCCTTGGTGGTGGAGCTCATTGGGAACCAATATTTACTTAAACAGAAATCCTTTTCCGCGCGGTACATTAACTTATTATTTTATTATTTTTATTAACTTATTTTCTACTTTACACTTTATTTAATATTTTATACTAAAACTATTAGATATTTAAAAAAAACTGCTTAGTTGTCTAACAAAATGTTGGTAATGAGCTCCACGTGAACAACTTTTACTGGTGCTAGGTCTCTGTTGCCGGAGACCATGGAGGTAGGTATCACCGCTGCGTCTACTTCAGCTGACAAACAGCAATGTGCGGACATTACCGTATTCCGGCTTGAAGGGAGATGTAGCTTGTGAAATTACTGAAGTAGCAAGTCTACATCTTGTGCCTCAAAGCGACAAGCGCGATGTGGTGCTGTGTATATCATCCTAACTAGCAGCACGTATTTATAGGCAGGCGTGCTTACTGTACTTCTAACTGTTGTGCAGTAACCACTGTAATCTTAGCACGTTGTCAAAGGAGCGACCTACTGGAACTCCCCGTATATATCTCATTGATAATCCAAATTAGGGTCCGAGACTGGTTGCAATTAGGGTAGAGAACGGCAGATGTAACAGCGTCTGCAGGTTACAAGATCGGGAGGCGTGGGGCGGACGGGTGGGCAGGTCAGCGGGCAAGTAATTTATCACCCTCGGTGACTTGGGCGGAGTGCGGCTCCGAAATTAATTGATTAAAACGTTGCTTTAATTGGTGCTGAAATTAGCTTTGCTTCTCTGCAGGACAGGTAACAAATTATATCCTTACTCTGCATGTACACACACACACAGTATGACATATAAGTCTATCGGCTGATGATCAAAAGATGTAGAACTATGTTATTAGTCATCTTGAAACAGCATCCAAATGTGGCGTTCTTTAGTAATACTGTTCCCCGTCCGCTTCGCTGGCTGTTACACCCCCCAACTCCCTTTGGGGAGGAATTTTGTAATATCCGTTCTTTGCTGACCTACACTCGGCAGAAGGAACATTCCTACGAAATTTCGAACCTGCAGACCTTATGGTTGTAGAGATAACCTGATGGGTCTCTACATAGATGAAAATCTCTTATCTATCTTCTATATATCTATAATGATAACGGGTTTCCTTTAAGCAATCACGTAAAAACTAGTGAACGTATGAAAAGATTATGAAAGATGTATGCATCCTTCATCATTTTATTTCTGATTAACTTATAAAAAAATTCATTTGCTATTATGCCGTTGCTATGGTAACGGTTGGTATAGAAAGTCATTTGCAGTTGCTTTCAAGGAATATTCCAAATGAATTTCAAGTCTAATTTTATATTCAGTCACGAAAGCGGCCGGGAACAGCTAGTGTATATATATATATAGTGGTAACTAAGTTATTACTAGTGTAACTTAACGCGTTACTATTTCTTTCTACGGAGATCGCTTTGTTGATTCTTTTCTTTCACCAAAAAAGTTTTTTTTTTTTCAATGTGTGTCGTATTGATTTTGCACGTCTTACCTTAATGTCCGAAAGAAGCAGGTCTTCGGCAACCTGACTCTCGCTGGTGTCAGGTTCACAATTCGTCGCACTATCATCACGTTGCAGTAACCCAAAATTGGATAATAGATTCGAGTTCAGTGTAATACATTACAATACCCTTAAAATTATTTAACATCAACGATACTCGCTTCTTTTGTTATTCACGAAGCGATGAGACGAGCGGGACGAGCACCTGGTGGTAAGTGATACGCCCGCCCATACAAAGTGGCGCTACTTAAGAAAGTATACACTGCACCACATTAAAATCATCGCCCGAGACAAGATGTTGAGTTTCGTTGCCCCAGTAATTACACTAGCTATAGCGCCTTTCAAACCGGAATCGCAGTAATGTTTGCACAGTACTGTCTGTAGGCTGCAATAGGCGCTGCGGTGGTATCTACTTTTTTATTTCGTTTTTTTTTCGTTAGCGAAATCTTCTTAAAAGATTCCTGGCTTCTGGGGGAAAGACAAATTTATATGGAGCTTCTACCCACTAAAACCCCCTTGGTGGTTTGCATCAGTGCATTTATTAGGAGGGGCTCCGGGATCTCCTACGGAACGCACCGGTGCGCACCCTATCTAAAACATACCACGGAACGGCAAAGCCCTCCTTAGCATCCTCGCTGTGCGACGGCAAATACAACACCACCATGCATTTGCCGTGCTCCTAAGGCTCGTTTATTGAGTTCTGAGGGCCCCCCACCCTCAAAGCTCACAAACCCGAGGACCTTTTTAATCGCCTTGTACGACAGGCAGGGAATACCTTAAGTTCTATACTTAATAGCCCACGACTACGGAGCTGCCGGTGGTACATACCTAGACGCGCCTCGAATGACTTGCGACAGGCCGCCCGCAGAACATTCTGACGTTTGTTTAGTGTTGCCACATTCACAATGTTGCCAATTTATAGTTCACAAAAGCAGTGATACCAACATAAAATAAAGTATTATTTATTATTTTTAAAAAGGAAATCTGTTGATTAATAGTGTGCTTGGGTTTCCTGAGATTAACTACTTGCATCGTAACAGTAAAACTACTGCTGCCTTTAATGGATAATATGTGGTGTGGTGTATATGTGCTAGATGTGGCAGCGCGGGATCGATCGATGTGGAGATCTTTGGAGGAGGCTTATGTCCAACAGTGGACGGCTGTCGGCAGATAATGATGATGATGATGATGTGGTGTAGTTTAATGATAACCTAACTAGTTACCTATCACAGTCTATGTACATCAGCTGTCGTGACAACATTTCAATGAAAAGATGAGAGAACTTGTGGTAGAACATCTACGGCCATATTGTCGCTTACCGTCATACACTTTTGCTGATGGTAAGGCTTCGACCGTAGGGCATCGTCTAGATAGGTACCACCGCAGCTGCTTTTCCTGCCGCCAAACAGTAATCTGCTAACATTACTGTTCCGGACTGAAGTGAGTTCCAGCTATATATAAATCCGAAGTGAGCTCAAGTGGAGCGGCTACCTCGGGCCAGCCTTACTTCTCAAGCCGGCCCTACTCCTCGAGCCGACCAGAAACCTGCCCGGGGTACCACTGCAGCGCCTATTGCAGCCGTTAAACAGTACTGTGCAAACATTACTGTGTTCCGGTCTGAAGTACGCTGTAGCTAGCGTAATTACTGCGGTAACGAGACTCCACATCCTATCATCTCAACGCGACGATCACCATGTGATGCAGTGTATAACTAGCGCATGTTGTTATGGGCAAGCGTATCACTTAAAATAACGTGAACGTCTCGCTCGTCGCAGCGTTTCGTTAAATAAAAAAAAAAATTATCGCCATGATAATTAAGATCAGACTTCCGTATATAACATTTTGTATGTATCAACAAAGTTATACTCCGCTTAACTTTAAGTTTAAGTTTAGGCAGTAAGCAGACGGTTCAGGTATGCAAATAGGTCTTATCCTCCTGCATGCAAATGACTGTTAATGACTGTTCAAGATAATTTTGCTCCGATCCCCCCAGACTCCGAAGAGATCCTTGGAGTAAGTGGTTAGACACATCGTTACACTTAATATCTAATAAACATTTTGTTCTTCCTTTAAGTTATAAAACTTTAACTTGTAACTTCTTATGTATGAGACGAGAATAATGTATTACAGTATCATATATAATATACTGGTGGCAGATCTCTGGTTGGAGACCGTCTAGGTGCCACCGCAGCGCCTATAGCAATCCACAAACATTACTATTGTCCGGTTTGAAGGGCGCTGTAGCTAGTCAAATTACTTAGGGTGTTGAGACTTTACCGGAGACCGTATAGATCGGTACCACCGCAGCGCCTATAGCAATCCACAAACATTACTATTGTCCGGTTTGAAGGGCGCTGTAGCTAGTGAAATTACTTAGGATGTCGAGACTTTACCGGAGACGGTCTAGATCGGTACCACCGCAGCGCCTATAGCAGCCCACAAACATTACTATTGTCCGGTTTGAAGAGCGCTGTAGCTAGTAAAATTACTTAGGGTATCGAAACGTTACCGGAGACCGTATAGATCGGTACCACCGCAGCGCCTATAGCAATCCACAAACATTACTATTGTCCGGTTTGAAGGGCGCTGTAGCTAGTGAAATTACTTAGGGTGTCGAGACTTTACCGGAGACCGTATAGATCGGTACCACCGCAGCGCCTATAGCAACCCACCAACATTACTATTATCCGGTTTGAAGGGCGCTGTAGCTAGTGGAATTACTTAGAATATCGAGACTTTACCGGAGACCGTATAGATCTGTACCACCGCAGCGCCTATAGCAATCCACAAACATTACTATTGTCCGGTTTGAAGGGCGCTGTAGCTAGTGAAATTACTTAGGGTATCGAGACTTTACCGGAGACCGTATAGATCGGTACCACCGCAGCGCCTATAGCAGCCCACAAACATTACTATTGTCCGGTTTGAAGGGCGCTGTAGCTAGTGAAATTACTTAGGGTATCGAAACGTTACCGGCGACCGTATAGATCGGTACCACCGCAGCGCCTATAGCAACCCACAAACATTACTATTGTCCGGTTTGAAGGGCGCTGTAGCTAGTGAAATTACTTAGGGTATCGAAACGTTACCGGCGACCGTATAGATCGGTACCACCGCAGAGCCTATAGCAGCCCACAAACATTACTATTGTCCGGTTTGAAGGGCGCTGTAGCTAGTGAAATTACTTAGGGTGTCGAGACTTTACCGGAAACCGTATAGATCGGTACCACCGCAGCGTCTATAGCAGCCCACAAACATTACTATTGTCCGGTTTGAAGGGCGCTGTAGCTAGTGAAATTACTTAGGGTGTCGAGACTTTACCGGAGACCGTATAGATCGGTACCACCGCAGCGCCTATAGCAACCCACAAACATTACTATTGTCCGGTTTGAAGGGCGCTGTAGCTAGTGAAATTACTTAGAATATCGAGACTTAACATCTTATATCTCAAGGTGACGAGTGGAATGTGATGCTGTGTCATCATCATCAGCCGATAGCCTCGTTTGTTGATCAGCAGGCGGCACCACGAGCAGGTGAGGTTGGCTTGCGTGCCGTGAGTTGATGCGCGGGTTCACTTACCCTACATTACGTTATCATACTTTATTTACATATATCGAGGCAGACGTTGTGCTTCATCATCATCATATCATTTTAAGTGATAGACGTCCACAGATGGACGTAGGTCTCTATACCGTCCCGCACCGGAACAACTTGTACATCCGGCTGGGCCTGCTCTTCGCAGACTAATGACGTGGATCACGGAAGTAATGTTCGAGTAAACGTTTTAAGAGAGTCCCACGCCTTTACATCGGGACGTTCGATAATCAATGATGCGGCATTGCCTAGCCTGGATGTAACTATTTGAAACATATCTAGGTCTTGGTCCTGGATACCTGGTTCCTTGTATATTTTAAATAATATATTAACTTTAACGAATAAATAGATTTAAGGGTGTAAAGATTAAGGCCAATTTGTACAGACAAAAGGTTCTACTCGGGAACAGTTCCCAATTCAAATGGTTGTTTCTTCCATCCATTCACTCCTCGTAAGGTACTGCCCAGCCAGGTTCTATCCACATCCGCTAGGACACGACGACGTCTACTAAAACGTTCTGCTGATACCAAAACGTGAGCGATACGTGACTACAAGGAATACATTAATTTAATGATGATGAATTTTCAGTAATACACATTATTAATGCGTTTTTATTTCCGCACCAACTAAGACAATAGTTTATGTAAATAGTTATTCACCTGAAGTCGAGTGAGAAGACGGTACATACGGTTTCCGTTTAAATATAAAATACATTGGTTACATCTACGTATAGGTTTTAATTATTTGAATATTTTATAGATCGTTGCTGCATCATATAAGTATGCTGTACCCTTTTCTACATTTCGATTTGAATATTTCGTATACAAAAATGTTATAAAACTATTTTGAACAGTGTACTTAGAAAGACCCAACACGAAATTATGTACATAACTTATTTAACACTTGCATTCAAGAAATAAAGCAACAAAGCAAACACACAAATATAATGCTTGGGACACTCCGAAAGTTTTGAGAAACTAAAAAACTAACTTCTATGAAAAAAACATTTTTACTAAATCTTTTGAAAGAACTCTGCACCAGCCTTTACATCGCGTTTCATGCGTCTGAAACAATTTTCAAAACATTTTTTCCTGTCGTCCGCAGACACCTCTTCCCCGGCCTTCTCAAACGCTGCTGGCGCGTCTTCCGGCGATGAAAACTGTATCCATTTGTGCTGATTATTAATTTTAGGGAACAAAAAAAGTCACACGGAATCAAATCAGGACTGTATGGAGGGTGTCCCAAGACTGTGACCGGTGTAGAGTCCAGGAAGTCCCTCGTTTTGATCGCAGAGTACGCGGGCGCGTTCGGTCGCTTGTTGCTCATTGCTGCTTTGGTCTCGATGTAGAATTGAAGTTAGGTACCCCCTCGAAGTGAACAAACCAGCGATCAAAATGTTCCCTGCGCTCCCCGATCGTTTCACTTTCGCAGGCGTCGGTTCACATTGAAACAGCCAAACTGTCAACTGACGCTTTGTTTCTGGATCGCATTGATAAATCCAGGATTCGTCACCTGTCACAATGCCGTAAACGCGCCGTGACGAGCCTGCACCAAATGTTTGTATCATACCACGGCACCAATCCGCACGGGCCTACTCCACCCAGCGGGAAACTATCATCCTTACGCGAAGTGCTCATGCAAAATCTTGTGAACACTTCCTGAACCAATCTGCAGAGTATGCTGAATCTCTTCGTATGTAATTCATCTGTTTTCTTAAATTAAATTTTTCACTGCCAGCACACTTTTTTCAGTGACAGCCGTCGTAGGACGACCACTCCTTTGTTCATCCCCCAAAGTAACACGACCTCGTTTGAACTCGCTGTACCAGCGGTAGATGGTTGCTTTTGAAGGTTCTTCATCCATAAAAGCAATTCGAAGTCTATCAAATGACTCATCAGATTTTAAGCCACATTTGAAATCGTAAAGAAGCATAATACGAAAATATTCTCGACGCAGATACAGTTTTTAATGAGCCAAGAAAATTTGAATTAGCTCTCAAAAAATTGGAGAGGGAAATTTGATAATAGAACAGTGATATTTTTACTTTTAAATAATCGAGGTTTCAAAATAATTACAAGTGGCCAGCATCTTATAGATAAAAACTTTTTTTCGAAAAGAATTTCTGAGTGGCCTGGTATATAACAATATGCAAAAAGATTACTGGGGTAACGAAACGCGATATCTTATGGCTCGGGCAACTAGCGCAATGTGGTGCAGTGTGTGTCATTCTGAGTAGCGCCATGGGCGCTATGGGCAGATGTGTCACCTACCAGCCGGTCCCCCCAACGGGTTCCCCTCTTGTCGTAACGGAGGGGCTTAGTAACCGTGGACTGACACACGGTGGAGCCAAGTGGAACCCACCACCCGGCCGGTCCGCGGCGAAGGGCCGGCCGTAGCCGCCGCTCTAGGTTCGAGAACCGCTTGGATAACTGGAGCTCACTGGAGCGGCCGGAGACTGCAGGGGCGGTTTCATACTGCCCCTTGCAGCCGAGGTGGAGTCGCGGGGACAGAGGAGTGCCGGTATTGCTATGCGCCGTTCTCCCTATCGTCCCGGCCGGTAACGGGTAGCAGCAGGCCCAACATCTTTCCGCTGCAGGGAGCCGGGAAAGCTTTTCTCCCGTGGCTCCCATGGGTTCTGGGCGCCGGTTTCAGGAGAACCCGATGCCCGAGAAACTGCAGGAGGTCGCGGAGGGAGCGCGCTGCATGTTCCGGCGCGCCCTGGAAAGGGAGGGTTCATCCTTCCCTTCCGAGGTGGGGCTACGAAAGCAGCCAGCGCCGGCAGTGTAGCGGTAGTGAGCAAAAGCGTTCCCGTGACCCTGCCATCAGGCGATGAGGTTTAGTCTATGTAAGTCCGACATAACCCTTCCTTGCCCCCACAAGGACGAGTATGCGTAAACATTTCCCCCCACGTAAAACAACAAAAAAAAGAAAAAACAAACTTACCAGCAGGTGAATGTCCCGCTCGCCTCGTCGCTTAATTGAATAAAAAAAAGAAGAGTCTCGAACCCCTACTTATTAATGTTTCCATACTAATGTGTGACAGCGGAAATATGAAATATGAGCCCGCATCCGGCCAGTGTGGTGAAAAATACAAAAACTATGTACCAATATTAATTCACTACAAGGGAGAGAAGGAAGAGCGTTTTCGAAGATAAACTTTTTATGCGATAATGCATCTTATATGATGGATGACGTCATTTCGAAATGCTTAACTTACAGATAAGTACGGCAAGATACTTGAAATGTATTCGACGACAAAAAGGTGATATTAGCTTAGGGAACAAGTTTGTTTGCATTTGTTAAGAAAATTCAAAACATATTTGAATATAGTTTATTTATATTTAAGTAAAGTAGGTAGGTACCGTTTTGTTGGATTGCCTATTGCCGTGTTGTGGGTAGGGGTAGCGACGGGGACGTGATCCCATTCATATAGCGATTTTGGGACTTCCGATCAAAATACCGTGACAAGTGGTTTTGGCAGTCCTCTCGTGATGTTAACCTGACACTGCCTGAAGAGTTCTGAAGAGACCGAAACAGGTGGAAATCTGAAGGTCCAAGGTCAGGACTATACGGCGGATGCATTAACACCTGACAGACAAACTCACTTAATTTTTTCTGAGTGGCTAAAGATGTGTGAGGTCTAGCGTTATCATGATGAAAATCCACACCCCTTCTGTTGATTAATTCCGGCCGCTTTCTCTCAACTTCTGGCTTTAATCTCATCAGTTGTTCGCAGTAGACTTCAGAATCGATGGTCCCGCCTGGTGGTAGCAGCTCATAATGAATAATGCCGTTCCAAACCCACCACACACACAGCATCACCTTGTGGCGAGTTAACCCGCGTTTCGCCACAGTCTGTGAACCCTGACCGGCCTTTGACCACGACCTTTTTCGCACGTTCTTATCATACGTGAACCACTTTCCATCACCAGTTATCAGCTTCTTCAAAATTGGTTCGGTTTCATTACGTCGCAATAAAGAATCACAAACGAGTACACGGTTCATTATTAGGTGTCTTTCAGTGAGCTCGTGAGGTACCTGAACGTCGAGGTTTTTTGTGTACCCAGTTGGTTTCAAATGTCTCAAAATTGTTTTGTGGTCAATTCCCAGTTCTTCAGCTACGTCGTAACTACTGATATGCCGATCTTGCTCCACTTTTTCAAAAATGGCATCCATTTTATCCGTAATAGGGCAACCAGAGCGACGTGCATCTTTCACATCAAAATTTTCGAATTGAAAACGCTTAAACCAAATTTGTGCTACACAGTGCTCACAGACACCGCACTGCACTGCACTGCACTGCACTGCACTGGACTGCACTGCACTGCACTGCACTAGTTCAATAAACATCGCAAGTTTTAAAATGTATCGAACTTCTTCATTAGATCTACCCATCTTGACAATACGGAAAACAAATGAAAATTACCCATTTTCCTAATTTGAATTTGGAATTGAATTATGTTCTTTAAAATTGAAACTTCCAATGATACCAAAACCCCACCACACACAAATAGTACAGCCAAAGAGATGTCATACATACAAGTTCATACATACTACACTGTAACGCGAAAACACTTTTTCCCCAACCTAATACAATATTGTTTAAATGGGGTCGTCTATGTAAGTGCAAGTTCTATGCAATTAAAAAAAAATGATTTTTTTGGATTTTTATGCAAACGTAAACCTAAGACAAAAAAAATAATGTTATGGTTACTATTCAAAGGCTTTTATTATTCCACGTTTTAATGGATATTTATATTTTGTAAATAAAAAATAAAAGCAGCCTCGGAGCTTTTATATCGACGTAAGGGTTGTTTGACAAGTGGGGTAAAGTGAGCTCGCCCAAAATGTTAAATGGGCAAAGCAATGTTACTATGGCGACATTGTTGTAAAAATGAAGGAAATCACGATATCCAACGATTGACTTCCGCATCTAATTATAATTACGTGTTACTTGGCAAACAGTTTTTTGCAAGAATAAAAGCTTGCTCTCGCATATTAATGCGCAGAGCGGACCAGCACCTGTGCACACCGGAACCGATGGAGAGGTTCTTCGCAAAGCTGCCTCCGAGCATGCGTCACCGTCAAGCGAAGGCCTTGCATTTAAATCAAACAGAAAAATACTTATAATTCCGATATTTAAATATTAAAAAAATGTTCGTGTGAAAAATATTGCAATTAGCACAGGTGTTCAGTTGTGCAAATTAAATATTATATAGCAAATAACTGGGGTGTTGTTTTGATGTGAGTTCACTATATAAGAGCACGATCAAGATGTAGTTCTCAGATGTTCCAGATCTTTTCGCCATGGCTAAGCTTTTCTCGTTCATTGTTGCCGCGTGCCTGCTGCAGGTGTTACACGCAGGTAAGTAGTCGCACTTTGTTGTAGCCACGTCGTTACGGATTGAATAACTTACTATCTATATTCACTTTGTTAATACCGCAATCAAGTTGTTGCATCTTAAATATATAAACCAATCTATTGTAATTTTTCAGAAACTGTAACCGATGATGGGGATGTCCAAAGCGAAAGTAACTTTACGAACGCACTAACAAACCTAGATGGCTCTAACCTAACACAGACGCCTGTGGACACGACTGGAGCCTGCTCGCGAAACAACACAAAGGCACACAATTTCATTAATGCTGGTGAGTGGCTCCAAGCAAAGGCAACGTTCGGTATCGGTGCGCGCGCCCCCCAGTGCGCCGGTGCAGGGTTAATGCTAAGTTTGTCGCATACTTACATATACACATATGCGAGCGAATGTATATTGACGGTAAATGGGAAAGGCAGTTATTTTTTACATAATACTGTTATACATATTGATCAATGGATTACTAATTTTCAAGCTTTAGAATGAGAAGTTTTATTGACTTCCTAAAATTGGGCAGAAACGATAAAAAATCGTGAAGAGTTAAATGATTGCACCACAACAGTTTACTGGCGGTAGTCAGGTAGGTCTCTGTTGCCTGGGTTAGACACCAACGCGGCGCCTGTTGCAGCGGTTCGAAGGGCGTTGTAGCTAGTTTAATTGCCAGGGGAACGTGCGCTTATAATTAGCGTTATAATTAGCGCCACGTTGCTATGGGCGAGCGTATCACTTACCATCAGGTGGACGTCCCGACAGTCTCGTCGCTTCGCCGAATAAAAAAAAACTACATTACAAAGTTTATCCTTGTAAAGGAATTGCAATTCAAAATCAGTGTCAAATGGTAAATACTTTGCCATTAGATTTCAATGTTGAATTTTCAGCCTCAACCTTTCTCATCTTTGGTTATCTTACTAAAATGTCTAAAACTCCCAAAATGTACCTAGTTCAATCTTTCATAATAAAATATGTCTTCTTAATAAATTTTTTTCTTATTTCAGCTCAACGGTGTGCAGATGAAATTTACATGTGTGTGACTAAATGTCCCAGTAGATGCCAATTCATAACCCATCGCTGCATTCCTGAGAGGAAAATGTGTTTCGACATATGTTGCTGCGCTCCGAGTAAAAGCTTAAATAAGACCTGCACCTCATTGGATAATTAAGTACGTACCTATTTAAGTACTTACAGCTTAAAACGTAATGCAAACATATATATATATATATATATATGTATATACACATACGCATTGTCACACGCTCTTGGTGCGTTGTAAACAATGTCACAATGTTGTTACTTCCTTCGGCATACGAGTACTTCTAGCGAGGAGCTGCCTCATGCACGACGGTCGGTTGAGATAACTTTTAACCCTGATCACAAAATGTAACACGTTACTGGTGGTAGGTACGATCTCCGGCAACAGAGACTTACCACCAGTGAACCTTTAGTCGCTACTTTAAATAACAAAATACGTGAAGGCGAAACTTCGAATAAAAGTAAACTCGCATTTCATTTAGAAGACTATATTATATATTTATAGTATATTTATTGTATAGTATTATATATATATATATATATATATATATATATATAGTATATCTAGTACAATTATTTTACTTTGTTATTTCCTTTTCAGATTCTTTCGTTTTTGCCGAATTTATAAACAATATATATAAAGAACCGATTGTTAATTATTGGATATTTGGAATATGTTCACACATAATTATTGGTAAAATTTCAGTGATGGACTAATGTTTACAAAATAATCTACCTATTCAAAACTACGGCCAACCAACACAGGAAACGGAAACGAGTTATATTTCCATAATAAATAATTACATTTAAAGATTGTTTCGTTTTATTACTCAACGAAACGACGATACCAGCGGGACACCCACCCCACACGGGGATCGATACGCCCGACCATAACATGACGGCGTGACTATAGCTCAGTTGATATTCATAGCATCACATTGTACTCGTCGTCTTGAGATATAAGATGTTGTCTCGTTACTCCAGTAATTTCACTAGCTCCAACGCCCTTCGAACCGAATCATAATGATATTTGCACACTACTGTGTGTCGGCTGCAACAGGCGCTGCGGCGGTACCTACCTAGACGGTTTATAGCAATAGAGCCATTACCACCAGTGATAGCTAGTGGTCCTTCAAACCGGATCACAGCAATGTCCGCACAGTACTGTGTGTCGGCTGCAACAGTCTACGGCAACATATACCACCAGTAAAACCAATCGTTGGAAATATGACAGTCTCCTCTATTTGTTTATTGACGCTCAGCCGCAATATCGCGTCACGATCGTACAGCATCTGACTTTAATTCTTTGAATGTTATAATAATAAGGTATATAATAATAAGGTATATAATAATAAGGTATATAATAATAAGCTATATAATAATAAGCTATATAATAATAAGCTATATAATAATAAGGTATATAATAATAAGGTATATAATAATAAGGTATATAATAATAAGCTATATAATAATAAGCTATATAATAATAAGGTATATAATAATAAGGTATATAATAATAAGGTATATAATAATAAGGTATATAATAATAAGCTATATAATAATTAGGTATATAATAACAAGGTATATAATAATAAGCTATATAATAATAAGGTATATAATAATAAGGTATATAATAATAAGCTATATAATAATAAGGTATATAATAATAAGGTATATAATAATAAGGTATATAATAATAAGGTATATAATAATAAGGTATATAATAATAAGGTATATAATAATAAGGTATATAATAATAAGGTATATAATAATAAGCTATATAATAACAAGGTATATAATAATAAGGTATATAATAATAAGGTATATAATAATAAGGTATATAATAATAAGGTATATAATAATAAGGTATATAATAATAAGGTATATAATAATAAGGTATATAATAATAAGGTATATAATAATAAGCTATATAATAATAAGGTATATAATAATAAGGTATATAATAATAAGGTATATAATAATAAGGTATATAATAATAAGCTATATAATAATAAGGTATATAATAATAAGGTATATAATAATAAGGTATATAATAATAAGGTATATAATAATAAGGTATATAATAATAAGGTATATAATAATAAGGTATATAATAATAAGGTATATAATAATAAGGTATATAATAATAAGGTATATAATAATAAGGTATATAATAATAAGCTATATAATAACAATAACCTACCCGGGCGGTCTCCGGCACCAGACCTTCGGTCAGTACACGTTCACCGTGGATAGTGTATATATACATTAAGATTTGCAATATGAAGTTATTGATGGAACATTTTATGTAAACCCGGTGGACACATCGTCGCACACCCTGGCCGATTGCCCGCGATGGGAGGAGATAATAGGGAGTGACCTCTCGCTGCCGGCAGCGGTTCCTGCCATGGCCGGAAGCGAGGCGTTTTTTCATAATTTACTTATGCCTTTTCCTCATAATAATTCTTGCGAGTGTGTTAAGTCAGAGTTAGATATACTTGCTTTACCGTCCACCCAAACGAGTATAGAAACTGGAATTTGGGTTCATTATAAACCTATTTCATCAGTTGCTGACGGTGGCCCCATTGAATTTCAAGTACCAGGAACTGGTGATGAATACATAGATTTGTCTCACACGTTGGTGCATATAAAAGCGAAGATGCTGAATCAAGATAACTCAAATTTGAAATCATCGGTAATAGCTCCAATAGTAGCTCCAATAAATAATTGGTTGCATTCACTCTTTAATCGATCGGACGTCTATTTAAATCAATAACTTGTACCACCACCGAGTAATATATATGTATATGTATATGTATAATAATATACAACGTGTATATAACGCTGCTGAATTATGCCGGAGACCATCGCAGAGCTTATTTCTCCTGCCGAACAGTAGAGTGCAAACATTACTACGTTCCGATTTAAAGGGCGCTGTAACAGGTGTAGCCACAAGTCTAACTAGACTTAACGTCTTATGTCTCAAGGCGGCGTGCGCTATGTGGTGCAGTATATATCATCCTAACTAGCGCCACATTGTTATGAGCTGGCGTGTCACTTAACATCAGGTGAACGTCCCGCTCGTCAGTTAGTCGCCGCTTTGTTTCAGATAATATTCATCAGTTTACTCATTGTAGATAAAAACATTATTTATACCGCGATAATTTTTTTATAATATTGTAATATACGTTTCATTCTCTAGAAGAAAGCTATTTAAATGATCATTAAAAGCCAAGGCAGCACCAGAACTGGTGCGTGATATGCAATGGATCCGTTCACGTTATTTTCCTCGTGTTCCCCAACAATAAATTGTCAATGCTGAAAGGCTTCGGCTTAATCCGCTTCGGGGTAATCCAACCCCGTTATTTATATTTTATGACAAGCCCGTTTGAAGGCAATCGACCGAAATACCTGTTCCGCAATAAAGGTTGCAGTGTACATACATTCTTTAATACATTCGGCTTAGGTAATATTTGATTACTTTTCTTTCGAGATACTGTCTATGCACGAAGTTAATTTATTATCAAGGCTCGGAGAGTTAGGAAACTTATCTTCTACTATTTCGTCCGATAGCAAACATTAAACTTGTACAAGTTGCCATTACACTACAGCAATAATTTAATTCTATTTATATTTTTATAACTTCCTATAGTGGCATCAGGTGTCCTATTTATGTACACGACAGCTTCAGGATACAGTGGAACTGGTCATACGCTTCTAATTTCTAATCCAATACTAACCCTATGTCAATCGAATATCGCTCCAAAAACCTAGGGTCGCGTTGGAAGGTCGGCTTTCCAGCGACAGTCAAATGAAAAGAAAAGGATCACTTCAGGTTAACTAACATCTTGCTTGTCCCGTTGTATAAAAGAAAAACTTCAATATTTACTACACAATCTCTTTAAAAATTCCAATTCAAGATGAAGTCGTAAAAACGAGCGTCTAGACGTCAACTTTGTTCGAACTAACTGCAAGTTAAATGATGTGGAGCGTCGTTACAAAGCACTTGAAAGGAATCGTCGTGTAGACATGTCCACCAGTGAGGGTCATCAGACGGAGCTTAGTAATCCACAGTCCATTCGTACTCCTTACCGTACTATCCGGATGATACTCTACATTTTATTTATTATATTAGAAACTATATTGCCAACTTTGATAATCTTTGTTTTCATCGATTTAGTCTTGTGTATAATTATAGGTAAGTTAATTTTTGTTATAGCTTAAAAAAAAATTGAATTGAAATATTAACCTCAAATGTAATTGTAAGAGCCACTAATTACACGCCGCCGTGTTGAAGGGGTGTAAGTGGTCTTGCATAACTTATGCGACCCAAGCCAACCTCACCTGCTCGCGGTGCACCCTGCTAATCAACAAACCAGGCTCTGGCTCCCACCAACACGCATTGGGCCAGCGTGGTGGGAAGTGGCCCAAATCGCGCCATATGAAACCCTACAAACAACGTACCCTGATGCTCGCTGTTGCGAGCGGCACAGGACCGATCGATGTGAGGTTCGTTGAGGGAGGCCTATGTCCAGCAGTGGACGTCCATCGGCAAATAGTGGTGGTAATGTTGAAGACGGAAGAGAGTAGAACAGAATATCCACATCGCCGCCCTACCTTTCATGTGTCATAAAAGGCAATTACGAATGGAATAATTATTACCTTGCTTTGGTCATGACCACAACTAGTATATTACACTCGCCAACTCATCCCAGTTATCCACGAAGCAGGACGAGTACGTCAAATATCGTCTTCGGGGGAAATTACTTGTGTAGTGATTAACATTTAGGTCTGAAGGCGACCAGCACAAATCTCCACGGAATTCCTCCGATAATCGAATACGTAAAAATCCGAATGGAATGGAATGTTTTACAATTTATAAGGTTGCTTTTGGTGTGTAAGGGGTCCGGCACAAAAACTCATGGAGCACAAACGAACCTCACCTGCTCGTGGTGCATCTTGCTAAGGAAATGGCTCACGTCCCCCCAGATGAATTCTTACAAAAAGAAGGTCACGGGATGCCGCTGGATGTGGGTAGCACAGTACCGATCGATGTGGGGATCTTTAGAAGAAGCCTATGTCCAGCAGTGAACGTCTATCTGCTGACGATGATGATGATGAGGTTGATTTTCCGCTAAAATTATTAATGGATGATGGCTGACAAAACAATCCAGCTAGTTCAGCTAATTAATAGTAGTTTTTAATATATTATTAACACAAAAATGAAAATAAAGATAATAAAACTTTTTCTGCGGGTATAAAGATAACATTAACCAGTGGAAAATAAAACAACGAACATTCGTCAAATAATGTTTATTCCATCATCTTAACAACCATTTTACAATAAGATGTAACCCGGGCGGTGCGCTCGCGCACACTGCGCACGGTGCGCAGGGTACACCTGTACTGACGAATTGAGGGTTCTATACAAGTACGCAGGAAGCAGCAGTCCACGCGACTGCACCGCCGCCACACATTTACGTGTAAAATTTAAACAATCAATAGTAATGGTGGCTTCTACTTGCACAACCGCGCCTTACTCAAGCGATTCGAAGCAGTTCGCGTCCGACATTGCGCTACCGGCGCGTGCGCAGCGCAATAGATCGTCGGCCACGCCCACTATTACGCCTACGTTATCCTCACGCCGCCCCCATTTTATAAAAAAAAAACAATGTACATCTCATATGTATACTTTGAATTAGAAACGCTTCATACATCGATCAATTCCTTCGATTTATATATTTTTTGTTTAATGCTATTCGATTGCTGCAAACATTGCAAAAATTGCCTTAACCATTACTTTTAACGGCTTGTGCGCGGGGGATGAAATCAATAAATGAATGCCGCATTTTACTGTGTTTAATATTATTATTTACATTTTGTAATAAAATCATATTATTTTATTGTATAACTCCTTCTCTATTAGTCGTCAATTGTAGTAAATTCCTTAAATGTACTCCGTATTATTATTATTATTATTATTACTGAAACACAATTTCAAGATCATCGTTGATAACAATATAATTTAATTGTAAATATTTTTTTTTATACATCATTTAACGTATCTCCAGTTTTTCAACCCCTTCGCGTTGAAATAAAATCCTACGACGCAAACAATTGGACGTTCAGTAGGCGTGGCGCGACCGTAACCAGCAAAATAAGCCCCGCCCACCCGTACAGCCTCCCGGCGGTCGACGCCAAGCGATGTACAGGAATATTTAAGCATGAAACGCTCATTTCTACTTATTGCTTCGTCAATTTCACAACACGAACGATACCCTAGTCACGTCGACATTAGTCGACTACCGGAGAAGTCGCCTATACGTATAAAAAAATTTTAGTAGCTAATTCGCGGAGCGCCCGCCTCGAGCGTCTTCATCAAGCACCCTGTCGTTTTACTGGTAAAATAAAACCCCTTGCGCTTAATGAACTCTATTAGTTAACGAGTGTGGTAACACCAGCGCCGCGTCTAAAACCTTACTGAAAAAAAATATATTAATAAAATAAAAAAAATTAACGTCATTACCCAGTGCTTTGTGTCGGAGATATTGTACAAGTGTCGTTGGTAACGAGGGTCGGTTGACTGGAACTGAACGCGGCAACGTAGTCACTAGGACAACAACAGTAGAGTGTACTTTGTGATGGGCGAAGACAGTCGCACGTGATGTATGGACGCACCTTGCAGTAAAAAATATATTCATCACGTATATAACGATCGGACGAACAATATCCGGTAACAATATGGCGCGTTGGGCGTCTTCGCAGCACATTGCGGTAAGCGTCCCGCGAAACGGCAGATAGTACGACCCGTTACTCTACCTGCTACAGCAGTAGCTACGGCGCCATTTAAATCTGACTACAGTTATTTTACTACCGCTTGGTATCGTTGTACCAAGTTTCGAAAGTAAAAATGTATATTTCATTACTGCCTCTTAATCCTAAGTATAGAAATATTGATGCGTGCGACTGTCTCCGCTCCGGCCCTAACTATACAACATTCGTCTAACTACATTGTAATACATTTTACATTTACCTAATGTTAAATTGAACATTTAAATACATAAATAGATATTATATCCATCTCACACATTCACCAGTGTTTCATGTAGTATAGTACCGTCTCTATCCGACACACATATATAACAATCGACAGATCTATATCTGTTAAGCACTGTATATCTATGTAGTTAAATGTTCCGAACTATGTTTATTGTTATCGCGTTAAATTGTAACATCCTATTGCGAACTATTTCATTCATATAACTTTTTACTGAACTTCTCTATATAAATAATGATTTAAAACTTTATTTGCACATACAAAAAACAATGTACAAAAATGCGGACATAATGACAAAGGGCATCATACTCTCTCTCTCCGTCTTCATTAGGTTCGAGTAGAGAAAAAGTGAGAGTTTAGTTTGTTGTCAGTATATAATATATATTACATATATTGAGAAAAATGTATGCTCACATACAAAAGTGAAGTTGTCACACAAATTATTAAAAGATTTGAAGCATGTAACGTGTAATCCATGCAGTCCGAACAGGAATTCGTCCAACAATTGCAGGCAACCCACCCGCAAGGCGAATGGCTACGGCTGGACCGCGATACAAAAGTAAAAGGGAAAAGAAATTCGTGAACTATAACATTATACGGACTTAATCTAGCAGGCACCTGGCCGCTGACCGTTCCTTGAGCACTTAGTACTTATCATCGAAGTGAATGAGTGAATGTATCACTGAACGACACTCATACAAACATTGTAATTTCAATACAAAAATGCATTTATAAAATCATTCCTCGTAACTATATTTGCTATGGACAGATGTTATAAAGTGTATGTACCGCGGCGCGCGCGCCAGCTCGGCAGCAGGCCGTCCGACACTCAGAACGGTCTGTACGCGGGGGGATACTTGATGGGCATGGACAAGGCGGTGAAGTCGGCCAAGTAGCCCCAACCGAGCTGCCGGTAGGCTTCCACCAGCCGCTCCTCAACCTCTTTGGAAGGCCTCTCCTCCTGTATCTTAATGAGCAGCTTGATAGCGCGCCCCCAGTGCTTCAGCGTAAAGCAGTGCCAGACGCCGTAGTGTAGCACCTGCACACGACAACAAATATACCGATAAGCGACTTCGCAAACATGTCTTCTGACACAATGAGCGGGTCTGATCAGGTGTGAGAGTCCAAAGTTGTTGACACATTCGTACGTTACTACGTACCGTCAGTATTACCAAAATGATCTCGTGCAAATGAGTTCTGCTAATGAAGAAACTTAAGGTCCGCACCTTGGCATCTGCGAGGTCAGCGAGGCGCAATAAGTCCGCGAGGTTGTCGCGAAGCGCGTCCGCGAGTTTGTCGCGCGCGGCGGCGCTGTGCGCAAGCGCGTGCAGCCGGCACAGCGCCGCGCCACGCCGGCACAGTGCTTCCACCAGCCAGCCACGCTGCCGCTCCTGCTCTCTGCAATTACACGTGCACCACGCTAAGCACACTCTCACTCATGTATGCTCCACAACGAGACCTAAATATAACAGCTCTAACACTTGTTCAGTTCATTCCGAAGACAAGTTCTCTCGCATGTTTCTTCATACTGCAATGCTGATAATGCACAGGCATCACAAAATTACGAAGACTATATATGAATGAGAACTTTTTCACATTAAATGACTAAGAATGGTATAAACAACTCACTGCTTTATCTTACTGGCGTCGCTGCGCGTGTCGTTCTTCATGCCAAGGTAGGCGAGCAGCTTTTCCTGGTCTATCTGCTTGATCACCTGATGAAGGTAAAACAAGTATAAAAACCTATTCTCTTATGTTATTTTCAACTTGTATTTATACTACCACGTATCGTTAAAATAAAATGAAGAAAAATAAGAGTCTGTCCGATGGCAAAGGTCCTTACGCGTTTCGTTTCGTCCTAATTTAAATTTTTATAACAACCTTAAAAGCAAGATTAAAAAATTTGATTAAATGGTCAATAAACTTTCTAAATATAAGATAGTTAAAGAAAGTTACTAAGAAACGAAAGTAATATAACGTATTTTCAGTAGATGAAATTTTCTCTTCATTCTGATAGATGATGTATCACGCTTTTGAGATTTTGAGTTATACAGCTCATCTGATACTAGGCTCGCACACCCCGATCCGCTGCCTATCGAACTTTTCCACCAACTCACATCGCCCATAAGTCGCAAAACAGAGACAATTTTCACCTTATCAGATATCGCAATCAACTGCTCGCACCAGGCCGTCGTCACGTCGGGGTCCTCCGTGGCGTGCGGCAGCCTGTAACGTGATAACCCCAGCTGAGAATGTCTATGCCGCTTTTAGTAATTAATAAACACTAACACAACCACCAAATCAGCCTGATGATTTAAGAGTTATGAGACCAACGCATAAACACTAAACTTTTTCATGTGAGGTTTATTCAACTTGTGTCTTTATATCAATTGTTTAAAGTTGAACGTACTTCTTGGGATCTGTTGGCGAGTCAACGCCGTTAAGGTACGCGACGTGGGACCCCAAATGGCTCGGATACTTCTCCATCATTTCCTCATACAACTGCTCCAGTTTATCTCCCTCTGAAATATTGAACACCATCAGTACAAACAATTCACCAGACGCATCTAACTCATCGACATTCCACTAAAGGTATAAACAATTAGTTTTTTGTGGAAAGTTTTACTTCTGCTCATAGACAGTAAGGCTCTCTTTTTTAGATTCAGTTAGTGCTGTTAGTTTTGTTGATAGCTTCATAGGAGTCGGGTTCGTGGATGCGGTATCCACTAAATATTAAAACATAATATAATAATTAAATAAAAACTAAAACAAAACAAAATGAAAACACATGCAGCACAACACAATCACATACACAGTGACAATACAACACTAAACTATATATGTATATAATCTGGTCCATAAAAGGGACGAGAAATATAAGAGTATTGGAGGAGTAAGAGTTGAAAAGGTGGATAACGGTGTAAGAGGATCAAAGAGAGGATAAAAAACTAGTAATAAATAGATAAATACATATGTGAAAACTAAAATTTAAATAGGTCCTAGTGCGTGTCATCCGATTTCGTCCGTACGTCATTGTAGAAAGACATGGGCTTGTCCTTTAACCACCTTGGCCTATGTCGCGGACCGGGGGCAGTGAGGACCGCTGGGGCAGACGGGTGTGACCTGTGTGCGAGCCTGTTGGGCACCCTAACCAGTGGCGGAAATGGCGCGTGCGAAATATCGTGAATTGATTAGTTGTATCTTTACTATTTGGTAACGTGTGTCAATGTCGATGGCAAGACCGGTAATTTTGCCTGTGACATATGGGATCGGGACATGGTCCAATTTTTACTTTATCAGCGTATTAGAGTGGTGTGTGTGACCTTAGCATAACGTTAAATAACACAAACCGACATGAATTCTGCTTTAATAGAGTTTGAAGTCAGTGTGCAGGTCTATATTCCCTGGATACCATACAGTTCTCATAGCCTTATGAGTGAAATGGTTACAATAAAAGCTCTGATGCCTTACAAATATGATATACTATTATGACACCCATTAATATTACAAAATATTTAGGTTTAGAGAAAATAAAAACAAGGTCAAAGTTCGGAACTAGAGTGTCGCCTTTATGTGCGCTTGTACGTGTATGTGGGTGCGAGAACATTGAGAGCATAAACACGAGCTGCCGGCCACTGGGCCACTGACCCAGCTTGGATAGCCAGGTGGCCGCAAGGTCCCGGTGCGCGTCCGCGTAGTCCTCGTGGCGGCGTGGCGGCGCGGGCGTGCGCCGCGGCGGCTCGCACGGCAGCACGCGCAGCGCGTATGTATCCACGCGCCGCGCGAGCTCGTCCTTGGCGAAGGTCACCGTGCCGCTCAGTGTCTGCCCCACGGTCAACCCGGAGCGGCTCACCCTAGACAAACAACCTAAGGCTTCACTCAATGCAAGCAGCACAAGCAGTCCTATTGATTAACCTTCGTGACTATATAATCCAGGAAATTGATTAAAAGCTGGTTTTTCACGACCTCAATACAATTAAGCTTCCCATTTGTTACTTTGAACTGGTAAACAATAGTGTTTGCACACTAATGCATGACCAAATAAATAAGCGCTGCTGTCGCATTAGGCCTGGACGATCTCCGAATGGGTAGGCAGGCTATAGCATGAGATAAGAATATTGACTCACTTATCAGCCGGCAGGGGCGCGAAGTACAGCGGCAGTAGCGCGCCACTCGACAACGAAGCGGAAGTGAACTTTTTGCCGCCTGTTATCGCCTGCAACATGGAAATCCGATCGTATATGATTATTTGCTAAACAATTTGTGTTATAATTTGATTAATGCACTAATTAGACGTAATAAATAAATAACATGCTGATTGCCCTCTTATTTATGTGTAGTTCTAACCAACACTTTTCCATTAAAAGCTTGTAAATGTATGTATTTCATGTTAGCAGGTAAAAGTGCGCGCAAATACCTGCACTTGCGTGCAGTACGCGTCGAGCGCTATAGGCTGCGGCAGCCGCTGCTGCACCACCACCGGGAGCTCCTGTAGTCGCTCAAGCAGCGCGCGGTTGTCGTGCCGCACGTTCACGCGCAGCACGTAGTCGCCCTTCTCCAGCTTCACGGAATACTGCGCACAAGCGACATAATTTCTTTTAATTTTAATATAAAAATATTCCCTTACCTCAACCTCATTTGATGGTAAGGAGATGTATTGAAATGGTAATGAGCACACCTATTCACTAATCACTTTAAAACTGCTCCAAATTATATTTTGACAATCTTTACTTTAGTTTACCTGTTAAAATTCCATATTTTAGGTAATAGTAAAGATGTATTCAATGTAATTTCACATCACAATCCATACTCACAGAGGTATATTACATACTTATTTTCGAAAAAATAACCATGGATAGATAGACGTTTTACAAAAGGAAGTACCTTGGACGGGTAGGCGTCACCGACTGCCATGAGTTGCTTGCAACTGTTGTACAACATCCACATCTGCGCCTCGTACTCGGACTCGTACAGCATATCGTACAGGAGGGACACTATCGGGGACACCTGGCGAGGTTGCCGACACATTACATAAATCAAAATTATTAAAATCACCGCAGCGCCTGTCACTAAAAATGAAGTGAGCAAACGTTAGTGTATGGCAGTGTTGTATTCTTGTTATTTACCGAGCTAATATGATGCTGTATTATCTTTCCATTTGAAGCCGTGCAGTACTGTGTAAACATCTTACCAGATGGACGACCATCAAATGTCTAATACTTATTGGATATGTTTTCCATTTCTTTTTTACTGGATAGGTAAATATTACACGACAATAGGTTTGCAAGATGGTGATAAAAAATAATGATTTCAAAGTAATAGCAGTAAGTGCCACTTAAAACTGACCTCTGTTGCTTTTGCTATGTGGAAGTTGTAGGTGTTGATGAGCTGATATATTTGCCTGCCCGGTGGTATGACGTCACGCGACGTCAACGGCGCGATCTTGGACTCTGCCGGCCTAAAGTTAAAAAGACCATATTAAAAATAAGAAATAACTTGTTAACTACTCAAAAAAGTGGTTTGTGAAGATAAACATTAATTATGTACCATCACTCAAAATTCAGATGCAAATTGATGCAGAAAATTGTTTAATGTGTGCGTTTATGTATGTGTGTGTAAATATACCTATACACTGGCTCGCTGTGCTTCAGCTGTGCAACGGGCTGCACTTCCTGCAAGCGCAGCGCAGACAGCAGAACGCTACCCAACGCCTGAGCGCCGCCCATCCACAGTTGGCTGCCAAAGTCCGGCTTCAACCCATGAAACTCAACCGTGTAGTCCACTGCCAGTTCGCCGATGTTCGCCCAGTACTTCGCGATGACCACTTCCAACAGCACCCCACCCTGAGA
Organism: Ornithoptera priamus; assembly: GCA_029034505.1. NCBI lineage: Eukaryota > Metazoa > Arthropoda > Insecta > Lepidoptera > Papilionidae > Ornithoptera > Ornithoptera priamus. The sequence continues at coordinate 551,125 of JARDWD010000527.1, read as the reverse complement.
AGAACACTAGGCTTTAACTTGTCCTATCAGCCTGATTTAAAAATTATGTTTTCCAGTTGAACTTGTGAAATTTATTTTGATAATCGTTTCCGTAAAATGTTACGTGATAATGCCCTCACCACAAGCTGGAAGGGAAGCAACGTGGGCGCCTCGGCGGTAACGTTCACCATCTTGTGGGTTTCGTGCGAGCGGCAGCTGCGATGCGGTAGCAGCTGCATAGTATGCACCAGAAAGCGCCCGCTGCGTTCTCGATCCGCCGTACTCAGCCGCAGCACCGCCCAGGTCGCGTCCGCGGGAGCTGCGGTCGGTATATTGGGTTTAATTATGTTGTTTCCTAAAATTCTGTTGCAGGAGGAAGTGTAAGTAAAAAATTGATCATGTTCTACTGCAAAGAAGTAGCGCGTAGAACTTTGCACAGTGAAGCTAGTCAATTTACTTGTGTAACGAGACTTTATGTTTCAAGGCGTCAAGAGCAATGTAGTGATTTATAAACATCTTAACTACAACTTCCTACCTGTATCCTAACTTAATAATAGAAAAAGGCAATTAATTGTACAAATATTTTTTTTTATCACTTATATTAAACAAGGGTCCATTAAAGGACTTTATACCTATGACGAAATGTCGTTTAATAGTGGCCGGCTTGAACAGCACATCCTTCTCCGAGAACTGCGGGCAGGCGGGGCAGTGCAACGCCAGCGGCTGCGGCTGCATCACCGTGATGGCCACGCGGAACACCGGCCCCTTCTCCACACACGACACGTCGTACGCGTTGATGCTGAATATATACAAGAAAATAGTAAAGTCATATCAATACTCCTTTTTTGTATAGAGATTGTTCAATATTTTTTTTTTGTTTTTTTTTTTACTTAAGGCCTAAAACCATTTATGCACGTGGTTTATTTAAACTCCACACAGTTCAACTAGCAGTAAGATATCATTGGCCATAACAACTATATATTGCTCCTTTTCGCCTAGAAACATGAATTAACCTATGTAGTTATTGAGAAGGCCGAGTGTTAGTACCTTGCGTGATGCGCGCCCGGTGGCAGCGCGGCGGTGTGCAAGCGCAGCGCGAGTGCGCGCGAAGCGTTCATCAGCTCGAGGTGCGCAGGCGCCGACACCCAACCGCTCCCGCACGAAAGGGCTAGACGCATGCCAAACTCGATCTTCTTGGGAATTACCGATTTGTCTGCAACACGCATCATGCTACATACGTTTTTTTGTATCTGTTCAGTACCAACGCACAACTTCTCTTACGACTACTGTTTAACGAACATACGTAACATATATACGTGTAACACGGTTAACAATATGTAGTATATAGTTAAACGCGTATTAATCATTAATTCTAATACTATAAAACCCTTAATATACAGAAATATTTTACATTTTTTATATAAATACGGAAATTTCAATGTACCTACAATCGAACCTTGTGGAACACCTACTCTGTGTATACACCTCTACAACATTGAATAGTTACTGAATATATCGGGATCAGTATTCAAACGACAACATTACGAACCTAACATTTGCTATAACCATGTTACGTAACCTTACGTTTTCTTTTTTTGCATCATTTTATGGTGTACATTGTCAAAAGCATTAAAGAGAACAAAAGTGCTAATTTGCTGCATGTATCAATCACATGGCCTTATTTTATATCGCCATCAGACCTTGTTTAAACTAGTATCATAAAATAAAAAAATACAGAAATGAACACATGCATTACACTTGCACTAGGACTTAAATGAATGAATTATTTAGTGAGTCTATTATATTCAACTTAATCAAAATAAATGTTGTAAATTATTAAGTAATGTACTTAATGATGCAAAGTATTTTCTTCATTTAAACAACATACCGCATAAACATTGGTGTGCTAATTCAAGCTTTTCCGCGCTAGCCTTGTCCCCGCAGCCTATGGATGGAAGAGCGTATGGCAAGAAACAATGCAGACAAAGGAGAGTTCAACTGAAGAAAGACGTTTAACTTTAAACTGTATATACTTCTGCTGTTGGTATCTGATTGCAAGCCCCGGGTTTTTATCTGGTACATTGTGTGCAGTTTGGATTCCATTTAATATGCAAAGCAGCAGGCGCGGCACAATTGCAACTTTTACTAAAGCATATTGCAATGAAAAGTAAAAAATTATAAATTAGATAATTCATTAAGAAATATAATAATAGGCAGAAAAACACAAATAAAATATGAATATGCTCAATGGTCAGTGGCATCATATTTTAACAGAGCAAAATTGCCACTCACTTTCCACGTCCGCATAGTTCTGAAGAAATTGTGGCTCGACCGTGATGCCAATCTCGCTGGGCGGGTCACCGTGCCGCGGCCGCAGCAGGATTCCTTTCGCGTTAGACGGCCCGCACTGGATGTTGAACGTGACCTCACGCTCTGGGGCGCTATGGTATGTTCTCAGGAGATCGAAGGCCTGCGCAGACAAGAGTTACCAGAACTACGAAAAATTTTAAAAAATTTTGAATGAAAAAAAAAAAATGGAAAGTACATACTGCCTTATATACAAAACATCCAAAAAATGCTGCATTACCTTTTCAATGTTGATCAAGCCACAGCCCTGCGCCCAGGGCTCCACATGTGTTAGGTAAGTGGCAGAGTTCTCCAACGCGCGCTTTATGGAATACGGGGAGTACGGAAGCTGCTTTTCTTTTAAACCGGAGATTAGAGCCGCTGCAAACATAACAATTAATTATTATACATTTTTATATAGAACAATTAGTTCCGGTTTAATTACTCATTGCAAATGTTAGGAGGAGGGATCAAAAAGTAGTTAGAATGAGAGAGTATAATGACTATTGATAACTTAATAATTTATTTTTCTACATAGTCTCCAAGTCTCTACACACCGAGTCTGTTTTGCCAAGGCTTCAATCCCTTGCAAAAAAAAGTTTTGTCTTGGTCCTGCAAAAAGCTATCCATGGCATCCATCACCTTGTTATCGTCTTCGTACCTGTTTCCCCTTAACTATTCTTTCAATTTGGGGAACAGAAAAAAATCGCTAGGCGCCAGATCTGGTGAAAAAGGGGGTGGTCAACCAATTAGAAGCCAGCTTGATGAATGGTAGCCATCGCAACTGTCGACCTGTACGCGGTTCGGTGTCGTGATGAAACAGCACGCCCCTTCGAAGTTTCCCTCTCCTTTCATCTTTGATAGCATTCTTCAACTTGGGAATTAAAGCTGCATAATATTGGCCTATAATAGTAGTTCCACGCTCCAGGTAATCAATCAACAATATCCCTTCCGAGTCCCAAAATATTCAGGCCATAAACTTGCCTGCCGATGCCACGGCACAGAACTTTTTCGGGGTCGGTGATGATGGCCGTTTCCATTGCGAAGAATGCTGTTTTGTCTCGGGATCTAAATAATGGAGCCATGTTTCGTCCATTGTTACGAAACTAGACACAAAGTTTTCAGAATCCTTTTGAAACTTGTCCAACAATATCTTTGAAATGTCAAGTCGTCGTCGTGTTTTGTTTCTGAGTGACTTCACATTCTCGGCACCCATTTTGCGGAGACTTGTCTCATATTCAAGGATTGTTTCTATATGGATTGAATACTTCCATATGAAACGCCCGCTTCTTGAATTAAGTATCGGCTGGTAACTCTTCGACCGCTCAATACAATTTTCTCGACTTTCGCAACATTTTCTTGGGTGACTGACGTGGATGGACGTGCTGAGGGCCGCAACATTGTTTGTCTTCCGTGCTCGTTCTCCTCACTCGAAATTGAGGAACCCACCTTACGACAGTGGAATACGGTGGAGCAGACTCTCCTAATGTTGCCTCCAGATCGCAATGAATCTATTGCGTCGTTAACATTTTTAAACAGAGCTATTTAATAACGGCTCGCACTTCGCTTTCCTCCATTTCCCAGAACACGTTCCGACACGGAGCAAACAAATGACTACATATAGAAAAAAAACAAAAGAGAATCGAAGATGTTTTTCTTAATTAATATTACAAATATGTATCTGTGCTGTGCCACTATTTATTTATTTTTCTTACCAAGGAGTATATAAATCGTTCTCACTACTTTTTGATCCCTCTTCGTATAATAAGAAGTAGCAATATTTTAAGGGTTAAAGCTGCAAAATTTTAAGACAGAGTATTTGTTGATAGACTTTGATTTTATAATTCAAGTACTTTCATCAATTAGTCACATACAAAATAAAGTGTCTCGTCAAACCAGTAAATTTATTTTAGAATCCAAAACTATTATACTATGTATGTTAAGTCAATGTCATTTAAAGTATAGGATATCTAATTTGCAACATTTTGGAATATTGGAGTATGCCACTACAATCCTTGCATAGCGTACAGTACACAATAACTTAGGAAAGGATTTATAAAAAAATATTGTTACACTAGTTATACAAATCTGTAATGTATGTATGTTATAGGATCAGTTAGTAATTTTTGGAAAAATGTTTCATGGAATTTTGTTAACTTTTTTGTATAATTTTCATTAAAATAAAACGATACTATTATTTTAGGACAGGCACCTTTACCGCTTCATCCTATACTTTTATACTACCCAGCAGATTTACGTGCATATGCGAGCGTGAAGTAATACATGTAATTACACGTGATACTCACCGACAGCGCCAGCAACATGCGGGGCTGCCATTGACGTGCCGTTCATGAGCTGGCAGTTGCGCAGCGTGAATCTGCCGAATATAACAGACGCTTAATAAATCAAATAATTTATTCTATAAGTATAAACACAGACTTTCCGTATTATAAAAACAATAAAAATGAAATACCTCGCTACGGAGGCAACAGCGCCGCCGGGCGCGCACACGGAGATACCGGGCGCGCCGTCCGCGCACGGCCCGCGCGAGCTCCAGCTGAACGCGCCGGGCGGGGCGTGCGCGCGCATGGAGTACGCGGCGGACATCATCTCCGCAGACACGTACGCACCCACGCCTGCACGCACGCACGCACACAATACACAAGTATATAAATACACATTAAAATTTTTCCTTAATTCATAACGAGAATCAGCATGTATAACCTTTCCTGAATCTAGTCTATAGGTATAAGATAAGTAAAATAAGATGACTAAAAAACAGGTCAGCATTTATTGGGGAGGCGTTTACTGACCTATGAGCACGGGCTGTGCGATGTCCGGCGGCGCGCCCACTGTGCACAGCGCGGGTCCGTGGTTGCCTCCCGACACCACCCACGACACCCCGTACCGGTTCACAACCGAACTAATCACCTCACCCACACGTCTGTCAAGAATTATATTTGATAGACAAAAAAAATTTTTTAGGAAAGAAAACAAAATTTCGCAAAATAAGCAACTTTAACTAATATTTAAATAAACATTATCAACTAGGTAAAAGAACACTAATTAATGAGACTAATTAAAGCTAATTATTGAAAGAATGCTAAAAATCGATTCACGTGGATCTAAACAGACAGACATACCGAGTAAAAAAAAAAACCATCTTTTTTTTAACGTTAAAGTTTACATGTCGGTAGTCTGAACCAATGACTCCTCATCATAGGTGCCACGCCATATATTAGTTCTTCTTCATTACTGTACACCTTTAAAAATTACTGGTCAAAACATAGCTTACCCCACATTGGACCAATGTGCATGTTCCCCGTAACTCATGTTAACAACATCAATCTTCCTAGTCTTTGTGATCTCCATGATCTTGAGGCAGGCGCGCACTAGCGCGGCGCCAGTCTCCATGGAACCGATACGACCGTCGCCGATAGTAAGGGAAACAATCTTGGCGCCGGGTGCCACACCGTTCCGATCTGCCTGATCCGGGAAGTAACCTGCTGCGATTGCAGCAACGTGTGTACCATGTGTGGCTGCAAAATACCAACCAATGTTGTTACAGTACTTCTTGGCGATTATGCAAGCAAAGGATGGTGGTACTCCTCTAAAGAGAAATAGAATTTAATATAATTTTTCGTTTACTTGCAAACTACTGTGTAATTAAGTAAGAATAAATTCAATAACTTTGACAAAGTAAAAGTTTATGTTTATTGAGATAGAATTTATAAAAAGGCAATAAAGCTAGGAGTAAATAACATTTCAACAATGCTTCACACTACTAATATCAGTTACATGTTTATGTAAGAAACTAACTTAGGTTGGTGATAAGAATCTACTGACAATCTCACTTTTGCATTGACCATCAAAAACATGTTTACGTGTTTAGACACTTTAAACTATGACTCAATATATAGATAAAAAATGCCTGTTCAAATAAAGAATTGTATTCTGCTATCCAACTAGTCATACTCTATTTACAATTTAGAAGCATGGTGCATTACTCACAGCACATGCCCACTACTTCAAGTGTGTCCAAATTGTCATGCACATTGATGCTGACAGTCATCTCATCAAGAGCTGTCAGGTGAGCATGCTCGCGGGTTGTGCTGTACTCGCCCAACAGTAGTGCACTGGACAGCTCACCACACTCCGTTGTGTCAATACACACCCTAAAATTTAAGTAATGTTTACATCACAATTAACTTTCTCATAAAAAAACCAATTACTTATAGTGTTTAAGTTCTGTTATCTTAATATGTATGGAAAATTACCTCCACACTTCACCATCATGGAATAACACACAGTCGTATGAGGGACCAACATCTGTATATTTCTTTTCAGCTGTTTGTAATGCTTCCACTCTCGCCTCCAACTCTTCTTTTTGAAGCTTCTCATCAGGGCTTAAGGTAGGGTTTTTTGCAGCTGACAAAGTAAAAGAGAAATTAAATAATTAACCTAATTAAATGGGACAAAGGTTGTATTAAGATTTACTGTACTCCCTATCTTAGCAAAAGTATGTACCATGCTATTCATATTTAAATCATTTTGTCGTGATCATAAAAACTAAACAATGGTAATGTTTTACATCCTTCTGCCTATTTTTTAACAACTATTATCATGAACGAAACATATTGATGTAACTATTCAAAACAGTCTTGTAAAAATAATTTACCAACAATGTTACATGACCAAACTGCCCATTCTGCCTAGTTTGGTAACTTACCAACTTCAGTCTCAAACTCGTGGAGTTTTGCATTGGCTTCAGCAAATGCTTGTTTATGGCCTACATCCCAGAGATGTTCCTTACGATGCTCTTGAACTCTCTCTCTTAACTTTGTGGGATAAATGCTGAATGGATACAAAACACCAGTACGCCATACTCCTGTTGGATTCTTCCATGTTTCTGGTATCTGAAATAGCAAATTTATTAATTTTTTCATTTAAACCACTAATAGCTTTATATAATAATAAATTTATATTTGTAATTATTATAAACCATAAGTTAAAAAGTTGAAATTTTTAAAACAATAATTGTGATTATCAATTATGTATGTTTCTTAGTAACTGCACTATATTCACTAAATAACAGGACAACAATAAAATGTGAAATGTAACAACACATTTTGCTCTTCAATTTATGTATAAAATTACAGATGGTATTATTTCCTAATGAAATATAATGAAAATTCCGAGATTAAACATGTTAATAATAAAAGTCAAGAACAGCTGTTGTACACAAGATGCAAGTCAATGACCTAATGGGATAAATAACTTATTTGACGTGAATTAAAACAAAGACTAAGGATATGGTTCCAATGTAATTAAAAAATGCTTAAAAAATAAAAAGAGGCATTAATCACTTTTACCTTAAGTTTCCTTCCAGTAACACCGGTAATATGACCGTCAACAATTTTACGAACAATAGTACTAGTATCCACATCACCACATCCGCTGCAGTCAAATCTCTCTATAACCTTCGTCTCGCCGGTAGAAGTCACCTGAACACAACATAAAGAACGAATTAAACCATAATATTATATCGCACAAACAATGACAAGTCAAATAATCACCTGTAACCCAGCAGCGGCAGGATCCACGCCGGAATCTAATATAGCAATTATAGTATCTCTACCATCGTAATTTGAGTATTTATTTAAAAAAGATACGACCCCTGTTTCTTTTTTCGGCAATAATCCCCATACAGGAAATTCACACTCAATCGGTACTTCGGCCATTTTTGATGACCAGATAAATAGTGTTACCATTTACATTAACTGGTAGAGCAAAAAGAATTTTTATAAATTTATATTTTTGGCCACACTGTTACACATATTTAAAAAAGTGTGTACAATCTTTTAGGTACAGATGGATTTCATTTTGTATTGATTATTGAAATTTACATTATTACAAAAGTTCAAATGATATCACCCAAATGAAGATTGTTAAACTATTTAATAAAAATGTGAGGAGCACAGATTTTGCTCTGCACATAATATATAAATGAATTTTAATAATTATATAAGAATTTCATACTAATGCATCTAATTCCGCAGGAGCTTATTAGCAGTGGTGTATTCATTTTCATAGCCTCCGGTTTAAATGTTTCTAAGTTTAGGGGTCTGACATTTTTTATAAAAATAACTTACCTGGAATACATATATTAGTATTTTGTCTATTATTTATACTACGCAGGCAACTTTCTTTTTATCTTTTACTTTTTTCTAACATTTATTATTAAATTACTTAACATGCAAAATTATTGCTTTATATTTAACTCATAACTTATGTTTCATACATTATGTAAGTGCACCAAATTTACTTTTATGATTAATAAGAAATCTAACATCAGGTCTATATAAAATCCAAATTAAAATAAGTAATGATTTCAGTAGTATTTATTATTATGAATCTTGAGCTTTCATTTTTAAATTCTGTATTTAAATACGTAAGCAATTTATTTGATTTTTAATTTATTTATTTATAACTTAAAAACAAAAAAAAATTCCAACATTAGAGATATAACAATATAAAATAGACAAATTGATATTTTCACAACATTAAGATTAAACGTTATAAAAATATTGTGAAATAAATATTGGTTACATTACCTAAAAATAATTTAAAATTTTTGTATGTAATTTATGGCAATCGGTAATTTGTGGTTTTTTCAATGTAAAATTACAGTATATAAATATAAACGTAAAAGGTAAGAGAGAAAATAACAATAATATTGATATGACTTATTATTTTTCCGTAAGATACTTATTGATGACGACATTATTTACTTCTTAGCCTGCAATTTAATAATATTGAAAGCACAATGTGCACTGTATTTGATAGCTATATTATGAGAGATTTAACATTTTGTATATTTTTTTGACTAGCAACTATAATTCATGTAAGAACATGAGTGCTTGTAGAAGATTGAAAGTTAAAGCAGGTAAGTCCCTTTTTATTAAATACTTCAAAAGTGTTACCAGCTGTAAAATATTTACACATATTTGTGTTTATTCAAAATCAAAAAATAATAGTAAAAAATGTGTATTATGAATGTGTACAGTTATTGACAGGATTATTTTAGTACTGAATGGTTCAATTCATTTATGGTATAATAATAATGATTTTTCGTAATAAGAACGAGATTTTTTACAGTTGAAAAAAGATGAAAAAGACGGAATGTTCAATGGTGAAATATATTACGCCAGCCCTTATAATATTTATATAGCAATATACAGCTCTCATTAAGTTCCTCGTTACTCTAGTAAGTTTATTATACAAGATGCCTTCAGAAGTGAAATACTTGCAGTAGATGCACCAGTGTTAAACTTAATTAAAATATATTTATTTAACGAAATTGTAGTTTCTGCACCTCACCACCCTCAAAATGACAGTACGGACTCGTTGTCGCTATCAGTCACAGCTCGCACTTAGTGATCCATAGATATTGGTTGATACGGATAAAAATCCTGTACTGTTGTATATAAAGCGAACACAACCTTGATATCAACAGTTTAAACAAAGTCTTACGTTGCAGTTATAGCTTAGGTAAATAAAACATTATTGTGTAATATAATATATTGTGATGTTTCATCATTGTTGGGTTCGTGGAAAACCTGATATCAAATTATTTAATGAATGTTTCAATTGTTTCAAAAGTTAAGCTCAACAAAAACTCCTTTGTGCTGTTATAACTATATAACAGACCGTTTGTTGATGTTTTGATGTTATATATTTAGATTGTGACGAATTGACTGCTGTTTTGTTGCATTATCTAAATGTTTAACAAAACTGTATGTATGTAACTGCTACATTTTTATTTTAATATTCGCCAGTTATACTACGCTGTTAAAGCTAGCACTGATTATAAATATAATATAAGTGCTGTATTAACGTGAGACAACTATGTCTGTGAAAGTCAACGTGTAAGTGGTTCTTTAATTGTTGTTATTCTCTACTTTAACGTTTAGAGGATCGGGTTTGTTTAAATCTATTATACGACTGTTAAATCTCTAGTGTTAAAAATAAAGAGTTAATTATACTATTTAGATTAACATAACTTGTTTAGGTGATTGTGTTGTAGTTTTTTTGACATTTAATTAAGTTTTACGTCTTACTTTGATTTGCACTTAACTCGCTGAAGTTTAAATTGCGAGAAGAGTGTTAACCTGTTAACTTGTTTATGTACTATACAGAGAGATTTAAGGTCGTTTAGATAAATGAAAATAGCAGTGATGGCTGCCTCTTCTAAGAGGTAGTGGTTACTGAACGTTCTGGTTTACAACACCGTCTACATTTCATCATCATCATCAGAGGATAGGTCGGTACCGCACAGCGCGCGTTCAGCGGCTTCCCGCCGCTATCTACATCTATTAATATAAAATCATTGTTTCAGCAAAGGTAGAGGAAGTTCATATAAAATGCCAACTGGAACGAATATAATTGACAAGTAAGTTTTTCTTGTGCTTCTTTGTGCATAATTTTTTATTATATTTTTAATAACATAATATTCTGCATTATTGGCATGTTCTAACCAGATACGGTCGCGTTACAGGATTATAACTCAAAAAAAAAAGAATTGTGTTTATAACTTAAGGATAATAAAGTTGTAATTCGTTTTTAGGAAATGATTTGAACAGGACCTATAAATGTAAATAATTTCTTCTCTGTATATCACTTTATGAGGGGTTGTGTCTGTGTTAAATTTACTTTCCCGGTATGAATGGTGTTGTAGTAATTGTACTATTGGGATTTACAATGTTCCGATGCGACGGTGGAGCGCAGTGTACTATTTAGACAAATCTAGAATATTTGTATTTTGACAGTGTTTAACTTTTAAACAATTGAACGCCGTCGTTTCGTCATTTTGTATCATAACAGTTTAATACGTATGGACAGCTAGGTGGTCTAATGGTTAGAGCGTGCGGCCTTCATTGCGAAGGTCGCGGGTTTGAATCTGGTCATGTACCGATGACTTTAATATTTAAGTTATGTACATTTGTGAACTTAAGTAAAAACAGCGAAATACAAACGGTGAAGGGAAACATCGCGAGGAAACCTGCACATGAATTAGAATTTATTCTTAGGTGTGTGTGAAGTCACCAAACCGTATTGACCCCGCGTGGTGACTGTAGCCCATCGCCCTCATATCGAGGGTAGGCCTGTGCCACAACAGTGGGAACGTAGATTGGCTATTAAAAACAAAAGAAAAGAAGTTTAATCCATTACATCTTGAGACTTTTTTAAGTATTTAATAGATATATTAATATATCGGTCATTATCTACGATAAAATTGTTTTCGTCCGTCGAAGCGCGTTATCAAACACCGCCGTGTGGCGTTCGCATCATTATTCTTATCAAAAACTTATCCTTAAAATATCATTTTATGGTGTCTAGGTCTGTAACAATTTTTTCTTGCAAATGTTTAAAAAATAGCCCGTTTAATAAAGCAATATAGTATTATAACACCAACAGTCTAGGCAGCAATAATGTTTATACACAAGTAATAGTGTGCAAATAAAAACATTGCTTTCGGCTGTGAAGGGCGCCGTATCCAGTGAAATTAATGGAATAACGAGAATTGATATTAAGTTTCCCAAAACGATGACCACAATGTGCAGTATATTTAATCCTAGCTACCCCCATGCTGTTAAGGCCAAGTCGGTTCGACGAATGACAAAAAATGTAACACCATTATGTAAATATGATGCTTCATTGAAAATGCGTTGTAGGTAATGTGTGAAGCTAGGCTCACAGATACAGGATCTGAGAGATCTGAATCCGTTTAAGATCAACATCAACTATATAACTACAATGAAAAAAATGTCCCTAATTAGCGCATCTCTGTCGTAGGCAGGCGTTTCTCTTACAGCAAGAGAGGACCCCTCTTGTTTTGCTATTACGTTGTATAATAAATTATCAGTAATTTCACCATCACTTTGATTTCAGAATGATATATTCATCATCCGTACCTAGGGCACCGGTCTTAAATAATCTCAACGAGGTACTAGAAGATCTTTACGTTAGGCACATTGCCCTAAAGAAAGAGGAGTGCGCGAACTTTTACAATGTCTTCACCGACATCTTCAATCAAATTCACGAGGCAATGAAGCGAGTTGACCCGTATTACGAGCGCTATGCGGGCGCGGTAAGTACTTATTTAATTATTTACCATTCGGGTAAAAAGAGAAGAAAGGGGTACCGAAAGAAGAGAATTTGTTGATCTTTAAAAAATCTCAGTTCTCTCAACAATTAATATTACATTGAACTTTTGGTGAGCGATCGATGTGGGAATGTTTGGGGGAGGCCTATGTCCAGCAGTGGACGTCTACCGGCTAATGATGATACTACTAACCATAATGTCAGTAGGGAAAACATTCCAAATAAATCTTTTTTTACATAACCTACTATTACACAGCCATACCCATAAATTTCAATAAGGTTTTGAAGTAGGATCCTCTGAAGTCACCGTCAGTAGTAGTTATGAAATATGACGTGATCTCGTAATGATGCCCCGGGTGACTTTCTACGCTTAGCCTATATTAAAAGGATAGAAAATAGTTTCAAGTATAATTTCGGTATTCTAGGTTAAGTTCGCTGGAAGCCATTACGACCGACTGCGTATTAATAAGCCGGACGAGTACGACATGGATGTAGTGATCGACGTTCCGGTAAACATAGACAAGGACTACACTAATCCAGACGTCAGCGACATTGTCATTGAACCCAAATATCCCGGTTTCGTGGAACTGCGCGCGGGCCTGCAGTACCGAAACATTCCGATCAGAGACGGCAGCGACAGCTCCATCAATAAGACGGCGTACCAGTGGCTGGATGAGAAGAACTACATCCTGCGCTCCGCTTTCACGAACTGGTTTAAAGGTGTAGTCGATAAAGCGCTAAACAAATTATGCAAATCTAATGAAAACTTAAGCGAAAACAGTAGTAACGTGTACAACGTTAAAACCAGTGAAAGCGGGCCGGCGATCACTCTCACAATAACGAACTCGCGCGGCTTCAGGCTCGATGTAGATTTGGTGCCGACGCTGAGGTTCCCAGAGAGCCGCTGGCCGGTGAACAGTTATAGGAGCATCCCCGCCCACTGTGAAGTAGGGTATTGGATGGTGGTGCCGAAGCCGAACAAAAGCGGACAAGATAGCTACGATGAAAATCGTTCGTGGCGAATTTCTCTTTACGAGCAAGAAAGAAAAATAATATATGATTCATATAATCTACGTAAGACTGTTAAACTGGTAAGTTATGATGAGGAACAATTATCTTACGAGATAACTTGATATATGTATGTATGTATATATCGTTTGGATTTGTAGGTATTCTAGATTTGATGATTAAGTGATCACTACGCCCTATAGGATATATAAGTAGACTTCTTAAAAGTAAAAAGAAGATATAGTGGGGTGGGGGGTGATTATAGTTACAAAGACAGGTTCTATAAAAAATTATGTAGAAGCGAATTGTTGAATCAACTCTCAAGTATGGTTAAATTTTACTAATTAATTACTGTTATTCGAAGTATAAGTGTTGAATAACATCATTTTTTTAAAATTAATTGATCGTCATGTATCGTCGGGTAAGAGCGGTACATGGCGAACAATTGAGATTACATTTTTCTATTTAGATAACACAGTCCACCAACTAGCTTAAAATACTTTGCCAAACTAATAAGCTGTTTATATTATATATAATAAATATATCGATTAAAATGCTAATATTGTTATTATCACAAATTTACAACCAATACAATACATACTGCCAATGTGACGAGTTTTTCATGTCTTCAAATTATTGTTCATTTCAGTTAAAGAAATTGCGGGATTCTAAGGGCATGTCGAAATTAGCCAGCTATTATATAAAGACGCTGTTCCTGTGGGAGGTAGACGAGAGAAAAGACGTGCAGTTCTGGAGCCGGAATAACTTAGCAACTCTTTTTAAACATATGCTGAAGAGGCTCTATAATTCTCTAAAGGAAAGGAAGATAATCTTTTTCTGGAATCCAAGATGTAATCTCATTGCCAATATCAGCCCCCAAACGTTGGAATCATACACATACATAGTTGGAAACTTATTGCAATCCCTGGACACCAAACAGGCACACATCGCTGTTGCTAAGAATTTGTTAACTTCCGATGAATTTGAATCCTACAAACAATATTTACATTAATGCTCATAGGTTACTGGTTAAGTCTTAGATACCACTACTTCAAATAAGTGATGGTACTCTTGTGAACACACTGCTCTGTTTCTTTGGGAATCTTCAATGGATGGCATACTCCTATAAAAGCAAGAGACATATCGGTATTGACATTTTTTTTTAAATATAATCATAATTGATTACATGCTTCCAAAAGTAGTACATACTACTTTTTGAAGCATAAAATCAATATGATTATATTAAAAGTATATTAAAACCATACTTTTTCATGTACTAACCACAGTTTCATTTAACAGTTTAGTTTATAATAAGATATCTTGTACATTTTATTAACATTAAAAAAACATTAAAAAAAATATTTAACCAAAACTGTGTTTAATTCCAATAAGTCTTAGATTGTGCTGGGCAGGCTCACGACTGTCATTAATTTTAAATGTCGCTAGTATTGAAGAAGTGATGTGAATAGTAAAAGGGGCGCCTCCTGAATCCTAGAGCTCACGGCTGACAGCCGGAACACATCAATGATAATATGGCAGGAGATTTATGAGATCAGGCTGGTTGCTAATCAGGCGTGTTAGAAAAACTCTTCGACATATGACCCCGGAAGCGAACTAGGGATGAGAGTGGTATAAGTTAAACGCTTAGCCACTGCCACATGGAGGTAGCTAAATATTCAGATGACCTAATCATATAGATTAAACAAAAATGCTAAAGGGTAACGTTAAACCCGTTTTAAAAATGTAACCGGTAAGTGGACAGATAAAATTATGAAGATAACACTGGTGCAAAAATGTATACTGAAAAGTAATATTTAGTTGACATGTGAATTTAATTTTGACTTCAGTAAAAATTTAGAAACTAATCGGTTGTCACTGTTGTTAAGCAATGTGGTTCAATATAATACCGGCTTACTTAGTAGTGACGGGGTCAATCGCCGTCGGAGGATATGCAACGTGGTGGATTAATTACTTGGTTTGCGGTAATGTATGTAGTTATTTGAATTATTTGATAAACCTGCTATATTATTGTACAAAATGAAAAAATATAATTTATCTAACAGGATCCAAAAAGTTTACTCCGAACTACAACCCAATTTAAATTATGATGATAATGATGATATCGTAATTATTTAATACTACTCAATACATACCATACTACATAGTATAAAACAAAGTCCCGCTGTCTGTCTGTCCCTATGTACTCCTCGTATACTTAGATTTTTAAAAGGATGCGATCGATTTTGATGCAGTTTTTTTAATAGAATGATTCAAAAGCAAGATGTATATAGATGTATAATATAGTAGAGAAATACTGATAATTTTGCAGGTTTCTAATGTCATGTCGTAAATAAACAAATTTTATGCGCTTACATTGTAAACCTTACGAGATAGTTTAAAATAATGTACTTCAGTACAGTACAGTACAGTACAATAAAGTCGCGATGGCATATGTCCGTCTCTTAGGGATAACTCACAACAACTATGTTTTGTTTTACGTGGGGGAAATGTCTACGCATACTCGTCCTCGCGGGGGCAAGGACGGGTTATGTCAGACTTGCACCGACTAAAACCCCCACGATGTTTCGCCTTATCACCTGATGGCAGGGTCACGGGAACGCTTTCGCTCACAACCGCGACCCTGACGGCGCTGGCCGCCTTCGCAACCCCACCTCGAGAGGGTGGAATGAACCTTCCCTTTCCAGTGCACGCCAGAACAAGCAGCGAGCCGCCTCCTGTAATCGTCCAGAGGCCATGGGAGCCACGGGAGAAAATCTCCCGGCTCCCTGCGGCGGAGAGATATTGGGCCGGCCGCTACCCTTTAACGGCCGCGGAGGATAAGGGGAGAACGGTGCATCGCAATACCGACACTCCTCTTCCCTCGCGGCCCCACCACCGCCGCATCGGTGTCCGACAACGGTTAATCGCAGAGGGTACTCCCTCCGGGACTCCACCTCGGCTGCAAGGGGTAATATGAAACTGCCCCTGCAGCCTGGCCGCAAAGAGCAACATAAAGCCGCCTCTACAGCCCCCGGCTGCTCCGGTGAGCTCCAGTTATCCAACCGGTGCTTGAACCTGGAGCGGCCGCTTCGGCCGGCCCTTCGCTGCGGGCCGGCCGGGTGGGTTCCATTTCGCTTCACCATGTGTCGGTCCACGATTACTAAGCCCCTCCGTCACGACAAGACGGGAACCCATTGGGGGATGACCTATAAATAGTACGATATAATGTAATCTTCTTTGACATTAAAGATATTTTAATTTTAGCGAAAAATGTTAATAAAAACCTATATGTATAGGAGATATCAAAAGACTACACGTGATTTCTGAAACTTTAGACATAAACACTAAACTTGGTGGAGATATTGCTTCTGCCATTTAGAGGTCAGCTAAGAATGGATTTTACAAAATTCCTTTCCTAAAGATAATTGCGGTAGTCGTGTTGTTACGGGGTGGGATGAGAAAGACTTTTTAAAAATTATTATTTATTAAGATTTAGTAATTCATAACAATTAAAACTTGTGTCCACATCCAAGTCTAACTCCGAACTGTCTTTTTAGATGCATTCAAATATATTGAATCGTCGGGGTCAATAGTTGGCGGAATGTAATCCAGGAACGATGTCATCATTGTTCTCGAATTACAAGGAAACGTTCCGATGTGAAGTAAACAACTATTGACACGTTAGCAGTTTAATTTATTTAATTCGGGGGAATGATATGTTATTACAGTGTGCCCGGTCGAATATCTGCAATTTCGCACCATACCAGTACAATTCGTACAACGCACTATTAGTACTAATAGTACACCTTTGTGTGACCACAATAACATGAACAGAACATAAAGGCTTACGCGTGTTTAATTTTTAAATGTGGGTTTTTCTATATCAATCTGTGCGACGCTATGTTAATTGTTACTGCAAAGAGTTTCGATCTAAAATCCTAAACCGAACGCACCCGTATATCACTCTCCTTTTTACTCTCACACTGTTTACTTACGCAGTTTTCATTCCCAGTATGTCGCACGCCACAAAACATAGACGAAACGAACGAATATATCACAGACACCGTACCGTGTACGACTGTACGAATAGTGTGGAATGTACGAATAATAACAGCCGTTCGGAAACATTAATATTAGTACACTAAAGAGTAATGTTACCTATTTGTACATCGTTCGTGTACTATTAAAATTTAAGTTGCGGGGGTGTTAATAACGGGACGGGGCCTGAGTGACAGCGGTTTGTCGCAAGGCGGGAATATTTCTGACAAATTTAAAATCTAATTCCATATTGCTGTCAGCAAACCCGGCAGGGAAAAATTAGTGTATTATATATCGCAAACCGATAAAGTTGAACTCAACAAAAAAACACTAGTCAACATATATCACTTAAATCTCTTTTGGTAATTGATGATTCATATCCAAAAGCAGTAACAATATTTTCATTAAGTCTACAAATAATAATGAAATAAAACGAAGAAAAGCCCCGACAATCCAAAACAGTTGTAACATTGTTCTTGCAACACTACTAATAAATGTCAGCTCTGTACAACAAAACAGCAAAATAGTTCTTGGTTTTTTAAATTGCGAAATATGTGGTACGAAATATTGCCAAGTTTTTGCATTATAACAGCTGCATTGGGTTTGCCGGGATGGGGCATGTATCACATTCACAATCTCGTTTTAGGAAACGTAAGTCGTCTTATATCTTGCTTATCTGTTAGGTAACACTGCTAATTTTAACCTAATACGAATAATATATATAAATACAAATATAAATGTTCTTTATTATATATATAAAACATTATAACCTAAATTACAAAGATATTCAGATAATTTTGTGTCGGTTGTCCGAATTAAAAATCTCTTAATCAGTTTCAATCATAATCTACAGTAACAATTGTGTATCTTTATATAAAGTATTTATACAATTAAATAACCAAGTATTGAAAGATAAAAATGTTTCAGTTTGGAAAATTATTAAGGTGACACTAGTAGATGGTATTGTCTCATTCTGTCTTAAGGAAACAACCACATGAGCTTGCTGCACACTTCATCATTTGCCTCTTTTGTATCAGCTCTTTTCTTAAATTGCAGCATTTCAGACGTTCAATGAATGATAGATGGGATCGCATAATGTATCAACGAGATACACGACTTGCAAATGGCGCATATACTGTTATAGTAAGTGGCAATTAAATTTACTTTTATCTTTTTAATGTTTCTAATTAAAAGTAATCAATATTCAAATTTAGAGGAAGCCTTTAATGAATGTGACATCTCAATATTGGATCTGATACTCAAATACTGTTATTAGATTCTAGCTTATTGTACAAAATAAGAGAGATGAAGACCACACTTCACCTCAAACAGAATATATTTTCTGAGAATTGTGATTAAAAGATTATAATTTGTATTAATTACACTACTATATATACTACATGAAATAGGTGCACCCAATGTTTAAGTATGTATTAAATTATTATGTAATCAAGAATTATGGTGAAATTAATTGAAAATAATTTGGTTAAGATGCGATTGTTTGCACTCACTTTTATTTATTTTTTCAGGGTTTGGAGTCAATCCCAGATAAATAATATGTTATTAAATTAAATCTTAAATTATGACATGCATATTATCATGTAAAAAAAAATTAAATGTGTAATATAGTAACTGTTTTTTTTTGTTTTATTTTTCATAAATTTTATGTATACACATGTATACAATTAGTGAAGTAATTCCATGAAAACTTGTGATAATAACTGATAACATGAGAATATTATTATCTATCAACCAAAGATTAACCACCAGTCAAGTGAGTGAAAAATAGGAATTCATATAAGTTGGCCTTGAATTTTGAAGAGAATGTGAAAGCAATAAAAGTCAGCCAAAATTCACATAAGTGACTGTAACTAAAGACTGAAGATTGATCACTCACATTATCTAATTTGTATATTGATGACTTAAATAGCATTGCTATTCAGGCAGCTTTTAAAATATAGGAATGGTTGATGAGGGAGGGATGAGTCAAGCAAGTTAAAATGCTGTTGGAATATATACAAAATACTTGTTGAAAGCTGTTTTCTCCCTATGAAGAAATAGGCTGAAAATACTAAAAATGTTGCTACATAATATTTATTGTATCAAACTTAATTGTTTCATAGCCCTACATTTATATTAAAAAACATGAAAAAAAAATACTTCCTGAATTTGTAAAACGATTTAGGACAAATAGAAAAAAATTATAATTTGCAAATTTAGTAATAACTTTAGGATAGGTTGTACATTCGTCGAACTATGTACATTTACAATTAGACAAAATATAGGCTGTATTGTCTCTACTTGACTTGTTTTAGGTAAAGAAGAATAAAAGAAAATAAATCACAATAGTGACATATGATTAATGTCATAAGACGTGGGTTATAACAGGACAAACATAATATCTTTTACTGTTACGCAATAATAACAGGAACCGTATATTAAATGTGTTATTTTTTTAAAATTTGTATTTTTCGAGTTATAATACTAGATGCATCTCGTTTTAGCAACAGTATATACAATGGGTGTGAGCAATATAAATTAATCAACGAAATAACAGTTAACACGAACTGAGTAACTTTCTTGTAACATTACAATGTCTATTTTTCGAGTTATAGTAAAAATGCTAGGTGCTTCTCATTTTAACAACAGTTTATTAAATGAGTGTGAGCGAGATAGCCTTAATACCATGATCTAATTAAGAATTCGCTTTTCAAAAAGGATTTTTTCTTATGAAATGACTTACTTTAATTCTAGTTTATTTCAAATAAATACTAGGTATGTTTCGTTTTAACTTACGACAATGTTATACAAAAGACAAAGACAATAGTTATTTAATTTTTATTGGCTTATGGGATGTTAGGGAAGTGTGATGGTTAATTGGCTGCTGTAGTCGTCCCTAATGTCCCATCCAAATGAAAGCAGTCTTAGTTCGTAGTCTTTTAATAATCATTCGTGCGATACCGATTTTAAGGTTATATCTCACCGACTTCGAGTCTCTGACTAGCGCCGCTCTTCTTTTTTCGGTCGTGTTGTCAGAGCTAATTCCAAATTCAACTTCAGTCGTGGAATGAGTTTGGAAATCGAACGCCTCCGCAGGCTGTTCTGTTATTTCACGCTATGTTGTTATCGAATACTGAATGAATTATAAATGTTTATTAACGGTTATAATAACATCGCAAGTACAACTGTTATCTGTTATCTTCAAATATTTGTGATGTATACATGTTGTTATAAACACGCGTCATTCCTAAATGTCATAACAGTGTTTTCTCATTACAGTTTTTATAGAATTTGGAGTAAGTTCTATCTTTATTAAACAAGGCAAAGTGATTATTGAGGTTGCTGTCTGTTACACAAAGCTGTTGCCACAATGGACAGCTGTTTTGTCGATGTCGCTTTAGAATTTTTGGCTGTTGCATTCCATAATATTTTATACTATACTTCGGTTTACCCACCGAACATTTTTGAAATGAGGAAAAAATATAGTATCGTGGTATACCGCTCAAAACATCCCGAGGTTAATCAATATATTGACTCATGTCTCCAAAGTGCCGAGGCATGCTTGAAAAGCGGCACACTGGAACGGATTGAATTTGCTATTACCAATGAAAACTATACATCAATAGTAAAGTTCGTTTTTGATTTTGATAAGAACACAATGTATGATGAGAACGCTGATGCTTATTTAGTACAAGCCGAGCAGAACTTACGCGCTTTTTGTCTAAATCTCATCACAATAAGTAGCAAATTGCAAGATATGCCTGACAATAGGAGTTTCAAAGTGTATCTCCATACAAATGAGTCTACTGCTGTATCTATGGCGTCCAACCCTGATTTGGAGGAGTTTCCCTTTGTTGAAGTGGAACAAAAAATTGAAGAATTTGACAGAATATTGCCTTTGAGAAGGTTTGCTTTAAGGGGTTATAGTGTAGATGCATATATGGAAATGAAATAGAAAATTGTTTAGGATATCATGTCGCATAAGTTTAAGTTAAATATATTGTTATACAAAATAATATAACAATTCCAAACAAATATTGTTGCTGTAATTAGATTGCTTATCATATTATAAACTTCTATACATAGGCTGTCCTAAATTTTTTATGGCATGATGATTTTGTTTATCATGACTACAGTGCTTTTTTTTTATAATTCTTGTAAGCTTTAATAAGATTTAATGAATGTACAAAATTCTACAACACAGTCTAGGTGCTAGTGTTTTGATTTTGATATGAGTAAAGTTGTTGTATAAATCAGCAATAATCATTCTGATAGCCATAGGTTATAAATATTGTAAACATTTTATACAAATATAGTAGGAAATGGTTACATATAGAGATACCTCCTGATATCTGCATAACAAACAAGTTTATAAAAGATCATTAGCTACCAATGATCACAGTTATCTATAAGTTTTTTAATATTACATTATGTTATCAACTGGAAAACACCCATAGCTGCATATAGGCCTTCCTCAAAGCATCCTTATACAGTATTTTTCTACACTTATTCTTCACAATATGGGATGAAATAAAGTTGGGTTTCGCTTACTCAAGCAATGTTTAAACATTAATAATATTTGTATTGTTTTAAATAAGGGAGGGAAAATGGTGAAAAAGATAATAAATTATAATGATTTATTATGTAGACGTGCATTTTAGTACTTGGCGCTTGCTCGGTGTACATACTGTTCTAATAAATTCAGACTATGGTACTTAATCATTTATTGATATATAAGTAATATTTTATGTATTATTCAAATTTATAATGGACTTTGGAATATAATATTGATGATAGGTCTCTGATACCTGAGACCATTTAAGTACCTACCAAACAATGATGTGTTCAGGTATGACAGGAGCTGTAACTGGGGCAGCGATAATTAACGTCTTCTGTCTAAAGGCGACGAGCACAATGTGATGCGCTGTATGTCAGCTTATCTAGCGCCACGTTGTTATGGATGAACATATCACCATCAGGTGAACGTACCGCCCATCTTGTCTCTTAATTGAATAAAAAAAGTAGGATGTCCACCAAATTAGCTAAAATAGATTTTATAAAAATTTGTTGTCTGATCTACCAGAACAGATGAAAAGACAAATCTATTGTGAATCATTTTTTTTTGTTTGTAAAAAAAATCGTGTTACAACCACGAACGTATTATATGTATCTTTGCACAAGAAATACGCTATAGATTAAAGTCGATCAATTCAATACCAACTTTTTTTCTCTAGTTTCACTTTCAAAGACCTCAACCGTGAGTAAATTTCGTCCCAGTCGATATAAACGCCTATTAGTTTTCTCACGTTTCCCTCGTGGTCCTCGTACCGGTGCCTCCCATGGAGTAGTCTAATATTATCGAACACGAGAATATTGCCCGCGTCCACTTTAAACTTCGCCGAGAACCTTTGGTTTAGATTATAGAATAGGCTGTGAGCTTTGTACCATGGCTTCACCTGATGAATCGGCCCCGGGAAGTGGCTGCTCCTCTGCGGAACCGAAAAGTTGATCCGAGACACCTCGCCGTGTTTATCCAAACATATCACAGGCGACCTGTACAGTTTGTAGAACTCATTACCGTGTTCAATGCCTACGTCGCTCCATTCCACATCCGTCTCTGTCAGTATCTTATATTCTTCTGGGTAATGCTCTTTCATATACTCCACGATGAAATGACAATCAGACAACGTATTCTCTCCCCCACTAGACTTTGTCTGCACGAGATAGTGTAGCATGTTGACTCCGGGGCAGTACTGGTAGTAGGGCAGGTCGGTGTGTATTTGCAGGTGGCTGGACAAATACGCCACATTGCTGGTATTCGTCACGTTCTCTACGACGAATCTGAGGCCGTAATGGGTTCGTTTCGGAAAACCGACTCGACTAACGATTGGATCGATAGAATTCTCGTCGTCCGGTGTGTTCTCTATCAAAGTTACTCCGTAAGTGGATAAATCTCTTAACCACCCATGCAAGGCTTCGTCAGACACGAGGATGTCATTGTAGTCGTGATATTTGCAGGTTTGTTTGAATTGTTCGCCACTCCACGTAGTTTTCGTCGGCTTGTATAGCTCGTTGTTGTATAACTTTTGTAGTTCCGCTTTGAAACTTCGGAATTTCAACCAGTCGAGGCGGTACTGCGACGTGTGGCCGTCGTCCCAGGTCACCTTGACGGAATCCTCGTCACCGCGGACATCTACGGGCTTCGAGTTTAAGTTGAACTTGCTCCAATCGAGTATCCTACTTTTCGCCGATGGATGGAAACATTGGTTGCAGTGGCAATTGTCCCTCAGCCAAACGTGCGGGAACTGTAGCATTTCTCCTTGGATTTCTAAGGTTAATACATCTTCTATTTCAGGAAAGCTCGACGCATTCCTGGCTTTCGTTGTATTGTTAGTGTTCAGAAAGTAGTTGTTAAAACATTTCAGCGCGCTGCTGCCGCCGCGCAGCGTCTTTATCAATGACATGTTCGCGGCGCTGCCCGGGACATTGAACTGCCGAGATAACTGTCCAGTGTATCCACATGTCGGCGGCGTGACGTAAGCGCGTATGCGACAGCTCTCGTAAAACATTACACTCTCTTGTATTGCTCCATTATATCTTATTTGCTCAGTATGTGTCTGTGTTATTACATATCGATAGAGCGTTTTACAGTTAATACACGTTGTTTTTCATTTTAACGCTTATATCCTTGCATTTCACTAAATAGTATGTTACTTTGTAAGAGACTGTCTACGTCTAGCTTTCGACAAGTTTACAACGGAAATTCATCACCCGGAGACAACTTATTTTGCAAGAATCCGTGTGAACATCCTAACTAGCGCCACATAAGATATATACACTTTAAATTGTGGCACTTACTACCGCTATGTTGTACATAGTTGAAGTAATAGTAGGTTATATTCTACTAAATTTTTGTGTTGACATTAAAATATTCTAATTATTACGGAAATTGAATTGAACAATGATAATTGTATGCAGGGTATCAGTGTAGATGGACTGTTCGAATTCCACGCCAACTTCACTCCATTGGCTGGTGCTGTTAAGCAATAAATCAATAAACTATCGAGGACAGACTGACACAAACTTAAATTGCATATGAATAAGATAACCACGTTTGGCAAATGTTAACAAATCTTCGAATATAGCTAAAGGGAAAATGATACAAAGTATTTTTTGAGCATTTTATTTGACATAATTGCAAAACCTGACTGAAGCTCCGACGAACAAACCACAACACACGACGCACAGCCTCCTTATATGAGACCAGATAATGTATTCTTAAAATCGATTTGTTAATATTTATGTACTAAATGATAAAAAGCATATATCATTAATAAGAGTAAATTTGCATTATTTAATTAACAAATAAAATAAAATTAATAACTTTTACATAAGTTGTTCATGAAACCAGTGACTTCCGGATAATTTTCCTTAATTCGGATGTTTGTGGATAAGAAAATGTAAGTATCACTGATAAGTTTTTCACATAGATGCGCTGGTTGAATGAGCGTGACTCCTCTGTCTCTTCTTTCTTCTCGGATATGGAAATCATTTCTCGCTAAGTCAGCGCTTCAAGTGAACCTTCACCCTGTGGTAAGCGTTGGCGAGCAGACCACGGATGTTCCAAATGTGCTCGAAGTGCTCGGGCTGTGTGTTGAAATTGCTGTCCGTTGCCTTCACCCATATCTCCACCTGGTAAAAGAGTTTCAAGGACTAGGATAATGTTCATCTGTGGAGTATGGGATTTGATGTGATGTATTCAGATGATGGTAATCCTCATCACATATTACAGCCCAAGAAAGACAGCCAACACGTACTATTTCGTGTTTCACGGATTTAACACAGAAATGTCCTGGTGGAGGTGTAAAGTTTTCTGGGACGTATTCGGGATAAGTGGAGGGAAACAGCGGTGCTGCATTTACAGTATTGCACATAGGACGAACACTGAGACGTCTTTAAAAGGAACCCTGTGTAAGCACCTGATGAGCGTGCGCGGGCACGGGCAGGCGCGCGTTCCACAGCGTCCAGGCGTAGTGAACGCGAGGCGGCGCCGCGTCCTGCTGCAGCGCAGCCGCGCGCCAGCTGCGCCCGCCGTCCGCGCTCACGTCCACGCGCACCACGCGCGCCCCACCGCCGGAGTACGCGTACCCTGCGCGAGATCGCAATACTTTTATGCAATAAAGTGGGCGACAGACCTCCTTCCAGACCACTACTTCTCTTTAGAGTGCCTCTGCAACTAGCGAAGGTCGGCGATCAGCGTGGTACAGTCCTATCTGTCTCCGGTTTGGACGAACAATTTGGACGCCGCAGACATGCTAGTCGATTCCCTGATATTCCTCAACTAGGACTTACACCACAACTAATATACTAATAATACGTAACACTATATTAGTATGGTGTCCTGATCTCATGTTTTCGCTTTCTCTCTCTCTCTCCACACTAACATTGTAACCAAAGAAGGGTTGAGCGCAAAACTAGTGTTATTAAATAAATTAATGCATTTGTCTGTTTCCGGTATCTTATATAAATAATTGAAACAATTCTGCGTATTTCTATGAATATTATATAATTAGATAGGGTAAGTATAGATAATGTAAAAAAAATGAAATAATGTTAATAAATAGGATAAGGTAAAGCCTTGAATAATAATATCAGGGGGAAATTAGAAATACATAAATAAAAAAAACGGAAACCATTTCGATATAGTGTCTTTAGCTCGAGGCGACTCGGTGGAATGATCCAGACAGCTACAACCATGTAATCTGTCAATTCGTTGGATCGGATTTTTTATTAGCGTGTACACTGTTTTCAACTTTGTGTGTGCTCCCTCACCGCGCGCCTCTATGCAGCCGTCGCGCACGCGCACTGTGTCGCCGTCGGTGGGCGCGCACACCGCGGCGGTGACCGGCAGGCTGTAGAGAGGTGGGGCGCGTTCGAAGTCCGCATCCTCCCACGTGACGGAGGGTCCGAACGAGCGATAGTCCCGCTGGTGCCAGTGCGACGGGCTCTCCTCCTCCGACACAGTTATGCATTCTGTGCGGACGAACCAGTTCTTATTTCACAAAGCGACCATACCAGCGAGAAAGCTATCAGATGGTAAGTGTAAAGTACGACCGTAAGAAAGTGGCTAAGATGATATACACTGCTGCTCATCGAAGTTAGTCCGTTGAAACAAAAGATGTGTTTCGTTTCGAGTAATTTTACTATTGTGAAGTCCTGCCACCATTCAAAGTGAATGAACAGCATCCACGATGTTGCATTACCGACGGTCATTACCTTTGGCTACTTTACATGTATTTTATAACATCGTGCAAGTCTTCCGGAATTGTATGCAGCGCATCGTCCCTTTCCTGGTTCTCTTGCATTGATGGTAGGTCTCTTGTCTGTTACCATTCACGGGAAGTACCAATTTCTACAGCCAGATAAAAGTATTCTTATGTCATGGCGCTGCGCAGGTAGTGATGTTGAAATATTTATGGTATCAATTATACTACAGTATAATTATATATAACCTGTTAGTAGAAGTATAAAGGTGGTAATGTACCGAGCCACTTGACGCTCCTGACGGCGGGCGCGCCCGGCACCACGACGCGCAGCGGCCGCCCGTGGTCCGGAGGCAGTGGCTCGCCGTTCATGTGCGTCGCGAGCAGCACGCGCGCCCCGGGGTCCAGCGCCTGGCTAAGCGGGATCGACGTGCTAAAGTTCTGACCCGTCGCGTCTACGTCCGCGCCCGTCATCTGCAACCGCAGGTAGCGGTTTGAAACATGACTAGCGTGCAACCTTATAGAAGATCCCCTCCAACGGGTTCTCGCCTTGTCGTGGCGGAGGGGCTTAGTAACCGTGGCGCCCAACACGGTGAAGCCAAGTGGTACCCATCCGGCCGGCCCGCGGCGAAGGGCTGGCCGAAGCGGCCGCTCCCGGTTCGAGCACCGGTTGGGATAACAGGAGCTCACCGGAGCGGCCGAGGGCCGCAGGGGCGGCTGTGTGCTGCCCCAGCGGCCGGCTGCAGGGGCGCTTTCATACCGCCCCTCGCAGCCGAGGTGGGGTCGTGGAGGGAGTACCCTTTGCGGCCAACCGGTGTCGCACCGGCGATGTGGCGGCGGTAGGGCCGCGGGGGAAGAGGAGTTTCGGTATTGCGATGCGCCGTTCTCCCTATCCTCCGCGGCCGTTAACTGGTAGCGGCGGGCCTAACATATCTCCGCCGCGGGGAGCCGGGAGAGGTTTTCTCCCGTGGCTCCCGTGGCCTCTGGGCGACAGGTTTGTGGGAACCGGTCGCCCGCACACGCATGAGGTCGAGGAGGGGGCGCACTGCATGTTCCGGCGCGCCCTGGGAGGGTTTATCCCTCCCCCCGAGGTCGGGCCGCGCAAGCGGCCAGCGCCGGCAGGGTCGCGGTTGTGTGCGTACCCACGTTCCCGTACCCTGCCATCATGGCGATGAGGAGGAACATCATGGGGGTTTTAGTCGGTGCAAGTCCGACATAACTCGTCCTTGCCCCCGCGAGGACTAGTATGCGTAGGCATTTCCCCCACGTAAAACAAAAAAAAAAATCTTATAGAAGATCCACATGATCTCGTGAAACTAATAAACATTTCCTTTCTGGTACCGCCGACATTGATGCACCATTTTCACAACAATCGAGTGCTAATTAGGATGTTTACATAACACCTCGTTGCCCGCGTGGTCTTGAGAGGACAGGCGTCTTTCCAATTAATCGGTACCTTTAGGTAAATAAAAGAGGTCTGACTCCTGATATGGTAGTAAGATTGACGAGCGGCAGCCGCGTAGCACATTGGTCGATATTGGACGGAGACGGGCTACACTTAGTGGTGGACGTGTACCGACTGGCGGTGATCATGTAAAATTGTTGTTATTGTATCCGTGTACTCACGATGACGTGTTTCCCGTCCGAGTCGTCAGGGTCGACGCCGCAGTGCAGCAGCACGTCGCGCAAGTATACCCCACTCCACACTGCGTTGCTGAAACACGAGCGAACCTGCTCCCAACTTCTGCGTAATATTCCCAACAGCTTCCTAATCCTTGTTCACTTACACTCGTGCTTTTTGATTGTTTCTATGATGTTCATATTTCACTCGCCCGAGATAAAAACGTAACAAAGAGAATGCGACCTTAAATCATGTTACGAAATTAAATGTTTTTTTTTTGGTAAAAATTAAAAATTAACTTCATTTTCAAAGGATAATAAACATTACTATCAGACAGTTACAAAGAATTATAACGGCGATAGAAATAAATTAGACGGGATAAATCACACTCCTCACGGACAAGTCATGGATCCGGGTCCAAGAGTCCAATATCAGATGAGCTGTATGTAAGAGTCTAAAAGGGCTTGCAAGCGCTTACATCTCCAGAATCTAGA
Organism: Ornithoptera priamus; assembly: GCA_029034505.1. Lineage (NCBI taxonomy): Eukaryota > Metazoa > Arthropoda > Insecta > Lepidoptera > Papilionidae > Ornithoptera > Ornithoptera priamus. Next base: position 522,212 of record JARDWD010000527.1, on the reverse strand, counting down.
GACACTCCTCACGGCGGCTAAATAACACCACCCCAGCAAGTTCGGAGAAAAAAAAAGTGTCCAAGGTTTTAGCAGTTACCAGCGCTTACCTTATCGCGCCGCCCTGCCAACTGATGCCTTTGACTGATTTCACCTGCATGATACGGAGTAGTCGTGAATATAACAAATCATTACTGTATGAACAAAAGCTAACTATGGCTGGAGTAACAGTAATAGTAAATAGTAAATTAAGCAAAAAAAAATTTGATCCGTTTTGAGGAATGGATATCAAAAGCATTTATTAAAGCAATAAGTTGGACCATTCTTAAAGTGGGGGATGCGTTTGAATATCTTAATGATCTCATCATGAATAATGTCTCATTGTCCTCTTCGAGTGCGGGAAGCGGCGGCTTAGAATACACATCATCATCATCATTAGCCGATAGACATCCACTGTTGGACATATGCCTTCCCCAAAGATTTCCACATCGATTGGGAAGGGCTTCGTGTGGGGGCAGATTTGAGTCATATCCTAACATGCTGGCCCAATGCAAGTTGGTGGGAGGCCAGAGGTTCGTTTGTTGATTAGCAGGGTGTACCACGAGCAGGTGAGGTTGCTTTGGGTCCCTTGAGTTGTTGTGCAGTAACCCTTACACCCCTATATATATAGAATTCACAACGTTAGGAAAACATCAGCAGCTGAACCTGTGATCCTAACCAATTTATTGACTGGTGGTACTAAAGTAGCTGCTATTTCTGCCGCCAAACAGTACTATGCAAATGTTACTGTGGTCCGGTTTGAAGAGTGCTGTAGCTAGTGGAATTACTGGGGTAGCGAGATCTAATATCTGATGTCTCAAGGCAACGAACACAACTAGCGTGCTGCGCGGTATATCATCCTAACTAGCGCCATGTTATGCGCAAGCGTATCACTTACCATCAGGTAAACATCCGGCTCCTCTCGTCGCTTTGATGAATAAAATAATCAAAATAGAACGCTCATTACCTTGCATCAATGCTAGGGGAATATTGCTATCAACCCTCGGATTGGGACGCCCGATGTTCAGCAGTAGACACCGATATGAAGTTTGCTTTATATCCTACTATATGAGATGATTTATCGTGTTGACCCAGTAGTAGGTCGTGTGTGTGGTGGTCACCTTGTCCATCTCGCTGCGTCGGTTGCCGGCGCACATGAGCGCGGCGCGGAAGGTGGCGCGAGGGAAGCTCTCCAGTTGCTGCAGCGTGAACGTGGTCGCGCTAACAGTGCTCTCCACCACCACGCGCAGCTGGTGGCTGCCCGCGTCCAGCTCTGGAACAGGCATGTGCTGGCGCACGTAAAACAACTCGCTGCAAACAAACAAACGGACACTACAAAGTGAGTACGTAACGAAAACTGATGTTCGTGTGGTTGTCCGGCTCAATGACCATGTAGAAGACCAATAGAAAAATAAAGGGATAACACAAATTGTATATATTTTATTATCAAGGTAAAAGGTTATCCAACTAACAATATACACAACTGACGATCATAACAAAATTATTAATATAACAATTATTAATAGTATGAGAACGAATCAATTTTGTTTAAGTCGACTATTTTTTTTATTGTATTTGTACTTAACTATTATTGAGTCTCAATGTTGAGTATTTGCTCGATTAAAGTTGCGAAAACCTAGTACATACTTTGGTGTGTCGAAATGTGCGATCTGATATTCGGGTGGTATTTCGGCGTTGAATGGCTTAGCTGTCTTCACAAGAAGACGCTTATCCCTGCAGGGCTCCCGTGCCCATAATTCCTCGTCGCTGTGATCGACTATATCTTCATCGTGCAGGTTACCTGTAGATTTAAATGAATGGTTTTTGTTCAGCTTACCATCCATCTAGGTGATAGTTTTTATCACATGGAACAGTCAGATGAGAATGGTAATAGTTTTTATCACATAAAAATCAAGGTATGTGATATTGCTGTTGTTTTTTTTTTTTATTTAAATAGTACAGTAACTTTGGACTGTATTTTAATATGATGCTAAACAATATTGATGTCATAAATGGTGTTGCAAGATCACTGAACATCTCTTCTTCTGATATATGGACCACTGAAAAACAACAATGCTCTAAAGGCAGCAGGTTTGTAATAGGAAGTAATTAGCCAGGAGGTCTAGGTAATGTTAGAACATTACATGTCCTAAGAATTAAAATTAATAACTTAATCATTTGTACACAGTGCATTCGCAAATAATATAGCTATGTATTACTTGAATGTATAAATCATATTTTATAAAGCTATTAAAATATCATACAGATATATAATAATAAATATTATTATAGTTTATTAGTCTGTATTTAGTAATATAACATCCAAGCTTCTTTCTTTAAGGCATAAAATAAATGTTCATATTAACAAACATGTCTCCGTAGGCACAACCCTCCAACCTCCCATGGCATCATTGAAAGCATACATACCTATCCTATATGATTCAAGCAGCTTGTAGACTTCCTGAGTTTTGTGCATTCCATACACATTCCAGAAAGGCTCAATGCTCAGTCCGGCTGCATTGTAGATCTGTTCACCACCAGGGTGGGAGGGGAGGAAGGATGTAATGTCATACACTCCATGCCTGTATATAACCCAGAAGCTGCCGCTGTGAATGTAATTTGATTAAGTGGATGGCTTGTTCATTTCTCACTTTTACATTTAATATAATATAAAACCTAAAACTACATCATTCAGTCTTTATATCTGATAAATTTACTTCTCTCGACTCACTTGGTGTTATGTTTGCTCACTTCCTCAGCTCTGTAAGTTGGAAGATCAGGTCTTTTTTCACCAGCTTCTACAATTACTTCTTTTTCCTTTTGTTGTTCGATTTTACTCCCTTCTGCAAATTAAAAGGAGTAAATAAATTTTTCATGGTAATTTTATAAAAATGTATGTGTTTGTTGTTTTTATTTCTATTCTGCTAATCCAATTTTGATACAGATAGGATCCTTGACCAAGACACAAGGCTAGATTTTATTCTTTAGGCCCAGGTTGTCTCCTAAGCAATATGTTCACCTATATGTGGCCACCACTTGAGAACCTTACTACCTTATCACCCAACATTACAGACATGCAAAAATAGGGAATATAAATTTCTCTGCCTGAAATATAAAAATCTATGCAAGTTGTAAGAAAAAGAATGTTTCTGCATTATATGTTTAAACCTTGCACTATGTTTGTATTCCACTTGTCCAAAGCAAGAGACACAGCAGTCACTATGTTATTCAAGCACATTAACATGCAAAAATTTACCTTTTGCAGCTGTACCGACTAAAACAGATGCAAATAGAGTGATTGCAAAATTGCTTTGGTTTTTCTTGTATTTTTCATCATGGTCTTCATATTTGTCATAGTTAAAATATTGTGAAATAGCTGGTAAATGTGATTGTTTACTATGTTGGACCAGTGATCTGGAAAAACAACACTAACATAATTCTATAATAGAATAAAATGTCATAAACTTTATTTCAACTCAGTGAACAATTGTATTAAAATAAAATATTCTAAAAAAATTATAATAAAATTTGTACAATATAATTTATGATATTATAGAAATCATTACGATGATTAGATCCAAAGTGCTCCTAAGATGTACAGCTATTTGGAAAGTCTATTATAAGTTTTTTATATATATGCTACAAAAGATATTCTTTTATGGCTTATGATCTAAGTTTAAACAACCGAAAAATTTCTTAACATTATTTTCAATAAATAAGACATCAACTATTGCTAAAATTATTTAAGTGGTGTTTCGTTTAACAATTTTCTATAGAGTACAATAGCATTAAATAATAATATCAAATATAATCATTGTTATGGTACTTAGACAACTTCCAATTTGTAAACTAACCATACTATGATAATTAGAGCTTTTTTCATGTGCAAAGGAAAAAATTTTAAAAATTCTTGTTAAATTTTGGCTATTTATATTATTACTGGGTGATCTTACTGAAGTATAAAATAACTACCCTTCGTCGTGTTATAAAATCTACAACCGATGAAATTGCATAATTTATAATACTTCTTTTATAAATATTATAATTATGTAGAATATATATAAAATTATGAATTAACAAGAACGTGTTGTAATATAAGAGTTTTATTGTAATTTATAAATTCTTACATATCAAAAGTAAAATAACAATTGTATTTTATTAATAATTTGTGACGTTTGTATTTACCTCGTAAGTCTCCGAAGATACATTTCGCTAAGTATTAAACGGTTTTGTAGTGTGTATGTCTTTGTAAGCAACATACGACATCTATCTATTTTAAACAGTGCAATATTTTAAATTGACCTTGCTACAGTGTACGATAATCATGTTATCAATGTTAAGCATAAGCCAACAAACAAATCATTACAATTTGTTTTGATTTGTAACTAAGTGTTGCCATTTAAAACGGTTTTATAACCAATTCAAATGGCAACAATCAGCTTTAAGAAATTTTATGTCTTTTTTATAGCGTTAAGTTAATTAATAAACTTGGACTTCTGGAAGTGTTTATTGGTATTTCGATATAGTAAGTCGTAAATGTGTTAATTATTTTCAATAAGTATTTTTTTTTGAATCTGTGTATTATATACATTCATCATTTTGTATAGGTTTCATCGCGTTTTTTTCTTTACATATTACTTTTACGTTTCGCGTTATCTGAAGCTTGTTATAGAAGGTAAATTTAAAGAATTGATCATCGACGCTGACTTTGCAAACTTCCTGAGTTTTTCAATCTGTAATGATGTTCTGCACGATCGTAATCATTACATCGAATTAGATAGATAATATATTGTAGCAAATTCAGTTTGATCCTTACGAGAAACGAATCGATAGAGAAATGGTCCGTTACTACCACAGGTGCACCCCTAAGAGACTAATATACAGTGAGCACATTTTGCGTACGTCGGACTGTAACCAATAACTAAAAACCTAAGTAGCCCATGATGGCCATGAGAATATGGCATCTGTCACTTCAGTGCTCCGGTGATCACAGTTGCAGAGCAAAGCAAAGTCCTTAAATGTTAGAATATGAATATGCAAATTTTTCTAATTACGAAATATAAAATCAAGCTTAATCTTTCGTCCTTAATAATCCCACCACACAGCATCACTTTTTGTAAGTTAACCTGGGTTTCGCCACAGTCTGTGAAGTTTGACCGGTCTTTGACCACGACCTTTTGCGCACGTTCTTATCGTACGTGATCCACTTTTTATGACCAGTTATCAGCTTCTTCAAAAATGGTTCGGTTTCATTACGTCGTAATAAAGAATCACAAACGAGTACACGGTTCATTATTAGGTGTCCAAAGGCCAAAACCGTTTTGTGGTCAATTCCCAGTTCTTCAGCTACGTCGTAACTACTGATATGCCGATCTTGCTCCACTTTTCAAAAATGGCATCCATTTTATCCGTAATAGGGCAACCAGAGCGAGGTGCATCTTTCACATCAAAATTTTCGAATTGAAAACGCTTAAACCAAATTTGTGCTACACAGTGCTCACAGACACCGCAGTACTGCACTGCACTAGCTCCATAAATATGACAAATTTTTTTCGCGGCTTGCGTTGCATTTTTACATTTTTTGTAGTAAAATTTTAAAATGTATGGAATTTCTTCATTAGATTCGCTCATCTTGACAGTACAAAAAACAAATGAAAATCACACATTTTCCTAATTTGAATTTGGAATTATGTTCTTTAAAATTGAAATTTTCAATGATGCCAAAACCCGCCAGGTACAAATAGTACAGCCAAACAGATTTCATTACAAGTTCATACATATTATACTGTAATGCGAAAACACTTTTTCCCCAAACTAATATGTTGTCGGTACACGAATATTGTGTTAACTTGGAACAACAATTACAAGCTCGTAAATTTAATGCAAGGTGGGTGTGTGCAGTTTGTAAGTAAAAAAGTAGGCAACTGTGCAAGTCTACGTCGCTAATGAGTTTTTAAATACCCCGTGCATTACTCTTAAGTATTCTTCGAGCACTTTGCGTTTTATTTGATATTTTTCTGTTTAATGAAAATTTAATTAGTGTAATCATAACATACATATTACAAATTAAATATAAAAAGACGTTATGTATCAAATCACCAGTACTGGAATATTGCCAAAAATTGATTAAAAAAAACAAATATTTGAAAAATAAGTATTAAATCTATCATCAAAACGATTATTAAATTTTTTTGTAGTTTAACAAAGAAATTTAAAAATCAATTTAATAATCATCATCACAAATAAAATTGCTTAATACGTCAACAGAACACTCAAATAGTTAATGAAAAGCAGATATTATTTCTATCTCTGTCTAGGGTCGTTAGGTACGACTGTGTAAAATTTGGAGGACAACGATTACTACGAGGATTTTTACTATATTTTTCGAGAAGAATCTGAAAAATCTAATATATAGTTTTGATAGCTTGCTTGAATTGTTTGTTAAAGAAGTCTGTGAAAATTACATTGCAAAATTACAGTTCTCATAAAAGAGCATAAATTATATATAATGAATACTCTGTCGTGGAAATATAGTAGAGTATTCTTGACTCGTTTAATTTCTCAATGGGTTACAAGCAATTCTATTAATTCTGTTGGAACCTCTAATTAGCTATTTCTAAAGCCAAGTGGTGTTGAGCTTATGTTACTGCGTTTTATTTATAGACCGTTGTACATGTGAAGTCGTCTACTATAATATGATGCTTTTATCAGCACTTGCCCAGGAAGTACACGATCAAGTTTAATGTACGGAATCCCCCATGTAGTTGTCTATAAAACGTTCGAGATAGTCAACATTAATAAAACTACTGTATATATATTCTATTAACTTTCATGTCGGCAAATAAATAGCAAAAATGTTATTAAATGAGTATTTTATTTTGCACCTCTGTAGCTAATAATAAAAAAAACTTCGTTTCTCCTGCAAACCCATTAACTCGGCAATGGCTGTCATAAAAGAAAAATTAAGCCCGCCATAAAATTTCACTCTAAACGTTCCCGAAATGAAAATATAATAATTTTGTTCAGCTAGATTCGCTTTGATTTATATGTAACGTTTAAGTGTTGGCGTAAAGAAAGTACTATGAAAGTAGACTTCTTTCTCTGATAAAGTAAAAAAGATGCAGGTTGTTTAAATACATACGCATTATATTAAATATATTATAGGACTCCTCTTGTAAAGGGACATGAAGTAATCACGACTGTGAAAACGGATTTTCAAAGAAAAAAACTTCTTCAAATATTTGTTTTCAGGTGTTTGCATAAATGAACAAGTGATCATCATTTATCATATATCACCAAGTAATGTCCGTGTTCATGTTACAATAATATTAAAATAATCTGCAGGTAGATTAGTTAAAATCAATCCAATGAATAACAAAAAACAAGTAGCAACTTTTCTTGGATGTAGGAATAATGTTTTTGAAAACTGATAACAAAAGGGGAAGCCAATCTACTTTGCTCATTTGAATGTCATTGTGAAAGTTTTTAATTCTTTGAAAATTTATCGAACTTACGAAAAGAGAGCTAACGAACGCGAAAGCGTGGGGTTGGTGATTCAGGGGCATTCAAAGCGTTTCTAAGAAACCTCCTCAGCCGAAACTTGCCGCAAGTTACGGGGAGGAGGACTTATTGTCACGAGTTTCCTGTAGTTACTCGGGTAGAAACGATCCAGTTATTTATTCATTTTAGCATTAACATTGGCATGAGTGTTAGCGAAGAAAAAAAGAAAGTATAGCTGAGGATCGAATTGGTTTTTCTCAATCTGATCTCCAAACTCAGTTTGAAGAGGGCACCTGATGAATGAAAGAGTCTCGCGTACCACGTCGAAAAAAAAAGATCTAAATGTTAATTACACGGTTATTCTTGCCATTGTAGCCTCAATATAGTTTCATAGGTATTCATCCGGTCTCCTAAGTTTTAAAAGTATCTTAAATACAATTTAAAAATATTCAACTGGCAGTACTGTATCAACAATTAGTCGTAGTTCAGGAATTTTAACATGAAGGTTCCTTTCTTCTCGTCTTATTGTCGCTGATCCACAGTTTCTAGCTCTCTAGTATCTATATACTGAATATGTCAAATGTTACAAAATCAATTATAATGCATAACTTCACAAAAGCATTTTCCATATTATTTAATTGCGCTTTTCATACGATTAGTTCTATTAAGTAGCTGTAGTAGCTCGCTGGCCTAATGGTTAGAGCGTGCGGCTTTCATTCCGAAGGTCGCGGGTTCGAATCTCGCCAGGTACCGATGACTTAATATTTTAAGTTATGTACATTTGTGAACTTAAGTAACCACAGCGAAATACAAACGGTGAAAGGAAACATTGTGAGGAAACCCCGCACACTGAAATTATCTGGGTGTGTGGTGGCCGTGAAAAAGCCGTGATAGTATAGAAAAAGTAGCTGTGTTCAAAATGGCTTCCCCCAAAGATTAGCACATCGATCGATCCTGGCTGCCCGCATCCAGCTGCATGTTGATCTTTGGGAGAGGCTTATGTCCAGCAGTGGACAGCTGTCGGCTGATAATGATGATGATTCAAAATGGCATAGTAAATTTTCTATTATAATTTCATGGAACATCTCCTACTGGATGTTTGCCAATCGAAAGATTTTCAATGTGTTTCGTTGAGGACAATTAATTACTTGATAAATTTATAATTATGTTTAAGGCTTACGATTTGTTTTAAATCAACATCCCTTCTTTATATTATTACATAGGTATATAAGTAGTAGATTCAATTTCTTGAGAAGGCGTCTGAAGTAGACTTTGCGCGGATGTCAAATCAATCATCGGAAGTAAACAATCTCGAGCGCAAATTGTGAGCGACTTATAAATCATTTTTCTTTATTTACGTAGCGCGGAGTGTCTCCGTGACTATTGCTACGATAAACTTGTAACGGAAGCTCGTAGCTCGTAGCGCGTAGCCTGCAACTCTTAACCAGCTACGACGAGTCAATTATTACAATGGCGGTTAGTAAACAAAGTGGTACTTCTTATTACATTTTTAATTGTCTATTACATCGTTTATGTAACTTTGCTCTCTACTTATTAGAGCGAATGTATGCTAGTTGAGTACGCTTCACGATCCACGGCCTTATTATTATCTAACGTCACGTGACATTGAGGTGTTAAGTCCGAGTGTTAGTCCATTGCAAATAAAAGAACGTGCAAGCAACGTACACAGTATTCATTGTGTTTAAATATAATAATAATAATAATGGTTGTTCCGTACGCTCATGGAACATATTACAAAGCTATTTGTTTTGTATCATATATTTGTCACAGCGTATTTAGTTCGAATCGAAATAGATAATCTCAGTCTTTTCTATTCATTTCTAAATGTATACAAGTTTTCCGAAACGTTGGTTTCGAATGTTATTTGATATCCAATTCGTGATCCGTTATGTAAGTTTTAAAACCGTTTTAAAGTTACTTCTACCTTAAACATTAAATACTGTACTAGTGTATTTGTTTGAGGGTACAATGAGCAACATTGTAGACTCCGGCAAGTATATAGCAACAAAGAAAGCAATCCCCGTCGAGAGCTACGGCGAAAGCGTATCGTAAAAAAGTAAAGATCATTCTTATTGAAATACTTTGTCAAAATCACAATCACTGGAGTGGGTACATTTTATTTCATCGATCCGAATTACGAATACTTATGGAAGTTGGAGAAAAGCTAATATATTTTTTTTTAATTTTTGATATATATGTTGTAAGACTATAGTTCTCTTTTGCCGAACGTCTCTTCTGGATACTATTTTTAGTAAGAAATACAATAGTTTGTCCTTATCGATATTTCCATTAGATTTGTGTGCTCACGTAGTTCGGGGTGGTAGTTATAATATGACCTATAAATTATAATTTTTTTAACAATACCGGTTTTACTTTAGTTAACTTCGCAAGGAGCTGTAGGTAGCAAACTAGATAGCCTAGGCAAGGTATCCAGTGAGATCGTGTGCAAGCACTGGTGTGGGTTAATGGAAAAGTTTTCAGTTTGAAATTAAGTTATTTAATGATCTGCCCATAGTTGAGGCTCTATGCAATATTGATTTTCTTCATAACAAAAACATGTTGTGTTACTCCTTTTCAGGAACTATAATTGGAATACAAAACCTTTTACCCGTGTGCACGTGCTTACTAGAGTGTTGTGTCTGAGAGTCGTACGGATTTTCATTATGTACTGCGCAATATAAATACGCAGTCGTAGCGTCGTCAAGTGAAGGTATATCACAGGAGACGGGCCCGGGCTGCATGACGATGGACATTGAATACGTACCGCGGGCCCCTTGGCGGCGGCAAGTGGCGTGCACGATACAAATGGACGACGCAATGGCCCGGCCGATCCGCCATTTGCTCAAATTATACGCTCCTTCTTTCCTAAATGAAAATAACGTATGTATCACATGAATTTTATTTACACAGTAATCCCTAAGATCACCTATTATTAGCAGTGGTAGGTCTCTGTTGCCAGCAGCTCTGTACTCTCGAGCTAGTAAGAACAGAACTAAGGTAAGCCCTGCCTGTCGTAGAAGGCGCCTAAGTGAGTTTCGCAGGCTTTGAGGGTGGGGGCCCTTATCGCTCAACAAGCGAACCTGCGTGGGACAGTGTATGGCTCAGCGATGGTGCCTAGGAAGGTTAAGGTCCTCCTCAGAGACGTGTTCACACAAAGTGCAGAGGGATACCGGTGCGTTCTGTAACAGATCCCGGAGCCTCTCCGAATGCTCTGATGTAGACCACCGAGGAGGTTTTATTGAGTAAGAATCTCGCATAACCCTAACTTCGTCCAAGTAGCAAGGTATCATTCTAAGATTTCCACCCCGAAACAAAAAAAAAGTCTCTGATGCTGGAGACCCTCTAGGTAGATACCACCGCAGCGCCTGTTGCAGCCGACAGACAGTACTGTGTAAACATTACTGTGTTCCAGTTTGAAGGGCGCTGTAGCATATGAAATTATTAATGTAACGAGATTTAATACCTTATTTCTTGAAGCAAGGAGTACAATGTGGTGTTATATGTCATTATCCACACTAGCATTACGTTGTTATGGGCGGGGGTATCACTTACCATCAGGAGAACGTCCCGCTCGTCGCGTCGCTTAATTGAATACAAAAAAAAGTATGCATTTACATATATCCGGTTGCTTTGAAAAGGTAAACAATATTGTATTATACATTTATCCATTTGATGTAAATACTGAACCAATGCTTACCAGGCAACGGGTTTCGTGCTGTAGGCAAAGCATTTGAAATGGAAAAAAAATACGGGTTGGTAATATTTGTACTTCTTCTTCTTCTTCTTCTTAAAGTGCCTCTCCAATTCGTGAAGGTTGGCGATCAGCGTGGTACAGTCCTTGCTGTCTCGTGTTCGGCGGAACAATTCGGACGCTTCAGATATGCCAGTCCATCTCCTGATATCATTATATTATAATATTGTTACGTGTACATACAAATACGAATATTACACACCTTTATGTTAGTTACATTTTAAGTTACTTGTTAGCAGCTTTAAAATAAGTAACAAAATGTATCTGTAATGACCGGCGAAGAGTTACTTGTATGGGCGTGGGGATTGTAGCCAGTTTATAAATGATGTAGTCAGTAATATAACAGTATATAACGATCCTTGGCGACTAAAATTCGTTGTGTATTCTTTGTTCAGCTCATGTTGGTCGGAATTTAGATAGGTGGCAGCGCTGCTTCACCGCAGTTGGGTCGACGGTCGCTCCGCCGCCGACCATCCAGCATCCACGACGTAACACTTTGCGATACTGTACTGTGCTGTACTGTACCGCATCTTTTAATTACCCAACGCACTACATTATTAAATCGGCGCCGTTCAGTTTTTTACCGTGTGCTTTTTTTATTCTATGGAGTGATTTGACGAGATTGGACGTTCACCTGATGGTACGCGATACGCTGTCCTATAAACAACATGGCACTAGTTAGGAAGATATACACGACACCAGAATCTGCCCGTCGTCTTGAGACACGAGTGGTGAAGTCTCATTACCACAGTAATTTCATTAATTACAGCGCACTTTAAATCGGAACATAGTAGTGTTTACACACTACCGTTTGTCGGTTGCTATGGGCGCTGTGGTGGTATATATCTAGATAGTGTCCGGCTACAGAGACTTACCACCACCAGCTCTTCTCAGAGGGACCTTTAGGTTGGCAAACCAGCGGTAAAATGCAGAGATAACTTCATGAATTACGTTGTTTTTTCCTAACACTCCCGCAACCAGCGACACAAGTACAATCATAATAAATTTGATAAAGAAAGTTATAGTAATTTATTTAACTAAAAAAGAGGTATCTTTATATACCAATCTCATTCTACTAACTAACAACTAAAGCGGGCAATATGATAATCCACTAACTTTATTTGCTGATATCAGATCTGCCCAGGCTTTCCCTTGAAGGGAATTTAAATTTATTGCCTGAAGAAGGTTTCTCGTTAGTGTTGTTACCGTAAGAAAATCAGTGTTGTCGTTAAAATATATATTAATTACTGTGGAATATTAACAAAAACAATAGTGTTTACTCTTCAAATCTTAGCTAACATATAGTACTGTTGGTAGGTCTCTGAACCGTCTGGGTACCACTGCAGCGTCTATTGCAGCCGACAAACAGTACTGTGCGGACTTTATTGTGTTCTGGTTTAAAGGGCGCTGTAGTTAATGTAATTATTGGGGTAACGTGATTCAACATCTTCCATTTGAAGGCGACGAGTGCAATATGGTACAGTATACCATCCTAACTAACACCACGTTATGTCCAAGCGTGTCACCATCAGGTGAACGTTCCACATGTTACATCGCTTTATTGAATAAAAAAAATACTACATTCGAGTTTGCGTGCTATGAACAATGAATACTCTACCGTTGGAATACATTATAAGCTAGCAGACGCCCACTGCTGGGCATAGGCTGCTGGAATGGTGAAACTATCATCATTATGTAAACGGGTAGTTATTTTATGCTTTAAACAAACAAGTGCTAAGTGCTGGTTAAGTCTACATATTGAAGCTAGTGCTTAGATATGAATCCTACAATTCCTGTTAGTAATTTTGTAAATAAAACAACATCGATATATTTCGCTATTGACACACCTAGTCACTTCTTTTTAGGTGTATAAATTAAAAGTTCAATTACAGATAAACTCCACTTACATATTTAGTGGCGACTTGAAAATATATTATGTTGAAACCAGTTCCGTTTTAAGTGCTAAACTTTGTTTGGTGCTTTGAAACAAGTGGTTTCTTGCTTTAATATTTATCCATATTATTGATATCCAATCATGATTGGAATACGAAAAGAATAATTAAGGTGTAATCTTATAATTATTATGTAGTAAACTTAAGTTAACGTTAGGTGTAAGGGGTCCCGCAAAACCACTCACGGGATCCAAGCCAACCACACTTGCTCGTGGTGCATCCTGCTAATCAACTGACGAGGCTATGGCTCCCATCAACCCGCATTGGAGTAGCGTGGTGGGAAATGGCCCAATTCCCTTCATATGACGGCATCATATATACAAACGACAGCAGCGCAGGACCGATTGATGTGGGGATCTTTGCGAGATGCTTATGTCCAGCGTTGGACGTCTATCGGCTGACGGTGTACGTATTAATGAGCAGCCAGTTAAGATGCCTTTGCCGTTTATTATACTCTTGTAAAAAACTAAGGTTATTACTACACTTGATGCTCTTGTAATAGTTTAATAATACATAAGTGCTGTAGCTCGTACTTCATCAAATGTTAACTGTCCTTCAATATATTTGCTCGGAGAGGTCTTGGAATGGATATTTATCCATTTTTATTATTTATCCTTTCTGCGGAACACGTGTTGCGGGGAAAAACGGGTTAAATGTATCGTGTTGTAGTATACCCGGGTCCGGAGCGGGCGGGCGGCGTGTCGCCGGGTAAACGGCGGAATGTATCGCGGTGAACGGCGCCGGCCATATTGCTCCGACATGAAGCTGTGAAGAGATCACACTAAAGTATACAGCAGTGGTAATACAATGTAACTATTGAGGCCACAGTGCCCCTTAACCCGGTATATACTTAATATTTATACGTTACTGTTGGGCCGAAGAGAAGGACGTACTTAGATGTATTACCAACGGTAAGAGGAAATGCTTTACTGTGTTATACGAAAGCACCTGTAAAGTGATGCTATGCAAGCGAAGTGAATAGCCTCACTTGTTACTGAAGAGCTCGTCACTTACCAAGGCGAAGACACTACGAAGAACTATGACGAAGTAATTACGAACGCTTTTGGATTCCGATACATCTGTCTCTCTTGTCGTCATAGTCGCAATTTTATCTTAATACGCATACCAATAACTTATTTAGACAATATATTTGTACGTTTGTTCTTGGGCTATGTAGTTAGTTGAGGGTAAACTAAAAAAAAAAACAGTACCAGTTCGCAGACGGTAGAAATTTAATTTATATACGGGTTAATTTATAAGAGAATGACGTTAATACACTCTGTGGGTGAGAGAGAAGAGAGCGGAATTGACAATTTTTCATCTCTCAGATTTCATCAGGGATCGTTTGTTGCTTGCTGTACAAACGTTATAGCTAGTAGTGGGCGCTACTGATACTAGCACGAAAAGGGGGGCAAACGATAATAAAACTTTGATTGTATAGAAATGCGTTCTACCTCATTCACCCCCGGCCTGCATTCTATAACTTATATAATTGTCTCCTTTCCTATATAAAAACCAATTTACACCAAAATAAGTATCACGTCAACAAACTTCACTGCATGTGTCTTTTCTGCGCTGACTGTAAGACAGATTTACATTCCACGGTGAAGGTAATTCTCGATGAATGATCATTGACAATATTATTTTAATATACCGTATCCACGGCTGGAAGGAGTTTCGTGGATGCTCTGCGAGATTGGAATCGATAGAATGTACAGTATGTTGGAAATGAAAGCGGCTGGTAATATTGGCTAAATTAACCGAGCCGGGCTGGCCTGTCCGCGATGCACTGCGCCCGCGCTGCGACTCCACCTATTGTGCTCCGCCTTGCGGCGGCTTGTCTGCGGCCGCTTTGCATTCTTCACTGAATACTTCACAATGAAATATTACCATCGATTCATAAGTAACAAAAGCTATACATAAATAATATTATTTCTATTATTGTTCAATTTCAATAAACAATATTTTCTGACCTCGTAAAGCAAATGTTTTAAAGAGAGCGATGTGACTCAAGAACTTACTACATCCGCTCACATACATTTAGCCAACATCACAGATTATAGCATTGACTCTCTACATGAGAGAAGAGGTACCAGCTACCAGCAACCAGCATTAGAACGTGAAACAGCTACCTATTGTTGTACAACTCGTTAAAGAACATTCTTTAATCAAGTATATACTTGTAGAAGGTGTTGTTAATATTTTTTTGTTTCTTGCCTCTCAGACGATTTTTAAGTTTATTACCTAAATAGTCCTATATTAAAGTATCTATCATCATCATCATCATCAATGATCGATAGACATACACTGTTGAACACAGGCCTTCTCAAAAATCTCCACGTCGATTGATCCCGCGTTGCTTGCATCTGGTATCTATACAAATAGATAAATAGATTTACTGGTGGTAGATCACTGTAGCAGGAGACCGTATTGGTATTACCGCAGCTCCTATTTCCCCTACCGAGCAGTAGTACAAAAACATTACTGTGTTGTAGTTTGAAGAGTGTTTCAGCTAATGAAATAACGGGGTTACGAATTTTAACACCTTATACCTTAATGAGACGAGCACGACGGATTTGATTCTAACTAGCGTCACTTTGTTGTACTATTTTAAACTTAAAATGTTCAAGAATATACAGATGAATGATTTTCTGTATATAGCTGGCGATGCTGTGTAAACATCATATGAATCACCTCATCATTATGTATAGTTGTATCATTTAGGATCAGATGAAAGCGCCGCTTCTTTATTTGTAGTGATTTTTTAAAAGACAACTCGTGTGTTAATGGTTTCCTCTTTGTGCCCATCCTCCGGACGGACCGTGTCATTGGTGAAGGGGGATATGTCCACACAATGACGTGGCCATCTGGTGGAATCATCAATAACATTCCATTATGTAGATTCTGGTGCGGCGGGCGTGAGCAATATCGGCGCGTTGTGACGTCACGCCGGTGATTGATGGCCGCGCCTGATGATAGTCCAAATCATCCAAGCACCTGAATCGTTTTATACAATGCCATCAACCGCCGACGCAAATATAGAAGTGTTACACTGCGAGTATGTAGATATGTGTCTGCACTAAGTAATTGTGTAACATTTTATTACTTCACAAAAGATGGATATGGTGTAAGAGGCCTTAGAAGAATAGAAAAATTTACTAGATGCAGTAAGAAGACTGAGTCGCGACGTCTGAAGAAGAAATGTATATGTAGCCAAGTGCCACCAGTGATTGTAGCGCTTTCAAGTACTATTCAATACTCACTCTGTGAACGTCTTCAATATATGTACTATTTATTGAATAATATAACTACGATTTTAACACGAAATCTTTCATTAAATTGGCTTTGAATCAGGGTACATTGAATCATAAATGGTATAATATATGAAGTCGATTTGCTACGCGTCCTCCAATAAGGAGATCTTGGAAACTCAAAGGGATTGTAATATTTTGTATTCGTCCTCGCAATTTAATAAACACACAGATAAGAGCAATATATAAAACCTGTTCTGCTCTGCTGTTCACATACCGAGGTTATTATGTTTAAACAATATTTCAAACAATAATATATGTTAAACGTGCGATGACTATTGCCAAACATTACTACTTATTTGTTAATATAACTTATAGATATTAACGTAAGAGTATTAATTATGAGTAAAAAAAAAACAATGGTTACTGTTAATCAAATATTATTAATTTGTTTCAGTAAGTGTAAAACTATTGTTGAAAACCTTCACTGAAATGTTTCTAAGATTTGGACTTATATATATATATATACAGGAGATATCCAGAGATTCATCACAAGATCTCTCAAACTATTTGACTTGTACACTCAAAATATGGTACAGATATCGCTTCTGCCATTAAGAAGTCAGCTAAGAATAGGTGCTGTGTGTTTACAGTGATGATTTATGGTACTGAAACGTGACCGCTTGCAGTGGGCCTTGTGTAAAAGCTTCAAGACAGGGCTATGCTCGGGGTTTCCCTGCGTGATCGAATCAGAAATGAGGAGATCCGTAGGAGTACTAAGGTCACCGATGTAGTCCAAAAGATTGCTAGTCTGAAGTGGCAATGGGTAGGACACAGCGCTTTGGGTAGGGGAAATGGAAGGACTGACCGCCGATGGAGCAGCAAGGTCCGCGGGCGGCCGCCCCCACTAGGTGGACCGACGATCTGGTGAAGGTTACGGAAAGCCGCTGGATGATGCGAGACCAATCGGTGTGGAGATCCTTGAGGGAAGCCTATGTCTAGCAGTGGACGTTATCCGACTGATAAGTAAAAATTGGATCATACAAAATTCCTTCCCCAAAGCGAGTTGCAGGGGTGTTACGGGCAAAGCAGGCGGAGAACAGTTAGTGTTATGTATATCACCTTGTGTCGTCGTCGCAAAGAAGTATTATTATTACAGTTTAATTACTTTATCACATCTAAGTATAATTTGTTTATCATTGCAATTATACAACAGTTATACAGCTACGGTTTCTTGTTACAGCTAAGAAATGTTTGAGGATGTGAACGCTTGTTGTACTAACTGTCGAAACTTGTGCGGAGAGCATCCTGTTAATGTTCATACTAATATTAAATACACGAGAGTGTGTGTCTGTTCATTTATTTCACTTCGAAAACGCTAAAACAGACATAAGTCGAGACAAAGGACAAGATGAAGAAGAAGAAACAGCTAAACCAGACATAAGTCGAGACAAAGGATAAGGAGAAGAAGAAACAGCTAAACCAGTTTCGTTAACTTTAAATAAGGAAGTGGACGGGATTTTGAGGGACGTACATCATGATTCAATTTCATTGGGAAAATGAACATGACGTAATGAGTTATTAGAATTATTGATATTAGAATAAGCTAAAGTTATAAAAATAAACTAACTAACTAGTTAGTTGGAGAGGCACTTTAAGGAGATAAAAATAAATTTGTATAACTGGCAAAGAGAACAAGAGAAAATAATAAGAAAATAGATATAAGAAACAAAAAAAACTAAATAAAGGAAAGTGTTAAGAAGAAGAAATGAAAATAACACATGAAAAGATACTTCATGTATTTTAAGTTTTTTACAGGGTGTTAAAGAGGAAAAATTGCGACAGATATGAAAGAAGGAAATAGGATGCAGAATGATAGAGAAGAGAAGTGTGAAAGAATAGAGAAGCATGAAAGATAACTTTTTATTAAAAAAAACATGCAGGCAGCGCCAGAGCGATCCATGTGTTGAACTTTGGCGGAGGCCTAAGTCTAGCAATGGACTTCTATCGGCTGATAATGATGATGATGAAGAATTTTGATCCAACAAATGTCTATGGAAAAAATGTGTTTCATATTAAGTTTAAAAAAAGTTTGTTTGGGCTGATATCATTCATCACCGTGCGAGCTCCGTGCGAGCTCCGTGCGAGGACCGTACGAGCTCCGTGCGAGCAAACCCGCGGACGCAGCTTGTAGCAGAGTTTGGCCGAAAACGAGCGGACCTTGAGTGAAATATTTATTTGTAAAGTTCCCGTTGGCGGTTTATATAAATCACTACTGCCAACTGCGAGCCGGATGACAAACGGCCGGCGTAATGGCTGATAAAAATGATTACTTCCGCTTTATTGCAGTGTTTTATTTGCTGCTCTCCGTCGATACTCCGTGAGGCGAGGAATGACTTCGATAGATGTCGGTTGCTTTTACAGTTTCTATGAGAAAGAATTCTAATGTCTCTTCATTTGTAATAACACCAGCACATGACCAAGACGGTCTAGTATCCTCTTTTTACATGACGTGGATACCGAAAGATGAGACCTTTCACGCGAAGGTCAGTAAGTAAAAATTTCGGCCTCTGCCTTGTGTTGTTGAATTGTGAGTGAGATACTAATCCTTCATACTTTACAATTGGTGATATTAAACGGCTTCTAGCAGATGTCGTTAACAATATGAGAATACAGAAGAATATAACATGCAATCACTGTCATCAGACCTTTACGAAGGTTCGGGGTTCGGGGGTAGTCGGCGTGAAATTGTTTTCACTGACCTTCGCATAAATAAATATAAAAAAAACCTGTATTAAGACAGCGAATGTTACGTTGTGTAAGTATTTTGAATAAAGCTTCATCGTCAGTTGATAAACCTCTGTCTACTGCTGGGCATACTCTTAAGCCTCCACCAAAGGTCTAGACACCCATCAAACCTGGGCTTCCGGGATTCTGCTGGTCTTCCGTCTACCTTGTTTATATCCCATGTCTACCGCCCCTCACAGATCTTTCTGCCCCATCGGTTGTCAGTGCTCAGAGAAATATACCCTCCCCATTGCTACTTAAGGCTAGTGATCGTTAGACTATCCTTGACGGTGACCTCAGTTCTACGGATCCTCTCATTTCTGAATCGATCGGGCAGAGAAACTTCGAGTATAGTCTCGATTTCATCAACGTGCTGCTTGTAGTTTTGCTGGTAGTAGGTCTTTGTTGCCGGAGACCGTCTAGATAGTTATTACCGCAGTTCCTACTGCAGCTGGCAAACAGAAGCGTGTAAACGTTACTGTGTTCCGGTTTATAGGGCGCTGTATTTAGAGTAATTACTGGAATAACGAGACTCGACTTATCGTCTCAAGGCGATGTGAGAGCAATGTGGTGCAGTGTATATAATTTCAATTAGTGCCACTTTGTTATGGGCGGGCGTATCACTTACTATCGAATGAATTTTCCTTTCGCTTTCTTGAATAAAAAAAAAATTCGTGTTTGTTTATAATGTTTATTATTAAAGCACTGACTGCATCGCATCGTCTCCTTAAAATCCATATACTTCTATATACAATTTTTGTATTGGATTAGAAATATTACGTGTGAAGGTGATAACCGTGGTTATACGCGGCTGTTGCTGTGTAAACATCCCAGGTTATTTTTCATCCATTCATTAAGGTCCATACTTTTAATAGTATAGTTTATTTGAAAGGAAATGTAAAAGCATTTGATGATCATCTTGTTTATACTTTAAACCTGTCCTTGAATGAAAGTAATCGGAAAAATGAAATGTAACCTTATGCCAAACGCTGCGTCTAACGGCGTGGCCTTCGGTGTGGGGCCATGAAGTGCTGGGCTATGAATGTGAGTGTACGTACTCTTTTCTGTGACATTAATCACATATATAAAGTAGTAAATTAAACTCTTTAGTCCCAAACGTTAGTATCATGGAGTCATTCGTTCAAGTTACAACATAGTTGTTGCAGTTTATGCTTGTAAAATGCTTTCACTTATTTTGTTGCTCAACGTCTCGGACCTCCCCGTTAGCTTCATTCTCCTCACGTAGGTACTTTGCCCTCATCTTAGATTTTATTGACCGCCCTCCTTCACAAAATACCCCCGGGGAAACAATTGTTTTTTCGTTGTGTACAAAAGTTTTATAATAGTTAGAGTGACACATCCGAATTCGGAGTTAGTTCATGTAAAATGGACAGGACCCGTTAACCGTTCACCTAATGGTAACTTATACTTGGTGGTAACTTATACGTATTCATGACAACAGGCAATGTTTAAGGTGTTCGACGTGTGAGCGGGATGTATCCTGATAAACGCAGCAGATTTCGCTGCAACTTTTAAAACTGTTTTACCAAAATACATCCTTATGGAGAGGCATGATATGGTACAGGTCATATAAGACCATATCTTTCGTTTACAGTCATGTTACCAGTAACAGTGCACTAAAAATCGGAGGAGAGTTAAGTTTCTACTTTGCTGTTTAGTAAACAAGAGGATTGTCTCTCCGGTACTGCTTGTGAGCTAGTTATAAATAGGGCTTATTAGGTATGTAATAAGGGGTGTAAAGGGTTCCGTGCAACTACTCATGGGATCCAAGCCAACCTCACCTGCTCGTGGTACATCCTGGTAATCACCAAACCAGGCTCTGGTTCCCGCCGACTCGCATTGGGCGAGCGTGGTGGGAAAAGGCGCAAGTCCCCCCATATGAGTCCCTAGCGTCCAGCGGTACCAGAAGCCGTGCTGACTGTATGTGCAGATCTTTGGAGGATGTCTATGTCCAGCAGTGAACGTCTATCGGCTGATGGTATGTAAAAGGGTGTGGAAGTTTGTACAGGAAACGAATGATTTCTCAAGTTACAAAATTACATCTCTTATGTTTTTGCTTGTGAACAGGAAGTTATTAGCAGAGCACAAATGTCGAAAAATGCGGTAAAGAGATTGGAGCGATTGTGGCGGAACAGGGGCATTAGCCGCAACACCAAAAAGAAGCTAATGCAGACGCTCATATTTTCTATCTTCCTATATGCTTCTGAAATGTGGACACTTAAAGCGGGAGTTAGATCGAGGATTGACGCGTTCGAAATGTGGTGCTTGTGCAGAATGTTGAGTATATCCTGGACGGAACGTCGCACAAACGAGTCAATCCTCAAACAGTTGAACATGACACAGTTTTCAACAATCAGTAGGCAGAGAGTCCTCAAATTCTTCGGAGACACGGTCAGGCGAGACCCAGACAGTCTGGAAACACTGATTATTACTGGTTGTGTGGAAGGAAAGAGAGCGAGAGGGCGGTATCCTACAAGATGGACACGCACAACTCAGGACGCTACGGGAGCTACCCTACAATCATCCATCCAAATGGCGCAAGACAGAGATGTCTGGAAAGATATGGTGGCCAGGGCAACGCACCATAGTCACGTCCCTCAGTCATGAGGTTACCACAGAGAAGAAGAAGAAGATCTTCTTGCTGGAAAATCAAGGATGTTATGCTTTAAATCATCAGACTGCATAATTGGTTGCTGCCTGTAAGCTCATTGAAAAACTTAAAATTTTATCATTATCATCATCAGCCGATAGACGTCCACAGCTGGACATAGGTCTCCGCCAAAGATTCTCACACGATCGAGTAGAGATTCATATTTCAGAGGAACTTGGCCATTTCTCATCACGCTGGCCTAGTGCTGGTTGGTGGGAGTCAGAGCCTCATTTCTTTATTAAGTGAGATTGGGCTTGGGTTTCGTGAGCTGTTGTGTGGAAACCCTACCCCCCTTAATTTTATCGTATCTACATATATATCAATATGATCAAAGTTAGCGTGATGCCTAAACGGAATTGATTCGTACCTTGTAGACGAAGGCTTCAGGATCCAACAGTGGGAAGATGAAAGGTCTCTATATATATAGTACATTTAAATAATTTTTGGATCCATTGGAGGCTACATGGTTGAGGATCCCGCGCGCTGCCGGTTACATTACCAGACCCCGTTTAATAATAACGTAGCACTAAGTGGTTGGAAGCTCATCGCTCTTCCATTGACCGTAAATTACTATTCACGTCACGTAACGGATTGAAGGCTTTACGTTCTCTAATATATTCTGCATTATAATGGCGGCAGCGCCGTGGAGCCAGGTGCACTGGCGATTTGATATTTACTGACGGAATTAACGATCTACCTTCGCAACCCTTTACAAGTTCCTTCAATAATATAAACTGCCTACAATTTAATATACTCCAAGAACTTACACACAAAATATTATTTATTACCTTTAGCATTTAGGGAGCGCGCGATGGAACTAAACTACACAATTCCTCCATCTCCTTTTCACCGTAGCACAGCGAGTCACCATCCTTGCGTTGTGGACATCCTTAGTTTACGGACAATGAGGTTCAGCTCCGGAGATCTGGACTAGAGGCGTTGCTAAAGACTTCTGCAGACAGCTGTGACCTTCGCTATGAACTTTCTGCGATTTTTGATTTCAGTGCTATAAAGCTAAGAGCATGCTCTGTATTTTTATATAATCTCTATATATTAATAAGAAATTTCTACTTATGTCGAGAGTCATCAGAAACGGATTCGAAGAACTGGTGCTCAACCTTCACTAGTTGGAGGGGCACAAGAAGAATAAAAGTGACTTATGATGATATCTCCGAAACGATACGGCTTGGAGACTTGAAATTTAGTAACAAAATTCCTTACGCAGAGTATAGGATTTTATAAAAAGCCACCCCCAAGGGGATTTGCGAGGGGTGTTACGGCCAGCGAGGCGGTCGAGGAACGGCTAGTATGTATAAGCGTCACATTGTTTTCGGGAATTTCTATTATAGTCAGACGGAGACTAGACATGCACTTGCGCCTTGACCCGGCGCCACTAAGGTTACACTAGATGCTGCCACATCTGGGGAGCTGCAGACATCGCCTCAGGCGTGCCGATTTAATATTCAAATGCTCTCGTTTAATGAAATTCCGCGCGTCTTGTTTAATACGATATTGGTTATTCAATCTCTGCTCCTGTACTTCAGTAAGATCCTATGTAATGAACGATTGTTTGGTTTATATAACTACAGAATATTACTATACATGTATATATATATATATATATATGTATATATGTATAAAAATATGATATTAAAAAAAAACATAAACAACACAAACAACACCTAAACCGACAACTGCAACTTTGTGATTATTATTTGATAGATAATAGAAACCATTTATAACAATAATCATCATCATCAGCCGATAGACGACCAATGCTGGACGGAGGCCTCTCCAAAAGATCACATACGGTCAGCGCGGTCTCCGGTACTGCTAGGCACTAGAGGCTGTCGTATGTAGAAGTTCATATGGGGGATTTGGGCCATTTTTCACCAGGCTGAATCAATGCGGGTTAGCAGGGTGCATCACGAGCAGGTGAGGTTGGCTTGGGTCCCGTGAATTTAGTTAATTGAAGAAGTAAAAGAATACATCTAGCTCGGACACGTTAACTATAGAGCTTGGCCGAGGTAACGTCAACAAAGAGATGGATAGACATATTCAGCTCGGCTGGGCAGCGTTTGGGAAACCCCGCCACATCCTCACCTCGCAAATGCCCCAATGCCTCAACACGAATGTTTTTAACCAGAACGTCCTCCCCACCTTCACTTACGGCTCAAATACATGGCACCTGACCATCGGGCTGGTCCACCCTTTCAAAATATCACAGCGAGGGATGAAGAGAGTTATGCTTGACATTTCTTAAGGCACAAAATCCAGAAGGAAGAAATCCGACGGAGAACTAAAGTTGTCGACGTTGCTATCAAAATCTAGAAGCTGAAGTGGCAGTGGTGACGGCCGATGGGAGAGAAAAGTCTTAGAGTGGGGCCGTGTACAGGTCGCAGAAGTGTAGGTACGCCTTCCCTCCAGATGGACCGAGGACATTGTCAGGGCGGTCAGAAGTGGGTGGATGCGAGAAGTTGAGGATCGCATTCGGTGGAATCCATTGATCATGTTGAATTATGTTATATATTTTCGTGGGTGGTAACTTTCTTCACCGTCTAGTTATAAAGCACCAGTGTCTATTCCTGTTCTACTTGGAACTGCTTCGAAGATGCTCTGAATGAAGTTACCGTTGTAAGACATTTTCGTGTAAAGGTGTCGCCCGCAACTTGATACGGAGCAAACTGATCGTAATGGAGGCACGTATCGCTTAACACCGGGTTCAATAAACATGTATAGAAATTACAGGGTCTCTTTGGCCTCGTTAAAGGTTTGTTAAGTAAAGTATGCTCGGAAAGTATTTAGCGCGGCAGTATCATCTGTTACACTCGGGAAACTATAATGCACTAATTGCTAAACTTCCCCGCGCTCAATACTTAAATATCTTGCGAACTATGAGATTAAGCTGCCGTCACATTCAATAGCTTTTTATTTTAAGCATCTTTAGCTTGCAGAGCTCTTGCTGATAGAGTCTGAAGGAAAAAGTTGTGGTGAGGAGGCATTCACTGATCGGCTCCAAAATTCTTTTTCGTTCTTACGAGTAGACCTGTTGTCATCATCATTAGCCGATAGACGTCCACTGCTGGACAAAGGCCTTCCTCAAAGGTCTCCACATACAATTTGCATGGCCTCCTGTGTCGCCGGCCATTACTGCCGGTCGTACGATTCATATGGGGGATATCTGCCATTTCCCACCACGCAGACCCAATGAGGGTTTGCGCAGACCAAAACCTCGTTTGTTGATTAGCAGGGTGCACCACAAGCAGGTGAGGTTGGTTTGGGTCTCGTGAGTTGTTTGGCGGGACCCCTTACACCCCCCATTATCGTGATTTTAAGGAATAACAGGAAGGTCGAGGTGTTTTAGCTGATCAGAATCCAGCATAATAGTTTCGATCCCCACTTTTTTGTTTTTTCAAGTTTCGTTTGCACACAGTTTTTTTTTATAGAAAATTCAATCTCCATTAATGGTCCGAAACCTAGGCTCTGCTACACGGCCACCTACCCTCGGGGAGCGGTGTCCGGTCCCGGCTCGTTAAACTTTAGCGATATCAAGTATCGATTGGATTCCGATTACGATGCAACGGAGCCCCGGGCTCGGGAGATTTAAAAATCGCTACATTTTTTTTCCGTAACGATTAGATGTAAAGTTGTATAATGTCCACTCAGCTATAGGCGGAAACTCGGCATCAAGCAGCGTTTAACATCTGTGGTACAGTCTCGTATCCTCACCTCTGTTGGTCAGGTAGGCCGCCGAAAGGAGGTAGTTATTGAGCGAGTTGTAGTTCAGGGCAACTCTGAGGGTATCGGGCCACGAGGAAGAACGCCTATGAGATGGCCTGACCAGATAAAGACGGCAGTAAATGGCTCATCATCCTTGTCACTCTATGAATGCACTAGGAAGGCGGCCGCCAGAGAGGAATGGCGACGGGTTGTTAAGCTTGCGACCAACACCTGAAGTAACGACCACGATCACTCTAGCAAGAGTGATACCGAAGAAGATGATAGGTAATACTGTAAATAATATGTATATATATATATATATATATATTTAATTAATGTGTTAGCCCTGAACTTTAAGTAAGCGTTCTCGGCATACCTCGCGAGCCTTACATTTATATTTGGTTTTATTCGACGAAGCGACGCGACGAGCCAGACGCTCGCCTGATGCCCAGTGACGCGCCAACCCGTAACAACGTGGCGCAAGTTGTAACGGTATACACTGCACCACATTGCACTCATCACCTTGATACATAAAATATTATGTCTTGTTACTACAGTAATTACATAGCTTCTCCTCCTTCAAACCGGATCACAGCGATGTTCGCACAGTACTGTGTGTCGGCTGCAACAGGCGCTGCGGCGGTATCTACCTAGACGGTTTATAGCAATAGAGACACTATCAGCAGTAATAGCTATTGGTCTTTCAAACCGGATCACAGCGATGTTCGCACAGTACTGTGTGTCGGCTGCAACAGGCGCTGCGGTGGTAACTACCTAGACGGTTTATAGCAATAGAGACACTATCAGCAGTAATAGCTATTGGTCCTTCAAATCGGATCACAGCGATGTTCGCACAGTACTGTGTGTCGGCTGCAACAGGCGCTGCGGTGGTAACTACCTAGACGGTTTATAGCAATAGAGACACTATCAGCAGTAATAGCTATTGGTCCTTCAAATCGGATCACAGCGATGTTCGCACAGTACTGTGTGTCGGCTGCAACAGGCGCTGCGGTGGTAACTACCTAGACGGTTTATAGCAATAGAGACACTATCAGCAGTAATAGCTATTGGTCCTTCAAATCGGATCACAGCGATGTTCGCACAGTACTGTGTGTCGGCTGCAACAGGCGCTGCGGTGGTAACTACCTAGACGGTTTATAGCAATAGAGACACTATCAGCAGTAATAGCTATTGGTCCTTCAAATCGGATCACAGCGATGTTCGCACAGTACTGTGTGTCGGCTGCAACAGGCGCTGCGGTGGTAACTACCTAGACGGTTTATAGCAATAGAGACACTATCAGCAGTAATAGCTATTGGTCTTTCAAACCGGATCACAGCGATGTTCGCACAGTACTGTGTGTCGGCTGCAACAGGCGCTGCGGCGGTATCTACCTAGACGGTCTCCAGCAACAGACACATATCAGCAGTTGAATGTCACCAAGAACGTATAAGAAGTGGAATAAATAAATAAAGAAACCGAGGACATTTTGCCATATCGAGGGGTTTGCTGCCTGAGAGCCAGCTGGAAGCATTCACCTGGTTACTTTTCACGTTTAAAACGTGGAGCCGACCGGTTCTCGCAAAAAGTATGAAGTACTATGTCACGCCAAATGCCGCGTTTAATGGACGGATCCTGGACTTGGGGCCAGTAAACGGGCGGGCCATTTATAATTTGTTTCGGAAACTACCCGTAAAGTTGGATATTTATATATAATGAAATATATTAGTTCAATTCAAATATTATTATGTAATTGAATTTTCTTCACTATCTATGACTATGCGGACTATGTAGAAATACGTGATAATATGATAAGCCCTGTTATAAACAAAAGCTTCATTTTGAACAAATAAATAAATAAATAATTATTGCACATAAAATTCAAAGGGCAACGGAGAGGGCTACGCTCGGAGTTTCTCTGCGCTATCAAATAAGGAATGTGGAGATCCGCAGAAGAAGTAGGGTCACCGACATAGCCCAGAAGATTGCTAGACTTAAGTGGCAGTGGGCAGTGCGCATTGCTGAAAGTACCGGCGGCCGATGGGGGAGTAAGGTCCTCCAGTGGCGGGCACGTAACGGTAGACGTAGTGTTGGAAGACCTCCCACAAGGTGGACCGACGATCTGGTGAAAATCGCGGGAACCTACCGGATGCCAGCAGCGCGGGGGCCTATGTCGAGCTGTGGACGTCTGTCAGCTGATGATGATACATAAAGTTTTGTTAAGTACATAATAAAAATATCCTGATAGATTTACATTTGTGTATAGGCAATGTTATGAAAATCTTGGAGCATGGTATGGACAATTTTTGGAGGTAAATATCGTCTGAATGTAACCTACTGTGAATTTGGATTTGGGGGAGGCCTACTTTCTAAGCACGATATTCGAGATCCACACCAAGGGACTAGATTTGAAGGAGACCAACGCTGCGGAGGAGACTTACATTGATAGTTTATAAATTTCTTGTTTTATTTATTGTCAGTTGGTGGGGACCGGCAATGTCGCGGCCGCACATCCGCCGCGTCTCCATTCCCCTCACGTAGGTCCTCCGCCCTCCTCTTACATTTTATTGACCGCTCCGCCTCAGAAAATGTTTTGCGGTAGATAGCAAACCTCTGTACGCACCGCATCGAACTGATTTCAATATAAACTTTTAAATCCCCCCCTTTCAATGTTTCCGAACGATACTGTTGGCAACCGAGTTTGTTACTGGAAAGTTTTTAAGTATGTAATACTGTTATTACTTTATATCACCTGTATGTATAGATTACATTTTTTTAATTGATACAAAGCCTTTAAAGATTTTCACCTAGTGGTAACCACATGAACTCGGTCACTATGAGAGATCAGAGATCAGAATGTAATGTGTCGCTCTGTCCTGGTAATATCAGTATTTAAAGTGTGCTTTAACCGGTAATAGTAATAACCTTCGCACGATAACCTCGTAGCTGAAGTAAGCTGTAACATAGTGTGATTATGAAGACCTTGTGGCCTTTACACAGTAATGTCTTCGTGCCGAAATACACCTGGGTGGCTTTAATGTACAATATGCACGCGTAGTGCTGTCTATTCTACTTACTTCACAGAGTGAAAGTTCTGCTTCTCTCGTCAAACAGTAGTCATTTTAGCTCTACAACGTATAAGTAGGGAGATTGAAGAATCACGACCAATATATAATATATGATGAGTTTGTCAACTCCTGGGAGAGCGTGTGAAACTTGGTAGTTAATATA
This sequence comes from Ornithoptera priamus, assembly GCA_029034505.1. Lineage (NCBI taxonomy): Eukaryota > Metazoa > Arthropoda > Insecta > Lepidoptera > Papilionidae > Ornithoptera > Ornithoptera priamus. The sequence continues at coordinate 493,310 of JARDWD010000527.1, read as the reverse complement.
TATATCGGCGTGGTCTCCCGGGCGGCATGCGTCTTCGTTAGCGGGGGCCCGCGGCCGCCATGTTTACTCGTTCAGCCTCCAAACGCCTCGGGATTTGACAGGAAATGGAGAAAAGTTAGTCGACAGATTGTCGTTACGGACTCCGTTCGTTCATTCCCAACCATTATTTATCTCGCAGACGTTTCGACATTTTCATATTGCCATCGCAAAATTCAATTTTAATACTCGTATATACACATTTTCATTACTATTGACCTCTCCCTGTACAGCCTGATCTCTATCTATCTGCACTTTTTTCCGTCATACCTTTCCTTTGTCCTCTTCTGTAATCTCTTGCAATATCCATTTTGTAACTGTTCCTGTCGACCTATTGCTATTTAGCCCACAGTTATGGTCTGTCCATTTCTATTTCAAGATACCTGCTGTAGAAGTTTTTGAGACAGTCCATACGAATATCATCGAAAAACTTTGCAAGTAAACTAAAACAGGGTAAACAAAACTCTTTTCTGCAAAGTTGAAGCTCATGATACGACTAGATGGAGCTCACTTCTAAACGGTATGCTGCTCTAAAAATAACGAGCGTAGTGATGTGCATTAAAGTTTAAAAAAATCAATGTCTCGCGCAACAACTCACGGGACCCAAGCCAACCTCACCTGCTCGTGATGCACCCGGCTAATCAACAAATGAGTCTCTGGCTCCCACCGAACCGCAATGGGCCAGCGTAGTGGGAAATGGTCCCCAAGTCCCTCCATATAAATCCCTACTCAAACGAGGCGCGAATCCTTTGGAGGGGCCTGTGTTCAGCAGCGGACGTCAATCGACTGATGATAGAAAATCTATCTATTTATTTATTTATTTCGTCAATGTGACTGATACAGCCGATGCATGTTTATCGGTAGGCATATCTCGCGTCACCGGATTCACCTTCCGCTGATCTCCGGGCTGTTCCTTAACTACCTACAAGGTGAGAACAAACTGGGTACTTCCCTGTATTGACGAGGAAGCACATGGTGCTACTCTTTCCATACGTGAATAAACTATGAATAGAGTATTCATTAGAAGATGAACAATACACAGTACGTACATCTGTTAATCTTTAAGTGGGGTTATGAATATATGAGGCTCGTTGCCGGGGCGACGACCTGTTCATTACCAATTAGAAGCCTTTCAAAGCGAATAAACTTGACAAGTCGCAGTCTTCTTGTATAAATGAATGTTAGCTATATATAAATCGTAATAATTATCTTAATAAAATCGTACTAAGTATATAAGAGAGGGGTGGAAGGGGTCCCGCACAACAACTCGCGGGATCCAAACCAACCTCACCTGCTCGTGATGCGCCCTGCTAATCAACAAACGAGGCTCTGGCTTCCACCAAACGGGATTGATCCAGCGTGGTGGGAAATGGCCCGAATCCCCCCAATATGAACCTCTACAGACGCCAGCACCTAGTGCGAGCCATACGGGAGGCGATGTCGACTGTATGTGAAGATCTTTGGGCTCTCTTTGGGCTCGTCTCTTTGGGCTGTCTGGATCTTGCCTTTGTCCAGCAATAGACGTGTCTATTGGTTGATTATGATGACGATGATAATGATAAGTATAAACTACTGAACAACAAGGTTGTGTTATGTAAACATCGTTACTAGCGCTGTGGACAATACTAGCTGCTTACCGCCAGGTGATCCTCTTATCGTGATTAATACAAATAATTTATAACATATCGTCATTATCAGCAGACAGATGTCCACCTCTGGATATTGGCCTCTTCCAAAGATCGCCACATCGATTGATTCTGCGCTGCCCGCATCCAGCTGCTTCCCGCGACCTGCACCAGATGGACGGAAAACTTACGCCTTCATAGATTTGTATACTGTAGGTGTTCTATCCCAGACCTCTCATGGCAATGAAAGCGTGTTACAGTGGTATACCACAAGGGTGGTCAAAAGTACAGAATCCTATTTCGCGTTCGTATTTTCCAAAAAAAGAACTATCTTAATACCCTTTCTATTTATATATTTTTTATGAATATATTTAACACGGCTTAAGTTTATTTATATCAAAAGAAATGTTACGCGGGAAGCTTTTTCTTGATGTAAATCTCGTTCAATATTCGACTCCAATTTTCTCCACGGACAAAACCTTTTCAGGATTTCAGCAAGTGGAACCCTCTTGATTAGAGACATAAAGTAGATTTCAAAAATTAATATCAAGTTTAACTGAAAGAAAATAAAAAGAAATTTCCTTTATTTTTAAGTATGTAGGCGGTGATCTCTCGGTGGAGATATAAAATGTGATATATTATATGTATGCTGTTAACTTTACCTTGATCTATATATGTTGTTATTAGATCTTTATGTTTATGTTGTCATCCGCCAGCAACCGCAGTAGCTCAGTTTGTGATCCCCGTTGAACTTGAACATCCGGATTTCATATGATTTCCAACCCAACCTACATTTGAACATAGTTGTGGAAAAATAGCTTCGATTCTCTTCTTCTTAGAGAGGGCTCCGGGTATAAGCAATGTGAACATTTAGTCTTCTCTTTATTGACGTCAACAATCGAGGCAATCTGAATTTTGTATACCGAGACCCTGAATAGCAAACGGGTGCTCTTTCCAAACTACTAGTGTAGGTTCTTTCATTCTTCACTATCCCTGAACGTTTCCTTGTATAATAAGCACCAGCAGTTCATGTTGTGTTCTTCGTTAGGTTATGTTGAGATTCCACGTTTAATCCTTTTAGTGGGCTATTTATTTTGAGCAATTGGTCTAACTTGCTTTAAATGATATAATATTTTCGTATTGTATTATTTACTTATATATGTATTATATTTAATTTTTAATATTCGCATATTGTTTATTGATATAAAAAAAATTGAATCTTTTGGTGTTAACATTGTCTTGTACACTTACCGCCGCATCTCCTGTCTTAGGTTGATAGATAGACTATGTCCATAGGTATAGGTATTAACTGCGCCAAGGCTCACCTAATCTTTGTTGTACCAATAAGGATATCCAATAAAGTACATTATATAATAATATAAATAATATATAAACAGTGTAGGAGTGCGGTCGCAGCGGACGACTTAAATAAATGTAAGTAGAGAAGCTCAGAGCGGTGCCGGCAGCGCGGCCGCCTCCTCGCGCCGATATTAACTTTACCACTGACAGTTTCATTTGCATTAGAAATAAAAATGGCCGCCATTTGTCCCATCGCGCAACCCCCACCCCTACACTTTGCATTGTTTATTTCGTTTTATTCGTCGACGAAAAATTACACTTGGCTCAACTTGGTTCGTACTGAAAGAAACTCTTATCAAATAACACGTTAACACAACGAATCCATTTATGTCTAACTTAAGTAATTCAATTTTGAAATAACAAAAAGGAATTAGCTTATACGTTCGGAAACGGAAATTGCATAAAAAACTTTGTAAACAAATATCCTTTCTTTTTTTAATGTAATTAATGTGATTAAAGATACAGAAGTTCAACTTAAAACGTATTTTTGAGACTGAAATTTAGAAATAGGCCAAAATCTGTTTCGATGCTATCATCATCATCATCATCATCAGCATATAGACGTCCACTACCGGATATAGGCCTCTCTCAAAGGTACGTACGGACATAGAGGTAAGGACATACAGTCAGCATGGCCTGCGGTGCCCCTGGGCACTAACTGTTGTATGTAGGAGTTCAATTGGAGGGATTTAGGCCATTTCCCACCAAACTGGCCCAATGCGGGTTGGTGGGAGCCAGAGCCTCGTTTGTTGATTAGCAGGGTGTACCACGAGCAGGCCAGAGCGGCTTGGGTTCTGCGAGTTGTTGTGCGGAACCATTATGCTATGCGTTTACTTAATTAATAAGAATCGGTTCAGTCATTTCGAAGTTATGACACTACAGAAACACAATATTTACATCTTTTTAAGAAAAGTCCACTAACAAAAGTAATTATTTAATCGTTATAATTATATACAAAGACTCGGATTTCCTCTTAACAAATAGTTAAAGGTTTTTGTTTCGTTCGCGAGGAACGTTTCGTTAAGATTTCGCAGCTTCCTCCGCAAACTCTGTTGTTTCTACATTACCGCTGGCGGGATCGTTTGTACTCGTCAAGGATACTTTTCATTTATTTTATTAACCGACTAGCAGAAGGAGGTTCTCAATTGCCGCTTACCTTTCAGTTCGTGACATCTTTATGTAACAATACGTACCGACTTCGGTGATACTTATTCTATTGCAAAGGTTGTACCTCAGCAATCGCCTCGATAGTATTTCCGTTACAAACTTACTCATCTCCCAACAAATCTGTAATGCGTTAACAATACTGTATTGTTAAATGAAAGAGAATGTTTAACTAAATGAATGTCGTGTCGAATCGCCTTTGTGAACAATTCATATCGAATAGTTCCTAAACTCGGCGACTCGCAGCTCGGTAAGATCATAATGCATCTACGACGGTCGTCTTCAGATAGCACGGGACGATGCCGTGACGACAGATACGATCGTTGATTAAAACTCGTCTACATTCTGATCAGGCAGTCTGCGGCTAAAGGACTGTTTCATTTTCCTTTACAACCTTTGGAGGTGTGAGGTGTCTCGCCCAACAGCTTACGGAACCAAAGCCAACCGAGCCTGCTCGTGATGCACTGTGCTAATCAACAAACGAGGCTCTGGCTCCAGCCAACCCGCATTGGCCCAGCGTGGTGGGAAATGACCCAAATCCTCCCATATAAATCCCTATCTGATTGATGTGGGAACCTTTGAGGGAGGGCCTATGTCCAGCAGTGGGCGTCTATCGACTGATGATGATGTTGATGAAGTATTTGGAATACGGCTTTATATTGATCGTAGTAACGTGTTTGATATTATTTATTAAATAAAAAAACTAATTATAAGAAAATTTCGCAAGGTAGCTGTGCTGTGCTGTTCAGCCACGAATATTTTCGGTCGTCTCATATGAAAACATTGCGAAGTGTAAATGTCCTCTTATCCTCTGTCCCCGTCCCCGGTGCATGGTGAGCGCCGGGGCAAGTTTTAATTGATCCAGAATTGAAGCGGCGGCGCAGCAGCCAAACGTTTTGCATCGGCTCCTCTTTGTTGTTGAATTTAACTTTATCTTTACTAACATTTGGTATACGATACCAAGAACAGTTGTTACAAATACATCCTACGGAACGTCATGCGGGAGAGAGGTTTCGATATCTTCACGGCGACTCGACCTTCTCGATATTTTAATAAGAGACGACAAGTAGCTTCTTTTCTACCCGTTCACGGTTTACAGCATATTTTCAGGATGGAGCTGTTTGGCAGTCGACAAATGTAAACTGAAATGCTGATAATGATGACTGAGTTATCTTTGTAATAATGAAGCTTTGATTTCCTTCTCTTCAAACATTCATACGATAGCTCATTGTCATCTAAAACATAATTCTGAACACCGGGTGAACGCCCTGGCCGTCTGCTCTCATCCTCTTCTATAGTGGGTACGTTGAAAGCGTGACACTAATTCTTGTAACACCAGACAAATATGTGCTTATTCGCTGAATATTTTCAGAGGCACCTAATCCTCGAATTAAGTTCGACGTTACACAAGGGATTTAAATCTTTGGAAGGAGCGAGAAAAATGCGGATTTTATACATACAGACGACCTAAAACTTGTATCATGGATCCTGGTGTAAAGCTGCGCTCATAGCCTGGAGCGGAAGCGATATTCAAAATTGTTATAAAAGCCCATGTCATCATTTGTCTTCTACAAACTAACAGATAACTTCAATTTTACGTAATGTGTCATCATCAGACGATAGACGTCCACTGCTGGGCACAGGCCTCCCTCAAAGATCTCCACATCGATCGGTCTCGCGTTGCTCGCATCCAGTGGGTTATGGAACCATAATTGGAGGGGAACAGAGACGTTATAGCAGTAAATTTACAATATGAGATTGGTGGCCAATAAGGCGGGTGAGACGAAGAACTGCTACCTTCCACACTCCACTCCATGTAGCCCCAGAATTGCTTCAAGAACCTTTGTGTCATGAGGTAAGAGGTTAGCTGTGAAGTCACGATGGAAGTAAACCAAATATCTAATCAATTTTGTTTACTTATTTGATACAACATCAAAATATTATATAACAACAAAAGAAAACAACAATTTAGACTTAGAAGACACTTCAGCATCATTAAATATTAAACTTTAAATACTAAGAATAGGTAAAGTGTTAGACTGTGCAGTCTTCGGGCATTCAATGCCAGATCACAAATATGGACGTGTTCTATGTATAATAAAAAAAAACAACTTCACGCTATTTAAGGTGTTTCGTAGCAGCCGTGCGACATTGAATCTGAACTAACGTTTAGATCTTTCGTCAACAAACTTTGGCACACGACCCCTTCTCCAACCGTTCGGCAGCTCGCCGCAGACCCGCCGCCGACCCGCCACCGACCCGCCGCCGACCCGCCACCGACCCGCCGCCGACTCGCCGCCCCATCCCTTCCTAATGGAGCGACCCCGTCGTCGCACCGGGCATTGAGATTACGTGGACCCTTCACTGCTTTTGAGGTAGTTTTTTATATATTTTTAACTGTCATCAGGCCGCCGCAATTGTTGGAGTCTGCTTACCCTGAATCCTGTGGCTCTACGTCGATAGCTGTGTACTGGACACAGCGTTGCTGTTGCGGCGGCAGTTTGTGTGATGGTGGTAACCAGTCATTGAATAGTAGCTGAACGGCAGTACTAGTAGGTAACCAGTTATTTATTGAGTCCATGGATAATTTATTGGTGGTCGAGCTTTGTTGTTTCTGACGATCTGGTGAGAATCGCGGGAACCTATTGGATGCGAGTAACGCGGGAGCGATCGATGTGAACAACTTTGGAGGAGGTGTATGTCCAGCAGTGGACGTCTATCGGCTGATGATGATTATGATGAGTTTTGTAGTTGGAAACAATGACAAACAAAACAATGACAATGCGGATTAAGACAGTAAAGCGGCTTCTGGTGGTATATTCTGGGTCTGTTGCTCGAGGCCGTCTAGATAGGTACAACTCCCCCGGAACAGGTTTCCGTCTTGTCGTGGCGGTAGGGCTCAGTAGCTGTAGCTTGGTCACCCACGGTGAAACAAAGATGATCCCATTAGGCCGGTACCAGGTGGCCGCTCCAGGTGACATCCGTAAGCTCACTTCGGATATGTGCCGGTGGGTTGCGCTCTATCTATCCTACGCAGCAGTATAACGGTTGGTGGCGGAACACAAAACCAGAACCGCTGGATAGAGTCAAGAATGTTTTCTCTCTCGGCTCTTATAGCCTCTAGGTGACGGATTCAAGGGAATCCGTTCCTCAGGTGACGATAAGAGACCGAGAGGAGGTAGCGCCTTTAGAGAGGTGAGAACGGGGGTTTCTTCTCCCGAGATGAAGCTGCACGGTGTAGCCGGTGATGGCGGGATCGCGAAAGTGTGGAAAATCGTTTCCGTGGCCCTGTCGTAAAGCGACAACGGTGGAACATCGTGAGGTCTTTTGTCGGTGTAAGTCCGACATAACCTGTCTTCACCCCTGCAATGACAGATATGCTTCTAATTTTGACGGGCGCGTATCATATGCCTTGAGGTGATCGTCTCGCTCGTCTCATCGTTTCGTTGGAACAAAAACCCAAACCAGACGGTAGACTGCACCAATGAGACATAACTACCATATCACCAGTAAAACTGTTCTCTTGAAACTCATTTGGAGGAATCAAATTGTACGAACAAATAATCGTTTAACAGCTTCGATCCGGATCAGACCAATTACATTTGCATACAAAAATAACGGGACACTAGGTGTTTGCGTTGAAACCCCCAGTCGCCTGTATTATAACTAAAATATTTTAAAAGCCTTTTCTCCCCATCCCCAGTGAAGAAATGGATCACAGATACCATTAGTTTCATTGTTATTTTACAGCAAGGATGAACAGCATCCAGTCTGATTATCTGATAACACAAGAGAACAATACACAACTATGATTAAGGTTATATCATAAATTTCCTTAAGAGAGAAACGAGTTATCCTGAAAGCAAGCTAAGCTTAACTACATCCCGGAAATGATGTGAGTATTTCTCTAATTGTTTTGAGACAATAAGATAGATAGACCATCATCGCGCTGCTCGCCATCGGCAGGGAATTCATCCTCATACCCTTGAACTGCAGTGGTCACGTACGGTCCGGTTCCACAGACGTTTTCTCCTGAGAACACTCAAATTGTGGAACGAGTTATCTGTCGAGGTTTTCCCCAAAATCTACAATACGAAGTTCTTAAAAAAGTACGTGGAAAGGTTTCTGCAGGGTCGGCAGCATGCCAAGTGATGTATCTGGTGTTACTGGCGGTTATAAGCTGCGGTTACCGCTCAACATCAGCCGGGCCATTTGCCAGTTTTACACCTGATGGGTATATAAAAAAGATATGTCTCATAGATAGAGTTCAAACCTGTGTTTGCCTTTTAGTCTACTTTACTGGAAACTTTAATGAATTTATGTTTAACTTGCAGTTAATCTGTAGTAACGCAAACTTAAACATAAATTAATTAGCGCGAGATATCGGCGTTGTATTACCTATTAATTATGCAAACATTTGATGTAGCTTTATTTCGAAGTGTTTCTAGTGTGTCTACTCGTTTGGATCAGGATTGGACTGTCCCATTTTGATACTTGCTTATTATGAACGTAATCAATGTACAATATTTTTACATCGGCTTATTAACGGCGGACTTAATCAAACATCAAGAATGTAATAATAATGACACATAATATGTTACTTCAGTCATTTTACCGGAAACAATGCCTTTTAAATTGAACATTTACTACTTTACTTCTGTGCATGTAAGTTTAACCCAAAGTTATTTTTGACTATGTTGGAAATTTGGACTGACCATCACGGCGCTGCTGTACATCAACATCTATATCATTCATCCGATTGTAATGACGATCCTTGATATGTAATGAACAGGTACTTGTAGATATGCTGAGATAAATATGTCCTGGCAGGACCCGTCTGCAGGATATGTGACAGTAATGCAGTATAAACAGAAGGTATGTAGTACAGTGCTCATAATGAGGACGGGGAAGGCCGAGGGTAATGTGTAAGACAGGACGCGACCCAATTGACGTAATCTGCTTAAAGGAAAACTTAAAATGTATCAAGTATTATATTTTATATAATCTACTTTTCTGACACATCGTAAGTAGCAGTCCATTAACTGATGGTAGGTCTATGTGATCAGAGACCATAGGTACCATCTTAACTCCTTTTCGCGTAAACATAACTGTGCGTATGTGCACTATATCTATTATGAAGGGTGCAGTATTTAGTAATATTGGTGAAGTCTTATTAGCAACTGATGGTAAGTAGTTGCGGCGGAGTGTGGTCACCATTACCATAAGCTGCTGCCGACGTCTTGTACACAATGGGAGTACACACACCGCCCGAACATGTTAACGTCTACAAGGTAAAAAAGTTTATATTAAATTTCTCAACTTTCTTCATATAGAGGGAAAGCTTTTCATAATATTTGTCTAAATATTTATTTATGTTTATATCGTTCATCTTAAAAAAAAATAATTTCATTTATTACTTATGTTTTCTCATGAAGTTAATTCTCACTTAAACGTGGGTCAGTACCGAGTCCGTGGCTGTTTTTAAGTAAAATTGCCTAGTGTTGTTATTAAGTTATCATCATATCGTCATTCAACATTATCAACCGACAGAGGTCCACGGCTAGACACGAGTCTCCCCAAAGATCTTCAAATCGATCGGTCCTGAGCTGCTTCCCGCAAAATTCATCACATCGTCGGACCACCTGATGGTCTTCTGTTAGAGAAGTTAAGTTACTAAGTTATCGTCATTATTAAAGTATAACCGTTTCAAATTACTCATAATCTTTATATGTACAGCTGAACTTCGCAAACATTCTCCAGCGATGATACCGTGATGATAATTGTCGGGGCTTACATGAACTGCATCGCCATCTTCTAGCAAGTTATTACATATATGCAGACCGGCACCGATCGATCTTGGGCGGAGACCTCTGTCCAGCTGTGTACCTCTATCGGCTGATGATCATGATGAAGTCTTACGTAAACTTCGATAAATTATTTTTACGGTCAATTATTATGAATGCAAGAAACACCCACCAACCCGCACTGGGACAGCGTGGTGGGCGAAGGCCCGATTCCTCTCAATAAACTAACGTCTATCGGCTGATAATGATGATGATACTAAAAGCCCTGAGGGTTGTGTGAGACGTTAGAGCTTAATTCAGACGCGACGTGAACTCCGCGACAGTCGGTCAATATTTGCTCCGAGTGTTTGCGCCGAGCTAGTAGCGTCTTGTTAAGATATATTGAATTTATCTCTAGAAACGTGGAGGAGAAGAAAGTAAACGCTTCGTTTATTAATTTTATAGAGTATCTCTATCAAATTGATTCACGTTGCAGGTATTAAACAGCATCCCATCACATGAAGTATCATATAGATAAATTGGAAACGTCCAGAACGTTTGCCCTTTATTGCCCGTTACTTATGTTCATATATTATAAATATATATTACTATCATTATCATCGTCATCGTCAGTCGATAGACGTCGACTGCTGGACGTAGGCCTCCCCCAAACATCTCCGCATCGATTAGTCTCGCGTTGCTCGCATCCAGTGCACTCGCGCGATTCTCACCAGATCGTCGGTCCACCTTGTGGGAGGCCTCCCAGCACAACGACCAAATATCAACAGCGATAACCTCTTAAAGCATTCAACTGATGTTTCGGCTGATAATGATGATATTTTTTCTATCCATAATGTGATAATCGATCAACAGCCAATTTACGTTCCCTCTGTTGGGGCAAAGGTACCCTCAATATGAGGGCGATGGGCCACATTCACCGCGAGCGCCCAATGCGGATTGGTGACTTCACACACATGTTAGAATAAATTCCAATTCATGTGCAGGTTTCCTCGCGATGTTTCCCTTCACCGTTTGTGTTTCTCTGTTGCTACTTAAGTTCACAAATGTACATAACTTAAATATCAAAGTCATCGCTACATGCCGCTACGTGACAATGAGGCTGATGATGAAGAAGAGCAGTCGCTCATAGTGCTCCGCGTCTTATAATCTTTGCATTGGTTTTATTGGTGCTTCAATTCCTCCAAATAAAACTTGTCCAATTTTAAGACTTAACAAGTTCACTACCAACTTCATTTTTCTGTCCTTAATATAAGAGATAAGTTGAGTTGAGGCGGAATTTGCTATAATACGGACTCGCGATGGTCTTCTAAATCCCCTTTGATAATCGCGTTTGTCTGAACTGATGCCTTTCACCATCAGACTCTCAGACATAAAGATACATATAGTATAATAACTTAATAAAGATAATTGCTAAAATAAAGGTTTGATAGCAAATGCCCCCTCAATGTACCCGAAATGCTCATGTTCTTGTGAATACAAGTCATCCGAGTCATTTAAGAAGTTGAACTATGAAATAAAACTATAGCATATCAGTCTTCAGTAATGACAGCTGTCCAGCCATCCCCACTCCTCATTATTGCCTTTTACCAAGCATATCACTTGGTAGATATTTGTCTGTTTGATGTTGTTTCCATTGTTTAGAGATTTTAATTAGATGTTATTTAAGAGTAAAGGGTCTCGTCCAACAACGCACCGGACCCAAGCCAACCTGATCTGCTCGTGGTGCACCATGCTAATCAACAAACAAGGCTCTGACTCCTATCAACCCGCATTCGGCCAGCGTGGTGAGAAATGGCCCATATCCCTACTTATGAATCTTTACATACGATAGCCCCTAATGCCTGGCGGTACCGAAGGCCATGCTGATTGTATGTGGAGATCTTTGGGGTAGACCTTTGTCCAGTGGACGTGTGCAGTGGACGTCTATCGGCTGATGATAGATAGTTATTTAACGAACCGTTGAGTATGCAAAAGGAAAAATGTTCAAAGCCAAGTCATACAGCCAGTGCTCCGTTATTAGTTTACTTGGCCGATATTAAATGACAAACTCTTCCAATGGGGGCTGGGGTCGAGAATCGAAGGAGCGGAGCCAACGAGCCCTGCAGGCGCAATAACATTGTAGAGGCGTCGTCATTATTTCCGGTACGTGCCGCCTCGGAAGGCGGATGCCGGATATTTCCAAGCAGAGCAAAATACTGCCACAAAAAACTTAGGATTTAGAGTCATCTCAATCCTCCGATCTCTTTAGATGGTCTCTATCTACGAGCTGGGCTTAGAGTCAATTTATGTCCACGACTAGAGTACTACAGGTACATCGGAAATGGTACTGATTTTATGACACAGGTCACAATAAACGGAAGTTATATATATATTTTTAAGTTGTATCAAATAACGCCCTTTATATGCGGCAATTTACGGATGCAAAGTTAAATATTAATTAAGTTTTTATCTTTGTTAATGAATTAAGTAATATTTTTATAACAGGTAGACAGGTAGGCGATATCAAAAGAATAGTTGGTAGTCACTGGCACCAAACAGCGCAAGACCATACTCTGTGGAACATATAACAAGAGATTGACCAGAAGTGGTCGAACTTCCGTTGAAATTATTAATTACGATGAACACTTTTAATATGACATTCGTAATTATAGATATGATCTGCCAAGCTGCAACAGGGCAATGCAGCGGGCTATGCGATCGGAGTGTCGCTGCGTGATAGATTCAGAAATGAGGAGATCCACAGAAAAACTTAAGTCACCGACATGGCCCAAAAGATTTCTAGACTTATGTGGCAGTAGGGAGGGTACGAGTATATTGCTCGATGGACTGACGACCGATAGAGTTGTAAGGTTCTCGTGTGGGGTCCGCGTATTGGTAGACACAGTATTGGAGGGCCTCCCACAAGGTGTACCGATGATCTTATAAAGGTCGCGAGAAACCGCTGGATGCTGGCAGCGCAGGAAAGATCGGTGCGGAGATCTTTGTGGGAGGCCTACGTTTAGCAGTGCACGTCTATCGGCTGCTGATTGATTGAAGCTTCAATAAAGCTCCTTGTTTAAACCGGATGAGAATTTTACATTACAATTTCGAGAGAACTTTGGATCCCCTTCCGCCAAACTTCACATACCTAACTGAATGCATCAGTAACCCCTGCTTCATGCCACTCATGTGAACGTGGAACAGTACAGTTGGACAGTAACATTAGGGTCATTTGGTGGTCGATGAGAGTCACTACCAAATTAACTTTCAAACCATTTTATCCAAACTATAGTGATGAGTGATTTTTCCAAAATTTCAACTCGGTCAACCAGCTCTGTAAGTACCATGTACTATATGTGGCGTGGTACATTTAAAAACGGCTCTACTTTCACCCTTTCAAAGTAATGTATTACTTATTCAAACATAAAGTACTAAGTGATATGCAGATTCAGCTTTTCTTTATTATTATTCGGAAGCGTTAATATTTCACGCAGCGACGTGGAGCCTTTTTGGCGTAAAGTACAATTTTCAAGACACATTTCACACCCCACTTGCTGGAGACGGACGGCTCGGGGAGAACGGGTGGTGAAATTTTATAAGAATCGTGCGATTTTTTCTGAATACCTCTCTGAACACAATAAGGGTAGAAACAAATAGTATACGTATATTCACTTAATAGTGGGATAATTTCCCTTTCGTTGGTAACAAATTCTGAAACATACTTTTTTTGTTTAGGGGCAAATCTTCGAAAAGATATTGTGTTATCTGGGAGGAAGCCACAGTTTTGTTGAGATTATTATCCACTAAAACCTCCTCGTTGGTCATCTTCGGCGTTTGGAGAGGTCACGAGATCTCCGTTCGGAACACAACTGCGGTCTCGCCAACACTAACCTGGGATATCCTTACTCGGTGTCCTTACCCTACCAGCCTCGTGAGTACTTTTTCAATGACCGGAGACCATATCGTGCCGTTGTCCTCCTCAGGGGCAAACGACCCCGAAGGCCCCATTATAGAATACCATTCACCGGTGCGACGTGATGAAGCGCGTTAAGACCACGACGGCTTCGTCTCCGAGCGGTCTCAAACATACTTAACGATCCCCACTATATATAGCAAGCCTGATACCATTGATGTAATGTTTTATCAGAAGACTAGAGAGTAAACTGTTCTGGAACTTTCTTCTGCTGTACTCTTAGCACCACAACTGGTGCTATATCAGGAGAGAATAGTTTCTTACTTTGTCGTATGTAAAATATTGGTATTCAGGTATATATGAGAAATTGCTAATTGAACTAAAACTAAATTTTACGTTAGCGCTAAACATGTTTTCAAAGACTAACAATTATTTCAGATTAGAACCTATGTATTATGATTCGAAATTCGATTCAGGTTTTCAGGCGGCTGTGCCTTAAATTGTTTTACGTACTAGTTAAGGAGGCGGCAAGCTTTCAAACTCTCGTCAGCTCTAATGGGCGACATCCATCATACGAATTGAGCTGGCGGCGAAATGACATAAAACAGCGGAAGACGCCGTAATATCTATCTAGGCAGAACGCGGAGACTGTGTACAGGGTAAATGTAGGAAGAAATGATTAACCGGGGCTAGATTTGCCTAGAAAATGCGAATACCTATGACTGCTCGAATAAGATCCGCCTGAGTCGCGTTAGTATTAAACGAATTTTCAGTTTCCCATTAAAAGCGAACAGGTGCTGGATGAGGTGAACAATGAGCGCTGATTAAATCCCGAACTCGACTCTTTAATATTTGTCTCCCCATCGCCTGGCTGCTGATTTATATTCAGGTTACACAACTTGACATCGTCAAGGACGACGACGGGGGCACATGACGGATTGCTTCAGTGCTCCGGTCCGGGTTAAGAGAGGAAGCGACGAGACCAGTTGGACGTTCACCTGATGGTAAGTGACAGACCTGTCCAGGTACGCGAGAGTCATTTTATTAGTAACTGTAGTCTTCTATTTCTGTATTATCTAATTTGAATGCCTCCGGCACTCGTCTCTTCCGGATAACTAGCACTAGGAAGATTACAATGATAAAGACGTATTTTAAAGTTTATACTTTGAGGACCACTGGACGCTGGCTCCAGCTGAAAAATGCTAGATAGACACTACTGCTGCATCTGCAATCTTCTTCTTTGTCGTAACCTCATGAGTGAGGGACGTGACTATGGTGCGTTGCCCGTTGCATCTGCAATATCTGATACCAAATAATATGTTAATAATGCAAATATTGTTGAATTCCGGTTCAAAGAGAGCATGGTAGTGGAGGGTGGGAAAAAATTCCTCTCTCCTCTCAAGATATACTATGTACCATTCTGCAAGATATAGCTGAAGGAGACTGTAGTAAGTTGTTCTGGATCACACTGCACGGGTCGTTCCGGTAAATGGTACCTCCTCTTCTTCAATCTGGATTTATCCTATAGATTATCCTTCCAAGGAGATAATTGAACTTATTTTAATTGCGATAAAATAAATGCTTTTCCTGTGTCGATGTGGCGTGCGTGCGTGCGTGCGTGCGTACGTGGGGTACGTGTGGGGTAGGGGGAACAATGTGTAAAAATGTTGAATACATCTCCACGCCGCGGTTGGTCGGCTGTACACTTACACTTGTAAAGTGCATTGATAACATCTGCTACAATAACACGCTCCCTCCTTACAACTGCATCGCCGGAAAATAGAACAAAATGTCGTCCCTGACCCTGAAGCAGCTGAAATTTCTTAAGAATTTTTTTTTCTTACGCTACTACGTTTGTAGTTTCTTTATTAGAAAACCTTTTCTTTACATACTAATTAAAAGATTTGCAGCATCTAGTTCTTTTATTGTTTTCTACGATTACAAAGTTCCAGGAGCGCGGTCTCCACCGCAGTCTCTTCTCAGTTCTAAGCAACGGTACTGAAACATTAAGCAGCTAATTATAATGGGTAAAGTTTTTGAAAAATGGTGGGTAGAAGGAAAGAGTTAGGAAATGGACTGTCATATCTGGGGCGTTCGAATGGTTCCGCCGAACCAGAGACAGAAAAGACTGCACCACGCTGATCACCAACCTTCACTAGTTGGAGATGCACTGTAAGAAGAAGGAAACGGAAACATGATTGTATTCCGTCTTGAAGGACGCTGTAGCTATTGAAATGGTTGGCTTTATAAAAGTTACAATGGTGTAGCGCTGAGCGCTTTATGGCTTCACACAGCGCTTCCGGTAATGAGGTATCGATCTTACTTAATGACGCGCGATGGCTGAGCCGGCTGGTGCGGTGAGCTAATTGGCTGGCTTACAACTGTAGCAGGGAAGACATTCATTAACAACTTGCTGTACTTTTTTTTTGCACAGGAATGCTTGAGCTAGAACACTATCGTTAACATACGGCGCCCGCCCCTAACAATTACACGGGGTGTTTTTCAGCGCCCCACTGTATACAGAGCTGCAACACGTGCAAAAACTTGCATCTCTCCATAATGTCTTTATATGTTCCGTCATCTATGTTGTGTTCAGATTTTCTTTAAAGCTTGCGAGCAAGGTACTCCTGCCCCTCACAACCTGGCGCTAGTTAGGATATCAAACAGCATGGAACACCGCTCGAGACGTGAGGTGTTATGTCTCGCTACCTCAGTAATTTCACTAGCTACGGCTTTGAACCGGAACATAGTAATATTTACACGGTGCTGTTCGGCAGTAGGAATAGGCGCTAAGACAGTACCTTGATAGATGCTCTCAGGCAACAGAGGCCTATCACCAGTGAGTTAATTTAACAGAAAGAAGTTAGAAGAAGTTCTTGGAATTGACTATTCTATTTTACTAGCAATCGTCTAGGTGTCTACTTCCGCCGTTTCCTTTGCTATGTCGCTATTGAAATGACCACAAATTTAACTTCATATATTTAAGACGACGATGTAATGTGACATTCTATGGTTCTTGACAGCATTACTTACCAGCGTATTCACTGTTATGCGCGGATATAGCATATGTTTCCAAGTGATCCTTCTGCGTTTCAATTATCATCAGCAGATAGACGTCCACTGCTGGACACAGGTCTCCCAAAGATTCCCACACGATCGGATAGAAATTCATATGGGGGATTCGGACCTTTTTACATTAACAGTTTTTATTTCAGAATTTGAACTTCAGGTTAAACTGATTGCAAGTGTCTAAATTGTCATCTTCGTGATCAGCTAACAGGCGTCCACTGCTGGACATGGTCCTCCCCCAAAGGACTCCACATCAATCGGTTCTGCCCTTCGGTCAGTATGGCCTTCGGTACCGAGGCACACTAGGCGCCGTCGTTTATGTAAAGTTTATGTATGTGTGTATATGTAGTATATATGTATGTATGTAAAGGTTTATGTGGGGGGATTTGGGCCATTTCCCACCATGCTCGCCCAATGCGGATTGTTGGAAGCCAGAGTCTCGATTGTGGATTAGCTGGTTGGACTTGGATCCCGAGAGTTGTTGTGCGGTAACCCTTACACCCAATGCTTTGTTGCAAAGCGGCCCCGGAAATCTCCACGATCCTTTCACTAACTTTAACTATGCTTAGACATTTTTAGTTCTACATATATGACTAGGATTGTGTAGTTGTTTCGTGCACTCTGCGTTAATGTAGTTCAGATCACCGTCACCGGCACCGCAGCGAACGGAATAAATCCTGTTTCGGTGCAAGTACACCGGCAGCTTCGTACCCTACGATTTCTTTAATAAAGGCTCCACCGTCTCTAACCCGGACAAAAAGATGGTTATTAAGATTTTAACACAATCATAACAATTGATCTCATTATGATGTAGTTTACCGAGTTTGAAATAAGATACAGTTTCATAAGAAATTTTAAAATTTTAGGTCCTTATTATTAAATTGGGTGTGAGGGGTGTAAGGGCAAAGAGTAAGCTGTACAACAACTCACGGGACCTAAGCCAACATCAGCTGCTCATGGTGCATTCTGCTAATCAACAAACGAGACTCTGGATTTCACCAACTGAAATGGCTCAAATCTCGCTACATGAACCCCTACAAACGACAACCCCTAGCGCTCGGCGATGCGGGTTGCGCAGGACCGATCTATGCGGGATGTTTGCGGGAGGCCTGTGTCCAGCTATGAAGGTATATTGGCCGAGGATGATTATTAAATGGTCTCTTGTATTACACCTATGTCCAACATTGGGATGCCATCGGTTCAGATGACAATTACTACATTTATGAGATTGTTTTAATATTTTCACGTCACGTTACATCATCCATTATTCTAATTTAATAAGATGTTTAGATAACAAAATATAAAGTTAAGTAGTACTTTGAAAAGGGATGGATATTTTTAATTAAGGTTTTGGTTTTAATGCTCAAACTTGAGTGTTTTCTGTCGTTTTTATACCTCTGTAATATCACGAACTCGCAGGGGATGATTACAGTTTTATTTACTTTGAGATAACTCTGGTGTATACACCGGCGGTATCCTAGAAGATGTTATAATTAATGCGTGTTTTATTATGTATTTTTAAACGGGTGGTAAAATTGCACACATATCGTATCGTTAACGTGTCGCAACGTGTAAATAGAACTGCATGCATTATACTCTCAACCGGACGTCGGATTTAAAATGAAATTCACTAAATACTTTAAAAATAAACAATTTCCACGGTTTCCATTTGAATTTTTACAGTTAATCCTCGTTGGTTGATAAGAAAAATTCTCGTAGGTACAGTAGTTAGCAGACGTCACTGCAGGTGGATTGGGTTCAATCAAAGTAAGGAAGACACTTGTGAAGTTCTTTTACATATGTTGTATAGCGCCCTTTGTGTAGGGACGAACCGCTTGCTAAGGATACAGCGGTTCCTGGTCTGATATCGGATCCTCATTACAGGTGGAATTTACATGTTTTTTTTCGAATCTTCCTGATTACTATCTTCACATATAGACATGGATTATTTTAATATTAGTTTACCACCTTCAACCATATTATTATCATTTGAGGGTGATGTCAAAACATGACAGATGTTAGGAAAAGAAATTCTTGAAACTTAATATATGAAGGTGGTACATTATTTCCATTCTGTCTGAGTTTCCACAAAATGCACTTAAGAGAGGTCCGGAGATTTCTGATATGATTAGAATATTAAAGAAAATGGATCTCTCCTCCCTTCTTATAACCTTTTTTTTTAAAAGAGGAAAGGTTTTGTAGGGTAGTTAAAATAAACATCGTCGGACGGAACGATAAAGATGTATTGTAGGATTTGTTAATATTAAAATATTTAATAAATTATATCTATAATAACTAGGGGTGTGAGGGTTCCCGCACTACAACTCAAGTCAACCTCACCTGCACGCGGTGCACATTGATAATCAACAGACGAGGCTCTGGCTCCTGCCAACCCGCATTGGGCCAGCGCGGTGGGAAATGGCCCAAATCCGTCCACGTCAACCCCTACCATACGACAGCTCGTAGTGCACAGGCCATGCTGACGGTATGTGGAGATTTTTTTTTTGGGGGGGGGAGATGTCCAGCAGTGGACGTCTAAAATGATGATGATGATGATAATAATAATTTATAAATATTAAATCGTTGCAAGCTGCCCCCTGCAGTAACTGATCCGTTAATACGGCATAGCGTTCCTAATAAATAATAAAAAGTGAGGGTGAGCGGGTGGGGTGGGTGTGCGAGTTCTCCGTTGCACTGGGCGTCTTAATCATTCCGATCCAGTAATTAAGTTGATGAGAAATGGTTCTCGCCTTAATTGAATTTTTCCAGGCGACGACATTTTCCCCAAATGATTACGGAGGTCACGTGAGCGGGCGCCGCGCGAACCTTCGCCTTAACCTAACCAAGTTTTAACCAGGTCTATGCGACGTGGTTTAACAATTTGAACAGATTTCCAGTTAAATTGGTTAAGACCTGCACAAATTTAAGTTCACCGGCCATTTGCTTTGCTCTATGTTCTCTGGCGGAACATATCTACGGACATTAACATTAAATTTTATTTATTTACGTTATAGGAGTATTACTTAAATTTTAAGTTACATCTTAAGTTAATTGTAGGGAAGATGGTTTTAAGGCCCAAGGAGCCAGGAGGACTAAATAAAATTTGTTATTTGGTGTAGTATAGTAGATCAATAAACAAAGGGCAGTTAAGTAGTTAGTGCATAGTATATGAATAAGTAAAAAATACAACCAAGACTTGGGCCAAAAAAAACTGTTTCTATGTATAATCCAATAACAATTGTGGAGCTGTATGGAGATTCAAATTTTTCGTGGAAATATATGTAAGAGTGGAGGAGGGGTTCACTTCGTTGCAGACTTTTATTGCCTCTAACTTCTACTTAAACTTACGTGAACTATTATCTGGAGAATTTATAATTATTTCTGTAAGCTTTCAAAGAGACGCTTCTGTTTCACTTAGCTGAATAGTTCAACTACTCCACCAATAATGAACCAGCTAGAAGAATATCTAATAAGTTACACCTCTAGATATTAGAGGAGATTTGAACGGAGAAGGATTCTCTATACTGAAGTTGATTGGTAGAGAATGTCTAAATAAATTATATCCTCTTCTATAACCGATTTCTATAAGGTATATTATTGAAGTTATTAAATAAATATAATGTATAAATCTGGGATTACAATATTACCTATAAAGTATCAGAAGTATTTTTCTTTGTATTTATACGCAGTACTTGGCCCGGCTTCACAGTATTGCCGTGGATACTGGTATATTGTGGACGGGCGGAGCACCCCATACAATAACAATAGATTAGTTTCTTGAAGACTTGCACAATATTAATCCCGGCATTGTCTAACGTTCAATATTTGGTTCCATTCGTATAGTACACTTTACACAGAGTATTGAGAAATACGTATTGTTTACCTTATCTATTCGGTCTATATCATATCCGGTCGTCTTCCAAACAGATGGAATTATAACAATACGTGTACACCCGACCTTAGCGGATATAAATAAATAGTTCATTATATGAATATTTGCTAAATACAATAATATTCATATGAGTGAATACATATTCCACATTTTTCTGTCGGACGTTTAAAAAAGTCGACTTTGACGAGAAAGATTTTGAAAGCACACCCCATCTAGATATTAATATAATTTCAATATATTTATACAAATGAAAAATCGAAACATAAGAAGACGAGCTTGATGAGGGTTTGCCAAGCTTTCGACGAGTGTCAATATTTATTTATTTATTTAGCAGCAGCAACAGAGATTATAATGTAAAACTGATATAACTGTACATGTACATACGAGCACATAAGGTATTATCGTTTCATCTCTGGTAACAGATGGACACAACATCAATGTGAAAAGCGAAGATCTAAGGGTGGAAAAACTTTAAGGGTCATGATAATCATCGTGTAACATTATTCCAATATCTCTTGTGTATGAGCAGGTCTATATATATATATATATATATATATATATATTACATATTGAATTGCTTTATAATAGAATAGATATTTAGTATTATACATAAATTTACGTTATTAAGTCGACTAATACAACAACCGTTTGTAGGATATTTTAACAAAGTCACCCTGAATATTTTCTTTTACAAAAAAAAACTCAAGTCATAAAATTATGTTACGTAATAATTAAAAAAAGACTAATTATAACGTCTAAGTACAAAGGAGCTCCTTTACTAAATTTCGTAAAATGTCCTTGTTCAAAGAAATTCAATTAAACGTAAACTGGTTTTGCTTAACAACTTGATGAGGATCATTAAAGGACTCGTGTAAAAAGGAATCCTTCTAGATTAGACGGAATTTTGAGCATTTGCCATATCAAGTTTTAATTAATTATCGTTTGAACATGTCGGTCTAATAAATATATAAACAGCCTTCTCAACATCCCCAACCCTCACAAAGAAACAATCAAAGCCATCGTTCGGCGAGAACAGGTTGATGGATGGCACGTGAATACCAGCGGAATTTTCTCACGTTACTCCCCCACAGGAAGCTCAAGTTAATAACATAAGCTAACAATGTAATGATTTTTTTCACTTATACAGTATTAAATGGAGATTAAAGCATCGAATCTCTCTGTGATTGCTTCATATCCCAGCAGTGGGAACATAAATTTAGCTGTTTGTGTGGTGGTGTGATCTTTTTACTGGTGGTAGTTTTCTGTTACTACAGATCGTCTTTGTAGGTACCAACGCGGCTATTATTTCTGCCGTCAAATGGTATTGTGCAAACGTAACTATGTTCCGGTTCGAAGGGTGCTTCAGCTAGTGATATTACTTGGGAACCAGCTTCTAGCGGCGAGCGTAATGCGGTGCAGTGTATATAGTCCTAACTAGTGCGACGTTATTACGTTCAAGCGTATCCACTTACCATCAGGTGAACGTCCCTCTCGTCTAGTCGCTTTGTAGAATAAAAAATTAAGGCTTTGGTCAGGATAATACGCAGCACATTGTCCTTGCCGCGTATCAAGTCCCGTTACCCTAGTAATTTTATTACCTAAGGTACCCTGTTTTTTCCGTGAGGATATTTTGCATCGGGTACCCTTCTGTTGTGGGGGCAAGAGAAGAGTTACGAAGGACTATTAACACATAAAACCCCAAGGTTTCTCATAGCCTGAACCACTAGTACGCTTTCGTGCACCGTGGTTCTGGCAGCGATAGTCTTTGATGATGCCACGTCTTGGACTGAAGCTGGAACTACCCTTTTTAAAAGTGTTAGCGACAGAATACCCCCGAATTACTATGGCGTCCGTTACGGGTTTCGGAGGGCGTAAAGTATCCTCCTTCGAAGCTCCGGCCCGGCCCCTCTTATTGCATCATTACCTCCTCGCAGAAAACCACTCCGGCGTCCCAAGGCTTCTCATCTCTGACCATAGATTTAATAAAGCTTAGAAATGAAAGATCAGCCCTGAGACCAGTGGTCTTGGCTCTGAGCAGCTCCTGCCAACCAGTGCTCCAGTGTGTTGTGCGGTATCCTCATCGCATCCACAATGATTACACTAAGTTGTCAGTTCTCTTTCTGCTATGCGGCACAGGTACTTACCAAAACGCCCATGACCGAAAAGTACCCCGTCGTGAGGTCAGTGACCCGTACTAACTACAGTGCTCTAGGGCCCGGCCCTGTTTACAAGTAAGAATAGAAGTTTTTTTTATTTTACTCAAAGAAGCGACGAGATGAGCGAGATGTTTACCTGATGGTAAGCGATAGTCTTGCCCATAACGATGTGGCTCTAGTTAGGATGTTATACACAGCACATAGGATATGAAGCCTACTTATCCTAGTAATTATATTAGCTACAGCGTCCTTTAAACCGAAACATAGTAATGTGTGCACAGTACTGTTTGTCGGTTGCTATAGGCGCTGCGGTGGTACTTATCCGGACAGTACCCGGCGGCAGGAACCTATCACCAGTAAAGGTTGCAGGGTATTTACACTGTATATGGCAAGAGGTCCCTAACCTTGGCATAAGATAAATGAGATATATACACAGATAATTGTAGAGAAATAAAGTGTAAAACGTTTCTAATGGCGGTGATTAAGTTTCAACTTGTAGCTAAACGGCGCGGCAATAAAATGCACAACGTATAGGGGACGCAGATGTTCACATACACACACACATGCACACGCATGCACACACATGCATACGGGCGCGATCGCGTGTGTGTGGGTGAGCTCGTGGTAGAGCGACACAGACGCTAATCGTATTTTAGCTAACGTAGCATTTGCTACACTGCACAATTATAAATTCATATTAAAATCAGCTTATAATGATGTTTCATTAGAAGTATTGAAAAAAAACTAATATTGATGCTTTCATCATTTTAATGATTCAATTTTGGATGCTGTAAGAGTTGATAGTATATAATCGATGTATGAAGATAGAAGTCTACTGTTGACTAATCGACCTTGCGCTTCCTGCATCCAGTAAGTTCCCTCGACTTTTACCAGATCGTCAGTTCATCTTGTGTTGTGTCTTTTAGCACTGCATCTGCCGGTACCTAAATTACCAAAACCTCCCATTAGTCCTTCGAATAATGTGCCTCGTTCGTTGCCTTTTTAAGTTTAATAATCTTTCGGAACAGTAATAGTATGAAAAGAAGAGTAAAAAGTCAATTTGTCATGTTATGATCGCATTATATGAGAAATTTTAAAACGTGTATACTACGCGTATAGTGCGTACATCTATATGTACTCGTAATATACTATGTATATTTTAATTAATTTCAGCTTTGTTCAGTGCTCTATTTATTCCGTTCAGCGCAGATACATCTAACGCCTACTATGTGAGTAGAGATTAAAGATTCATCTCCATTTCAACAATTTATCATGTAGCAGTAACTGAATTGTAGTTGTAAATATTTTCAGTAAACAATTTTTCGGTACACCGCTACTAGGTTACTACGGGCTACGTAACCGTTACGCGTGGGCGTAGGCACGCTACGGCGCTACGGGCGTAGTAGAGGCGGGGCGTTTGTTGTTATTTTGACGCCAAGCTGTCTGGCGCAGTCCATGATTACCTCTGAAACCTTTCGATGTAATAATTTGGCGTTTTTTTTAATTGCTTTTAGCACTCAGGCTAAGGTCTGTGATCATTGATAAATGTTACGAAAATTAAGTCTCTCAGTAAGTTACATTTCTTGCGAATAATTTTCCTTGATGTATGTTCATTGGAAAATGTTAATTTGATTATAGTAGTGTAAGGTTATTTACATATTATTCATATTAAATATTTCAGATTTTATTTCAAGCGCGATCGACTCGGGCGTTATCGAGCACGACGTGTGAGTGGCCGCCAGTGGCGCGTGAGTGATAACGTAATGCCTTCTTTACACAAACGTCGCGTTAACCGATCTGCGATGAGAATACCAAACGTATGTAATTAAAATGTATTAGATATAAATATATACAATAAATGTCTCAATACAATAAATACTACAAGAACGAACTATAAACACGTGTTGTTTTAATGAACGGTAATCAATTTAATGACGTCAATAATTTTTGTGGTGGAATCAATTTGGTATTTGAATATATACTAAAGACCTATAAAGAAGATCCGTAATTTTCAATTCATCAGTTTCAAGTCCAAAAATGCAAAGCTAAGTTAAATTTATAACTCGGTAACGTTTGTGTTCCTTCGACATTGTCAATGACGAATGAGTTATCTTAGCAAACAGAGCGGCTGTTTTTATTTGCTGTGTGAGATGTAACAAGCGAATAGAGAGATTAATTACTTGCATATAGTAACAAATTTCAATGGGATACTTTCAGCAAAAGCTCAGAACTTACTGTCAGACAATTTAAAGAGATATTTATTTAATATATTTGTACACACAGCTGTTAGAAGAAACTTGACAATAAGGATACAGAGTACAAGGGCACTACTTATTTCATGTTGAAATCTCTTCCCATAGGCCATATTTCATTTAATGGTCTTTGCACGCTGAGTAGATTATCTTTTGGACAGCATTAAAATGTACGAAATAATCTCTTCAAATAAAATGTAGTTAAATATTAGATGAAAGAAATAAGTGAAATGGGCGACTTTCTAAATCTTAACGTTTTACCATTTCGTATTTTCATTAACTTTGTTCATGGAGGATCAAAAGAAACATTTTATAAGCGGAATATTTACGCAATATCCATAGTTGTTCCGGACAGAGTTTTATATCAAAGTATGTCTTTTACTCTCTTTCCTTGATGATCCTCACAATATTGATTAAAAATTGGTTGAGATAAAAATTTTTAAGCAACAAGAAAATTTTAGTTAGAGCTCTTTATATAAATGTAAGTACCAGTTGTGTTGACCTATATCTGGAGAAAAAATATTATTTATTTCTTTAAAGGAAACTTTATCAAGTGTTCTTTCTATGCGTTTCACCTTCATCGTAGCATAAGCCGTTGCAAGGTTCATCTTAATTTTTTTTTGCAATAGTATTGTGTTATATTATTTTTATTATTCGATTACTGACGAGAGGGACGTTTACCAGATGGTGATGGTTAGGATGGTAAACAATGCATCACATGGTACTTATCGTCTTTGCGAATTTTCGTAGTGACAGTACCGTCCAAACAAGGACACATGTTCGCACACAAGTGTTTGGTTGAACAGGCGCCGCGGTTGTATCATCCTACAGGGATATAGGAAATATTGAATAATGATCGTGTAAATTTTGCTAAAAGATCATCGCAGATTGTATCGTAAGTCGGCAACTATACGTTAAATCGGTGCGATGGAAAATAACATGAAAAGATATACACACAGCTCGTAACACAACAAAAGGCAGATAATTACGGGGAGGAAAGAAAAAACATTATTGACGCGACGCGTTATCGCGCGGCGGTTGGGCGGGCGGCCGGGCGGGCGGTGCGGCCGGGGCGCGGGCTGGCTTAGCGCGCCGGGTGGTGGCGGGTGGAGGCGGGTGGTGGCGGGTGGAGGCGGGGTGCGCGGTGTGGGGTGGGGTGGGGTGGGGTGGGGTGGGATAGATCGCGCCGCGCTCGCTGGGCGGCAGACGTACGCCTACGCGGGCGGCCGCGGACGTGTCGACAGCACTGCGGCCGGGCCACGCGCCCGCCGCGCACGCACTGCGAGCGCTCCGTACGCCGCGCGACCACGCACTTTGCCGTAAGTTATATTACACTTATACTCGCTAATATATATATATACACGTATGTATCTTATCATAATATGACACCAACAATCGTTCATATGATATCTTAATATCATTTGGTGTGACGCATAAAAATTAACTTTTTGTAGATATGCTGCTTATGTTTGATAAAATTTTGGTTTCAAAATTAATTGTCGCGTTATTTTTGTTGAGAGAAGAACTGTTAGGATATATGATTATAACAGTTTAAGAACATTCGATAAAAAATATGGATATGACGGACGAAAATATTTATTTAAAATATATATATATATCCTTCTGCTCTTTTCTCAGCTATGTGATGTCTGCATAGTATATACTTCTTCCATATTCCTCTATCAACCGTCATATCTAAATCCACACTGTTCTCACACATGTCATCTTTCACACAAACCATCCATACTTTCGTCGGTCTTCCTAAAAAAAATTATAATTTAATACAAATCTGTAGTAATGTTAACAGTCAAACAAAATCATATCTATTTTAATTTCGGTTACGTTAATTGTATAATTTGATTAGCTTTAACCGTTATCATTTAATGGAATAAATGTATACCCAACAATAAATCAGATTTAGTAATCTTCGTTACCGGATCCAAATTACAAAAGCGTTATTAATGTCTTAAATTAAAGCAATAAGATATCAAAGCGATACTTTGTCAGGTAGCAGCAGGCCGGGATGAATTGATTGTATCAATTAATAGCGGGAGAAATAATTTAAACTATTTGTATAAGCAGGTTGAAAAGCATTAGATCTTGAAAGTGGGTTTATATTTATTATAAACACTTTGAACTTTGTTATTATTACGAATTTTAGTCTTTGTCGATTCGATATTAATAGTTGATACACCGCAAGGCGGCCGTGGATACCTTCGCGGTGATGGCTTACCACCGCAGTCGTTAGCTAGAAGAAAATTAGGAGAGGTTCAAACGGAAGATATTGTCTGATTACTTGCGTAGTATAAGCTATGATGTAACTAATGAATTCATCTTGCAACGATAATATCGTTTGTTCATAGCAAATATATGTACTACCACAGTACCTACTCAGGTGAAAATTTTTAATGGTTAATGGATTAAGAAAATAATGTATTCAAGAACAGATGCCCATACAAGTCTTTTGGACTTAGAGAGACCTAGAGAGAAATACAGGCTGTAAACAAGTAATTAGAAAATCAAGCTGTATGCAAGTAAATAGAAAAAACAGTCTGTAAGCAGGTAAATGGAAAAACAGTCTATAAGAAGCCGGTAAATGGAAAAACAGTCTGTAAGCAGGTAAATGGAAAAACAGTCTGTAAGCAGGTAAATGGAAAAACAGTCTATAAGAAGCCGGTAAATGGAAAAACAGTCTGTAAGCAGGTAAATGGAAAAACAGTCTATAAGAAGCCGGTAAATGGAAAAACAGTCTGTAAGCAGGTAAATGGAAAAACAGTCTGTAAGCAGGTAAATGGAAAAACAGTCTATAAGAAGCCGGTAAATGGAAAAACAGTCTGTAAGCAGGTAAATGGAAAAACAGTCTATAAGAAGCCGGTAAATGGAAAAACAGTCTGTAAGCAGGTAAATGGAAAAACAGTCTATAAGAATCCGGTAAATGGAAAAACAGTCTGTAAGCAGGTAAATGGAAAAACAGTCTGTAAGCAGGTAAATGGAAAAACAGTCTATAAAGAGCCGGTAAATGGAAAAAAGAGGTTATAAGCAAGTAAATGGAAAAACAGGCTGTAAAAGCCTATTAATATTTTATTGGATCATGGTGTTTTCTTTCAAAAGTAATGGATGAAGAGAGAGAGGGTCGTTCATCTAAAAGTGATTTGCCCGTAATGATGAGACGCCAGGTAGTATGTTGTCAACAGCTGCCTTTTGTAAGTTTTCTGGAGTATCAACTCTAGCCAACTATTGTTTACACTTATACAAGTGTATAATGTAAACACATTGAAAACTTTACTATTTTCTGTAGTCACGGCGTAGAACTGGAGGAGGTTTATGTTTTTCCTTTAATAACTTAGAAAAATTGCTTGTTTACTTATTAGTAGGACAGATTCATTAAAAATAGATTATTATTTTCTATCCACATAACGGCAGGCATAAAAGTCCTGAAGTACAGCGCCTGCTGAAGTACTACGCCTTATGCGCATCATTACTTTACTTACATAGTTTTTGACTACAGAAACCTAACATCAGTAATAAAGGTTTTTTTCGTTTGTTTGTTACTTTCACTTGATGATAAGTGATACGCCTGCTTTTAACAACGTGGCGCTAATTGGAAAGGTATACCACATTACGTTCGTTGTCTGAGACATAAGGTGTCAGTTTTCTTTGCCCCAATAATTTCACTAGCTACCTTCAAACCGAAACACAGTAATGTCCAAACATTACTGTGTCTATGTCATCATCCGCCAAGTGCTGTATTACTGTCTTATTCTAACTGCTGATGTGGAAGGGAAACAGCGTATTGAAGTGCCAATAGAAAACGTTTAGTTCAGAAACAGGTCAAGCTGACATCTGGACTTGATTTAATGCGCATATCTCTTCTCTGTGGTAACCTCAAGACTGAGGGACGTGACTATGGTGCGTTGCCCTGGCCACCATATCTTTCCAGACATCTACTGTCTTGCGCCATTTGGATGGATGATTGTAGGGTAGCTCCCGTAGCGTCCTGAGTTGTGCGTGTCCATCTTGTAGGATACCGCCCTCTCGCTCTGTTTCCTTCCACACAACCAGTAATAATCAGTCTTTCCAGACTGTCTGGGTCTCGCCTGACCGTGTCTCCGAAGAATTTGAGGACTCTCTGCCTACAGATTGTTGAGAGACGTGTTGTTATGTTCAACTGTTTGAGGATTGACTCGTTTGTGCGACGTTCCGTCCAGGATATCCTCAGCATTCTGCACCAGCACCACATTTCGAACGCGTCAATGCTCGATCTAACTCTCGCTTTTAGTGTCCAGGTTTCAGAAGCATATAGAAAGATAGAAAATATGAGCGTCTGCATTAGCGTTCTTTTTGGTGTTGCGGCTAATACCCCTGTTCCGCCATAATCGCTCCAATCCCTTATATCTCACTTAATTTGACGATAACTTTAAGATTCTGATCTTAACCATCTACACCATATTAGTGATGAAATATATTCTTACCAAAAACAATATTTTTTCTCATGTTAACGGTTGCAAGCTATTATTTCTATTATTTGTTACAGGATCAATATCCACGTGTAATATGTTGTCCATTTTAGGGTCGTGTATAAAACAAGTGAAATACTACAAGGGCCGAATTATAACCTGGGCTTAAAAAACTTGGTGTAGCTTACTGTGATCTGTAGTTCTCATAGCATCAGTATCATTCATCATCATCATCATTAGTTTTACAATTAATCTTTTTTTTGTATAATATGCTCGCCTTCATAATCTAAGCTGTCTTCAGAATTTTATAAAAATAACACAGAAAGCTATATGTGTATCCCGAATAGTCGCTAACTAGTTACTCCTGGAGACAGGATGGAAGCTTGTTTGTTTGCTCTTGTGTTTTATAAGTAGTTTACTATATATATATATCTAGTTTACCTTACGAGATATAACAACTGTGTAACATGTACGTGTATATAATAATGTTCTTTTGTTTTTAAATCCATGTAATTAAACATCAGTACGATTTCTTAGGAACTATACACAGCTAAACTGTAGTTGTATATGTTTCTGTATTTTGGTGAAGCTGCGATTCGGACAACAAAATTGATATAGTTTATTGTACTACCGTATTTATTTCATACAATTAAGCAAAATGGTAAGTAGTACGTCCGCTTGTAACGTAAAAGTATTTCTACACGTTTCTATGGGACATTGATAATCTGTCTCGTAGGTGTTGGCAAATAATGAGACGATACGAGCTGTGTTAGTACTCCGCCTAGCCTTCGCTGGTGATTTACCTCTTGTTTATATGTAAACGAAAATTTACAAAAATTACGAACCTGCTTTTTTTCTACATCCAACAGTAAAGAGAGAAAGTAATAAAAGTGAGTTGAGGCAGAAATCGCAATTTGTCGAAACTTTTCCGCCGCCGTCGCTCCGCCTTCATCTTTCATTATTTAATTGCTCCAGCATGAAATGTACGCGTCATCTGCTCCCCGCGGGACCAGGCCGCGTACAGGAATCCATACCTTCCTTCGTAAGGTTACTATTCATCAAAATACTAACTAATACGTTAGAAGTAAAAGGAAACTTGCGGAGCTTTAT
Organism: Ornithoptera priamus; assembly: GCA_029034505.1. Classification (NCBI taxonomy): domain Eukaryota; kingdom Metazoa; phylum Arthropoda; class Insecta; order Lepidoptera; family Papilionidae; genus Ornithoptera; species Ornithoptera priamus. The sequence goes on along the minus strand of JARDWD010000527.1, from coordinate 462,494 downwards.
TTTCATCTGCACAAAATAAGTGAATTTACGGCATTCGGTGACTGAGTTTTCTGTGTGGTACCACAATTTGTCTTCTTCTTCGTCGGTACCATTATTGACAGAGTGGACTTGTACATCACTTCAGGTGTTGATCGCAAGCTTAACAGCTCGTCGCCAAGCATACATGTAGTGGCAACGATGATGAGCCATTTTCCGCTGCCTTTATCTGGTCAGTCTATCTAATCGGGTTTAGGTTACTACAATACACTTAACCAATTTAAAAACCAGATTAATTTTTTTTTGAATAAGTTAACCATTCTTCTGTTGATGGTTGCTTGAATGATAATGTGTGATAATAAAACACGTTGATTCTCAAGCAGTGTGATTGGTATATATTATAAATGTATAAAAAAAAGGTCGTAGATTCTGATGATCAATAAGTCAAGTTTTACTAGTTAATTAGTGGTAGGCGGTATCCTATAGTAGAGATCTAGCACCAGCAAAACTTTTTGCTTGATCTTCCTTACCTGCTGCTCTGCGACGGTAGGCGGGTGGAATATCACAATCGATGCCATTTGATTCAACTCCGCTGCGGAAGTAAGAAATAATTGAATAATTATTACCTACCATAAGGAAAGATTGAATTTAATTCTCTATTTAATACAAGTATAAATTGATTTTAATGCTGAAGAGAAAGAGAGGAAGAACATCTTAAGGATACGATAGAACAAAAATGTAATTGCTCGTCTCATAATAGTTTGCAATTGCATTATTGGGTTATTTATGTAACCTTGCAATTGATATCTCGTTATTATAAAAATATCAAGAAATGAAGAAATTAAGGCGATGCTTATCTCTGTAATTTCTGGCTGCGACAGATTCGGATGCTGCTCGAATGGTTTAGTGCCAAGTATTATATATCGAAATGTGGAGTTGTTCTCCGTTGCTGGCAGCCGATATTCTGCGATGGAATATTCTTGAACAAAATACATATTAATGAATATAATAGTAAATTACGAGTTGTGTATATATGTAAAATGTATCCTTTAGATTAAACTAGAACTACACAAGAGACGTCTTCCGTCTGTAATGTCTGTATCCTTTAATACCAGTATATCAGGAACAAAGTTATATTGTCGCTCTGTTGGATATCACTTAATTTTTTTTTCATAACTTTTATTGAATCCAGTATAAGTATTGTATAAAATAAGTAAGTAACCTAGGTTCGAGCAAGTAGAAGAAAAGCTTAAAAGTGTTTTCCACGAAAGCTTTGTTCACCGCCGGTGCACGTTCCGCCGGTTTGCGGCGATCGCACTTTACGAGTATAAATCGGAAACGATACATTCCTTACATTCTATTTACTTTATGCGGAGTTTTCTCTCTGCTTTTTACAAGATGAATAAATAAAATTAAACAAAATTATCATTCGCATAAGCTCACAACCACTAAGTTACCTCGATTGGATTAAGCGAAGGGTTTTGTTAATTAAATAGCGGCCAGCTTGAAAATTGTACGGAGCAAGGAAAATAATTGAAAGTTACTCCGCCTGGCTTCCGTGTTTAATATTGGGCACTTAGGCACTTAGCGATTTTACCGTTTTTTTTTATATTACCGTCGTTCATAATTGAATGTAGAACGTCAAAATTTTACAGACGATGAGACGTAAAAAAAAATATTTTAACTTACATTGAATTCGTCAAAAAATCTCACCTAAAAACCGTGGCTAGAAAGAGAGAGGAAAAGATTTATAGTAAAGGACAAATGAATAAGATGAAAGTGCAAAATCCCTTTGAAAAAAAAAATTACTAAGATCCTCATCCAGCTGAGTAAAGTCGGTGGCATGGACTAATGGCCCGGGACGGGTTAGCGGAGGTCATCGTCCCCTGTGTAAATAAACCTCTGTGCGGATCAAGAACTGGTGAGATTATTTGAATGACAATCTGTTTTTACCGACGTGGTTAGGTAAATAAAAAAATAAACCTTTTAAATAAAACGCGCAGAGATTTACTTGAAAAATGTTATTATCTACAGACCTATATGATGAGTGATGAAGCTACAATTCTTAAACAAGACTGAAGACTACAAATTATACAAAAAACATATACAGACTTCTGAATATTTGTTCGCTTCTAGTAACAAGTAGTTTTCTAAAATGAATAATTGAAAATTTATTGCTGCTTCATCAGTAATACATATTTGCTTTCAGAACTGAATTCAGAAGTTCCTTTGATACTCAATAAGTTATATGATCTCCCAGCCGAGAACAACTTTGTGCACACGACGGGATACTTCAAAATTTTAACTAGGGACGTGTCTGAACAGAAAGTTTGGAAGACGAGGAGTTAACCCATTATATAAAAAAATTTAAGGTTTCATTCGGTCTGCCAAGTATAAAGTTTATAAGGTCTGCAAAGTATAAAGTAAGAATGGGAAGGGCTAGGCTTGGAGAAATGAGAAGATTCGTAGAACTTAAGGCCACCGACATTGCGCCAACGATTGCAAGACTTCACCGGAAATGGGCAGAGCGCACTGCTCGAAATACTGACGGCCACTGAGGCGGTAAGGTGCCCGTTAGACATAGTAATGAGTAGCCTTCTTCAAGCAGGATGCGGACAGCGTAGGATCGATGAGCGTGGTGATTCTTTGAAGAGGCCTACGTCGTGCATTGAACGTCTCGGCTGATGATGATAACATGAAATAACCCTGATATTCAATGTCGAATGTTTTGTAACACTTTTAAAATTAAAGTCATACAAAATCAGATATACAATGTTTATCTGATTTCGTATGAAGCTATCGAAGTAAAATATATATATATAAGACACTACAGCATGTATACTCCTGATCTAAACACACTCCTTTCCAAAGACTGAACCAAAATGTTACTCCTAATTTATTACAGTTAAAGTTACAAAGTTTAAGAATTCTAAAACTTTGTAACTTTACTAAATAACGTGTAATAAATTATTTTGACGCTTTTGTATAAGAAAAGTGAAATAGCAGTAAACAGGAAGTTGCTTTCAATCTAGACGTGAAAGGTTTTATATCGCAAAATGCAACAAAACTCATGTTCTAGCGGAAACTAAATTGTAAGCAAACGTTGCATTATTTTTAGAACGTATGTCATATTTATATCCTTTAAAATAATTTTGGATTTTATGAGTGGTGATTGTATATGTGAAGTGAACAGTAGTAGAGTAGATATATTTAGAGTGAAGTAATCGCTCGGTGCGCTTAGAAACGGTCGTTTGTATTACATCATTACACAAACACACCTGTTCCTAAACAAAGTAATAGAAATTTTGTAAATTTAGATGTTCTTCCCTTCCCGTATTAGTTTAAGCAAAGTTTGTACAAAAATAAAAAAAACAAATCTGTGAGTCTCTATCGGTTTTTACTGTAATTATATTTTTCTAAAGTGTTCATCAATATAAAAGTCTTTTAACTTTTAGTATCTAATGACCAATAAGAAGAATTTCCATTAAAATCTTCATCAAGTTATAGTAAGTTTCTAATTAAAAACGCGCGTTTAATTCTTTTTGTAGAAAATTTAAGAGAGACGTTATTAATGATGTTAAGTTACTTTTTGTGCCACAAATGCAAGTTCTGAGCACAATTGCTCATAAGTATAAAAATATTATACATTTTATAGTATACCAATAACTTTATTACATTGAAATCATTTATACTTGAAGGCAATGACCGCAATGTTGTGCTATGTATATGTCCTTGCTTGTGCGTCTCGTTGCATAAAGGTTCTGTAAAGACGTATAAAAACAAAAGAAATATGTAAAGATTTAAATTGAATGTTCTTTATAAAAAGGGGTTCCGCCCAACATCTTACGGAGTCAACTTCATCTGCGCATGGTGCACCTTGCAGAATAACAGACGAGAAACCACACACCAACTTGCATTGGGCTAGCGTAGTGGGCTAAAGTCCGATTCATCTCAATGAGCTCTAACAAGGACACCTTTGTGGGAGGTCGAAGTCCGGCAGTTGGATGTCTATCGGCTGAAAATGATGATAATGAATGTCTATAAAATGTTTCTAAAAAACAACAGGGACAAACGGATGCGTTGAGTTCTTCACGTGGCTGACCATAAATTAAAAAACATTAAATAAATAAATATTTGTTTCTATAGCAACAACTGCGAAATTTATTGGTATAAGTCTGGTGTCCAACTTCATCATCATGGTTGTAACTTTGTTAATTAGTCGACTGTTATTACTCTATGAGTCGAACAAGATCAAGAAAACAAGTTATTCACTGGTGGTGAGTCTCTGTTGCCGGAGACTGCCTAAGTGAGCACCATCGCAGCGCCTATTGTTCTCGACAAACAGTACTGTGCGCAAACATTGCTTGCTTCCGGTTTAAAGGACGCTGTAGCTAGTGAAATTACTGCGGTAAAGGAACCTGACGCCTTATGCCGCAGACTAAGAACGTAATGTGGTATGCCATCCTAACTAGCGCGACGTTGTTATGGGCAGACGTCTCACTTACAATTAGGTGAACGTCCCGCTCGTCTCGTCGCTTTAAAAATAATGTATAAAGAAAATTCATAAAGAAATTATTATCTTAAATATATAAATATTTTTTACTTTAAAATATAACAACCACCCCTAGCACTAACTTTAATACTCTCCTGTTAAGTTCATGGCTTACTCACGTTACTATCTGTACAATATAAGAGCTTTGCTTTGTTATTGGGGCACTTCCAGTCTACTCCATCGTGTAGCCTAACTTAAATACGATGTGTACGGATAGCACTTCACAGTGCTCAAGGTTCTTTGGGGGGCGTGCTTACTACGTGTAAGGAAGTCTAGAAATTTCAATTTAGTACACGCGCACTCTACTTTGCTTTTCGTGTAGGAAGTTATCGATTTCGTGTAACCTTATTTCAGAAACCTTTTTCAGAGTCTGTCCAGGTACTACGGCACCTCCTATTCTTGCTGTCAAACAGCAGTGTGAAAACATTACTGCGCTCCAGTTTAAATGGCGAAATAACTAGTGATAAGTAATATTGTGCTATTAATAAATGTACTACAGCACCCAAATAAACCGTAAAACTTTATTATGAAGGAGACGGCCCATGGTAATGACCAAATCATTATATAATTACTACCCTAAAATTCATTACTCTCAATGAATGTGTGTGATCCAGGGAACGGTTGAGAGTATAAGAGTATCAGGTCACAAGGAAGAACGCCTATGAGACGGACTGGCCAGATAAAAGCGGTAGTAAATTACTCATCGTTACCACTATACGAATGCTCTAGGAAGGCGGATTAGGTTGCGACCAACACCTGAAGTGATGACCACGACCACCATGTCAAGAGTGATACCGACGAAAAAGAAGAATAAGTGTTATGTTGTTCACGAAAATTTGAATCTGCTTCCGTCACATTTGTAAGTCGTTAACCGTTACGACATTGGCCTTACTAATTAGTTTCCATATGTTCGTATTAGTTCAACTTGATTAGGTTAATAAGGGGTTAATTAAATCATTGAAATTAGGACGCAACCGTGTTATGTACTTTGCTGATGTGCGAGAGAGTTTATGTATTGTGTTTATATGCAAACATGACGCATGTATGTATGTATGTATGTAACTAACGCACACTCACTGCACTCTGAACTAAAGAAAGTTTGGAAAGGCTTTGATCAAATGTTATTAGCTGCTTTATCTATTAATCATTAACTACTTTATTGTAATTTAAATCAAATTTAAACTGCCCATACATATTATCAGTTATGGTATATAAACTAAAAAGTTCACACAAATATATTAAATGAAAATGACGATATTATATAAAAGTATTGTTTAAGAACATACTCAATACTGATGTTGTTGGTGTGATTGTTATATATGCATGATACAAGGGTATGCTGCAATCACCACACTTAGTTGAGTGAGTTGGTGATGGCAGACAACCCACTAGGTAGACAGACGAAATCAAATTAATTACTGGAAGCTAATGAGTCAAGTCAAGGTTGTTTTGTGGAATACATTACAACAGAGATATCCCCAGCCGGCCAGTCCACTGGTTAAGATGTTCATTTTTAATACCTACTGTTCAGAAAGCCTCTTTTGCTCTTACCATATGCAATATAGGAGTAGGTCTCTGTCGCTGGAGACTGTCTAAATACTATCGCAGGTCTTCCTCCACCTAACAGTAGTATGTAATCCTTGTTGCGTATTGAAGGACACTACAGCCAGTGAAGTAAGTATCATGCTATGTCTTAATGCGAGGGTCACAATAATGTGCTGTGTATATCATCCTAACTAGCGCCACGTTATACTACTACTACTTATGGACTAGAGGTGTCGCTTATCATCAAGTAAACATCTCGCTAGTCGATAATCAAATTGTTTCTATGCTTTTCGTCAGTAGCTGACAACAGAAGCTTAAGTATACCTTTGAATGGTTATTGTTGATGAGAGGAACGCTTTCAAAAGGAATGATTTGTTTTCTTGATTGTTACGCTGGATGCAGGGGCATTTTTGTTGGGAAAGTAGTAGCCAGAAATGGGACATGAAATATTTAGGTGAAAAAATCGCATTGGGTTCCGTCCGCGCGCCACAATACGAGCCGCGACGATTTCATTTCCTGTCTGCCCGTACTCCACCGGAGCTTTGGAGACCGCCATTATATATATATTCACGTTCTATATGTTGTAAAACCGGAAATTTTGTATGGATATGTTATAAAATATTTCATGTATTTCTTGGCGTCATCATCAGCCGATGGACGTCCACTGCTGGACATAGGCCTCCATCAAAGATTTATCACATATATATATAACAAAAGTTTCTATTTTAATTAGGCCTTTAAAGTTTGCTCTCCCAACACCGGACTATTTTTCCGTTTTGTGTAATGAGGCTCTAGAAACCTCTAAATAATGTGAGGGGTGGTTTATTATGACATTGATTAATACGCGATAGAAATAAATTGAATGATGATGTGTAAATTTTTTACAACTAAATATTGCATGGAGGTATACGATGTTTACCCTTACGTTTGATGAACACGGAGGAATTGAAACTGTTTTAATTAATTAATAAGTTTTTAAAATATAAACAAATAACTATGGATACTCATCGTCATCAGCCGATAGGCGTCTACTGCTTTACATGAGGCCTCCACCAAAGGTCTCCACATCGATCGGTCCCACGTTGCTCGCATCTAGTGGGTTTCCGCGACTCTCGACCAGATCGTCGGTCCACCTTGTGGGAGGCCTTCCAACACAACACCCAGTCTACCGGTACGCGGGCGCCACTCGAGGACCTTACTACCCCATCGGCCGTCGATGCTTCGAGCAATGTGAACGAGTTGAAGATCTTTGTCTTCAGACACTGCTGTATCTGAGACGAAATGATGGTGCGTAGCCTCCCCAACGCTGGATACTTAGTTTAAGTATAACGAGAAGAACTGAGGGTGTGTCAGTTATTCTTCCTGCGGCATTGGAAGTTACATTCTCAATGTTAAACGGATTTCCGAAGAGTACGTTATGATTAAGTGACCCTGTTAGTGCCTGATGATGTATGTGGACCAATTGCTCCCAGGTGCCGGTGTGGCATGCGCCGCGCGGTGTTGTAACGTCGACCCATCCGCGCAATCTGATAAATGAGAACTGCGCCGGAAGCGGGTGTGGCAATCCGAGATGGCCTCCTTCAAAGGTGAGTGCTTTTATCTATATTACAGTTTGTTTACAAACACTGTGCGGGATTGTTTTTGTTGTTGTTGTGGATTTTTTTCTTTTAGCATCCCCCTGCTCTGCGGGGCAGGACCTTTGTAATTAAGTTTTTCATTACTTTATTATTATCATACGTTTCGCTCCTTCACTTTCTTCCTTCTCTCATCCATCACATTTTGTTTCATACCTATATTGTCCATTTCTATTTCCGTCTTTTTTACATCACCTCTCATTCATCATTTTCTTATATCCTCATAACTATTTAAAAAAAAATTATAGGACAAAGCGTTGATACAGGGACATAAGGTCTACAAATAATATAAATATTACTGTACACTGGTATGGAGGCACAGTAGCCAGTAAATTTACTGAACTGGTCACTGCCCGTTTTAAATGTTTACACAGCACCGTATGGTGGTCACCTTCTTCAGACGTGTCATATGAACAGCAATATTTTACTAGTGGTAGGTCTCTGTTGCCAAGCCCTGTGGTCTCGGGCTAGTAGGAATAGGAGTAAGGTAAGCCCTACTTGTCGTAGAAACAGACTAAAAGGATCTAAAAGTTTTGCGGGCCTTGAGCGTGGGGGCCCTTATCTTTCAACAACCGAACCTGCGTGAGACAGCGTACGGCTCAGCGATGGTGCTTAGGAGGGTTATGCCCCTCCTCGGAAACGTGTAACACAGAGTGTAGAGAGGTACCGGTGCGTTCTATAAGAGATCCCGGAGCCTCTCTGAATGCACTGATGCAGACCACCGAGGGAGTTTTAGTGCGTAAGAAATCTCACATAACTCCGACTTTCTAACAATAGAAGGGTGTCTTTCGAAAATTACCTTCCAATTTTCAAAAAAAAAAAATTAAATAAAGGTATTTGTTGTCAAAGTCTGTCTTAGTAGGTACCACCGTAGCTCCTGTTTCTGCCACCAAACAGAACACTGTTCTGATTGAAAGGTGGAGTTACTGAGGTAACGAGACAATATTTTACCAGCATGCCTTAAAGCGATGAGCACAATATATAGCACCGCTGTATATATAATCCTAAATGGCACTACGTTGTTATGGGCAGGCGTATCACTTACTATCAGGTGAACGTCGTGACCATTTCATCGGGCGGTAAAAGTATACTCGATAGTGTCACTATAATTTTTTGTACTCTTTATATACAATACATTATATGCGGTGTAAGGGAAGTAGGTACGGTGTGGTGCGGCTAGGTTTTGCCTTAAAATGGTGATGGTGGTACTACCACTTTACCATATATACCCTTGCTACCGTTGGGTACGAGTCGTGAAGGCATAATCCCTTGTCAAATAGTATTTATAGGTAAACCTTTTTGGCGTAGCTGCTGAATTCTGTTTGTTGAGCGAAAAAATATAAATTGTTGGGGTGTTTTAAATCGACTTTTCACACTAGTGACACGCAGTCAGCAAGCCGCAGTAAAATATAAGGTGCGTGTACAGCCCTCTACTCCACCACCACCGCCACCACCACGCGCCGGTCGGTACACACTGCGCTGTTCATCAGGGTTCTGAGTATTTTCACATTCACAGCAGTTTGCCAAACAGAGATTTGTTACAGGCTTAATTTAAACATCCTACGTACCTAGGTTTTAATTTAGCGCCAAGACGAGCCGGATTTTCATCATCATCATCATCAGCCGATAGATGTCCACCGCTGGACATAGGCCTCCTCCAAAAATCTCCACATCGATCGGATGTTCACCAGATGGTAAGTGATACGCCTGCTTATAACAACGCGGCGCTAGTTAGGATGATATATACTGCACCACATTGCCTTCATCGCCTGAGATATAAGATGTCGAGTCTCGTTACCCCAGTAATGTTTGCACACTGCTGCTTGGCGGTAGGAATAGGCGTCGAGGTGGTAACTGCCTAGACGGTAAGGGACCTTACACTTGATCTGACGTGTCTTTACTCATTGTACAATTAGTTAAGCCGTTTGACGGTTAGCAGTGATCTCCCAGTTTCTATCTCAAATATTTCTTTAATATTTAATTGGATACTTGACAATTCCATCGGAGTCTGTTACTGCGGTAACGCGCTGGCTTTTATAAAACTATACGAGTATATACTACGTACGTACGAACTGTTACAAAAGAAGGGGTTGGGAGGGTTTACCGCGCTTTGTGCTTAAGTCTACAATATTCCACTAACTGTTTGCAACGTCGACTCGCCGCCCTGAAGAGTTTGCTTCTAAACTTCTGACTGAGTAATGGTAACATTTAGACTGCATAAATTAAAAAAAAAACGTTATTTTCAAAGACAGTATGTAGCAAAATATCTTTGATTTATCCTTAAACCAATTCTATTGGATTTCCTACTGTGTTACATTCCAATAGATTACATGTGGCCGAGATGCGAATGTTAAAATGGATGTGTGGAGTGATGAGGATGGATGAAATTAAGAATGAGTATATTAGAGGAAGTCGGAAAGTTGCTCCAATGACAGAAATTGAGGAGCAAGAGGTTAGCGTGGTAAGGGCATATTGTGCGGAGGGATGGAGGACATATAACAAAGAAAGTTATGAGGAGGATGAACGTGGAAGGTTATACTCGTAAAGGTAGAGGAAGACCGAAGAAAGTGTGGATGGATTGTGTGAAAGTTGACATGTGTGACAAAAGTGTGAACTCAGATATGCCGGCTGATAAAGGGATATGGAATAGAAGTACGTACTGTGCTGATCCCACAAAGCGGGGAAAAGGGCAGGAAGAAGAAGTTTACATACCAATAGATTAAATATACAACAGTATTTTTTTTAGATTGAGGGTTAATTAGCAGGAAACAGCATCTTATCCGACCCATCTGTCAAGCTCACCTGCTCACGGTTGTTCTCATTGAATAACTGACGGCGGCAGTTCTTACATTGACTTCCATGGTGCCTCCTGCTAGACAACGAACGAGGCTCTGGCGACCAGTAAATGGCGGTATAACCATACACCCCATTAGGCAACCAATGGGATGAGGCTAAAGCGACCTTGAATTCTAAATAACTTCTTACAAATCTGGTGCAGAAGGTAACTGGAAACCGCTGCATAATTTTATTCCCTAGTAGTCAATTTGACATGGAAAAGTCAAAGAAGGTATTGGCCACGAGTTCCTGGCTCCCTTAAATTCGAGAGAGGAACGCACCAACCTTCGCTGGTCGGAGAGGCACCTTTAGAAGAAGAAGCACTCTCGTTTATCGTATATTTAATATTTTATTTGTTTTTAATGTTTGTCATTATTATCAGCCGATAGACGTCCTGCCGAGTGCTGGACATAGACCTTCTCCAATTATCTCCACATTTGTTGGAGTTCATTGAGAGGAATTAGGCCGTAATGCACCACAGTGATCAAGTGCGGGTTGGTAGGTGGTCTCCATCTTTCACATCTCAAATATCTTAATGAGTAACAGAATCAGTATCTTCAGTACTTACTTTCACTACGCTCCGCTCCAGACAATTTTCTTGGAATTTTTTGTTTCTTGTTTAAAATAGGATAAAAGTGATTTTTTTAAATGTTTTATATCTGACTGAGGAGTTTAATAGCGACGTCGTAAAGTGAGAAACAACTTTGACAAGTACTAAGGATGTTGTCTGCCGAGGCGTCAGCTCCTCGCAGTCACTAGGCGCAGGCTTATTATCAGTGTTACTCGTACACCAAAACCAGCATATTCAGAGGTCAGATTCTAAACACCTCAACCGTCGGTTTTCTGCAGTGAATAATAACTGTTTAGAAATTATTCTCAGGTGATAGAATAATCAATCTTCAGGACAGGGATGAAAACTACACAAGTGGTTATATTTTTAGTCAAAGTGAAGTTCTCATACGATTGCGTATCTTTTCTCTTGCGCTGTCCTTCTCATATTTTTGGTTAATTTTCATGGGGAGCTGCTATCACGTACCATCAGATGAACGTACTGCTTGTCCCGTCGCTGAATTGAATAAAAAAAACAGGCAAGAACTATGTACTCCAGTAAATATTCATAATTGTTACATTGTTATGAAATATTTTTATATAAACTTATTTTGTGCCTGGGTTTCCATGCGTAGTCGAATTAGAAATGAGATCCGCAGGAGAGCTAAGGTCGCCGATATAGTCCAAAAGATTGCTAGTCTCAAGTGGCAATGGGCAGGACACATCGCTCGAAGGACTGAGAGCTGATGGGGCACCAAGGTGAAATGTGAATGGCGACCGCGTACCGAAAGACGTCGAGTTGTCAGGCCCCCCACCAGGTGGTCCGACGATCTGGTGAAGGTTACGGGCAGGGCAGAATAGATCGATGTGGAGATCTTTGGTGCAGCAGTGGGCGTCTGTCGGCTGATAATGATAATGAAACATATTCTGTTAATATTCGCGCGAGATGTTTCTTTTATAAAAATGTAATATTGTTACCCCTAATTATTTCTCCCCGTCCGCTTCAAATTAAGAGGAGAAATTCAATTAACAAAAGCCTCCGTTTAACCCGGTTTGAGAGCTCCAGTGTTTGAGGAGCTGCTCCTCGGGTGATTTCGTTACGTTTTACAAAATAATGCTGCGCCGCGGGAACACGCTCTACGTATCTTAAGTATAACAATAAACTTAAACGCTTTAACTTGTGTTAAGTATAACGGGGTGAAAGGGGTACAAAGGGGCTCGTGTTGTACCCTGCTAATTAAGAAACGATGCTCTGGCTCCCACCAACCTGCATTGGACTAGCGTGGTGTGGAATGACCCAAATCCTCCATATGAACTCTTACATGTGACGGCCCCTAGTGCCTAGCGGTACCAGAGGCCATGCTGACCATATGTGGAGATCTTTGATAGAGGCCTATGTCCAGCAGTGGACGTCTAAAAGCTAATAATGATGATAAAGTATAAATGTAATAATCCGTATACAGTGGAGACGGGAAAGGAAACTAGTGTTGTAATTTTTGTTACCAATGATTTTTCCTTATCATTATCTTGTCGTGTTGTGTAAACATCTGAACTTTCAACCGTAAGTTAAGGGTAAGCACATCGCGTACCGCATTAATTATAAAAAAGAATATATTGTCCTTCCCCAATCCTTGTGTTTGAGATGAGTTATTACTTTTTCATTTGATACAAACCAATATGTTGTTCAATCCTCCCAATGAAACTTGTCGAGTTGCCAGCTGTGATGTCTCCGGGGCGGGAGATCGCAGTGGCGGGGTTGATAGGGGAGGGGTTTGGGGCTCGTTCCTCCACTCTAATTGCTCCGATGTTTGTCCAAGTCCCCGAGTGAAACTCAAACACGGCCCGAAACCGGACGGAGTTCATTACGGGTTACCATATGTTACACTCGCTCAGAATTCCCACTACTACGCCAGGAGTGAACTGGACGGAGTTGATCGTGATGCGGAGTCGACGATGGAAGCTGATCCTGCAGTTGCTAATCTGATTGTACTTTAATTGTTTAGGTCTCGAAGTTCAGCTCGTCGCTCAGCCGGCGGGATGTAATTAAGTCTTGTATGTTGCGGGAAACTTACTTTATTACTCAATACTTGTGTTGATGTACTAACTTGAGTTAGATTATAGATTTGCAGTAACCTGATGGTAACAGATCTCTGTTGCTGGAGACCGTCTAGGTAGGTACCACCGTAGCGCCAATACTGTGTTACGGTTCGAAGGGCTCTGTAGCCAATGTAATTACGCGGATAGGGAGATTCAACATCTTACATCTAAAGGCTACGAGCGCAAGATGGTGCTATAACATATCAACTACCGCCATTTTTATGAGCGGGCGTATAACTTACCATCAGGTAAACATTTCTCTCGTCTCGTTGATTAGATGAATAAAAAAAACAACACAACACGTGATCCTGAACCAAAGATCTTCATGCTATGAGGACTATTTTTTATTTGACTTAGCTTCTAGACGTGCGGGACGTTCACCTGGTGGCAAATTATACGTCTACCCATAACAACGTGGCGCTAGTTAGGATGATATACACTGCAATACGTTGCGCTCGTCGCTTTAGGACACTTAGCTGCAACGTCTCTTAAACCAGAGTAAGTTAATGTATACACATTACTGTTTGACGGCAGGAATCCCATCCCATCCATATTCCGGGATACCCATCAAGATACCTACAGGGATATACCATCAGAAATCAGAATCTATTCATCCATAAATCGTATAACTATACATACATAAATTGCTTCTTCATCGTCATCATGATCATCATCAGCCGATAGACGTCCACTGCTAGGAATAGGCCCCCTCCAAAGATCTTCATGTCCAAAGTTCATTGAGCCTTAGTCCACCGCGCTGGCCCAGTGCCGGTTGGTGGGCGGTCAGAGCCTCGTCTGTTATCCAGCAGGGTGCAGCGCGTGCTGGTGAGGTTGGCTTGGCTCCGTAAGATGTTGGGCGGAACGTAAAAATGAATATTTGTATGTTGTTGTTAATAATTATAGGAGCATTATTAGAATATATATATATATATATATATATAGAGACTTGCTGGCGAAGGTCCCCACCTCCTTCTTGATTGTTCTCCCCACAGCATCTCGTAAGAGTGTAAAGTCGAACATCTGATAAGCGGAGCCCGGTTTGATAGCGGCGGAATGGTCTCGGAGTGCTCGCAAAGTATTTCATTACTCGTTAACGATCTGCACACCCCCATCGATCCCCACCCCGCCGTGTTTACCCTTAAGAGGCAGTTTTGTTAACTCACAATTATCTCGTGTAGACATACTTAAATGAGGAGTTTAGGGAAATTCCTTTGGCAAGGTCTTGGGGTTAATTGTACCGTAATGCATTGTGAGAGTTATTATTTTTCCGCAATTGTATTAATAAAGGGGGTGTAAGGGTTCCGCATAAAAACTCGTAAAACCTTAGTAAACCCCACCTACTCGTGGCGCACCCTGCTAAACAGCAAACGAGGCTCTGGCTCCTGCCAACTCGCATTGGAACAGCGTGGTGGGAAATCGCCCAAACCCCGCCATATGAATTTCTACTCGTTGTGGGGGGTATCTTTGGGGGGGGGGGCGCTATGCAGTGAATGTTTATCGGCTGATGATGATGTATTACTGAAAGCTTAGGTTTCTTTCACTAAAACGCTTAGACTACTCTCTACTTGTGTTATCGTTGCAGCGGTAGAAACCCTACAGTGAATTCCATATGCACAGTCCGTGTCTCGTGTCGGCAGACCGCGGCAGCGGATATACAGTCTCATAACAATATTACGTACGTATTAGCTACATTATAATTAGCTACAGTGCTATTCAAACTACAATTAGCCATTAAAACTAATTAACCTGTATTATATTTAACATTTAACAGAAACAATAGATATACAAACAATCCGCATCTAATTTTTTTTTGTTAGCACTATCATATATTTATTTGTTTAAAAGATACACCAACATTATACATATCTAAAAATAACATATATGAAGTAATTGTGTGATGTACGCGCGCTGTGTGTGTGTGTGTGGGGGGGGGGGGGGGCGCTTGTATTGTTGAAATTACGCGCGAGAGATTTATTTAGCAGTGCGCACCTGCGCGCACGCCGTGCCTATTGCGCACCATGTCGGCACGTCGTGTATGCACCGGCGTGCACCAAAGGACGGCGCGCCCCTCGAGCGTACTGGTTAGTCGCACGGTCGCACAGTCGGACGTTCGCACGGTCGAACAGTCGCACGGTCACACAGTAAGCACAGCACTATACACAACATTCACAAGCTATACTAAATAACTAATAACAGATAAAACTTGACATTAATACAAGTTTGAATTATGAACAACTTAAATCAAAAATAAAAATAGCCTTATAATAAAAAACCTACATATTAAAACCAGAAGATTTAAGAGGACGAAGAAAAATATTGCGTTCTTCTCTATCATACTTCTTTTGGTTATAACAGCAACACTTGCTAGTATTTTTACTTCCGTCTTAAAAAACGGGGTGCTAATATTTTATTCTATATTATTTACCAGTGGTAGGTCTCTGTTGCAAGGTCAAGGTAGGTACCATTGCAGCCGACAAACAGAACTGCGCAAACGTTACTGTGATCCGGTTTGAAGGGTGCTGTTGCTAGTATAACATGGTAACGAGACTTAACATCTATATCCATACTAGCGAGTGCGGTGCCCGATAACATCTATGTCAAGGCGATCGCTGCGTATACCATCCTAGTCAGCGCCGCTATGTTATTGGCAGTTGTATCACTTACTATCAGGTGAACGTCCTGTCTTATCGCCAAATTTAATGGAGAATCAATGCGTCGCCGTGGTTTTTTTTAATTATGAAATTCTAAAGCGGTTGAATTAGTTTTTAATGCTTTTGTTTGAAGCGATTCGATAGTGACTGTTCCTATCTGTATTAGAGAAAACATCGTTTCAGCTCTTTGTGCCGAGTGCTTCAGATATCTGATGGTAACGATAATCAGATAGACAACCTGTTAAAGGCACATGTCATAAATAATTTTATAATTGCAAATGTGCAATTTGTGTTAATTGTTTAATCGTATTAGCCCAAGCGTTCGGTAGATGTGCACTCCATTATTGGTATATAGAACATTAATTTCGATACCTCGGTAAATTTACTAGCTACAATGCCATGTAAACTGGAATGCAGTAGTATTTGCACCTTGTGATGATCCAGTGGCAGGAAGAGGTGCAGCGGTGGTACCTGCGTAGACATTTTCTGACAATACACATCTATTACTAAATTCAAAAGTACGCGTGAGGCATAACATCCCTATTTTTGGGTGGGGTTTCTGATGTTGAATACTGTGTAGGTAGGTACCACCGCAACGCCAATTTCTGTCGCCGAACAGTTCTGTGCAAACTTCACTGCGTTCCAGTTTGAAGGGCGCTGTAACTAGTAAAATTACTGAGTAGTAACGGTGTTGCACAATATATAACAGCTTTATGCTAATAAGGTCGATATCCTCCCCCCTTTCGTTGGTTACGTGAATAATGTAAAAACGGCGTGTTACTGTGGTAATTAAACGTAGCACCCTCTACGTCTCCAATATATATAGAACTATGTAAAACAATAACGACCTCCCCGCATCTCTACGGTTTGATAAATTCGCGTTTGCGATCCCGCCGTAATCGCTCGCAGACGTTCAGGCTGAGACGGAGCTGACGCAGCCGATGGCAGGTATTTATCTTGTTAAATTTAAATGACGTTAAGGTGACATTTCGGTTAAACCTTAATTTCACTCATTTTACAGAAACCTTAACAGCTACATCCTCCATGAGCATATAGATTTAAGAAATCGGTGTTACATTACGTCTGAAGGTCAAGCTCTGGTTACACAGCCTTTTATATGTACGACCGCTGTAACTTATTAATGTTATTATAGGGGTAGATGTACAATATGATGAAGTTCACCAGTGCAACCACCTTTCGCAAGAAAAATCTTTTCCATCAATTAAACTCCGCATCTTAATGTACGTTGGAATCTAATTAAATATCTCGGGAGATGTTACAAACTACTTAGACACTTGGAAGCAGTTTAACCTGAAGTTCAAATACTGAAATAAAAACGTTTAAATGAAAAAATTTATGGAAGAATAATTAAAAGGAAGAGATAAATATAGTAACGAATGGTGGTAAGGAAAATGTCACGGTTGAGGAATATCAGGGAATGGACTGTCATATCTAGGGCCTCCGATACCGCCTGACACTAGGGGCTGACATTTGTTCGGGTTCATATGGGGTGATTTGGGTCATTTCCTACAACGCTGACCCAATACGAGTTGATGCGACCTAGAGTATCGTTTATTGATTAGCAGGCTGGACCATGAGCAGGTGAGGTTGGCTTGGGTTTCGTGAATTGTTGCGAGGGACTCTTTACAGCCCAGGGTAGATGTAAATATAATATAACAAACATTTAAAATAACTCTATATGAACGATTATCTAGTTAAGTTTGGCAAGTTCAAGTTCTAGAATCGTCGACTCCAACTCGGCTGGGCAGAGCTCGGGGGGCCACGGATCATATTCTCGTCCCAACTACCGCAGTGTCTAAAGACTAAGGTGCGTGTTGCCAGTGATGACTTACGGCACCGCGACATGGCCGCTTGCAGTGGGCCTGGCGAAAAGACTTCAAATCGCACAGAGATCAAAGGAAAGTTGTTAGCCTCAAGTCGCAATGGGCAGGACAAATTGCTCGAAGGAGTGACAGCCGATGAGACACCAAGGTCCTCGAATGGCGACCGCGTATCAGAAGATGTAGTGTTGGTATGCCCCCAACCAGGTGGTCCGACGATCTGGTGAAGGTTGCGGTACGCAGCTGGATACGGGCAGCGTAGCATCGATCGATGTGGAGATGTTTGGGGGAGGTCAATATTTAGCAGTGGAGATCTGCCGTCTAAACTGAAGGTAATAAGTACCTACAATTTGAAGTTATTACTTATTTTCTACTTCCCGTTTGTTAGTTTCTAAGCTATGGATGCATCGTTTTGTTTCCAAGTAACGATGGAGTAAGTTGTTTTTATTTCAACCTCAAAGCTGGTGGGTATAAACTTTCCTACTTGGAATAATCTATATATTTAACGGGTAGGAAACCCTTTTAGGTAAATGTGCGAACGGAAATATTTGTTCACCGAATTCCAATGAGGCAGAGCTTCCTCCTTCAGACAGGCGAAGGTATACTTTTGAATGTGCTATCATTTGTTTTTTATTAAAGTGAAATAGATCCAATAGGAAATATAGTTCTGTTATAAATCAAATCGGTAGTTTTCTTATTCATCATCAGCCTTTACATGTCCACTACCGGACATTGGCCTTCTTCAAAGATTTCCACATCAATCGGTTAGGGACTCTAATGGGGGTATTTGTGCCATTTCCCACAGCGCAGGCCTAATACGGGTTGGTGGGAGCCAGAACCCCGTTTGTGGATTAGCAGGGTGCGCCACGGGCAGGTGAGGATGGATTCTATACTGTGAGAACAAGTTATATTATTTACCTTTTTTTGTTTTAAAAAATAACTATAATTCAATGTACATTTCGCAAAGGATAATTTATAACAAAATCCAAACTATCACACAACATAATCCTACGTACTCATCGATGAAAGCTCAGCGTGTAGAAGCTTGACACAAATCAATGCGCTAGGTAAAGAGCAAAGCTCGGAGCTTTTCGATTTAAGCAAACAAAATTATCGTTCACCCCGTTGCTTCCCTCGTCTGATGTACCATACCTTTCCTTTTAAGACAATCGCAAGGTTTGAGGAGGGCTTTCGCGTCAGCCTCTTACTTCAGATCAATCGATGACAGAAGTCACAGATATAGACAACAGCTTTAAGCTTTATGTCATTATCTTATAATAATAGTCGTCCTCCTCTTAGTATTACGAAGATCCAGAGAGATCCAGTTAATGGATACAATTGTACACCTCGTAACGAATTGTTGACGAAACGCTTGACATCGAAGAGATTTATAGAGATCCAGTAAATAGATATAATTGTATACTCCGTAATGACTTGTTGGCTGAAGGCTATATACGCAAAGATGTACGATCTTTATATAGATTTGCGATAAACGATAGCGCGATCTATTATTCATGATGGCGCCATCTGTTGAGTGTTTTGAGAACTTTTCGTTACAATATTTGTTTACACTTATAAAATTGTCCGTCTCGTAATTTCGGTTGGAAGTTATGGAAATGTTTTGATTAAATTGTCTACATTTGTAAAGGTATGTTGCTAGAAGGAAAACCCTGTTATTTTCCTTTGTGAATTTAATAAACGTCCATTGGTATTATTTTCGAAGACACACAAAGCTTGCTCAGCAGGATGCGATTCTCCAATGGACTGCCAAAGGCCGAGGAGCGGAAGCACCCGACACAATAGAAGGATTACGCGGAGATTTCGCCTTTGAATATGCTTATAATGCTCTTAAACTCAAAGAGCTGCAAGAATACTGTGCATTAAATATTTTGTCGAAGGAAAGCTGTGCATGAGATAGGTCAAAGCTTTGCTTTGAGGATTCTGAAGCTTTTGAAACATAAGCTATGTTATAGCGTATATTATAACAGGTTTGTTTTTCGCCTCTCTCCACCAGCGAGAGATAGCAGATAACTAATTTTATAAGTTTATAAATCCAATTTCATATCTATCCTGATTTTATATGAGACCCGTGAAGTTAGTTTTGTGGGACGCTGCGAACTTGGGAAAGTTTTTAAAGGTCCAATCTGGTAAAAAGAGTAAGTAAATTAAGAGAAGAATTCGTCTTAGATGTTGCTTGATAGCTCATGTTGTAATTCTGTCAAGATCTTTCAAAGTCAAACCTGTGATGTAAACATTATTAACATAGATCATATGCATGTTAAATAAATCTTTTCAACCCCGAATTTTACGATCTTCTTAATAAAAACCACTGGGGTCGCGAAGTGACAACAGTAAATTGATTTCACGTTTCTTTAAGGGGGTGTAAGGGGTCCCGCATAACAACTCACGAGACCCAAGCCAACCTTACCTGCTCGCGGTGCACCATGCTAATCATCATGCGAGGTTCTGGCTCCCTCCAACCCGCATTGGGCCAGCGTGGTGGAAAATGGCTCAAATCCTCTCCATATGAACCCATACACACGACAGCCACTAATGCCCAGCGGTACAGGAGGCCAGGCTGACTGTACGTGGAGATTTTTATGAGATACCTATGTCCACCAATGGACGTCTATCGGCTGATGATGATGATAATGATGATCTTTCTTTAATTCTTTAAAGCTTTCAATATTTATATAAGTACTTAACGTCAAATTCGTAGATACGGTGAAGGACATACTTTTTTTCTTGGCTCCTAATTAAATTCCCTGGAGCAAATAGATTAACGTAATATTTTTTTCTTTCTCGCCATACTGCAAATCCTTTGAACAGAGTGTTAATCAGAAGATTCTTCTCATTCTTTAAAACATGCCTTTTTCTGTAAATCTTTAATTTTTACTGTCGATTTCCCTTATTACATAAACTGAAGTAATGATACTACTCATCTACTAGTCATCATCATCATCATCAACCGATAGATGTCCACTATTCGGCGTAGGCCTCCCCCAACAGCTCTGTGGTCAGGCTAGTAAGAATAGGACTAAAGTAAGCCCTGTTTGTCGTAGAAGGCGACTAAAACAATCTTGGAGTTTCGCGAGCCTCGAGCATGGATGCCTAGAAGGGTTGGGCCCCTTCTCAGCGACGTGTTAACACAAAGTGTAGAGGGGCATCGGTGCGTTCTATTAGAGACCTGGAGCCTCTCCGAGTGGACTGATGTTGACCACCGAGTGGGTTTTAATGAGTAAAAATCTCACAAAACCCTGACTTCGTCCAAGTAGCAAGGTAACTTACGAAGATTTCCACCCCGAAACAAGAAAAAAGTGCCTTTCCCAAAGATTCCCACATCGATAGGTCCTGCGCTGCTCGCATCGGCTGGCACTGGGCAAATCTTAATTTTTCCTATGATACTATGGTACTTACTGATGATAGGTCTCTGTTGCTGGACCGTCTAGGTAGGCACTACTGCAGCTCCTACTTCGTCCGCCAAACATTCATCATCATTATTATCAGCCGACAGACGTCCAATACTGGACATAAGCCTCTCCCAAAGATCTCCACATCGATCAATCCTGTGCTGTCCGCATTCAATTGCTTTCCACAGCCTTTACCAGATCGTCAGACTACCTGGTGAGGGGCCTTCCAACACTACATCTTCCGTTATGCTGTCGCCATACGAGGACCTTGGTGCCCTATTGGCTGTCAGTCCTTCGAGTAACGTATCCTTTCCATTGCCACTTGAGATTAGCAATCTTTTGGACTATGTCGGTGACCTTAGTACTCCTACGGATATCCTCATTTCTGATTCGATCACGCAGGGAAACCTCGGGCATAGCCCTTTCCATTGCTCTCTGTGCGACTTGAAGCTTTTTCACGAGGTCCACTGTAAGCGGTCAAACATTACTGTGTTCCAAATTGAAAGAAGTTGTAGCTAGTGATATTACTGGGGTAACGAGACTCAACATCTTAGGTCTCAAGCGACGAGCGCAATATGGTGCATAGCTTCCGCATCACGAGCGGCCGAACGACCTGCCGCCGTATTTTCAGATGAAGCTGCGCGACCAGTTTCGACAGGAATTTTAATATCGGAACAATTTTCAGGCGATCTGTACCTAATCGTAAATTCCATGTTTCCTAAATTGCCTGCTTGTGGGGGGTGGGGCGTGGGGGTGGGAATTGTTTAATTAAATTTATTACGATATTCATTATATGAACGTACAACCTTACATTGTTTATTGTTATTTTGTTTTGTTTATTACTTAAACAGGTTAGTGTTTAACCACGGTTATACTACTACTACTACTACATCAGCCGATAAACGTCCACTGCTGGACATAGGCTTCTCCCAAAGATCACTACGATTGTAGGGCTTCATATGGGGGGATTTGGACTATTTCCCACCACGCCGGCCCAATGCGGGTTGGTGGGAGCCAGAGCCTTGATTGTTAATTAGTAGGGTGCATCGCGAGCAGGGGACGTTGACTTGGGACCCGTGAGTTGATGTGCGGGACCCCTTACACCCCAGCGGTAATTATATAAAATTTTAGAGAGTGTTTTGTAATTTCAAGACAGGTTTTTTTATCTATGACTTTCAAAATATCTTCTCGTATCAGTAAATATAACCTCTATTTTAAATCTATACCTTTCATGTCAATACGGATATATATATACATATATATATGTCATATATCAGAGTTTAGTGTCCATAGGAAATTGACGTTGATAATGTGCAAGTACATGTATTTTTTTATAAAGTTAATCGTTAAGTTAAATAATTAACCATGATAATTTTTATGTAGCGAGGCCTCCGGGGCGCAGCTACATGCATACACATGTACGAGTACATGGAGTCTGCGCGGGGCGAGCCGAGATGACATCTTTATGTGTTCACGAGTATATCTTGCGCTTCGAATTAATTCGTATCGTGCGAGATTTCCCTCACACAACACGACTTATACGTTATATTTAGCTTCTATATTAGATCATATGTGGTTAAGTCACAAGTGATGAGCGGTTGCGAGTTTGTAAGCTGGATTGAGATTTTTTTATTAACAAAATCTTATAAAAATTGTGGAAGTAATTTGAAAATATAGAACTTACGTCCGTAAAACATTATATGATTATAAAGTGGGGTAGTTATGTTGTGAAGTGAAGTGAAGTGAAGTTTCTTACGTGTTATATGAGGTTGTCATAGGTCGTCTACTTCTGCCGTTAAACCGTTGTATGAATATATATATATATATATATATATATATATATGAAGGACACTGTCAATATCCATATGTACTGTCCGATTACTGACTTGGATATAAATTACATTATTGATTAATTTTGGTATGACCCTGTTAGTTAATCAAACCAGTAGAGTGAGTGTATAGTAATCGAATATTTCGTCAATAGGTGACAAATAATTTGAATTACTATGAAAGCTTGACATCCGCCACTCGATCATAATCTATAGATATTTTTTTGATTTATCTCCTTTTATATCCTTGCTGCTTGTCTGGAAGCGGAAATAATTAGAACTAGTTAAGAAGGTGCCGCGAGTCGCGTAGCGGAGCGCTTCGCACTCAATACAACTTTCATAAGATCATTCGCATGCTAATAACGCTCTACACTCACTTGAACATCAGCATCTCTGTACAATGTTATACTACACGCGTCCTCAGAGGGGGTTATAGCTAGGGGGTTGAACAATTTCGTACCACCAGTCGACACGCGTACTGTTTAATAATTAACGCATATGGTAAGATTACTTAGTATACATTTTTCTTAAAGAACTTTGTTCAGAGTTATAGTTTCTTTTTAACTTACTTATTGTCCTGTGATCGTTATATATCCGTCAGAGTATTTGCGAGAAGTTTTCAGTATCATCCATCTTTTATGTGCTGATTACTGGAATATAGTTTCTATAGCAATTTTGAACTAGTACGTTAGGACTATATTTACTCACCCTGTAGTCTCGTGCCAGTAAGAATAGGACTAAGCTAAGTCCTGCCTGTCGTGAAAGGCTAAATGGGTGTGAGAGTTTTGCGGGCATTGAGGGTGGAGGCCCTTATCGCTCAACAAGCGACTGGTGGTAATCTATTTATCAGATATGTCATCATTACTACTGACGGTTATACAGTGTAGAGAGTAGTTATCTTACAAATTGAAATTTCCTTAAGTAATGTAGCGGCCGACGAAAAAAACGAAAAATATCATATTGTAAAGTTTTAGTATAAAGCTGCCGTTGGCGCATGGACACTAAGCTGTGTAATCATCTGTTCAGAGCAGTGGCTGTCTCAGTCATCGGAGCTGGATTATTGCATTACGTTATCACATCCAACGAGTCCGATGTACAGCGGCGGAGTGTAATCCTAGAACAATCCATTACTCTAGTCAGTGGGCCGGGGCCCATTAACAACGAACACTACAACGATAATATCGGAACGGAGCCGGCGTCTCCTGAACCGGATAACACATTTCAGGAATTTGAATATAATATTATTCAATTCACTTATGAAGCTTTGATTGTTTTGTGGTTAAGACTCGAAGAGGCGCGAGTGCTCTTCCTAATCCGGTATATGTGACATTCACCGGCCTGCACATGGCCAGCGAGGTACATAAATAGCTTTGACTTTCTCCTCATGAGACAAAACTTGGAGTACCAGCAGTGTGTACATATTACACTTATCCGCACCGTCAACGACCAACCATTTTCGATACCGTCGCTGGTTGATTAGCAAGAATGCGAGGATGGTGGGCGATTACTCTCACCACTCACTCAGGACCACCGATGCGGTACAAAATAGACAATGTCGACTCGGTAAGCGATTATTATTTTTGACAGCTTTTTTCGTTGCGGTAGAACTAACAGAGAGAGGGAGAGAGAGAGAGAGAGAGAGAGAGAGAGATCCCTATATTTAAACGCTATCTGTATTTCTTGTACCTTTCTTAAATTGTACATAGTTGATGGTTAATGGTGTACCTGCCTGCGGTGTGGCAGGCGCCATAAGAGTGCTAGTTATTTTGTGTTTAGTTTCCGCCCGAAGAGTCGCTCTGTATAGCGCTATATATATATATATATATATATATATATATATATATATATATATATATCACTGTTAGTAATTGCTCTCTTAAAGTTAAACAAATTTTTAAAGCGAAATGAGTAAAAAACATCGAGCTTTTGATTAATTATCGCTGGTATTTAATAGCAATTAATCCTACCCCTCTTCTTTTGTAACGATGAAGGTCTTCATCAAAATCGTTACAAGGTATAATTGTTGAAAAATTGTCAAGTTTTTAATTGTTCATTATTGTTGTTATTAGTTTTATAAGTTTCTATAATACTAGCTGTTCGCCGCCCGCTTTGCTGGACGTAACACTGTCGCAATCCCCGTTGGGAGTAATAAGTCATAACATCCGTTCTTAGCTGACCTAGGCTCAGTTAAATGAATGTTTCGAAAAAATTTCAAGTCTCCAGGCCTTATATGGTGTCGTGACATATATATGATATATATAGATAGATTAAGAACAAAAAAATCAATGAAATGAGCCGCAATAGTAAAATGTGAAATGGGCGAGGTAGCGTGGGAAGCATCAGCAAGTGAAAGTTGTTATACAAATAATGATCAAGTTAATGATTCTTCAAAACTATTCACTTTAAAAATGTTATGTATAATTTGGAGGGTCGGGAGGCCGCATCGTTTTCAGAGCCACTTAAGCACTTGATATTTGAACCGCCTCAAACAGATTTATTACCAGCCGCCCGGCCGGCTAATATTGAACCGGCTCAGCCCGATCAGCCCGGGCCTTTGATCGCCGCGGCCGGGCTCAATTGTTATTCAATATTCCTTCATTTAACGTCTCCGAAAACTTCCATTGTGCCGCTACTCCATTGCAATGCAGAAATTGCTCTTAATTCAGTGTTAAACCTTGATGTTCAACCACCAATCCACAGGCAGTAGCTTCGCAGCTCCAAAAGCAATTGTTACATAGCAATGCAAAAACTCTGTTCATCTGTTATCATTCGAGAGAAACTTCAAACGTTCCACCGTGCTGCTGGTTCACTGATAGAACTCCAATTTGACATAAACCTAATCCATTCACATCTGTGTTTTAATGGTTAATACCATAAATGAAGATAATAGTTTTATTTGTAGAGGGATGTAACGTGTAATTTGTATAATAGCATTGAAAATCCCTTCGTCCCGATCTCCGAGTCGATGTTTACTTTTCATCAGATATAACTTGTATATACTGTCTTATGCTCGTTGCTATACAGAAGTGTTACAGCAGTACACTGTTGTTGTGTACTGACTCCGACTGACTGCTCGTGTGTCGGGCGGAGAGGGAGCCCATAGCGTGGGAAGCTATCAAATGTTTAGGAGCGAAATTTTAAGGTACGGTCGTCCAAATAGTGTATGTTTCACATTATTAAAATTACGTCTATATATTACTAAATACGATTTAAGGAGAAACTTTTGTCGGAGTCCGTTTTTAAGGTCCTTATGAACTATATTGGAAAACAACGTTATAAAATTGTAAACAAATTTTCTAAGCAATATGCATTTTTATCTTGAGAGGATCGTAATGCTGAAGTTATAAACTAACGGCAATGTGATTTGTTTCTGATCATTTGAATAAATCTACCACCCATGCCTCAAACGGTTGGGATGCTGGGGACATTGGGAGATCGTATTGGATAAGCAAGAGGATATAGTGTGGTCTCGTATATGTTGAGGTTAACTCGGGCCCGGAACAAAAGCCCTTACATGTCTGATTATAATAGATTGGTTTTGAAAGATATTTATTGTTAGGGGGTGGTTCGTTTATTGATTAGGGGGTGTAAGGGGTTTCGCACAACAACTCACGGGACCCAAGCCAACATCTCCTGCTCGTGTTGCATCCTGCTAATCAACAAACGAGGTTCCGACTTCCACCAACCCGCATTGGGCCAGCGTGGTGGGAAAATGCCCAAACCCCCCCCCCATATGGATTTGACGATTTATTATTTGACCTCATGTCACAGTAATAGATTTACATATTGTATATTTGTTGTATGTCAACTATATGGAGTACAATATAACATAACGATATATATTACACTTTCACAATTAAATGTTCAGGTTTAGTCAGACACGGGAGACAGTTTTCTGAATTAACAGTCTTCACTGTCAAAGGCTATATTGGTACTAATAAAGAAGTTAAAAAACCCTTAAGTAGGAACCCTGGAACTTCTAGGAATTTTAACGTTTTTTTGACTGTACCAGCTCAATAGCACCCAGCAAGTAGTTTCCATTAAAATAATGACTTTATACATGTTGTTGTTGGCTATAAACTAAGAAAAAGTTCATTTTCAATTTATTTATTTCACGTTTCAGGATGTCAGTGAAATAATCAAGCTGAAGTTTTTATATTCAGTACGGGAAACCTTCGCGCAGGAATGTCCAATAAATCCTAGCAGTAAAAAAAAGGGAAATTATGATTAATTTTCGCGGGCGTCCGTTTTAATCTAATCCTGGCGGCTCCTGGCGGCACCTGCCGGCCGGGGAACTTCACTCATTAGCCGGCCGGCGGCTGAGACGGCGGCTGAGCCGGCGGTAAAGCAAAAACTAATGGAGAAGCCGTTCTGTATACAACGTTATCTATATTAAACCAGTTTAAAAGTGATATTGGAAGTAGAAATAAACCTCCCGATTTGATACTCACCGCATCGCAGTGGTTAATCCAGGGAGTCCAGGGTTTAACTCCAGAGCTACCACATTTTTCAGTTTGAATACTGACGAGCTTTTTCTAAAATAGTATTGTTAATTACCACCATTATGTAAACCCAATGAGAGCAACGCGGGACCGACCAATGTGTGGACATCTTTGAGGAAAGCCTATGTCCAGCAGCGGACATCTATCGGCTGATGATTATGATGACGTTAATCTGAGGCTGATCCTTCAGGGCAAAATTCTTAGAAAACATGCACCTGACAGACAGCGAAAGAAATGGTTTGAAATGACACAGGAGTGGAGGCTTCAATACCATTAAATAGAATAGCCAAGGATCGAATTGGTTTGCCCAACCTGATCGCTGAACTTCGCTTTGAAGAGGACACCTAATGATGATGATTAAGTAAATCTGCTGACGTAACATCAATGCTGTAGTTCTTCTGTCAACAAATGAATCGGAGTATTCTAAACACGCATACTTCATCATACCTGGACTTCATTGTCACTGAATGTGTAGCCATATTAAAATCCAATTTATATATATAGTAGCGGACTTCCGCGCCCTTTGCTAGCCCGAACACCCCGAAACTCCCTTTGGGGAAGGAGTTTCCGAAAATCCGTTCGTAGCTGCCCTATTCTCAGCAAAAGGAATATTCCTACCAAATCTCATGTCCCCGTTCCTCAAGGTTCTAGAGATCTCATGATGAGTCTACATCTGGGCTTCCATTTATTACATTTGGGTATACGATGGAAATACAAATCATCTTACAGTGTAGTGGGATGTGATATAGGGATTGTAAACTGTATCTCATTTAGAGATTTTATTGCAATATCAGATAGGTTAGGTGGGTACACAGCAGCCGGGCTTCCGGGACACGCGGGGAGTGCGGCGGCTGACAAGCGAATAAACTGGAGGGGAGAGGGCTGAGGGAAAATGAGTTGTAGACCATAGCTGGAGCTTTGTCAGATGGCATACGGCGTTCGCTAGTTTTACATAATTCAATCATTAAACGAGCGCCCGATAAATGTTTTCATAACTTAACCAACATTGGTACACCCTGCCAATTCTGCTTTCGGTAGATCCAAGCTCTTGAAAGTCGTGTTGACCCGTACAGCACATACACAGGATATTGGGCTTGTGGACCCGGATCCACGGTCTGTTTTTTAATAAACTGTACTATTTGGAGTGTAGTTATCCGACGGCGGATTTTAGTACCGTGTGTCTGGATTTTCGCTTTCTGGCGAATTTGAAGTGTGTTGGACGTGTCTGAATTGTGTGTGGTGGCCTGGGTATTATTGGTGACTGTTGGGTTGTCTGTAATATGCGGGACCTCTGAGGATGTCGGGATTAGCGCATGCTGTAGTCGACTTTTATTGCTCTTGGGCCCTACCAATTGCTAGTGGTCTGTAAGTAAAAGCATTTACTAACAACTAGTAAGCGATATATTCAGACATCGATTAGAAAAACTAAATTGTGTCTCAGTGTAGTAAACTGCTGTAGTAAACTCCCAATTGAAATATAGTTTACTTTGTCAGTATTACATAAGGCCGGAGAGTAAGCTATTGGAGCTAATACGTCTACGGTGCTGTTAATTGACGCTGAAGCTGAAATTGCTGAGGGTAACAAGATTAACATCTTATGTCCGAATGTGACTAGTGCAGTATCGTGTTTCGTAAGCATACTATGATTAGGTATCAGGAGAACTTCATTGCATTTCTTTTCAGTATCATTTCAAAGCTTTAAAAATTGACCTCTGGCAGTAAACAATGACAGAAGACCATTTTTGTGGTCATAATTACAGTTTAACAATAATAACGAGGCAAGCGGTACCATGTTTACACAACGCCACACCGAGCTCGTCTCCTTCAGATACATACGACCTTCAATTACTCTAGTAATTTCAGCTACAGCGTCTTTCCAACGGCAACCCTTACTCTAGTATTTGCCTTCGGAAAGAGGTACTGTAAGTCTAGCTCCATAATTTGTTAGGAAGGTCATATTTGTGTGTAGTAAACATTTTTACACTATTTAACTTTGTAATGTCGTTTGCCATGAAAGTCGTAGAGGACGTAGTGCCGTGGACCATTTGCAATAAATTTAGTATATACCGTAATCATTTGTTATACTTGCTCACATTATTTATTTATTATATACAGTGGCTGTAATTGATCGCGCAGACGACCGGTGTTAATTGATCTCCGATTATTGCGGACGTCTCGTACGGTAGACGCGTCGCGGCGGGTCAAGTTGACCCGGCCGCCGTAACTCGGGTCCGCGCGGCGGTGTCGCCGACACGCTGCATTAATAAAACATACGCCAATTTATTTCGCTATGAATATTTTCAAGATATTTCTCATATAACGACCTACTGCCGCAATAGCACAGCTGTACTGAGTTTGGACGATGGATGATATACACTCCCGCCGAACAGGTTCCCGGTTTGTGGAGGTGCGGCTCGGTAACCGTGGCTCGGTCACCCTTGGTGAAGGTAAGAGGAACCTACCCGGCATTCTCGAAACGTAGGCCCGGCCCGAGATGGCCGCTCTAGGTGAGCTATGTGTGTGTGGTTGCGTCGCGGAGGGAGAGGAGCGACGGTATTGCCGTATAATGATTGGCTGTAGAACCCAAGACCAGATCCGCCGTAGAGAGTCGGTAGAATTTTCTTTCTGGGCTCCCGTGGCTACTGGGTTACGAATTCCGGAAAATCCGTTGTCAACGTGATGATAAGAGGCCGCGGGAATGGCGCGTTATATATTGCAATGCACCCTTACAGAGGTGGAGAAATGGAGGTGTGAAAGCATTTCCCTCACGTAAAAAAAAAACATAATATTCACTGCTCCGCATTGCCCTCGTCGCTTTTTAGACAAACTGTCGGAGTCTCAATCTAATACCTTCACTACTGTACTACTACAACGCCTTTCAAACCAGAAAACTAAACTCCCAATACTACCAATTCAGCAGCGGGAATAGAGACTGCGGTGACACCTACCATATTTTCAACAGGTGGGGTATCGTTTCTGGAGGGAAGACGAGGTTCTTGTGAGACAAGTATTTATTAAAATTACTACGGAGGTCCATGCTATTCCTGATCCCTGCACTACGACTAAGCACTATCTGGAGAAAGCCTTAAAGCTCCTCGGCGTCTTGGCTATAACAAAGACGAGACCATCTCGTTCGTCTGGGGGCCCGCTCTACGCCTGTGAATCCGAAGACTTTTTTAGTCGCTTTTTACGACAGGCAGTAGAACCTACTTAGACGGTTTTCAACAGAGAATCACCATCAGTAATACTGTCTTTATTATATGGAATTCTAGTCGACTATTCCATCATTATAGATAATATAAAATATACGATAGTATTTACAATGTGATGGTATTGTTGCAGATTGGCTGACGGTGACGTGGGCGCAGAGCGGCATGCACCTGCAGCCCGACGGCGCTCCAGACGACGACCCAGATTCGGTTCGAAGCAGGTCGGTCATCACCACCATCACCACCATACATTTCTTGTGTTAGGCAACTAAAACTTATTATTTACTTTTTGACATCAAACAATTTCCCCAAATAAATCGGGAATTTGTTTTTTTATTCATAAACCAACCAAATATAATTACGGATTAATCTACATATATATATATATATGATGGGACGGAGTTTTTGTGTTCACAAATTTGTGCACAGTAGCGGGTTGAAGGCGAGATCTACAGACATTCGCCTTTTATAACAAAACGATGGCGGCCATCTTGAAATTAATCAATACACCAACTTTGTTGTTTGTATTGTACTGCTTCAAAGGACACACCAAAAACTGTTAGATAACTTGTCAAATAAGTTATATTTATTATTTTTAATCAATTTCAATATAAATGAGGAATTTAGTTATTTTTTTTCAATATTGTATAGCCTAGTGCAAAACTACGTTACCACCTGATTGTACACGAAGATGTAATCTAGGTGGTAAAGTGCACTAATTTGGAAGAAGTCTATTCACTCGTCTCTTGCTGACTTCCACTAAGGATATATAATAAAATAATAAAATATAAAGATAATAATGTTAATATACACAGTTAAATAACATATTACACAGATCATAGTGTGATATAGTGCAATCGTATTTATATATTACTTCTCTATTCGTTTCAGTTTATTTCAAGTAAACAGAATGATTATGTTATAAACAAAATGTTTTTACTTATTATCTAAGAGTAATCTTCAGGAAGGTCAGCTATTGGAAACGGAATACGGTGTTTTGCGTATTAATGTTTGGCGGGGAAAGTCGATTATAAAAAAAAATACTTTCTGGAGTCTGCGCAGATATACATATATTCCTCTAGCTATTGACAGGACCTGAATGCAGGCAGCATCAGTTAAATGCAGCCTCAATTGCTTTTGTGACACGTTAAGCTACAGTTATTAAACATACATTGGAAGCGCTGTCGCTTGATGCTTTCAGCCCTTCAGTAATGGCGGGGTTGCGACGAGGGAAAATGGGTTCATTAGGGTTGTAATATTACGTGTAATCGTTAGACAAACTGGTGGTAGGTCTCTGTTACTGGTAACTATCTTAGTATTGCAGCCGACAAACAGTACTGTGTAACACATCGCTGTGTTCCGGTTTGAAGAATGCTTTAGTCACTGAAATTACTCTGGTAATGAGACTATATATTATGTCCTAAGGTGACGAGCACAACACATCAGTGCAGTGTATATCATCTTAGGTTAGCGCCATGTTATTATGGGCAGGTATCTCGCTTACCAACAGGTGTACTTCCCGATCGTATCATCCCTTAGTTGAATTAAAAAATAAACAATTCTACAGAGATGACTCCCTGCATTATAAATATTACTTTAACTTACATTTGACTTCTACTTCACGCGATGTTAAGTGACAATGAGGTCGTAGATGATGAAGCATGCTGTGACACAATACTCCGGCTATATGTACAATACACAAATGCCTGAGAAGAGTCAGAGGGAAAGAGATATATGTTATATCTTTTGTATACTAAGTTTAAGTTTAACGAGCACATACTTGGTTACGTGATTAAGTTACGAGTTCATTATTTCTTAAGACGGTACATAGACGATAGTACCAATTAAAACGGATATTAGTTAAGTTTAACTTTATGTTTTATTAAGTAAATATCAGCTGTATTATTGTATAAGGAACTAGCTGTTCCCTGCAGGCTTTGCTGACTTTGACACTTCCGCAACCCCTTTTGGAGGCGACATTTTATAAAATCCATTCTTACTTACCCTATACTCGGCAAAAAAGAGGAGTATTCCAATTGAATTTCAAGTCACCAGGCCTTATGGTGCCAGAGAATTTGTGATCTCTCTACATAGGTGGAAATCTCTTTCATATGTAGATGAGACATCATCATCATCATTAGGTGCCCTCTTCAAACTGAAGTTTGGCGATCAGATCGTGAGAACCAAGTCGATCCTCAGCTATTCTTTTTAACTTACGGTATTTAAACCTGGTCCACTCCTTTATGTCGTCAAATCATTTCCGCCGCCGTCTACCAGGTACTCTTTTTCCAGGATTTTTTTTCCAGATGATACATATATACAGGTTTTTTTTCTTTCTAAAAATCGCAAACCTTATTTTTAATGAAATAAGAGAATTAAATTAATACTTTACACTTATATAGAATGTAAACTAATTAACCTGTGCTTAGTGAACTTATTGAGAATAAGTTATATTAAAAACGAGAAAATAATCGTTTATTTCGTTGGTATAACAAAGTGATTTACCCTACAGCTAATGCATCCCCCATGGGTCAGGCCTCATCGGTGTGACATTAGGCCTGCGGTACAATTACCGGCCGCCGGTGTGCCCAACGACCCCCACCCGCCTGCGGTGATTGGGGGTTGATAACGTCTAAAACGAAATCTACTGTCATTGTAAATGTATAAAGTAGATTTATCGAATGATTTATATTTCAAAATATGACTATTGCCACAGCCTCCCATAACCGCTCGTATAAAACTTATAACTTAGCAGTGTTTAAAAAATATGTTTATTTTTCACCTGATGGTAAGTGATATGCTTGCTCATAACAACCGCATTGCGCTCGTCGTCTTGATACATAAGATCTTATGTCTCTTTACCCCAGTAATTTCACTAGCTACAACGCCTTTCGAACCGGAACACAGTACTGTATATCGGGTGCAAGAGTGGCTGAGATGGTACCAAGACGGTCACCGGTAACAAAGACCTACCACCAGTCATATTGAAATATAGTATTAACGCTTTTTTTGTAAAACTCGCAATATAAAAAAGTCACCGTAAATTAGTAGAAAATGGAAGAATGATGGATGATAGTTAAGGGGCGTGAATTTGTCGCCGCTTCCCCTACGGACTTTGTGATAAATAGCAAAAGTTGCACCCCCGGCGGCGCGCTGACGTGACCCCGTGAACGGAACCATTTTATCTACGATGAAATTCGGCATCAGTCCTTCATGTGCACGTGTAGACAGTTCATTTCAGTCCCAGGATTCAGGAACTTCTCAATAAAACAATACTATTTATCCACCATGCGAGTCAGGGGTGGTAGTGGTGATGTCCTCAAAGGCTGCAGCCTGAACTTTAGAAACAGGTGGGAATCGAGCCCACGCCTCTTCCAATCGTACATCGCGTAATTTCACTAGATCTACAAACTGAGCTATCCTAGGTTTTACTTCTTCTTCTTAAAGTACCCCTCCAACTAGTAACGGTCGGCGATCAGCGTGGGAAAGTCTTTTTGTCTCCGGTTCGGCGGAACAACTCGGCGACCCCCAAATATGCCAGTCCATCCCCTGATATTCCTTAACCATGAGTTTTCAAATTTACTGATCTCACGTGGGATTTGGTTGAAAAGTAATAAATTGCCTTCATGAGTATCAGACACGTCTCCTCATCATTTTTACACATGTGATTTTCATTTGCACATACCTAAAGTGGGATGTATGAATCTAGCATTCACTGACTTCCGGTCTCATTAAAACAAAATTTAACATGGGCTTTGTGGACAAATGCTGGAACTAAATAAGGAGAGAGCGGCAACCAAAGAGTTTTTGGACTGTATTTTGTTTATTTATTCTAACAGTCGCGGTAGAAATAAAAAAAAACAAGGTTTGATAGTTCATTTATTCATATATTCCCGCACGTACAAAGTCGTAAGCGCAGCGTTGGTACAACGCCCGCTAGGTGGACAAAGGACCAGCCCTGCAGCTTCGGGCTAGTAAGAATAGGACTAAGGTAAGCCCTGCCTGTTGTAAAAGGCGACTAAAAAGGCTTAGGAGTTTCGCGGGCCTTGAGGGTGGGGGCTCTTTTCACTCAACAAGCCAACCTGCGCGGGACAGCGTATGGCTCAGCGATGGTGCTTAGGGTTAAGCCCCTCCTCAGAGTCGTGCTAACATAAAGTGTAGAGGCCCACCAGTACATTCTATAAGAGATCCCGGAGCCTCTCTGAATGCATTGATGCAGACCACCGAGGGGGTTTAGTGAGTAAGGAATCTCATAACCCTGATTTCTCCCCAGAAGCAGGGTATCTTTGGAAGATTTCCCCCGAAACACAAAAAAATGGTGGACATAGGATATCAAAAGAAACGGTGAAAGGCACTGGATTCAAACTACGTTAGACCGTGATTTGTGGAACACCTTACAAGAGACCTATGTCCAGCAGTGGACATCCATCGGTTAAAATGAATGAATAATGTTAAAAGTCTTAATGTTAGGTTCTAGGAAAAGTCTAGTTCTAACAAGAGTTTCCTTCCAATATTATTTCTAAACTATATTTTATGACTCGTTTTTTTTTAAATATGACACTATCAGACCAGCGTTGGGTTCCACTAGTTTTTAAATGATTTCAAGAATATAACTATAAAGTAAATATGTGATGCTGTGGAGGTAGTATTGGAGGTTAACATTCACGTTGGCGGGAGAGGTGGTCGTGTAAACAAAGCCGGCCGCAACCCGGTGATTACCTGTCACCTGTCACCTGTCACCTGTCACTTAAACTTAATGAACACTCCCCGGACGACAGGCAGGACACCACCGTCCCGACAACTTGTGAAAGGGAGGAAGGAAATTGTGACTCTTAATTATTTGCCCTGGCCGCGTTGGGTTAAGTGATTTTTTTTTTTGGTAACGGTCAACGGAATGATTTACTGGTATTTGTACTTAAATATCAAAGTTATTATACTCAATATTTCATACTTCAAGGTTTCGCTTCTTTTTATTACAAGGTATATAACCAAGAGAAGTAGCGGTAGACCTAGTCTTGGGAGACCTCCCACAAGATGGACCGACGGTCTGGTGAAAAGCGTAGGAACCTACAAGATGCGAACAACACGAGACCGATCAATGTGGAGATCATTGAGGGAGTCCTATGTCTAGCAGTAGACGTCTATCGGCTGATGAAGATGATGAATCAGGAGAAGAATTAAATATTCATTACAACAACTCTACTTTCAATAGATCTTAAAAAAAATTATTCGTAGACAGTAGCTCTCTATTCTTAGTCTTGATAAGAATAGATTTTACTGTATACTAATAATACAGTAATCTCCTCTATTACACGGCTTTGGGTCCCTCGTATAACACGGCTTTGGGTCCCTCGTATAACACAAAGGATTCCCTACGTTATATTTTTGTTTTTGCAATTGTTTCATTTATTTGAAATTTTACTGTTTTCTGATACATATATATATATATATATAACTTCTTATTTAAAATGTTCTTAGTTTCTTTTTAATAATACGCATATAGTTTGTACGTAACGTAGTTTTCCCTTAACATTCGATTTAAACCCCCTTAAAAGAGATAAGTCAAACGTTAATCGTTTTTCTGTATCGCGTTATACGAGGTCATACAAGCGTGTTTTATGAGAATGTTCGCGTTTTGCTATAACGCGGAATTAATATAACGTGTTAGAGGAGAGATTACACTACAGCAAAGGGCTGTGTGTGTGTATATATATATATATATAAGTAAATTTGGCGACAGGTGTCTCCGCGCCGGAAGCTTGGCGGCCACCCCTGGCGAGAAGCTGCTGGAGCTGCTGCGGCCAAGCGTGGGCACCCCGCGGCGACACTCCACCGCCGCGTGCGCCCCCCAGCAGCCGCGCCCGTCCGGCTTCGTGTACTGCCCCTCGGACGCGCTGCCCTACTGCCCCCCTTCGCGCCTGGCGCCGCCTAGACCACACGTAAAGGTATACACCGCTATTACATCCAAATAGCCTTCCTTAAACACAACTAGACCACAACGCACCACAGATGTGCCTGGTGAGTACACAACGTGGCGACGAATACTTCCGCTGGTAAAAGGGCAATGGCTATTAAACTATACAATTCCTGAAAAATTAACTACCTTAGATCGTTTATCTAGGTTATCTAGTTTAGCACTTAAAAACTCCTGTCCATCGGCTATCCTCATAGTGCGCCTTTCTACCGAGTCCAGAACTGCCAGTTAGTAATTGGCGGCATCTGTACATTGAATGCGTTCTCGTACGAAATGTGCAGATTTACTGTGTATCAGTCACCCGTGCCCACCGGTGCCCACCCGTGCCCCAGTAATCAGAAGTCTTATTCGAAGTCATTCAGTAGTCCACCGGCGTCAGATCGTGAAAACGAAACTGTTCAGCATTCGATTTCCACGGCGACGTTTACTAGAATACTTTGCGATCTAAAAGTTTGTCCGAACTCCTTCAGCTCCTTACAAACCTGCCAACGACCGCTCCCTCCCCCCGTGCCCCCCGGTCTGATCGATCGCCGCAAGCTCCCCATAATTACCTGCTTAAGAAAACGCCTCTATTGTTCCCGAACATAAAATACTTCGAGCGGGATGAATAGATGTTCACTTGCTGGCTCTCTTTGCTGTTATTCTAAAGACCCCTTTAGGGCTATCGGGTTGTGTTCGGACAATGAGGGGTGATTAATTGAATTTGTGTTGCTTCGGTTAGTATTACGTTTCAAATTCTTGTACGGCATTGATTACTTGAAAATTATTTCACTTTAGAAACAACAATTTAAGCTACAAGTTGGTTTTTTTAAATAATATTCTCCTTGTGTCTGTGTCCTAATGAATTAGATTTTCGAGCATAAACTCTATAAGGAACGAGAACGATCTCTCTATAGCTTGCTATCATCACAATGATTGTTGATCACAATTGCAATACATTGACTAGAGACTATATACACTCACCGTTAGGTGAACATTTTATTTGCCTTTAGTTTCATTGTATAAACGGATCTCGTTTTTGTCGTAGCTACAAGCACCGCCTCAAATGCAGCCGCCGGTGCAACCGCAGCCGCCGCCCGTGCCGCAACGGATAGCGCCGGTGGCGCAGCCGGCGCCGGCGCCCGCGCCGCTTCCGGTGCCTCCGCCGGCGCCTCCGCGACGTTCCTCCCCGCAGCCGCCGCGCCGCGCGCCTCCGCCGACGCCCCCGCGACCCGCGCATTCGGCGCCCGCCACCGACCCGAACGGCAACCGACGGCCCGTCCCGCCGATACCCGCGCATCCGCCGCGGCTCGACTGCAACAAAAACCCACAGCCTCCCGTGCCGAGGAGGCCCCCCCAAAAAATGCCCGACACTCCGTACACGCCGCCCCCGACGCAGATGAAGCGCTCGCCGAGCTCCGGCTCCAATATCAGCGTCCGGCAGGACTCGAACGTGTCCTCCGACTCGTTCAGCCAAACCTCCTCGCCATCGTACACCACGAAGACGATGGAGACGCCGCTGCTGCCCCACCAGCACGTCAACAAGAGCCTAAACGCGAAGATCGCCCGCGGACTTATGCTTAAAGAGCAGCAGGAAAAAGAGTCCGGCAACTCTTCGATAACCAAGAGCATGTCAACGCCGGCGTCGCTGCAGACCATCGTCAGGTTCCAGAACGGCAGCAACATGTCGTTACATCACCGGGTATGTCCTCTGATAATAGTAGTAGATTCCACTTCATTGATTATGTATGTATAGGGGGTGGGGGTGTAAGGGGTCCCTAACTATACCGCACGGGACCCAAGCCGACCCCATCTGCTCGTGGTGCACCCTGCTAATCAACAAACGGTTTGGGTCTCGTGGATTGTTGCACGGGACCCCATACACCCCTTGTTCATATTCTTTTACTTTTTACATGCATTGTCAGCTTCGGTTGGTTGAGCTGAAGCAGTTTTACGTTATCCAAATAATCTGTTCTACCCTTGATTCGTTAACACTTGATTTTAAGTTTTACTTTTTTAAAAAAATAGTCCTTAACGGAAGGTTTCTTAAGTCATCGTGTTTTCTTCTTAACAGTACTGCGTCACAATTGACGAGGTCCGTGATGATGAATCGTCCTCGGCCAGAGCACTAGCTCCACTGTTTACTCTTCTCCGTTCTAACATGAGAATGGAATGGTGGTCATTCGTCGTTACGTTATATATATATATAACGACGTAACGACCATATATACGATCCATATATCTATATATATAAATAGCGCAGCGCAAGTATTTGTTATATTTTCATAGTTCAAGTTAAAAGCAAAGCTTTTAACTTGTGTACTGAAATTACCGTTTGTTGCCGCGCCTGTAATTGGCGTGCGGCGTGCGGCGGGCGGCGGCGGGCGGCGAGTGACGGGCTGTGAATCCTTTTATATGTAGTAGAATAGGTAACAGTCAGCCTTTGTAAAATTAAATGACTGGATCCAATAATATTTCTAGATTTATCGTTTATAACATCGAACCGTAGTACACTAACTCTATTCAGATGAGACGCTACTGAAGTACACAAGCGCCGCCGGTCGTAACGATGAGCGCACTTTAGAACAAAAATCCAGGTATTTACACATTAGCCCTGTAGTCATGACTAAGTAAGGATATGACTAAAGTGAAGCCTAGCTGTTGTAGAGGAAGAACGGAAGCGCACCCGCGTTGGACAGCGAATAATAAGGAAGTGCAAAGTTAAAGTGTAAAAGGACACCGGTGCGTTCCGTAGAAGATCTCGGGAACTCTCCCGATCAACTGAAAGATCCCACCGCGAAGGTTTTAATGAGTACAAAACTCACATAACCTAGACTTTCCCCCGCAGGCAGATTGTTTTTATTTACTACTTACTAAATGACTGAATGATGATGCTATTAGATTACCTCATACGAGGTATTGATACGCGACTGATGCTAACGTACTGAATGATGGAGATGTAAAATCTAAGGTCGAGTAATTTATCAGCTAACATTTCCAAGAGGCGAGTTGGCATATAGTAAATCCACGAGCCCCCGCCCCCTCCACCATTACTTTTAGATGGGCACACCGGCGGAGCTCATCGATTGCGGCGCCGGAGAGTTCCGTTCCGCATTCGCACTCGCCGTCAGCAAATTGCAATTCATTTGTGCTCCTGTCACTATATCGGATATTCAATAGCGGATTCGCTTTTATCCGATTAACTCATTTTAATCGATAATTATATAATCGGAACTATTTCATATTCATTATCTATCAAAAAAAACTAAAGAAAACATTTTCGACATTATCATCAGCGATTCACCTCAGCCAATATATGTCCCCACTAATGGGGCACAGGCCTATTGGCTATTGAGGAATATGAGGGCGACGGGCCATAGTCACCGCGCGGGCTCGATGCGGATTGGTGACTTCACACACACTTAAGAAAAGATTCCAATTCATGTTCAGGTTTCCTCGCGATGTTTCCCTTCACCGTTTGTATTTCGCTGTTGTTTGCCGAGATTCGAACCGTTCAGAATGAAGGCCGCACGCTCTAATCACTAAGCCAGCGAGCTACTTTAAGGTATCAGCGATTAATGATCCCTAATTGGAAATAGGTATATCCTAAAGATTCTCCCGCTCATCCAGTGCCTCACCGCAACCTTCACCCGATCTTTAACGAGATCCTTCCAACGCTGCTTCCACCAGCACGCGGATGTTACCTGAGTACTACTACTATACTATCAAATATAGTTTCTATTAAATATTATCCTACGATACACATTATACTTATCACCACTTCAAATGAATAACAGGTATCACTACAACAGCATCTTTCTAAGGTCACACGGAAGAGTGTAAATATGACTGTGTATTAGTAAGTTTACTAGAGCAACATCGACTGAACTATATATTAAAGTAAGGATCAATATAAAGAAGGACAAAATGGCGGTGTGCCGTAGTATTTGACCGCTTGCCGTTATACGTAAAGTTCATAGTACTTTCTTCGGCTTCATTGTCACTTAGAGCATTCTCTTAGAGCTGGATGAGCTGTCTTAAATATATAGATATATATATAGATATATATATAGATATATATATAGATATATATTAGTTGTGAAGTGCGGCTGCTGTTCAGTAAACAGCGCGCTGCAATCTTGCATCGGCAAACATTAATATGTCCCGTGGTCCGGCTGCTGGCCACGAGCCGCCTGTATTAGTTCGGATTTAGTTCCACCACCAGCGAATATTAACTTGCTACTGCACGTGGCTCAGACCGCGCACAGCTTCCGACGGACGATCGTATTCGATTAAATGTAGAAAACAGTCGACTATAATTTTTTGTATCTTTTAATACTCGATTCTTATAATGTGAGCATATAAAAGTGAGGAGATTTTTTTTGATGTCACTTATATTTGTTAAATCTTTGGATCGATATAATCTCCAGTCTGATCAGTCAACGAAGCGATGACACAAGCTGGATGTTCACCTGATATTAAGTGATACGCCTGCCCATAACGCGGCGCTAGTTGGGACGATACACACATCACATTACCCTTGGTTCCTTGACACATAAGATGTCTCGTTATCGCAGTAATTACACTAGCTATAGCGCCTTTCAAACCGGAACACTGTGATGTTAATGCAATACTGTTCGGCTGTAGGAGCTGCGGTACTAACTACTAGCACTATATACTAATGCGTTATATACGTGAAAATAATCGTTTCTACATATATATTGTATTTCCCCAACATTATGTGAAGGCTAACTATGTGCAGGATCTTTCATGAGAATTTTTTAAAAACTTTTCGTTGAGTATTGTCCATGATTCTTGGTAATCTACAATACTTCAGGGCTGTAAGGGGTTCCGCGCAACGTCTTACGGGTTCAAGTCAACCTCACCTGCACGTGGTGCACCCTGCTAATCAACAAACGCGGCTCTGGCTCCCACCGACCCGCATTCGGTCAGCGTAATGGGAAATGACCCAAATCCCCCCAAATGGACCCTTACAAACGGACAGGCGCTGGATGCGGCTAGCGCTGGACGGATCAATGTGGGGATCTTTGGAGGAGGCCTATCCAACAAAGTTTAATTCCACAACTTTAGTAGTAAACAAGCTGCAGGAGGCGCGTCGCCGGCGATCTCGCTCAGAGCAAACAGCATCACTGGTGGCACGAGCTGACCCCAGGCCGCACCACTTCGTACATTGCTAACTTGCCAACTGTTACCTATATCAATATTGTAAAACACCTTGTCGTAAACAAAAATGTCATTAATATAACCTAGCGCGCCCCGGCGGCAACCAGCGCCCACCTAATGTAAATTACTTGTGGTCCACGTCGGTTGCAACTTTGCTCGCTCTGTGGCTTTACCAACATCTCGACAAGTCATTACTTGTGCTCAGTTTTCGATGAACTAAGCACAGATGTGACGATTTCTCATTGAACACAGATTGCATCCGGCGGGGGTGGGAAGATGTAACAAACTTGCTCTCTACAAAAGGGCCTGTGGGGCTGCCCCATCGCTTGCCCCTTCAAAGCGTGTAAGGCGAGGCAGATTGTCTTTTGAATAAGTCATGACTCGGCTGCTTTGATACTTACCCACCGGCGTTCACGTCGTCGGGAAATACGTTTTAGTCTCCAAAGTATGTTTGTTACAATAGCAAGTATAAAAAAAACACTTGTCCTTTTTCTTTTGTCCAATACCTCTATATTGGTTTTGTTAAAGAAATTAAACAACGAACCTATAACGACGGGGAAACGAATATTAACAATAACGCCTTTAGACGACTAAACATACGAATAGTCTATCATCATTATCGGCCGATAGACGTCCACTGCTAGACGTAGGTCCCCACATGATCGGTTCAGCGCTGCCCACATCGCCAGGCACCAGCTGTTGTTGTTTATAGAGGTTCATATAAGAGGACTTGGTCCATTTCCCACCACGCTGGCCCAATGCGGGTTGGTTGGAGCCGGAGCCTCATTTGTTGTTTAACATGGTGCACCACGAGCTGGCAACCGTAGAATTGCTGTGGACCCCTTACACGAGTAGTTGCTACTTGTTGTATACTTTCTTTCCTGTTTAGTTTGTTTTTATAAGAATGTAAACATGCACTTCTAGAGTAAATCCCAGCACCGCCCCTAGTTTATTTTATATCGGGTCACATGTTGTAAAGGGGTGACAAAGCGCAGAGTTCGCGTATTGGCAGTGCGGTCTCTGCACGTCTCGTTACGAACACGGGCAGCGGGCGTCTCGCACGACGCCTGTCCGACGGCCTGTCCGACAGCCTGTCCGACAGACTTACTCTCACGTGACGTTTTGACTGCTGCTCTTAATAATTGGAGTCGGTTCTTGAATCAATCACATGTTAAATCGACCCTCAATGTTCTTTTATATCGTTTTATAACTGTTAATTATTATTTTCTTCTAATTGCATCTCTTTAGATGGAACATTGATACGTTTATTGGTAATGGGGTTTTTTTTGTGGTACCAATATAACAGATAAAGATTAAATTATAGTTTTAGATGACAGTTTACACCACAAGTAGTAAAATACATTGTGATAGTAAGCCTCAGATCTGTTAGTTGATTTAACAGTCTAATTATTTAGGTTCCTCTTATATTATATTTAGTGTAGTTATGTATATTGTGCGTGTGTGCAACAGATGCTGCGCGACATGCGCGGCAACAGCAGCGAGGGCTCCCCGCACAGGTTCCGGCTGGCGCAGCTGGCTTTCAACGCGGTGGCGCTGCTCGTCATCACGGGTGCACTGTTCGCCTACTTCCGGGCCAACCCCGCTGTACAGGTAATGTTTCTTTAAGATGAAAGGATAAAATGAAAAGCTCTCCTTACACTCAATTTTAGATCTCGAAGTGTAAAATATACGACTACCTTATCTTTAAGCAGTTTGTTGTTTGTGAAATAGCTGAAATTATAAGACGTCAGATACTGCTTCTAGTGCACGTAATGTTTTACTTTTCAGACAGTGAAGAGTTTAACTTGCAGCATAGGATCTGTCTCCTTCAGAAAGACTGTTTAACGTCATTATAGAAAGCGCCCGACGTGCAAACAATCGCGCGGCATCGCCTCAGCCTCCCTGAAACAATTCCACTTAGCGAGTTTGCGTCCAGTTTCCACGCGGGACTATTGTTTACCGACCACTCTGCTCGACAGCGAGATCAGGTCGCTACCAAATAATGTATCATTATCTTGAATTTTTTATATTCTCTATTCGAAGTAAAATCGGAATAGTAACAACGGCTACCGTTAAAAAAGCCTGTGCTACACGTTTGTTGGTTGTGGTTTTCTAACTAGGAAGTTGGGGGGAAAACAATAAAAATTGGAACAATGACAAAACTTTATCGAAACGCGAATAAAAAACCTACCCCATGGGCATTGGTAAAGTTAGGAACGAAACCTCACAAGTACTCTACTACAATGGAATTTTGAGAAAGTGTACTTGCGAAGGGAAATTGTATTGGCCTCTACTTAAACGTGATTCGCGAAGGCAGACGAACAAATACAAACTTCTTTCAGCTGAACTTTCATGAACAATCACTGTTTCCACTACTCGGAACGAATCAATATCACTTTGAAAGTAAAATTGATTTTTGATTGTTTATAAGCTGTTATATCGGTGCACCTTCGCTCGGCTGCTGCTCCGTTCTGTTAAAACATTGAGGGTTACTTAACTTTGTAAACTACTTATTACTTAATTTTTATATAACCCAGTTTAGTAACGACAAGGACTTTCAATTATCAGTCTTGTTCCACTGGTTAGATCTTCAGCCAGAATACGGTCTGTAGTTGAATTCACGGACAAGAGGGCTTCGTAACCTCGTTGGGACCGCGGGCGGTTACATTGGGATTTCCGCTATGGAAACTATTCTGGATCTGATGATGCCTGCTCTCTATAACACTATCATCTGAAGAGTGTAGTCGTTAAACAAACCGGAGCGTTAATGTGTAACTTTTGAGTTTTCACTGCGTTAGCTGGACGCGTTATCGGCGGCAGCGGCTGAGTGTTTACGTAAGCGCCGGGGAAGTTAATCCGGAAGGCTTCACGGGATAATGGATTTCGGTCCGATAACCAGCACGCCGTATCTCGATGCGTCAGCGGTGCCGGGGTAGTTGAGAATATTATGCGAACAA
The DNA here is from genome assembly GCA_029034505.1 of Ornithoptera priamus. Lineage (NCBI taxonomy): Eukaryota > Metazoa > Arthropoda > Insecta > Lepidoptera > Papilionidae > Ornithoptera > Ornithoptera priamus. The sequence goes on along the minus strand of JARDWD010000527.1, from coordinate 417,770 downwards.
CTGCGCAGGCGGTGCGTAATCGAGCAGCCCGGCAGAACTTTACAAGCATTACTCTGCTCCAGTTTAGCTAGCGCTGGTGAAATTAACCGTCTGCTTGTTCTTAAATTTGTTTAATTATATACCTTAGAAAACCTAATCTGTCGCTACTTCTGACAGTTGTTACTGGCTCAGACTAATTAAATTTAACCGTAAATTGCTTGACCTCATTTTCTCTCCAAGATCAAGTCACTCTACCAATGTTACATTGAAGTTTTACAATTTCAGCATTTTCTGTATTAAATATATGTTATACTTATATAAGGGGTGTAAAGGGTCTCTCACATTAGCTCACAGGACCCAACCCAACCTCACTGCTCGTGGTGCACCCAGCTAATCAACAAATGAGGCTCTGTCTCCCGTAAACTCGCAATTGGCCAAATCCCCCTATATACGACAGTGCCCACTGCCCAGCGGTACCGGAGGCCATGCTGACTGTATGTGGAGATGTTTGGGAAGGCCTATGTCCAGCAGTGGACGTTTATCACCGGATGATGATTACTTGGCTCTATCGAAATATTAGAGCTACGAGAAAGTATATATTTTTGTTTATTGCGACAAAAATTTTAACGAACGTCCAAAAACGTAATGTAATGCAAGCTATTAAAATGAGGGCTTTCATCAGGGACCACGTCGCGACACAAAAACCCCGCAGACGACACAATGAACGGCTCACAATAGCCCTTTGAATAATTAGTGGGTAATCCTGTTCACCCTCTCCCCCCTACAAGGGTAAATTATTAATTTTGGAAAGGTTTTAACGTTAAGAACTTTTGTATCAATACAGTTATAGACAAAAGTATTTGTAACTAATTAGGTCGGGAGAAAATATCAATTTTGGTGTAACTATTGTCCACTTGCTGTCTGATCCATTGCAGCTACTTCAATCGGAACTTGAATCGCAAGTGGCTACAACAACACACTACAATCGCAGCACGGAGTAGGTCAACTACAAACTAGCTCTCGATCCCGCAGACCACTCCACTCGACTTGAGAAAATTCAACATCTTTCGGATCTATATGTTTTCTCTACTCATCTTTATAACTTGAAGACGAAACTCGGGGAAACATATACTATCGTAATCTGATGAGACCCTGGACATATGTTTATAGGAACATTGTCAAGTATCAAATATCCTTAATCAGTGTATAAATTGTCGAAGTGGTTTATATACATTTCCATAATATCATTAGATTTTGTATTAAAAAAAAAATCTTATTTTGAATACAAAAATTTGAGAAGGAATATACCGTTGAGCTGAGACCCTGGCCTTTTGGGTGATTGTACGAAAAAGTTAATTTAGGTGCTCCTCGGAACCCTCAACATGTCCTCCGTTGTGTACTCCATTTAACTCGGTTTTAAACGGGCTCATTATATATTACTATTACTTTTTTTGACAGGATGAACACGGCTAGGTAATAGCTGGTCAGCCATTAACTCACAGGTCTCTTCCCAGAGATGTTTGCTACACTACATCTTCCACTGTACGCTCTTCATTTAAACGGAAGCAATATGAATTCGGTTTTGATGGATTTCTGTTTTAAACTTTTGCAAATTATATAAATAATATCCTCGATGGAGCACTTTATTTATATTGGCTAAGCGCTAATTATCGTTTGTTCGCAGTACGTCTCGCAAGTGGTGAACCGGTCGACCATCGTGACCTGGCCGGCGCCGACCGAGCCTCCCGGTTCACGGAATCCCGCGCCCGGTGTCTGTCTGCCGGTCATCGTCACATTCTGCCAGCAGCACCGCATCTCCTACAACTTCACCGTGTTCCCCAATTACATTGGTCACTTCGGCCAGAGGGACGCCCAGCAGGTACGGACAACGTAACACACCCGAGTGTGTGTGAAGAGCAAGGTGTATAGCGTGGTACCTCTCCTTACCATAATAATACCCTAGAAAACAGAAAGCAACATCTTCTGTACATTTTAGTTTGGTGGAGGGACACGTTATCTGATATCATCTATCGAGTTGCTCTTCAATTGCTGTAGCTACCATCACCGTTTCAACTGTACCAATAAAGCAGAACCCTTAATTCATTATATAAATAACCATAACCTTTACATTTACCAATTTCCGCCCTTCTCAAATGAATAATCAAATTGTTGTCTCACATCTAAACATTCTGTTCGATGTTGCTGACCCCTTACACGGCCCCGTCGTCTTGTTACTAGATATACGAGTATAATCTAGCTGCTGAAGGGAAACGTGATCTGACATCCGGCGCGGAGATCGCAACTGACACCGCAGCAAACAAATGGTTGCGAACTTATCAGACGATAGCTCAGTATAACATGAGCAGGGGAGGCATTACTTTGCTCCATCCGTCACCTGGTCATAATCGGATTGATGTAATAGAATCTACACACTTAACTTTTACATTCAAGCCAACCTCACTTACTCGTGGTGCACCCTGCTAATCAACAAACGAGCCTCTGCCCACTTTAGATCAGCGTGATGGGAAATGGCCAAAATTCCCACATATGAATCGCTACCAGAAGTGGGAATTTTTGGGGGAGGCAGTCCAGCAGTGGACGTCTATCGGCTGATGACAATAATGATGATGATAATTTGCTGTACTCTGAGGAGAACGCACAAGGAAAGATTCTGAAAAACAACAAATAAATAAAAACAGTAATAGAGAAACCATGAAGTTCCACATTAGCTGTAAATAGAGTGCGTGTCAGTACTGAAACCCCCGGCTGCCAAACCGAGCGCCAAGAGATCGTCTTGACGTGGCATCGACAGTAATGAAAGGGTTGCTTTCATCGGCGGCGAATCAATCAACGTCGGAGCTACTGTAGTGCGTTAAACATCAGCCTGTCGGAGACGTACCGACAAAAAGTTATTTATTAACGCTAGCTGGAACCGGTACTCGGAATTACAATCCAACTCCGCCATTATCGAGCAACTGGTTTCACATTTCAGCGGAGATCATTTACTGTACACCCTTATTACATCTATTTATCATCAGCCGACAGACTTTCACTGCTGGACATAGGCCTCCCCCAAAGATCTCCACATGCAGTCAGTACGGCCTCCGGTTCCGCTGGGCACTAGGGGTTCTCGTGTATAGGGTTTCATTCTAATTACAACTAATTATTTTTTAACTAAGCAAATATTACTTTTTTGATATTATTATACTGATCTCCATCGGCTGATGATGATGATGACGATACTGTCAAAAAAATATTTCTAACATAAAGTTTTTTTTATTAAACTTATTACAAACTCTACTTTTCTACGGAGATGAATAGTCATAGTTTACAAATTAAACATTATTTATTTTACCACTGATGAAGGTTATTGGAATTTTGGGGTATGTCTGGTGTATTTTATTTTTATTTTGTGGAGATTCAGTAAATTCAGTTATTACAAGCCTGGAAGCTGAGGGAAAAGATCCTTTCACAATAATAATAATAATAATATATCGTTTATTACCACAAGATAAAAAAATACACAGTAAACAAAAATAATGATGATCATGTGGGAAACGAACCCACTCAGGTAATGTTGCAGTCTATAAGGACTGCAACCCTGATGTTCAGTGGGGCCCAAAAGAAATACAATTTTACGATTTTAAAGAGATCACCCGATTTATTTGGTAATCAGGGAAGACTAACGCTGTTACTGATAAGAGCATAGCCATCGTGCTGAAGAGCACCGATGAATATGATTTAATGGAGAAAAAACTTCGTCGTCCCTCCAAAGCAAAAAGAAAAAAAAACTGATGTAATTGAACTCGCACGGTGTTAGAGCGTAGATATGTATTTGCGGTCCTTCAACGATTTAATCGAATCGCTTAATGTCCGGACCTCTGCGGCCCATTGAACCACCTGATCGAATCGTACAATGGACTCTTAGGAGCCACGGCATGTGCGCTCCCTCTGCTAATCGGGAAGCGTACCCTCATTATTGTTCCATCTACTGCCACCTTGATGAACTGCAATTGTGATAATGATTTATAAGTTTATTACCTACTTCACTGCGAGAGCTCACGATGCCTATTTATCAGACCATGGGGTAGTATGCTTCATGTGGGAGGGAGATTGAGTGGAAAGTTTTGCAGGACTTGGAAATATACGACGCCGTCGTTGACGTCCGGTGCTACGAGCTCACCGCACTATTCCTCTGCTCGCTGTTCGTGCCCAAATGTGGGCCGCTGGGACACATGGTGCGCCCCTGCAGGAGTTTGTGTCAAGGTCGGTCTCACACAGAGCTTCCGGCACCGGTAAATGTGTTCCTTTATTACTTATCATAATCATGACGTATACATATTGCCATCGCCCTAGGCTCTGCTCTCTCCACTTCTGGACACATGAAAATCATTTCACCTCGTAATAATAGATTTTGACAGTGGTCTGTTGACAGAATACTAGAGCTTGGTGGCTTGACTGATATTACTATAGTTCCATCATCAATTGGATTGTCTTAAATTTGTCCAAAATCTACAATCCGTTGAATTACTTGCGCTCGGCCGAAGATATTCATTAATTTGACAGTTTGTCAAATTGAATGGTCAATGTGTGTCAGTGTCAACGTGTGTCAGTGTCAACGTGTGTAAGTGTCAACGTGTGTAAGTGTCAACGTGTGTCGGTGTCATTGTGCGTCAATGTGTCAAACTACACGTTGACGCAAGCACACACATGTTAAATCTAGCGGTATGAATGTTTACGCAGAGACGATGCGCCGCTGCGGCTTCTTCCTGGAGGTGTTCGGCCTGTCGATGCCGGACTACCTGCAGTGTGAGATATTCCCGGAGTCCACCGACACCGACGTATGCCTGGGCAACAGGGAGGTCAAGGAGGCGCGCATCCGGGCCGCGAAACCAGGTAAACTGCCCTAATTACTCTTAACCTCTTTTCTCACCATTGAAGGGTTATATTTATTAAATTGGTAGTAAACAATAGACACGCAAAGAGTTTACTAATAATTCTGTCCATCATCAATCAGTTCCTTGGAGTACTCTACTGCACAATGGCACCGTCTATTTTAAGCATCAAAACGGCAGTATATAAACTTTACTACCGCGGCCCGATAAGAAAGGTGTTGTCGCAAGTAGTAATACACGTTATATTAGGCGACTAAAAATAGTATATTGATTAATTAAAAAATTTATTATAATAAAACTGAGGAAAGCGACTTCCCTTGACAGGTAGTAATAAGAAAAGGACTACTGGAGGTAGGTCTCTATTGCCGGAGACCTAGGTAGGTATCACCGCAGCTGCTGTAACAGCCGACAAATAATAGTATGCAAATTTTACGGTGTTCCGGTTTGAATGTTGTTCTGGTTATCAAAATTACTGGGGTAGGGAGACAACATTTGCCTCAAAGCGACGAGGAGAATGTAAAGCAGTGTGTATCATCCTATCCAGCTCCATGTTGTTCTGGGCAGACGCATCATCGGTTCCTCGAATAAAGAAATCATATGAAATGTACTGTCGCTGGTTGGAAGCGGTGTGTGAGCTGGTTGATGCAGTGTGTGATGTGTGGTGCGGTACGTGTGTGCAGTGTGCCCCAGCGGGTTCCAGTGCGACGTGCGCCGGTGCATCCCGCACGACTGGCGCTGCGACGGGCACGTGGACTGCGCGGACCGCTCCGACGAGCTCAACTGCCGCGTGTGCAAGCACGGCGCGGACGTGCACTGCGGCAACCAGCGCTGCATCTCGCAGACCCACCTCTGCGACGGCCGACTCGACTGCCCCTGGGGCCAGGACGAGAGGAATTGCTGTAAGTATACACTCCAACCGGTTCTATCACAATCTATACATTTACAATGTCTCTTCTTCTTAAGCTGCCTCTTTCCATAGCGAAAGTTGGCGATCAGTTCATCATAATTCCTTTTCGCCTGATGGTTAAAAGGCTCCAGGTACTCCGTGATGTCAATGAGGTGACCATGACTGCGGCAAAGCGGTCGAAACATTGAAATAATAACATAATGGAAATCCCTAAAATCTAATTCAAAGTATGAAATACTACCTAGTATTTATATTCGGAATAAATAACAGGACGGAATTAAAATTTGAAATATTTATTTGATATTGATTATTGTATTTTATTACGTAATTAAAGAAATATTTAATATTTAAAAATATGTATATATATATTGTGATCTCGCAAGCGATGGGTGAGGTCGGGCGCGCTGCCGACGCCCTTGTCCCCCATGAGCTGCAATTCCAAGCTTGGACCCCGGCCAAAACTGAATAGAGACGTATTCGCTGCAAATGGCCGCCGAGTTTACACAATGTCATGATTTCGCAGAACCTCTCCGACGTGATGGAAGGGAAGGCATCGTTTGTAACATAGGTTTCCAAGCACGATGTATTCTCTTAGTGTTTTATTTATAAACGCGTATTGAATATTATGATATTTATTATAAGTAGAATGTTATCGAAAACCTAGTACGGTTCGGTAAAATCAATGGCGATTACACATAACCGTAACTATTACAGTTATAAATATAAATGAGAGGACCAACAAGTCGACTGAAAACAACAGATAAAATATCAAAAGAGAACTTTTCATTGTTTTTTTTTTAATATTATAGCGAATTTTTGTTTATTCTTTTAACCAAGTTATTACTATACGGGTATTTTATTTAAGTACATTATTTATTATGTATCGCAAATAACATATGTCAACGATCGCTGTTGTTCCTTCAGCATGTTGGATTGGTGACGATTTTTTACTTGACCGGATGCTAGCGCGCAGTGATGATCGAATCCACATCTATTCGAAATTTACTTACTGAGCAATCAAGGTTACACTGCTGCAACAAGTATCATGTTTTATGCATCAGGTGTCGGTGGTGAAATAGGAGATAATAATATCTAAAGAATAGACAATAGTAATGGGTCCCGTAAAACAATCCATGAGACCCAAGCCAACCCTACCTTCTCCACTCATGGTACACCCTGCTAATCGACAATCGAGGCTCTGGCAACCATCAAACGGCATTGGGATAGCGTAGTGGGAAATGGCCCAATTCCCCCCACTTGAACCCCAGCACACGACGAAGCCTAGTGCCCGGCGGTAACGGAGGCCATGCTGACTGTAAGGTCGCAGGTAGCCGGTGGATGCGAGCAGCGCAGTGCCGATTGGTGTGGAGATCCTTGGGGGAGGCCTATGTCTAGCTGTGGACGGGTACCGGCGCTGATGGATAGATAGATAGACAATAATCATCAATCGTAAAGTATACAAGTTCGTGTCCTTTTAACACATTCTCTAGTAGAAGGCTGTATCAGTCAATGAAATTTAATGATAGTTGTAAGTTCAATTCTACTTTGTGAACACGCAATGTAAAATGCATTCAATGGCCCGGATACGATTTATGGAAATCTCTCCAATTTCCGTTATCGGCTGATAAAAATCTTTCATCCCCTACGCCGCTGAATCTGTGCACGTAAATCAAATAGACTCCTCTGCGGACTCTCTCCGTGTATTAATAATAACGGTCCGTTCTGTTAAGTTCATACAGGAAATCGATGTTTCCTAACAGAATTCGCACTCGCCTCATCATCCTCTTCTTTGTTTCCTTTAATGATAATAACTTCAGTTATCCAGTTCCTATTAAAGGGAGTAGTAAGCTAGTTGGGTCTGAAAAGCCGTCTGAATTCTCATACACCCTGGTTTAAACCAGACATCGCGGTGTTATAATGTTATAGTTACCCCCTATCGCTCAGTGACTTGGACTTCCGTAAGTTCTTAAGTTAGTAAGTAGCCAATGTTCAAGTTTGATCGTTTAAAAACTGGAGTGTAAAAGTATACATACAAAAATCTTATTTGGAGATTTTTACTCTCCCTCTCGGCGGTCACCTTCGGCGTTTGGAGAGGTCACGGGATCTCCGTTCGAAACACCCCATTAAGGTGGCAGAACACCATTTACCGGTGCAACGACAGTTAACTTAATTTTATGTTTACTCCGCTCACACTCAGAACAACGTTCTATTAAAATATTTACACTACCTAGATGACAAGTCATCTGATCATCATCGTCAGCCGATACATGTCCAATGCTGGATAGAAGCCCCCCTCCCCCAAAGATTTTCACATCGATCAGTCCTGCGTTGCTCGTATCGATGAGCATTAGAGGCCATTGTTTTTAAGGGTTTATATGGGGGGATTTCAGCCATTTCTCACCACGCTGGCCCAATGCAGGTTGGTGGGAGTCATCTAGACCTTAGGTATTGTTTCAGTTAACATAAAGCTCACTGCGTTATCCTGAATGTAAAATATTTGTCGTGTGCGCAGTGCGCTTGAGCGAAGCCAACGGCGACGTGGGCCGCGGCGAGCTGCAGGTCTACCGCGCCGCCAACCAGTCCTGGTACCCAGCCTGCATATCCTCGCTGGACGAGTCTACTGCGGTCAAGCTCTGCTCAATGCTCGGATACTCGTGAGTCGCTCGCCACCTATTTAACCCTATATTGTCTGGATTTATCTTATCATATTAATACTAAGTTTAGTGCTCATCATACTTTAATCTGAATAATCTTGAGTAATGTAGTGTGTGTATATGTGTATGTGTGTGTGCAATACACATGGATAGCATAACACACACAAATATATATTGTGTGGCGTGTCACGTAACTTCTGGGAAGTTTTATCATCATAAGGCACTTGTTCCACCGCAGGCGGCAAATTATCAACAATTTTATCGCTCAAAGAAAATCCAAGAGATAGAGATCGCTGTGTGAATGAAATAAATCATCATCATCGGCCGATTGACCTCCACTGCTGGACATAGACCTCCTCTAAACATTTTGACGAACAGTCAGCATGGCCTTCGGTACCGCTGGGCAATAGGGGCTGTCGGGTTCATGTGGGAGGATTTGGGCCATTTCCCACCATGCTGGCCCATTGCTAAGGTGGCGGGACTGAATGTAATAAACAGATATATGAATAGTTGACCACTGTCTGCTCCCACTGCTGATGAGATACTCTTCTGTTCGCTTTGCGATTAGAAAATATACCGTGTCTACCTCACCCACAAAGTGGTTAGAGTCCAGAGATATATCTATCCGAGCTGCACATTCCTTACTCGCTGCTCGCTAACTGGTTCGTCGTCAGGGTCAAGTGCTTAACTATACTTAAAAGCTTAAAAAAGTCTGTCTAAATATCTTTTGCATGTTGTATACAATGCTAGAACATTGAGTCACTGGTTTGCCCCCTGATGTTACTGTCGTGATCGTGCAGTGTGGTAAACCAGAGCAGCACAGTGGGCGGCATGTCGCGCGTGGGCCGGCTGCACGCGCACATAGTGCCCGAGCACGCAGCGCACGTTGCCCACGCCGGGCACGCCGGGCACGCGGGGCACGCGGAGCACGTCCACGGCGTGGCGCAGTCCTACCGCGCGTTCCAGCGCCGCGAGGGCGGGCTGCTGCGCGAGCTCAAGGACTGCCGGCACGACTCCGCGCGCGTGCACCTCGTCTGCAACGACTACGGTGAGCCAGCCTCTATTATATATACTTTTCACGAAAGCTTCAACCTTGAACGAATTTTCACGTAGTAGCGGCCACCACCACCAACACCTTCGGCCGATAGACGTTCACTGCTGGACATATGTCTCCCCCAAAGACCCCACATCGTTCGTTCCTGTGCCGCCCGAGTCTCCGAGCGCCAGAGGCCGTCTTTTGTAGGGTTTCATATCGAGGAATTTGGGCCACTACCCACCACGCTGGCCCAGTGCGGGTTGGTGGGAGAGAAGTAGCAGCAGGACCATGTTATTCATAAGAACAGTAAAGGAGGGGTCGACTTGCCAGCGTATGTGTTGCTGAAGCAATACAATGCTGGTGTCTTCATGAGTAAATAAGCTGTTACTGGATTAGTCAAAGATCGAGTTACATGGCGCTCATCGGGGGAGTCTTACAGTAGTGATTAGCCGGCTAATGATGATGAGATTGGCTCGCTTTACTACCACAGACCACACCACTTAACCCCAAGTGGGACCGTGGTCCAAGCGTTAACATGTTTAAAACAAACATGCGATATCTGTGTTACGTGTGCACTTAGACAGTAGTGCGTACCGGTACTGAGGGCGGAGGCTGCGGGTAGAAGGGCGGATGTGTGACCAGTTTCATAACAAAATACTTTAACCTTTAAAAATATTATACTTCCTCATTAAATGTTTTACCCAAAATTACTTAACATGAGAATGCTTGTACAAGAATTTCGGTCCACATTGCAACGCACCAGGAATTCGGGAGTCGTAAATAAAGGGAAGGGGTATCGCGTGTAAACAGCAGGTGTGTGTGAGTGCTGCCGTGTGAACTGGGCCGCGGGTACTGCCGCTCGGGCTGCACAGCATTCCGAGCGGCTCCATGTCCAAATAAAGCCAGATTTTGCGTTCCTGGCGATATCTGTCCCCGCCGGCATTTCAACAAACAGATTCAAATATGGCCCCGTTTCGTTGCCGGGGTAACGTCACAGATAAATTGTAAATGTAAAGCGTTATAGAAATTAAATATAATCAAAGAGCACATCACCAAAGTCGTGTACGAAATAACTCATCATCATCATCATTAGGCGCCCTCGTCGGACTGAAGTTTGGCGATCAGATCGTGAGAACCAACTCAATCCTCTGCTATTCTTTTTAACTGATGCATATGCTGTAAATTTTTTTATGTCATCAAACCGTTTCTTGCGCTGCCTACCAGGTGCACGTTTTCCAGGAATTTTGCCCTGCAGGATCAACCTTGGGGACTCATAAAGGGATCCTCTTTAAATATGTCATCAGTCTACATTAGAAATAACTTGTACGAGGTCGTTAGCACTGCTTGTATAAATACTAAAAAGAAGTAAGTTATAACATTATCAAGGATGAGCAGGTTGGCCCTGAGGAATATGCTCACGTGGACGCACAGCCTTAGGTTATGTCGGAGCTTTATATAATATTTATAAAAATATCTGCTTTATTGTATGATAGTTGTTGGCTATGGGAAATCTTCAAAAAGGATATACTGCTTTTGGGGGGAGACAGAGCGGTGTGGATTTCTAACCATTAAAACCCTTTCGGCGTACACCCTTCGTGTTTGCACGACTCCCCAGGATTTCCTAGGGCATAAATGGGTGACTCTGCCCTGCGCTTAAGCACGTCCCGGAGAGTGCCGTAACCCTGCCTGCAACCCTCTCTTTGCTACGACAAGCACGAGGCTACCTTGTACTTATCGTTCACCCTGGACTCGCTTAGTGGGCAATGAGGTCCTCTACGTTTAAAGCCCCCGAGTCCGGAAACCGTTGAATTACCTTCCACGACGGGCACGGCTTACCTAAGCCCTATCCTTAATAGCTCAAGACTACAGAGCAGAGCCATTACATATCTAGCCACCGACAATGTACCTCCGCCAGGAGTGTAATGAGGAGGGAGAACAGCCAAAGAAACTTCTTGGTAACACACAACCTTTCATACCTTATGACTTCCATGTAACATTGTAGTTGACCGTAACTTTATTTAGCATCAGTGTTGACTGTACATCAGAAACAAGTTATGACAACATCCTCATCATCAGCCGATACACGTCAAAGATTCCCACATTGATTGGAAAGGGGTTCATATAGGGAGATTTGAGCTATTTCCCACCACGCTAGCCCAATGCGGGTTGGTGGGAGCTAAAGCCTCGTTAGTTGATCAGCAGGCTGCACCAAGTGCAGGTGACGATGGTTTGGGTCCCGCGAGTTGTTGTGGCGGGAATCCGTACACCTCCTTTAACAATTATGACATATACAGACGGATATATATATGTATGTATATGCGATTGATGTACGCGTGGTTATTACCTCCATTTTGTTTTAACGAGTAAACAAAAGCTTGTCGCGCGCGCTCGCACACACACGGGGACAATAAAATTGATTTACGGAAACGATAAGTCTACGTAATTTAATGTACCCCCACCCTCACCCCCAAGCCAACAAATAAAGGACCTACGTAATGAAAATGGACGGAATAAATATTTAGGCGTTACGTCGTGTTATTGCTATTGAATGAGCGCCGGATGTCAACAAGTCTGTTTGTGTGACGCGGCCCCCCTCGCCCGTGCTCCGGGCTATAAACGTTAAGTTATCAATGATTATGTCTTATAATCTAATATTCTGTTTCACTTTTAAATAAACGATTGAAAGACGAACGAAGCGAGAAGTTTGCAGTTTGCACGGGACATCTCAATGAAGATCATACTCATGATGTTTCTGCAGCATCACATCCCGTTGGTTACAATCTCCTTCAAACTAGACCTACTCGGTCTCTGACAACGGAAACTAAAAATTTTTGTAATATTGTATCATCATCATCATGATCACAGACACAGACGTCCACTGTTGAACATAGGTTTCCCCCCAAAGATCTCCACATCGATCGATCCTGCGCTGCCTGCATCCAGCTGTTTTCCGCAACGTTCACCAGATCGTCGGACCATTTAGTGAAGGGTATGCCCACACTACGTCTTCCGGTGCGCGGTCACTATTAGAGGATCTTCCTGACCTTCCGCCGTAACATCTTCGGTTGTTGTACCATATTGTATATGTCCTCTTAATCCATCATATAACCAAAATGGTTACATTATGAATTAAGTAATAATCAAACACTGATTTTTGACCTCCTTAAGTGATCTACGCTCCTGACGGTACTCTGCTACGTAGGTCTACGGCGTAGCGAAATGAAACTGTATAAAATATCTGAAGTTTGACAAACGACTTTACAACAAGCGAAGTTTTAATCAGTTTAAGTCGACTCAATCGCAGGTCGCGCGACGGCGTCGGGAACTTTGAAATTACATTCAAAATACAATAACGAAGTTGTTATTTCATTACGGACTCGCCCCGATCCGGACACCATCCGGATTTCGCTAAGTTCACGAACTTCCCGGTATTCGCGAAAACCGATATTAAATTTATTCCGCTCAAATTCAATATTGATAAGGCCTAATTGGTACGATGCTCGTACTGCTGATTTGTCGTAGAAATGAGAATGGAGGAAGGGGAGGGAATAATAATAATTTTGTTCATGCGTGCAGTACAATGTTATCAGTACCAGGGATCCGCTGGAGCAACAACAAAAGGCCCGTGTTCAGTCCGGCGCTGGGAGGCTGGGTACATGATGAACCCCGCAGCCCGCAGACAGGTTTTTAAGAGGACAAAAATTAAATTCACTGTCCCGTAACAAGTTCTTTGTCCGCCGCCTCCGCCCCGTCCCCGCGAGGTACCCCAATTGAAATTTGGGCGGAACCCCTTTCCGGCGCGGCGTAAACAAATCTGGCTCAAGTGTCAGGCAACTCGTTTCATTTAAATTACAGATTCACTATTTGTAGTAAACTGAGGAAGAATTCTTCGTCACGCACCAGTTATAATTTTCTCAAACAAAAAGAAATACTTTTGGACATTATGCGAAACACTAATTATAACTACAATTACTCAAAAAAAAAAGTAACCAGTGAAAATCAACAATCTTAAAGTGCTCTGCTCTTGGGGATAAATTTTCAAATAAAGAACCATTTTCTCGAAGGATTTTACAACAAAATAATTATTATCAGAGAATGATTAAAAGCTAATTAAACATATACGAGACAATGATAAAAAAATAATACACCTGCTCTTAGATAAGGTGTATTAATCTGAAGGTATTTGCAACCGGATGTCACGTAGCCAGAGTCCATTATCCTGTATACGCACTTGAGACATTATACTTCTTTGTTATAATTAACAAAACAGTAAAATTAATCTAATTATACTATTTATATTAAACACACCTAGTCCAGATATAGAGTACTGTTAACCAGCTGACGCCCACCGCTGGACATAGTCAACCCAAATCAATCCGCAATTATAAGAGATTAATAATATATTACGTCGTACTGATCACATCATCGGAGCGGTCGGAAGTGGGTGGATGCGAGAAGCTGGGGATCGCATTTGGTGGAAGACATTGGGGAAGTCCAACAGTGGGTAGACAGAGGCTGATAATGAATGAAAGAATATTCATTAGAAAGTGTGATACTATACATAATTTTTTTTCTTAACGAAGCCTAGAGACGACGAACCTTCACCTGATGGTAAGTTATACGTCCTGCCCACAACAACGTGGCGCTGGTTAGAATATAATGTGTCGCCTTAAGACATACGAATTTCACTAGCTACAGCGTCTTTCAAACCGGAACATAGTAATTTTCGCGCGCTACTGTTTATCGGCTGCAATAGGAGTGGCGGTGGTACCTGGACGGCCACCAGCAACGGAGACTTACCACCAGTGAACTTAGCTGTCGGTCAATACTTGAACCCACTTGTCGCTCATGACTCGCGCCCGGCCGCGTTCTCGCTCTGACCGCGGCTCACCTGACAGAATATAATTAAAGTTTTCGCAGTGGAGGGTTTACAATTAGGGTAATCGGATTGCGTTTCAGAAAGCTTTCAGCTCATCGCGGATGAAAAGCAAGAAGCAACAACATTACACAGAATGATGTCCATATTCCAAGTGTCGGTGCCCAGCATTACTAACGAGAAACCTCTTACGTTTTTTTTTTTCTTCATTGAAGATAAAAAGAGGCAAACGAGCAAGACGGGTCACCTGATGGTAAGTGATTCACCGCCGCCCACGTCACTAGCGACGCCAGTGCGTTGCCTACCCTTCAGGTAAGAATATGCTCTTTTCTTGAATAACCCAATGTCGCAGTTGTCGGGGAAGACCGCTGATGGCAACGAGTTCCAGATATTTACTGTGCGTGGCAGAAAACTGTTTTTAAAACGCATTGTAGTGGAACGCCAACCATCCAGATGGTGCGGATGATAGTGCCGGCGAGACGGTCGGTTGCGAAAATCAGCGGCTTCTATTAAATTGAACAACTCCTCGGAACACTCCCCATTGTAGACTCTGTAAAGTATGCATAGGGAAGATAGATCCCTACGCAGTGCCAAAGGATCTAGCCGATCGGCAAGTTCAGGATCGTCGACAATCCGAGATGCCCTACGTTGGATTCGGTCAAATGGAGATAGCTGATAACCCGGAGCCCCGGCCCAAAGGTGGCAACAATACTCCATGTGAGGCCGCACCTGTGCCTTATACAGTTTAAGGCGGTGAGCCGGCTTGAAGTACTGTTTGGCCCTGTTGAGTACTCCGAGTTTTTTGGAGGCCATTTTAGCCTTGCTCTCCAAATGACCGCCAAACTGGACAACACTCGAAATATCGACGCCCAGAATGCCAATGTTCGGCTTGGCACAAAGGTGAGTGTTTCCGAAGAGTGGCGATGCGACAAAGGGGGCTTTTTTAGCGGTGAACGCGCAAACTTGAGTCTTAGAAGGGTTAAACTGGACTAGATTTAGTCCCCCCCAATCGGAAATCTTCACAAGGGATGATTCGATTTCAGACACAAGTTTGTTCCGACACTCGTCGACGTGATCCCGAGAGATATTGCTGCGGCCGAAATACAGTGCATCCACGGTACTGTCATCCGCATAGCAATGGATGCCACTGGTATGCAACAAATCATTGATATGCAGAATAAACAATGTCGGGGATAACACGCAGCCTTGGGGAACACCAGCATTTACGGTCCGGGGGTTCGAGCATGAGCCGTCAACGACGACTTTAACTCTCCGTTCCGCAAGGAAACTGCCGATCCACCTACAAAGTCTCTCAGGAAGCCCATAGGAAGGAAGCTTCGATAGTAATGCTTTATGCCAAACCCGATCGAAGGCTTTCGCTATGTCCAAACTAACGCCCAGTGCCTCACCCCTACTCTCAACCGCCTGCGCCCAACGGTGAGTTAGTAAAGCTAGAAGATCACCAGCTGATCGGCCTTTGCGAAAGCCATATTGGCGGTCGCTGATCAGCTGGTGCTCTTCCAGGTAGCCCATGAGCTGGCGGTTGATTATGGATTCCATAATTTTGGAGAGTAAGGAGGTAATAGCGATAGGCCTATAGTTGGACGGATCTGAGCGGTCGCCTTTTTTAGGAATCGGGTGTACTAGAGCCGTCTTCCATGAATGTGGGACATAAGAGACATAAGAGTGTCTGAATAAGCGAAACGTATTCCGTGCTCATGCCGTCCACCATCTCTTACTGCCCGATGATTTAAGCTTTTCATCAGCTCCGCTCCATTACGACGTTCCCCGGCGGACAGTGAAGGACGATCGCCCGCTCACTGCAACCTATTGTATTCAGAAAGGGTAGCTCTTACACGGGACGACACGAACACGACACGATACGTCTAAAGTATAAAACAGATATATTTTTTTTAATTTTAAGTTCATAGTTTAGATAATTAGAAACATGAATCCTGTTTAAAACAAACTCAACCTAGGTATACGAGTGTATACGTTACTAAAACAATACTAACACGAATTTGGGTTTCCTGTGGGTCCCCGGCCTGAACCTTAGAACACATGTAGACTAAATTTGTCGAAGTTGGAAAAGGATATTGGAGTCCTAGTCATATGCAAACACTTAAAGCAACTTCTATTCTTTTCTTCTTTATCTCTTTTTTAACGTCGCACGGTTTGAAGGTATAGAACGGTACGACCTCGCGGAGGTCCGACAATTTATCCTCTGCCAAAACACGACCCCCGCTCGCCAGGAATTTAATAAATAAATGTCCTACATCTTGTGGGGCCATATATGCCCCGCCATTAATTACTTCACTAGATATAATACTTATTACGTTATTAAAGAAGAAATATGTATCCCCTAATATGTATTCATCCCTTAAAAAGGGACCACTATCGTATTAAGGGTCAAGTATAATGGATGGTAGAAATTATTTGAAGAAGCTAATCTCTGAGATTGTGGGGGTGAGGTTCTATCTTTTCAGCGCCAGTTAGAAGGGATAATGGTGTCATTGACCTCTAGTGTCTTCTCCAGTTAGTTGATAGACATATTTAATACGTAACGAGTGGATTAGTTTTGTACGTTAATGTGCTCACCGCAGCCAAGAAATAATTGTACAATACACATAATACCATTGAAATACTTGCCGAAGGGTAACTTTATCCGCTACACATAAGAGTATTACTTTTTGATTGAAACATTTTCTTATTATTTGATTTTTATAAGAGTACCCAATCCTCTTACATTCCCCAAAGACACGAGCTACGCGCTTCGTGTGCTCTCGCGCCTCGATGTCGCCCGCTTCTATTTATTTATTTATTTACACGTACACGATGTGTTAAGGTCAAATATCGATTACAATCTTTTTAAATACATATATTTGTTAATTATATTAAGTAAGCAATACTTACCATCATCATCCTTTGCGGTGATCGCCAACGTCGGACATTGACTAGCACCAGTGTTAACAATCTATACATTAACCCTTAATGGACCACCCTGTTCGCGTGGTATTACAAAATACTAGCGTTACATATCATTTTAACCTAGTATTAATGTGAGGGACTGCGAATGGTGAGGAGTGCTCGTTCAGAATGCTCCAGCACTAATACGAAGAAAGCCAGAATGTAGCGCTGCTTTTATGGGAATAGATGATATTGGTAACTAACCAGGTGTTTTTGGAAAGAATCCTATCTCTTAGATTAGCCGTCGGCATTGAAGCGGGGACCTCCATGTGACAAGGCATGCAGTATGCAGTAAGGGGTTACACTGTAAACATCAAATAAATTTCTTTCCATTTCAGAGTTTCAGCAGCATGTACAGAAATAGGTGTCTAGAATATAATGTTATTGTTAAAGCCCAAAAGATTGCTAGAAGTAAGTGGCAGTGGAGAGGGAACATTGCTCGAAGCCCTGATGGCCGATGGGGCAGTAAGAAGCTCGAGTGGCGCCCGTGTACTAGTAGACGTGGTGTTGGGAGGTTTCCCACAAAGTGCACCGACGATCTGGTGGGAGTCGCGGGAATCCACTGGATGCAAGCAACGCGGGACCAATCGATGTGGAGATCTTTGGGGGGAGGCCTATGTCTAATAGTGGACGTTTATTGGCTGATGATGATGATGATGAATGAAAACGAAAGATTAACTTTGAAATAAGCAACATCATGTACGAGTATTTGTTAAGTAGTAAATAAGTAAATAAATATATGTTTCTGCGAAAAAACAGTGCAATTACCGGAAGTGTAGATGAAACGCGGCAAATCAGCAAACTTAATTATTCCGGGCCGTTCATTAAACAGATTGATCGCGAGACGCGGACGAAATAATTAAACGGGAAAAGTTGGAGACGGGGACCAGGTGGGCGGGGGAAACCCCCATCAGTCGCTGCAGCTGTGAGAGATCCAGGCATACCTTCACTATGAAAGCATTATGCATCGTATGGCCGGTTGAAAATGCTTAGCTTTAACATAAATAGCGCTTTGAATATTCCCACAGCTGGAAATTGGAACCTTCTTCCACAAGGAGAAAGTCAAGGCCAATTATCCACTACAAACGGCTCCATGTGAGATGTCCCCCTCACATTGTTCCCCTTCATCATAAACTGAGCTTAGTTTTTCATATTGACCTCCGGTTTACTGCTTATTTATTAAATTTGTAAAGGGTCGTGTTCATCATCATCGTCAGCCGATAGACGTCCACTGCTGGACATAGGCCTCTCCCAAAGATGCCCCCATCGATCGATTCTATACAGCCCGCATGGCCGGGTGCCGGGAGCCGTCGTCTGTAGGGGTTCATATGGGAAAAACTTGGGCCATTTCTCGAGGTTGGCTTCGATCATGTGAATTTTTGTGCGGGAACCCTACCTCCCCCTTTTATGTAATATAGCCTTAAGGTATGCTTCTACTTGGTTAAAAGACAAGGGCGTGTACATACTCCGATAGCATTACTCCGCTGTAATCGTTCCACCACTGGATATGTACCGGAAATGCAAAGGTGAAAAGGTGAAATATCCACCCTTATCAGTTCGAGTAAAGCACGAAAACAATAAAGTATTTTCCACAACAGAGTGCGGCAAGCGTCGCGTAGTCGGCGGCGGTTCGAAGCGCATCGTGGGCGGGGTGGAGGCCTCGCCAGGGGACTGGCCCTTCCTGGCCGCGATCCTCGGTGGACCGGAGGAAGTGTTCTACTGCGCGGGGGTGCTCGTCGCCGATCAATGGGTCCTGACAGCTTCGCACTGCGTTGGCAAGTGAGTAAGAGTTTGTGTGAGGAGAAAGTTTGCATTCCTTTAGTTGCGATTTATCAACGTCAAACTAATATTAATAATAACATTTTTTTTTACTAATTAGTAATATATTATCTTAGAAGTAGATCACGGTATGGTTATGTTAGTAAACTTATTTAAGCTTAGAAATGAACAGTACAAGTGTGATGAAGTTAAGCATACAACTTAATTCAACCGACCACTCGCCCACAAGTCGACTTCTTCTCCTTTCTGCACTCTTTACTACGGAATCGATTCTCATTGGTTCTTAGCACAGTACTCCGGAAGTCATTGGCAGTTTAATTATTAGTGAATGTTGCTAATTACACACTATATTGCAATTATATTTTGAATGAACAAGTTTTAGTATAAACATCGCGACACCAGTATGTGTGATATATAAAATCGCTTCGACCTCGTTGGTTGTTCGAGTCCTGTGCGTGGACGCATCAGTCCGCAGACCATTGTTGGACGGTGAGACACCGAATGGTTGCAGCCACTCGGACGTGAACGGGTGGACGATCCAGCTGGGCATCACGCGGCGCCGCTCGCACGCGTACTACGGGCAGAAGGTGAAGGTGCGCCGCGTGGTGCCGCACCCGCTCTACAACGTCGGCGTCGCGCACGACAACGACATCGCTCTGTTCCAGGTGACCGCTCGTTCAGCCCTTTAGCATTCCGCTTCTACCAATTAGCACACCGTCTTGGTCGCGGTGTGCTAGTTGGTAGGTTCCGAGATGACCTATTTGTCGTAGCAAAGACAGAGTTACGGAGATACCGAGGACACGCGCAAGGCACTGAGGATGACCATAAAATCTTTACTTTCTTCAGAAGCAGAGTATCTTTAAAAGATTTATCCCGACAACAAAAAGTAAAATGTCCTGTAACGCAACACGATGCTGCACGCTCTAACCAGTAGGCAAGTAGCTCGCTGGCCTCATGGTCAGAGCGTGCGGCCTTCATTGCGAAGGTCGCGGGTTCGAATCTCGGCATGTAGCGATGACTTTCATTTTTAAGTCATGTACATTTGTGAACTTTAGTAACAACAGCGAAATACAAACAGGGAAGGAAACCATCGCGAGGAAACCAGCACGTGAATTAAAATTTATTCTGAGGTGTGTGTGAAGTCACTAATCTTCATCGAGTCCGCGCAGTGATTATGGCCTATCGCCCTAATATTGGGGGTAGGCTTGAGCCCCAACAGTGGGGAAGTAAATTGGCTCTTGTACGCAACACCCTGAACCTTACCCTTTGTTTATACACGTCTCTATTCGGTAGAGCTGAATCTTTCAGGATCTCCTAAAGTGAACACCAAATACCAGTTTGTTGTGGGACCACTAATCAGTCAACTTAATGTTCCATTGACACCGTGACGTCGGCGGCAGCTGGCGGTGCGCGTGCGCTACCACGAGCAGCTGTCGCCGGTGTGCCTGCCGCCCCCGCGCCGCACCCTCACCCCAGGCACTCTCTGCACCGTTATCGGCTGGGGAAAGCGCGACGACAAGGACAGTTGGTATCTTTTTATTGCAAACCATTTATAGTTTCCTTTCGTATAAAAAACTTACGCCTTTTTCTATTCACAGTGTCGGAGTACGAGCCGGCGGTGAACGAAGTGGAGGTGCCTGTGCTCAGCCGCGAGCTGTGCAACAAATGGCTGGAGCACAGGGACTTGAACGTGACGGCCGGCATGATCTGCGCCGGGTACCCTGAAGGCGGGAAGGACGCTTGCCAGGTATGGTCAGTCCAGATAACTAAAACCTTGTAAGTAGTCCCGTACCTGTTCTACCTGTATACCGCTAGTAGGCGACGCAAAGGTGGGTAGGTAGGTAAGAAGTATCCTATTACGGTATCCAAAAGTGTCAAGACTGTTTCGTTTCAGGGTGACTCAGGTGGGCCGCTGTTGTGCAAGGATCCGGAGGATGCGTCGCGCTGGTACGTCGGCGGCATCGTCTCCTGGGGCATCAAGTGCGCCCACCCGCGGCTGCCCGGAGTCTACGCTTACGTGCCCACCTACGTGCCCTGGATCCTACGCCAGCTCGAGACCTACAGCGACGAGCGGCTGCCAGCGGACGACGCCTGAAGCGGCTCTCCGACGCCGCTATAGTTGAAGCGGGAACAGTTTCACCATTGCTGCCAACGTTAAAACACACCTTTCGCTGCCAACACTCACATACTACCAACCACGTGCTACCATTTATATACAGATAATGAAAATATTTATTTTGTGATACTTATTACCATACTTAGGGCTACAGTCAGGGCATTACACCATGACTAGAAGGTCCTTAAAGGAAATCAAAGAATATTCTAGTTTTTTGTGTATTTCAATGGTGAAACTTTACCGCCCAGGAGGCTGATGTCTCCACGTGTACTTTTACACGGACTCAACGTTACGAATACTCATTATGACAATAATTAACAATCTAAGACAATAATCTCGCTTTAGACGAGAGAATTACATTTATTGACAATAATTTGTATTCAAATTTAATGTAAGATTTAAAGCCGGAAGCGGCTCACACTTCCGCGCACATCACTCAGTGCGGGGTGTTTTTGTAACTTGACATCCTCTCGCACTCTTTTGTCGAGAGGTCCCGCGCGACTCCTGCGCCGCTTTAGGATAGGACACGTAGCCGTTGGCGGTGGAAAGCTTTAGAGATGTTTATACGAGGCCCATTAGGATGTTTGTTTTGTCTCGTGCCCCGGACCCCCGGACCCCTGGACCCGTTAGAGCGTATTCGTTTGATGTTTGGTGTCGGTAGCGTTAGAGAGAAGTGCTTTTATAGTGTTTAACGTGCCGTCGTTTGGATGCAGATGTGTCTATATTTTATCAATCCCGGTCTCCATCCAAACGGAGTCCTTTATTTACTAATAAGGATAATATACATATATATCGATCTTCCTTCAAACTGACAATAAAATATATCAATGTTTATAGATGGAAATATTATATACATGAATTTTAACTTATATTTATTATAGAGTAAACAGTACCATTATACGTGATACACTGCGCCTTTGTTGAGAACGTTTCGTTTTTAGGTAATAATCTAAATAGTTTAACTACGGAAGTGAAGAGGGGGGGGGGTGTGATAAGTTTTAACTAGCCAAATTATATCCGTTGAAGAAAATATAATTATACTTAAAGAAAATGGAAAATATTTATTGAATTACAAAAGGACAATACTTTTAAAAAATTAATTGTATAATTAGTAAAATAGCTTTAATAGTTTATAAGTAATATTGTAATTAGCGAAAATATTTATAAAAGTCTGTAGATGTAGATGATAGCGGAAACGTCTATTTAGTAATGGCTGTTCTCTGCTCGCACTTCCTTTTGTGAATATTTTCTTGACTGGCAACATCTTCCAAAACGTCAAAGTTATCATCCAGCTTCTCGTTCGATTTACCAACTAACTGATGATCAAAGCTTGAAAGTCAACGATCTACTTTTATTTATAAATAATTTCATACATAATTAATTGCAGTGGGATACAGCCAGCGACGCAAGTGCGTCGCTCGGGGCGATAGTTGCCGTAAACAAATAATTCACCTCCTATTGCTCAATGCAATTATTTTTTGACTTTTCACTAAATATAAATAATGTTTTCGTTATCCGATACTTTAAAAAAAAATACTAATAATTTCCTGTAGCCGGTAATAAAGCCGGGCCTTTATGGTCATGGTGATATTATCCGTGAAAAAATCAAGAAACAATAATATTGTAATGAAATGGTATTCGTTGGCTGAGATCTTTAGATGAGTATATCTTTTACGCCGCCCTGTAACAGTTTGTTTACATTCAGCCTATTTCAGGTAAACGAGCACTACGAAGCCTGTGGAGTTCGGATAGTCCAATATATTGAAATTTGCCTTTGCTTATGATTTTCGATAGGAAAGGTTTGCACTGACTGCGCAGCGGTGATGGTGGTGGTGGTGGCGGTGGCGGTGGTGGACGCTCGCCGATGTTCACGAAAGGTTGTCGACTTCATACGAGTCACCTTCTTAATTCGAGCTTTTCTACTAGTGTAACTGTTGGTAATTTAATATAGGCCGTAATGATAAGAGAGGAACTTTATACGACAATAATTTCATAATGTTGTCACTGTACGTGTATGCGCATGCGCACGCGGTCCTCGAAACTGTTAAGCTTTAAAATTAGATTCCTCGGCGGTATCCTAAAGATTTTATTTCAATAGTTTCTTTATACGAAACGGCACAGTACTATTTGGAAACTTTTAACTATTTAGATAACTAAAGGGTTAAATATTTATTCCATTTTGTACATTGTATTAGATGTTGGAGTTTCGTTGAAATATATATAAAAAGTTATTTCACAGATATACTGCGATCTTATATACTTCATAAGTAATGTAAATATAAATGTTTCTATTAATTTTTACACGATTAGGGTAATTAGGTAGAGTAATCTGATAGGACTAGATCATAGGAAATCTGTTCGTAGGTCTGCCTGCAGTAGCGTTCTGCCATCTGTCCATCTTACTCTCGAATATTTATCACGTCTCTTGTAATTTCATTCCTAACTGTCGGTCTGTCTGTTTCTTCATGGATGTTCAGGTGCGATTGTGCTCTCTAACAAAAGCCTAGATCAATTTGGAACAACGATCCTGACGAGGACGAGTGATCTTTTGCATATTTCTAAAATGATTACGATCCGACTTTTCGTGTCCCCCACTCCTTCATCGGTTTCTTCAATTCTGTATATCGACTACATGTACTGTAAACTTTTGTAAATGTCGTTTCCAGGTCCCAATCCCTTGTCGCTAGTGTCGCTTCACTTGATTTCTAGAAACAGATTTAGTGTGTAAACACTCGACATACAAACTAATGGATATAAATAAAACAAGAAATGCATTGGTAATTGGCTTTATACGGAACATGTGACATGTTCAGTTCTAAATGTTTATACATAATATTAGTACGTACACTTGACTGTTTGTGTCGATGTAAATGTGTGTCGTATACCTTAATACATATATATATACACACACACACACACATATATATATAAATATATATAGAGTTAATATAAATCACTGTTGACACTCTAAGTAGACGAAATTTTACGTGTTCAGAGTATATTCAGTACGGGTCGGCTGGTCTCGCTCGGTGTATAGATTGGATAGATTGGATAGAAACATAATCGTAAAACTTTATTAGGTCACGACAATAAAAAAAATATATTATAATTAATGACAATAATGACGGTATTTCGAAGTTTTCTTTCTCCGCGGAATGCAGGAGCGCTAAGCTTGTTTCTTATAGAATTTTAGGAGTGCAGAGTGTGAAGGAATACTACGAAGTGATATTTTTTGGGTTCATGGCACAGTATGATGTGTAGAGACAGTTTATGCCCTGGCATATGACGCTGGCGGGTCTTGTCGCGAAGTAGCTGGGAGGCTGTGTCGATGTCGCGTCTAGTGCATAAGTATTTCGAAATCTAACACATATACAGGCTAACGTGAAGGTTGTGCATTAGTCGGTAATTGGTTACTGTGTAGTGATCGCTACTCTACCGTCGCATTGCATTCGCTTTGTACCGTTCCGTAAATGAAACTCGTACAATTGTTCTGCAGCTGACACATCCGCTGCGCACATCCCGCTCAACGCTCGAGTGGCACACCAATTTCGTAGCGTCTGTAAGTAAACGGTTTTATATTCGTTTTGTACGACTTGCGCGTTATAATTCGTAACTATGTATACTTAGGGTTTTATGTGTAGAGGGAAAATACCACTTTATAATGAACTGTTTAAATGTGAACGCTCAAAATGTTTAATAGTTTTGTAAGATTCCTATCGATGGTCAATTGGGAGGGCGCGGCCGTCCGCCCTCACTTGGGCACTCGGTCACTTATGAAGTAGTTAGCGTCGTTCGGGGAGTAGCTATTCTATGATTAGACAATAAACTTTAATAAAACTGAATGTGACAATAAATGTCTTATTATATATACTATCAGGTCTATTGATACGATAGTGATGAACTATTTAAAATTTGTATTTTTTTATCGACTATGCGCGTAAACCTCTTTAGGACTTAGCATTCGGCTAACACTGTCGCGTCAGCCACACGCATTAACTGTTAACTTATTCGGGTTAAGGGAGAGGTTAACGTTTTTAACTCGTTTTCATCGGTAGTCTGGTGGTTATAGAGACGCACAACCTATTCAGGATTTTATCACGACTTTTAGATGTTTCCATTTACGTGTGCGGATAATGAAATGGTGTTAAATTTGTATAAGATCGATGTTCAATGTTGTAGTGGCGTCGTGTTGCTGTGGGCTTAGTTTTATAAACGTTAAGGTCTCCTATTAAGTTACACGATCATTATGACTTAACATAAATCTCACTCGGGCCATTTGTTTGTTTTTCATTGAATAATATAAATAGAGAATAAATATATTACATTTGACATATCACAGTGATATATATTGTTAATGATTTGGATACTTTAATGAAGAACTAGTTCCTTAAAACTCTGTCACTTTCATAGCCTACCATGTGGATGTTATATTTACATTTACTTTTTTCGACTTAACGAAAGTATTTAGTTAACGTCACTGCAAGCCGTCGGCGCTGTGGCTTCATCATCAAACAAAAGCATAAAACTGACGATACTTATCATCGTGTTTAGTATAATTAAAACTATGACATATTTTCTAAAACGTGGTATATTGTGAAAGTGATCTACATGTAAGTAATAAGATATTTTTCTAAATTTATCATATTCGAATATTGTTACAACGTTTTGATTGTTTACTACCGCAGAGCGCTAACTGATGTTACGGTCGGACAGCAGCCAATGGAAAGTTATACTTAAACTGAATTGTTTGTTAGAGCTACGGACACGTAGCCCCGTAGCGTCGTAGCGTCGAATCCTTACTTTCCCGTAGCAGTGTATAATTTTTAAATTTAGCAAACATCTGTATGTTAGTTTTCGTATTATTGAGATGATACGCGTGATGTATGTCGCTTCTAATAGTTTCCATTGTGTAGCTTTACTTTGTCTCCGACGCTTCTATTAAATAAATTATAAATATAACGAGTTTTATTTTATATTCTATTTTGACACGTGAGGAGCTTGTTAGGATATTTATACAGCGCCAGATTGCGGCGCTCATTGGGTTGAAATTTTACCCCAATAGAGTTTAACCACGTCTGTTACATCGGTGCCATTGGTATAACGTTGTTATGGATTTATCTTCTTATCGGTCGGATAGCGCCCACTGCTGAGCATAGGCCGCCCTCAAAGATCCTCATTGAGAAGGAATTGGGTCTTAACCACACTACGTTGGCTCAGTGCGGGTTGGAGGGTGGTCAGAGGCCCGTGTTATTCATCAGGGTGTATCACGTGCAGGTGAGTTTGACTAGGGCTCACTTAGACACCCTCAGACTTAAAGATTTATATGATCCTCCTACTTCAACATGATAATCATAAAACGTTTGCTATTCGCTGCACATTTTGGAAATTATTGGTTACAGGGCAAGTGCACTACCGCTGGTTGTTGCAGATTTCTTCATTGGAGACTTTCTTAATACAGGTTTTGTGATGGTTGAACTGGTACCTATTCATTCAGTGAATCTTTCATTACACATTATCTTTTTTTTTATGTAAAATAAGAGGCAAATGAGCAAGACGGGTCACCTGATGGTAAGTGATTCACCGCCGCCCACGTCACCAGCGGCGCCAGTGCGTTGCCTACCCTTCAGGTAAGAATATGCTCTTTTCTTGAATAACCCAATGTCGCAGTTGTTGGGGAAGACCGCTGATGGCAACGAGTTCCAGATATTTACGGTGCGTGGCAAAAAACTGTTTTTAAAACGCATTGTAGTGGAACGCCAACCATCCAGATAGTGCGGATGATAGTGCCGGCGAGACGGTCGGTTGCGAAAATCAGCGGCTTCTATTAAATTGAACAACTCCTCGGAACACTCCCCATTGTAGACTCTGTAAAGTATGCATAGGGAAGATAGATCCCTGCGCAGTGCCAAAGGATCTAGCCGATCGGCAAGTTCTGGATCGTCGACAATCCGAGATGCCCTACGTTGGATTCGGTCAAATGGAGATAGCTGATAACCCGGAGCCCCGGCCCAAAGGTGGCAACAATACTCCATGTGAGGCCGCACCTGTGCCTTATACAGTTTAAGGCGGTGAGCCGGCTTGAAGTACTGTTTGGCCCTGTTGAGTACTCCGAGTTTTTTGGAGGCCATTTTAGCCTTGCTCTCCAAATGACCGCCAAACTGGACAACACTCGAAATATCGACGCCCAGAATGCCAATGTTCGGCTTGGCACAAAGGTGAGTGTTTCCGAAGAGTGGCGATGCGACAAAGGGGGCTTTTTTAGCGGTGAACGCGCAAACTTGAGTCTTAGAAGGGTTAAACTGGACTAGATTTAGTCCCCCCCAATCGGAAATCTTCACAAGGGATGATTCGATTTCAGACACAAGTTTGTTCCGACACTCGTCGACGTGATCCCGAGAGATATTGCTGCGGCCGAAATACAGTGCATCCACGGTACTGTCATCCGCATAGCAATGGATGCCACTGGTATGCAACGAATCATTGATATGCAGAATGAACAATGTCGGGGATAACACGCAGCCTTGGGGAACACCAGCATTTACGGTCCGGGGGTTCGAGCATGAGCCGTCTACGACGACTTTAACTCTCCGTTCCGCAAGGAAACTGCCGATCCACCTACAAAGTCTCTCAGGAAGCCCATAGGAAGGAAGCTTCGATAGTAATGCTTTATGCCAAACCCGATCGAAGGCTTTCGCTATGTCCAAACTACCGCCCAGTGCCTCACCCCTACTCTCAACCGCCTGCGCCCAACGGTGAGTCAGTAAAGTCAGAAGATCACCAGCTGATCGGCCTTTGCAAAAGCCATATTGGCGGTCGCTGATCAGCTGGTGCTCTTCCAGGTAGCCCATGAGCTGGCGGTTGATTATGCATTCCATAATTTTGGAGAGTAAGGAGGTAATAGCGATAGGCCTATAGTTGGACGGATCTGAGCGGTCGCCTTTTTTAGGAATCGGGTGTACTAGAGCCGTCTTCCATGAACACATTATCTAAGCTTGAATAGCCTCTACGTACCAATGCGTAGCACGATGCCACTGTGTTAGGTACCTGGCGGCTGTGAGGGGGACGGAAATGAAACAAAATCCATTCAATATACAATTTACTAATGGGTATAATATTGGTACATATTCAACAATGGGTATAATAACCAGGCGAATAACCACTAACTATTACAAAACGTGGTTACGCCGTAGTATACGAGTGCACGTTCTGCGGGCGGACGCAGGCGCCGGCACGAAGACATCCTTCCGGTAATGCGAGAGTAGATCAGATCAAATCTGTCGCTTCAGTAGTTTATGAATTAACAAAGCAGCTACTATATCTATGTTTTTAAAGTAAACATAAAACAATGTTTTGTATTTGAAATTGTAAACAAAGTTTGATGACGATTAATAAAAGGACATGATGAAAAAGCTACATGAAACAAATATGAAGGAAGGAAGACTTTCGGAGGCACATCTTGAAAATGGGTAAGATCGATAGATTATATATCCACGGAACGAAATGTGAAAATGTAGGTGAAAGTAAAGATGAGTGCACGCGGTGCTGCTAAGCATAGGTAAGTTGTAAACTGACCTACGTAACCTGATCTGCAGAGCCGGCAGCGGGAGCTGTCCGGCGGCCGGTCCGCTCCGCGCCGCTGCTGTATATGCTAAAGTATTGTCCGGACGTTCGTTACCTCTCTAAGGGTTAAGGTTACACTCGATAACTATTTACACGTGATAATGGACAATGTCGCCGGCCTACTCAATTGACTAACTTTTACTAATTTATATATATTACTTTGAGATTTTTAATTTTCCGGTTTGGTATTACGCAAAAATAGCTAAAAAGATCAGAAAGTTTACGACAACACTGTTAGCTGTTTAACTTCTTAAGCCATTGCTCTATATTTTTACTTATAAACTAGTGACAATTTAAAAAGGACATAAAAGGTATTAATTTAGTAAACGTGTAAGGAATGCTGAAAACTCTACAGTAAGAACAAAAGCATCTACCATTTACGTTGTATAGATGTGAATGAGCAGCCGATGGTGCAGGAGGATATTGTATTGGAGTATTTCAATGTTTAACAGTAACAACTATTACCAAACGAACAAATAAGACTTGCCAGCGAGCCCGAGTGGTTAAAGTTATTGACTAAGAATTAAAAAAGCTAACAGTTATGCCTTGAGAGTATTATAAAAAGTTGATGCTTCAGCTTGACTGATTAAATATCTAAATATGTTCGATGTGACGAGTCGAAGTTAGAGGTACAAGTTGAGATTAAAACTATTAGGGTAGCGTGCACACCGAGTGTTGACTACAAGCTACAACATGTTGTAGCTAACCAAACCGATACTACACACTCAGTGTGCACACAACCTTGTCGCTAGGTGAAATTCGCTAAACCTACTGAAAATTTGCTCCCAGCATAATCGATTGTCACTTTCTAAACCTAGATAGTTGGTAATATATTGAAAAATAAACGAAACCTCTCTAACAGAAGTAATCTTACACCTTGTCACAACGCGCTAACACATTAATTTGTTAAAAATGAGATTAAGGGAAATGAGAAGCCGACCGGGCCGCGGCCGCGTGTGCATCAGACACGTCAGTCTAGTGAACTGTCTACAGTTCAAATTCATCATCATAGATTGGCTACAGATACCACAAATTATGTATACGACGAAATCGATTCAATAATACTTAAAGCTGTAGCAGTTACCGCTACAACATTAGATTTATTTTTAATATAAAATTTCATAGATGTTTTCACATCTATATTAAGACTATCTATATCGAAGGTACTGCGCTCGTTGTGAACTGACATTTAAAAGGAAACAATTGAAAAATCTGTAAAAGTTTTCCATAAAATATATAAACAATATAATGTTCTATCTTGGAAGCATTTAATGAGAGATGAGACATCGCCGTATCCCAAACAAATGTGTAACAACAAAGTTGCGTACGTCTGTAGCACGTCCAGGCGCGCGGCGGCCACCGACCGGTCCACACTCGATCTAATTCAGTCTTCAGTATTTTCACTAAATTGACTAAAAATCTCATCACCATTCCACTATATTATCAAATTGTAAAAAAAAATTACTTGTAACTCACAAGAACCTTAACTTTGTTTAATTTCAATCAAACGGAAATGGTTCAACTTTCCCTACAACCTGAACTGTTAGAAGATAAACTCTGACCATAACAACGTTTGTAAAGGAAAGAGTAATACTTGAAGTAAATAGTTCTGGGATCAGCAAAATAAAAAAAGTATTAGTTTAGTTCATTGAAACCAAGTAATAAACACAATACCAATCACTTATTTACTTAAACTAAAACTAAAAGTATAATAAATTAAATAGTATTCTAATCATTCATAAGACAATATTGAGAAATTCTTATTAAATGCAATGATTTAAGTTGATTTAAACCAAGTCAAACTTTTGTAATACTTAACAATTCATTAATATATAAAAATTCACACCGTTCGTGAGGCGAGTGTTCGCGTATTGTAATATGAACATACAAATGAACATTACAGTGTCTCAATGTAATGTTTAAGGTCAACTCCACTCTCTACTCGCAATGACAACTTCTCTTCGTTCTTACCTAAACGAGAATTTGGATACATATAGCGGAATATCCAATAGCAACCCTCGCTTTCCGACTGGGGTGTCGATGAAGTCGCAAACCGTCAAGCGTGAAACGCTTTGTTGCTATAACAACGCAATTGTGCAGCGTCGGTACTCGGTAGTAAACTGGCGTGGCTAAGGCGCGGCGCAACCGGAAGCTACAAGTGATATCCGTTAATAGTAAATTGTTACATTAATTCAAATATACTTATTAATGTCAATGAAAAAGTGATGTGCAATCTGTTAAATATAAAAGTTCCGAAACTAATCAGCTAGACTGTACTTGGTTCTATTTGAGAATCGAACCGCACACCTGCTACTGCGCGCCGCGGGACGTACGTGGACAGTTGACGGCGCTAACTATACCTACCGCACTAGTAAATAGGGCCATTTTGCATCGGGCAGATCTATTTAGACTAACTACATATATATATATATATATATATATATATATGAAGAAATTTATCGCTAACCAACAAACAGTCCAAAATTAATACTCTAATATATATATATATGTGTGTGTGTGTGTGTGTTTATGTGTACGCTAAGTTATAATCGTTCAAATATAATTAATTTGTTTATAAATAATCATTTACTTATAGTTAATGATATGACGCGACCGCAAACGATACTGCGAGTGATCTCCCGTGACTTGGAATATACAGACTCCTTGCGACTTTAACTTAAATCACACTTAGCGTCAGCAAAGTGAATATTATTTAAGTGTAATCAATAAATACGTTGCTTAAGTCCACTTCAAGCGAGAACGGTATAAAATGGGTGAGAGTGGGTCGCGAAGCGGTGTGATGAGAGAAAGAGAATAAGATAGCTATGTATATTTATTAAGTAATCATTATTCAAGACTATACATAGCAAATTTTCTTTATAACTTTAATACAGCACTATAAATTTAATAAATATGCTTTTGTCTGTATATTTCAAATCACTGACCATTGACAAATATAATGGACTAAGTTACTAATATTCAAAAGCCTTAACTATTTATGGAGCATTCACTATTACCTACCTACAACGGAAACAACTGTGTAAATAAACGCAGGTTATTGTTTAAGACCTAATGAAGTGATGATACGAGTAAAAGGTGATTTATAGCCTCGTAAAAAAAATCTTTGGTGGAATCAGTCGTAGAAGTATACGACCGATAAATGCGATGCAAATCGTCTCATCCGAACATTAAGTTCAGCAGATATGTCCGGACGTCCGACGGTTCGGATACGGAACGTAACGAAAACGTCGCTAATTACGATTAAACCCATTTGCAATGAACTTTGTTTTTGTCTCACTTGTATGAATATACAGTTACAAAGAATCATCAATATTTAATTTATAATATATTAGTCCTATATATATAACGACGCATTAATTTTCATTTATGAACAATTTGCCTAAATCTTTTTAACGAGTATTTCAATTAAATCCGATAACAACAAACTGTAACAAACGATTTCAAATCAAACCACTTGTTAGATTGTTTTCTATTTCCTTCCGACTTGCATTAAAATTATACATGCCTCGTTTAAACACGAATAAATAGTAAATTACAGTAGAAATTTATTAGACATGTGCCGCAGTAAGAGAGTAAGAGACGAGAAGAGAATTATGGGAAGACTATAACACTGCTTCCGGCGGCTGAGCAAACATCCCGGTAACAAGATTGGGATCAACCTCACCAATACGCTTGTACACGTTAACTCGAAAACTATGAGAAAGTTAATCTATTTGAACTAAGCTAAAGTAAAACTAGTTAAGTTCGCTGTTCCCGTTTGCTTAGGCCACTGAATTATAAAAAATGTTTGAATAGTTGTAATAGACCTTCAGTCAATAAACAGCTACAGCGCCCCTTGCATCACAACATAACTACAGTTATGTAACACCGCGAGAGCGAATGCAACATCAGGGAAGAGCTTAAGTATCGGAAAGCTCGTGAATAGCGCTGGAAGCTTTCATGGCGGCTATCTGCATTGTGATCATCATCAGTGATTTTTCAAATAATGTAGTTAATTTTTAAAATTAATTATCAAAAAAAAATTAATAATTTAAGTTCACCAATCCTTACAACAGCTTCATTTCCAGGTCAGCAAATTGACTTGTTTTAAACTCTCTGATGAAATGGAACCTCAGTCACTTCACTTCTCCGTGAAGCAGTTACTTATATCACCCAATTGAAAAGAAAAAGGCTTCAGTTGGATTGCTGTATAGACGCAAGGAAAGCAGGGTCGACGGACGCGACCTTGGCCGTGAGGAAAGCGTGCATGCAGAACAAGAGGCTTTGCAGTATCTGGCACTCCAGCTCCTGTCGACAAACACGAAATATATTGTATATAAAACTATTATCAGACAGTTCGCTTGGTGATAGGTGAACGTACCACATTTGTACATAACGGCAGTTGGCGATTGGCTGATGGTAAGCCTCTAGAGTAGGATATCCTTCCGTCCGGTATGGTCCTATTGCCAAACAGCAGTTAGTGCTTCGCTACTTTTGTCTTACGAGTAGTGAAAGAATAATGTGTTGCATAAACTAATAAACAAGTCTTAACTAGTTTCGTACGCTGTGGAGGAGGAGCGGGTGTGGCGGTGGTGGTGGCGGAGCTTCATCATTAATACGGGCAGACTTGTATTCCAAGCGTCAGCGCAAGCGTGTAAACTTGCCATTGGCATATCATCGTTGATTCGTTTCTCTTGATCTTGCCGTCATCTACATGCACATGGACAGTGACCACTTGATAAACCAAATTCTTATCAACTCCCACCGGACTGACCAATAGCTACACACACATATACCAGTTGATTATCAACAAGCAGGTTTTTGTTGTCTTGTGTTAAAATAATTATATGAAACGCAATTTCACCTTAGTCTCGATGAGCTTGGTCTCCGTGTCCTGGAAATGCAGTTTCAGCTTTGATTTACCGTCGTCGCTCGAACCCCTCAACTGTGAAAACCTGACGGAAATATGTTCTTTTAATTAAAGTAATTATGAAATTAAATGATAATTTTTAAAGTTTGAAAATTTAAAAGAAAGTTACATTTAAAAATAAACAAAATCTTTTTTTTAAAAAAATCTGAACCTAAATCGTCTAAGCCGTTTATGAGATGCTGCATCTAATACACGGATGTACAGAGGATGACATTATCAATCGATTGAGGAATCAGGCACCTGTAGGACCAGACGGGTAGCGCGCCCGGTGTGCCCTCGCTGAGGGAGAACCCAGTTGCCCAGTCCAGCGTGAGGCCAGCTGCTCGGCCCATGTGCACCACCGTGAACGTCTTCTTCTGCAAAAGTAAAATGCATCTGAACTACAATACACCGATATCATTATCCGGGCTGCAGACGAATTAAGTAGCTGCTACCACCACCACATATACTCCTGTCGCCCAGCAGTAGTGTGCAAGCATTACTGTGTTCCGGTTTCAATAGCGCTGTAGCTTGCGATCTTCGCCTTCTACAGCGCGCTTCAAACCAGAAGAGGTTTAAAATTTGGAAACGCGCCTGTTTCCGTCAACGGTACCCTGTCAATGATTTACCTTGCCGGTGCAATGAGATCTGCTGTTGCACATCGGAAAATGGTGATCAGATTCTCAGTTAACGACATTTAGACAGAGCTTTGTAATATAAAGAAAGAAATTAACTTCGCTGTCATTTGTGATACTTTGACATTTGTCATTGGTGTAAACGACACCGGACGTTGTCTCAGCGCGATGCACTACTCCAAGCACAATAAGATCTGCACGGTCTCGGAGCCGCCGATTTTCTTAGGGCTGGCGCCCACCGCGGGCCTGTGCGAACGTCTGCTGTGCAGGCTTCGGTATGCGATGCTGCCGTGCGAGTGGCACCACGGTACCGCCGCCTTTCTCCGTAGCCGGAAGAACCTGCTGCTGGAGCGTAGGCAGCAGCTGTCCTCTGGCTATTGGATGGTCTGGCACCCATACAGCCCACTGAAATACTACTGGGATTGCTTCGTCGCGGCTCTCATGTTCGCCGTTTTCATTTACATGCCGTTTCAAGCGTTCGTTATATGTGAGTATCGCGGTTTGTTTGAGCTGCTGCTTTTATCTAAATGTAAGAGTTGCCAATTCTTGACGAGTTATGGCACCGAGACGTGGACGCTTACAGTGCGCCTCGGGTAAAAGCATTGAGTCGCACAGAGAGCAATGGAAAGTGCTATGCTCGGGGTTTCCTTGTGTGATCGAATCAGAAATAAGGAGAACCGCAGATCTAAGGTCACCGACATAGTCCAAAAGGTTCCTAGTCTCAACTGGCAATGGGCAGTACACATCGCTCGAAGAAATGACAGCCGATGGGGAACTAAGGTACTCGAATGACAACTGCATACTGGAAGACGTAGTATAGGTAGGCCCCCACTAGGTGGTCCAACGATCTGGTGAATGTTGCGGGAAGCAGCTGGATGGAAACAGCGCAGGATCGATCGATGTGGAGATCTTTGGGGGAGGCCTATGTCCAGTGGTGGACGTCTATCGGCTGATAACGATGATGATGATGATGACGACTACTTTAATTCATCTTAAACTCGTTTGTACTTTTAATATTACGATTACTGTAAGGTTTTCTAACATATTTTATGTAGATAGCCAAAAACATATATAGGATGCTGTAAACGATGATCTTCATATAATTTACGGACGTAAAGTAGAAAGTCGCTCGGTCTTCTACCACATTTGCAGATACATGCTATTTGCAGGTCCAAACCCTAGAGACCCCTTCATACTGTTCTGCGACGCGGTCGCGGTCGTCGACATCGCTGTCACCTTTATGACCGGCTACACCAAAGCGGACCACAGACGGGTAATCCTGCAGCCAAAGCTCATTGCCAAAAAATACCTAAGCGGTGGATTTCTAATCGATGTAATCGCAGCCCTCCCGCTGCAGATATACGAGATCTTCGATGACTGTAAGTTCCCCACGAACACCGCCATGTTCATATTCAAACTGCCGCGTCTACACTCCATGGAGCGGAAGTGGATAAATATTCAGAAGCAGTTCAAGCTGTCATACATTTCGACGATGTTAATCTCCGTGTTCTTCAGGACGATCCTATTCTATCATTGGATGACGTATATCCACTACCAGGTGCCGGCGATTTGCTCGCACTTCTTCACCATGGATAGGAATTGGCTGAAGCGCTTCAGAGGCGTCCGTCTGCCTTACAACACCGTGTTCAAGAAGTACACGACGAACCTTTACCTGGCGTGCGGGTTGTGCATTGGCGCCGGATATTACACACCGATTGGAGTGTACGTCATTCCTGGTAATTTTATTTTTTAATTAATAGCTTAGTAGTTAGAAATACGACATAATTATACGTATATTCAGCAACAAGTACAAACTTGTTACTCGATCG
Organism: Ornithoptera priamus; assembly: GCA_029034505.1. Taxonomy (NCBI): domain Eukaryota; kingdom Metazoa; phylum Arthropoda; class Insecta; order Lepidoptera; family Papilionidae; genus Ornithoptera; species Ornithoptera priamus. The sequence goes on along the minus strand of JARDWD010000527.1, from coordinate 381,568 downwards.
ATACACGACTCACATTCTCATATTACTATTTAGTAATTTATAAAGAAACCTAAGTACAAATGGTGGTGAGGAGGTAACACGGGCACTATTGCTAAAATTCAAGGAATATTGTATTGAACTTGCTGTACATTGCTCGCGGGTGTGAGGGTTCCCGCACAACAACTCATGGGATCCAAGTCAACCTTAACTGCTCACGGTGCTCCCTGCTAATAAACAAACGAGGCTCTGGCTGCCGCCAACCCGCATTGGGCCGGCGTGGTGGAAAATGAAATCCCTAGCCTTTAGGGGAATTTTCGAGAGAGGCCTGTGTCAAGCAGTAGACGTCTATCGGTGATAATGATGTTGATGATGTACATCGCTCGGCTTTTTGAACAAAACCAAATTGACTAAATAGCACTCGAATCGTTAGTAACTAACATAGCTATTATATAATAACTAACATAGCTATATTACACACAATTTCTAGACTAGAATTCATATCCAGGGCATCCATCCCATCCGGTAACAAAAAATCTATTCAGCCCCTCTTATTGAAGTATTCTCCTCGTTCCAGAACTATTGTTGACGTCATTCATAGGTATAATGGGATTGATTTTCTTCATCTACTGTTTCACGACGCTGCTGCGCTTGATGATATATAAGCAGTACGAGTCGTTCCTCTACTACGGCAAGGTGAACCAGCTGGAGGAATATATGGCGCTAAAGCGGCTGCCAGCTCTGCTGCGCAAGAAGATTTTGATGTTTCTAAACTACGAGTTTCACGTCGGGTACTTCAATGAGGAACTCATTATGGAGACCATTAACGAACAGATAAGAGAGGACATCAACATGCACTGCTGCAAGAAACTGGTGGACAACGTGCCCGTGTTCAACGACATGCCCGTCGCCCTCTTGAACACCATCATCTTCAGCCTGAAACGCGTCTTATACATGCCTGGTGAGGTGAGCAGGTTACAGAACGCGACCGCACGAGCGGCACGTTCACCCTGCAGTGAGTAACACATAGTTTTGAGGGGTGACTTGGTGCACCCCTATAGGTACGTGCTGCGGATATACAGTATCCGGCACAATAGAACGAGTAAATCCTAAATACAAATTAACAAATTAATCTAATATTTTTTATGTAAAATAACACGGGAAGAACTCTACGCTTAAGTCACAAATAAGTAGACTAACGATACTATCACATTTTCACAAAATTCCTTGTTTCAGACGGTGGTTAAGGGTGAAGAGCCACTAACGTCTATGTACTTCATTTGCTCGGGCACCGTAGCTGTCCTGAACCGGACAGGAAAGGAGGTAACTCTTCTCTTTCCCGCTTTGCTTTAACCGAAGACTCGGAGAGATTAGTTAATTCTATACTATGATTCATCACCAGTTTTGATGGAGTATTTATTGTACGTAAAGTGGCTGGATCTAGTGTTTGATGATAGATTTTTTTTAATTACATAATATTCAGCATCGTTAGACCTGTAGCTAGTGAATTGCTGGTGATGAAACAAACATGGTGCTGAGTAAATAACCTGGGGTTCGGTATTATGGGCAAGTGTATATCTTATCACCAGCATATGATCGATAGTTCTGTTGCTGTAATAAAAAAATTCTAACAGATAGCGCATTTAAGTGACGGCGCATTCTACGGTGAGCTGGCGCTTCTGGATCCGGGAGTGCCGCGTGGGACCACCGTGCTCGCGCTCGAGATTACCGAAATATACACGTGAGTAGCGAATTATTAACGACGGAGGAACCGGGCAAGCTGCTGAAACAACTCTCGGATCACATAAGACGAGGAGTAAGATGTCGGGAAGGACATATTTAACAGCACGTCGCCACTCATACTTATTATTTCCGTTAACCGCCACGAACGCTCGTTAATATTTAAAAGCTCAAATTGCCGACCATTTATTAGGCAATAGTTCTTTACTACTTACTAGCTTTAGTAATTTTCAAGCCTAACGTCTCGGTCTATAAATATTAAGACTTAAATTCCTTATGCTGGAAGTTAAACAGTAAAAAATGTTTTTTTACAAATTAAGTGCAATGCCTGTTCATAATGCACCAAATGTCCATTATGGACTCGTCTAAGAATGGAAACCTGTTATTGAAGTAGGGGCGTGCATTGTGCAAGATAATCGTTGCAGATTGAGCAGCTCGCAGTTCCAAGCGTGTTTGCAACCGTACCCGCACCTCCGGCGCCGGCTGGCCGCGCTACTGTCGCGCAGGCAGACCGGCCTCCGCTGACCAACGCCCGGGCTCTGCACTTTGTGTCAATGTACGACACAAGTTTTTGACGATTAAAATTTTGTTTAAGAATAATTTGTTTTGTTCTATCGTAGTGTGTATTCCTTCCTAATACCAAAAAAAAGTACTAGCACTGAGCTTTTATTCGTCATAAGCATACAGGTACCCAGAAGTATACAGTAAGAGTGCACCGTGCACTTACCCCGAGGCGTACCACCGAATTGACAATGTTGTGGGTCCAGGCAGCCTCGACGCGCAGCAGGTCGCGTCGCGTGTCCGCGCTGAAGTAGCGCGGCGGCGCAGGCGCGGCACCCGGACCAGCGCCGCTCGCCTGCACCAGGAAGCAGTGCTGCCGCCAGTCCACTGTTTCGCTCTCTTTCACCGTGCGGAACATGGTCTGGTACACCTTCAGAGTCTCCGGGCACTTGGTCAATTCAGCGATGTTCATCTGAGAGCATTACATGTTCAAATATCAATTCATTTACCAATCTAAGCGCATAATAGAAATAATATGAAGCTGCAAAAGATCAGATGAATTTTTTTTTATTAAAAATTGAGTTTTTTTATGTCATTTGTTAAAAAGATGTTATGAGCTACAAACGGTAGAACCTTTTTTTATTTATCAACATGTAGAAAACAGTCATTAAAAAAATACTGACCGGCGGCACGTCGAATAGCATTACGTCTGTGCCCTTGAGCAGCAGAAACTTAGGACGGTAGGTCTGCCAGGGCTGCGCCGCGCTCACCAGCCCCTCGTGCACCCAGCCCATGTACTCGATGCGCTCGCCGCCACTCAGATGCCGGTTGAATAGCTTCATCTGAAGACAGCGCCACAAGGAGGTTGATTTCAACATTGCTCTACTTGCGGAGACATTGACGCTTACACCTGTCTCCAATATACAGTTTTTCACGATGTATTTAAAGACTACTCATAAAGCTTAAGGGTGTTTAAATGTAAATTAGTGTCATCTTAAGATGGGGATGACATATACTATATTGCCTTGCGTTCGTCGCTTTGATACATATGCTACTAACTTTTATATTTATACAGTAACTCAATGAAATAGATTAATGTTGAAGTTGTAAGACTGACCTGCAGATTTGTGAGGCCCACGATGTTGTCCGAGATGCTCTTCAGCCACTGCGAGAGGGCGGCGGGGTCCTCAGCATGTATGACGCCCGTGGTCATGTGGGGACGGGCGCCTCGCACCTGAACAAATGTAACGCTCTACTGACACACCTATTGCATAAATGTATTTCACCAGTTCGGGTGTAAAGAATCCCTCACTACATCTCACAAGACCCAAGCTAACCTCACCAGCTCGTGGTGCACCCTGCTAATCAACAAACGAGGCTTTGGCTCCCACCAACCCGTACTGAGTTAGGGTGGTAGGAATTGGCCAAAATGAAGGGTTTTGGATATGAACCCATACATACGACAACTCCTAGTGCCCATCGGTACTGGAGGCTATGCTGACTGTATGTGAAGAATTTTGGGGAGTCCAGCAGTGGACCTCTATCGGCTGATGATCATCATCATTTCACCAGTTCTCTATATGTTTCAGTTTAAAATTAAGAGATAAACGTTTTTCTTATTAATATGTCTATTTATATAAAAACATCTGGAACCGGTAGATGTGGTATGGTAAGGGATGATGAGATTAGTATTAAGTAGGTGGTTATTATATGCAAATTAACTTTATATCAAAAACCGTAAAATTAATGTGCCGCTGCATGAATGAAAAATATCGTGAGCTGTCAATTTGCGAGGAGATCTGGTTTAACGTATTCAGAAAATAAAACTGACCTCGAAAGCACCCGGCCGAAGCTTGTCTGTGCCGAAGACGTATCTCGTGACGTACGCCATCATGAGGGGAACTGGAATTATAAATAAAACTGCAGTTAGGATATTGTTAACACGATATAATACTGTTTCTCAGTATATTGCTGGTGACCGCAGCATCCTCCGCTAAAGAATGAGAATCGGTTTCTGTTGCCGTAAAGCTGTCCTGATGTGAAGGGGTGATCTAGTCCAGTAGCAAAGGTCTGTCTTGACTTGGGCAACAGTTTTTCTATATACACTCACCAGAGACGACATCTACCCAGTGCGTGGGCTCGTGCGCGTTGGGGACTTGCGCGTGCGCGGAGGCGGCGGAGGGCGGCCGAGACGCGGGACCGCTGCCGTCCTCCCCACTCCAAGCGCTCTGCAACCGCATGCATGCATGTTTTAATGAAACAAAGTGACTTGAGATGCAGAATGGTGATCTGATAAGTGGCACGTTAGTCATCGATCTGGTTAATAACGCTTGAGAAGGTACGCCCCAAAGTGGATTGCTACAGGCTGATGATAAATAATTGCGAACATACCAAGTGCTTTCACTTGCACCTCTAGTGTACAACATCATTTTAGTAACACCCGTGTGGAGCAGTTTCCAGGTTCGCTATGAAGATCGAAGACACTTGGGGCATACACTCAAAGCTTATAAAAATTCCATTATTTAGTTATTTTAACAGTAACTAATTTGAAGAAGAGAAACCTAGTAATTGAGGCTGCGGTCTAAAAGTAGCAAAAGCATCAGCTTTCTATAAAAGACCTTCACCTGCCAGCCGGCGTCATGTTCGCTTCCTCGGTCGGAGTTGCAGTTGTCGTCGAGGCTCTTGCCGTGGAGCGACGGGTGCTCGTCGCCCGTGCTGCTGTCCGTGTCCGAGGCCGCATCAGCTAAAAGGAAAGTTTGATCTTATTACATATTGCTACATATAAGAGCCATGACAGTTGTTACGTGTGATACCTACGAGGCGAGCACTCACCCTGCTTCTGCAGGAAGGGCGTGGCCGCGCGGTAGTGCTTCACCGTGAGCACCACGATGTCGCCGGCGTTGCGCAGTATGTTCACCGCGTCGTCGTGGTTGCACGCCGTTATGTACTCCCCGTTGACTGAGCATCGAGCAACAAGAGGTTCACGTTAACACGACAGGCGCCACAAATTGACATCGCAGCAACGATACGATATTGATTTACTGGCGTGGAAAAAAATACTTTGTCTTTATATGGCTTATTCATCATCGTCATTAAAACATTAAGACTTATTATATGAAATAAATGGCGACAGGGTAGCAAGGTCCTCGAATGACGCAGTGTTGGCAGACCAACTAGGTGGTCCGATCTGGTGAAGGTAGCAGGAAGCAGCTGGTAACGGGCAGCGCAGGACCGATCGTTGTGGAGATCTTTGGGGGAGGCTTATGTCCAGCAGTGGACGTCTATATGCCGATGATGATATAAAATAAATATATTTTATTCTTCATATTTTTAAATATACTTTCAAACTAATGAATATAAAGATTTAAACATGAGATCGCGAAAGGTCGTGCCCTTGATCTACGAAAGTTTACAAGGATCTTAGAAGGCAGACCTCAATGGATTTTTCCAAAAGATAGACATAATGTAACATGATGTCTCCATCTGCTGTAGATAAATTTCGCCAGAAATTGTGATACTTAGAATTGGGAGGGACTGACTCTGACAAGACCGGAGGGATAATATATATATATATATATATATATATATATATATATTATATTATATTTCTTTACCTACGTCTACTTATGATCACATATGGTATTTATTCCGCCAAGGTCTATCTGTATCGAGTACGTTATGTAGTAAATATTTATATCGAGTGTATGTGAATATTTCGTCTCCACATCTAGTGATGGTAACGCTCATTAATAGTTTTATCCGTTATTATAAAAGTTAAGTTGAAAAAGCTGTTATTTTGGGAACTCTGGCTATGTTATTTGATTTATTTTAAAATTATTTTATTATATTAAAAATATATTTTTTGTATAAAAAAATACTTAGTAAAACGACTACAAGGTTAACACAGAACAGTTATTGTAATTTAGACTAGCCATAAATAGTTCAAAACATCGCGTGTTAATGATTAACCAAAAAAAGGCACAGTGTTAATATAAGTACCAGTTAAAGGTCAAATATTCAAAATATGGCATCACAGCGTTTAAAACTATTCACTCCAGTTTACTGCCTCCTATCACACAACGTTACGTATATAAACTAGTCCACGCGGCTCCGTCTGCAAAGTTCCAACACATAACCATAAATAGTGAACTACCTGATGCACTGGAATTGTAATTGTGTCCAGTTAAATATTACGCGTTAGGTAACTGTGGTTTTGAATCTTACTACTCATTGTGTCCTTTTTTATTATTCATAATAGCCTAAAACTTAGTTTTAATTTCACATAATATTAAGTGATAATAAGGCCACAATCGTTTTTGGGGTTTATATAGGAGGACTGGGCCATTTCCCACCACGTTCGCCCAATGCGGGTTGGTGGGAGCCAGAGTCGCGTTTATTGATTAGCAGGATGCACCACGAGCAGGTGATATTGGCTTATAATTACAGTATTTATTTACTTCACTTTATACACGTCTTGTTAAGGTGGGCTTAATGCCATTGGTATTGTCTCCCAGCCTACCTTGAGTGGAGGGGAGATGCCCTGAGGTTAGTAATGTGTGTTTTAAGATATATTTTTATGACTAAAACGAAAATAACAAATACCGAGATCCTATGAAATTTATATTGAAGAACTATTTCTTTATTCTTTAAACAGACAGATCACAACCTAGGTATCTGGGGCGGTGAAAAGTTAGCCTTTTGTGTCCAGAACATAATGACAGTAGCCTCAGTGCAGTGCTACGGTGCCGGTGCTATTCAATACAAAGTTTACAAAAGGTCGTTAGGATATAATGAGGCTAAGCTGACGTAAGTAAGTTAAACGCGTACTTAATACGGCACGCGTGTACGTAAAACCCTGTGTAATATTACATTCGATAGAATAATCGGATTAATTGTTGATATTAGGGTTAGGGGGTGTTAGGGGTCCCGCACTACGCTACAACTCACGGGACCCAAGCCAACCTCACCTGCTCGTGGTGATCCTACTAATCAACAAACAAGGCTCTGGCTCCCATCAACCCGCATTGGGCTAGCGTGGTGGGAACTGACCCAAATCCCCCCATACGAAACCCTACAAATGATGGCCCCTCGTGCCCGGCGATATAAATAGTTGAAAGTTCATATCCCTGCAACAAACTCATTGTTAATTTGTACCTTTGATAACCGCATCACCGACGAACAGCTGGCCGGTCTGGTCGGCCGCCTGGTCCTTGTATATCTTGGATATAAGGATTGGCAGTTTATGCTCCGCGCCACCCTTGATGCTCAGCCCCAACCCGCCCACCTTCTGTCGCGTGATCTGCACCATTCGCTCCTATGCACATGTAATGTAACATCATCATCAATACCCTCATCAGTTCAGTGTCCTCTAATCCTCAATTTTTCAAAGTTTTGTATTAATTATATCATCGTCATCAGCCGACAGACGTCCACTGCTGGACGTAAGTCTCCATATTAATTGTATATCATACAATTTCTAAAGGAAAAAGCGACATGATAGTGGGGTTGGTCACTAACAGGGTAGCGCTGTCTCTACACGGTACACGGCAAATTGAGTTCTTCATCATGAAACATTACAGGAAGTACATCTCTCTATCTCAGTTATTTCACTACTTACAGTATCTTCTGAACACCACGTTCTTTGCTCATTACTATTAGGCGCTGCGTATATACTTTGAGGGGGTCTTTCATTAGATTTGCTAGCAGTTTGAATAACGCTCACGACCGGGAACTTGGAGTCTGGCAGCCAAAGGAAGTAAAGTAATACAGTGTAGACTTGGAAGGTACCCGCGCGTGGGGCACGCTGCGGTCCGGCTGCGGCTGCGGCGCGGGCGCCTCGCGCTGCACCGTCACCGCGTCCATGGTGAGCACGAGCCGCGCGGGCCGCGGCCGCGACTTGCCGTCCGACACTTGCACCATGCCCATTCGGATCTTTAAAACACGAGAGTTGATCAAATATATATATATATATATATTATTAGTATAGGCGAAGATCGGACTAAGTGGTGATCTTTGGGAGACACCTTTGTCCAGTAGTGGACTGCCGTGGGTTATTGATGATAAAATTATTAGTGGTTAATTTACTACAACAGCGAGAAATAGTGATTACATTACGTATTGGTAAATGATATACTCATATCTTACATTAACTTCGCTTGTTATCTGTGTGTACTTTGTTTGTGTAAACTTGAAATAAAAACTACTTTCACTATCTGTAGGATTATTTGTAATACATTATATAATGACTTAAAATTTGATAAACATACAGATTTATTATCTATGGTATACATTTTAATGGATGCTTCAGGCTTAAAAGGATAGCAATGAATTTAGTAGTTAAACAAAACTTTAATGTTAGTATCGCCGATTAATTTTATTTCTTTATTTAAAAGATATCAAAATCATGAAAAATAATATTTATTTTTTATTTTAAATGTAATTCACAATTCAGGAATAATCAAAATTGTTTGTACATTTATACAATATCTTGAACGGTGAATATCTATATCTCTTTATAGCCAATTGCTTCCGCATGTGTATATTTTAATGTTATTTGGTGCGGTTTAGGTTAGATTTGCTTAAATGTTTGTGAAATGAAGGCTTAAATAGAACAAAACTGTAAAGGCCTAGATAGTATCTGCATTTAAGCACTAAGCATTTAAACTGATTGCTACTGCGGCTCAGTTATGCCATGCTGTTGTGAACAACATAACAGTGATAGAAACTATATAGATGAGAATTGTTGTTTTTTATAAATCTGGTGGTGGTATTTTCAATAATTTCAACTTTTATTATTGTATACATAATAGAAATTAATATAGTTTAAGGTCACTTTTAATTATGCTTTATAACATCAGACATGCTAAATTGGTCTAATGTTTTAACACTGTAAGAAAAATTTTAAAAATTTGTATCTTGGTATGTACCAAGATACAAATTTTATCATATAAATCATGTGGATGCAGATGGTTAACACACTGGTGACAGTGTTTCAGGGAATGTAATGAAGCATGCAAATGAGATCAAGTAAATATTTGGAAGTAATAACAAATAAACTTAATTGCAACTATCAATCACTCTAATTTTGTTTTATTTCATATAAATTTAATAAAATACTTCTTCAAGATAATTCATAGTTTATTTTGAGTAAAAGAAATCTTTACATTTGTCCAACAATTATAACAAATGACCATGGTGAGTGTCAGTATATATTAGAGTATAATAGAGATTATATAAGTTTTTAGTTTTAACAAATTCCTATTTTTTTTAAATATAAAATATTTTTTTTTACTGAAATTACAATTTCGTGCAAATAAAATTGTAATTGATAAAAAAAACTTTATGCATTAAAAAGGACTATATGATTATTGACGAATTGAAAAAATACAGTAATATCCGAAAGGAAAATTAATTTTAATTTATGATACAAGTAATCAAACAGTTCTCTTGACTAATCAAAATAAACAGACTAATTTAAATAGTAGAATATTATAAAGAAATTTAACTGTAAAAAAACACTTGGTATAATGCAGCACTAACCTTTTCATCTTTTTTCTCCTCAATAGGTGTCATCATTGTGAAACATACACACCATAACGAAAAAACTAATTTTCTTCCCGATTTGAGACACTACACTGGTACATATTAGTAATATTACCTCATAGTCTTAAGTCAGATGGGCATATCCTTAATTACTTCAACTCTTCAATAGAGACACCATTAACTATTTACGAGATACATATTACAAATAAGAAAAACAGGTCACCAGCTACAGTAAATCAATATACGAGAATACAACCAAAACAATTCTGATTTCAACTTTAAACACTGTCTGCTGCGAAGTTTGTTGTATCTTAAGTTATTTAAAATTTATTGGGGAGATTGTGTTACACAGCAATTATTTATTATTGACTGAGAGATCATAATTATTTACTTCATTAGCGAAACAGTACATTAAGTAACGTCCTCTAGTCAGTCGTGCAAAGTAGTTACTAGAGATGTCATCGATCAACTCAAAACCAGGGCTGTGTATTTACATTTTAAAACCTAGTATTTATTCCCAAGTATCTAAGCAAAAAACTCTCAAGTATAAAAATTGTGTTATTACAACGTGTTGCGTACTTTTTGTTCTACTCTTAACCTGTATCCAGTACGTAATGTATTTTAATTGAATAAAATTTAGATAGTACTTCAATGAGAACTGAAATAATAAAAGTATTCTTTCCATTGAGTATTTTTGTTTTAAACTTTTGATTTTGCTCTTTATTTTGTCTATATACGGTTCAATTTTTTCGTTTTATATAGTTAGTATTGAAAATATCTTAAGTACAAATTTTAGTATTGAAAAAAATCCTGCACTAGGTTTATCAGGTGTTAAATGTTGCTTAACGATTTACAATATCGATAAACGAAAGAAACGAAATTTGATTTCATCAAAACTCGTCCTACTATTAATAACGAATGTTGTTTAAATTTTCTTTTTAAGGTTATTTTATGTCTAGGTTTTCTTAACATAAAGCATTTTAGTAGGATTAGTCTGTGATCGGTAAATAGAATAAACACATTATCATAAACAGTCATATTTTCAGCGATTTTTCAATGTCATAAAGCATAGATTTACTTTTCCACAGTGTTTCGAAACGTTAGCATTTTTTAAAAAAAGTTTTTTTACAGAAATTATTTAACTTGGTTTGGACTTAAAATAATATGGAAATTATTTCTAGTATACTTTAAGTAATGAAAGTTTCTTATAACAAGTTTTATCAAAAGAATAACTCTGTGATTATCAAGTAATCATCCAACTCTGTGGGCTTTCTTATCACATTGCTTTAAAGGTAGCTTGTAGTCAAGTGGTTTATGCTATCAACCTATTAATAGTTATAGTTCTTGGGCTTTAAGTTGTCGCACGCAAAACGTGCACGCGCGAAGCTGTAGTCGCGAGCCGGTATAGCAGTTAAATGTTCTGTGACATTCTTGGAACAATCATTAAAATTTTATATCCTGGTGTTTAGTGCAGGGTTTTAAAGTAAGAGAGAAGATGGAAAATTACTATGTAATATATTTTAAATTAACTTTTTAGGGGAGGTTAAAAAATTAAGAAAATACCACAACACACACTTTATTTCCGTTCCCCATCCTAAATTTAATAATTTTATTATTACACAACATGTATATAGAAAGATTTTTATACAATAGTGTATAATTATTAGCTAATTAACTATATTATTCAACAATACAGTAAAAAGAATTACGAATCACTTATAAATTTAGCAGTCTATTTTAATGATATGTATCTTTTGCGGTTTGGAACAGCCGTGTCTTACAGTTAACTTAACTTTTACAACTTTACTAATGTGTACAGTTTTACGTGCATCCGATGCGGTAGGTATAAAGCAGGCAACGTGGATGGGCTGCAATGTCTGCAACGAAAAAGATTACTAAGGAAACGACGGCAACACTAAAACTAAATCAACAATTTCTTTCAGAAACGTATTTTTTAATATTACAAGATTTAGTATTATAAGAAACAACATTAGTGTTCGTCAAACTCGTACACTTTTCTTGTAATTATATTTATTCGGTATAGCCCATCTTTGTAGCCTTTTAAAATAATAAATATAGACAATAAACATTTAACACAGAAACGGTAACTAAATTATAATTTGAAACAGAACTGAAGCCCGATAGGTTAGGCCAGAATATTTATAAACAACTGTTTATAACCTAGTAAGCTCTTAAGCATTTTAATTGCGCAAATATATGCATATTGAAAGATTTTTTTAACAATGTAATGATTTGGAACAGATGCACATAAAACAGTGGAAAAATTCTCAAAGTTTGCTGTAAGAATAGCTTGTTAAGTTTAAATATAGTTCTTTATTTAAAAAGTAATCTGTTTCTTAAATATTGATTCCAAACTTTTAAAATATTTCGAAAAATTGTGCGTCTGAAACAATGAAGCAACTTTCTTTTAGATGAAAAGACATACGTACGACGCACGTATAAGTATTGAACAAATAACTTCCGGATACTGTTGAGGCTCGTTACAATGACCACTCTGTTTTGCCTAAAACATTATGGAACAACCGTATTTATTGCGCGGAGAATTGGGCGGACTTTACTTGGGCCGTTGTTTGTACGTCACATAAGAAATCATCTTAAATTATATTCAACAAATACTTCGTGATTTTTCCTTATTTAACCATTTAATGGCCTCTCAGTCTTTCAGCAAACATTGAGTAGTTTGTTTTAAAGAGCAAATACCAATAAAGATCGAATCTTGCGTTCGCGTTACATATAGAATTAGCGTAGCAGCAATATATCGGTATAACATTGACTTTGATAAAGAGGCAGTAAAACACATTATGCAGTAAACACTGGTTGCTTTAACAAGACGCAGCGTCCACCAGTATTATACTCTGTGGCAGTTTCGTAATATTAATGTCTACTATATACACTTTTAGAAGACTTAATCATCTAAATTGTCAGAGATCAACACAATTAAAATAAATCACATTATTTAAATAACTCTATATAACAATATCTTCACTTAACATTATCAATCGGGATTCATTCATGTGGCATCACAAAAACCATTAAGCCATTATATTTATCTAATTCGTAATGTCACAGGTGACGCATTGCAAATCCATGAATATTTACACAACAACGTATCAGCGCCCATAACATCATTCCTTGTTGTAACGACTCGGCTGCAGGTTTAAAAAAGGGTCTACGATCAGCTTCCGTTTTCACATTAACTAACGAAAGAAAGCTCAACAGAACTTGTAGCTTTAAGCCGCGTCTTAAATTGCTCTCTCTCTGGTTTATGATGTCCGTCGTCCACGGTCCCAATTAATTTATGATTTTCATAATTAACGTTTTATTACTTGATTAAAAAGGTAAAAGGGAAAGCGTGGGAAAGGGAAAAGCTATGAAAATTATATCTCGAAGCGGTCAGTTTCAAATAGTTACAGTATAATGAGTGGCTTCTAGACCTGTGAATATCCGTTTTTAAGCCACAAAATAAACCTATTTTTTATATTGGTCGAACAGTTATATTACAAGTTATACAATCTGTACACGCTCTACACGCTCTACACGCCGGAACTCCGAAAGTTCTTAATTTATGGAAGTGAACACAAGGAAGACCGTGTAAAGGGTAATTCAGTTTGGCATAAACAATTAATTTGGACCGTGGCACTGTTACACGTGGATGGTGCACTCCCGTCGCTCCTGCTCTTTTCTTTGTTGATATCTGGAAAGTAAAACTATGTTACCGATGTTCTTTTACATACTTTGGTATAGCATTTGCTCTTAATTTCACTCGACGTTAAGTGAAACTGGGACGTAGATAGTGAAACGTATTCGCCACTTATAATTCTGATCTCATATTATGTGTTGTGACAGCCGGGACATAGCAATGCTGTTATGGCGGTAGAATTATCAAATAAGGGTAGTAGCTAGGTAGATGGGAACGAAAATACCTTTCTTCTTCTTAAAGTGCCTCTCTATTATGGGAGGATGGTGATGATATTTGCGAATTTGTGTCTTTACAGTTGCGAGGTAGTGTAATCGACCGTTCGTAATCAATTTTGATGAGTTTAGTATTACGTAATTATTTATTTTATATGCGCAATAAATATCAACTCACTTGTCAATTAAAGATGAAATATCGGGAGGAACGGGGGCGAAGCTTCCAGAGAGGCCGTCGCTCCCGTTCTGCCCTCCGCTGCCAGACAGACAACACTATTGCAATTATAACTCTATACGGAACCCATGCAGTAACTTGACGAAGCGTTGTGGGCGCGGTTCAAATAAGCCATGTGTTTGGGGTTGCTACTTGAGGAGGGAATCTAAAAAGGTAACAAAATAAACTTTATTATATAGAGAGGTCTACTGTGAGAATTAAAGAGTTAGAGTTTAAGATAAAGTTGCATACAGGTTTCGGGACCGGGTGTTTGAGTGTGAGGAGGAATGGAAACATTTTGTTAAGTTCTACAACTATTGTCAAGTCTTTAAGTTATATTCTAGGTAGAGATCATATAGAGACCGCCGTAGTGGGCAGTGGCAGTGCATGTACAATTACTCCCGCTTACGAAAGAGAGTGTAACGGAGCGCATTCGTGTATGTGTGTGTGAATATATGTACTGTAAACGCATGCATGCGTGTGTGCGTGCTTGAGGTGGAGTGCGGGCGGGCCGGGGGAAGGTACCTGGTCTACCTGCTGGCGGTGCGCCGCCCGCTGCCGTAGGCGCTGCCGCCACCGCTGCCTCCGGACCCTGGTGCACAATGATTGTAGTATTATCATTAGCGGTTAAGTGCTTAGTGCTAAGCTTAATATGATTGTGGTGAGTATTTGTAATTGTAAATCATTTTTATTGCTTAAGTAAGATCTCGTTTTCTTAGTATTTTCACTAACAGTACTGTTATAATCAGAAACGTGAGCCGCGTACCTTTAGTGGTGGTGTTAGCAGCGCTGTCGCTGTAGTCATCGGAGTCGGAGCGCTCCCGCCACGCGGCCGGAGTCCCCGTCCCTGGCGCCGTCGCCGCCGTCGCCGCCGCCGGGCCGGCTCCGCTTCCCGCTCCGGCTACTCCTGCGCATGCCGCCCGCATTCGGTGGCGGGCCTCCACGGTCGAACACTTGGACAAGCTCGACTCATCTGAACCAAATTCATATATCAGTAGGAGAGCGTAGCGCGGATTGACTACGCTGCATCATATGTTTATTTACAAAACCATTACGATTTTTATGATTGAAAAGCATTTCATTATATTTTAAAGTTCCTAATATAACAAAGTCTATATTTCTAATGATTCATTATGCTTTTACGTATTAACTGGGAACAACTATTTATCATCGTCATCATTTTAGTGTATTGGCTGTTGTTGATTAACGTAGACCCTCCGGAAGAAGGAATTTTCCGTGCTCACTACATTTGGCTCTTAGGTTATTTAAGTAAATCATCTTTGACAATGTTGTGGTTGGAGGATTAAGACACTACAACTGTGTGTACCGTATCTGTAGTGGTCGCAGCGGCGCCGTCGGCGGTGCGGCGGCGCCGCGTCGTCGTCCCGCCGCGCCAGCGTGCGGAACTGCAGCGAGTGCGCCGCGGTCGCGCCGAACGTCGCGTACGGACTGATCTCGTACAGCTCAGCTGCTTGCGCAATGTAGCAAATTACAACATTACACATATTTTAATGATTCAAACTAGCTCTCTCTCTAGGGTCATTGCCTCATGTCTGAGGATCGTGGTCAGTACAGAGGTTGCTGTCTGGAGCGGACGGTCTGCTTCCACGAGTTCCTGTTCACCGCATCTCTTATCATTGTCGGTGAGATGACGCCGGGCGTCAGCCGGATTGCCAGACATGATACTTACTATTCTTAGACTTTTCGTACTGACTTTCTCGGGAAGAATAGAAGCAATGGTTTCCCGTTGCCGTCTGCCCCAGACATTTTTGGAGTTACTTGTACTCCAAGACCATTGACGCCACGTTGCCATTGCTCGGTCTCCAGAGCCTCGTCCGTTGTCTACGTTCTCTATCAGGGAGCACCGCGACGCTTAGGGAACGCCGCTGTCGGTTATTCATGACGAACCACCGACGCGTGCAGGTTGACTGTTGGGCCGGGTAAAGAAGTTATTTCTGGTCTCCCCTTACTCCCATTCTAATCCCTTATTCAAACTATACATGTAGAAAAATATTTTAGTATTTTTGGTTAAAAGCTTTATGAATTTCATTGCATATGTTCATCTTTGAAAATCCGATAAATTAATGATTTCGTATTCTTGGGAATATTTACCTGAAGAATCATCATTTGATTTCTCATTCCCGTTGATTGAAGACGAAGAGTAGAGCTTTTGTCCCTCTCTGAGCTTTTCACGCTCCGCTTCATTGCTTTCGCTTAATTTTCTGTTGTCGCGCAGGTAGTGGTCATTTGAGAGGCAGAAGAATCTGTCAAATTAGTCATTGAATAGATTGATTAGATAAATTTTTTTAGATGTCCTCTGTAGATTTTGTTCTACTGGTGGAGAAATAATTAATAAAGTATAAATTATAATTTACCGGCGCTTGCCGTGCAGCAGACAGAGCAGCGCTGCGAGTGCGGCGACGATGACGAGCGCACTAGCAGCGCATGAGACCAGCACCGTGCGCAGGGAGGCTGCGCGCGCGCCGCCCGCCACCGGCGGTGCTGATTGCGGCGGAGGCACCCGCCCTGCGGATCAAAACGGCTCTATAAACAAAAGTAGACTTCAATCGTATTAAACAACTATCTTATTCTTCTTAAGGTGCTTCTCTAACTAGCGGAAGTTACCGGTCAGATCACTATATTACTGCTAAACTTCACTGTTGTTTAATAACTTTGAAGATGAGAAAGGGTGAGAACGCGCGCGATTATTTATATTCTAATTAGACTCCTATTCGATGGTGCTAATGGTTCATATCTCACCTCCCGCTAGTGTGTGTGTGTCTGCGAGCAGTACGACGCGCTCGGAGCCGGCATCGCTGCGCGCCTCCACCATCAGCTCGTACCAGGTGCCGGCCGACAGCGAGCCGATCACGTGGTTGGCCGCGCTCAGGGCCTCACCTACCTGCACCGAGTTAATAATAATATTCATCTTTATTCTATTACAAAACAATGTTTCTCTGCTGGAGACGCCAGCGCCAATTTCTGCTGACGAACCACATGTAAATATCATTTGTGTTAACTAAGGAGTTGGGACGATGATGAATCAGCACACCTTTATCCAATGTTCTTCCCCGATGCGCCGGTATGCAACTTTGAAGCCGAGTATGGGGCAGCCGCCGTCGCGCCACGCGTAGAAGTTTATCTTGATCGCCGTTGAGTTCATGTGGACGTGTTCCTCTGGCTTCGGGGGCTTTGGACCTGAAAAAAAAGATCTCTTCAAATAAACACCTTTTTATTTACTTATTTGTTAAGTTTTTTTGTTACTTAAGTAAATAAATGTCTTGGAGGCTGCGATTAAGGTCCGCTCTATATATCTATTAGTTGTTAAATATTTGAGGACATTTCATCTTGAGCTTCAGAGAAGATAGTCAGATTTTATACAAAAAATTATTTCATAGTAAATTCTAGACTTCTTGACATGCTTACGTCCTCCTCTCGTGGTGGCAGTCAGCACCTCACTAGGTGGTCCCAAGGAGATCTTATTCTGCGCCTGGATCTTCGCGTTGTATGTGGTGCCGCATTTCAGCATGTCCATGGTGTAGGAATTCAGCTCGGGTGACAGCTCCACGCTGCGCCACTCTGTTTCTGATGCTTGCTTGTAGTGAAGTACATAACCTGTTGGTAATGTTCCGTTAGATGAAGATCACTGCAGTGTATCTTTTAGGTCATACATTGTTTAATAATTTTTTTAAGTTTACGAGGCTGGAGGCGGTTGCAAGTGATCTCGTAGGTCACAAGAAGTTTAACGAATGTTTTAAGCTAAGAACATCTACATACATTCCCCAGTTGGGTAGTATCCTGATAGGAGGGTTATATGGGACTTTTAAGCTTAGACCTTACGGGTTTCTAAAGACATCAGTTCTACGTCAGAATAATGAAAGGTTCTTACGGAAGGGTGTAATGAATATGAATTGGTACAAACCAAGCACCGGTTCCGCGTTGTCGGCCGGCAGCCGCCAATGCAGCTTGATACTGCTGGCGGTAGTGTACTGCAGGGAGAGGGCAGGAGCGGCGGGCGGGGTCACCGCCACCACCACGTACACGATCGTGTCTTCTCCAATGCTGTTGCTTGCCGTACACGAGAAGTTGCCCGAAGACTGCTCATTCACTTCTGTAATGCCAAGTTTTTTTTATATAACATTGCGAATATTTGTCAATATTTGATTGTTAATAAGTAATAAAGCAAGACTATAATTATCCGGACCACAGTATAGTGTACAACAGAAGTAGACCTTACAACTGTACCTGCACATACTGTCTGCGGCAAGCGTTTTTAGAAAAGAGTGACCGACTCCCTGGTTCATCGTAAGATCTAACTACGGAAGTCGAATTTTTGTGTTATGTGGCTTGGAGGTGCGTGCGTATAAACAATTTCAATAGGTTCTGACCGCGTATGTGGAGGTGTCCGGCGCGCGTGACCTGGTAGTAGGCGTGGTGCGTGACGGGCAGGCGCGCGTGCGCCCAGCGCGAGCGCGGCGCGGGCACGCCCACGCACGAGCACGCCAGCAGCGCGCCGTGCCCCGCGCGCACCGCCCGCGTGCCGCCGAACGACGCGATGCGCGCCGGTACTGTGCGCGCGCACACACACACGTATTGTATTACACGCACAACCACATACACATTTAGAAGAAGTTCTATGTTCATTAATGTTACATTAATTTGTGCAATCTTACTTCTAGAGCTGGGGCCCTGTCCGACCACGTGCGTCGACTCCCCCTCGCCGGAACCGGTGGTTGCCGACACCCAGAATTCGTACAGTTGACTCTCCATCAGGTTGCGCACTTGGAACATTAGCTCCATCTCTGAGTTCTTGTCCGCAGACACTGTGAAGCTCGAGTGTTTTCCCAGACTAGAACAAGTAAAGTAAACATATAGACAAACGGTGTTTTGTATAATTAAACACTCAGATCTATACTGACTGAGCTCCATACGGTGTAGATATTAGTGAACACTTAAATTTACGTATAGATGGATAAGATAAGATGATAGATAGTTTCGTTTCAATATAAATACCTACTGATGGATTGTGCGGAAGTAGATGTATTCATGGTAGATTACCTATCGCCTATACTCCTATATCCAAACGGATTGACATGTTGAAAAAAGGGAAGCGCTATAAGAGCACAGTCCGGGGTAAAGTAAAACCGGTTCAGGAAAAGATGGTAGAAAGACGCCTGCGCTGGTATGGCCACGATATGCGAAGGTTAGAGTAGCGCTGGATCTTGTAAGTAAAATGAGAGGCCCTGGGAGACCTCCCGATTACTTGGTTGACGATGACCAATAAAAATCTAAGGAATAATTAATTGACAGAAGCTATGACACAAAATAGAGATAGATTTAGGAGAATGACCAGAAGGGCCGACTTCAAGTAAAGATTGGCCACGGTCTATAAAGAAGAAGAAGGAATGGCTTGTTGGAGTTGCACCGGTACATTGTAATTGCTTATGTTCTGTCAGTTTCTGATAAGACCATGTGGACAAGTGTTGCTAAGGGCTTGTAAAATGTCTTCCCTTTAGTTTATAGGTACGCTCTCATTGTATGCGATGTATCATTATCAGCTGATATACGACCACTGCTGCACATAAGCCTCCATCAAAGATCTCCACATCGATCGGTCCCATGATTCTCACCATGTTAAGTATATGTATCTACTATTTATATGCTTATGATCAGTAAATCATCGCCGCCATTAGATAAAAACGGAAAAATAAGGTATTAATATAACAAGTTGCTGCGTCATACCGTCCAGCCTCCCTGAAGTACACGGTGTAATGTGATATGATGCCGTTGGGGTGTAGGGGTGGCAGCCAGCTGACAAGGACCGAGTCGCTGGAGTAGGCGAGAGCCTTTATCTTTTCGGGTGCCGACGGTACTATTAGAACAAAGTGTTATGTTTAACAGGAGAGGCAGCTAAATATTATTATTATTGCGCTTGTCGGAAGTGGTACTGACCGTCCTCCTCGGTCATGCAGTAGACAGGCGGGCTGCGCTTGCCGTCGCCGGCGCCGGTGAACGCGAGCACCTGTATCGAGTAGTTGGTGTACTTGTGCAGCGTGTGCAGGTACGTATCGGTGGTGGTGACGCGCTTGATTTCCGCGACGTCCGCTAGAATACAATAAACTGATAGTTTAACAACAAGTTTCGTCAAAGGCTAAGATTCGTTTTCAAGGTCACTAAGTGAACAGGCCAGCAAGAGCAAACACTGGAAGATAGTTTGTACATGCTTCAATCTCTATTCAATGAAGCTACTCTTTTGCAGCTACAGCAGATATACTAGTAGCAGAAGCCGCAGTGAACAAAACCTCAGTGGAATATGATACAGAAACCGATACCACGGTGCTGTGTAAGTTATCGAAACGATTGCAATTGAAGATAAGCTGTTCTGATTGCAGAGAGTCTGTGTTAGATTAGTTGTGAAGTAATTGTGCACCGTCATTCTTCTGGTGGTATAAAATGATAAAGGAGGAATTAAATCTAGGAAAAGGACAAGAGCTTTGATAATTATGCAGTGTATGCATTACATTATCTAACCCGCATGCGACGATTGGTGAGTACCACAATGATGGTTCTTTGCACATGTGCCTGTGCAGTAGTCGACATTAGTTGGCTGAAGCGTTAAAATTTAAGATGAAGCAGTTGCAAACATTAGTGTTCCTGTTTGTAGGGCGCTGCAGCTTGTGAGATTACTGAGGTAACAAGACGTATCATCATATCGTATTTAAACATTCTTTTTCGTCACAATAAAATGTGAAAAATCCATAAAAATCATACCATGGTTCAGAGTGAGCGGTGCGTAAATGACTTTGTATCCTTGGATGATGCCCCCGCGCTGCTCGTGCGGCGGCGGGCTCCAGCTCACCTTCACGCTGGATGAGGACAGCGCCGAGCAGGACACGCGCGTCGGGTGCGATTCGGGAACTGCGGAAGGAAATATTCAACCGTTGCCCGTTATACACATTAAGACACGCTAAGGAATGTATTCCTTTCAGAAAAATTATCATCTCACTGAGGATGATGTTTAATGTACTCAAACCAAGGCCTTTTTCGTGCTCCGTGGAGCAACGACGTTTACTTGGTGATTAAATAACAACTAGGTGAGATAGGAGAGATGACTGAGGAATCATTTCTTTTATCGTATGAAGAGTATGTTTTTGCTTGAGTACATAAATATGAAGCATTCTTAGTTATCTGACCTCCTTCTAACGTGGTGGCTGTGACGGGTGCGGAGGGCGGTCCGGCCGCCACGCCGTTGAACGCGCGCACGCGCACCTCGTACCGCGTGAACTTCTTCAGCGCCGACAGGCTCAGCTCCGTGGCGGACCAACCGTTCACAGTTAGCGTCCTGAAACCATTTAACTCTTATAAATAGAAATTTTATATTGGATAGAAATAAAGTTATGAAAAAGCGTTGTTTTAGTATATTATATAATACTGAACTAGTTGCTGTGCCTATTGAAGACAATGTCATATAGGTCCGGTGGACGGTGGGATGTTTGTTGCAGCGCTAGCTGGTTACAATAATATAATTCTTCAACGGAACTAGGTAAGAGTATTGTACCTGGAGGCGTTGTTGGCGAAGGTGGCGGGAGCGTCGGGCACGCCAGCAGCGCCGGCCACGCCCAGCTCCGTACAGGTGACGGAGTAGCCGAGCAGCTCGCCGTGCCAGGCGTCGCGCGCGGGCGGCCGCCACGACACGTGCAGCTCGCCGGGCCCGCCCGCCGTCACGTGCACGCTGCCCGGCGCCTCCGACGGCGCTACGGCATTCCACGTATTAATCATCAACTTCGGCGAACTTGCCTCTATGTGCTACAACTTACGAGGCCTCAGCTACCTCTTAATTCGTAGTATAACCATAGCATCTCTAACACACAACTCATCTATGAACACTTCACATCGATTTGAACTTTAACTATGACAAGTTACACCATCAGCTAATAGACGTCCACTGCTGGACATAGATCATCACATACAGTCAGCATGGCTTCCGGTACCGCTGGGGATTAGGGGCTTTCATATGTAGGGGTTATTATGGGAAAGATTTGGCTATTTGCTATCACGCTGGCCCAACGCCGTTTGGTGGAAGCCAGAACCTCGTTTGTTGATTAGCAGGGTGCACCACGAGCTGGTGCGTTTGGCTTAGGCCCCGTGAGTTGTTGTGCCTGACTCCTTACACCCCTTGATACGTTTACCGCACACCAATGTACTTTCTTTTGGTGACACACAATGTTATCCTTCGTGTAAATACTTAAGATGATATCTCCTGGTGAATTGAAATCTGTATAAAGAGCTGTGACCTTCACCTTCTTCTTGAGTCTTCACGACAACGGGTTCCGTGAATGCGCTGCGGTCTATCTCGTTGATGGCTGCAATTCGTATCATGTATGCTGTGTGCGGCTTCAGGTTGCTCACCAGCGCTTCGTAGTTGATGTCACCTTTCTTTGTTAAACTGTGTATATATTAAATAAATACTTTTTAGTAAATAACTTCTTTTGTATATTCATATCGGATATTTAATTATTTTGAACTTATTACAAGCAAAAACTAATGTGGACTGTTGTCAGTTGGAAAATGACAAAAGCTCATCGTAAGAAGAGAAGACTCTGCGTCTCTCTTGGGTCTAACATATCTCTTACTCCAATGCTAAAAATTTTGATAGAAATTACCCAGGTAATATAACGCATCCCGTCTGGAGTATTTACATGGATGGACGCGAAGTGTTACTTACAACCTCGTCATCTTGTATAATTAAATAACAAAAATACACAAGATCTTAGTTCTAGGGTACATACGTGAGGTGGGAGTGGGGCGAGTGCGGCGCGTGCACGGACACGTTGAGGGTCGTGGCGGAGTCCCAGTGCGCGACGCGGACGGAGAGCGCGCAGTGCTGGATAGTGTACGCCTGCAGCGCCGAGTTGCCGTCGAAGCCCTGGCTCCACGACAGCCGCACCGCGCGGCTCATGATCTCTGTCACCGATAGCGACTGGGGCATCTCCGGCTTTTCTGCGGACGTTGCAGCGGCAACACTTTAGTGGGAGCAGCTCTCTTTTTGAAGATCATTTAAGTACAAACACTAGCAGTGGCGGTTGGAACTGGAAGAATGTATTACATTCCAGCCGCAATGCTTACCTTGGACGGAAAGGTATATGTAGTGGTCGCTGTGACCGAACGCGTTGACGGCCTGGCACTTGTACACGCCGGAGTCCTGCCGGTCGGTTCTGCTGATGTACAGCTGGGACCTTAAACCACTATCAGTCTTTGCTTCGGATATACTAAGTCTGCGAATAGAGGAGACAGCGTCAGTAATTAAATATAAACAAACGTTATTTATCAAAGAGTAAGGAAATATTGACAGGACTAATGTCATATCACTTCCTGCCATGTCGTACGAACCTGAGAACAAGGTTTATGGAACCAAGGTAACAGGACCGGCTGCGCTAGATATTGTTTGAGGGTGGAGGGCTGTAGCCTTCTTTTGTGAAACTATTATGGTGTAAACGGAAGCTGCGTCGTGGCGCAAACGCGCGTCATTATGTCGCACCGGTGAATTATATTTCCCTACTTTAATGGAGCCTTTAGGGTCTTTGTCGATCAGGATGGGGGTCCTCATCACCTTCTATATGACCCTAAGGTGGAAAATGGTTGGACGTGGTCTCTGCTCATTGAAGTAGTACTCACGAGGCTGGTAGCATAGCGTTAGCGAGGCCGTGGTTGTGTTCCAAAAGGAGATCCCGTCGCCTCTCCAAACACCGAAGATGAGCACCGAGGAGGTTTTAGTGGATAAAAATCTCCACATAACTCTGGCATCCCTCCAAAAGACAGAGTATCGTTTCGAAGATTCCCCACACCCCACCACCATACGAAAAAAAAATATTGATTGGGGAGGTCTTAGTTGAGCAGTAGACAATAAGTCTACTGTCTAAAAGATGACAATCTATATTTTTGACAGTCTTGTTGCGTAGGCTTTATGACGTAGATCTATCTATTTGTCCAGGCCTGCCAGTGCCTCGCCAATGACGCCTTCGGAACAAGTTCAATTTCAGTATAACAGTTAAACTAATGGCCGATATAGGTTCCACTTACCGTAGGTGGATATGTAGTGGATGTAGGATCCATCTCTACGTACCTGTAGGTGGACAGGTCGAGCGGCCTGGGCCCGCGCGACCACGCCAGCCGCAGCGGGGCGTCGCCGCGCGCCTCGCACGCGAGCGTCGCGGGCGCGTCGCGCCGCGCGGACACGTTGTGCGACGTCAGTTCGAACCGCGCCGGCTCTGGAGCGAAGCAGAACTAGTTATGCTGGCATCAAGCGGTGTTTAGCGCATCTTCATCCGGTACTTACTTCAAATTAAAAGTTAGGACACGACTCATATAGAGGTTTAAGAGGTCTCGCACGATAACTCGCAGGAGCCGAGCCAACCTCACCTGCACATGGTGCAGCCTGCTAATCAACAAACGTGCCTCTGTCTGTCGCCAACATGCACTGGGCCAGCATTGTGGGAGATGGCCCAAATCCCCCCAGCATAAACTCTCACAAACGTAGGATCTTTGGGGGAGGCCTGTGTCCGGCTGTGGACGTCTATCGACTGATGATGATGATGATGATGACGACACGACTCATTACCTCCTCTTATTCTAATGAAAAAATATTGACTGAAGCAACATTTTGAAGACTTCGTTCCTGGATATATCTGACAATGAGTTTTGCTAGTAACATGATTAACTATTTATGAACTTTCTGATGTAATAATATTCGCAGCTGTTTGATCTCGTTATTGTGCGGTATATTGATCAGGTAGCAGTGAGCAGAAGGTCTTCCTTTGAAGGTCAGTGACCATTAAGACCACCTAGACTTTCGATACCGCGGCTCTTCAGAGCGTACGGGTGCTTATTCAAACCTTTCGCGCAGATTCTTTAGGCAGGACATTCTTCTTTGGCTTACACTTTGCTTTCCTTGAATCTTGACTGTGCGTACTTAGAATTCCCCATTATATAGCCTATGTTCTACTTTTCTTTTCTTTATTTTATAGAGGACTTCTAAAGGTTATTATGAAGAAAGTTGCAGCTTAATTGCATCAGCTAACGAGACGTTTCACCTTCTCTTTATAAACGCGAGTAAACTCTCGCTGTGTTGAGTAAATATTTTCATAGTCTCGTACAAGACGCAGTTATCATAAAGACGTAAACTAATTTGAAGAGCTGATGAAGTTTTATGTGTAGCACTCGAGGGAACATATCATGAACTCGTGATGAATACAAAGTAAAACAAAATGGCGTCCGCAAAACGAAACAAGGCTGCAACGGGAGTAAATTGCGTTTGACGTTTATACGCAAGTTTTTACGCACGACAGTCTCCGCGGCATGAGCTCAACGTGCGCCATTACGCAAATTGGCACCGGAAGCTTTATTAGCCATGAACGTCCGACTGGGCCGGCAGGAATTTATTTACGTACGTGGTGCAATATGGTGATTGCGTTCGCTAACAACATGCCCTCTTTCTACTTTTACTTATCACAACGATTGCTAACGAAGTCGGCTACTTTACATTTCCTATGTTAAAAAAGAACATCCTTCCTAATTACAAGTTAACAACAAATTTATACATGTCCTTAAATAATGAAAGCAATTTATTGGTTAAAATTGTAATTAAATAAATATTCTATTTCATCATCATCATCATCATCATCAGCCGATACACTTCCACAGCTGGACATAGGCCTTCCCCAAATTATTTACTATAATTTAAATTCCTATCTGATTAGAGAAATATAGAATTAATTTTTAATCTAACTCTATCCTGTAAAAGAAGTTCGTTAAAGGGTTGATAGAAGAAGCCAGAAGACAAACTGGATGTTCGTCTGATGATAAACGATACGTTCATAACAACTAGATCTAGAAACCGCTAAGCTGACTATTTTGAGTTATAGCTAAGTACATTACAATTAACAAAATAAAATTCCTTTAGATATAAGCGAAAAGAAACATATGTACCATTGATTGCGACAAATATGGTTTTGGTTAAGGGTGTGCCGACACCGTTCTCGGCTTTGCACATGTAATGCCCCTCGTCGTAGGGTAGCGCGGACTCGAACCACAGGGTGCCGTTGGACAGGAACTGGAACCGTCCCCCGAGGTTCACCAGTGGCACATAGTCCGTCGGCGATCCAGCTGTTGACGAATTTAAGTTATTATGAGAAATAACATTGAAACTCTTCCTAAGCCTGACAACAATGGTCAAGTAAATGAGATTCTAACATTCATATCGTCAACATACGCATTATCATTCCGTATCTCTCCGTGTACACTGAATTCTCTCATTCATCACACTGTTTACCTCTCTGCTTCAGCCACGTGATCTGTGGTGTCGGTGACCCCATCGTCTGGCAGTGCATCGCGACCGGCTCTCCAGCCAACACGGCTTCGTCCTTCGGCTCCATTATCCATTTCGGTGAGACTGCAGCGTGCAATGTACAATCGTAATATCACAATCCACCATTTATTGTATGTTAATGAACTCGATAATAATTATAATGTTAAGATATACTGTGTTATTGTAAATGACGGAAGAATTGAAAAGTAAAGAGAAACCAAGATATTTATATCACATATATATATATATATATGTATGTGTACCTTACCTTCCTCGGCGGCATGGACACTATGCATAAGTTAAAAAAGTTATTTATGTTGAAGTATAGTAACATTATAGATATACATTAAAAGACTTAAATGATTTTTTATTCAAATAATAAAAAATTGAAGGAGTCGCTGAACGTAGATTTCTCCGTATCTTCGGTACCAACACGGTTTTGGTACGCGGACAAAACTGCTGCTGCTGAATGTTTGGATGGTGGTTATGAATAAGGTTGTATAAATAAATTACATTTACCCTGTCCTTTAAGCCATCTGTGAATCCAACGATGTGCAAAACAAAAACGATACCAAGTTATAAATGGATTTGTGAAGCAAATGGTTCAGGAGACGCTATTGATGAGGGCGCTGGAGGCGTCGATTATGATCTCCGCACCTTCAGGGCTGATCGCATGGTGATGTTGCTTAGTCGAACCCCAAAGCGAGTATTTTAGTGAACACACAAAACACAATCCAACAAGACGAGAAAATAATAACATAAATAGCGCCTAAATTATTGTACCTACATCTTGTTTCAAATTGGTTCTATTAAGTTAACGAGTTACCAACTTAACTGGTTCGCTGCTTAACTTCACGGGTGGTCGGACTTGCTGTCGCAACTGACGCCAACAGTTAAACAGATATCACAACAAGTAAATTTTTTTTAATTGACGGGACGATCAAAGTTCTGTGCTGGGTGCAAGCGTGAGTTGGCGCTAAGTGCTCTGGTGCTGTGGTGCTGAAGTATCACACGTCGTGGTTACCTTTCACTACCAGTTCCGCCGTGTAATTAACTTTGGCCGCGCTATTGGAGGCCACACAAGTGTATAGGCCGCTGTGGCGAGCGGACACCTCTTTGAACACGAGGTTGCTGAAAAAATCAGCTCCTCGCTCTTCCACCTACACAACCAATCGTTTTGAAAGTAGAAACTATCTGATCACCTCATCATTTACTGCAGAGTTAAATTTTTGCAACCAGATATACCAGTTCCGTGTATTTGTTGTATGGACAGTACTGTCCTGTGGAAATGTTATGCATGCTACTGTAGCCGCAGCAGTAAATCAAACATCCTTGTTAACTGTGTTACTATTTGCAAGTAATAATATCCGTACTTAACTAATGTTTAGACAACAGACGATATTTTATTTATTTAGCATTTCTTTTTGATAATTTAGTTAATATTAAGTATAGTTAGTAGAGGGAGAAAGTAGCCAAGTTTAAGTAAAGGATTAAACGAGGTGGGATCGTGTGTAAATATGCTTTAGAAAATTAATATATACGAGTATATATATACACACATATGTGTATATATATACGAGTGTCAGTCTGTGTGAAGTAACTGTTACATTTTGTTGGTATTTATATTTTTCACCTTCCCATTGACTTACTGATGTCAATATATCTTAGTTGATCCTTTAGAACGGAACTCTGGACGGATAAAGTTTTAATTTGTCAGTAACGAACCTGAAGGCTGGAAGGTATCGGCGCGTTGTCTTTCAGCCAAGTGAAGTGCACCGGCATGTCACCGGAAGTGACGCTGCAGCTGACCTGAGCGCGCTTCCCCTCTTGCAAATTTGCAGAGAATGAGAACGGTTCGATTTCTGGCGGATCTACGAAAAAAGCTTTTATTACACGGCAACAATTCTATAACAATAATTGTGTTACTAGTAATAGTACCAATGAGTAGTTAATTACTATAATACAAATATCAATATACCGATCCATTGGTTGGGAGTCTCAGGTAGATAGTTTGTATCAGAGCCATACAATTTCATCAACCGTCACCATCTCTTTGACATCATACTAACTGGTTCAAACAACCCAAATTTGTTTTATTTAACTGTAGAAGCGACAGTTAAAACTTGTCCGTAAACCCTGAATGTATTAAGGAGAGTCCATCCAGGGTATCCAAGCCAATCCCAAAATACGAGCGAAAATATTAAACAGGTAAATAACGGAATAGTTAGCAGCAACATGCCGCCAATGATAACAGGATATTCATTATCTTAAGTGTTAAACGTTATCTTATGCTGTCATGACATTTGTTCGTTATGAATCATCAGTGCTGGTCCTTTCACTTACTGCTGACGACGAGCTGCAGCTCCCTCCTGGCTATCTCGCCGTGGGGCCCGGTGACGGCGCAGGTGTACGCGCCGGCGTGCGCTGACTCCACCCTGGACAGTCTCAAGGCACCTTCCACGTTGCCGTCCCACTCCAGCTGGCTGCCGTCCCTTTCCCACTTTACAGAGCTATGGATATATATATGTATAAATTAACGAGCACGAATTTATACTCTTTGCTAGTAAAATATATTCGAAATATAATTATGTGAGAAATTATTGACTGAAAGCCTTAACTAAGTTATGAAAAACTGTTTCGTTTGGATTATTCATGTACTTTGTAAGTTATTTATCATCATCAGTCGTTAGATGTCCATCACTGGACATAGACCTCCTTAAAGATCTCCACGTTTGTTGGGGTTCATATCGGGGTTTGGGCCATTATTCACCATGCCGGCAGCAGCAGGCCATGTCTCCTAAAACAGGCCATAATTTGAAGTTTAAAGGGTTGAGGTCTAGACTAGATGAGGGCTAGTCTTCAGCTCTTATAAAATCCGGAACGTTCGTTTCATGCCAAGATTGGTAGTTCGTGCCCTGTGACCAGGTTTACAGTCCAGCTGGAAAGTCCATGGTATAATTTTAAAAAGTGTATTGCTGAGAGGTTTCACGACGTGATCCAAGACTGTATCTTGATACAATTTGACTGAAGTGTTCAGTCCTTTTTCACGAATATGTAGTTTAGTGACTCCTTGATAAGACGCCCCACCAAACCATCACTGACGCAGGATGATGACCACGTTGTATCTTTCCGACCACTTGAGCAGTTGCTTTAGAACTGTGCGCGTACACTTTAACATTTTGCTTACTGCAGTGTTCTGCAATCGTAAAGAGGATATTTCTGTCGCCTGTTCCTTTCACTTGCATGTTGTAATGCGACAGAAGGTTTGTTCGTTTTGATCGATCCACTCCATCCATCTTAAATTATAAAAATCGGTTTAGGGCATGTCCTGGGGCTGTATATCGACGATAAGTACCGAGCACCGAGCTTCAGGTCTTGTTTTATTAGCGGGAATCTTCATTTCTGGCGATGAGATTTTTTGCTTTCTAATGGAGTTCCGACAAATTCTTAGTTTAACAGCCTTTGTAGTTAGTTCTAACAGCACGCGGCCGCACCGACATTTTATGGTCTTCGACAGAGGAAGTGTTGTTGTATCTGCTGATAGTATCATATACGAACATCCCCGCTGGCTGATACCAAGCGTTTGAAGTGTCTGGAGTATGAGCGACCGGACCAGCTCCATACCCACTTCGTGCAACGCGATCACTGCAATACTATTTTCCTTAACACCACATTCTACATTGTTATAATATTTATAATATATTGTTTGTTTTCGGTCAAATATACTGTTTATCTTGATAAACATATACGAGCATAAAGTAATTGAGCGCGAATTCGATACTAATATGAGATGTGTATCAATTAGGGACGCGGTGCGGTTCATTTAGCAGCTCACCTGATTGGGTAGCCCGAATAGGGGCAGTACAACACCAGCTCCCGGCCCGCCACCGCTCTAATGGGACCGATCGATCTCACGTACGGCGGACCTGCAGTCAATCGATGCATCACTGTAGGTTTCCTACTAAACGTGTTACATGTCACTTGACATAAGTAATAGGCGATAGTACTATAATAGTATATATTATATACAGAAATACTAGGTACCTTTAGAAATATTTCTGCTTTTTTATATTCGATGAAACGACGAGATGAGGCAAAAATAACAAAACTTACTTCTAAGCTTTCGACTACTGTGGTGAAAACCTCGCCGAGTAGAGTTTTATTTTCCTAAGGGTAGTTGAGGGTATGTTGAACTTTGACACGAGTATATATATATACGAGTATAACACAAAGCTGCTACAAATATGTTGATAGAAAATTGTTGTACCAAGAGACGAGATAAGTTGAACTTTCACTATTTATTTGTTTCAGGGGAAATTTTCGAAAGATACCTGTGGGAAGTCAGGGTTATGTAAGATTCTTACTAAGACCTTTCCGGTAGTCTGCAACGTTGCATTCGGAGAGGCTCCGAGAACTCTTACAGAGTGCACTGGTGCCTCTCTACACTTTGTGTTACACATCTCTGAGGAGCCTAACCCTTCTGGGCACCATCGCTGAGCCATAGGCTGTCCCACGCAGGTTCGTTTGTTGAGCGATAAGGGCCCCTCCCACCCTCAAGGCCCGCGAAACATCGACACTCTTTTAGTCACCTTTTACGACAGAATTTACCTTAGGCCTATTCTTACTAGCCCGAGACTACAGAGCTACCGGCAACTAAGACCTACCACCAGTAACCTTGTGGTTGTATTGGTTTTAACTAGAAATTAAGATCGACTTACTCTTCGTTTCAAGGTACTATAAAATTGATAATTTAAACTATCATCGTCATCATCATAGACGTCCACTGGACTGGACCGGCATCACCAACCAAACATTATCATCACATAATTATGAAGTGGTCGTTGCATTACCATAAATGTTGAGCCTGGAAGTGTGTGATATTTCCCCAAGCGAGTTGGAAGCTTTGCAGGTGTAGAGGCCGCCGTCTTCGGACCGGACCGAGGAGATGTTCAGGTAGCTAACGACGTCGTTGGTCTTCGTCGCGAACTGTTCGATACTGTACCTACAACAGGGAAATAATGTAGCTGGTTGATATTTATACATGCTATTTGATTATTGAATAATTAACTTTATAATAAGTAGTAATCAGAAGTTTACTGGATACGGTCTGGGTTCAACTTCACCAACTACTTCCGCTGTAAAGTTGTAATCTTCATCGTTTGTTCTCTTCTTTAACGAAAACTTATTAGTAGAATCTAATCAGAAATTGAAGAAGAGGGGTGTAAGGCGTCCCATTCAACAACTCACAGGATCCAAGCCAACTTCACCTGCTCGCGGTGAACCTTGCTTCTACCAACCCTCATTGGGTCAACGTGAAAGAAACTGGTCCAAATGCACCATATGAGCCGCTAATAACGATAGTTCCTAGTGCCCGGCGATGGGGTCAGGGCAGGATCGATAGATGAGGGAATCTTTGTGGGACACATATGTCCAGCAATGGACGTCTATTGACTGATGGTGATGATCAGAGATCTTATCACTATATATCAAGAAAGTTACGTTTTGTTTACTTTTTTCTTTCTTATTATATTCTTAATCATCATCATCACTAGCCAACTCCATGTTTTTAAATAACAATAAATCATTAATCAGTCTTGGCTGAACTAAGATCATGGGGCACTAATGCTGTTATCACCTGTGGCCCCTGCTCATCGTGTTCAACGGTTGCCCGTCCAGCATCCACGCGAAGTGAGGCGGCGGGGAGCCAGCGGCTGAACACTTCAGCGTCACCACCTGACCTGGACGTAGCACTTGCTCGATGAACGTGTATTGTAGTTCAGGTGCCGTATCTGTTAGAGACGCAAACGTAATATAAAAGTTATTGAAAGTACTAAACTAGTTCCTAACAACTTTCCTAACTTGTGTTGCTTTACTCACAATCTATGTAAAGAGTGGCATATTGATGGGATCTTTCAGATACCAACTGATGCTGGAACAATCAATAATGTTTTCGTGTCGTCTTTGTTTATCTCGCGATGATAATCGACACCAATATACATGATAACATTTAGCCATGACGACTATATCCGTCATCACAAAAGTCTCTAATGATGGATGTTGACAATTAGATATTGTCTATTACATAAGAACTTCCTTTCATATTAAATATGAGTTATCAACAATTGCATGTGAGATGTGCTATTTGTAACCAGGTTGTCGAGGTGGTGCCATTTTACCTCCTAACCGGAGCTCGGCGGTAGCCTGGGCCGAGTCGCGCTCGTTTCTCGCCATGCATTGGTAAACGCCTTTGTCAGCTCTGTGGACGGACGGTATGATGAGCTGGTCGCCGCCGCTGGTGAGCCGGAGCCGGCCGCCGGCGACACCCGCACTCACGGGCACCCCGTTGTGGAGCCACTCAAGCCTCGGCGCCGGCCAGCCGCTCCACGTGCAGTTTATTGTGGCCGTGCCGCCGCTGTTAACCACCTTTAAAACATAAAACCCAAATCATATAAACTTAACAAAGTAGATAGATGTAAACGGACAGTTTATCTGATGGTAAGTGGAAGTAACACCTCCCTCCAAAATAACAAATAGCGCTAATTGAGTATCTGTGTCGCACCACGTTGCGCGGCGCGTGTTAAGAGAGAGTGCCGTTGATATATCTGCTTAAAGAGCTTACTTAAACAAGTAAAAGCACAATATGAGAGAATAGATAAATTCATTCAACTTTAATAAAGCCGAAATTTTAAAACATCCCCTAACAAAAACAAAATCGTTTACCAGATAAAAAAATGATTTGAAGTCATTTCAGCTGTTGGTGAGCTACCCCATTGCAGGGTTTTTGGAAACACTTTTTTTGTATCGTGTTATGATTAAGCGCAATTCTATCCTAGCGGTTGTTGTTGGTGTAATTAAGCTGTGAGCTAAGCAATAATACCTAGATATTTGTTAAAAGTTAATCTGTACTATAAATCTTAAGTTAACCTAAAATTATTTAGAAACTTTTTTTTAACTTGTACAAAAATTTATGATGGTTTATGTAGATTGCTTCCGTTAACTAATTTTGTTATAAAAATAAGTTAACTCGCTTTTTTGTTAATTCGGTTAGGCGACGAGACGCGCGGGACGGTCACTTGATGTTAAGTGATACTACGAGTGTATACATACCACAACAATGTGGCACTAGATAGGTTGATATATACTGCACTACATTGCGCTCCTTGCTTGAAATATAAGATGTCGAGTCTCGTTACCCCAGTAGTTACACTAGCTACAGCGCCCTTTAAACAGGAACGTAGTAATGTTTACACTAATGTTTGTCGGCTGCAATGGGCGCTGCAGTTGTATCTGGACGATCTCCGGCAACAGAGACCTACCACTAGTTAAATAGCTTAACATCATCATCAACATTAGCCGATAGATGTCCTATACTGGACATAGGTCTCCTCCAAAGATCTTCACATACAGTCCGCATGGGCTCCAGTACCGCTCATATGGGAGGGTTTGAACCATTTCCCACCGCGTTGGCCCGATACGGGTTGGCTATAAAATGGCTAAAAGTATATAGTTTCCTTTATATTTAATTTTTCATGAAATCTTCACTAAAAATGCAACGCTCTGATGTAATGAAGCTGCAAAGGATATACGTGAAGCTGCGGGGCTCTCTCAGAGAAATTAAATTTAGACGGGCACATAAAAGACCCGAAGGAAAAACATGGAGACGGTGCGGTGCATCTAGAATAGAATATAACAGCATTAAAATACTATTCTCCTTTCAGGATTGCTCACGTTACTGTCGCGAACAATGGAGTCCGAACAAGACCTAAGGAAGCACTCGGATATCCTTGGTCCCATTGTGTGTGGAGACAACCATGTTTTTAGTGGCAAAAGAAACCGGAAATATTCACGTACAGGATGTCGATACGATAACAAAGTCCGGTGCAAAACCTGTGTAATTATTATCCTGAGAGTTATTATCCTTCTCAAAATTATTCTTTTAAGAGCAGATCTTCAGCTTCACTTTTGTCTCTAAATGGCGCTGCATCAATTCTATTTAGCTTCGCGTTGCTTTTTACTTATTAATGTTTTGCCCAATTAATTACAATTTACTATCCATTTATTTTCAGATATACAGACTTAGAATATAATATGACCGAGGTAGATGTAGAGTCGCTCTGATCGGCAATGGTTCAAACAGCTGGAAAGTTATGCTGTCAAGATAGATCTAAAATCGCTTGAACCTGGAAACCCTAATCTGAAAACTCTTATCACTTGGCTGACAATAGTCCAAAAAGATCTAGAAGAAAAAGGTGTTAACAAAAATGTCATCGTATTTATTGGCGTATAAGGATAAGCCGGGTTCACCTTGAATAAATGGGAATTGAAGTAGAGCAGGGTAAAGCAGCAGTACAGCATTAGAATAGCTACGTGTGAAGTAATAGCGCAGCCTGTGCAGGGTCTGCTCGCAAGTTGTAATACTGGAGCGCATTTCGCTGGAGCATGTTTTGGACAGTCGCGTCCTATTTACCTAAGTTGGAACGAGCGATGTCTGCGACGCGGCTGCAGCCAACTTGCATAACATGCTACTTATTCCCATATTAAACTTTAACTTCACTCCAGAGTAAATTTGCACTACCTTAAAAATTTCTCGAACAAATTTTCTACGCTCCAGCCAATACGGAGCTGATGGAAGTTCGAAGTTGCAGCTACATCGGTTCTGTGCTTCACTCAGCAGTTTAATAGTCTATGGTCGTATGTTCGGTTCCATCGATCATATACTTTACTTGTTAAACATACTATCAACTGCTATTAGATACATCGTTATATGAGTGCTTGATATTACTTAATATAATTACTACTTTTTACTTTTGTATCATACGTAAACAAGATATAAAAACAAAGATTGGTGTACTAGTGCTTCTTATAAATACCTGAAGGTAGAAAGTATTAAGTATTGGACTCATTCTTCTTCCTATTGCCTAGCTATGTGGGCTCGGCACAGTATGTACTTCTCTTCCATTATCCTCTATCAGCCGTCACATCCGAATTCACACTGTTCTCACACATATCATCTTTCACACAATCCATCCACACTTTCTTCGGTCTTCCGCTACCCTTATATCCATCCACGTCCATTCTCATTACTTTCTTTATTACATATTAGTTACATCAAGTGCAATAAATGTTGCGAGTCTGCTGTGTCAGTTCAGTCCAGCTGGTCTTTAGCAGTGCTTCGGTGTTGCCGTGGATGAGTCGTAGTTCATGGGGTAAATATTAGTTACTTTATTATATAACTTAACTGATTGTGTCCCGTACTGTTGAGATGAAAAGTTACTATTGATCGGGTAAAATGCAACAACATTGTCCCTGCGTCCTCTATCCAAGATGCTTGAATAGTATTTTAAGATTTAGAGTTCTTCACAGTAAAAACTTCACTAATGAACATAGTAACTTTATTGGATATCTTTATGATTTAAGTTGAATTACTTGTAATAAAAAACGTTGATTTCCGTTTCGATAAACTTTGTTTCGCAAGCTCCTCTCCGAGCAGAAATACAATACGTCATAAAGGCTGGGCTGGTGCATTATATAACAAGATCAGTGATATATAAATATCCTAAATAAAGATCCTCTCAAACATATACACATACACACACATATATATATATATATATTGTGATATTCATTAGTCTACCTTCAAAGAATGTAAATGGTCGCGGCCAATTGTTGTTCTTTGTAGGGTCATAACTTAAAGGTGGTAAAGATTAGGTTATCGCAACCAATGTTTTAACGCTTTATTGTCTACGGAAGTATTAGGAAAGCGATCCAGATCGGGCATTAAGATTCGTGGGGGGGAAAAGTTTGTGCGCACGGAACTCGAGGGTCAAAGGTCAACGGTCAGTTGGGTCGCTTTGACCCGAAACCGTGCGTGAGTATTGTTTCGTTAACCGCTTTATTAAATAAGCGGACATTTATACAAATCCCATCATTGATAAGATAAGTATCTGGTGGTCCAACGATCTGGTGAAGGACGAGGGAAGCAACTAGATGCGGGTAGCGCAGGATTGATTGATTTGGAGATCTTTGGGGGAGGCCTATGTCCAGCAGTGGACGTCTATCGACTGATGATGATGATTATAGAGATTTAGGATCGGCATAACTTAGTAGCAAGCATTTTAAAAACTTTCTCATCGATCTATGGTAACCTAGTCTCATGTTCGAGTTCCGTTGTTGTTGCAGCGTTACAGCGACAGATATTAATTTGGTAGTATAGAAATCAAAATAGAAGACTTAGTGTTGCCCCTCCAAGGCAGTTGTTGTATCTGTAAAAACAACAGCAAAATATAGGAGTTTGCTGGAGTGTTCCGTCCATTCCATACACCATCCCCACGTGAAATATGACCGCAGTAGATTGTCGCAACGTACGCATGTAATGCAATAAACGTTACTGTATTTCATTGTTTAAAACAAAACCAGCGCACCGCTTCGCGTTACTAAACGCAGCCTCCGCGCGAGCTGCGTTTAATTAATGGCCCCGAATAGATAAAGTCTTGTATTCTGTTCGAGCTACATATAACTGCACCAATAATACAGCCTCCACCCTCCAGCTGCGAAAGACGAGTTGGAATGTCCGCAATGCCTACATAACATAAGCTTCGTAGAAAGTCAACAAAGAAGGAGCATCATTATCAGCTCAAAGATGTCCACTGCTAGACACTATGGCCTCCTACAAAGATTTCCACAAAGTCCATGGAGTGGAATTGGGCCTTAGCCCACCACGCTGACTCAGTGCAGGTTGGTTGGGTGGTCAGAGCCTCGTCTGTTATTCAGCAGGGTGCACTGCATGCAGGTGGGGTTGACTTGGGCTCAAATTCTATGATTTACATCAATATTAAGGAATAATTATATGATGTAATGATGATTGTTATATGGATTGAATAAAAATCAATTTCACGATAAACATTTTGTGTTCTTGACATTTGAATTTCAAATCTTCAAGCTTTATTTAGGACTAAAGATGGAGATTTAGAAGGTAGAGGGAAAACTACTCTTCCAATCACATGAGAAGAAGAATGGTATACCGCTACCGTACTTCTATGAGAATGTTAGCGTGCTCTGCTCCATGGCACTTGTTTAAGCTTGTGTTCGTCGTGTGAGGTTAAGTTAAAATGTTCGCCCGTGGAACATAAAGAATACTAACCTTGCAACCTAAAACAGTTAAAAGCAAATGAAAGGAAACAAAAGAAAGCTTAAATGCTGCTTTCACCCCCAAACGGGCGTTCAGCGCCGTAAACAAAGCAACGGCAGCCGGCAGTAAAAGCTTTAGTTATGTTATCCTCCAGATAACGGAACACCAGTGTCCATTTAAAAGAAAGCCTAAATCATTTACCCTTTACTGTTATAGCACTTTATGCACGCTGTTATACTCTGCTTTCAACTTAACTTAGTTATTACTTACCATTAAACTCAGACAAATTTTATTCTGTTTGGAAATTTATCGAGTTTTGTATTATGAAAATAATATTTCTATAAGTATGGTCTTTCAAGTTTATTAACCTCGTGTAAATACTTATGGAGACTACCGGTTTTCAGTTTCAGTGTATTGAGTTTAAGATTAATTCAAAAGTACATGAAAACAGAAATATCAAAAGTGTAGTCATTAATTTTTTTTTGTGAAATAATGAAATGATCTCTTTGAATACTTTCAAAAATATAATATTTTTGATATCATTGGTCGAGATAGGAAATTTGCGTTTACTTGAAAAAAAATAGCAAAATTTAAAGGATTTTAAAGTACAACCCTGTAAAATAACATCATTGCCGATATTAGTAAGTGGTGGCTACGGGGGGTTGCAAGTCGTTTGGGCAGGAACATTCGTATATTTCTGTTGAACGTGCAAACGTTGCCGTGTTCTGGTCTGAAGGATGCTGTACAGTTACGAGGTGCATCTTATGTATCAAAGTGTAGAGCTGAATTTGGTGTCGTTTACAATAATAGTGACGTCGGTAAAGGTAGACGTATTGATAGTGTATCGATGTCGCCTGTATGTAGATAAGCGTCCTTGTGCTCTGAAATTGGTGCAAACAGCGGAGATGGGGAAGGTCGGAGCTAAAAATAAACTATGACGTCATCCGCGGCGCGCCGACCCATCCATCGATTGTATCACAGAGATAAATTCGGAGCAACAACAGAAACAATCCAGGTAATTGTTTTATATTTAGGGGACGTTTTACTGCGTTACAATTACCTAGCTTGTAGTCACTTGTGATCTAAGTAGAACAGCTGGACTATGACCATATTTAACAGGAAGTCTACTCCGTTACTTTTAAGTATACTAGTGTTCACTTACTTCAGCAAAGCATGTACATATGCTTGTTCAGAGATCCATCGTGACCACTCGTCTGACAGATATTAACTTACTACTGCGTACAGGAACTTGTCAACATGCAATGTGTTCTAAAACTTGTTAAGTTTAATTCAGTTTTAATGTTTCAAAGCTATTTCTCCTTTTCCTTTCTTTCTCTTCCTTCTTTCAGACCTCTTTCTATGTTTACAATACGCTTAGATCCCATTGGTATAAATGTTAAACATCTGAATATCACACTCTCATCTCTTCTCTCTCTCGTCACCGGATACTAAGCGAGTTGCGCGGGCGTCGCTGATTTATCATCTTTTATTTTTTTTATTCCGTTGCTTTTGCGTAACATCGGATAGTTTAAAATTGCAACATAAAGGCAGTTACATTTGCAAACAGGTTAAACCGTGTGCTGTGTAATGTGCAGCAAACGAGATTACAACGTCCGCTGCCCGCCGACCGTTCGCTGCAATTAATACTGCGCTGAATTACCTTTTGTACGAGCCACCGGATTAATCGACGGCGGGGGTAGGCGGAGGGCGAGCTGCATTTAAATTTAAAACTTTTTGAGGTCGCACACGCCGCGACCAGCCTACAGACCTCCCCGATAACAGAACCGAAACTGTAATTCAATATTCTGAGCTTTAATAGCCAATATTTGGCGAATAGCAAGCATATATTCGAGCTGACAATGGACCACACACACCCATCTAAACCGCTTTGCTCCCCTACATGCCCGCCCACCTGACGGGCCCTCTTCACCTCAGAAGCAGAAGGTTATAGCCTGCTGGCTATCCTTCAGGCGCAACCTGTATGATTATGATAATTTACACTGTAATTACCAAACAAGACCGTAGTAGATCGTAGTATTACCTTAAATAAGTATGCAAACGTAAGATGACAAACACGTAAGTATAATCACTCACCGAGTGAAAGGGTAAAGGGTAACAATCCCGAGGGCTGTATCCTCAAAGGCCAGAGCCTAAATCTGGCAAGCTTTGCTTATCGCTCAAAACGACACAATGAGTAGGGTGTTCACCTGATGGTACTTTACACGTCCGCCCATAACGGAATAATGTGTTAGGATGACCATATTGTTTTCACCGCATTAAGACTTAAGATGTTATGTCCCGTTAACCCAGCAGTTTCACTAGCTACAACTCCTTTCAAACCGGAACAAAACAGTAATATTATTCGTGGCTATTTGTTATCGCATCATCAATTGCAATTTGTGTATATCTATTCCACTTTTCTCACAAACATTGGAACTGCATCGGATAAACCGCTTTAAGTCCTCTCTACGCAGAGACCGTGTTTCCTTAATAGAGAAATGTTTTTCTTGACCAAATCATGAAAATAAATATGGCCTGTACATTACAAAAGGGTTGCAAGCAAATTGTTTTTTCGGCAAACATAAACAAATCTCGTACCTGAACATCCGTTTTCCGGATTCAGCCGATACGGTCGTTGTTGTTTATGAGTTTATTCTTTTACAATTTTAGTTGTATGTCACTCTCCTTCTTTTCCTTTTGTTTACTCTGACGACGCTTTATTTGTATTTACTTCTAATTAATTTATATTTAAAGGTTAAATTGAAATTGTGCTAAGGAGATGTAACACAACACCAGCTTGAGCCGTAACATTCCAAATATGGAGCGTAAGACTGATGCTGTGTAAATATGCTGTCATATCTGCACTATAAATAATTAAGAGTATTTTCTAAATCTCAATCGGAGCGTCTTCTTTAGTAATTGAAGTGCCTTTATTTCTCAATCACGAAGAAAATAACGTAGTATTGATTGTCTGGCACGGCCACGTTGGCGGCGGCGGCGGCGGCGGCGGCGGCGGCGGCGCGCCTGCACCCGGCACGACACTCGGCTCATTTTAACGATTTTGTAGACGCGCAGCCGTTCAGTAAACAGCATCCTGTACCATCGCCTCGAACAGTTCTACTCTGCTACACTCATTTGATATTTCATACGTGATGTTAATTTCTGTCGCTGTAAGTTTATGAC
Source organism: Ornithoptera priamus (assembly GCA_029034505.1). Taxonomy (NCBI): domain Eukaryota; kingdom Metazoa; phylum Arthropoda; class Insecta; order Lepidoptera; family Papilionidae; genus Ornithoptera; species Ornithoptera priamus. The sequence continues at coordinate 340,987 of JARDWD010000527.1, read as the reverse complement.
AAAGAACTTCAATTTGCAAATGAATATTTTGGACTCTAAAAGTGTCATTACATTAGGCGATATATTTAAAAGTAAAATCTCTGAAAGGGTTAACGATACTTATGTAATGGTGATGAGATGAAATTAGAATATCTTTCAAATGATTCTCACTATAATTATAAATCGACGTAAATTCTATAAATAGTACTATTATTCTATTTGAATAAAGTCCAATGTAGTTACGCTATATTCTTAAGGGAGTAGCCAAAACAGATTCCAAGTTATCGACCATTAATTACGGTTGGACTACTTACTGAAGACTTTCACAAAAACGTAATGAGATACATAATTAGTTAAGTTACAATAACAAAAATATGAAGTAAGAGAAATTTATAATGATTTAGAAGTAGAGAGTAGCGGAAGAGATCAGAACTGTGAATAACTTAAAGGCACATTAAAGTAACATCTGTGTGTGTGCGTTCGGTGCGCGTGCGCAGCGCGGCGGGAGGGGGTGGGGGGCGGGGGGGGGAGCGTAGCGCCGTTGGTGCGGCTCTCTTTACGAGGCATTAAGTGCAAAATGTGCTACACAATATTAAATTTTTCCTCGCCCTCCTTAACGCAGACTTAATTAAGAGTTGTGCACTGAATACCCTCTTACGTGGAAAGTGTTTTTGCTTTTTTCGTTGCTCTTAGCTAATTACCTGGGGGGGCGAGGGGAAGGTTGCTCGTTAAATCTGCAGTTATTACAGGAGCAACCGCTCTTCATATATATTCACACGGGCATTTATACAAAGTCTATGTTATTGCGGTGTGTGGTTTGTTAATTATAATCGCGATATCGTTATCATATGCGATATTTTATGGATTGTTAATAGCGAACAATACTTATTAAAACTTAGAAATTTGAAAGGCTTAATTAAGAAGACTTCAAGACACAGTCTGCTCCTGCGTAGGATGCACTGTAATTAATAGTTGCTGCGCAACCAATACTTAACATCTAGTATCTGTCACTTAAATACAGGTTTCAAATAAACTGTTCAATACAATAACATTTTGACAACATTTGTTAAATAGATTTAACCAATCACAGCATCTTCAATTTCATCAAAATTTTACTTAATTTTATATATGCGTTTGTTGACAGTTGTAACGCCGGTGCCTCTGAGGGTATCACTTAGGTAGACCGCTTCTCTGCTACGGTGCCGTTGCTGGACAACTCTATAAGGTTCCCTACTGACTCAAATTTCATTCGGTATAGAATAAAATGGAGACGGTCACTTTCGATTGTTTCGTCCTGCAACGGATGAACGTTTCGTCGAACTTCAAAAAGGACCCTTTTAGGGATAAGAAATTGCAAATAAGATTGTTTCGGGCGCCGGCCCGCTGCGCCGCTGTAACGAGGTTTCCCCGTTTGATCTGACCCGCTCTGCTCCTAACCAATTTGTTTCGTTTGTCATACAGTCAGTTAGGATCCGGGTGCCGTTCGTTAAGACTCGAGAAAGGGGACCCTATTAGTTGTTATCCGGATGGACACCTTTTTTCTCTCTCCATATACATTCTTACAAATTGAAATACTACATATGGAAAATGTCACTTTAGCTTTTCGGTTGAATAAACTTTTATTTTGTCTCTACGTACCCACGGCTAATATACTCGAGAGCGATGAATGCTGGGTCACCTAAAGAAACCTATAAATATTGGAAACTAAGAATACTAGCTTAATAAAACAAATGGTGTTTACCAGACGATATAACACCCCTTAAATTAAAGTATATCATTTATAAGTCACTACATTTATTTATTAAAAGTAACATAAAGAAAAAAAAATTGCTAATCTCGCCTTAAAAAAAATTGGAAATATGTACATTTTTGTACAACAATATGATTGTTTTGAATTTGAATACTTTGTATTGCCTGCTCGTGCTTCCGCTTCCGTTACTGCGTTTACGCGGTATGGAGCGTGACGCGATGTACACTAAGTTTCTTTTACGATATTGGTAAATATTCTCCCATTTCTCTGTGAAAGAAATTTTGAGTTCACGAAGCGTGAGGGGATTGGGGACGGGTTTCGTTGGTTTACGCATCTCTCCCTAGCTCGTCCCATGCCCATGCATGCTCGATCGGGTTGATATCCGGGCTGCGTCCTGGCCACTCCATGCGGGTAATGTTTATCTCTTGTATGTATCATCCACAATGAAACCTGTCGCTCGTGAGGTAGAGGATTGTCATGTATATAAGTAGCACCCTCACCCAAATTGACCATAAATTGCCCATCGTGTCCATTAAGGATATCTCTCACATACCTTACGCTAGTTAAAGAGCCGTTTTCTATGACCACCAATTTTGTGCGACTCTCAGATGAATCCAGCCCAAACAACTACACACCGTACCACCACCACCGTAGGCTATTTTTTCTTCTATGCATGTTTGCTTGAATCCTTCCCTTGATCTTCTATACACTCTGTGTCTTCCATCGTGCTTCTAGAGCATAAACTTTGATTTGTCGGAGATCATAACTTTCGACTAATCTTCAATAGTCCAATTTAAATAGTTCCGGTCATATCTTAGTCTTGAAGTACAATCACCACGCTCCAGTTAAGGACCTTTGCAGGTCTAAGTGGTTTCAAGTTCAAGTTAGCTTCAGCAAGTCGTCGTCTTACTATCCATGTACTTGGGTGACTTCCACTGAGGCGTGGACACTGATTTGTAAGTTTAGTTCCTGTGAGAAAGCGATTACGAAGCACAGTGATCACCAATTATCGATCTTCTCGTGCCGTGGTACACCTAGTTCTGCCTGTTCCTGGTTTACGTAGGTTAGAGCCAGTTTCCTCGTAACGTTGGAGAACTCTTTGCGCTGTTGACAGCGACGCACCAACAGTCCTGGCTGTATCGCGCTGACTCCGGCCGGTTTCCAGGATTGTGAGGATTCTGGTGCATTCTTCAGTTGTAAGCGACATGTTAACAGGTTGAATAATAAACATTGAACACTATCAACAACAATATGGTTTATATACTCACTTACATAACAGATTAGTAACAAAAGCAAAATCAAATAAAGTAATTTCGTAGTTCCATCTTCGAAAGTCTTCCTTTTTCAAATTTGATTTTTTTTTATGACAAAATCTTGAAGTAACTAAGAAGATTTATTACCTTAATTTAAGGATTACTTAATTGTCTACTAAACACAATTTATTTAATTAAGCTAGCATTGTTAGTTTTCGAGATTTATAGGTTTTTTTAAGTGACACGGATTCATTGCTCTCGAGTGTAGTTTATTGTTTATCTAATTGCACGTTAGTACTAAAATGTACTTAAGGATGATCTCTGCGGTGCTAGGGTTAAGTTATTCGATGAAGTGACGAGACGAGTGAGAGGTTCACTGTACTGGGATGCGACATCCGATAGCAACGCGGCACTAGTTTGCATGGTATACACTGCATCGAGAAAAAGAATAGCAGGAAGCGCGAACAGCGCAAGAGGATGTTTTGTGAAATACATTACAAGAGACCCATGTCAAGCAGTGGACGTTCATTGGTTGGGATGATGATAATGATGACACTGCACCGCGTTGTGCTCGTCGTCTTGAGACATAAGGTGTTATGTCGTACCCCAGTAATGTCACTAGGTACAACATTCTTCTAACGGGAACACTATAGCGTTTATCTAGTACTGTTCGGTGGAAGGAATAGGAACTGGGGTGGTACCTAGACTCCCATAGCCAGCAATCATTTTTTTTTATTAGACAAACTTAGTTCACTTAATGAAGGTTATAATTTAGCAGTCGTTCACAAAATGCCGCAGACTTGTGATATTAATGCTTAGTTATACAAGTTTATTTATTTATGGTGTACAAAAATTTATAAAATAAGTCACTTTTTACTTGTTTCCTCGTCACTAACGGGATCGGCGCGATCAATGTTTTAGGAGGGGAAATAAAATGGTGGGAGAAATACTGCCTGGTACGACGTCGCCCCGTTCCTGACAGTCTGTTGGCGGCGATTGAAGTGGAAAGTTATCCTACAAAAAAGTTTGTTTTAGTGAAGCGCACGCGCACGCGTGTAGTCCGGGCGCGCCGAAGGATTGTTACGGTCTGTTCCAACGCTTGAGAAGAATGGGCGTAACAAACTCAGAGGGTTGACCACTGCTTGAGAGGAGTAACTTTTACTGCTTGAGAATCAACGCGTTTTATTTCCATAAAAGATTGTCACGGTTAGAGCGTGCGGCCTTCATTGCGATGGTCGCGGGTTCGCATCTCGGCATGTAGCGATGATTTTAATATTTAAGTTATGTACATTTGTGAACTTAAGTAACAACAGAGAAACATAAACGATGAAGGAGAACATCGCGCGGAAACCTGCACATGAATTGGAATTTATTCTGAGGTGTAAAAGAAGTCACCAAATCGCATTGGGTCCGCGTGATGACTATGGCCCCATCGCCCTCGTGTTGAGAGTAGGCCTGTGCCCCAACAGTGGGGAGGTAAATTGGCTGTTAAAGATTGTGATATTGTCTCCGGGTTGGAAGGCTTTCTGCCGGTGACGTTTATGGGTGGTTAATATAATTGTTTGGCCAAGTGGTGCGACTTACTTGCGTGTGCGGCTGCGCGTGCACGGTGAGGTGCGCGCGCAGTGCGAGGTGCAGCCGCAGCGTGAGGTGGCCGTGCGCGTTGGCGGCGCGGCACGCCCAGCGCCCGTCGTCCGGTTGCTCGGCGCGCCGGATGCCCAGCGCGTCTGCGGACACACTGTAGCGGCCGCCCGCTTCCGGCTCGCGCACCTCGCGCAGCGCTCCGCCGCCCGACTCGCGATACCAGCTGCAATAATACACTACTTATTCCATATATATATATATGTATATAAAATTTCCACCTATATATAGGATCATGACGATATATCTGGAACCATAAGACCTACAGACTTGAAGTTTAGTTCGAATATTAATTTTGCCCAATACAGCTCAGCCGAGAACGGATTTTACAAAATTCTTTCATTTCCCAAAGTTACGGTGGAGTTACGGCCAGCATAGCGATCAGAGAACAGCTAGTAAAATTTAACAGCTAAATGGTTTAATTTCAAGATTAGGATTAGGAAGCCATCGATCAAAACGCTATATCAATTATAAAATAAATCAAAATTGATCTAGTCACACCAGATTTACCTTTCAGATAGATATGCGCCAATTTTATAGCTTTTCTATTTGTATAAAGCAATTCTCCAATAGGAAAAAGTAAGTAAAGATAACTGCATAACCTGTAAGAAATGAAAAATGTAGAAGAAAATCAGAGAAATGTACAGAAATGATGATGTACAATATAAATAAATGTTATAGAGTAAGGCAAACGCATGTAATATATAATAAGAATGGAAAAATAATAAATAAAGAACGGCTGTCTCCCTCACTTAAACGCGATATGTGAAGGAAGGAATTAGACTGAAGGATGAATGAGAAACAAAGGAGAGAAAGAAAGGTAAGTACGGAAAGAAAGAGAAAGAAGGTAACAATACAAATAATTGTAATAAAAAGAAAGAACTCAAGCTCAGGTCCACAAATGCCCGGGAAACGAGATCAAAAGGAAATGGCACGACCTCATCGTGTCGATTAAATTCAATTTGATGCAAAATTCAGACAATGTTTAATTTCAGATGCTGAACTATGCTCTTTTAAAACGTGTTGGAATTTACCACATTATCGGTAACGCAAAAAAATAACTGAAGTAAACAGGACAGAAAATTGTGTATAGAAGGAAATTAGCAAAGATGTCCCAATGTTCAGAATTAGTCTGATAATAATGATAAACGTTTCCACGTTGGAAAGATCAAAGCAGATGCTTAGCGCGTTATTTATAAATTTAACCGTAAACCCCCAACCCCACCCCCGCCCCCGCCCCGTCATGCCGCAAAGGGAATGTTAAGACGAATTTTTATAAAGATACATTAATAAAACACTGTTTAAAAGTAAATTGAGAAGTAATAGGCTCCCGCGTAATTAAGTATCTTTCCATTATGTTAAATTGAACAAAATTGCTTTGAACGTAAGACAATAACAAATTCACGGACGGCCCCAAACTCTTTCCGGCGGACTGAAATTGTCGTGAATGATGTACAGGTTCTTCATTTAATCAGCAAGCAGTACAGGATCTGTTCTATCAAATGAAATGGAAGAACGGGATAAAAACTTCTCCTTTGAATAGAAGGTTTTACGAGAACCTTTGTCATACACACTACAGTCACTACCTTTATACAGTATTTGGGGGTGTGTAGACTTTAAGATCCGGCATACATAACGTCGATAGGCTTCTGTAGATTACTGTGCAGTAGTAGACTAGATTACTGTGCAGTAGTAGACTAGATTACTGTGCAGTAGTAGATTACTGGTTAGTTAAACTCTATCCAATGTAATAATATAAAAAATGTATCCAAAATATCAGTTTATCATATATTTTTCTTCTTCTATCAAAGACAGATTTTGTAACTTAACTTAATGTAAGTAGGAAGCGAAATTGATGAGGGTCTTTGGAGGACATGTGTCCGGTTTCCGGTGTCATACTTCCTTTATTATATGTAAGGGAATTATCTGTGAAATATTTAACATCGTAAATTTTGATGAATTATGTTTCAGAATTATAAATAGTCTTTCCGGTGTTATATTTCCGGTGTCTGGTGTATATATCTATATAAATACTGGTGGTAGGTCTCTGCTGCCAGAGACCATCCAGGTACTACCGCAGTACCTATTTACAACAACAATATCGTCGCTTCGTAGTATAAAAAAAATAAAAATAAAACCGAAGCAATCGTTTGTTATCGCGATGCAGCGGGCCGACGGATGAACTAACGCAAATTTCTCTATGGCCGGTATAAAGATAATTCCGGTCTTCACATACGCCAGGACGCCCAGGACATAACTTGACGTGGAGTTTCAATGCCGAGCGTGCAGTTAACTTGACAAGTTGCGGCTTGTGAAGGATAATCCCAAGGTGGGGACGAACTAATTGAAGTTCCGAGTGCAAAATGCCACAGAGTGAGCAGCGCGCTTCTAACCTCTCAAAGTTGCCGGAACTTTGCTCCCATGGTTGCCATGGTTGCCATGATTGTGGTTCGAAGCTCTAATTTCATGTTATTGTTAGTTAGTGGTTTCATCAGTCAAATATCGTATTTCTTTCAAATTTTTATTTGGATTTACTTTTTATTCTACGAAGCGACGAGAAGTAAGGAACGTTACCCTGACGGTAAATGATACTTCTCCTCCTTAAAGTGCCTCCTCCAGCTAGCGAAGGTTGACGATCAGCGTGGTACAGACTTTTCAGTCTCCGGTTCGGCGGAACAATTAGGACGCTCCAGATACCCCTCACATATAAATGATACCCTCGCCTATAAAGACGAAGCGCTAGTTAGGATACATAGCACCACATTGCGCTCGTCGCCTTGAGAGATAAGGTATTAAGTATCGTCACTCTAATAATTTCATTCGCTACAGCACCCTTCAAACCGGATCACAGTAATGTTTGCACAGTACTATTTGTCGGCTGCAACTGGTGCTGCGGTGGTACCTACCTAGACGGTCACCGGTAACCGATTATACCACCAATATAGTATTCTGCCCTTAATGAATACCGGAAGTTGTTAACTTCGGTTTGTATTATAATATGAATAGTGTTTTTTTTTCTCATCATAATTTTGATGAAACAGCTAGTCTGAAGTTTGCATAATTTCTTGAAAGTTCCTAAGAGATCCAACTTTGTTAATTTTTTTTTGTATAGACTAGCGCTTGACTACGATTCAACCTGATAGTAAGCGGCGATGTAGTGTTCGGTGTTAAAGCGCACTAGTCTAGAAGTAGCCTATTTACTCTTCTCTTAAAGATCCTCACGTCATTCCTGGACGGAAACACTGACACTGGTAGGCTGTTCCAATGCTTCGCTGTTCGCGTTAAGGTGGAAGCGAAACGCTTCATCCTAATGCGTGGGATCTCGGCAATATAGGGATGAATGCCTGCGGTGTGTCTATACGTCCGGTAGTGGAAGGGCGATGGTGGAATCAGATCATAAAATTATAATGCTGTTTTTTTATTTTCGCGTGGTGTTTCCGGTACACAGATTTATTGTAAGGTACCCCCCGTGCGAGTAGAGTCTCGCCGTGCGTCGTGGAGACGTGAGTGGTTCGGAAGTAACACGTACTCGTCGTTATTCGTACGTTTGAACCAAATGTTACAAGTTACGAGCGTCGAGCGAACGATATTATCGACTCCATAGACGTTGCGGCGAAGCTACCTCGATAGACCCTTGCTAGTGTTCACAACATTAATACAAAGTTTACTGGTAGGTCTCCGTTGCTGGGGTCCGTCTAGACCGTCTAGAGAGGTACAACTACAGCGCCAATTTTTGTCGCTGAAAAATACTTTATTCTGATTTGAAGGGTGCTGTAGCTAGTGAAATTACTGGGGTAATGAGACTCGATATTTTACTTTCTCTAGGCGAAAAGCGCAAGCTGGTGCTGTGTGTTTCATCCTAAACAAAAGTCTTTGAAGACCTCATATAAACGAGACATTCATACAGAATGTATGAATGGTACCAGTTTTAGCAGGTCAATCTATCTATCATTTTTTTTATTAGACGAGCGAGTCGTTGATATGATGATAAGTGATATTGTTGTCTGCTCCACAGTGTGCTCTGTTTTGAGATATGAGATATTGTCTTGTTATTGTAGTAATTTAACCAGCTACAGTGCCCTTTAAGCTGGAACACAGTACTGACTGTTTGTCGGCTGCAATAAGCGCTGCAGTGGTACCTACCTAGATGGTATTCGGTACCCAGGAAAAATAAAAAGAAAGTACAAAAACAATAAAATGACGGTAGAAACCCGTATTACGTATTAACGACTTGCGTGTATCGGTAGATCTCTACAGGCTGTGTCTTGAGCCGAATGCTATCGCTTGAAGCGATCGAAGCATCCATCACATATCGCTGAGTGGGCTCCCCAGGGCACCAGGCCGACCCAATTATACGCGCTCATCGATTCACTCAGCCATTCAGGACTTTGTCGGCTGCGTCAGTGTCTATAACCTATTTTTGCCGGAAAAGGGTCATGTTTTTACATATTATTGTTAGTAGAAGAAATTGGTGCCGCAGCAGAAGCCTGGTTTCCTATCGAGAGATAATAAACAACAACAACATGTGCACAGCACATGACCAACTAATATACTACCTATCGACATAGTATCATTCATTAATTATTAATTACCAATTAACATATATGATACCACAAGTACGCAGCAATTGCAGCTTATTTGGACTATCCACCTCAACAGGATATTTGAAATAACATTGACATTTAAATTTACCTTGCGATTAAATAGGTAAAGCTTCCTATTTTAAAAAAATATACTTATAGAACTCAATGGAAAAGGAGACTTCGAAGTCCGAAAAGTTGGAGCTGGATCAGCAGTAGCTAAGTGGCCGCGTCGCCGTCCCAATATTTAAGTGAGGCAAATAGTCTCGGCGCCGGAAGCGTTGTGATTTGAATGTTGAACCGGAGGCCGGCGGTGAAGCTGCCGCAATAATCATTTTCAATAAGGAAACGCTCGCGTCGGATGTTTGGTTTGTCCAGCGGACGCGTGGGTGTGGGGTGTGGGGGTGGGACACGAATTGCTGGAGTACTTATTGAATTTTAAAATCTCGCCCGCGCCCGCAGCCGCATACAAATGGACTCGTACTCATTTTGGAAACGTGTTTTTGTTCTTCACTCGGAATATATTCCAAGCTATCCTAAATTTTCTTAATACTCACACTTTCACGGTGTATAGGTTTCAAAATCTGTAACTCATTATATGACTACCTACATTGTTATTTCGATCGATCGACAGCCATCGGCCACGGCTATACACGTGGTGATGGTTATGTGTACTGTGATTAATAGCATTACTGACTTGTTGACTGAGTTTACACAAAAGGTGTCCCCCTTACCTAAGCCCCCGTGTCCGCCCTAATGACCGCAAGCAGTGCTACCGGTTGCCAGACAACCGGCGACGAAGTCTTGAGGACAAGCGGGCCTCGTACACGAAAGACAAACATTACACACCTTTTATGGCGCCGGCTCCAAATCCCACTTCCACTAATGATTAGAAACACGAACGCTGATTGTTCTGCCGCGATAACACTCGCCTTTCTATTCCCTTTGTAAAGCTTATCTTCCGCCTAACTTGTGTCTACAACGTGACATATTTTCTTTGTCTTATGTATCCGGTGGTATAAGAAAACAAATGTCCTGTACTACAACTTTTTAAGCAAAAAGAAATTCAGAGAAGATAAGCCGTGAAACAATTTTAAAGAAAATCACAATGCTTTAGGTTTAACAGACGTTCTCTAAGAATTTGGTTACAATGACTGTACTCATCAAATAATTTTATCTATAAGTGAACTAATTTTTTTTTCAACGGTTCGTTTACGTCCTTAGTGTTGGGACACAGACCTACCCTCAATACAAGGAAGATGGGGCCATCACCACGCGGGCCCAACGCGGATTCGTGACATCACACACACCTTACAATAAATTCTAATCATGTTCAGGTTTCCTCGCGATGTTCTCCTTCACCGTTTGTATTTCGCTGTTGTTACTTAAGTTCACAAATGTACATAACTTAAATATTAAAGTCATCGCTACATGCCGAGAGTCGGACCCGCGACCTTCGCAATGAAGGCCCCACGCTCTAACCATTAGGCCACCGAGCGAGAGATTAAGTGAACTATTTTTTAATTTTAAAAAGTTTTGTCTTTCTATATAAAAATAGTAACAACACTGGTGGTGGGTCGCTGCTGCCGCAGGCCGTCTAGGTAGGTACCACCGCAGCTCCTATTTCTGTCGCCAAACACTAGTGTGTAATTATTACAGTGTTCCGGTTTGAAGGTAGTTGTAGTTAGGGAAATTACTGGGGTAAAGAGAAATCTTACGTCTCAAGACGACGCATGCAATGTGGTGCAGTGTATACCATTCTAATTAGTTCCACGTTGCTATGGGCGGGCTTATCACTTACCATCAGGTGAACGTCCCGCTTGTCTAATCGGTTCATTGCATAAAAAAAAATGTTTTTTATTATAGCCATATTTTTTGTTATACCAACCAACATTGGGCCAGCGTGACGGAAATGGCCCAAGTCCCCCCTAATGAGCGATACAAACGACGGCCTTTGGTGCTCGGCGATGCGAGCAGTGCAGGATCGATAGAAGTGGGCATCTTTAGGGGAGGCCTATGTCCAGTAGTGGACGTCTAACAGTTGATGAAGATCCAGTAAAGGTGACGTGCAAGTTACCATGGCAGATTACATGTAATTATATTTTAGTATTAGGATACTTTCAGGAGTTCTGTATATAAAATGTTATAGATCGTGGTTCGTGGTTCGTGGAACGCATTACAAGAGACCTATGTCCAGCAGTGGATGTCTATCGGATAAAATGATGATGATGATGAAGTGTTGTGAAAGATAGATTAAAAATGTGTATGTTGTCTGTCCGCAACTTCCGCGATGCTCTGATGAGGAACCCATGGATTTTTCAAACGAAAGCTTCAAGTACTCCTAAAGATGTACGAGTACATTAAATATGGTGTGATCAGTTGTTGTCGGGACCCATGGTATAAAAAAACATTAGTATTGGTAAATCTAGAACTATATGCGTTTCTGTTAGGAACTTGTAGCATTTGTCGGTTATACAGTTTATCCAATAAGTCGTGCTTTGAGAACGAGGTCCCCAGGGCGGTGCGCGGCAAATTGAAGATTCAAGATGGATCAGTTCAAAGTGAAGCTGTGCACAGAGATAGCGGCGAGCTCGTTCCAACTTCGGGACAACTTCATCAATAACGCAGACAGACGACCGTTGGCTTTGTAGCGCGAAACTCGTAAAATTTGCGCAAAATCCAATCTCGCTGGTGATAGCATGGAGTCGAATGATACAAATACTAACATCATACAAAGTAAAATAATAGTTTAGGGAAACAAAAACACGCAGATATTAGATGCTGTGTAGGTAAGGAGTTCATTTCCACATGGCAAAAAACAGATCAAGTACAAAGTGATTGGTTAGATGAAACGAGTCAGCATCCAGTCGTCACTCGGTGTCGAGTGTCTGCTGGTGTGTAACCCGCCGCGGCGAGTGCACATCGCACTGCACGTCATGTGCACGAGTTCCGCGGCGTGTGCACACGCGCATTGATGTGGATGCGTTTGTATATCAGGTGGGAATTCATTGATAAGGGGAAGTTCAGATAATAGAAGCTTCGATTTTTATGTTGAATATGTTGACATTTTGATGGTTTAGTTAACGTTCGTCCTATCTTCGCTTAGTAATCGTTTACCGGGAGCACTGATTTGTTTCGTTACAGATCATCTGAGTAGATCCGCATTTTCCTGGTCAATGTGTGGTCCCGAAAGAACCCATTTACAATGTAAATGTGACCTCTGCTCACACACCTTTCATATCTCTTGGAAGACGTCATCCTCTGTCCAGTGCTCGGCCGCGTTTCACGTTCGCGTCGGTATGACGCGCGACGCGACGCGTTTTCCGGTTAACGCGGGTCGTAAATATCGTTGGGTCCCGTAAGGGGGCGGGCGGGCGCGAGGGTGCGTGTGTCGGATTAATGTTCCCATCGACGGAGATAGAAATTTACGACCTAAGTGTTCTCACCTGTCCTTTTGCATTATCATTCTGATGATTTGGTGATAGTATCAAGTGGACAGTCAGTTAAGATTATATTGGGAGGAGTCTGAAAGTATACATAAATTTTTCAACAAAGATTTTTTCCACTGGTGGTAGGTCTATGTTAGTGTAGGTGGGTACCGCAGCCTCCAACTGCAGTCGACAAACAGTAGTGTGCAAACATTACTGGGGTAACGAAACAATATGTTATGTATCAAGGCGATGAGCATAATGTGGTATTATGGATATCATGCTATTAATAATAACGTAAACGATACGCTCGGCGTTATGGCCGTTTACCATCAGGTGAACGAGTCGCTCGTCTCCTGGCTTCATCGAATAAAAAAAACACAGTTCATACGATGTAGAGTTTGAGTCCATGCGGCGGTATTCTCCTGCACGTTTCCGGTGGGTAAAGGGAACTGGCAAAATAACCTAAGTTTTCACATGTACGTGAAAGCGATTGCTTATAGTAATGTTGTCAGCTTTATTAATGATATACAAGTTAATCTGAAAGAGAAAACTTCCGAAACGGAAGCGCGGGCATCGGCCTGCTCCTGCTCCTGCTGTTGCTTGGCTGAACTTCAATATTAACCTTTTTCATGGATTACTTTCGGAGCGGCCGTTCGTTACGGGCTAAGTTTGTTGACTTTACAACAATGAACTTTTGTACTTTGCGCTTAAATATTTTAATTAACAATTCATTACTAATTAATTATATACGACGAATTGAAATTGAAGTTTCAATGAGAATTATTTAACGATTTCTTTACAACTTTTCATTAACACAAGTTAAATAAGTACAGAAGTAGCGAAAGTGTTAGCATGCATAGTTAATGCTCTTCCTCAGTCTTAACAAAAACTGGGCGTGAGCAAAAACTAATTAGGGTTCAGTTTGGTGTAATGGTTCTAGATTAGGAACAAACTACTTAGACTTCCTTATCTGTACGGGTAAGTATTATCTGAAATCTGCTTAGTTAGTACTCTACAAAATGGTAGCCCTAAAAACTTTATCTGTTTAGATAAACCAAAAAGTATTACGTACGGGTAATTATAGTTACCTAGGGTTTTCAAATTTCTGCTTAAATTAAAATTGTTTATACAAAAAGGTTTATTGTTTTTAAGTATTTTTAAAAGCAGTTTTATATACAAATAGTACTCCCATTCATTAATTTTCTACTGAACTCCTTAGAAGTAGAGTTTAATAAGCGAAGTAATAACTCTCCAACGAGACATCGGTTTCTCATTAGGAGCTCGCAATTAGGGGTAACACTAGAGAATACTTTACGTGAACGGGTAGGCGTGGTGTGAAGCTGGAAGGAATGAAAGGGGGTAAGAGCAATTTTGTAGTAAACTATGTTCACTGCACATATACACTTAACTTGTTTAACAGGTCGAATATAAAGGGTTCAATGTTTTTTATCTGTTGACTAATATAGTGTGATTTTGAATCTCATTCAAAAAGTCTTCGTAAGTTAGTCAAGTTATGTATTCCTGTTTTAAGATAATGTGACTTGCTGCTTAGGTGCACAACATGCCGTAACATATATTTTAGAACCAAACTGACAATACAGAAACGGAAACAGACGTTGCGTTAACTACACGGTTGTTGATATCAGAGGCGACAAATTAAGTGCATTGTCCTGGTTAAGAATTAACTACTTTATTAATGCAAAAATTTTAACTTTCTTTGATTTACTGAATGTAGGCTACGCGATATTCTTGTTATTGGGTCCTCTGAAGGCTCTAACTGCCTGCTAGGAGACATTAATCCTAATAACGCCTATTAGAAATGTACAGTATGTATTAAGACCTCATTCAAAATGACAAATCGTAAAATAAAGTAAGTAACTTATCTATGGAGTCTGTACGGCGTCTATACATCACCCTTTGTATAATATTCTTTCTCTGCACACATAAAATCTCATCAACATCAGCATCATCAGTCGATAGACGTCCACTGCTGGACATAGGCCTCCTGCAAATATCTCCACATCGATAGGTTCAGCAGTGTTTGCGTCCGTCACAGTGAGTATGGCCTTCGGTACCGCCGGGCGCAAGGGGCCGTCATTTAGAGGGGTTGATTTGAGGAGGTTTAGGCCATCACCCACCACGCTGGCCCAATGCGGGTTGGGCGCCAGAGCTTCGTCAGTTGATTAGCAGAGTACTCCACGAGCAAGTGAAGTTGGCTTGGATCCCGCGAGTTGTTGTGTGAGACCTCTTACACCCCCTATATAAAATCTATGGACCAATATTCATGTGTAAATATGATTCCATACCTCCCATTTGATTATCTCCCTCCAATTATTATAATTGTTATAAATGATATAATTATATCAATTTTGTATCAGAAATTTAGTTATAATAATGAGGTACAATTTTACATCGGATTACAATCAACTGAACCGGTGTTTTGTTTTGTTACGAAGCCGGCAATATCCGGTTGCTAAGATCATCGCCTCACAATACTGTGAAAGTCGACTCGCTTATTACATGAATTACTGTAACAGAACATCGCCCACCGTTGTACATGAAAACGTTGGTGAAGCTGGAGGGGCTCGCACCATTAGTATCTATTGTAGTCTTTTCTTCTTCTTCTTAAAGTGCCTCTCCAATTCGTGAAGGTTGGCGATCAGCGTGGTGCAGTCCTTTCTGTCTCCGGTTCGGCGGAACAACTCGGACGCCCCAGATATGCCAGTCCATTCATTAACCATGACTTTTTCCTTCTCCCCACCTTATTGTAGTCTATTAATATATCGTAATTTACGACAGTAATTATTTTCTTAATCGCTTAACTCCAGGGCCTTGAACCTGCAGTACAGGAACTTTAGTTACTTGTACTGCGTAATTGGTACGTAACCTGCATATCTTTCAATATGGTGCATTCGAGATGGACGTGGTAACTCCATATCTATAGCTATAAGCGCTTGAAAGTCACATGGACTCTTACAGCTCATCGGACACTAGGCTCATGGATCCGGGTCTAAGACCAGATTCTCAGGTCTACTAAAAAGAGACTTTATTTATATTATGTTACAGTTAAATACTTATGACTAGGATGAGATCTCTGAAGCAAAAAGTAGGGCGTTCGCGATTCTTCTATAAGTTCAGTTCATTCAGCAAGTATCTCTGTTTTACATTCAGACTTCAATTCTCATCAAAAACTAATATTTTTATTAACAACCGGAAATCGCAGAGCGGTTTATTAAAGCTATTAACAACAAGATTACAGAATATTAAAATTCAAGTACGTTTTTAATTCTTAGCAGTTAAAGTTAGGCGATGGGCGGAGTTTGTTAACAACCCCTGTAAAATTTTGACATGAAATTGTATTGCGAGATAACAAAGTAGCGAAACTTTCGCGAAAAGTTTACACTTTAATTGACGTATTATATATTTACGTTCTGATCAAGTTAAATATTCGCGTGAACTTGGAAAACTGAACGTTGCACTTTTACATTTTAACTTATTTATCAACTTGTTTTCAGCTAAAATACTGCTGCTAGCAAAGGTACTCTCCGTGGATATATCTCCGCATAACCAAAATTCAGCCACTTTTTGTGACCTTCACCACAGTCAACTTTAAATTGTTTCTAGTTTAATCAAATAAGGAAATCGCGACTTCCTTCAGGTCCAAATTATTCAGTTGTTTGCATACTGTCAGATTTACCCTTATTGTTTCTTTCAGAGATTATAATAAAGTTGTTTTTAATATTAAAACAAAAGCCGTACGTCGGCAAAGGATATGAACCAGCGAGGACATTAATACAATAGACCGAAAAAAGGAACTCCATTCAGATAATATTTTCGTATAACGACATTTCTCGGAGACGGATCCGTTAAAAGGCTTCTGTCGGGGACTCGGCAGCGCCTGTAAAAAGGGTAATACATCATACTTAGGCCGCGTATCATCCTCCGCCAGGATAAACCCTGAGCGCGTCCTGCTGTCGTTACTATGATTTATTATCTGGGCGAGTCGCCACGCGCCCGCCGCGGGCCTGTGCAGGATGTACGTGTGTGTGTGTGTGTGGTGTGTGTGTGTGTGTGTGTGTGGACGATGGCGGCTCCTTCTAAAGCAACAACATAGAATATAAAACAACAACATGAAGCTAATACATAAGTATTATATATTTTATATGTGAAGTAATAATACAAAATCTTAACATGTTAAAGTTAATAGCATAGCAGGAAAGTGTACTTTGCTTTGTATGGCGTTCACTTTCTTGTAGTATTTCTCATCGAATCCAGGACTCTAGATAGGTCTCGTTATTATGTAAGAGGTCCCTATGAGTATATACCAATAACTTGTCAAGGCTTTAATTTTCAAATGGACCTCCAGGTTATATTATTCCGGAACAGAGTCATTTTAGTTTTATAAGCGAGATATTCGGAACGCTGTAACCGGAGCGTAAAGTTTACGAGCCGCGCACTTAAATTGTGAAATATAAGGGCGCGGGTGGGGGTGGTTAGCGGCCCCTTTTAGCACCGCATCACACTTCTATTGTTCAAGAAAACACTTCTGTTGATTTTGATGAACTGAAATTTTTGAAGACATTACTTCACAGCATCATACATCGTACATACATCATCAGCCGATAGACGTCTACTGGTGGACATAGGCCTCCCCTAAAGATGCCCACGTTTGTAGGGTTTTATAAGCGGGGATTTGGACCATTTCCCACGCTGTGCACCACGAGCAGCTGAAGTTGGCTTGGGCTCGCCGAGTCGCTGCGCGGAGCCCGGTTACACCCGGTTGCTTCATAGCATCTTTTATAAACTTACCTGTTAGTAATTTTAGTTGTCAACGAAAAAAGAAGGTAAGGTTAAACGTAAGGAATTTGACCTTTGAGCTAACTTAGCTAAGAGATGAGTCAGATTTAAAATAATTTTCTTCAATAGTCCTACGTAATCTACTTAGGTTCATCTACGGATCTACAGATGGACCGATAACATCTCCAGGGCGGCCGGAAGTGAATGAATGCCAAAAGCTGAGTATCGCATTTGGTGGAAGACAATGGGGAAGGCCTATGTCCAGTAGTGGATGAACAAAGGCTCATAATGATGATAATGATCTACTTAGAAATATGAATCTTTATTATTCTCTTGTATAACTCTTAGGCAAATGGATTCTTTCCTACTGGCCCCCTATATCTATTTACCTCTATAATAATATCCCCCTTAAGTCTAAAGGCTGTAATGTAATGCTGTGTATATCATCTTAATCAGCACTAAGTTGATACCATCAGGTAAACTTCTCGCTCGTCTCACCGCTTCCTCAAAAATCATATGAATAGAAGCCACGGTCCACTCTTGATGTGCTCTTCACCACCATCTTTATTATCACTTGAAATTCAAGTGTTAGGCGTTTCAATGTAAAAAATAAATGATATTCATAATTTAAGATTTACTTTACCAACCCTTAAAAGATTTTACACGTAACCTGCGAAGTATACAGCGAAGGATAAATTAATGTCGCGTCAGCAGTTCCTAATGTGACGCGGAGGACGCTTCCACCGGACCCTTTTAACCAGACAGGTGATCCATCATTTGCGAACCTTCATTTACCATCAATAAGAAATTCTCATATTGTATTTTTTTTGTTTTCTAAATTTTTGTTGTTCTGTTGTATTGTTGCGATGCAACTCTGAATATATATAAATGTTGCTGAATAAAAGCTATATTTTGTAACACTGTTTTTTCACTATTGCGATCTTGGTGGTTGTTATTTTAGAATTTCGTTTCTACTTTTTCATCCCCCGGAACGACAAATAAGAGAAACAGTTACCTAGTACTTAATAAAGTTATATACAACGTCATACTATATTTGTCGCATTGAAATATTAAGTCCTTACATATAAAATTATCGTTTAGTCGTACTGACCACTTTGATCTGATATATCTCCTCTTTGTTTTTCAGGAATTTGGACAACTTACAAGGAAAAAACTTCAACTTCGATGCGGCAGTACAAACCGCCTTCAAATAGTTTATTGATTCTCGCCCCCCATGGTTTGTTTAGTAAAGGGATCAATGCACTACCTATGAGATCTCAATAGTGCATAGATAACAACGCGGTGCATACTTTGATTCATTAAATATTAATTGACTTTACATTCCTCTCGTACAAAACGCCAATTTCAAATGTAAGGACCTAATGTATTGTAAAGTTTTAATACACTAATGACTATCATCATTATCAGCCTTTGTTTGTCTTCCACCAAATGCGATCCTTAGCTTTTCGCATCCACCCACTTCCGACCGCCCTGATAACGTCATGTCATCTGGAGTGAGGGCGTCGTACACTTCTGGGATCTGCACGCGGCCTCCACTCCACGAGATTCCTCCCCCATCGGCCGTCACTGACACGATAGACATGGCCGGCCCACAGCTACTCCAGCTTGCAGATTTTAAGACCTACGTCCGTTTAGTTTAGTTCTCCGTCGAATTTCGTCGTTCCGGATCTAGTCTCTAAAAGAAACGCCAAGCACAGCTGTCTTCATCTCTCGCTGTGCTAATTTGAATCGGTGGATCAGCTCGATGGTCAGGCGCCATGTCTCTGCTCCGTAAGGGTGGAGGTGGGTTGTTGCCGGATGTATGTGACTATATATCTATAAAATATGTTCACTTATGTACAGCCTCATCAAATCTCTGTAACCATAAGGTTTACAGACTTGATATTTGGTAGGAATATTCCTTTTGCCGAGTGAGTATAGGTCAGCAAAGAACGGATTATACAAAATTCCTTTGCCAAAAGCAGTTGCGGGGGTGTTACGGCCAACGAAGCGGACGGGGGGAACAGCTAGTTTCATATTTATTCATGCGACTTCACTAATACCTGTTGAAATGCTGCTGCCCTTTTTGGCAAGTTCATTATCATCATCAGCCGACAGATGTCCACTGCCAGACATAGCGCCTTGCCCAAAGATCTCCAATCGATTGGTTCTGCGCTGTCATTAGCATGAGCTCCGACACCGCTGGGCATTAGGGTCGTTTCCTATCACGCGGGCCTAATGCGGATTGGTGGGAACCAGAGCATCGTTTGTAGATTAGCAGACTGCACCGCGAGCAGGTGAGGTTGGCCTGGGTTCAGTGAAGATATTCTAATCAGTGTCTCAAATGCGACCAGTAACTACGCTGGTAGATATAAACGCTGCGCTGGACAGTCTCCAGCACTTCGCCTAGTGCTGTATTAGTATTGCAACGAGCTTATTGCGTGAGCTGCAATATAACCCCATAAGTATATATTGAATGGGGTGTTAAATTAAATTAATATATGCAACTGCTGTTGTGCAAGTTACTAGTAACATTACTCTAAGTGGGTTTATACTCGTTGAATAAAATTATCATAGGATGGTTTTTAATACTTAGTGTTTATTACCGCATTAGACTTTACTGCATTCCAACTGAACATGAACCCTACTAGAATATGAACTACTGCCTGAATACTAAATGTCTAAAAGTACAAAATTGCAATGAGATTAGATTTTGTGAATAGTTTAAATAGGAATTTAAATGAAAAGCTCTGTTTTATATTGCTTCATCATCATCATCATCATTTCAACTGATGGACGTCCACTACTGAACATACGCCTTTTGTAATGTGTTCCACAAACTACGGTCTTGCAATGTTTGAATCCAGTGCCGCCCAGCGATTTTTTTTGTGTCCTTCGTCCACCTAGTGGGTGCTTAGCCATCGCTGCGCTTTCCGGTGCGGGGTGGCCATTCCAACACTTTAAGACCCCAACGTCCATCGGTTCTACGAGCTACGTGCCCCGTCCATAGCCATTTTATATTGCTTATGTTTTTATAATTTCCTTATAAATGACTAGAAGAAAAAGGCAGCGGCTGTTGGCATAGTCTTTACCAGTAAACTGGGCTCACTTATCCCACTAGTGCAACTTATGTACAAGTATGTTTAAGTAAATGAAATCGTAAATAGAACATTCCTAGTTTCACTCAAGAGTTGGGAACCCGTCGACAGCTTTTGAAAGTTTACAAGTTCATGTCAATGGAATACGTTTAATATGTCGGTTATAAAGTTGAAAAGTTGGATGTCAGGAGTACTGTGCTTCCGGTTGTGCACGGAGGAGCTGAAGTTACGTGCGAGGCGAAAGTCGACTTTTTTGTCCCATTTCGGAGAAATTATATTTAAACTACGAGTATAACGGTAAAAATTTGAATTTTGGATCGCCTCTAAGTTAAAATGAATAATCAGTTAGGCTTACGTACACTTTTTACTTACAACTTCAAACACTCGAATGAGGTTTATTGCAATTTGAAACCAGAATAAAGAAGAAGCAATGATGAAGGAACTCGACGACAGAGCAACCTGACCACTCCTTGCTCCAACTAAACGGAAAATGGAAAGATGATCCTATTCTATTCTATGATTAACTTGAAGTTATACTTAAAAATAAACTGCAAAATTTACTATTGCTTCACACTTTTCTCTTAGAATATAGTTATTTTTAAATTACCCCACACCGTAGTTTTTTATATCACCATAGCGTAATATATAACTGATATAATATTATATTTCATTTTCAAAATAACTTATTTGGAACCTTGGAAGTTATAAACGGCTTAATCGATTTCTTACATAATCGTTAAAGCCCTCTTTCGATTAACCTAAAAAAATCGATTAATATAACTAACCCTTGTGCACCCAGATATACGTAGTTGCGGAAAATACGTTTTGCGTCGCTTCTACACTACGAAACTATAAAACAAAGTTAAAAGTGTGCACTTAACAGCGTAACTTTGATACTTGCAATACTCTACACAAGTTGAACTGTTAACTCGTCGCTGTCGCGTGCCAGCTTCATGCTCGCAACACTGTGTTGTTTAATTAGTTCCACTGGTGACTGTTTGCTAACGAAATCACGTTATTTTTGGTACATTGGAGACGACGGAAGATATTGATACCAGTCTTTGTTCTCGTAAACAAGGAAACACAAAATAATTGACTTCAATCTATCAGCAGACAATCAATCGACAGAATGTTGGTAGTCAGCCGGCGTTGTTAGCGTCAGTCACCGGGAGCATCCTTAAAACCTATAAACATTAGAAATGGTTGTTAACAAATGAGATAATGATGAAACAAGAACTTTAAATATAAAGTAGGATCATTGAAGCCACCCCTTCATATGATCGACTCGCTGGTGTGAACTAACAAAATTATCCCTCGACGAAATCGCCCCGTCAGCCGCTCCAATTTACAACGGTTGACACATTTATATGGTCCCCGTAACAAGGGACCCCGTGTACCTTGGACCTTTACAAACAGCCCTCCCAATATCAGCGGGGTGTTATTTCATTTACTAAGGACGAAGTTGGATGGCTTTGTATTGCATAACCTTGTTAAGGCACAGCGCGCTGTGCGGCATCCTGCAGTATTATTAGTTCATATGGGAGAACTGCAGAAAGATAGAATTAATGCATTATAAAAATGGCCCATGCATCGTGTTATTTAAAAAAAAAATTGTTAACTCTCTATTGATTTATAATTTTTTACAACTTACTAAGACACTGAGATAAAAATATATATCAACTGTAAAACAGTGTAGCTAAGATAGATCTGTATGTGTCGTATGTACGAGTAGGTCTAGGTAAGATAACACAAAACATTATTCAAAATAAACACTTCACTATTACATTTGAATTTTACTGCGTTACTTGCATTAAACAATTGCTACCGTATTCACACTGCTTATGCACTAAAAAATCTAGAAGAATGTATACACTAAACGCGTCTGTTGCATTCTCCTTTAACGACGACAGCATCCACAACAGACAAATATTTAATCTATATATAGAAAGAAAATGGTAAATTTAACATTTAATCATTTTGTCTGTTTGTTTGTTTGCTTGCAGTAATCTCCGCGACGGGTGGTAGTGTTTTAGCTACAGACGCGCACAAATGAAACACTGACAAGCTTACGTGTGCGTCCAGATGGTAATTAATCTAAGCCTAGGAAAAAACCTTTCAGCAAGAGCCCCACGTCACTGAGTAGCAATGTATCAATCCCTTATTCATTGCTGCAGAATTACCACAATTACATGAAGCGGCAACATCTTAGTTCCGGTGGTGCGGTGGTGCGGTGGTGCGGTGGTGCGGCGGATCGTTTGTCACCCGTCGGCGCGGCGGGCGGACGTCGCCTCTCGCCGCTAATGGATTTGCTTCAAATTATACATTTTGTTAAGTCATCCTCTATATTGAGATTGTTCTTACAAGATCCTTCGTATACATAAGATGATTATAATTTTATATAATTCATTAATTAAAAAAAATATTTTTATAATATAACATAATCGAAATAAGTTTAGGTGTCCTGCAGTGTTAGGACGTTTATAAGTAATGAGATAGATTTTATTTGTCACATTGGCTAAGTTCGGGTTGGCCGAGGTCATGTCATAAGTCCATTAAGGATGTTATTTGAACAGAGCTATCGGGGTTTGAAACATTCCATAAACTAGTTCAATACACCAGTTAAGGGGATGGAGTATGAACCAGAACCTAAAAAATATACCATTAACGCGTGAGGCCGCGATGAAACTATTTGCCGCGGTCGGTACAATCTAATTGAATTAGCTTTAACTTAACTTCCGTCTTTTTCATCCCTTTAGTTTTAAAACAATTCTAAGTTTATTTCAAGGAGGTTATTTTTTAAGACTTATGCTGAACAGCCGATTCAGTTTCAGTAATGAAATTACCACGTTCGCAGTAAATGGTAACAAATTCAAGCATAGATCATTGTTACCTAAAAATGTTTAGGTAACAATGATTACCACGGAGCACAATTGCAGTTCAACATATACGTGCATATGTATTAGTGTTGGTTGTATAAAATATGTTTGAATAGAAGTAGAAGAAAGAAGAAGAAAGAATAATTATACCAAGGAAAAGCAAGTAGTTGATTTTGATACTGTTTGTATTTAAGGTCTTTCCGGTTTTAGGTTCAGCACAATTTATTTCAGGAGTTACAAGTAATTATCCAAACGAGTGAAAGGGTACCCGCATAAAAATTCACGGGATCTAGGTCAACCTCACCAGCTCGTGGTGCACCTTGCTGATCAACAAACGAGACTGGCTGCCCCCAACCCGCACTAGGCCAGCGTGGTGGGAATTGGCCCAAGTCCCCCTATATGAATTCCTACCCGATCGATGTGGGAATCTTTGGAGGAGGTGTATGTCCAGCAGTGGACGTCTATTGGCTGATGATGAAGATGACCCAATGCTCATGAACGTTAAGCGTATTGAGGAAGTAAGATCAACACATATTATTGACTAGTGATGTTCTAGCTTTGTACTGAAATTGAATTAATGACGGAAATTAATTGAAGTATTCGGTATTAATTATATTAAATCTCTTCTCGACTAAGTATTGATTTAGCTGAGAAAAGATCTAATACAGTGGGGGGATAGATTGGAAGGGTATATTATGAATCGGTATACAGGGAGGGACCGCTCGCACTCGGACACGAGGGGAGCGAGGCGTCAGGTATCCAAATGGGACAAATTGACCACGTACTGTGACGCCCCGCTTTGTTTTTGTGAATTATCGCACGTGCCACCCCATCCCGCCATCCCGCCACCCCGCAGTGTCTTCCTGGGGGGTCACAGCGCGCTCGCCATTCAAGTTTTTGTGACTGCGGAACGGAGACTACTTCGTATGAATACTTAAATTTTAGCTGAAGACATGTCTATGTCCTTTCTTATATTTATTATTGCTGCTGCTGCTTCTCTATCTGATAGCCGTATAGGATAAAGCGCGTATTGAAGTAACTAGCACTGTGTATGCCTAGTGAGAGGCCCATGCCTAGCTGAGGATTGCCGCAAGCTGATGATGAAGACGACAATGTATACTTTGACGCTAATCCAATGTTAATATATTGTTGTTCTTGACAAGCTGTCTATCGATCAACAAGTATCTATTCAGTCGTTTGGAGTTTACCAAATCAATTACTTTCTTGAGATTTCAAGATTGAAGAGACAATGATTCACTTATGATGACTAGTTCTTTATAAGTCTGTCAACCGGAAGGTAAGATTCGAAAGCCGTAGATTATTTTGTAACATAAGCAAGTTAAGTGAACCGCAAGTTGTAAACTGTGCGGCGGTAAAACGCAACCCAATTACGCGTCCCGGATACATTAGCCGGTAATGGTGGAGAAAACCCATAGGTAGGGAGCTCACTCATCGAAGTAACGGACCCATAGCTGACGCAGGAAACCGATTATAGGTTTAGTTCTAATAAGTCTACTCGGCGACAGAGGATAAGTAAAGTTAAGAGCGATTGGTTGCGGAAGTGGCTTGTCATTTAACTTTCATTATTTTGATTTCACCGGTTGGTACTTAATAATGGTAACAATGTTAGTTAATAACCACCAAGGTGACCTAATGTTTCGATACTCCCAGAGTTTCATGAGGTTCAGTAGGTTAGTACTGTGACAGATTTGTTATAAATACATAATATATATTTAAACGCAAATTTGTTTAGAGAAACATACTTGTATGGATTTAAAAAAAATACTAGTTCCTAATAACCTAGTGTTAAATGTTAGGAATTTTCGGTCTAGTTATTAAAGTTACGAGTGTATCATTACGTGAACACATTGCTTTAAAATTTACCCGGAAGCGTTAAGAGGGTAAGGCGGTGCTGCCTCGGCTCGCTAATGTATCGCATTAAAGGGCTGCAAACGGTTCTCATGGGCTCCCTGACCCCGGAAGGGTACCCTTACACGAGGAAAGGAGAAAATGTCGACGTACACGTAGACATATATGTGGTGTTCAAATATCAATAAAATTTAACATTGCACCAAATTCTATATCTTTGTGACGGCTAAGTGAGAAAACAATTACTTGTCCTTCATACGGATACAGTTTATAGAAACCTTTGTGGAGCAGCTTCTTCAGGAAATTGTAACATATTTAATAAAAAATTTAAAAGCGAAAATATTCGTTGAAAGCTTTTTCAGAAAAAACCTTAAAGTTATGGAACATCGGGAAAACGATTATTACTTCTACGTTTACAAACGTAAAGTTTAATCTTCTTATAGTTAGTATTGAAAGATAGTAAACACATTTGTAAGATATTACGATTTTCTAACCAGAACATAGTAATATTTACAGACGGCGGCAGCAAGTAAATAAAACAGGTTTTCTTTTCCAAAACTACCCGAAACACTAAAAACAAACGTAAAAAATAAACTCATTAACAGATTTAAGTAAAAAAAGAAATGCAACGCGCTTTCTGCACAGTGTAAAACGGCAGCAGCAAAGCCAAAGAAAGCCACAGATTAAATAACCGGAGAGGGAGTTAGAGCGCGGCGCCAAAAGAAACACTTCCCCGGCAGCCGCTGTGCGCTTTAGACTTGCGGCCCGGCACAGGCGACCGCGTAATCGCGTGCACTTGAAAGCTTTGCACTAGTATTGTGTAACAGCACCGCCGCGAACACCCGCCCTCATATCATTTAAATGTAACCCGCACTTGCACGAGTAGCTACAGCCCAGGAGATTGCTAGCCTCAAGTGCTCATTGTGGGCAGCACACATCGTTCGAAGGGCTGACAGCCTATGGGGTACCAAGGTTGTAGGTTGGCAGGTCCCTCACCAGGTCGTTAGACGATCTGGCGAAGGTTGCAGTAAGCAGCTGGATGCGTGCAACACAGGATCGATCGATGTGGAGATCTTTGGGGGAGGCCTTTGTCCAGCAGTGGACGTCTGTCGGCTGATAATGATGATGATCTAACGAGTTAACATCTAACTAAATATGTGTGCTTAAAGGCGGCGTGCATACTGTGGTGTTGTGTGAACAACCTGTCACCATCATCATCGCATACATGAATAAAAGATAAGTTTTATTTAACAAAATAGATACAAATAAGGATCATCATCAGATGATGAGTTACACCAGTATATAATACAGAGCCAAGTTTAGACTATGTTTGCCATGATTTCAAATCGTTGGAAGCTGCTATAAGCAGCAACTTTAACGAGATACATCATGTTGCTGGTTGTCAACGGAAACGGATGTAACGGTGGTATTTGCCGGAACGAGAAAGTAAACCTAACAAGATGAAGTTGCGGATGGTGGATTTAGGTTCAATCGTAAATGCTAAGTAAGTTAAAAAATAAAAGCTCTGTGTTTCTGTGGCTAGGTTTGTGAGCTGAACCAATGGAAGTCGAGGTTAAGCACCAACTTGTACAAATAAAGTCGTAGCTCCCAGGCAAAGCTTTTACCAATTTTTGTTTGTTTTACTATAGCTCGCTGGAGAAAGTTCTTAACCGTAAGCCAAACGTCTGACTATTCGAAGGTTATTAGCTTTTTTCAAGTAGCACTTGAATTTTGGTGATACAGAATTATATTCTGATAAAACGAATTAATAATACAATATGCTAAGCAGGCCTCGGGCGATATTCAACGACGGGGAAATTATCACATCTTGGCCACGTGCTTAGGTACGGTAAGTACGAACTGCTCCAACTCGTCTTGATGGGCAAACTGGCGGGTAAAAGGAGTGTCGGTGGTCAGAGAAAATTGTAGCTGCATAATATCAAGTGAGTAGACCGGGATCCGACTGTTCCGCCTCGCAAGAAACCGGGCGTAATATGGTGAATTGGTCACCTTCGCTAGTCTAAGAGGCACCTTAAGACGAAGAATACGAATTTCGTTTGATTTCGTCGTGAGCCAGATTCCGGAATACTTTTATGTAGGAATATGTGATTGTGCATGATTAACGGTTCGAAGTTTCCACTCAGCAAACGCTTATTTTGCTATAGTATACATATAGGGGGTGTAAGGGGTCTCGCATAACAACCCAAGGGCTCCAAACTAACCTCACTTGCTTGTGGTGCACTCTGCGAATCAATAAACGAGGCCCTGGTTTCCACCAAGCCGCATTGGGCCAGCGTGGTGAGAAAAGAATAAACCTCCTCAATATGAACCTCTACAAACGAAGACTTCTAGTGCCTGGCACAGGATCAATCGATGTGGAGATCTTTAGGAGAGGTCTATGTCCAGCTTTGGAGGTTTAGCGGCTGATGATGATATATATGTATACATAAAGATAATAATATCATGTTTACTTTCAAAGAGAATGGCGTATGAGATAACATGAATAGATATATATAAGATATAAGAAATGGAGCATCCCTTTTGTTTACTTTCATTCAAGTAAATGTTGATCTTTAAAAAAACTTGTTATTATTCACGGCGGCGTGGTGCTGATGCTGGCGGTAAGCAAGGAGTCCGCTCGCAATAGTTAATGAGAGCGGAGTGTGGTGTGGCGACACGAGCCACGAGCAAAAACAAAGAGTGCAGCCTCCACAGCAAGGCGCCGAGGGTGCGGAGAGGGTGCGACGGGCTCCGCTCGCAGCGCCCTTTCATTTGTCTCGTTTGATTGCGGGTTTGTTTTTGCGTTCGCGTTGGCGGAACTGTCGGTTGGTTTTGCCTTCCGCTCTGTTGCTACAAGTGGGTAGTTATTATCGTCAATGAACTTAAATGAAACACATTCAAACAGATGTATAATAAAGGGCAGTCACTGTTAAGCAATATATATGTACATTCCCTTCGGTGAGGAAAAGGACATCGCATACCTTCGCTTGTGATCTTTACCAAGACACCACCGAAGTCCTGAAGTCAGTGGATTCCCGCGACTCTTACCAGATCGTCAGTCCACCTTGTGGGAGGCCTCCTAACACCACGTCTACAGGTACGCGGATGCCACTCGAGGATCTTACGGCTCCATCAGCTATCAGATGATGTCATTTTATTCAATTGCGGTTTGTCATCTTTATCACACATGACCTTCAAACCGCATGAGAGTCATCATTTAGCTTAATCATTGTTTAGAGAACTACGAGTACATAGTAGGTAGTAGTAGTTATTCCAAGACAACGGTTTAGAGAATTGTTGAATTTGGTAATAATATTTTACCACTAGACACTACTACGAAGCTACCACAAGAAGTACATAGAAGCCATACTATTTCCGGAGTTTCTTTTGGACTTATCCATATGCCCGCATAACATGTATTAACATTAATGTCGACGAGTTAACCCCGGGGTCACGAGAGGGGTCGCCAAGCCGTTACGTTTCCCTAATTCAACGCATTACGGAGCGGGAACCGCCGCCGCGGGCCTCGTGCCGGGAAACTTGTTACGCACCGTACGCGGATATTAACGGCGCACCCTCCCCAACCCTCCCCCACCACACATGCTTCGCCAAATTGGCTCCCAGCAGTTATACAACGGTTAATGGATTTGATATGTTTTAGAGGAGCAAAACACTATTACAAGATGACACCACTTAGCTAACCGTTGAACCGTGGTGGCGCAGTCACACTGTACGTTCAGCTATCAGTGTTCCAGTTCCTAAAGTTACTTGTGTTAGTAAACTTTTCGTGTGAATATCTATTTAATTAAAAAAAGCTTCAAACAGCTGGATCGAATGGAAATGTAGTCCCATGTAACGGATATATTCCAACTCATTTAAATGTGTAAGGAAAGAAGAAGATCAGTGTTGGTACTGGTTCAATGATAAATTAGAAAAAATATTCTGTGGTAATTCCCTCAGAGAACCAATGAATAAAAACAAGTCCGCCAGTGCTTGAAGATACAATAAAAGCATTTGTTATTGAGCCGCCGCTGTAATAAGCGTTGGTGCGGAGGCTGCGTCTAAGCAGAATAAAACGAGAAAACCTCCTCAGGTCGCCGTAATAATTCAGTGTTGGTGTTTCCGTGCCAGGCCTCGCAAACACTCAACTCGTCGTGAAGACACCGTAACCCTCACGGTGTTTACTTTTGTTTTTGTTCTCCCTTCATTGTGCCGAGAGCCCTATTCTTTATTCATCTAACACATTCCCTCACAAGTGCACGCTTTAAAGAAGAGTGTTTAAATAAGTTTACGCGCTTAACAATACTTCAGTTTTATATTTGCCAAAAAGGAAATAAAGAAGGTAATTATTTGATAGATATCTTATAAAAATGTATAAAGTACTTGGAAAACGAGACAAACAAGTATAAACAAAAACAGGAGCAGCTTCATACGGTACCAATGCCATTCATTATTCAAATTCATAATAATCAAATCCAAGTGAATGCTTAAAAACCTATGAAAATTATTAAGTCTACATAGTGTTTAGCGGTTACCTGCTTAGCAGTCCTGATTAGTAAACTGCGACTGACCTTATCGTCGCCGGCGGGTTGGCGTGCACCAGGCACGGCAGCACCACGTCGCCGCCGCGCCGCACGCCTGTCTCCCAGGTGCCGTGGAAAATAGCGCGTGGAGCCGAAGCCACGCTCATTGCTGGAAATATCGCCTCATGTTACCAAATAACATTAAATATATAAACAGTACAGCCGTTAAGGAACCTGTGTCTTGGGTTTGATGAGAAAAATCCACAAGATCTTTACAAGAACTCACTAGGATGTTCTCGCCTTATGTATATGTGTATGTAATAATAAACCCCTAGCGGAACGCGACTCTATTTGCAGCGTATCCTGGAATGATAATGAGTGCTTGCTTCTCCTGTCACTTTTATCCACATTAAATGGATATACTTAACTGAACAGATACGTTGTCGCAATCTAGTTTCAAGAATTATTTCCTCAAGAGAAGAAAGAATACTTACGAGCAACATCTATGTTGACCGGAGTACTCCTTCGGCGCTCTCCAGTCAGAGAGTCAAGGACGGAGCAAGAGTACTGAGCGCGGGAGTCGTCCACTCGCACGGAGCGCACCACCAATCGCCAGCCCTCATCCACCAGCAACGTGGGTCCAGCTAAACAACAACAAACCTTTGTAGTTCTTAAACAGCCGTTGCAAAACTACGATTTGTTTTGGCCTGGCCACTGCCGTATCACTAATATAACCTGATGTGGACTTTAATAACGTAAAGACTTACCCATGTGGTCCCCCGGCGTCAGAACCGCGTCATCCCTGTACCAAGCTGCAACAGAAGCGTGCTCCTTGACCGCAGACGGCGCCACGCAAGTCAACAGCGCCGGGCCCCCGACCTCCGCTGACGTGGACGTCACGTGCACTTGCCACTCCTGCCACACGACTGTCAACAAACGACACCTTGCAATCCTCTAGCCAAAGCCGCTTGTCATCTCCGGTTGTGGATTGCGTTAAAACGAAATTCATCCTTGTTTCCCTTTGATTACACTACGGTAAAAGTCCTTTCAAAATTATTTTAGCTACAAGCACTGCTGCACTTTAATTTGGCCGAAGGACGTGGAGCCTGCTCCTCCGCCGGAGAAATGACGGTAATTTGCATAGAATATATTTCGTGTAAATCAGAATAATTTACATCTTGATATACAGGCGGGGCTGTCTCGCTGCTCCGCGCTTACTCGAACACCTCATACCCGGTGAGCAGGGATGAAAGCGGAGAAAAGCATATACTAAAGCTGGCGAGGTTCCCGACTTCTCCGAGTTGAAGATCCTTTCACATTTCTATATAATACACTGATCTGGTCGTAGGAAGTTTTATCCTTGCTGTCTCAAAACGTTGAAACCATTGTGTTGTAATTTTGTCTAATGTAATTGTTTTGTCTTATTGTTTACATAACCAAAAGTTTTGACATAATTCCCATTATCTACTACAATTAAAAAGAAAAGCTTGAAGAGTTGTTTTGTACACGTACTAAAGAACCGGAAGACGACAATGATGTCTTCGCTAGTGTATGACATTGTGTTATAATAGCGTGGTGTTATTGTTCTGTTTATTTATTGTGTGGGTCTCGAGCGTTTAACCACGTAGTACTCATTCTGAATGTATGCCGTTTGATGGCGAGGGACAATCAGATCCGACATGGAAAGTGCGCGGGGGCTCATCATGGGTTGCGTCTCTACTGCTTATTGTCCCATTAAACGTTACCGCCGCACGTGGTAACTGCCTGCCCGTGTTACCAATGCTCTTATGACGTACTTCCACCTCCCGCCGTTGGCTTACCAATGCAACCATTTACGTAATGAATTACTTCTACAATGACGTCACATCGACACACGGAAGTAATGCACCCGAGTAAGCGCTTTTGCTGGACAACATTTTGCATCGCGCTAATCTTATAATATTACCCAATTTGAATATTTACGTACGTAAAAAGAACGTTAGTGAAACGCCTAAAAGCTAGGTTTTAAGTGGACCTTTAAACATTCCAACCAGGTGTATCATAAAGACAACTGTATAAACGAATACATAGATGACTATATTTCAAATATATATGTATGGAGTCGTAAATAAAATAGTAAATCCGATACCACACTGTTAGGTAAAACGGAAATAGTCGCCGCATTCTTCCGGCTATTCCTGAACTCCTTACGGCCACTCGACTGCTAATCCAGTGATGATTGTTTCAGTGATTGATGTTGTACGTGTTCGTCAGTAAAGTGTTGTGTGTTCCCGCTGAGAGACCGCTGTGGGAATATATTTCACTTCCTGCACAATATTTAATCTTATACAAATTGATTTATACAGCCCGGAAGCGAGTGACTTATGTCGCCAGTGTTTCGGTTTCCTGTCGTAAATTTGACTCTTGATAGCAGACCTGAAATATGTGCAGGCGATATGTTGCGATCACTGAATACAGTGATGGCAACATATCGCCGCTACGCGATCTAACGCTATTGCGTTACCGATACACACGAGAAAGTTATCTAAGTAAATTAAGCCGCCGTAAGATAAGTTTTTGTGTTATATTAAAACTAAATCTTTAAGACGTATATGTTATTTCTGTAATAGAAAAAATACTTTTCTTATTCATTGTTCAATTATAACACACATTACTTCCGGGAGACACCTCTTGAAGCAATATTGCGTTTAAACGTTGTGATAAAAAGTAGTGATTGGCTTAAAAGCTAGTATCCATGTTGTAACTGGAAACAATTTATTTTCTTTATTTCATTTTCATCTCATCTTCATCTTCATCATCAGCCGATAGATGTTCACTGCTGAAGGCCTCCTCCAAAAATCCGTACAGCGATCGTTCTTGCGGTGTCCTATCACCGGGTACCAGACATCATCGCTTTTAGGAGTTCATATAGGGGGATTTGGATCATTTTCCACTAGGCTAGCCTAATGCGGGTAGGTAGAAGCTATAGCCTCGTTTATTGATTAGCAGGGTGCACCACGAGCACGTGAGGTCGGCATGGGTGCAGTCAGTTGTTGTGCGGGACCCCTTAGACACCCTTATGAACATATGATATTCTAATTTTATAACCTCATTTATATCAGGTCTCAACCAGAAACCAAAGTAACTCCAATCCCGTACCGGCGCTGTCATCCCGTTTGTTTGAGTTTCACGTCTACCAACATTAATTCTGCGGTTTGAAATTCCACGAGGATTGTCATCATATCTGCATACAGAGACTGTCTTTGTTTACGGCGCGTTGCAAATGTAACCACAGTGATGATAACAGACCTCTGCTCGGTTGTGAGGTAGCTGGCATCTGCTTACATGGAACATAAATCTTCTACAGAATCCAAATCGTTCTGATTGAATACACAAACTGTATCCAATCAGAACTGTGATCACTGGTTCAGGTTATCATTAGCACTTGTGCACCATATTTAAAAATCCGTCCAAGGTTCAGGTCTGCTGATTCTTAAGGCGCTGTACCGCCCCTCCAACGGGTTCTCGCCTTGTCGTGGCGGAGGGGCTTAGTAACCGTGGCGCTCAACACGGTGAAGCCAAGTGGAACCCATTCGGCCGGCCCGCGGCGAAGGGCTGACCGAAGGGCCCACTCCCGGTTCGAGCACCGGTTGGGATAACTGGAGCTCACCGGAGCGGCCGGGGTCGCAGGGCGGCTGTGTGCTGCCCCAGCGGCCGGCTGCGGGGCGGTTTCATACCGCCCCTCGCAGCCGAGGTGGGGTCGCGGAGGGAGTACCCTGTGCGGCCAATCGGTGTTGCACCGGCGATGCGGCGGCGGAGGGGCCGCGGGGGAAGAGGAGTTTCGGTATTGCGATGCGCCGTTCTCCCTATCCACCGCGGCCGTTAACAGGTAGCGGCGGGCCTAACATCTCTCCGCCGCGGGGAGCCGGGAGAGGTTTTCTCCCGTGGCTCCTATGGCCTCTGGGCGACAGGTTCGGGGGAACTGGTCGCCCGCACACGCATGAGGTCGAGGAGGGGGCGCGCTGCATGTTCCGGCACGCCCTGGGAGAGTTCATCCCTCCCCCTGAGGTAGGGCCGCGCAAGCGGCCAGCGCCGGCAGGGTCGCGGTTGTGTGCGTACCCGCGTTCCCGTGACCCTGCCATCATGGCGATGAGGAGGAACATCGTGGGGGCTTTAGTCGGTGCAAGTCCGACATAACTCGTCCTTGCCCCCGCGAGGACGAGTATGCGTAGGCATTTCCCCCATGTAAAAAAATAAAAAAAAGGCGCTGTACCGTTCCTTGTTCGCACGTGGTTTTCTGCCCCGAGTGGTGTGCGGGTGCAGGGTTACGGCCACCCTTTATGAATTTTGAATAATCACTCACAAGGAACAAAGCGCTCGTAGTGACTTCTTTGTTCCCGATCTACAAAGGGGATAGTAAATAGAGGGAAATGTTATTTAACTTTTATCTCCGTAGAGTTCAAGAGCTACTTACTTTCTTGACGTTGTGGTGTTTCCTATGTTTGTCTGCATCGGTGCTTCTTAACACGGACGTGAACACGTCCCAGTGGATACTTGGCTATTTATTTATTTAGATAAGCATGGATCTATGTTTAAAAGAACTTGCTATCAAACAATGTACAATGGTCTAAAGAATATGAAGGGTTGAATGAAGCTCGCCATTATTGATTCATTTGATTGCAAATTTGGAGAAGATAAATATTTTGACAGCATTAGATCATAATTAATACTCATTGTTAGCTGTAGTGAAAGTTTGGGAATCTGTGATGTAAACACCACCCTCTGTGAACAGCTGCAGTTGTAGACCCTATGATTAAAGATAGAATTGATAGGGAAATATTGCTGGAGGATATAAAATAGTTGT
The DNA here is from genome assembly GCA_029034505.1 of Ornithoptera priamus. NCBI lineage: Eukaryota > Metazoa > Arthropoda > Insecta > Lepidoptera > Papilionidae > Ornithoptera > Ornithoptera priamus. The sequence continues at coordinate 306,347 of JARDWD010000527.1, read as the reverse complement.
ATGAAATAAGATGGTGGACAGGCGGTGCGGTTGGAACCTTGGAATATACTGTAAGGCCAGCAAAGATATTTTTTGTGGTGTGTAGTAGAGTGACTACCCGGCAGCCGGCTAGTGCATAATTCTGCAGAGAGCGCGAGGAGTATAAACGAGCAACGCTGGAGAGCAACTCGTTTCCAAGACGGGAATCATTCTGGTTCTGTCATAATTTATTCCACGCAAATTACGACCACCGCCGGAAGAAAGGTGTATAAATCAATGAAATATAATTTATACAGATTTACATCCCTCTGTCCTATTGTGAATTAATTCATCAAACGGCAGGCGGAAATTTAATTTATAAACCAATTTAATTCGTACCAAACTAAATTACATGGCGTGTGAGGTTAATTTGATGAAACCTTTTATTCGGCTGGAGAAATACTTAACATACCCAGTCAATGAACAGCTCATCTGGACCAAGGAACATATGGCCGCTGTTAATTAACCATTTCTCAGTTTTCTTCATTAACTAATAAAAAAACTACGATTTTCTTTTAAGAAAGTTAAACCGAATATGTGATGCTTTTGTAATCCCCGTGATCAGACCAGAGTGTCGGAGTCTACAATGTGAACAGGAGTAACGAGTTTAATAAAACACCGTAAATTTATTTAAACCGGGAGAAATTAACATTTCCTTAATAATATTTGGTTTTTATTCTACGAGGAATACATGAATATGTTTTCAGTTCTCTTCTAATGCGCTTCAGCACGCTATCGATCGTCTACCGTGGCAAGTATACCGAGGAGATGATTCAGAAAATAAAGGAAGAAGAAGAAATGTTCCGTAATTAAGCTAATACTTAGTTAACCAAAAATATGACTAATAACTTTTTGAATCAAAATTTTTAGGTTATATGTATAATGTATATTTAATTTCAACGAACTTCAGGAAGCAGTGATAAAGCTGGGTTTGTAAAGCTGTTCTGTGTAACATAACTTGAGGTTCGATCTGTATTGAATTTAAGTTTCCGGTTAAAGAAAATATCGTTAGGCATACGACATGTACCTAACCATGACTATTGCTTGTTCCACTTTAAGGCTTTTTTATTATATAACAGAAGGCCTCCGAATCTCAATAGTGGGATAATTCATTGCACTACTGTTAACTGCTTGATGAACTATCTTGTTGACATTCCTTCGTAACTTATAAAGTATATATTGTAATAATGAACTGTAGCGTTTCGCGAAACAAGTGTTAGCGTATGATGATATTTGGATATGCGGATCGGTACCGTGGCGTATTTCCGGTTTATGTGAGCCGGTTAAAACAGCAGCCCGGCTCCGGGCGGCCATTAGTCTGCCCCGCTAATAATTCAAACGGCACAATTACAACAGACATTTTATTTAAGATAACAACGGAGCGGTTTGTGCGGAGATCGCATCGCGCCCCCGACGCGCCCCTACTCCATGTTTATTGGGCGGATGTGATTCCAAAAGCGTCTTCCGCTACGAACTGTGATACATAACAAATGGATGCTGTTGTTCACAGGAAGCGGCGAGACGTGCGGCGTCTGAACACCCAGGAGTAACTCGTGTGCAGTAACTATACACGATTAACATTTTCACATTTAGTGTTCTCTTTCACAGTGCAGTACATTTACGTATGAAAAACCTCTACAAAACGGATGCTCCTTTCCTGGCTTTTACTGAATATTGTACTTGTTGCGAAACTAATAAATAAATAGAACAGAACAGTCCTCCATTATGACCTTCACCAAGATGCTACCGAATTCAAACGTGCGAGTACAACAGTACTTCCTAAATAATGCAGGCCTGTGTTCAGCAGTGAATGGATGACATAAGTTAACTGATTTTTTTTTAATGAAGCGGCGAGATGAGCAGGACATTCGCTTGATAGTAAGCGATCCGATTGCCCATAACAACATGGCGCTAGATAGAATGTTAAACACTGCACCATGTTGAGCTCGTCGCCTGTGACAAAAGGTAAAGTGCACTAGCTACAGCACCCTTCAGAGCGGAACACAATAATATGTGCACAGTACTGTTTGTCGGCTACGACAGGAGCTGCAGTGGTACGTACCTGGACGGTCTGCGGCAACAGAGACCCATGGTAAATAATTTGAGTATGAAACCGTAATCTGTACCCGTGAGTGCATGTTAGGGAGAAGTCTGTGTGTTACCTCAGGCGCATGCTCGCTGTAACGTAGACTTTGGTATACTTAATATTAGTTATGAATAGTACAGGTGCTGATACTCACATTGCACACACATTACCGCCACCACCATCAGCCGATAGACGTTCACAGCTGGACATAGGCCTTCCTGAAAGAGCCCCACATCGATCGGTCCTGTGTCGCCCTTATCACCGGGCACCAGGAGCCATCGTTTGTAGGGTTTCATATAAAGGGATTTGGGCCATTTCGCACCACGCTGGCTCAATGCAGGTTAGTGATAGCCAGAACCTCGCTTATTGATTAGCAGGGTGCACCGCGAGCAGGTGAGTTGGCTTCGGTTTTATGAGTTGTTATGCGGAACCCTTACCCACACATAATACATTTTTTTCTATTATCTGTTAAAAACTGAAAAATACATTGTTTCATATCATTTTTCAGTGTGTCAGTCAATAACTTAGTTATTCAGTATTTATATAAATTGGATATAAAATAGTCCGTACAAATGGAAGCTATTACATTAATAACGTTTCCGTCGAACCGATAGCTCAAAGTTATCAGGGATCGTATTCCTGATTCCACCCCCACCCGTCGCCCCGCTTTAGATTTGAGCCGGAGTTTACTTTGTGTCAGTTGATACGTTTGCATACGTAGTGAGCATTGTAAAAAGTACGCAAAGTGCAATTAGGCTGATGGTAAGAGTCTATGAGCGGCGTGACGCTGCATCGGTCACAATACCATCACCAAAACTCATTTGTGCATTAATATGTATGACTTTTAGCGGCTTTAACTAGTTGTAAAGTATAGCTCTTTGGGGAGGCCTATGACCAGCAGTGGACGTCTATCAGCTGATGGTGATGAAAGTAAAGTTCGCGTTTTCCCGTTTAAATAATGTGTTGTAAAAAAGGGGGAAAGCCCAGCTGATATATCCTTTTTCATATTCCTATACCTAATATGTAATATTTGACAGCTAGTTCACATTCGCAAGGACTTTGTATCTGCAGTTCATCTTTAGTGATTGAAAAACTCTATTCCTATATCTCTAAGTAGATGTAAACCGATGTAAAGGGCTATAATAAAATATTAATATAAAGCTTTGAATTCCCACGGCTGGGACTGGAGAGCATTTGAAATAACTTGTAACTGCCTATATTAAATAAAAAATGTAAGAGCTAGTGAAAACTATGTACACGTTTACCTCAGTACGTAGTATTTTTGAAGAGATGTTAATCGAATATACTAAGCTAAAGTTTAGATGTCTTTACGCGACAAAAGTAGTACTTCAAGTTCTCATAGTCTGTTAAGTTCATCGGCTGAAGTTTCGCAAACTTTAATTGGAGTGAAGCTTGTCGAGTAGACTCCGAGCTTATTTCATATGATATTGTAGAGCAGCGACTGTGAATACAATTTAGTGAAATCTGATAATATTTACAAAGTGAAGCTACGCGCGAAATAAGCTGGCGCAGTATAATGTTATTAAATTCTATAAGGTTAGGTTAGGTTAGGTTCCGAGGGGCGAGAGTTATCACCCCCGCCCAGCGGTCACTGCAGCAACTCGTCCTGCGAAGCAGCGATGATTCAATTATTAAAAGCTGCAGCAAGATTTATGGCGTGGAAATATATTAACACTGCATCAAGATTCAGTTATCACTGCACGAAGTTCATACAATAATATTGCATATATTTTTACCAATGATACAAAAGCTATTCGTTTCAAATAAGCTTTTCATTGGTGTTTGATAAGTAAATAACGTAAGGGGTTCCGGACAACAACTCACGGAACCCAAGCCAGTCTCGCTTGCTCGTGGTGCACACTGCTAATCAAAAATCGAGGTGCAGGTTCCCACAAACCCGCATTGGGCCAGCGTTTTGCGAAATGGTCCAAATCCCCCCACATTAACCCCTACAAACGACGGTCCTTAGTGCCGGGTGATACTGGAGGCGGCCATACTGACTGTAAGGTCGCGAGAAGCCGCTGGATGCAGGCAGTACAGGATCGATCGATGTGGAGATCTCTAATGGAGGCCTGTGTCCAGCAATGGAAGTCTACCGGCTAATGATGAAGATAATAATAATAAATTTCACCTTCACAATCAGATATTGTGTTAATAAGCAGGTTGTTATATTTTTTTTTAGATACACAATGATGATGTGAAGAATCTATTCTATAAAAACTCCAGCAGTAACCAGCGATGTGTCGGTTATCTGTTCGGGGAATTCCCTCAAATTAATTTTCTCATTTCTTTATAAATGCCGTCAAAATTTAAACCTTGGCAAGTATCATCGAATTACAAGGAAAGGGTAATCGTGCACCTCGCCCGAAGCCACCCCCGGGTCCCCTGGGGGCGATATTGCTAATAGGAACAGTTGACAGATTTGTCCGCTGGTTACATGAACCGGCGCAGAACTTGATGGATTACGCGGATGATTAATAATTTCTGCTGAACTTTTAATATATATGAGTGCGGTATTCATTACTTCTCTCTTTCACGTCGGCGGCGAATTAGTAATAAATAGCGAGAAGCATCAAAGCTGACTAATTCCCTGATTACGGCGTGAAGCCGTGTCCCGGCGCGCATGCTCCCCATGCACCGCAAAAGCTTCCGCCGGATAGGAAGCGGCGACCGCGCGAAAGCTTTCACAACGACGATCTTTCTGCGGCGGCCTCAGCAGATGATCCTCTTAAAGCAAAATAATCTCAGCTGTAAGTACTACGTTCGTAATAAACTAGGACATGTAATATGTTCTCAAAGATAAACCAATTAAACACTATCTTATGATTTCGTCTTGTACGACTAAAGTACGTAATGGTTGTTTTTTTTTAATGTAATTCCCGTGCGTGTGGGCCTTTATTAACCATCTCGTGATTTACTCCATTATGTTGTTTAACCCATTCTCGTGTTTCGTTCTCTTTTTTCTATCACACTCTGCTCATCTATCACACTTCTTTTCTTCTACCATACTACATCCTATTTCCTCCTTTCACACCTCTCGCACGTGAAGACAGTCGCATTTTTTCCTCAAAAACATAAAGTATCCGTTTTTGGGTAATTTTTCCATTTTCTTCTTCTTTTGATGATTTTAGTTTAACAATTTCTTATGTCTAACTTTATATTCACTCTTTTATATATATTATATTTAGGTCTACAGGCTATATTGTCGCGCGAGTGGTCCATTGCCTGTTTCGTTCGATGGCGTTGGCTGGGGCTGTTTTGCAGAGCTTACGTAAACCTTGTCCACAGATTAAAAAAATAAATATTGTCTTGAATTATATTAAGGGATTGAGGTGTGCCAGCATCGTAGCAAGTGGGGAGAGGTGGTCTCTGCCTACCCCACTGGGAACGAGGCGTGATGTATATATGTATATTAAAAAATGTATTAACTTTTTATATCTCAACAATTTTATATTAGTGAAAGTAAGTTTGCGAAAAATATATTGCAAAACATTACTACATGTAGTAGCTCGGTGGCCTAATGGTTAGAGCGTGCGGTCTGCATTGCGATGGTCGCGGGTTCGAATCTCGGCATGTAGCGATGACTTTGATATTTAAGTTATGTACATTTGTGAACTTTAGTAACAACAACGAAATACAAACGGTGAAGCAAAACATCGCGATAAAACCTGCACATGAATTAGTTTCCCAATCCGCATTGGACCCGCCTGTTGACTATGGCCCGACGCCCTCATATGAGGGCAGAGCTGTGCCCCAACAGTGGGGACGTAAAATTGGCTGTTGAATACTATATGTACATGTATAACATTTGTTAAGAAATCTCAAAGTCACGATGAAACAATGATGGACACCGACCGAGGGTCCCGTGTCGAGTAGCACAGTTCAAATAAAAACACTAGACTAACTATATATAAATTGCACAAATCACTAACTATATATTTGCACTATTCATATGTATGTATATATATATGTTTTACCTAAACTCGTATATATAAATATACATGTTGTTGCTATTACCGATGTAGTTAAAGTCAGTAGTTATCAGCTACTACTACATCTCACCTCAGCGAAGGTTGGCTGCTACAGAATGTCAGCAACAATAAGCCCGCCTTATATACACCTCGCTGTAAGGTTTTACAATAAAAAAAACTAGGTCTAAACTCGTGCAGTAGTTTTCAGACCTGTAGATTCAGATAAAGATATAACGGAATAAAATGTGATGCACGTGGGCAATTTTAATCTAAATCCCACAGATTATGTTGCACGTGATATAGAATCAAAACTTTTATCTAAAAACTGCTATATGTTTATTATTCCACAAAGGCACGTGACGAGCGGGACGTTCACGTGATGGTAAGTGATACGCCTGCCCATAAGAACATAGCGCTAGTTAGGATGATGTACACTCCGCCGCATTGTCCTCGGCGCTTTGAGACATCAGATATTAAGCAAAGTGGAGCAGAGTAATGCTGCGGTGGTACCTATGTAGATGGTCTCCAGCAGTAGAGACCTAGCGCCACTAACATGTAAATAATTTTACCCATTCATAATACTTTTGTTTGGGCTTCGTGAATAAGAGAATATCGTGTAAAAACAAACGGCAGCATCCCCCGCCCCCGCGCGGTGCTGTAACACAAAAAGGAAATATCCGGCGCATTAATGAGAGGCAGCAGGATGCCGATTTTAAATATTCCATTGTTTTGATAAAAACCCCCTGATTCTTTTATTAACCACTTTATACGGCGGAAGAGAAAATGTAAAACGTACTTTATGAATTTCGTATTGCGCTGCCTTCCGAGCTGAGTGGTTTCCGTTACAAGGTGTCTCCTCTCCGCTTTTATCTTTCACGAATCAAGATTTGTTGTTCCAATGTAAACAAAAAAATAAATAGGTTATTTAATGTCTATGCCAGTATTTCCCAACGTGGGGCAATTTGACAGTTGAAGGGGAGCAATGTGAAAATTGACCGAGACGACTTAACCCCTTATTAATATCAGTGACAGTTTTTTTAAAAACGAATTCTTATTTAAAAAACGGAGGCAAAATTTATTAAATATAATGAGTTTGACGTTACCAACATTTTAACTAAATTATTAGAGTCGCCAAGTGTGACTCCTATCACTATGAACTCGGATGCTTTTACCCATAGGAACCTGGGTCTAGGTGTTCGCACTTAATTAGTTCGGTTTGACGTTGCATAAGTTCATATCTCTGTGTTATATTGATGTGTAAACGCTGTCTCCCAACAACACCACGACATTATTCAATGCACTTACTTATACATGTTTTATAAATTTATCTTGTAAGTCTTTAGTAATATTTTTATTTATCTTTATTTACTAAAAATTTTATTTTGAAACAAATTTCTGTCAGCAGTAGCAATATTCTTTCTTTTCGCATGTTCAGACATATGCATAATATTTTTTGTCAAAAACAAAAAGAAAATAATTTTTGGGGAAACTATAAAAATTTTATATAAACACAGAGAAAATAATTATTACTTTATTAACAGTTCAGGTGTTCACACTGCTATTTTAAATTTTTTAATATATTGTTTTCGCCCCTAAGATATGAGATGAACATCCAAGAAGAAAGCTCGACAATATTCAGAGGAGTACTCCTATATATTATAATTCGGGTTTATACCAGTTATAAAGGAAGAGAGGATGCAGTTTCCTCTTATACGTCACCAAAGTTTAACAAATGAATCCATGCAACTGGGCCGCCTTGAGGCGCGCTTGAAGGCGAAGCGTAAAGACTATAGCAACTCAGATTTAAGTTTTTTTAAAACTATAAAAGAAAAATTTGAAAAAATAACCCCGTAACACTCCTTTTTAATTCTAGATACTCAACTAATAGTCGCATACAGGAAGCAAGTTACATAACCCCTCAGCTAATGGCCAAATCGACTAAAAACTACACAATAGGGGAGAACCTAATAAAACCCTCGATTTCAGCATTTGTTAAGACTGTTTTAGAGAATGACGAGATTGTGAAGGCGTTTCCTTTGAGCAATGACACTGCCAGCAGTAGGATTGATGAGATGAGTGAAGACATTGAAGGACAACCAGTAGCTAAATTAAAAACCAGAAATTTCTCTGTACAGATGGGTGAGTCTGCCTTGAGAAACCGTGAGGCTGTTTTGATAACTTATGTTAGATTTATTGATGAAGGTAGATTTGCGGAAGAAATGTTGTTCTGTAAAAAATTAGAAAGCACCATAAGATGAAGAGATGTATACACTATATTTAAAGAGTATTTAGATGTCAATTCAATTCCAATAAAAATTGTAACATCGTGTGCTGCCGATGGAGCTCCAAACGTGATAGGCAAGAAAAATGGTTGCTTGAAATTGACGGAGGATGAGAATCCGGAAATGATTCTTGTGCATTGTGTTATTCATAAGGAGAATTTAGTGGCCGAAAACATCTCCTCTGTTCTAAATGAAGATCTTACTGCAGTTATAAAATGTATTAATGCCATTAAAAGCAGGGCCAAATCTGAGCGGATTCTTAAATTGTTTTGTGAAGAACAAAGTGAAGAACATGTAAAATGTTTACTTCACATTGAATTAAGATGGCTTTCTAAAGGGAGCCGTTTGTAAAGATTTATGGAGCTTTTTGATACTATTGGTAGCTCTTTAGTTGACAATCCAAAAATGAAATTTTTGTTGACCGCCATTGCCGAAGCAAATGTGAGTTATTTAGCGGATATCTTGAAAAGCGGCTACAAGGACTAAATAAAACACTTGTTGACGACAAAGCAAAGATATCCGGTTTTATTACAAGTATAGAATTAAACCGTAAACATCTAAGCACCAAAAATTTTTAACATATTATTGGCTTCAAAAATGTGAGATAAGTGAAACCGCTCTGCTTCAAATTTTGAATCATTTGAGCCTTTTCTCTGCTGACTTACAAGAAAGATTTGCGGATTGAAAAGAAATCAATTTTCCGACTTGGATGATGCAGCCTGTTTTAGTAAATGTAGCAGATGTTCTTAACTTATAATTTCAAGAAGAATTGCGGAATTGCAAAATGATGAGTCTGTTAACACTTTGTTTGATATAAAATGTGCAATGGCAAGGCTTTGCGATGAAACGGAGGCCAAATACCCAAATGCAACTAGATGTGCGAAAATACTATTACCCTTCCAATCCTCATATTTGGCAGCCGTGTGTGTGGCTTTGTGCCCTTAATGGTATATTAATTAAAAAAAGTAATCGTTTGTACATAACACAATGCGGTTAAACTCACTAACCCAAATATAAAATCTTTATGTACTGAGCTTCATCCACAAGTATCGCATTAAATTTATTTAAAAAAAAAAAGATTTTTTTTTTTATTCAAATTTCTGTTTTAAATTGATATTTATATAAATAAATATATAAATTGTAACAATTTATATTATTATATAAATAATAATATAAATTCTTACAATTTTACAGTATTTTCTTATAAAAGTTTTCATTTACATTAATAAAAAAATTAAATAAAATTTAATGTTTTAAAATTTATAAGAGGGGCATGGCTTAGAAAAGGTTGGGAAATACTGGTCTATTTAGTACCATAAACCTTCTGACTGCTGCTGAACATAAGCTTCCCTCAAAGATTGTAGGGATTCATTTGGAGAGACTTGGGCCATTTCCCACCACGCTGGCCCAATGCGGGTTGGCGGGAGCCAAAGCTGCGTTTGTCGATTAGCAGAGTGCACCACGAGCAATTGAGGTTGGCTTGCGGGACTGCCTAAAACCTCTTACACCCCTAAGAAGTCTTAGATAACAGTTTTTAAGGGTTTTTTATTGAATAGCTTGTTAAAAATGTACATCGCTATTTTACTGAAACTATAACCTGGCTTTACTTCCGCAGATCTATTGACAGGAAACCACCGCAATGAAAGCCGTGGTACTTTACTACATAGTATGTATATGTCAAGTTGCTTACCACCGGGATACCGACTCATACTGTCAGAGAGCAGTATGATGTGAAATATATTGTTACAAAGCAGCGGAAGTGCCTGCACTCGTACATTTGGTAAACGAAACCTAAATCCCATTGTAAACAGATACGCCTTCCGGTGACGGCGGGTTGAGAGGACAAGGGTGGGGAGGCTTGTCGCGCTTGACGTTTCCGAAGTCGCTTTGTAACTTAGTTGGAGTGACGTACGTGTAACTTGAATAAGTAAAGGTACTGACGGTACTTCGGCTAATTGGACATGTTGTTGATTTTATTACATGTAATAATATTATTATAGACTATTACATCTTTTGGGAAGGCCTATGCCCAGCTGTGGACGTCTATCGGGTGATGATGATGATGACACTGTTAGTGTCTATTCGTCATGTAGTTAAAATAATGACGTTTCACGATTGTCCGTTTCTGTATTCCTCGTGAAGGATGCAGGAATTGAATGCCATCGATAATAACATATTTGAACTTTGCTACGTAAAAACTTTCATGAACCTTATATTTTTTACACACAGCGAATCCATTTCCGTTAAAAACAATCCAATGAACAAGAAACCCTTTGAAATCTTCAGAAGACGAAGTATTCAAGTGAGCAAACACGTATCCGTGCAATTTTCCTTAGCAACCGAAACCTTTTAGAGTACACTTTCATAACATTAATATTGTATCAATGCTGTCTGTCGGCGGGGGCCCGATCCTTTGTACGTATCAAATATAAAATATGTAATTTTTTTTGTTTCAACACACTATAAATTGTGGAACTTGGTACCTACAAATATATATTACATCGACAGAGGCATATATACAAGACTGTAGCGTAAACGTTCACTGGCAAGCTGTATCCGGCGATGACTGTGTTGATGGTGGAACCGTGTACCGAGATACTGGCCGCGATATGATGAAGTGTAAATCGTCAGTACATGCAGAGTAACGAAACTCGACCGATGGTATGGGCATGTCAAAAGGAGACCAGCTCAATACATTGGCAACAAAACACTCAGGTCCAACATACCCGGCAAACGGCGGAGAGTAAGGCCGATGTTGCGATGGCTGAGTGTGGTGAGAAAGGATACGATGAGCTGTGATCTCAAAGAAAGCGATCTCCCAAATAGAGTAAAGTGGAGTGAAAGAAATAAGAAAGCAAACTCTGTCATGAGACGGGACAAGAGCTAAGCAGAAGTAAAGATAATTAGCGCTATTGTTTAAGTCTTATTTTAGGTAAATATTGTTAATAAGTTTCATTAGATCTGGACGCATTGGTTGCGGGTGTGTTTGAGATTATGACAGATATATAATAAACATATGAATTAAATATAAAGAAGCAAAAGTGTATTAGTTATAGCAGTTACAGAAAATCTAGGAAACAGATGGATAAGTTGTACGTTACAATAGTTTGTAAAGCAAGATGTACAAGCGGATGTGGGAGCGGTACTTTTGCGTTGAGATCTCGCAGTATAAGATCAATGGCTTGGTAGTAACAGTTCACCTTAATTCAGTTAAGCGAACAATTATTTATTTTCTTCTAATGTTGCGAACCTATTGTATGCCGTAACGCCGCCGCACCACCGCACCACCTCACCACCGCCCTCTTCATAGCTCAATCCCTACCCGTTGTCAACGTTAGGTGTTAATGTAGGCTGTATAACAAAAATTTCAGTATATGGTGCCATATTGAATGAAGTGAATCCGCCGGTATAGCCTGTGAATAAGTAACAATGAGCACATGGTAAAATTACCCACTGAAGTTAATGTAGTTCATTTGTACGAACTTCAGCAAGAAACAGGAAGAATGATATCAAGTCGTAATAGCGAGAGATGGAATTCTGGACCTTGTGTAGAGTGCGGCGGGGGATGTATTTGCAAGTATTATGGACATGGAGGTGGCGATGACAGGATACTGAATTTGTTTGTCGCTTCATTACGCGACAAATTAACGCGGATTATTGAATTTTTAACCTGATAACTGACGCAAACAAACGAGGTTAACGCGCAGGCGCGGCTGCGGATCCCGGTGCGGATTCATAGCGAGCACTCGTTATCAAAATCATTTTATCCCGTAGTTGTCAAGTTAAGGGTTAGCTACAATTTACGAGTTAAATTTAAAATCTAAAATAAAAGGACTCTTAGCTACTTCGCTTCGCTTAGACAATGAATATAGACTGATGTGTCTTAAATAATTAGAAACAACAGTAACGGAGCAAAGTCTATGAAAGTTATAATTAAAAGTAAAATCCTTGCCCCCTAATATATTTCTTTTTCTTTAAAAGTAATTATACTTTTTCCTTAAAAAAACATCACGCCACATATTAAAGGAATTCTTTTCTTTCGTGTACTTCATGAGTGAAAACGGTGCTTGTCCTGAAATGCTTTTAATAACGATTCAACCGGCAGCATCCGCACCGCTCTGTTCTCGGCACGTCTCCGGGCATTTGGAATGTTGGTGCCAGTAGCTGGTCGGACCATCGGGCAGGTGATCGACTCCGCGATCTCTTGCCCTCGATCTTGAAGGAATATAACATGTAATTCATTAGTCTTCAATAAAGTGATGGCCAATGTTACCCAATGGTAATAGGTATAAGTAACTAACCAAAAATAAAACGTAATGTAGTGGGGGTTTATGTGAAAACAATTGTTTCTGAATAATCCAATGCCTTTCTTTGGTCCTCATTGGAATTGGTGCATTTTACTGAAAACAAAAGAAGTTCAGAGGCTTTTAATGAAGCATAACCAATTTGCAGTCATGTGCCAATGGCCCAGTGAATGAGACAAACGCGGTTTACAACTGCATCTTTGATGAAATACGAAAAATGACAATAATTTCATTAAATTCATATCATCGATGCGGTCGGCTGTCATTGCATATATTGCATACATTGCATTCATTGCAGCGAGCAAATTCAGTAGCAACCAATCAAATCCATGTGAATCGAATTCATTAACAAATATCACTGAACAAAATCATTTATGCAGTTAAATAAACGGGGTGGTTAATGCACAATAATGGATAATGTTAACAAATTGAAACCAATCACTTTATAGTACATTATTATGTATGTATGTATATATGTATGTGTCTCGCTGGCCTAATGTTTAGAGCGTGCGGTCTTCATTGCGCATGGTCGCGGGTTCGCGTCTCGGCATGTAGCGACGACTTTAATGTTTAAGTTATGTATGAATTAAAATCTATTCTCAGGTGTGTGTGATGTCACCAATCCGCATTGAGCCCGCGTGGTGACTATAGCATATCGCCCCCATATTGAGGATTGGCCTGTGCCCCAACAGTGAGACGTAATTGGCTGTTGAAAAAAAAATATTTGTATGTTACTGAACGCTTATTACAAATATTATATATTTACCTCAGGATCTGTTTAAATTCATACCTTGGTTAATACTGGTGGAGTATGTATTGTCTATGTAGAGATGCAAATGATAAAACTGTACTATTTTTTTGTATATAATGTACACGTGATGGTAGGTCTCATTTAAATATTACTCGTAGGTTAAATTAAACGCAATCGTGTGCATCAATGCAGTTACTTTCCCGCTTCTAATCTGCCATACTAAAGATTGCTCAGTGGTACTTTGAAAGCATTTAAAAAAGCATTCTTTCCGCAAGGCGTCTCCTTTAGTATCAAGTGAACATTCTACACGTCAGTTTGTATAAAAACATAATAGAGGAGGCTCGGGTGGGGTTGAACACGTTATTCGTTGGAAAGAGTAAATCCGGATAGAAGAGCAAGTTTACGTTGCACCGCGCGCCACATGAACCACAAATTTAATGCATTTGAACATCCGCTTTGCATGTAGCGCGGAGCATAGAGCTCTCGTCACTCTTTCTCACCGTTGAAAGAAAAAGAGAGATGGTGCACGTTTGATGTGTGTATCTGTATGTGAAGCGAAACACGAGCTCACAATAAATAGTTGAACATTTTCTTGATATGAGTGCTATCGACAGGTCTTCCTTCAAGGAGAGACAGTACGAGATTGAACGGTTTTATTTGTTTGAGCGCTATAATATCATAGTTAAACAGAAAACATACTGTCTGCAAGGCTATACAGTTACATGTATATATAATCCTATATAGATGTAACTCGGCCAAATTAAAGTAAGTGTGATGATGTCTTTAACATAATCTTGTCGGCTAGGATCGCATGATGTTCCTTTTGTCACGCCAAGTCTGACTGATATACTCGCTCCATGGCCGTGATAACTTTCAGCACAAAACTGGTGGTCCGGTTGCAATGTGCATGGACACCGTCAATTGTGTTACTTAATTAACATAACGGCCGGGGCTCCGTACTCGCCGCCCCTCTGCGCTGCACTTCGCTACGGAATGCAGCAACTTGCCGCGGCGCTCGTCCTTATCCTTGCTTGGAATAATTTATTTTATTGGTTGTATGTTTAATTAGGTAAATACTCTCGATTACAAAATTACATTTGTTTATTGTTAGCGTTCGAAACTTATTATTGCTATTTATGTATATACCATGTAAGCTTAGTTTGCGACTGATATGACTTTGCAGAAAATATTCGTATTCGTATAATTGAATTGCTTTGTCGGTAAAAGAGAAATCATCAATATCAAATGGATTAGTTTCTGTGCGGGAAAAGGGAGAGTCTTAAAACAGTATTTTCTTTCTAAATCTATTGACAATTATTATAAAGCAAATGTTTTGTACGAAAAAAACGCATAATTGAAAAGAGGATGCAAAATCACTACAGAGAGCAGGGCGCAGCACTTCCCCGCTCGCAGCCAGCGAGCTCAAGTTCAATCATTGCTGACGCTCACCACACTTCATTGTGTCGCAGGAAACGTTTCGAGCTGCGCTGATGCTGTTAAACGACACCCTGAACTTTAAAAGCCGCCCCGGCCTCGCACCCCCACATATCATTCAGCGCCGCGTTCTCCAAAATGAACACTTTCAGTTTTAAAATTGGTTCAGTTCGATACGCTCCGAGGTGACGCTTGTTTTGTGACCAGACTTTTGTTTCATAGTTTATTTGAAGGTTTTGCTGCGTTTAGTGACAAGTAACAAGTGTTCGAAGGACTAGAGGTTATTTGCGGTTAACTGCGTTACGATTATTGAGGCCCGTTCGTTCCACCCCTCGACCTCAAATCTATTATCTACGACTCAAACGTCGTACATATAACAAATATGTAGCCTTCAGCAGAGGTTATATATCTTTACACATTACGACATATTGTATAAGAGTTCTTTATATAATATATAACTGACAAAAATGTTCGTTTTGCTGTTTAAGGGGAGTGTTGTTCGCCGTGTTGTGGTGCGCCGGCGGGACGAGGGTGTGACGCGGCGCTCTGCGGAGGAATTATTAACGAGCTCGCGGCATCGACCGGATGCGATCCGAAAGCGTTTCAAAGCACATGGATGCGATCTTGGTGTAGTCTAGACCAGAGTTTCTATGTTTTCGCGATATTTACTCTCTTACTGCGAAGCCCTGTAGTCTCAGACTATTTACAATGTGACTTTAGGGCGTGTCGTAAAATCTAGCATAAAATTATAACATTCTCAGTTCCCCGTAGTGAGGGTATTTCAGTAATTTCTCAGTCTATATATATATATAGCGTTGTGGTAAATAAGTAATGCATTATAGCTTAGCAATGGTTAACACTTAAATAACAGTGTTTCGTTTAATATTAGTTGTAATCGATTGAATTATTAAAGGCTTTCAATGAATTTACCGACATAGCTTTCATTTATTTAAGGAAATTTTAATAAGGTCTTATTCCATAGTCTAGACTGTGCTGTTCTAGTATTTTGTTTTCTGTAATTAATACAGTTTGTTAAGCCGCTAGTAGAATTAGTTTTACTTTTCACAGATATTCGTTCCAGATTTTTTTTAAATAATATTATCAACATCAAAATATTAAGTACATATTTACTAAAAAATTGAAAATAATCTGTAACATAAATGAAAAATGCCGAAGCTTACTCTGTGCAGAGGTGTATCACTGAAAGTACCCAGGACAAAAAGTGTAAGAGTAATGACGCACTCTCGCGTCAGACGCCACCCGCCCGCTGCAGCCCGGGGGTGGATTTATTTCGGGCGCCGTCCCGCGGAGCCTGCCGCGTCCGTCACCCCCATGCGCCGATATATTTATCCGACAAGGGCCCATCAAGACAACGAGCACTAGTTTTTACGGAACACGAGCGATTCGGAGATAATAAAAATACACTTATTACAGTTACTATGATAAAATAACAATGCCCTGTTCCGGCTTGCAGGGCGCTATAGCTATTGAAATTACTGTGGTAACGAGAATCAACGTCCTTTGTCTCAAGGCGACGAGCGTAATGCGATGCTGTGTATGTCACCTATGCTGGCGTCACGTTGTTATGGGTAGGAGTATCACTCACCATCAGGCATCACACCTTGAATTTCGGTTGAGAAAATACGATTTAAAAATATATCGCTACTAAGTGAAAACCCCCATTATACAACGGTCTGAATTACACTGTAGGGAATGTTTATCTTAACTCTTCCAATTAAACTTGTAAGTGTAACCTAAGTAAACGTTTACTTTAATTACATTTGATGTTATACTCAAGGCCGGACTTTGTTAAGAAAAACATTGGATGTGCCGTGCCGTCTGCGGGAGAAGCTGGAGGTGATAATGTATAACTGAAACATGCAAACGTAACGAATTAAACCAATTGTAGTGAAACTAAAACAAATGTGTTTCTTTTAACTAAACTTTTGTATTAAAAGAGTTTTTGGTGGTCGGCGATACGGTCCGTGACTGGTGCGCAGACACAACTACCTGGTGGAACAGAATAGACACGAAGACATACGAAAGAGAAAATTCACTGTTGGTGCGTAGATAAGTGTTAACATTACCTTTTCATCGTCAGCCGATAGACGTCCACTGCTGGACATAGGCCTCCCCCAAAGATTCCCACACGATAGGGTAGGGATTCATATGGGGGGATTTGGGCTATTTCACATCACACTGGCTCAATGCGGGTTGGCGGGAGGAAAAGCCTCGTTTGTTGATCAGTTGGGTACACCACGAGCTGGTGAGGTTGGCATGGATCCTGAGAGTTGTGATGCGGAACTTCAACATTACCTTTTACGTTTTCGTAATTAATATTTATCAGATAAGAGTTAACTTATTCGGGTACATTGTGTCAACGTTTAACTGAACACTGTGCTCGTGCCTCCAGTACTCGTTATTACAATTATAATTATTTGTATGTTAATGCTTATATATACTTAACACTTGCAACAGCAATCAAACATAAACATTCTTCTCCTGGAGGAGAAACGTCGGGGAGGTGAGTCAGTGCAAGTTGGTCCCCTGCCGCGCGATCGGTCTCGTCACGGCAGAGGAAGCAGCTTTAGTCCACTACAGTGTTATTCATTCATTTCTATAACACTTGTTCTACTTCAATTTACTTATGGTTTATCGAGACACAGAAAAGTGTAATTATTTTATTATAGGTTCATTACTGCGGTAACGGTCCGCAAGTTTATCTCGCCCGTAGCGTTCGGCGGTAACGTCCGTGGCTTACACAGTCGTGAACTGGTACAAAGCCGTGCATCTCACCGAGCTGGTTGATTTGATTGGTTACTTTGTAAAAGGTATCCAGCCAGGGGGAAGTAAAACTATTTGTTCAGAGATATCCTCGTAGATTTGACGAACTTAAAAATTACAATGAAAGCTGCGTGTAACACGAGAGGGAGGATATCAAAAGAGAGAACGTTAATTATACGTGTGTCGGCCGATGACGATGATGATGATGTATTGAATAGATTTAGCTATCCTTGATTGTTAACCCGCGGGGTGTAAGATTAACTCGCATGTCCAGAGCGTGTGTACGCCGGCGCACGTTAAGTCAGGTGTTATTTGTAATGATGAAGATGTACGAGGGTGAGGCGACGGGCCGCTGCGAATAATTAATGTACCGATTATGTATCGATGTTTAACGATGGAAGCGTGAGCTCCGCGGTGTACAGGGTGTTGTATTAATGTACAAGTTATTACGAAGTAATTCAAATATTATGTTTTACCGTTGCGGGTTGATGCTGTACATATCTAAAAACGGCATCAATGCTAATGGAATCTTACAGAACTGGTCGATATTTTCACGTACTAACTTTTGCATTGCTAGTAGAATTAGAAGATAATATTTTTGATCTTTCTTCGCCTATATTTATAAAGATAAACCTATTTCAAAGGATGTTTTCATTTATGATGCAGAATATAATATAATGAATGTATCCGCGAAGTGTATGTTGTTTAATTACGAACATTTATACACTACGCCGGTTGGTCGATGAGTTGACGTTATTAACTAAACGAGCAATCAATAAAGCTGCCGAATGTTGAGTGCTCCCCCCAATTACTTCAATCATTACTATCAACACGCGAATTTCAATTTGATTTCACCCTCAAGTTGCGGGGGGCCGCACGCGGCGCCCGCTGTAACTTGGTTGTTGTATTTCTTATTCACTTAAGACAAAATTGTTGTAATGTACAATAATTATCCATTTTTTTTGATAAAAAAGCGCAGACGAGTATTTACGGGATCAAATAGAGAAATCAAATCTCACTGAGATGATTGTCGCACGTTAACCTCGCTTGAGCGATCTAAGACGTTAACCGCCAGCTCGCTGATTGCGGATGCGCCGCGCTGCAGCGTAGTGCGCCGGTGACGTGCATGCATAATTAATTTCATCCGATTAAAACCTCCTCTTTCCTTCTGAAGCACCGTCTAGCGGTTGATTTGCACATGCTGTGCCTCCATTTCGACCTTTTGATATCCATCGCTGAACGTATTTGCTAAGCTCGCTGCAAATCCTGTGGACAATATTCTGGTACCTGTAAGGAAGTGCTACGCCGCCCAGGAATTATTCTTCCCTTAGTCTTTTACGATACGGGGATGTTAGAATGACGAGGGCAATATTTAATATATATATTTATATAGAGGATTGGTTGCTTGTGAAACAGGGTTTACAAGCAACCAAACCCATGTCCATCACCATAGAGTAGGGTAATTAAAAACACAAGTTATGTTGTGATATGTGATAGATTCAACTTGTACTGATTTTTTCCTAATATTTTTTATTAACTTTCTACTTGTCCTTAGTTAAATGTCTTGAGAACATTTATATCTTTGTCTCAACAATTCTGAGGCAATTTTATATTAGGATAAATAACAAGATCACCCGAAGAACTGTTTGTCGGCCAGAGGCTGAAGTAAATAATTTACAGGAGCTGCAATGCAAACGTGTAAGTTTAAGCCCTGACGCGGGTCCGTGTGAATAAATGAATGAGGACCGTGCTGTATACGCGTTGTTACTGGTAACTGGGTTAATTAGAAACAAGCTGTCGATTCTTTCAGCTTTCTGTTTTTGTGTAACTAAGTTAGCTCGTCGACGTGCTCTAAAGTGTTAAGAAGTTTCAGTAGATCAAAGTGAACCAATTGTACTTGATCTTTATATAGATACCTTGGTAAGGTTTACTCGGCTAGTTGTTACCCCCCTATGAGCAGAGATTCTCATTGTATCAGATGTCTGTGAGTCTGTAAATGTTTGGTTGTAGCACCACAATATATGTGGATAGTGGAGGATAGTGATAGTTTATTATTTTAGAGGTGGTCTTAGAGATGTTATTGTAGCTGCACTTGGACCTCGTCGAGGCTTTTATGCTTCATAATGTACTCGCGCAAAATGTACTATACTTGAAAAAACCCCCTTGCTATACCGTCTTCATTGTTCAAATGAAAATGAATGTGCGACTTTTAACTCGTGCGAGATGAAAAAAGTTTAAATGGGCGCCGTTAACGCGGCGGCGACGGACGGTTAATTATAACTGTATGCAGAGCTATTCACTGCGAGCGTCTCTGCACAAGGAGAGGTAGCGTGTGTGCGTGCGTGTGCGTGTGCGTGCGCGCGTGTGTGTGCATGTGCGTGTGCGTCAGTGAAAACACTTGCCACGCTATGCAATCGCAGCAAAATGTGATCTTGTTATACTTTATCATTGCGATAAACTTTTGAATATACAATAAGCTATTGAAAGACCAAATATACTTCCTGCAAACTTAACCGTTACTACACAAGTTAATTGTTTAACGTACGAGTTAAATTGCAGCCTGCATAACCATTGTTTAGTTTTGATTCGTTGTTATTATAATCAAACTAATGACAATTACTTTAATGAATTATTAGTAGCAGACAACGAGGTATATAAAGTTCTACTCAACTTATCCGATCATTATTTTTGTTTGCGCTAGGAGTCCGCTCTCTATATCTCCTAAATTGTGAACCCAGGCTTACGAGACACTACCCTCGCGATGTTGGAGCTTCCGCAATAATTCTTTATTCCTTCATTTAATTTTTCGTGCAATTTGTCACATTCTGCTCATTCATTCATTTATTATAAGTTGTAGCTTCATTATATCACATATAATTACTATCACTTATATATTATTTACTATATTCTAGGCCTACTAGGAAGTCTAACTTCTTTGATATACAGCTTTATCGTTTCTAGCAGAATAGACTAGATCAAGTTGCTGGAACTTTGTGTATATGTAACGAAAACCCACTTCCCCATTCCCATTGCCATACTTCCGTAATTTGTCTTCAATTATTGATGCTGTGCAAAAGGATACTTAATGCGTTTAATCCATTTGCGACACAAATGCGATAAGTGCCGCTGCTGCACTTATTTCCCCCAGTGTGCAGATGCGAATGGTTCCGGTTGATTTTGAGACTCTACGTAAACCCTGAGACTAGGACGGATCGGTGGTTATGTTCAAATTCCTGATTGTAGGTAGACAACATCCCTACAAATCTTCTTAGTTGCTTCTAGAAAAAGTTTAGTATGTTAGTGACTTGTACGTTCCCCCACCGCACCCCGGCACGTCTTACTCTGACCTCATATCTGTACGTCTTATTTTAATTCTCCTTCTAGAAAGTGCTCAGAAGTAAAGAGATAAGCAAACTATTTCCCGGGGTGCGTGCGGTGCGCACAAAAAGCCGTCAGCCTGGTACAGTTTCCGTTGTTTACGCAAATTGTTGTGGAATCGTTGCCAACAATTTGCTTTGTTGGCGGCCACATTTTGCTCTCACTAACTTCTTTTCGAATTTTTCTATTCGTATTTTTCTTTCTTATCTGAATCTTCCCCGCTCCGTTTGTCCCGTGATTTATTTGTTTACTTTGTTAACTAAAAATTACATGAACGAATAAACATCTCCAATTTAACACGCGGCCAAAAAGATTGCTGTTAAAATATTAACGTCTGTGTCTGTGGCCCTGAAGCTGCTCAACTACCGGTTCTAAGTTTTTTTTTCTGTTAAAATAAAATGGAGTTAAGTGTTTTAATTAATAATATGTTCTAGTCTGTGAGGAAGTATTATTAAATCTTAATTTTATGTTTTAAAAGGCAATGTAAAATTTTATGAAGAACAGGTGACAGCAATTTAATGGTTCTTGACCATTAACCGTACTCTTCTAACTGAAATATACAATTATCGGTAAATATAAAATGTCAAAAATGTGTCTTCGCTTTTCTCGCACTAGGACATTCTCTCTTCTATCATTAATCTATTACATTTGTAGCGATGAGAGGAGCTAGATGTTCGCTTGAGAGTAAACGGTATGCTTACTTTACATTAATACACAATTTGGAAAATAACCCTCCTAATGTACTCATTGCTGGAGCTCAGAGCTTTCTATCAAGAGAGGGAGAGAGAGAGAGAGACTAGTTAATACCTTAATACAATATCAAGTCATAAGTGGGATGAATCCTCCAATTGACCAGACATCTACTGTTTATTTAATAGTAAATCTGAAATATTTTCATTATTGGAAGGCTTTGTAACATGTAATTAAGGCAGTACTTTTGCTTGAATCGTGAATGTGAACGATCGAACGGCTCGATACATCGTTAACTTGACTCCACTGTTATTAACTTAATCACCAAGCGGTTCGCTTACACTGAGATGGAGTCGTATTCATTGGACGTTGATGGAGAGGTGCTATTTATTTTTATAAATCTTAACATACGATCAAGCTGTAATATATCGGACGGAAATTAAAGTATTTACAATACATTAGTTACAAAACACAAATACATATTCAATTCTTGTTAAAACAATTTCAAATTCATCAGGACATTACATTATAACAACTTATACTTACTTATTCAATAAATATCTTTCTAGATTAGATTAGATCAAGATGTTTTCTCCACGAACCTCACTGTCAAAAATGTTACGTCACACGTGTAAACATTACCAGCACTTGCTTGTTAAATATTCATTGAGCTACCAAAGTGAACATTTTATTTCATATTATAATATTTACATACAAGTGTGTTATACTCAGTTCTCATTTTTATTCTATTTTAAACCGTACACCTTATAGGTTAAGTCGGCGACTACATAATTAACCATTAACCTTAGAAGAGCTATAAACAAGACAGTATAATATTATTTTACTGTACTTACATGTAAACTGTGAACTGAAGCTCTGTGAAAAACAGACAATAAATCATGTCTACCACATCCAATATCTGCTGATTCTTTTTGTTTGGTGTCGCTCACACTCCATTAATCATTATCAGCCTATAGACGTCCACTGCTGGACATAGGCCTGTCCCAAAGATCTCCACATACAGTCAGCATGACCTCCGGTACCGCTGGTCATTAGCGACTGTCGGATGTAGGGGTTTATGTGGTGGGATTTGGGATATTTCCCACCACGCTGGCTCAATGCAGATTGGTGGACGCCAAAGCCTTGTTTGTTGATTAGCAGGGTGCACTACGAGCAAAGAGGGGAAGCAGGGTGAGAGGAGAACGGAAAATAAGATCTATCCGGCGCAACAGTCAACCTCACCTGCCTGCACTGCCTTCTGCTGGATAACGCACGACGCCCTGGTGTCCGAGCAAAAGCGGTATAACCATAAACCCGGTCAGGCAACTGGCTAGATGAGGTTTCCGTAGCCTTGAGATATAAGTAACCTCTAAAAGGCCTGGTGGAGAAGGCAACGAGAAACCACTGCACTATAATCCCTAGTATTATTCAGGATGGAATAGTTCAATAATAACAAGGCCCTGAGTGCCCGGCATCTCTTAGATGGGACAGCAGTGCGAAGCATCTCAGGGCGGGAAATTAGAGTAGAAACGTGGAATGTGAGAAGTCCTTAGAGCCCAGAGAAAGCTTTCAATGTATGTAAGGAAATGGACCGCCTAGACATTGATGTTCTAGGTATAAGCGACGTAAGGCGGAAGCATTAGGAAGAATATCGGATTGATTACAACCACCATGTACCGTCATGTACTATTCTGGTTAGGACGAGACAACTAAGCTGCACGGGGTTGCAATAGTTGTTAATACTACAAACTTTAGGACTCCAATATCTTTTGTGCCCATGTCAAATCGAGCTTTGATGATTCAAATCCAAGCTAAACCTAGAAATTTGAACATCCTACAACTTCAGGCTCCCACTAGGTGAAGGTATAGATTAAGAAGTCGACGAATTTTACAAACAATCGGAGGAACTCATTAATAGTACTAAAAAACATGACATCAACATCATCTTAAGTGACATGAACGTCAAGGTGGTCGAAAGAGAGGTCAAGGGAACAGTTGGATAATATGGTCTTGATGACAGAGGAGATAGACTAGGTTAGTTCTGTTAAGAGTATACGTATGGACCCTGCCTCTCCATAAGACTGATCAGATAGTCCGTAATGAAATGGATTACGTTTTAATAAATAGCTGTTTCAAGAACAACGTGACAGAGCGCTGGAACATATCCAGGTGCAGAGATAAGATCGGATCACAATTTATTGGTTGTCGACATGACGATCATTTTAAAGTAGTTTCGTCAAAGGCAGATTAAAAATATGGTATATGTACGAAAGATTAATGAAGATAAGTGCAATGGGGGTGTGTTAGCCGCGCTACGCGAGCGGGGCGTAGCGGCCGCGTGTCTACGCGCCCTCGTAGCGCGCGGTGTGCGCGGAGTGCGCGACGCACCGTGCCGCGTAGATTCCACTTAGAGCCACGAGTGTCACCGGATAATTTGACATGAACGGTGTTATTATAAGAAATAATTTTACCTAAAGATATGTATACTCTAGGGTTTTCTAATTTGTACCGATATATTGGCGCACGGAAAACACTTACTTTGAATTACTAGTTCACTTTTCCTTTTATTCTACGTATTGACGCGTGTGAGATGCATCAGCCGATAACAACGTGGTGCTTATTAGGATCTTATACACTGCTACTACAAATTGCACTAGTCGCCTTGAGATATATGATGTTGAGTCTCGTTACCCCAGTAATTTCACTAGTTTCAGCTTCCATAAAACTGGAAGACAGTAATATTTGCACACTACTGTTTGTTAAGCTGCGGTGGTACCTACTTAAACGGCATAGAACCCGCCGGAAATAGAAATCTCCCAACATTAAAACACACTGGAAACCTGCTCAGTGACCTTGGAAACATTAAGAGGGACCTATAATTTTCTTCGTATTAATGATGGCTGCCATAGTTGTTATTCATTTCATCATCGATTTGAACATAAAATACTAAATAGATTTTTAGATAAAGTAAACAACTAAAGTATATGCTTGTAGAAATAGTAAGGTTCTGTTGTCATGGATAAAAACCATTGTAATTCAGGAGTCAACTTCCGAGCCTGCCGAACTTGATTACACGGTTACTTAGTTTAAAGTTGTTACTTTAGTTTTACCAATGTTATCCATTCGCGAGTTACTGAACTAACTGTTCATGCGAGATCGTCTGACGTAACTTAAACGTTTGCGCAAACATCGGCAAGCCAGTTGTTTGGTTTCAGACGTTTACATGGTAATGGCAATGGTCTGATTGATTCCATTCAGTTCTAATTGTCTACTAATTGATACCTACCATTTTCTTTAATTCAATCACAAAATAACTTTATGAAGGAGTTTTATTCATCATGTCCCTGTCCATGGCAGTGGATAGAAAACGCAATGGGGTTTGTTTTGTTTCAGTTTACTACAGACATACAATACGGGTATACTCCATGTTATAGTTTACTATTAACATTATTATATAATTTTTTAAGCAAATTAGTGTACTTATTTAGAATGTTAACGATGGAAGCGTCGGATTTTAAAATGGTGGATGTTATAGCAACGATTCTCGATATTCCTAAAGGCCCTAGAGACAGGCGTACCGTAAATGCTATTACGAGCAAATAGGTCAGGTAGAAATATGAACTGATTTATAAAATATGCTCGAGATCCAATTCCAATGAGACCGATTACAGTCGCGGGGTCGGTGGTTATTTAAGTGTACGCGAAGTCGTCCCGCAGCATATAATTTATAATTATTTCATTCTCTTCGGTACCCAAACCAACCTCACCTGCTCGTGGTGCACCATGATAACCAACAAACGAGGTTCTGACTCCCAATAACCCGTATTGGGCCGTGGTGGGACATAGCCCGAATCGATCCATATGAACTCGTACAAACGATAGTCCCTAGTGTCCGGAGATGCAGGAAGCGCTTGACCGATTGATGTGGGGATTTTTGAGGGAGGCCTATGTCCAGCAGTGGAAATCTATCCGGTGATGATGATGAATGCAATGTTTTCGTTGCTTATAGTAATAAAATTATTATTCTGTGTGTAAGATGTTGCATTCCTAGTTACAAGATGTCGCGTTTAAGATTGAATCTCGTAACTTTTTTGTTCGTTAATAACAAAAGGATATAAAATTGTTTATTATAACATATATAACGCTGATCAGAATTGAAGGAATTGATAATAATTTATGCGGAAGTTCGTGTGAGATTTTCACAGCAATTCCCTCGTAGATGTAATTAATCACAAAAGTTTCCCCGTGGCCGGCCGCTACGACTTCCTTTGCTCTGTTCATTAGGAGACGCCGCTGCACCGTCGCGGGGGGTCCCCTTACTTTTCATCCGGCGGATCTCGTAGTCTATTTTTATTTTTTTATCGGAAATTGTACATTCTATCGCGCGAGGCCTTACGTTTCATATCCTTAATGCTTAACCTTCCTTATAGTTTTAATCATCTCCACTTTTCTGTTCTGATTTAACGTGAAAAGTTATAAAAAGTTTTTTTCCAGTACCGCGACGACTTACTACTATGTTACCGGTGAATTACTTACTTGAAACACAACATGTATTTTTTTTATTCTACTACACTACTACTAGTTAGAATCGTATGCACAACAACACATTTTGCTCGTTGTATTGAGATATGGGTTGTTATATCCCGCAACAGCAATAATTTCACTAGTTGCAGCGCCTTTCAAACCGGAACACAGTAATGTTCGCACAGTACTGTGTGTCGGCTGCGACAGGCGCTGCGGCGGTATCTACCTAGACGGTCTGTAGCAACAGAGACTCTACCAGTAGTCAAACCACCAGTAATTTGCTCTGGATACAATACTATGGTGTTATTTCATTCCTTTAATGATATGTAATGGCATTAAAATTTACTAAGTTCCAATAATCATACAGAAACAGGAAGCCGCAGTATCCTGGACACGCACGCTTCACCGTGGCAGACCTCACTGGTACGTTAAATGTGTGTGTTCTCACTCACCGGCCTGGGTCCTCATGTCCCTGGAGACGATCGCGCCATGGGCGTTGTAGGCACGGCACCTGTACACCGTGCTGTGCACGTCCTGCCGGTACTGCACCGCGGCGAATGGCAAGAACACCAGCGTCCCGTTGTCCAGGACTTGTCTGCAACAACACACACACTCTTGAATCTTCTATATATTTACCAATACGATGATAATAAGATAGAAAATGATCATTGCTAATGGTAAGTGGTGATGTTATGTGATAATGAGGTTGTCGATGGTGAAAAGCGTTCGCCTAGGATATTCTGGTTCCTCCCGAACAGGTTCCTGCCTTGTCGTAGCGGTGGGGCAGTAGCCATGGTTTGATTTCCCACGCTGAAGCTAAGAGAAACCCACTCGGCCGGCCCTAGGTGGCCGTTCCAGATGAGCTCTGTGGGCTCACCTCGGATGTGTGCCGGTGGGCTGCAGGGGCAGGTTTATATTGCCCTTCGCAGCCGAGGTGGAGTCGCGGAGGGAGAAGAGGTCGGTATTGCGTTCCGCCGATCTCCCTATCCTACGCGGCCGTATAACGATCGGCGGCAAGCCCCAAGACGAGATCCGCCGCAGGGAGTCGAGAGAGTTTTTTGTCTTGGCACCCGTGGCCTTTGGGTAATGGATTCGAGAGGATCTCTTGCCCATGTGACTATAAAAGCTCGAGAGGAGGGCGCGCTGTGTGTTCAGGCTTGCCCTTACAGAGGTGGAAAGGGGGATTCTTCCCTCGCGCGGTGGGGCTGCATGGTGCAGCCGGCGCTGGCGTGGTCGCGGATGTGTGCCAAAGCGTTTCCGTGACCCTGCCATAAAGCGACGAGGTAAAACATCGTGGGGTTTTAGTAGGTTCAAGTTTGACATAACCCGTCTTTGCTCCCGCGAGGGCAGGTATGCGATTATTTTGGTTCTCGTATGTTAACAGCCGGAAGAAAGGAATGTTGTTCTGGCGTCATCTACCCAGGCGGGTCGAAGTAACCCTACCTCCAACTAAACTCCTCATGTTGGAAATTAAGTAAAGACACACTTCGAAATTTAAGTAGAGACTTCCGTGTTTGGGATTGTCCTATTACAAACAATGTAATTTAATTATAAAAAGTATAGGTAGGGACGGAAACTAGCTTCCGCCAATTGGACCAGAGTGGTGGGAAATGGCCCAAATCTGCCCATATAAACCTCTATATGCGACAGCCCCTAGTGCCCAGCTGTACTGGAGGTCATGCTGACTATATGTGGAGATCTTTGGGGTAGGCCTATGTCCAGCAGTAGACGTTTATCGGCTGATGATGATGATAATGAAGAAGGACGGAAACGAATTCCATTTTATATCGCCGAGTTATCGGAGCAATCGTGTTTCAAAGTTAAAGTATTACTTATTAAGTCTCTTAGATAGATATTGCAGTAAATGACTGTATGAATGACAATAAAAAAAAACAGCTGTTTTAAACCTCATTTAGATGTTGGAGTAATGCAGAGCCACACAGCACAGAGCGCTCCCTTCACTCTTAGAAATGTGACAACTGAAAAGAAACAGCCGCTCCCGCTGAAATTATTCCATTCAAGTGTAATTTCCTGCGCGAAGTTAGAGAGGTGAGGCGGAATTAAGAGTTTTGCAGTCTGCTTATTGTAGGGGAAAAAAGAGGAAGGGAAACGGGGTGGGGGGTGGTCGTAATTGGCGCACCGGATCCCTGCGGAGCGGGACTTAATACGGGAATATTTAAAGGTCTGCCTGAATATTTGAAAGGTGGATAATTGGTTTACACAGCTTACTTGAGGCACACGTTTATTCGAGTGGGGAGATCCATGATTGATGCAAGGTTTCATTTCATTTTGGAGTTACCGTGACGTATCATCACATACAGCAGCAGCAGCAGTATTGACTAGTCGGATATAAAATCTAGTACATTTCGTTAAGTTATCGTTATTTTATAAAGCAATAAACAATAATAACTTAAAACACTCAACAGTTTTCTGTGTATATCCTTCAGATCTATATTTTTTTAACAAATGTAGGGATGTATTAATGTGCGGATGTGGAGATGGAACAAGAATACTCAGGCAGAGTGACGATTGATCGAAATTCGTCGAAGAATATTCTTAAGTAATATCATCAGCTCTTTCTTGTGGTCTCCAGCTTTTCGTAGATTGTTGATTTACATGGTAATGAATATACTTACCAACCGTAGCCCAGGGTTGCTTAAGGCACAGGGCTATACACGTAGTAGCCCGTGTGTGTGTGTATAAGTATATATCTTGAATAAGGTACTTCATTACGTTATTTGTATTTTATTTTGCTTTTAGATATTTTTGCCTTCACAACTTAAGTAATACGAAAAAAATCCTTCCGGCAAGATGCTCTCCTTTTCATATGGTTTTCTGATGTACCGTGCCCATGAAATATAAATATGCAGTAAATGCTTCAACGTCAGAGCTGCACGTCTTCAGAAGTAGGAGTAGGAGTAGTAGTGTGGAATAGACGTATGTAATATCTGTAATAAAATTAGGATAAGTTTGATTGTATTCAACTTATCCTCGGTGCTGGTCGGCTCCTTTGGGTAATAAGGAAATTCAAATAACAATTTTGTAGAAATGCTTTTCCCCAGGGAACCATTAGTTGATAAAATTATTTTTTTAAAAGCTTAGCATCATAAATCAAGATTAGAAGTAGCAGCGGGGGCATTGCCGTGCTGTTCTCTTCTAATGGAGGTAGAATTAATAAAGAGGATTTCAATTTAGTAAATTAATGACATGAAAAGTGTTTTTAATGATCTTTTTGGAGTTTAATCGTTAGAGAGTTTGTATAATCCACTAAACGATGAGACAATACTTCTATACAACGCTGTAGTACTGTTTAACAGCTATCGTATCCACTTGGACGAGCTTCGGCAAAAGGTTAAAACCTGCAGCCAGTACGTACAAGGCCAGCGGCGTATCATCACACCGTTCGGCTTGCTCTACTAAAGCTTTCAAGTTAAATATTAATATATTACAAATAATCCAACTCGGGTTGGCAGCGTTCGGGAAGTTACGCAGCATCTTTTCGTCTCAGATACCGCAGTGTCTGAAGACAAAAGTCTTCAACTCGTGCGTGTTGCCGGTGTTGACACACGGAACCAAGACATGGCTCTTTACTATCGGCCTTGTAAAAAGACTGTAAGTAAAACAAAGGGCAATGGAGAGGGCTACGCTCGGAGTTTCTCTGCGCAATCGGATCAGGAATGTGAAGATCCGCAGAAGAAGTAAGGGCACCGACATAGTCCAAGAGATTACTAGACTTAAGTGGGCAGGGCACATTGCTTGAAGGACCGACGGCCAATGGAGCTGTGAGTCCTTCCAACAAGGTGGACCGACGATCTGATGAGAATTGCGGGAAGCCACTGGATGCGAGCAATGCTGGACCGATCGACGTGGAGATGTTTGGGGGAGGCCTATTTCCAGCAGTGGACGTCTATGGGCTGATGATGACGAGTGAAATAAAACAATCATTTGTGGTGACAGTATTAAAAAAATAAGATGTTTCACTTTTTTTTTATTCAATAAAGCGACGCTACGAACAGGACTTTCACCTGATGGTATATATACTGCACCACATTGCCTTCATCGCCTGAGACAAGATATTGTCTCGTTACTCTGGTGTTACGTTACGTTAATTACCGGTAATTTCAGTGTTCGCATGGTATTGTTTATCGGCTGCAGCAGACGCTGCGGTGGTACCTACCTAGATGTTATCCGGAAATATAGACAAATGAAATGATTTTTATTATGTTGCCAGAAGCCTCACCGTTTACTCCGTTACTCAGCCCTTCAACCACCATCAGCCGATAGATGTCTACTGGTGGACATAGGTCTCCCCCAAAGATCCTTGCATCGATCGGTCCTGTGTCGCCCATATCACTGGGCACTAGGCGCTGTCACTTGTAGAGTTTCATATGGGGAGATTTTGCTCACTTCCCACCACGCTGGCTCGTGGCGCGTCGTGCGGGTTGGTGGGAGCCAGAACCTCGTTTGTTCATTAACAAGGTGCACCACGAGCAGGTGAGGTTGGCTTGGGTCCCACGAGTTGTTACGCGGGACCCCTTAGACCCCTGTCAGCCCTCCAACATCGGGCGTTAATTTACTCAATTAATGTTTTTCAAACCGACAGCCACGTCCAAATACATAGGGATGTATATAATAAGGTAAATGTGTGAAGTTAACTCGTGTTCCGGTAACCCCTCGTGCTCCAGTACGTGCTCGTCATTATCTCTACAATACAAATTAGTAAAGCGCGCTCCGTCCTCCGGAAATTTGATATATGCATTGGACCTTTAGTAACTTTGAACACGGTGGCATTTCACGATTTAAGGGCTGATAGTATTGTAATCATTAGTATGTCGACGCAACTCTTCAATCTGGTGGTGTCCTACGGCCATCCCCAGTAAATACATTATTATTCTTTACTACTGTTAAAATTAAATTTTGTGTCTTTAATTACAGCGAAAACTTCATCTGTCGAAAGTTCTCCGCCTTCGTGAAAGGGGTCCTCCTGAAACGGTTATCGGGTACAATATCAAGTGAAAAATTAATTAGGCAAGGAGAAAATTAAGTTTTCTTATCATCAAACAGGACGAGAAGCAGCTCCCGGGCTCTTTGATATTTCATTAGATTAACTGAATCACGTTAATTTCTTATCGAGCTAATGAACGAATCTTTGGTTGTATTTAAGTAAGGGTTTATACTAAAGGATTATTCGTCTCATCGCTTTGTCGAATAAAATACACCCTTAGCCCCCGTTTAGAATATTGAATTTGTTTTATTATGTTGTAGCAGGTATCAAGGTGTCTCTGAACACAACCCGTGACCACGTCGCACACGATCTCGTTTCGAATGTTCTCGCACAAGTATAAGAAGCGCCTCCCTCGCCTTTGTAAGCAGAGGTCTAAGTTAAATTACTTGTGAATGGAGCTCACGCGGACCCGTTTAGCAATTTGGTGAAGCGTTAACTTAAGCAAACCACTAAGCATCGGGTATCGACTTGTTCCGTTTTATTTATTTTTTTTCAAAATATGTCAAGTATCCGAATGCTACTTGTTGTATTAAATTGACCAATGTAAGTAGACTGTACAACGTAACGCAGTAACCACAAATATTGGAGCATACCCATGGGATACTGTAAGATCCAAAGCAACATTTTATCGTCTGTAGTTTAGTGACTAACTTAAGGTACATTATTGTAATTGTTGTATCTTAGTCTTGTCAATATTTTCACTGCAGATGATAGTCTGATCAGTAAAGTCAGAACGCGACGTAGACAATAATATGAAACTTAACTGAGCGAGTATAGAATTGAAACGTTACTACTAAGTATCGCGCCGTTGTGGCTGGAACAAAGCTCAGTAGCTTAACTAATTAGGTGAGGCCTTAAGTAAATGACTTCAATAAAATATAATGGTCGAGTTGCTAAGCAATAAAATATATTTACGGCACCGGTTTACTTAACGCGCGCCGTGCTGTGTAATGCAGTAATAAAACTTCCACTGATGTGAAGTAAATTAAGTTTTTCATAACTATATATTTGTCTCTTTACTTTTAGTACACGGTCAAACCGTGTGGTAACGGCGCTGCTTAGGATTTGTGTATACAATAAGCCACATACATACTACGTTAAGCACTAGTAAGCTATACAATACTTAACCATTTCAAAGCCAATAACATGTATATCATTGCCAATAAGGGACAAACAATACAGAGTATAATATTGCGTCAACGTTACCCGATCACTATGACATATTTAATTATTAACATAGGGGCGCGGGTTAACACATCCACGTACCGCAATATCCGGTGCTTTGTGCTTATTGACGTAACAACATGAGAATTCCCGATGTCGCTCCGCCCCGCTATTGTGATTATAAAGTAAATGAGTTTTAAAAATGCTAAATTAGTTAAAAATAAACCATAAAAACTAAAAGTTATTACAATTATAGCAAAAGGCTAGAAATGTAGCTAACAATGAATAGATAACTAAAAAGGTGTTTACATGTTAAATACTTCAAAGCTCAGTGATAAACTTAAAGCTGTCCATCGCACTAAGTTTAACATGCAGGGCGGTCACTCGTCAATCTGGTAACGAATACGTTTAGATGACGTATTGAATACATTCGGTGGCTAATCATGTCGGAACATATTCCGTGACTATAACAGTGCTATGCTCGTAGTTTCTCTGCATCAGAAATGAGGACATCCGCAGAACAACTAAGGTTACCGACGTAGCCCAAAAGTTTGCTAGGCTTAAATAGTGTTTCTTGAGTGTCGATCGCGTACCGGTGGAGGTATTGTTAAGAGGCCCCCCACAAGGAGGACCGACGACCTGGTGGTGGTCGCGAGAAGCCGTTGCCGGGACTAATCGATGTGGAGATCTTCTGGGAGAGGTCTATGTCCAGCAGTGCTCGTCTATGAGCAGGTGATGTTCCGTGCCGGAGAACTATAAACTCTTGAAACTGAGGAGAATTTTCGAAGGAAATCTTTTCGCAGAGATCATACCTGTGAGAGGTCTAGCAGCATCCTAGTATACATTGCTTCGTTAATTCAAAAATTCCTTACGAACTATGAAAGTTAATAATTATAAGGTCCCTTTCATTTGGTACCCTCTCCCCCTTTTCTTTGAGGTCGTAAACAGTTGTAGTCCGACCGGATGGCTTTGTCCGTCGCGCATTGATCAGCGGATCCATCAGCAGTCTCTAGTTCCGCAATGGGGCGGTCCACAGAGCGCGGGATAGCGTTATTTGAAATATTTTAAAATTTACATTTATTCTTTTATAATGTTCACCTGATGGTATAGCGGTAAGCTTGCCCACAACGACGTGGAGCTAGTTATGATGATATGCGGCGTACACCACATTGTCCTTTTTGCTGTAGACATAACATGTTAACTCGCCTTACCACAGTTATTGTACCAGCTACAGTCTCCAGCAACAGAGAGCTACCACCAGATCAGGATACATCAGTTGTTACAATTCATACTAATAATATCCGCTAGTCACTTTACTACTCTAATTCCTGTAGTAATTATTATTTGTTATGTAACAGCCTGTAGCGTAGTAGTTAGTTAGTACACGGCACACAACTACGCGTGACTATTATAATACGTTAATATTTTTAGGGAATCAAAACAATGTACTTACACAAATGTACTTAATAACTTAGAATATTTCATTTTATTCTTATAAACTTGCTATAGTATAGTATTGGACAAGTTATCATATGAAACTTGTTTACTGATTTGTATACACTCGCGCCCCGGGGGAAATTCATTAGCCGCCCTTAACCGAATTTCAGGAATCGCGTTTACTTAATGGATGCTTGCGTTCCGCTGATGTTTAATTTCGTCATTGAAACAGTCGGCAGTAAGGATATCGCTTATGTACTATACTGTCCAAGTTTGTCGCTGAAGGTCCAATATATTATATTACTTATTTACAGCTTGTACACCGGGGATCAAACCCTGGGGAATTCGGAAATTTGCTAATGAACGGAAATTATTTTTAATACTTCCGTTGTATAGTTCATAAAAATTATAAAGTTCAAAGCACTTCAGTGAAGCCAAATTATTTCTAATAGTACTGAAAATTTAAATTATCTGCGGAGTTAATTTGATGGTCTTCCGAAGATCGGACCGATAGTTTTAATATACCAACGAACAGTTTTAATAGAGTCATAGAGAACAAGCCTACTTAGGATTTGGTATACCCTTAGGGAATCAGAAACAGGTACAGGCGTTCATCATCATCATCAACATCATCATTAGTCGATTGACGACCACTGCTGAATATAAGCTTCACACAAAGATCTCGATAGTGATCAGTTCTGTGCTGTACGCACCCAGCAGCTCCCCGCGACTTTCAATCCTATGTTCGGTGACTAGCATGGTGCACCACGAGCAGATGAGCTTGGCTTGGGTCCCGTGAGTTGTTGTGCGGGAACCTGTATTGTTTGCCATGATGTCCATCGAGAGGGTAGTTTAGTATCTTTTTTGCTTCACTGACATATTCAGTGGAGAAAATTTTGACGGTTTTGTGTTACCTGCGAATATTTTAGTATAACTTGAAAGTAACTGAATAGCACTTCAATGGTTTTGGAAATAATGTACTGCGTATGAATAACTATGTAACAAATCCGTAAGGGACAAGGGTGGGGAGCGTGTACCGGGTGAACGTCCGGCCCGTACACCTGCCCTTTGTTACTGAAGGAACAGCTTCTGTTAATAAATCATTACAATTAGTTTCTCAGTGTAACAGAAATCGGATTTTGTTTCAAAAGTGATAAATGTACCGTAATCACCGCCGCCGGAAACGAGAAAACTGTGATTAGTCATAACGGCGGAGTTGATTGATTACTTCAGATACCAGCAGGAAGTCACAAAGACATAAGGATATTGTAAACACAACTTATTACATACCATCAGTTAAAAAGAATAGCTGAGGATCGAATTAGTTTTCTCAAACTAATCGCCAAAGTTCAGTTTGAAGGGGGCCGCACCTGATGATGATGATGATGATTATAATATGAACACTATCTTTGTCATGCTTTGAATGTATAAATCATGAATGATTAAAGATATAAAGGGGGTGTCAAGGTTACTGCATAAAAATTCACGGATCCAAGTCAATCTCACCTGCTCGTGGTGCAGCCTGCTAATCGACCAACGAGCTTTTAGCTCCTACCAACCCGCATTGGGCTAGCGTAGTGGGAAATGGCCCAAATCCCACCATATAAATTTCTACCCGATCGATGTGACAATGTCTATCGGCTGAAGATAATGAAATGAGGTGATTAAAGATAAATCTCATGAGATTAGATTACTACTGTAACAGTTTTTTTCCAAGCAGTGAAACCTCTACAATCCTGTGAATTTCCGCATTTCTAAAATACATAAACAGGAAGCTTTCAGAATTTCCACAACGTACTTGAGTATAGGATAATCGATGCAGAAGGGATGTACTCGTACCAATAAATAGGGTATATTTGCAAAGCATCATCGCCGCATCAGGCATTCCTTTAGGACGCGGGGCCGTGTGTGAAGCATTCACATTGCAGAGGGGCTGGATCCGACGCGATCCGTATATCACTTAGAATATTCACTGCAGATTGATCAATTGGACTTATGTCCAGGCACACTACTAATAAATCTCTATTGCAGCTGCCAAACGGTACTGTGCAAACATTACTATGTTCCAGTTGGACTGGTGCTGTAACTAGTGAAATTACTGGGGTAACGAGACTCGACATGTTATGTTTCAAGCGACGAGCGCAATGAGGTGCAGTATATATCATCCTAACTAGCGCTGCCTTGTTATGGACAGGTAGATCATTTACCATCAGGAAAACGTCCCGCTCGTTTCGTCGCTTAATTTAATAAAAAGGAAAGATGTTGAAGCCGAAACAGAACCAGAATTTCTCCTGCCGCGAGATACGCAATTTCAAGGGCAGCCGGCAAGGGATAACGCGGAACTACCCCGGCCGCGTTGAATATTAATTTAAACGTTTTGTATGATATATCGTTCTACTGTTGCGATAAATTTGTTAAACAACTTTGAAATGTTCAACTTTTATGTTCGCCTCCTGTAGGAGTGCTCTTAGGCTCAGTGGTTAACTGCTTGCCTCGTTGCAACTAAGTTCTCGGTTCTATTTCATGGCCACTATAACAGTTCGCAGCCACCTCTCTATTACTCTCTTTATCGAGCTCCTTTCTGTTGCAGTTAAATGTTCCTTAATCGATTAAAAATTAGAATCAGTATATTATCAGATAAGAGTTAATTAGTTAGACGCATGGTGTCCATTAGCTGGACTTCGGAAGTGACCAATGTCAGTCTGCAACGAATTCGCCACAAGCATAACCTCATGCTTACGGTTAAGAAACGTAAAATCTCCCACAAGATCTGCTGCAGCTGATTGCAATGGGTAAAGTTTCTGGAAAACAAAAGGTGTGGAAAAGGAAACAATCGTGGTTGAGGACACTGGTATATCTCGGGCGTCCGAATTTTTCGGCCGAACAGGAGGCAGAAGGGACTGTACCACGCTGATCACCAACTTTCACTAGTTGGAGAGGCACTTTAAGAAGAAGAAGAGAGAAGTGATTATCCTCAAATAATCTTTCGGAATTGCATTCTTGATGAAGTCAGATTTTAAACAAAAAGAGATTGAGTCCTGTTAGCGCTTTGGGTAGTTATGCCGACTAAATGACAGATCCTAGGTCTGGAACCGTTGCCTTTGAGAATAATATAGGTAATTATCTAACTTCTATGTATTCACACACTTACACACACACACGCACACACGCACACACACAACTTATTCAATTAACTTCGCAAATTGAATTCGTATTAATTAAATAATGTTCCAGCGCCACGCCCATTACCGGCTACGAGGATATATTCGATTATGTCCTGTGATGTTATGATCATTACGGCAGGTGGCTGAGGACGGAAGTGAGTTTGTTCAGTGCGATATTTACCGTATGTGTGTGTGTGTGTACGTGTGTGCTTGTTTGCCTTGCGAACGTTTGCCCCCTTAATTCCTATATTTAATCAAGCCAAGCTCGCAGATACAATTTACCCCGCGCTGTGTTGGCTTACCCGATTTTATTAGGGGTAGCTCTAGCTTCGATTACATTCCGAACGAACACACCGAGTCGGGTAAGGAGTGAATTTTTTATGTTTTATTGTACATTGAACACAGCCTAGTACTTCTCCAGGTTTAATATTGAACACTTCTCTACCGAAGGTCTCATTACTGGATCACGGCAGTACTTGCAGCACCAACATACTCTAGAATAGTTTACGATTGAACTTAATAAAGAAAAATGTTTCTGGTGTTTAATATCGAGTACTAAAATAAGTAATTTTTTAATTTCAGAATTCATTCGTTCCCTTTGCAGCTGATGGTGTTCAGTAACGTTAATTTCCTATAGGAACTTAATGGTGGTGCCACGTCAACCATTTATCCGTACGGGAATTCTCCACTAAAGGAGTGGTTGTACATTTTGTTATCAGGCAATATAAGACAATAGTCAATTAAAAGTTACTTTGATAGAAAAAATTATGAAATAAAAACAACTGATGCTTATAAATAGATATTTCAAATGATACAGGATTGAAAGATGAAAAAACCTTCAGACAAATTGGTATCTTCACGTTATTAGGGTACAATCCCATCGTTGGGCCGCGCCGCGGATATCGTTCCCGTGTAATATTTCCCGCGGGAATCGAGTCCTGGATGAAACAAGCAACGGCCTGGCTGATTGTGTACATTCTCTCTGTTATTGTATATAGGTTAGGTGAGACATCAATGTTACACGACCATGCCCATAAGCGTAGATACAAAGGGAACAGCAGGACACACAACTGATAAGTCTCTTATCACTATTCACAATAACCGGATTTAATGTATCGCTCCATCATCACGAGATGCATTATTCACAAGGATCGATATTCGGTGAGTAGAACGATTAACGTGAATTAGGTATAGTGCTTTCGCTTTGTGATATAAGATAATCAGTCCTCAGTGCGGCGACCATCTGCAGCGCTATCTTAGCGTAATGAGGAAAATAATAAACTCGCGGTACATAGAACAGGAATGGAGACGTCCAGTTAACATGGAAGAGCCATTACGGGGTCGCGCTGGTGCCAACAAAAATGAAATAAAGTTCAGAACGAGGTTACGCCGGCCGCGGCGGAACTTGTCGTCTTTCAAGACATCCGCTTAACTTTTCACGTAAATTCTTCAGCTCCTGTCACAATGAGGAATATTAATTTGTTTTTGCTCACGTTCGGGCGGATGTCGCTGGAGATAAAACACTAATGTCATGTATTCTCCTAAATGTCAGAGATTTTTTATTTATTTATTAACATATGTATAGAGACCGATCGATGTGGTGATCTTTGGGGGAGGCCTATGTCCAGCAGTGCACGTTTATCGGCTGATGATGATATGTACATAGCAGCGATTAATTGAAAGCGACCTTCAAGCTGTGGTAATCTTTGGAGAGACGTATATTTAGCAGTGAGCTCTATTGGCTGATGATTAAAAAGACATATAATAGTAGATAGTAATTTTGGTTACAGAGCGCAGTGAGAAATCAATAGATGGTATTTCGTCCAGTAGTTAGGTAATTGGAAAACTTATCAAGGATAATACCGGTAGGCAGATACACGTACCTACTGTGCTGCAGTGGTATGAGATCACTGTTACTGTGTTTCAGTTTAAAAAACCAATGTAAAAGACTATTAAGACCTTGAGCCATTTGCAGGCGCTACATTATTACGGGGTAGTATCTACAAATAATGAAATGTTTTGGACAGCAAGGGAAAACCTCCGGGACACTCCTCGGGGGGCGTCGCGGGGGCTCCGGGAACATTTTACAATTAAACGCGAAAAAGCCATTACACAGTCGAGTTGTTGTACAAAGAATGATGCAGTTAAGTTTAACTTTTTATTTACATTCGTCGTTAAATGAATGTATTAAAGTTTACTAATTTAATTAGGTTTCCGTTGTTAAAGCTTAGCTGGTGCAAATGTACTAGAAGTAAGTAAGATTTTCACCAAAACATCAATGCAATAATTGTTTATTGGTTTTAAAGGTCGTCCTTGGCATCGTGACACACAGGCTAGTAAAAAAGTTTTCATGCCCCCCAAGGCGCCGCACGCAATGTAGAAATGTCTAGACATCTTTCTTATCGCGCCCACCCATCCTCCTCGGCGAATAATAAATAGTTCATGAGCTGTTTTAGCATTTATTCCCGTTCTAATACTATCAATATCACGGTTTGAATGACTAGAAACATCATTTATCCCCGACAGGATCGCGTTAATGTTTTCCTTTGAAGTGAATCCTTTGAACCGGAGGCGTTTCCACATCAGAAGGTTACATTATTCGCTAACTCTATTTGAGAATAAATACAAAATGTAAATTATCAAAAAGATTTTCGTTTAAGTCTTGCGCAGAGGTAACCCGCTGCCGGAACTACGAGTACCTTAAATATTCTGGTCCTGACGCTTCCTAGCTCTTCTCTTCACTACAATTACTACCTGTGAATCCTGGTTAGTTAATTCTTTCAATATTGCTGTGTGTTAAAATTAAACGACATATCGTATACACGATCTACATTTGATCTTTTTTTTATCGCGGGAGTAAATCTTCTTTAACTCTACGTTACTCTACTACTATAGAGAAGACAAGATTATGCCTGGCTTCTCCCAAGTAAAACCCCCTCGGCGGTGTCCCTCAGTGCATTAGGAGAGGTTCCGAGATCTCCTACGGAACGCACCGGTGCCCCTTGCACTCTGGATAAACCATACCACGCAAGGGCAAAGCGCTCCTTAGCACCCACGCTGTGCGACGGCAAATACAACACCACCATGCATTGGCGTTCGCTTTTTGAGTTTTCAGGGCCCCCACCTCCGAGGCTCACGAACCGGAGGGCCCTTTTAGTCGCCTTGTAAGACAAGCAGGCAAGACCTTAGTCCTATTCTTAATACCCCGAGACTACAGGACCGACCCACCTCACGCCTAATCGACTGGAAATTTGATACTGTCTTTTATAGACTACGACGACACCCTACTGGTGGATACAGGATTCGAAACTGCACCAGCTGCAACAAACTTCCGTCCAACGCAGTAGTTAACTTGATAATGTGTTTAAGCTCTCATTATTTATTTCTCTTGTTTTATTCTGCTGACAAATTATTTAATTTTTTTATTTGTAGTATCTACGTAGTCTGTATTAGTCATCGAGCAGAATTGGGATCTTCATCCTTTTCATCTGTGAACTAACTCCTTCAAACAATCAAGTGAACGTTGCTAATAAGAACCATCGCAGTAACCACTTTGACTTATTGCCTAATTGTCCTTTCTTAAGCCTACTACACAACTTCGGTATTAAATTTTTATCCAACAGGTCCTTGATGAGAATCGAATTTCGTTTAGCATAATGTCAAGGCAGGTCTCATCGAGGCTGGCAATTAACATCGTTTACTAGTAATTAAAGAAGCTGGCGCCTTTCGGTATCCAGAACGGTACTATAATTTAAACTGACAGCCCAATAATTACGTAGGTAGCCGCAAAGCTGGAAATAAATTAGTTGTAGAAAGAGATCGATGCAGAAGAGGTCAAGCGTGAAGCATTCAGGTGCTGATTAGCACATATCTAATTCCTAGGTAATGGATAAATAGTCAGAGATACGAGTAGAGGATTAAGTAAACTTTTGTTACAATTGTGTTAAGTCACGACACAACGCCAAGTTCCATCCTCACCACCTGGATGACTGGCCATCCTCCACTGTGCGTTTCAAGCACAACGTTTTACCACGTACTACCACTTTGTGGAATGAGTTGTCGCCAGCGGTATTCCCGAACCAATGCAACTTGGGTGTCTTTAAGAAAAGAGCGTCGTCCCTTAAAGATCAGCAACGCGGTCGCGATCCTTCTGGTGTTGCGACTGTTCATTGACATCACTGACCACCTTCCACCAGGAGAACTGTGGGCTCGTTTGAACCGTTTAAAACGCAACACAACGGAAAATTGTGATAAAAGGTGAATATGGTATCTATAATATCTTACTCGTCAGCCTCCTGGAGACACCCACTGTTTAAGTTGTTATATTCAACATTTCTTTCTCATTTACAAAGCTCTGTAAATATTTACAACTTTGTTATATATAACCGTGAAAACTCGTCACGAATCTCACAAAAGATCTAGACTACTTTACAAAACATTTGCGAAAGTTGAGTTTATTTGAAGAGAGACTACATCAAGACTTCTGCTTTGGATAGGCCGTCATAAATTGTTCCGGTGGCAACTCACCCCCGCGGGATTAGACTAAGGCTACCCCAATTTAACAGTAAAGCGACTATTTATTTTTTGCATATTTTTTTTTTATTAACATCCATTGATAAAAACAATTCAGATTTGACTTATACAGAATGGTAAGTTCGTTTACAATTCACTTATACAAGGATACCGCATCGAATGAATTATCCTGATGTAGATAGATGGGCGCCCCGAAAGCGACACCTTGCG
The DNA here is from genome assembly GCA_029034505.1 of Ornithoptera priamus. Taxonomy (NCBI): domain Eukaryota; kingdom Metazoa; phylum Arthropoda; class Insecta; order Lepidoptera; family Papilionidae; genus Ornithoptera; species Ornithoptera priamus. The sequence continues at coordinate 264,591 of JARDWD010000527.1, read as the reverse complement.
GGACCTGGAGTTCTGGTAGCTATGTTCTCCTCATGTATTAGATTATGGATTGTTAAGCGTTAGTCCGGATTGAGAGTTTTAAAAAAAGGATTTAGAAACTTTAAACACTTTTGCTTACATAAATTTAGATTTAGCATTATTAAATAAGAGCGAGCTCTCTCAGTGGTCTCTCAGTAGGGCTTAGTCAGCATCTTCATCAACATACATCCTTATAAGTTATATATATAACAGGACATAATGTCTAGTACACGGATATCGTTTCAAATCTCTAGCTTGAGAAGACTTTAAATTATACGTTTCTTAAACAACCGAGTGATAAGAAGAGAAGTACGTTGACTACTCTCCGCCCTGCTACAACCGTGAGTTGCTGTGTTAGTATAGACCCTGTGCCGTATGCTCTTCGGAACAGGGTATAGTAATATTCGTTCACTAAAGTTAGGTTAAGTTAGGCTGCATTTTAGCCTTCTTTTGTGAAACTGTTATGGTACAGTAGGAAGCTGCTGAGCCCACTCGGAGACGAAGCCCCGTGGCGCCTATGCGCGGCGTCACAGCGCACCGGTGAATGGTGTTCCACTACTTTAATGGGGCTTTTGAGGTCGTTAACAGTTAGTATGGGAGTTCTCATCGCCTTCTAAACAACCCTGAGGATGACGATGGCTGGACGTGGTCTCTGGTCATTGAAGTACTCACAAATTGAATTGAATACTCACGAGGTTGGTAGGGTCTGCATAAAGCAGACCCCGGGACAGGCTATCTCAGCACAGCGTTAGCGAGGCCGCGGATGTGTTCCGAACGGAGATCCCATGACCTCTCCAAACGCAGGAGGTGACCGCCAAGAGGGTTTTAATGAGTAAAAATATCTACATAACTCTTACTTCCTCCAGAAGACAATCTTTTCGAAGATTTCCCTTCGATACAAAAAAAAACATCAAAGTTAGGCTGCATTTGGTTGCAGGTCTTCTGCATTAAGGAGCCCGTAGTTTCGGATTACCAGTTAAATAAACTTCATCTTTAGGGAGCAGCCTTCGTCAAGTTAATTGCGGGTCTGGCTAACAGTTTACGGTGCAGTCAGCTACCCCGACGCGCCCTCCACATCCACGACGACGTCTGCCGCCGTGTGCTGGGCAAACAATTTCGTTGTGAACATAATTCATGTTTATTTATGGACAAGCGAGTGGGGGGCGCCTGTTACTGAAACATGTTGTAGTTTTCTTCATTTTTTTATATGCTATTAAGCGACGAGGCGAGGGGGATGTACACCTGATGATAGCCCATAACATTGTGCAGTTAGGATGATACGACTGCATAAAATTGCGCTCATCGCCTGAGGCATAAAATGTTGAGTCTCGTTACCCCGGTAATTACATTTTTTACAACATCCTTCAAACCGGAATATAGTAATATTTGCGTAGTGCTGTTTGTCGGTTGTAATAGGCGTTGCGGAATTACCTAGGTAGGCAACCACAACCCACCATCAGTAAAAACAAGCTCAATGTGTGCAAGCAACTAACTAGAGCCTCATTGTAACGAGGTCTCCTCATCCTCCCAATGTCTAGGAGCGGAATAAAATTATTACTAGATGAATGAAATCCAGTGAGTGTCAGTGACAGGGCGATGGGGGAGAAAAGTCTTTGACTGGGTGCCGTGTACAGGTCGCAGAAGTGTAGCACGCCCTCTCTCTAGATGGACCGACGATATCATCAGAACTGTCGGAAGTGGGTGGATGCGAGAAGCCGAGGACTGCATTTGGTGGTGGACATAGAAGGTCTATATCCAGCAGCGGATAAACAAAGGCTGATATATGGGGATGATAATGAATGAAATCGCTTCCCATGTGTGATGGTGGTTTAACCTAGACTATAAGAGGTAGAGTTTATAGTGTGATTGTATCCAGTATACCTCTCCGTTTCAGCGAGGAAAGATGAGGTTATTCTCGATGAGTTATCCATGTAGTCTCTCCCGGTCCACTTATTCGTTTACTACAATGCGAGTGGTGTAGACACCAGCAGTGTAGTAAACACCAGCGACAGTAAACCTACACAGCATGAGGCAGTTTAAACCAGCGAACTGCACCAAATTGCACATTAAACACCCGGGGTGCGCTTAATTTGTTGACACCGTCGCGTGACTTGAAAGTGAACACTCGAGTGGAGGTAAAATAGTTTATTGAGGTGAAATGGAGGCGGGGTGGGGAGGTACAGGGCTCAGGAACCGTCTCCGGTAGTTAAAGGCGAACCTTCGTCAAGTGTGACTCTTCACAAGAAAACACCGCAGCGAACAGGAAGTTCATCTGTTCGAAAGTAATCTACTTAACTAATCAATGATTTTCTTTTATATACAAGATATTAAATACTGTTACTTAATCTAATTAACTACAACGTACTTCACACCCGATTGCTGTTGTGTTTGCACGCCGTTGTTTGACATTAAAGATAGGCTGTGCGGCTGCTTCGTCGATGGTTTCCAGCAGTAGTTATCACCTATCGGTATTTGATCAAAGTAAACCCTGCCTGTTACTTGTTATGGTGGAGGACCTCATTGCCCACTAAGCGAGCCCGGTGTATACGACTAGTAAGAGGTAGTCTCGTGTTAGCCATAGCAAATCGAGGTTGCTGGGGAGAGTTACAGCCCTCTCAGGAACTAGCTTAGCCCCAGTGCAGAGGTGCGCTCCGTAGGCACCTTACAATGCACTGAGTATGACCACCGAAGGGCCATCTTTTAAAGATTTACTACTTGATAAAAATACGGTTTGGGCGCTGTGTGGATATATCTAACATCATACCTAGTGCGCTATGGTTATGGACGGCAGTGCCATTTACCGATCAAAAATTATATGTCCATGCAATATATTCTAATATCCAGCAGCAGTAGGGTTTGCGGAGCAGAACCACTTCTCATTGCTCGTTTAGGCGAAAGCAAAACCCGTATTACTATCAGCACGAGCGCGCCTCCCCGCACCGCCCTCCATAAATCACTTCCGTGACACCTCATTTGTTCAGAGCAGGACGAGCGCAGTGTCGTTTAAAAACGTCAGTATTTTTATCTTCAGAGGAAATATATATAGAAACTGTTCATATTTTGCAAATTTAAGATTACCTTGCCCTTTTGTTTAAGGGAGAAAAATGTGTATGTACCCACAAAACTTTCATAGCTATGAACGATATGTGAACTGTGCGGATATGCAGCTGCTACGTCATTATGCGAACTGCATTGATATTTTCATTTCGTTAACTCGAAACATGTATTCATTCCTATGCAACCACCGCAGTACTCGGCGTTAAATTAATAGTTATTGTTGTTGTACTCACAAAGCGCAACGCCGAGTACGCTCAGTGGTGCCATCATGTTACAGGAAGTATCATACGATTCCGCCTTTACTCAATGTATGAACAAAATATCTTGATAAACTTATTACATGCTTTATCTGTATTTTGTATCAAAAACATTAAAATAATAATTACTTTTAATTATAGAAATATTTATAGTCGGGATGCAAGTTATCTAGATCAAAATTATGCCAATTAGAGGCTACGAAGCCGCAGACAGACAAATACACGCGTTAAGTTATAACTTAAACTCGATCTCCGGCGTGGATACAACATGTAACTCCAACACTCGTTAATACGTAGCCGTTAAATGGTGTTTCGGTTTCAGCAATATTCAGTTGCGCTCAATGAATATTGATGCGTTGATTTTATCAATTGAAAGTGCAAATTTTTGTGTTCGCATGCAAGTGTACGGTTACGTTTGTAATTCATGCATAAAGTAGCTTATAAATTTGGAGATGCAATATTTATTTATGTATATGAAATTCGATATCATCGTCATCATCAGCCGATAGACGTCTACTGCTGGACATAGGCCTCCAGGTCGATCGGTCTCGCGTTGCTCGCACCCAGTGGGTTACCGCGATTCTCACCAGATCGTCGGTCTATCTTGTGGGATGCCTCCCAGCACCAAAATCTATATATTTCTAGTGATTTCACTAATTAAAGAGCCAACCCAATCCTGGAAATATTTGCATGCTACACCAGGCTCCAAGAATAGGTGACCTGTACACTGGAAGCCGAGCCGACGCTGCAGCGCGCTGCACCACGGAATACAAAATAAATAATCGCGAGGCAACTCAAAGTGCTCAAGTAAAAGGAACAAGAATGAAATGTAACTTAATTAAAAATCCAACTTGAAACAGGAAAGTGTCATTTTATTCACCGCTTTCAGGACCACTTTTTCATTTAAAAAATATTTCAGGCTTTTAGTGCTTTTCATGCGTCGACCGCAATTATATCGCACGGTCCAATTATTTTTAAGTGACATCAAATTAAAGTGATTTCTTTGAAAATAGTTAAAATCTCTAGTGTTTGGGACGATTAAGTGAAGTTTGTGAACTTGAACGTTACTTAAACTTTTGAGAAATGTCTGTGAGTTATTTTTGACTTTAAAACAGTTTCAATTATAAATAAAAAAAATAAAAATATTTTATTTCTTCACAAACAGTTTTTACATATTAGATCGTATTTGAGGCATCCTTTTAAGTAAATATATACCTGCGTCAGGATGCGCCGCTCCTGCGCATCATACTGATGTCCTTACAATATATGTGTACAAGCGTGTGTGTGTGCATGTCTGTGTGTGATGGGGGTTTATATGTATTTAATTGATAAACAAATGTTAAGTATTATTTAATTACATTCAGCAAAGCCTCAACCTCATCATAAGTTAACCCATTCATTCAGTTAGTTACTAACATTTTAAGATTGTAAATATTTAATATTTTGTTTACTTTATTATATAAATAAATAGTTGTATTAATTCTTAAATTGATGTCCAGCAAAATAAGTATTTACAGCAACCAAATTAATTGATATCCCTCGCCGTTCATTAAGTGTAATTGTATATCGCGTTACTACTGGTTTGTGCGTTCTCTTGCAACACGCGCAATACGAGTGCATGTAACTTGCTAACGCTCAACAACTTACTAATGTGATACAAGTCTTTAGTTGCAAATCTGTAGGGTTTATTATACATTACCTTGATTAGTGATCTCTGACCTCGTTCTAACTTTAGAAATTTTGCTTTTGAAGCTCCACCCCAAACTGGAATGCAGTATGTTAGAACTGAGTGAGCAGGGCCGTGTAAACAGTGTTTAAGATTTTATTTGATGCAACATTTCTAAGAGGTAAGGTCTTAAAGATATAAATTAGTTTTCGAATTCTAACAGTTATGATTTCTAGGTGACGGTGCCACGAAAGTTGTTGGTCAATCATGACACCTAAGTATCTGGTATAAGCTATTTTTTCAATATTGGGGCATGCGCATGTATTTTTTAAGTTACATAGATCGTTAATATATATGAGAAATAATGTACGTCCTAAGACACTGCCTTGAGGAACACCAAAGGTTATTTGTAGGTCATTACTAATGTAGTCACCTATTTTGACCTTTTGAGTGCGATTACTTAAATAATCTTTGATTAGGTCTATTTCTCTCCAGCTTACTAACAAGGGTCGGTATACATACAGTATCAAATGCCTTTTTAAGGTCTAGAAATACAGCAAGGCATTTTCTTTTTCGATCTAAATGTTCAACAACATGTAAAGTTAATTCTAAAATGGCATCTCGAGTACATTTATTTTGCTTAAATCCATCCTGCGAATCCGATAGAATGCTATATCGATTAATATACTGTATATATAAACAGACACAACAATCGTTGATCTTCAGCAATAATCATACCTCCTCGTTTCAGTACAACGCGAGAATGAGCTCTCTCTGAGTACAGCCCTCCGGTCGACTCTCGTCTGATTGTTTATTAATAATAGAAATTTCACAGAGCATAACTCTTCGATTCTAGAAGTAAAAGTGTACCTGATTGTTTTCCAACGTATCTCCACTAGGCGGGGTCTGCGCCGCGAAAATTTTCCTCCCTATTATTTCTATGATCGTATACCTCACAGTCTAACCATACTTTCCGCTATTCTCTTCCTCTCATCCTTACTTTCAAAATGAATACTTTCTGGGGGTCCGTCAGAGTCCATGAGATGGTTTTCATCCCAAGAAGAGTTACAAGCAAAGTAAATAAGCGGCCTTATTTCAACTCTCTTGAACTTGATCCCGCGCCCCTAGGCCTAGTTTACGTAGGACATACTTAATCACACCACAGTACACGTTAAGTCATTTCTTAAAATTTACTTCCGCACTCGTTGCATTGAATTTTACTTTAAGTACACAGTAATTAAAATTATTGCGCGCCTTTCACAGTTAAATGAAAATTATAAAAGTTTAAAACGAACATGATGAATGGGTCCGTCTCCTGCATCCCCACCGGGCCGCACCCACCCCCACCCCTTCGCAATTATTCCGAGCAGGTAACTCTTATTTGTGTGAAGACTTTAATTTTAAACTCTCCGGAACTGATTATTGTTTTGTTTTGTAAGGAAATGTTTGTTCCGGTTTGCCTATTAACTCAAGATCCAGACGGATACAAAGTAACTTATTTTATTTAACTTCTTACTTGCGTTACAAGTATATCTGTGTTGATGGTCACAGTCTAGGTACCACCATAGCACCTGTTATCAGACTATACCATGTAAACCTTAACTGGGTTTCAGTTAACGGAAAGTACCGTTTTCATGTTAAGTTACAACTAGGCCGATGTTATATGTGTTTCCTCAATAAAACGTTTACTAGAAGTAGTAAATTTTATACATTTCCATGTATATGGGGAAGTATTTACAGTTCATATTATCCTTCTAAATACAAAGCACTCATCATATACATTAATTGGCTACCGGAAGCACTCCACCGCGTCATCGGAGGCTATTCATAGCGAACATTTCACAACGGCCGCTACGGATATTACGATATTAAATAAGCACTTCTGTAAGTTTATTTATTAAGGTTATTAAATATGTTTAACAGATAAATTATTAATTTAATTTACTTGAAATATTACATAGATTTACAAACATACTTATAGAGAAGGAATGTAGTTCCACTACCCACGGTTCAAACCTGTGCCCTAACCAAAAGGTATAAGCGACTGTTCGAGCAAGGATAATATCTAGCTACCGACGCTGCATCCATGTCTGCCGTTGAAAGTGAAGCAGAGTGTCAACTTTTATGATCTGGTTGGGGTAATAAGCATTTCGGCGTTAAGCAGACGGGATGGGTATGGGGATGGGGATGGGGCGCAGGGCCGGGCCTCGTAAATCGTGGCGGCGCTCCGACGTCTCATTTATCGCGTCTACGCAGCGAACTAAAAAAATTACACAGAAATATTCTTGTTCATATCCGCGTCGACATGTTTATGGACCTCATTTTTATGTTCTTACACAGCTTGTAAGTGAAGTTGAAGCTAGAAGTCTATCTACATATACATAGGAGACATCCAGAGATTCATTGACTCGTCGCGAGATCTCCGAAACTTTTACACGTACTCACAATTTGGTAGAGAAATTGCTTTTTCCGTTTAGAGGTCAGCTAAGAATGGATTATAGAAATATTCTTCTCCAAAGGCAGCTGCGGGGAGGTCGCCGCCAGCAGAACGTTGTATATTACGTTGTATAACAGACAGGTTATAGTAACGTATAGATTATCCACCGGGATCACCAGGTGTCTGTTACCCAGTGCTCCGAGTAGTATATATTTAATTTAATAGATTTGCTATGGGTAAGGTTCTATAGTATAGTGAAAAGTATATTAATATCTACGTGTTTCGGATTGATGAGGCCTTTAATCAGTAGATTTTAGTAATTCCATATGTTAATGTTTTACATATTAGTGTATTAAATATTATGAGTTCACTTTCTTGGTTAGATACCTTTAAAAGATAACTCTTAACTTCTCTTTTTAAATGTAAGGTTACGATAAGATAGATCACTGTTCATCTAAAATTAAACATATTTATTAGCACATGTCTCTATTTGCTTTATGTAAACTAGATATATTTCTTATTTTTGCTTCCAGCAATAGCTTTTCTTTATCAATAAGGACACCGTGTCCGCACATCGCGAGTCAGAATTGATAATAAATTTGCTATTGTTTATCTGTTTGTTCCTCCCCTTTCTGGGATTGGTCGTTGAAAACTTGTTAAACTAAATTTGAATACACAACACAACTTCCGGAAATCGATTTCGAAACAAATTCATGCAATTTATCCATTTTTATATTGAAAATAGTTGAATGGGTAAGTTTCGTACGTCATCGCTGACGTGTTACCTAAGTATACGCCAAAACTTGACGACAACCGCGACAACCGCGACAACCGCGACAACCGCTACAACCGCGACAACCGCAACAACCGCGACAACCGCGACAACCACGACTGACGTACAGAACAAGAAGAATATGTTGCAACGTTTTTGATTATTTTTGTTTTGTTTCAAATATTCTCCCGGATGTAGATGTAAGGGGTGCCGCACAACAACTCATAAGACCCAAGCCAACATCACCTGCTCGTGGTGCAACTTGATAATCAACAAACGTGACTCTGGTCCCCACCAACCCGTATTGAGCCAGCGTGGTTGGAAATGCCTCAAATCCACTCAAGCGATCCCCTACAAACTACGGCCCGTAGTACTCGGCGGTACCGGAAGCGGGACCGAACGATGTGAAGATCTCTGCGGGAGGCTTATGTCCGGTAGTAGACGTCTACCGGCTGATGATGATGATTCTCGCTGATCAGTTTTCATCGTCCATCGATTAGTAGATCAAGCTTACAGGAAAGCAATCGGTATCTAAAGTATCGCGTAAGATGCGTTTAGATTACGTGAAAACCACATCTGAATACACACGAGGTGAGATGAACATAATGACGCAAGTGATAATGAGATTGTGTTTTTCCTGAAACTTTTATATGGAATATGCTTTAATTAAAAAAAATATATTAATTTCTTTTACATCTTGATGTAACAGTATAAAACAGTATTTTAATGCGAGTACAGGAAAGATCTTGAAACAGATCCAATTTGACTTCACTCTCATTTAAATTGCCATCATCTATACTCGCTAATTCGTGGTAAACTATCACCAGGAGCTGGTCGTCGTCCTCGGTTCATTCCGGTTTTAAGTAATAATAAGCCATTTATTTGTCTAAAAAAAACTTAAGACTATGTATATAAGATTAAAACACAACAAAAATAAATACATTAGACAAAAAGGTCCAGGTCTCAGTGTATTGGCTCTGGTGCCAAGTCCTGGTATTCTGCCCTGGTCTGACGTTATTGAAACACGTGAACACTTAATTGTATAAATGCTTGATTAATTAAGTTACGGAAACAGGTGAGTTGAGGACAAACAGCGAACACACGCGAATCAACCAGAACTGTTTGTGTCGAGCGATTGCTGCATCAGAAGCCATCTGCGACAGTTGCGCTTAAAGGTGAACCGAGATACGATACGATGCAGCGCAGGGTTTGCTCCAAGGTGTGTTTTGGTGCAGTAAGAGGCCGAACGTGAGGTCTCAGTATAGCTCTGGAGAAGTCAGCCAACCAACAAAGCTTGTTATAAAGATATAATAGCATTTTTAAATTTTTTCAGTAAGTGTAAATAGCACGCCAGCTTCATACTTCTCACATTCTCCATTTTAACCACATCTTTTATTATCGTATAAGGTGATACATGGTGTCGCCGCGGTGTTGAGTAACAGTAGCGCGTGCACGCGTTCTGAACACGCTGTATCGCCGCAGAGCTCTTCTTAAGTGGACGCGGGCTATATACAATATCGCAGTGGTGCAAGTGGCAGTACATTCGTCAATGAATTCTCTAATTTTGTAAATATTCCTAAGTAAGTGCGCTGAAGACAGTGAAAATCCCAAATAGACTCAAGTGTCAACGCGACGGGCATAGTGTGATGCAGTGTAAGCGTCATGAGTGGTGCCTTACTGTTATTGTTTCATTTATCATCAGCTCGCATAATTTTCATCATACAGAAATTTTCGTTTGCTAATTCGTTAAGCTGCAACTTCCGTCGCCACGGTACGTTACACTACTAGCACAAAGATCACTTAAAACATGAACCATCAGTAAACTTACTTAGGTTACTTATCGGTTCGTTGCCGTCGAAACCGTCGTTGTAAACAGATGCAAACTACATAACAACGTTCGCGTGATTGAATTTTATTAACGGTATTTTAACAGGCGGAGGAGGATGAGGAGCAGGAGGAGGAGGAGGCTCTTCAGACCGTTCCGATAATAAAGTGGAGCGAGCCAATAGAGAACTGCGGCGTGGCACTTATATGGAGTTGTTATCCGCGGAGCGGCGAGCTGCAGCCCATTCGCGAGCTGCGGCGAGCTGCAGCCCATTCGCGAGCTGCGGCGAGCTGCAGCCCATTCGATGTTACGGCGAGTTGCGTACGGCAATTATAATATTTCTCATATATATCGATTATTGGTTTTTCTGTACTGATACACGAATATGAGTCGTGTATTGAACTTTTGAATAATGTTGGTAATGATTTTTGAACTTTCATCATCATCATTAGGTGACCTCTTCGAACTGAAGTTTGGCGAACAGATTGTGAAAACTAATTCGACCCTCAGCTATTCTTTTTAACCGACGATGTTTAAACCCGGTCCACTCTTTTACCTCGTCAAACCATTTCTTGCGCTGTCTACCAGGTGCACGTTTTCCAGGAATTTTGCCCTCCGGGATCAACCTTGGGGATTCATAAAGGGATCCTGTTTGAAAGTGTCAGAAAAATGCAACCTTTCTTTGCATGACAGTTTTTATCAGCGTATGTTTACAGTTCGCTGTTTCAATGATTTGGGCATTGGAGACAAACTGCTTCCACTTTCTTACACGTCCAAGATCTTAAACATTCGACGGAGTCCCCACATCTCAAATGCTTGAAAATTGCTTAACTTTTATACAAGATGTACGTATAGACAAATGAATGAAGCCAGGTCCGAAGCGGTGAGGAGTTAATGTATCAATAAACTTATTCAACAAAATAAATCAAATCCAGGTCAAGGTAGTGATGGGTGTGCCAATACAGCTGCACACGTGGACGATCGCTTCCATCACTGCAAACACTTCTGTGTTCCCAAGCAGGCGATGGTGGCGACACTGCCAGGTACACTTTCTGAACTTTGTCGAATATAAAAAACATTTTATGTAGACAGGAATAGCATTGCCGTGATAAAGAAATTTACGTCCGCCGTTTACTCCTGGAGCTTCCGTCGTCCAATCAGCTCCTCCGCTTGCGCAGTTATGATTTGAAAAAGAAAATCACCTCGCACCATAACGACAACTTCAACTTTGAACATTTTCAAAGGAGACGCTTAAGTTGAAAGTGTTTGTTGTTAAGTTGGACAGTATAAGCTCGAATCTGAAGTAATCTAACTTGGGTGCTTTAGCGAGTGCGTCGTGCAGTGGATGCTAAGTTCTGCTTAATCGGATTAGTGTGGCGTCTACCGAGGTGTGTACCATTCGCGCACCCTCCTCACCCCTCACCCTAACAGCACCAGATATCATATACATTATATAGATTTATACTTAAATAACAACTTTAACATTTTGCAACTGGATAAAATCTGAAACCGCGAGACCAATTTTGACATGATGTTATAAAAGTAAAAAAAAGGTAACCGTAAGTATTTGTTTAAAAACAAAACGCTTAAAGTTAGTAACCAACTTCAATTTAATTTTATTTGAATTTATTCGCGAGTGACCAGTACTTCCGGATTAGAATCAGAAATGTGGATATCCGCAGAAGAATTAAGATCACCGACATAGCGCAAAAGATTGTTACACTTAAGTGGCAGTGGGCAGGGACTGATGGCCGATAGGGCAGTAAGATCCTCGAGTGACGCCCGCGTACAAGTAGACGAAGTGTTGGAAGGCCTTCTACAAGGTTGACCAACGATCTGGTGAGAATAGCGGGAATCCATTGGATGCGAGTAACGCGGGACCGATCGATATGGAGATCTTTGGGGGGATGCCTATGTCCAACAGTGGAAATCTATCGGCTGATAATGATGACCAGTACTTTTGTGCTTTGGTGGTAAACGTTTGATTTAGATATTTAATCTAATAACGTAATATATGTAAAATGTTCATTAAAAACTAAGTTACCCACAAAGAGCATTTTAAATGGATCGGTTATTCGAGTAGGGAGAAGACTTAGCGCTATCCGGGGCTGTTCCCGTGGACTGCGCGCGCAGGTCCAACTAATTACTCTGTGGCTAACAGCAGAGGTCGGAAGTTAATCATGATAATAACTAGACGCAATCCGTTTAAAATGTACAATGTATCATTCAAAATGATATGATTATTTTTGAATGTTGGGATGAAAGGAATAAGACAGCCCGCAGAGCCAGTGCACAGCTGCTGCTACCCTGGCGGAGGCCCAGCGCGGACTTGTTAACGTATACTTCACGAGCAAATAAACGTGAAACGTCAAAATGTAACCTTATTATGGGGAGAATTAAATTTCCCGGCGACCCCGCCCATCCACTTATACGTAATTAACTTACGCGACCTGCTCCCGGATTTCGTTGTGGATGTGGAAACGAGGTGACCAAACACGAGGACGACGGTTTAAGCACTCGTACCCTCATTTCGGCGTGAAACATGTTTTAAAAGATTAGATGAAGCATTAAACAAAGATCCGTTAATTGCAAGATCCAGTTGAAATAAAACGAAATCGGATACAACAGACGGATCATCAGCTTTCACGACATGGACCTGGTCAATTCGGGACCTCGTGTAATCAAATTTGGATCAGAGTAGACAGTTCTCCACTGTAAAAACATATACAAATGCAGGTCGTAAACATATGAGGGACTAATCAAGATGTGGTGCGTCTTATTATTTACAGCTTTACCTTCTTATAATTTCATATAAAAATAAAGATTAAATGGTAGGTAAATAATGAGACCAGGACTGTACCACGCTGATCGCCAACCTTTCCTGATCGGAGAGGCACTTTAAGAAGAACAAATAATGATAATCGACGGATGATATTGATGAAAACATAACCACACGGCGATTGTTCTTTTACAATCGCCATTTACCGACATTGGTAATAAACTAACATTTCAAACATAAAAATCAACAATTTGTGGAGTAATTATAAGGTGGACTGTACATATAATGAACTGAACCGGTCTCCATGCGCAGCGCTCCGTGCACGAGCTGCTTGACATCAAAATGATACAACTACGAGCTATATATAATAATGCCACTGCGAGGATGTCCCGGAACGTGTCCTACTTCCGGCTCCGCTGAAGCCGAACGCCCGTATTCCAGGGAACTGGAAAATGTCTGAAATGTGAACTATGTACTAACGGACAGTATACATTATCCGTGATCACTGATCTCCAAACCATTGGGCCGATCTGTGCAAAATTTTACACATATGTAATCTTTTCCTTTTGTGATGACGCTCGAGTCTTTGGACTTATAATTCAAGTTTTCACAATAATTATTATAACATAATTAATAATGAGGACAACAGTGATGGGTGGAGGTAGTCTCGACCCTCAGAGATGAGGAATACGATTTGCGGTGGGCCTACAACATAAACATTAATTAACACGATGTCTGCGAAAACGTTAAATACGCGAGTGCGAGTGCGTGTTTAATTAACTGACTATTTTTTATCAATGTTACCTACTGTACTAGAAAGGAGGTTAAATACTTTTCGCACAATAAAGAAAACAAATAATGTCAATTAACTGGTTCGATATTGTAATCTTTACAAGGTAATGAAAATTGTTGCCGGAAGGAAATAATGATTTTTAAACATCCTGTCCGCATGCGACTTCACTCTCGCTGCAACAATCATTTCGCCAAACAATGGCAGTGGAAAGGCCACTCGTTTTGGGCGGGCCCCCTCCAATCCGCTGCATCAATGGCCTCTAGTTTTAATTACTTTGAACCTACCCCCGCATCAGCACCGAAACCATTGCAAATGGATTCTTTTGTTTTTAATTGAAATTTTATTAAAAAGCGTACTTTTGTTGTTTTAAGAGAAAAATAAGAACAAAGATTTATTTTATGTGAAGGTAGGTTCCGTTGTTAGTTGAACATAGCACTTGTCGCTGGCGTAGAACAGTAAACTGTACAGCCGGACCCAACGAGCTAATCCCTGGGAATGTGAATCAAGCGCAAATCGAACTGTGGTTTCCAGCATAACTCTTTACAGCGTCATAACACCATAGCAAAGTACCATTCGTATTTTGTGGTCAAAGAACGACAGTGAAGGTTTCTTTTGATACGTACAAACCTCTGGCAGATCCCTAAATATAACGAATATCAAATCATGAGAATATTCTGAAAAAATATATTTAAGGGAGGAATTCCCAAAACTCTGTGTAAATTAATTTAAATTGTTATTTATCTATGTAAAAATGTTTCCCCTTGCCCCGCACGTTTAATTTCCGCGCCGCGAACTAAACTTTGCGTTCGGATGTTTAAGTTAATTAACGAGTCGTTTGTACTTCTAATTACACACGCCGGCGACCGCGTGTTTGCTGTTAAACATTTTTAAAAACCGAGAGCCATATAAAACAGTTAATATTTTATTACAAGAGAAAAAGCTCCACTCAATGTTTTAAGTCCAGTTTTTGTAACTACCTTAAAGAATGAGGGTACAGTTCTTCCAAAGTTGACTTTACGTGTTCTCGTTGTAAGCTCTCTGCAATTTCGAGCTTTTACTATGCAATCCTAAAGCTATAAATATTGCAAATTACGGACACAACCGTAGCTACTGTGAGATGCGACTTACGTTGACAAATATTGAATATATTATAATATATAATTAACTAAAACGCTGGAGTATATACCTGCTACACGGTATAATTAAATTCAGTCCGAGACACCTGGAGCAGTCCCGCTACGGGGTGACTCGGCTGCGTCGCTGTATACTCAAGGGTAAGAGTAAAAAAAGGTTTTTATTTAGTTTGTGATTACACGCATTTCATAATAGATGGAAAGTGACTTGTCCGCCTTGTTTGCGTTGGATCAGGGGTATAGGCGGAGCAATACTGTGCCGTTTTTTGCGCATCCCTCCACTACCTGGCAGACTACCCCATCAAATCGAACTAACAATTGGTTTGTAATATACTTTCCTCTTATAAGATGTCCAACGCGATCTCTCCTCTATTTACACTTATAAATACAAGTATTTTTAAGAGAAGAAACGTGATGTATCTTTTAAACATTTTCCATGTTATAATTATAAAATAAAACTAGAGTAGAGCAAATTAATTAACGTTTAGGATAATAGACTAGTTACACTGCGAATAAATGCATAAAGAAGAGTAGCTGGCGCAACTTGGGAGATAATTTCTGAACTAGTTAACTGCAGCATCTATAACATTATCAAAAGACCATGGAACAAGAGAAGATATAAAAGTAAAATAAGCGAATAGATCTACACATCAGAATATAATAATCTAGAAATATGTAGAGCTCCGCAGTTATTTCCCAGTTTTTGTTTGTTTTTCAATCCGTCCTCAGCGTGTGGGGGTGAGGGACTTTTATTTTCTCATTATTTTACTTTCTCTTTATTTATATTCTTTTCTCCTATTTTCCGTTCCTCATTCATAATACATGTTCTTTATTTCATACTGTTCCTGAGCATTTCTTTATCTTTCTATCTTACATCCATCACCTCTCGGTTTGGGTTCCGGTATATATTTATTTATTGTATTATTTTGTTATCTCTTTTACATTTTTGTCTCTTCTATGCTTTACATTTTTTATTAACTTTTGCTTTTATTTTTTTCATCGTATCTCCTAATACCTCTTTGCAATATTTTACAAATATGCTGCGACTTCCGTGTTCCTTCATCATATTCCCTAATTTTGGTATTAGTATATAATATATACGACTCATAAAACCTATACTTCTAAGCAAAAACAAATCGTTAAAGACTTTACTAAGGTTACAACTTCTAAAAGTTTTTCCCTTGAATATAACTTGCGTCAATGTCTCCTTTATAAAAAAAGTTTCAGTGAATTTCAGCAAAAACTACGTCACAATGCGGGTGCGATGCACTTTGTAGTAGTGTTCCGCGAAACTTGACTTAAATAGGAGGGCGGCGGGCGCGACGGAGCAGTGGGGGAGGCGATACTGACAAACTTTGCACACACCCTGTTATTAAGATTAAACACATTTCGACATGTAATAGCAACGGTCTCTAAGTATAAATGAACAATATATTATTACATCGTTATTACAAAAGTAATACTATTTAACAATCTCAAACACCGAGAGAAAGGTAAGCTACTTAGCCGTAACTTGTGCCATCGCTTAAACCTCTTGTAACGTAAAGAGCATTAGATTTTAGAGCCGTTTCCAAATTTGGCGCCGACGTCAATAACAATTCGGTAAATAGGGGCCGCCGAGGGTGCGCGACGAAACTGCTGCGAGTTTTAATAAAATCCAGTAGACGCCAGGGCCCGTGCCAGACGCTTAACTTTTTCCCTTTGTTATTGTTGGCAATGTGCCGATGTGCGTCGGCGGGCACTAACGAGCACATTTGTGCAAAGGACGACCGGAAATCAACGCCACTTAACGCTTACATATCAATGACGTAACTTTGCTGAAATTAAACAGGATATTTTTGTTCAATAAAAAGTTAGATGACTAAAGATGAGGATTATGTTCCCAATACTTATATCGCCATATTATGTTAGCATTCCCTTTTTACCTCTGTTAATTATTTATGCTAAGGGTAGTTTACGATATGGTTGATCGACAAACCTTTGCAATTTATATACGCAGATCTATTTACACAGCTATAATTTCATTCAACGTCTCCTAACTTATAACACATAAGTATATCCTCTCGTTGCAGCAAAAATATTACCTTCCACTTAATATGCTTAATTCAGATAAGGATAAAAAGGTACATCTACAGATTAATTTTCATTTCATTAATATATAAATAAATACTTAAAATGTTTCAAGTTAACAATATTTTGTACATCGTATTATCCAGACCGGGAATATTACCATAAACATCTAATCTGAATAAAACTTTTTCATTTCCGGCCACGAGTCCTTAGAGTGAAATAAAAAAGTATAAAAGTGACAACTTCAAGTGTAGGCGGCGCGCGATCCGAGCACTTGGTTTTTTAGCTTGGACGAAAGGCCAGCGCGGCTCGCTTCCAGCTACTCTTTTAGCACGCTACGACTGTACTGGAATTTAATTTTGATTACCCCTTTTTTGGGTAATTCGTCCAGTGATGACGTCACATTAATCGTCTGACTTTGTTCCAGTTTATCTTGCATCTACACCATGACTACGCTAAGAATAAGCTACGCCTACACTACATCTGCGTTGTGGCTACGCTCCTGTTATGATGTGCCTACACTAGGTCTACACTAATTCTATGCTATGATCATCTACGTCGACACTATATCCACGCTATGACTATGCTGCGTATACGCCACATCCATACTACGACTACGCTACATCTAAACTACATCAACGTTACGTCTACGCTTCGGTGCTACGGACTTTCTACTGATACACATACTCTGACTATGCACCGCGTTTGTAAATGTAGTATTGTTTAAAAATGGTCTTCACCGATTTATAAATAAAACACGAAATTTTGTACTAAATCGTAATTAATCTTTTATGCGTAATTAAACCACTTTACTAATACTTATTACTAAGTTATTAAAAGTATTGAGTGGTAAAGGCAAACACCGCGCCGCTGCCGGGCGCCTGCCGATAATGAAGTCAGGAATAACTCAATCGATCGCCTCTCGTCTCGATCGACCTTTAATCCAGCCAAGTGGCGAAGTGGCAACCAGTGGAATGACTTTTAGGTTATGCATTCACAATTACTTCATTCCATTTTACAGGAACTTTATGAACAGTCTCCATTACTTCTGCATAGAAAATGAACTACTTACATTAGCTTTTGCGTTTACTAAGATATTACAGTGTTCGGATGCAACGGCCACTGTAGTTAAATGTACATACTACTCTACGTAACAAATTAAATGGCGTCACGTGATGTGTAGGCAGATCCTGGACATCAAAGCATTATATTTGGAGAGCTGCTTTTTGTTACGAAGTAACATATATGGAAGTATTTTAAGTTCGGTTAAACCTTTAGAACTATTAGGCAATAAATAACGAGTATACACAATAAGCTGCGCCGCCGGCTCGCTGCTGTCATTCCGCTAAGCCGCCGAAGCCTTGCGGGCTATAAACTGTTCCCGGTTAAACGCCCAATGACACCCCCAAGCACCGCCGTCTGTATAATATTAAACAAAATTAAAACCGAAACACTTCCAACCCCTTATACTGTTCCCGAGTTGATATTATAATTATTAAATGCTCCATTACAATCGTTTGTAGAGCTTTAACGTTTGACCTTGAGTATGAAACTCCTCAAACATCATATAACACACACATATATATACACCTGTATGATAATAAAACTTGTCCTGAACGTATCATTTATAGTAAAACAGAGTACGTACGTACGTACTGTTATAATTTATACAAAGGGGAAATTGACTGTGAATGCATTCGGAATCTTTTGATAAGTTTCAATGCACCCTAGAGATTCAGTTGTGCTGATAACGTTGCAGTCCGTTTGAGCTACACGAATAGAATATTGATGTTAAGTTCAAAATTAAGCAGAGAGTTTGTACTGTAAGTAGAGCGTGACGATATTTAGGTGACATGTACCTTGCATATTATATTGGAAATATTGCTTTTATACAAAAATTGTTTGGTCTACATTTTATTGATGCTCCAAAAATATTGGGACTCTGTTAAAACATTAAACTGCTTTCGTCAAAAATTCATCTTCGAAACGCTACAGAGTTTTATTAAACCACCAATATTTCGAAGCCTTGAAACAAAACCTATGTGATCCGTCACATCCGGCTTATGGAGGTGTATCTCACGTACTCGTAGTCCCCGTCCGCGACGGGCGCGCCCCGCCGCCATGAATAATAACCCAGCGCACGCAGCGCTGCGCTTCACACCCCCATTTTCATAAACACGTATCACAAAAGCCTACAACAATAAGAACTTTTTCCAGTAGAGCACCTGATACCTTATAAATAAGTCTGAAAACGAATTCCTCCGCTTGCGATGCCAAAAAATACATGAATTCCGAACGATATCGAGAATAATGAAAAGAAAACAAAACTCGCCGGACTTATCCGGTGTCGCGGGCTGCTTCACCCCCGCACTCCCCCCGCACTCCCCCCGCACTCTTTCCGCGCTGTACTTCGTTTACACACTCGCTGTTGTTATTTCTGCGGGGAGCAGATTATGTGTGCTATGAAGCGGCAACAAACTTTGTTCCTCTTCTTTTATCGCACAGAAACGCGTTAAAACTGCAGAACCTCGATCTGGTTGCTGTTACGCCAGACACAAAGCGGCGTTCTTTGCCTGCGTAAAGACATGACTCCGTGACCTAAAATATCTTACTCGTTGTTTGTATGTATATATATATATATATACTCGTACAGTGTACTGACCTGAGCCCTGGTGCGTCGTCGAGCTGCGCGCCGTCGGGCTGCTGCCAGGCGAGGTGCGGCGCAGGCGCACCGTGCGCCGCGCACGACACGCGCGCGCCCGTGCTGTTGGAGAACACCAGCCGCGACGGCGGCTCCATCAGGAACACCGGCCCGTGCTCCTGGCCCTCACCACCTGACAATGATCAACTCAGCTTAATAACACAGTACACATACTAGAAAAACGAAAATCTTTTCTATCATAAGATCTTAGTTTTATTGTTGCACGAGTACGACGCGCGCAACGCATCGGCACCACCCCGCCCTCTCCTGCAGGCTAACTGAATTCGATACAAAACTGAAATCATCATTATCAACCGACAGACATCTACCGCTGGACATAGACCTCCCTTAAACATCTCCACATCGATCGATCCCGCACTGCCCGCATTCAGCTACTTCCCGCAACCTACACCAGATCATCGTGTGACGTATGGTCTTCACCACATCAGTTTGAAGTAACAGTGGGGAAAGTTCCACCTTAATCACTATACACTAATAACAAATATGGTGTTTACAATTAATTACTTTTTGTAAGTCTGCATAAGCACCACCGCAAGCACTAAGAAGAGGTGTACACGCGCCGCGCCAAAGTGCTCCTATGTAATTGGTGACGCAGCAGCCGTAGCGATCAGCGAGACGAGCTTTCATTGTGTCGACCGATTATTCTGATGAACGACTCGTTAAGCAATTTGTATATATCTGTTAGCTTATCTCCCAGTTTGACAAATAATATATGGTTGCGATCTTACAACTTTTAATCACTTCACAATCAAATATACACAATACTATTGAAATCACTTAAAACCAACTACCCTCGCATTCTTCTAGCTAACCCCGACGCCTCCCGACAAACTGACTCCATTTTATAATACATCCGCTCGTCCCTTCCGTGTGTGTCATATTATAAACTTTATTAACTTATAAATAACATAAGTAATGGTATCGATACAAAATGCACTATATTTCAGTTAGTTATTCGGCAACGCTAGCACGTGTTCGCCGCAGACAGACGTTTGGATATAATAAATACAAATGCGAAATTTTCTAGGTCAGCATTAAAAAAGAGTTTACTTGTATTTTACCAAAAAAAATAAAACAAAAGATTCCGTCGCGTAACTCATTCAGTTTCCGGCAAACTGTACATTGTATCTTTAATTTCCTTTACACAAAGTTAAAAGCACCGCCAAACAAAGAAGTGCGCAACTTTTTACAACTGGCCCGCGGGGGGTTCCTCGTAAATTAGAAGATAACGGACCCCCGCGCTCATTGTGAAACATTTTTCCATGCGAATTTTAAATATAAAGTGCTCCTCTCCGAATTATAAATAATAAGGACGTTTTATTGAAATACATTGTGAGCCTGTGAGCCTGTGAGCCTGCGAGCGGCCAATCTGCATGCAGCTCGGCCGCTCTCTTTGTGCATGGGAGATCTCGTACCAACGGGTGGAGTGCGAATGCGGAGAACAACCGCTGTAACATGCACGTCACATACGAGTACAATAACCATTACCGGTGCAGGAACAATAAATTACTAAAACTTTCCAAATAAATATAATTTCCCTTGCACATAAAAAACAAACGGTACGAATTTAAATACGGGCAAAAACTTCCATTTATATACAAAATGTTTTCTTATCAATATACATAAAAGATTATTGGTTATATTTATTTAATTATATACAACACGATTATCTCATATATCACATGGTGAATTAGATGAACGAGGAAAGAGTCAATCAATATTGAAGTTTACAGGAGCACACACCATCCTTCAATGTTTCTGTAATCCGAGCAATTGTTGGCTTCTCTGCGTCAATCAGACAATGTCACTTCCTGTATCACAGAAACTAAATGATTAATGCATCCTGAGGGAGGCTCCCCATCATTATATCACACCGGTGACCAGCCGATCTACTCCGACGAAAAATGTGAGGTACAGTTAAAGCGATCAGTAATGAAAACAAATAGAAACTGGAAACAAAAGGGAATTTACGATATTTGTGGTTTAAGCGCGGAACGAAACGCGGCGGCGGACATTTAAAATGAATAATTGTGCGATGCAAACAATAAAGGGGATTCAAATGCGACGGCGGGGATGAACGGGGTTGTATTTTATGTTTCGTCATTTATGGGAAACAAATTTAAAAGTACCGGCAACGCGCCGCGGCCGGAACCAATAACAATAGCCGGCGAGGTAGATTTATTTGTCATAGATTTGCAAGGGCCACGTGACTGCTGCTGCTTCAGGGTGCATGCGCTGTATCACTCTTAAAGTATTGACATATACACAAGACACCAGCTTGCACTGTTTGCTGGTGGCAGGACCCTATCATCGGAGACCGTCCATGCAAGTATAACCGCAAGTCTTATCGCAAACGACAAATACTACTGTACAAACATTACTGTCATCATCATCATCATCATCATCATCGTCGTCGTAATCAGCCGATAGACGCCCATTGCTGAACATATGCTCTTTGTAGGAGTTTATATGGCGGTATTTGGGCCATTTCCCACCATTCTGGCCCAATGCCGATTGAGCCCGAGCCTCTTTTGTTAATTAGCAGAGTGCATCACGAGCGGGTGCGGTTGGCTTGGGTCCCGTGAGTTGTTGTGCGGGGCCCTTTACAACATTACTGTGTTCCGGTAAAATTACTGAGGTAACACGACTTAAGATCTTCTCATCTCAAGGCTACGAACGCAATGTAAACCTGTGTCTTTCATCCTAACACCTCACTGTTTTAAATAAGCGTTTCACTCACCATCAGGTGAACGTTTTACTCGTCTCATCGCTCCATCGTATGAAAAGAAATATTGTTGATAATCCATTGATTAATTTGAATTATAGTAAATTAAGACCGCTCATACACAAACTTGAGGACTAATAGTGGGTCAGGACTCAGGTGTGTTAAGCAACGCGCCCTACACACGGCGGGGTGAGCGAGCACTCGGGGCGCACCCCTGCCGCAAACACTGCCTCAGATATATCAAATTGTACCCGAGTGGGGTGATTAGAAGGGGTTAGTGGTGCGGGCACGCGGACACTCCAGAACGTATGCGCTTACTGCATTACCAATTGCGATCAGCTGCTGTCAAACTTTTGCGAAAGTTGGATATTCCGCGTAGCTCTGGCGTGACGCACACAAGGATACTGAAGTTACCTGTTGCTCATTTACAGAAAGAAGATTTACTGGTTCACTGACGGACGCTCACAGCTGACCGGTGACAGGCTTAAACTAAATATTTTTTTTATTCGACGAAGCGACGAGGCGACGGGAGTAGCGGGCCGTTCACCTGATTCGTAAAGGATACGCTCGTCCATATCAACGTGGCGCTCCTCGCCTTGGGACATACGATATTAAGTTTCATTACCCAGTAAATAAACAAGCTATAGCGCCCTTCAAACTGGAACACAGTACTGTTTGGCAACTGCAATATATGCTGCAGTGATACCTTCCTAGCCAGTTTCCAACAATAATGACCTGCCAGCGATAAAGATTTTCAATATTACTATGTTCTGGTTTAAGAGGTTTGCACTCGTAGCTAGTCAAATTACTGGAGTAACGAAACTTTATATCTTATGTTTCTAGGCGACAAGCACTTCGTGTACCAGTGTACATGATTCTCACTAACAAAAATGTCTGGCACACGTCGTCGGCGTACTCCTCAGCGGGTAAAAGGAAATATATTCTACTAAGGACTTATAACGGAAGTCCGACATGTATATACTTATTTCAGTAATTGTTTTCAGAGTCAATAAATTTTATTCTTCCAGCTCATATTTTCCTTTTAATTAATGAGTTAGGCAGAACGAGTCTTCGATCGCTCAATACAATTTTCTTGACTTTTTGTTCCATTTTCTTGGATGATTGACGTCGATGGACGTGGTGACGGCCGCATTGATGTTCGTCTTCCGTGCTCGTTCTCCTCACTCGAAATTGAGAAGCCCACCTTCCGACAGTGGAATACGGTGGAGCAGACTCTCCTAATGTTGCCTCCAGATCGCAATGAATCTCTTGCGTCGTTAACATTTTTAAACAGAGCTATTTAATAACGGCTCGCACTTCGCTTTCCTCCATTTCCCAGAACACGTTCCGACACGGAGCAAACAAATGACTACATATAGAAAAAAAAACAAAAGAGAATCGAAGATGTTTTTCTTAATTAATATTACAAATATGTATCTGAGCTGTGCCACTATTTATTTATATTTTCTTACCAAGGAGTATATATATCGTTTTCACTACTTTTTGATCCCTCCTCGTACTACGATATTATTTCTTCCGTTCTATTTAATATTGCACTTTATACTCTATTTCTCTCTGCACGAATGCTTTGAATACTTCAGCCGAAAAGCAAAATATATTAAACTCTACGTAAGGAGTCTGCTAATTTCAAGGAGATTGCAGTGGGTCGGTGGGTGGATGGGTTCCGTCGAATAGAGCCGCCTCCTCAGCAGCGCCGCGCCGCTGGAGCGCGGTGGAGCGTTGTGGAGCGCGGTGGAGCGGCGCTGATCAACCCGCCGCTGTGACCGTTGCACCGGACCGAATTGCATCCGAGAAATCTTTGCTTTGCAAAATCTACCTCCGGTGATAATATTCTGTGGGAATGTTTTTACCCAATGCTTACTCTATTTCACTTCCATCTGCACCTCGCAATTCGTAGACCGGAAGTACAATTATTTTTAAAAATACGAAAGTAAAATCTAGGTTCTCGAATTCTAACAGGATACTAGGTTGATTTAGCTATGTTTGTCTTTAATAGAATGTATAACCTCATTATCATCAGCCGATAGACATAGCCGTCCACAGCTAGACATAGGCACCCTCTAAAAGATCTCCACACCTATTTGTACCGTGTTACCCTTATCCAACGGCTAACTTCCTGCAACCTTCACGCAATGAGCATGGCATCCGCTAGCGCCGGGCAATAGGGGCCGTCGTTCGTAAGGGGCCGCTTGCCACGAAGCTGGCCCAATGCGGTGTGGTGGGAGGATATATGGAATGTATAACCATAAATTTTCATGTACACATCCTATAAGTTTTGACAACTTTACTAAATAAAAATAACATTGTGAATCAATGTTATATATTATACAAACAAAAAATTTTATGCTTAATGATTTCTCATAAAGTTCTGAGATCTGTTCACATCGCGTCAGTCGTGGGAGGGGCAGGAGAATATTTTTTTAAGAGACCCTCAACTAATGCGTTAGATATCCAGGATGTAAAGCAAATATTTGTTACCATTACCGTTGTTAGGTTGCACTAATATCTTACTTTGTACCTAAAAGTTGTATAAGAGGACAAAAAAGATAATAACGGAAGCTGGATATCAGTAGCGCTCAAAGACTTTAATAAATGTCCGGTGAACAGCTTCATATTAAATAAGGAATTTTAATTAAATATCCTCTAATTTGTATGTAGTGTCGCGGCCATTGTAATTCTCTTCTTCTTAATGCTGGGCTGGCAACGGAAGCCAACTTGCAGGCAAACAACAAAAAGCTCGACCTCCGAGGGGATTCAGTGTTGTTCCTACAAACATTGTGATCCTGAGGATGTAGAACAATTTCAACAATCGCTTTACCTTTTTGATAATTGAGCTTTTTATGTTTGTGTTAAGTTTTGCTTCTCACGTTTGGATTGGAATGTGTGAAATTACCATTAGAATATACGTGAATCGGAGTTAATACACCATCACAGTAACACTGATCTACAACATCCCGGTTCATCTGCAACTAAACCGCGAAGGTCTACGCGACTACTACACTGCGGCTGTTGTAGCTTTGTATTTTTGAGTTTGCACCATTTGTTATTAAGTTATAACTTTATAGTTTTAGTGACCATATCTTATTTATTATGTTAGAAATCGGACAAGATATTTGTTATCTCCGTGGCTATCGACTGGTACCCGTAAAGCGTGTACCGTTACCCCGATGCACACAGCTTCGTTACGAATGCATTTGCGTCAGACAACAGTGAAATCCGATTGCAGCTTCTGCGGCAAGGGAGGCGGACTCGGAGCTGTAGTTTAAACGGAAATTTTGAATCTGACTCATAACAATTTCTTTAAAACCTTCCCCGCTATGTCAATCCCCAATTTAAATATTTCATTGATTCATTTTTTTAAATACAATAACACAACATAGTGCTAACTTCATACACGACGTTATACTGTTATAGTCTTAATTTAATTCATTTAAAATGATTGTTTAAAAATAAAGGAACAAAAAAAACATAAGCGAGATGAGTTCCAGAAAAAAAAAAATACTTAATTTTCCGTACATTAGAAAATGGCGTTTGTTTGAATGAAGTTAGGTTCCGGCTCCGGGCGCGACGCGAACTTACCGGGAGAGCGCATTTGCATATAAACAAGAAGCGAGGATAACAACTTTGTACATCATCACAGTCTTTCGGTTAATAAAATGGATATTAGTGAGCCCGTTATGTTTTAATAAAGTCAACTCTTAATTTAATCAGCTCTATAGCATTATAGATTTAATTAAAGTTTACCACCCTAACCCAATAAAGTTATTTAACTACTACCCTCAAGAACTTGTGTAAAATTGACAAAGACTCAGAGAGCCAGTCCCACTGAAAGTGATGTGTAATTAAACTTTTCATCTTAAGTTATACTTCTGTCTGTAACAGCTAGGCTCTACTCGGAACATAGGCACAGACCGCGTTACATTCACTAAATACGTAACAGCAGTAATTACAGCTGCAACGACCTCCGCACCGTTGTATCACTGTCACTGCTTAGCAGTAATATCAAGTGTCGTACATAATTAACCTCCAACAAGTCCAGCCGCCGTCGGGTTTAACATAACTTAGCTCTACGATGCCAAGAGCTGATCTCTCAACTGTATGCAATTGATATACGAATTTGTGTCCACGGTAAGTTGGTGAAGATTACAGGAAGCTGTTGTTCTTTCCAAGAATTATTCTCTCAATTGGATTTTAGCATTGGCCAAAGGCAGAGTAGCGTTAAAACTTTTACACACAACAAAACTTACCACGATATTTATCTTGCTCGAAATGTAGTTAAACCAATATCCCAGTAAGCAATTTCTTCATACAATTATTTTATAAAATATATATTATATTTATTACTCTGAAATGAAGAGAGGCTGTGCGGTTTCCGTCAAATGTCCTGTCAATTAAAATGCAAATTGCGGTCCCGCGACCCAATCACACAGGATTACTCCCAACTTTTCGTATTTGTATTAATTTTATTGACTTGTCGTTTAAATAACAACGATAAGTTATTTTATAAAATTATGTTCAAGTATATGTACATAAATGTATTTCCGTGGTCAACGAATATCTGAAAGTATATAAGCAGCAGAAAAGATATAGGAACAGAACGGATACTTTTCGTCTTATAGCCGAGGACGCTGAAAGTCATGTCATCCAAAACAAAAGTAAATCCAAATTAGCTGAACCGTTTAGGGCCTTCAATGCACAGGCAACTTCTTAAAACTCGGAGTTTAACAACGCCGGTTAAAAAAAAAGACAGAAATTTGCTTATGAAAATAGGAAGGTCTGGGGGCCAGTTCGCACCCCCAAAAGTGTTGTAAAACTGATATCAAATGCAGTAGATATATCGATAAGGGGTGTCCGTGATAACTTTACTACGGACCGGGAGGTGCAAGTGGTTGTAGGTAATATTTATCAAGTCAAAGTTATATGTACAAAGTTATAAAATGAAGTGGCCGGTGTGTACAAAGTATCGGCGCGATCACACGGTGGATGTAGTCCTCATCAGCGCGGCGCCGGGCAGCGCCAATTTGCATTTTAATTGACAGAAGATCCGATGAAAACCGGAGAGACTTTTCATCTAGAAATATATTCCAGAAATATTTTTTTCGGCACTAATTAGTTAACAGAGTTAGGTATAAAATGATCATGTACAGGTTTTCGGCGATTCCATCAGCACATAGATATTTCACACCCGGGCACCTGATGATGACAGAGATACACTCGTGCGAGTACACTAACTATGCATGCGTCCTATTGTTGCTTTATTATTAATAAAACGGATCCCTCGAATGTTGGTTTTTGTAACAAACGAGACAAAATCTGTTATCATTTATTGCTACCTAAGGTTCGGAAGGTCCTACGAGTAACCAATAATGATATTGAGATATGCAAATTTCCATTAAAACGTTACTCGCAGCTTTCTCTACATTTGGACGCAGATATTTATTGCTATTATATCTATCTAGGTAATCTATAATATTAAATAATCTATTATTATTATTATTCTGATACAGCAGGAGAGTAGTGATCGAAACTGCGTCTTCGCTTCACAAGCCATGATCTAAAACATTATGCAGTAAAATGTCATTAAAATGTGTTACCAGTCGTTCTGATACAGCAGTCAGTCCCCACTAGGGTTAGGGAATTGATAAATTGCTTTCGAAGCTGTAACCCACGATCATTGTATCGGGACGTTACACTTTGCGCTTAGTTCTGTAATCTTATCGCGAAACGTTCCCATGATGATCATCATCAGCAGATAGACGTCCACAGCTGGACATAGACTCCCTCGCCCAAAGATTACCACAGTATCACACATACAGTCAGCATGGCGTCCAGTACTGCTGGGTACTTGGGGCTGTCGTATATATGGGTTCATAGGGTGGGATTTCGGCCATTTCCCACCACGCTGGCCTAATGCGAGTTGGTGGGAGCCAAAGCCACGTTTGTTGATTAACAGAGTGCACCACGAGCAGGTGAGGTTTGGCTTGGGTCCCGTGAGTTGTAGTGCGGGTTCCCTTACACCCCCCAACGTTCTCAACACCTTCATAATCGCAGAAAAAATATAATTTTCACGTAATAAAAATTATAATTTCCGATAAACAAATATCACTCCCTTTGATCCGCTTCAGAGCGACGCCGAGCACAAAATGTAAAAATAAAAAGGGGTTAGTAAAGTGTTAAATCCGGGCTTTGGCTATTATCTCGCTGCAAGAAATATTCACCAAATCCGGGATGAAAGCTTCCGCGATGTTTTGACACGAAATTGAATGGCGGGGCTCGGCGGCGGCGCCGGATTCATTAGGACATTCTAAGCACAACGCGTTAAGGATCAAAATGAGGAGCAGACCTCGCTCCGAGAAATGTTCTGATACTTTTTAACGTAACACGAGATTCGACTTGCAATCTACTTGACATGGATGTGAACGACAAGTTTTAAAGTGACTTGCTGGAAATTAAACAGAATGTGGAGTATTTGCTGATCACGGAGGAATAATTATGGGGATAGTTTGCAAAGAGTTAAAAATTAATAGTACTCATAAGTATGATTGAGATGTAAGGGGTTCCACAACTCACGGGACCCAAGCCAACCTCACTTGCTCGTGGTGAACCCTGCTAATCAGCACACGAGGCTCAGGCTTTCACCAACTTACATTAGGCTAGCGTAGTGGGAAATAGCCTAAGTCCCCCACATGAACCCCTATACACGACGGCTTTTGGTTTCCGGCGAGGCGGGCGGCGCGGGACCGATCGATGTGGGAATCTTTGGGAGAGGCCTATGTCCAGCTGTAGATGTTTGTCGGCTGGTGATGATGATAATGACTTACTGTTACTAGTTACTAAAACACTACACTTTAAATACGTAAATAGAAAGTATACTGGTAAGTAAGCACTGATATTTCGATTGTTTCGTTGAAGCATTAAACAGTAGCTGTGCGATATCGAAACATTATCGCTGAAACTATACTAAAACTACGAGAGAGAAAGTCAGATCTTTAAGCGGAGATAGTAATTATTTGAGTAACGACCTAGACCACTCTAAAGATAGGGTTTCTATTTAGAAAAATAAAAACACTATCAAAATCAGATAGATCGGGCAGAACATATACACGACAAGCTCATAGCTGAATATGCGGGTGGGTGGTTAATTATGGGACTGTGTGACTCTTATTTCATAATAAAGTTGTCCCGATGCTCGACAATTTACATTTTAATTGTCAGGGTAGGGGTCGGATGTCCGGCATGGGGATGTGCGAAATGAAAATATTCGCGCAAATATATATCCAGCGGGGATCCGGCGACAGCGCGCCGCGTCGTACCAACAAATCCAATCCACTCAGTGCCGTAGGACCATTGTTATTTGTTTTGTGAAAGAACAAATATAGATAAATGAGAACAATGTTGTTTTAAAAAAACATATATACAACATATTGAACAAAGCAGGCCTCCTTTATATTCCTAGGACTGGGTCTGGGGACCTTTACACGCGGGAAATAGTTATGATCGTTTTATATAAAAATTTATAACAATTGGCATGGCTGAAAATCTTGGAGGAACAGGAACATGTCACTGACGACGATGATCAAACCGGAATGCTCACTCGTTTTCTTTATTTTCGCGAGGCTGAAATGTAGACCCTAAGATCAGCAGACTGCCATGTATTGACGCTTTCAAATGGTGGTGCTGAAAGGAAATGATCCGGCTCCCATGGATTCAGTTTCAAATCAACGTATTCATATTAGCCAAGCCTAAAGTTAATACTAGGCTTTCTATGTCTGTGTTAAGTGTATCCTAGAGTACTTCAGACACAGATTCCAAGTAACACGAGGATATTGGCAAAGTGGAAAGAAAAAACTGAGCCGCGATCCGATGCATGGGTCTAACCTGATGCGCAACTTCCTCGGGTCCACGGTTCACAATGCTCTTCCGGTTGACCGAAGATTGTCTGAGATGGCGAAACATCATAGGAATAAGAGCGACGAATGGAGATGCTCACGACCCTCACATCCAAGGAATACAATTTGAAGAGAGAGATTTGAAACTAGGACAGTTGTTGTAAGATGGGTGCTTGTTCACGTTGTTTCTTCAACTGAAGCTCTAGCTCGTTAAACACAATACGCCTGTAGACAGTACACCAGTGCAAAATGTGCCACCGTAATAATTTCTGGTGCCCGCATACCGGCAGACGCAATGTTGAGAAGCTTCTCACAAGGTGGACCGACGATCTGGTGACAATCGCGGAAACCCACTGGAAGCGAGCAACGCGGGACCGATCGGCGTGGAGACCTTGGGGAGTGGCCTATGGCCAGCAGTGGACATCTATCGGCTGATGATGCTGATGATGAATCATTTTACAACATTTCAGGGTTTGAAGCAAATATACAAATTAGATTGTTATACTAATTGACATATACTGACATTTCAGCCTGTAGCTGTTCACCGCTGAACAGCCCCGGTCCAGCTTAGGTACATATACTCAATTTAATGCAACCAAGTTAACTTTCGTTTATTTTTTTTCAGCACCAATTAATGTAAACGGTTTGAAAAATTTTCATAGAGTTGTAGTTAATTTTACATAAGTTTCAAATATTGTAATGTTTTAATTTCTGTAGAGCAGTTAAGTTTGAATCTTAATTTTTATTATGTTTCAAAACTTCTATAAGTTTTTATAGCTTAATTCTATAAGCAGGATATAATATAGCGTATAAATACTATATAAAGGTATTTTAAATACTAGGTTTACTTACACATGTTGCGACACGACGAGCTTTAAGTTTGTTATGTTAAGTCACTTAAGTACATTACCAATAAACGTGCTCGTATAACATTACTGCAGAAATTATAGAATGTTATTTAGTATTATACATCAAAGGGTAGTGTGACGGTCACCTAGATACAAGTGATCTGCTTGTAGATAACTGTCCGAGGCGCACTTTACTGCGCTCGTCGCGATTCCACTCAGTGTATTCACTAGCTACAGCGCACTATATACCGGAACTTCGTAATGCCTATACACAACTGCTGGGCAGTAAGAATTATTTCTTTAAATGGGTAAGAAAGAGCGAGTTGTTACTGAGAAGTATTAGTAAGGGGTTGTTTATAGGAAGCCGAGACCACACGAGTGTAGCCCCGGCGGCAGTCGCGTGCGCGCAAAGTTAACAACTACCCACTAATATTCCCAGCAGTAATTCAACACAGTACTCAATAATAATTATTACTTTTTATTGTCAAGCGTGAAACTTTTATTTAACTTAATCGCTTTTAACTTATTTCTTTATCGTTATATACTTTCCGTGTATGACAATCGCGTTAGAGAATGGCTCGTACAAACAGCATCACATTTTAATTGCTGTCCCTTATTCATACACTGCTTTTATAAGCTTTTACCATAGCTTATGGAAACGTCTCAAATGGCTAACTTATTCTAACATAGGTGTGATGGTCACTTACCCATGGCGAAAAGGATGATCAGTGCGGATACCACCCAGGAGCACATCTTGTCAGCACTGTGCGGCTAGTAGGGTCACATCTCCTCTCCTCGCCCGTATATCACATTTGTAGTTTTAAAGTCCTAAGAAAAAGAAATAATATTATTTTAGTTTTATTGATAACAACAATAAATACGAAATTTCCTTCCTGGTCTGGAGAGAAAATATTTCCGGTGCCTATGTTTTCGATCACGCGGGCATTTTCGGATGCAAGACCTACAGGTTCCAAGGTAGACAACGACACTAAGAAGAACTGTGCTCCTTTATAAAAATATCCTGACTGTGACCGAATCTTAACAGGAGGCCAGGTGCCTGTGCACTGGAGCACTTTGCCCTTGCAGAATGTAATTTTTACTTACTACTATATAAAATCTTGGTTATATACTAGTTGATATTTATTCAACAACATCCGCAATAAACGCCCACTGCTAGACACAGGCCTCCCTTCGAGATACCCACACTATTCAGTCCCACGCTGCCCGCATCCAGAGGCTTTACGCGATCTTCACACATTCATCATGACCTCCGGTATCGCTGGGTACTACGGACTGTCGTTTATAGGAGTCCTTATGAGGGATTTAAGCCACTTCCTACCACGCTGGTCCAATACGGGTTAGCAAGAGCCAGAACCTCGTTCGTTGATTAGCAGGGTGCACCGCGAATAGGTGGGGTTGGCTTGGGTCCCGAGAGTTGTTGTGCAGGAACCCTAATACCCCTATTATTTATAATACTAATTCGATAAGTAATAAAATAATAAAAACAGTAAAGATTATGTCCTCTTATATCATATAAGTAATCTATAACATCCTCGCATGTATGCCTTTGGTAAATAAACAGAAAGAAGAATGATTTGCTTATATTTCATCATGATCACGAAATGAAGCGCGCTCGTAAATTACTTCATCGCCCTGTAATAAAGCTCGCCGAAGTTTTGCCGCCGGAGGACGGAAGTCGGTGCGGAGCCAAGTCGTGTGGCGACCTCGTGCCGACTTTACAATCACGCGCCAGTCGTCCGGCGCCGCGGACTGCCCCATAAATTTCCAAGTCGTAAAATCAGCGAGAAGTAGAATTACGGCGCCCTCCTCCGCGCCGAATGCCCGCCTATCATCCGCCAGCCGTCCGCACCACGCGTCGCCAGCGGGCCCGCCGCACAGCTTCACGTCGCCAGCGGGCCCGCCGCACAGCTCCACGTCCGGCGCCTCACACCGCGCTGTCGAACTTAATTTCCTGCCGCGGTGTAAACTCGCGTTACCGCATTAACCCACTTGAATCCGAGTGGCCGCGAGGAGCTTTCACAAGTTTTAGTACTAATGAAGGCTTTATTGTCAATCTGTATTGAACAAGTTTTTTTATATTGGACCTCAATAAAACTCTGCACAACAGACAGCTCATTTTTACTGTGGCGTTCCTTAAAGGCCGATCTTCTTATTCTTGCCCAGTCACGTGAAAGCTGTACGTTGTAGTAACTGATACAGTGTCTAGTCGGTATGTTATATGAAAAATAATCAGTACTAATCTATCTATAATAATTTGATTTTAATTAGTCTGGTGTAGTACTTACTGTTTGCTACGTATCTTAAACATATGCTACCTGCATAAAAGTTTTGAAGGCTCCAAAGCTTCTTACTGCTTTTCGCCATGTTCGCACAATTTTTTCGTTTGTTCTTGGATATTGATCGAATTGTATCCATAATCTAGCTTAGCTAAACTTATTTCGAAAGTTAACGTACTTCTCACAATTACAGGCTACTATTAGTCTTTTAGTCCATTTTGTATTCTAATTGTAAATAATCAATACTAACAATCACTGAAATAATCTTTCCACGAATTTACTTAGTACTGATGTAGTGAGAAACTGCTCGGCTCGCACTAGCCGTACGGACGAACATTCGTCTGATGAAAACTGCCAATGTTTATAGAACTACAGGTAACATATTTCAGTAGAGAGCGGATATTGGACAAAGGAATACCGGTATGTGTTGTATGTGTCATAAACATAGCTACCCGCAGACAGAGGCCCTTAGGATTATTACGGTAAAATAATTGGAGCGAGGGAATATTTCAATGATAACCACAACCCGTATTGTTGTCAAGTGTTCGTGAAATCAACGAGACAAAGAAACGTACCCCCGACAAGCTGAGCCCACTTCATCCCTTCACAGACCTCAACCACGCAATAGAATATTCCTTTCCATAATTAGCTGGCGGGAGTCCGCGCGCCGCCAGCTGTACGGAAATTAATGTGTTATTAATTGCAGACGCTAAGTTTCTTAAGTTTATTAATAATATTTTTATTTGTACCTTATTGACGAGACGATCAAGACTTTTATGTACAGTACATACGTTAGCAGACGATATAGTCGACCCTTACTTCCGTTTCCATATGACGTACCGATCCGAGACAAAGACAGGAGAGTGTACATAAGCAGAGGTACTCCCTCTGCCAAAACAATGTGGCTAGACATGTTCACAGCTGCACACTGCGCCCATTGCTTCCGGTTGTTAACACAATATCATTACTTAGGTTAGTGTCAATGTTGTGTCCTTTAGAACCGACCTCGACCTGTACACAAATGCGAACAATAACAAAGACTAATTACTGTTCCTCCTCACCTCAGTTTCAAGACCCCCCGCGAAAGCTCTCAGCGATGTTTTGTAAACAGTGTTTATTCGAATTAACCCGATTTTTCTTTTCGTTTGCTTTCTAAACAGAAACGGCCGTTAGATAAACAACAAGATCGGAAAACTTTATTCGGAACTCCCCTTTTAGACTTCTACCGAAGACTCGTTTAACTCCGTTTTTGTTTTACTTTTCGTTTCAAGTTAATGAAGTACGAAATGTATCGGTAAACAAATAAAATAGGAATCCAATAACGACAGCAATTACCCTCTGAATACTTGTGTAAACATCACATCAGTACGTGAAGTGGGAACGAAATGAAGTTTTATTCGAACGTTAATATTATAATGTTCCTCGGGTAGTTTTAATTTAAAGTTTGTTTTTAAAATTTTCAAAGTATGATAGGAGCCAGGCTCATGTCCACATGACCGAAGTTACTCAACTCCTAAAGTTCGTTCAGACTCAATACGCATTATAAAGCACGTTTAGTGGGAACGATAGCATAGCATAGCACCTATATAACGACGTCTGCAAAGAGCGCGCTTTAAGCGAACCCTCCGCCGGCACCTCACATCCAGCGGTAGAAGCCAGGGAGTAAATTACCACAATCTACTGTCTCTTAAAGCTCTACTCATTGTGAAAACTTTTTTCCATATCAATGAAACTGTTAAGAGTAATATTTAACTTTAATACATACGCTATAAGCCCGATATCCGCTCGCGTGGAACTTATTAAAGTACACGGCGAAGCTCCCTGAATGATTCATGGGACGCGCCGGGACGCACCGGATCCGGTTATTCGTAAGCGACGTTGACAAATCTAATTATTAGGGCGCTCTATTGCTTCAAATTAAACGGCTGTTCCCAAATAATGCCTCCTTAAGAGGACCCCACTGCGATATAACAACCCTCTGGAGTAGCCGTATTTAAACTTTAAACGTGTACATTCATTTTCAATGACGCTTTGCTATAGTGCGGATAATGATTTTGTAGTAAATACTCGCATTAAAGCTCAATGAGCTTTTAGTCAATATCATTAGCAGAATATAAAACAATGTAATATTTATTCGATCTCAAAAATAAGGGTGTTGTAGACTGAAAGGGTGTATATCCGCAAATGTTTAACTGCAATAAGTCGAGGTGATGACTCGTTAAAAATCTTTTCTAATCATTATAAACAATTAGTTTATCCGGTAATAGAGACATTGAGGAGCAAGAGGTTAGCGTGGTGAAGGTATGTGGTGCGGAGGGATGAAGGACATATAACGAAGAAAGTAATGAGAATTAATGTGGATGGTTATAAGGGTAGAGAAAGACAGAAGAAAGTGTGGATGGATTGTGTGAAATATGACATGTGTAAGAAGAATGTTAATTCAGATATGACGTCTGATAGAGGATTATGGAAGAAAGTACATACTGTGCCGAGCCCACGCAGTTGGAGAGAGGGCAGGAGAAAGAAAACGTTTATCCGCTTGCCATATTAGAATAGGTTGTTTTAATTTTACTCAGTATATTCATCTTCATAATTCTGTGTAAGCTGTGTAAACATTTATTGTTGGAGTTTGATAATGTGAGGGAAGGGAGCAGTTTACCGGAGGGGCGAAATTGCGTTGACAACCTACACCACGAGCCGTTGTAGTGTATGTGACGTGAGCTTCATTACCCCTAACGACTTATTTAAATAAAACATATAGTACGTGTGGTATTCAAAAGAAGGTCCTGTCTAGGATCATTAAATTGAACCATACAGCGTTTCCTTGAAACTAAAGGTTATCCAATTTCATTAGGTAAAGCGCGGTACGTAATGTAATTAACAGTAACGCATGCGCACCGCACATTGGCGACAGGAGTGAGAAACAACTGTTTACTATCCACCATGTGGACTGTTCCTTGCGGGGTACATTTTAATATAATTTTTATACTAAATAAGAAGATAAAAAACTTCAAACAGAACATTTTAGTTGAATTTTATATTGTGCAGTTAATTTCGAGAGAGAAAGAGCGTAAAGGTGTTTTATTATTTACAAGAGTCTTGTCACTGCATCTGATTAGTCTGCTCGTAACCCTCGCAGGCATCATACGCGTCGGCTGCGCGTCCCACAGATGACACGTTTGTCACGCCACCCTGAGATGAGAGGAGACCTCACCATTCTCCCGGAAGGGTAGACGAAGGAGAGCAAATGGAGAATTTACACGTGCATTAATTTCACTAGTATTTATCACCCGCAATGCAACATTAAAACATCTTTTACCGATTGCGACGTATTCATTAATATATCATCATCATCATCATCATCATCAGCCGACAGACGTCCACTGCTAATAATATATATATTCAACAAAACAATAGAACAATTTGAGACCATTACAATTTCACTTAGCTTCGTAAACAGAGTCAAAAGCCACATACTTAACGCAATATATAATAGTAATGCTAATATACAATTTATGTACACACCACGTATATAATAGCGTTAGTAGCAACCGCCCTATGTATATATGTATATATATATAATTATATGCGCCACTATAATTTATTAACAAAAACAAAATTTCAAATGTATCCTAAATAATTTAAATGAACTGATAACCACAACAGGTTGAACCAATTTTTTTAATTATTGTTACGAGTAAGTTGGCGACAACTTGTTTTTTCGGGATCTTATGAAGCTACTGGTACTTAAGTTGTAATAACTTACACAATGCAGTAGCATAATGTTATAAGTATCCTCACTGTGAAATAAAACCAAACCAATGTTTCGTAAACACGACGCGCCCGCTGGCATACTAAAGCGTTGATTATGTTTCTTACCCAGCGCTGGGCTCGACAAAGCTGTGGGCGATATACAAACATATGGCTGGATGTATGTGTATATTATTTGAAAGTTATTATTACTAAAATTTGCGTATTCTAGGAGATAGTCCATTGTTCAACTTAGAATGTGTTTATGTTTGTATACTAGTGAGCTGTGAATAATTCTACTAAATATTGAATATTTTGGAAAGTTAATGCAATGAAATATTATACGAATTTTCTAATGCGAATTCTTAAAAGATACGTACAGTGGGAGCGACCGCTTGGCATCAGCTGACCGAGTGCTCCGGCTACCAGTTCACGTCCGGCGGAGCGCGCGGTGGCCGCGCCGAGCGCTCGCGGCGGAACCTCGGCGGAATATTAATTAATGGCCACTCCAGGGAACTTTAACCCGCGCGACGACTCGCAGCCGACCCTCAATTACTACGTACCCAGCGTTTGTCAGCGGCGTTCCTCTCGCGCCGAGTCCGACACCGGCGTGCGGAAAAGGGACGGAGCGGAGCGCGGCCGCGCGGGACGGCCGCCGGCGGTGCTGTCGCGAGCCTGACTAAATCTGTGCCGCTCTCCGCCAGGTCAGGTCAGCGCTTGGGGCCCGTCCACACTCCGCCGCTGCGCGCGACGCACTCGGTAAACGTACACTCCAACGACGCGCGCACGCGGGCACGCCGGCACGCCGGCACGCGGGCACGCGGGCACGCCGGTGCAGGTCCCAATTAAACTCTAGCGGTGTTCATTTATAGAATCGGAGAGACGAGACAAATCAAATACTGCCGCTCCATTAAATCAAAACTGTACTGTTCATTATTTTCAAAAAACAAACTTTAACGCGACGTAACCTCGCAAGACGGATTGCAGGAAATGTTGGTAAACAGTAGTTGCAATGTTTACATTCTGACGCATGGTTAGTCTGCAAGTGATTTCAGTACTGCACAATGCAATACCGGTATTTTATTTTCATTAATTTTCAATTTATCAAATTATAGTAGGAATAATAAATATAGAGGAAGTTCTCCTTAAATAGAAATGCAAAAAGAATATTTTGCCAAATTTCTTCTTACATGTTCAATGTGAACAGGCCTTAACTCAGCATCCCACTAGCAGAGGCTTCAGCACACGCGCACGTACACCAATACAGCATCCTCCGTGACGCTTGACTGCTCTGTGTGCGCCCGCCGCATCGCTGTGTGGGTTATCCTGAAAATGGCCGCTCAGGACGAGGCGCATGCGCGGGCACACAACTCGCTTTGCCACCCATAAACTACATTTCACCTCATTCTGAACCCTACGCGCGTACCAAAAACGGGTACTGTTTATTCTGTAAGAGGGCGCGGAGGGTTGTGCGGCGGGTTTTTGAAGTTCAGACTAGGGGAAGGTAAAGTACACTTCTTTTACACAAGAGCGCGCGGGGGAATCAAAATATAAGCTGACATATGTTAGTGATGCTGCAGAGCACACACTGGTTTAAAACGACACACTCCTCTTATCGTCCGATGTCTTCCTCCACAACCGCGGCCCGCGACAGGTCAGCAAAAGCCGACAAGCCATAAATACTTTTTTATATTCCATGGAAATTAATGTATTTTGGAAAATGTATGAAAATAGCTCGGTGCTGGGCCCCAGGTCTACAACCTTACAGCAGAGTCATCGAATGACCTTTTCGTTTTAAATGTAAACGGAAACGAGAGCGGCAACAAACAAAATGTATTAGTTTGTGTTTACATACACACGGTTGGACGACTTAGATCTAGGTTTATTTTTTAAGCTCAATTGAGAGTAGATATTGTTTAAAATAATAATTAAAACCTCCTACAGATTATCAACAGAAGTAAAAGCCTTTTTTGCTTATTATATTTGTACAGAAAGCTGGCGAGGCTCGCTGGCTGGGAGACAGGAGACGGAGCAGCGTGCCCAGCGCGCTTGCTGTATATAAATTGTCCCGAAATTGCTGCGCCAAGTGTACTCGGCCCCACTTTTTATTAAATGCTTAACTGATACCGTACTGCGCATATACATCACGAATATCCATGACACCGGCCTTCGCTAGGAGGCTGTTCCTCCGGACGGATATAACGATCATATGTTCATTTAAACGTTACCCGTCTACATAACATTAAACATGTGATACATTCCAGAACGTTGTGCCCGCGCTATTCAAGTTTTGATCTGGTTGTAAAGTTACTACATACATGGTATTCCTTGTTATAATAAAAACTATATTATGTAGCCTTTAGAATATGTTCACCTCTTCTCAATTACTGTTTTAAATGACAATGACACTCGAGGATGGTTAACCGCGCATCCATATAACACTTGACTCCTAATTTGTTAACAGCTGAATCACAATGTTGTTATGGCAACTGAAATAACGTAAGGATGTTACCAACCGGGCAAGTTTGAGAAATTCCACCACATTTCGAACTCCAGCACTTGTAGCCGCGGCATCACACTGCACGCATGCATCTTAGAGATTTAGCCGAAAGGGCAGTAAGCCGACTGTCGACACCCGACGCGTCCCACCCTCCTCCTCGGTTCATGTTATAAAACACGATTTAATCTTGAGTTAAGTTGAGTAGTTAGTTGAAAGTAGTCAAACCGTTTCACGACGATTCGTAAACTTAAAAGTACTTGTACCCTTTTCTGTGGGGCGGTTGGATCAACCATAAACCGCTCTCTTTGAAGATAAGGAGACGAGACGATTATGACGTCGCGGTCGCTGTCCGCGACGCGATCACGGCACGGCCGCGGGACGCATACGACACACAGCTCCGCGTCGCTCTGTTCTCTTTACGTATCATTGGCCCAATGATATCTACCAAACTGGTCACAGAAATAAACGCTTCGGTGGTACCTAGGCAAATGAATGTTGGTCCCAAATATAGGCTTTATACATTAAGGTTCATTTAAATTTGACTAATCTACTTTCATTGGCATAACGCCACGACACATTACTGGCGCGCCGAGAGACACTTTCTTGGCATTCAGTTGTTAAAGCGAATTATTTGGTCCGCATCAGAATAAATCGAATTCGTGCTGTAAATTCAGTGAAGTACGAAGGTAAAGCAAACAACTTAGCCACGTAGCATAGCATAGCATATAGGACATAATATTCAATAGTACCTAGGGAATTATCTATAACTTAAAATAATTATTAATGAGGGGATCTTCATCTCACGGCGCGTCTTAATACGTATGTACGTAACAATATAGATACATACGCACTTTCTGTCACATATCAAAATCTTCATTAGCAGAAAGAGACCAGTGATCGTCTTAAGTGATATGAACTGCCTCCAGCACTACGGCGAACGAGCTGCTCATCACTGGAACCTGATTGAATTCAATTACACTTATTCAATACACAGTCACAGTTGGTTGGCGTCTCTAAGAAGAGTACGCTATTAACTTGAAAATAACTTAACCGGAAACTTTAGACATGTTTTAAAAGGAAATAACTCAAGCAGACAGGCGCGATGAACTTATAAAACATCGTTTTTATTGGTGGCGAGGTAAGAACAAGTATAAGTGTACAATTTGATAGTACCGTAGAACCTCACCCCATCCCCACCCCTACTTCGGTTCGTAGACCATTATCCATTATTATGTAATATTTATTGCATGTACTTGCAAACGGCCGAGGAGGAGGAAAGTCTTGGAGTGGAGGTCGCGTACAGGTCGCAGAAGAATAGGACACCGTCTCTCCAGATGGACCGACGACTTCATCGGAGCGGTCGGAAGTGCGCGGATGCGAGAAGCTAAGGATCGCATTAAGTGGAAGACTTAGTGGATAAACAAAGGCTAATAATAATGATGAATGATGACGCTATTTGAAAAAGTCACCACTTTGAATCCGCCGTTGCATTGTACTCGTACATCAAACGGAAGTAGTACTACATAAAGAACAGTAATGTTAGCAGCATAACGGGAATAACAAGCTGCTATATCCCCATTTAAGCTAATACACGGATAAAAATTGTAATTTAATTTATCTGGACGGAGCCCCGGATAGCCCCGGAAGGTTCAATTTGCTTATCGCCGGATGTTGGCGCGCCGCCACGACGCACGAGCTCAGCCGTTATGTTAATTCTGGCTAAACATGGTAAATGACCTTATGAAGTTGGTCAGTAACATACATAGAATATTTGTATTACCCAAAAGTGAAAATTTTATATAAATCTATATAATTTTTTACATCTTATTATTATATATCTTTCGTATGTTTTGTATATGTAACCAAAGTATACTCGTTTATGCGTGGGATGAGGAACAAAACGGTTTTCATTGCGGGGTGTGGGCAACCGTTAAGTGATTATTGTTTATGTTTTATTGTACTGAGGTGAGAAGCACTGCCGTAACGTAACCTTTTACAAAAATCTAAGCTGTAAAATTCAGCTCGATCCCATCCGCTCGGAAAATAGGACGCTGCTGGAACTGGTGGAGCTACAACGTTTATTTCTAGCCTCGTTTTTTTTTAAATAGACACACTGCAACAAATCTTAAGAGTATATGATCATTGCGATGTTTAAAGCATCAGACATCAAACCTAATTATTTTAACAAGACTAATTTACAATTATATCAATTAATCTAACATCAGTTTAACTAACGAAGAGGCACTTAGTACTTCGCTGGGAAGTAATTTAAGAATACTTCGTTTTTTCCATTTCATGTTAAAAACCTTACCTCTTTTAAAATGAATGCAATAACTATATATTGAATTAATAAGCGGATTTCATGCAATAAATATGAGTAAATATGTATGCAGTAATAATTCATACACACATACGAGTACACACGTGTGCGGCAGCGGGGTGCGGCAGCAGGGGGTGCGCGCGCGGTGCAACCGCACACCGCAAATCAGTAACGGTGAGCTTGGCAGTTTAATTGGCTGCATTAACATTCAATGCACGCAGTTAAACTTAACTACTACATATTTTTAATAGACGTTAACGTTAACTACAGTTCGGGTATCAATTATCTGTATTACATTAAGCTACAATAGCCAAGTGGTGGAGTTGCAGCGAGGTTACGTTCAGCTCGCCGAGTACGAAGTCGTACATACGAGTACATGACGCAGTTCTCAATATTCTTTTTGGTTAAACAGTACACAGTGTCGGTCGGTGCACGGAACAAGAGCTCATCAATCTTTAACGAGGTTTGTGGTTGCATCGTAAATCGGACATGTCACCTGTCACCTGCCACCTGCCACCGGTCACATCAATATACAACAAGATACGAATTCGCGCCGTACTCACGGACCGTTGTCGAGTTACAAGCGGCATTTAAATTTGAAAACTCAATTATTGTTTCTGTATTCTTAATTATGGAAATGCTGTGATCACCAAACGGAACTTTCTTAAAGGAACCTTATAAAAATCAGCAAGTTCTTTTGTATAGAGTACATAACATTCAACCACTTCACGTTCACTTGAATGTCACATTAAAAACACTTATAGTTCAGGTTCAATCACAGTGAACGTATGTTTGTATCCATTGCCGAGTACATACGCGACATGTACATATATGCGATGCGACAATGGAAATATATTTAATTTTTGCCTTTCTAATATAATTTAGTACGCGTTATATGTTAAAGTAAAATAACTCAGTAAATAAGGAACAACTGTCATCAAAGTGAAAACAAAAACCCTACCGCTGCATGTAGCGCGGAGTTCAATTAAATTAAAACGTTACCCTTCCAGTTTTTTTGCAGTAGCGTGTCGTTGACTCCGTAATCAGCTAACGAGCCCCCTTCAGCAGCAGCTCCGGAAACGAGAAATGCGATCATGTAGCAGTAATTAATATCTCGTTTAGCGCAGCCCGGTCGGCAATTAAAGGCAAAATATTAAAGCGAATGTCAAAGAAAATAACAAGGACACCGAACCGATCGATAAAATGCTCAGTCAAGTGAACCCCTCGCGCAGGACTAATTACGTTTGATAACAAATAGTTTCATGTTATCAGTAACAACCAACTTTATATCGAATAATGTTATTTGAGTACCCTCTAAGTGCAATTTGAAATATTCTTCTAAAAATTTCAGCAAAGTCAGTGCCTCGTACAGCTTCTTGTGAACACTAATATAGTAGATAATAAGAGTTATTAATATATTAACTATTATGTGTACTTTGTGATATCAAGTAATCCCTGCCAAGGGGAGATGTAGAGCATACCACCAGGAGTACAGTCCCGCGCATCTCATCCCATACTTAAAAAAAGCCTTGAAATTTTGCTAAATATAGAAGCGCACTGCTTATACATCTAAGTTAACTTGATAACGAATTAAATGAGTTGTGTTTCCGTATTGAAGCTCGGTCCCCCGGCGGTTTCCGGTCCCGCGGCGTAACAGCCCGCGGTTGTCTCGTAAATCAGCCTGTCAGCCATCAGCTCCCCTCCGCTCGCACCAGTCCTGTGTACTTAATTAGTCTGCATACAGCATACCTCGCTTTCTGACTACATCTTCTATAAACAAACTTAGTGTTTAGATTTTTTAGATTCGACCTAAGCTGCGGATTTGTGTACCTTTATGCAAAGACTGTGATGGTTAAAAATACCACTGACACGACAGGAGTTGTCTTATTACTCGTAGAGCGCAATGTGGCACATCTAGCGCCAGTTAATTTTGTTACACAGGAGGATCTGGTTTAAATGCTAAGTCTTTCAAATGGTGGTATTAAAATTATGCTAAAATTCTTCTCTCTTAGTTAGTGGCCACCTAATTATTATAAGAGCTAGTATTCTAGGTTATCAGTGCTTCACAGAGCTCGTGCTCGTTATCACTCTATATAAATTGACTTAGAGTATTGTAAATAACAATTGCCAAAAACCGTCAAGATTCCC
Organism: Ornithoptera priamus; assembly: GCA_029034505.1. Taxonomy (NCBI): domain Eukaryota; kingdom Metazoa; phylum Arthropoda; class Insecta; order Lepidoptera; family Papilionidae; genus Ornithoptera; species Ornithoptera priamus. Next base: position 220,564 of record JARDWD010000527.1, on the reverse strand, counting down.
GTGAGGGGTCCCGCACATCAACTCACGGGGTCCAAGCAGCCCTCACCTGCTCGTGGTGCACCCTGCTAATCAACAAACGAGGCTCTAGCTCCCACCAACCCGTATTGGGCCAGTGTGGTGGGAAACGTGATGTGGGGATCTTTGGGGGAGGCGTATGTTCGGCTTTGGATGTCTATTGACTGATGATGATGATGATTTTTAATTTTTAATGTTATAGACATACATTTTCTGATGGAAATATTCACCTACCTGTATATTGCTAGGTTAAACGGTTGGCAACACTTGAAGCATAAAGTGGGACAATGTGTCACTTCTTTATGTAAACAAATTAGTAACAGCGATAATAAGGAGATAAAGTGAAACCATCATATGATAATATTTTCGATTTAATCTTAATGTATTTACATTGGCAATTGTTCGGGCAGTGATAGTCGTTAGTGGTGAACAGGTTGCATTCGTTGAATGCACCGCGCCGCACTCGCGCTGCATGCAGTGTGCATTACAAACGGATGAGTGCAGTCTACAGTCATTACTAAACACTACCCAAGTACAGCACAAACACTTTACAGATCAAATGTGTAACTTGGAACTTACTTCAATATCAAGTAGATAGTTTCAGGAATCTACCACTGTACACCTGCATTTACTTGCTTCAAAATAATATTTTACTTATATAGACAATATCTGTTGTATTATTTGAGATTTATGGACTCCCGCACCACAACTCATGGGACCCGAGGGAATCTCGCCTGCTCGTGGTGCACCCTGCTAATCAACAGACGAGGCTCTGGCCTACCAGCAACCCGCATTGAGTCGAATGATCCCCCATATGAACACATACATACAATAGCTAGTGCCCAGCGGTACTGGATGCCGTGCTCACTGTATGTGGAGATCTTTGGTGAGGGCTATATCCAGCAGTAGACGTCCAGAGGCTGATGATCTATGAGTAAGTCCGAAGAGGCTCTACAAAAGTTGAATATTTTGCAGGACACGCGCGGAATGTTGTAGATTTATCTGATATAATTTGGCACAATGGTCAATAACAGACCATTAACACGACACAAAAGATTTTCACAGATGATCTAAGTAAAACACGCTGAGATAATGTAACAACAATATACGATAAAGAATCAGACTTCATCTCGTGCCTAGCTGTAAGTGAATAATTAATACTGTCTATTATTTGCCTAGGTTTGTATCGAGTCTTAACCTGTTTCCGTTTAGATACCTTCTTTATTCTAAGTGAGAGTAAATGCTTTCAGAAAGTGGTACTTAAATGTTAGATTAAGTTGACGTAAACAATCACAAAGTAATAAGAAACACTCGTCGATCGCCGCGAGAGCACACTTATACGTAACCTACGCGTACAAAGTATTTGTCCTTTAAACAGTTAACTTGACGCTGCTCCTCACACGTACACAGCTAACGGCTTAACTTTATAAACTATTGTACTTAATCATTATTAATTAACTAATTTATACAAAATTTGTTTAGATATGACTTTTTTACATACGCTAACATTTTATGTAGCCAATAGCTATTCACACAGCACAGGGATAGCTGTGCGGTGGGCATACTGCTCTGCACGATCTTCACAACTTTTGATAGGTGTCTATATGTAGGTGTATTTGTACCGCAAAGTAGTAATAAATATTACTACTTTCCGGTATGGAAGATGTGATAGTAAGTGTTACTTGACTGGGTGAACATACCGCCCGCTCCGACAGACTGAGGTGAGCGGTGTGGTGGCGTATTTATAAATAACCGCTGTCGCATTTGTTAAACAAAACCAAATAGTTAACCTTTTACATATTCAATAAATTAATTTAAAAAAATGTATATACGTTCAATGAAAAGATACTGCTTTAGGGTAATTTCATATAGACGTAACAAATTAATACGAATATTTAATATTTTCAGGTAGTAATTAAGTTAGTTGAACGCATTTTGACCACCTTAAATATTCCAGTGAACCGATAATGAATCGATAGACACGTAACAATGACGTAATTTACAATAATTTAGATTGATGGGATGAATTATTGTCCTCATCTTGTCTCACCGAGTAGGCCGAAAGTTATACAATAAGTACAAAACATAGAAATATTTCTCCGACTCTTTGTAACTCCGTTATTATTATCTATGTATAGATTGATCGATGCAAGTTATCACTAAATAGATCCAGGACGAGTAACGGAATATGTAATGCACAGCAATACGCCGCTTACGTGTGCTACGGGGTCATTCCACGAGGAGCACGTCACCGGTAACAGCAGACTAGTCTACATTGAGCAGTAGTTGGTAAACGTTACTGTACTTCAGTAAAATATTAAATGGCTATGTGTCGTTGCATTAATGTATAAATACATAATTATCTATAAAAACACTATCACTCACTTGCTAACGTTTACGAATAACCTTCACATCGATCTACCTATAAATCCTTAACACTGTAAACTGTTCAACATTTTAAAATAGTTTTTGACTATTCTTGCTTGCAGCAGTCTTTATTGTCCTCTACAGCTTCATACGTGGATCGTGAAGTCCCTCCGCTCTTGCTCCTGTCGTTGTTGATATCTGGATTTAACAAAATTTTATTTTATTAATTATGCTAAAGTCAACCTTGTAATTAATGTCATCACACTGGTGCTTTAACGTTTAGACCCTAAACTTTAATAACAGATACATCTAGTGCAGCGCGCTAGCAACAGCAACTGCTTACTGTAGTGCGAATCTTTAAGTTTGTTTACGTGCCACTAGATGGCAACATTACAGGAGGAAATTGTTCACTGATCTCTTATTGAGCTGTGAAAATGAGTTCATATTTAAATAATGCAACGATATTTTATTGCAGTACAGCTTCCAAAGGTATGCAAATTATCAAAAAGCTCCATCATTTTAACCACTGGTCTCTTTTCTACTAATGACATTGCCTATTGAGTAATGTAGTGGCAGTGCGGTTACCTGGTGGTGGGCAGGTGGTGACGGCGCGGGCGGCGGCGCGGGGCCAGCGAGCGCGCGTCCGCCGCCGACTCCGCGCTGGAGTCCGTCACCGCCCGGAACGCCTCCTCTGCAGGAGACGAATGACGCCAGATGAACTATCGCTAATAACCACTAAATATATATAAGTATATAAGTAAGTAACGGTAGTATAGTAACATAGTTGTACCTTTGGCGGGCACCAGCGGGCGTCGGTAGGCCGCCGCGCCGCACTCCGCGCACGGGGACCCGCTCGAGTCCGAGTCGGACTCCGACCGGCGCACGGTCAGCGTCATCGCGCGCGACAGCCCGTACTCGTCTGCTATCCGACATCACCTCTTTCAATAAATCCACCAAGAGAAAGTCAACCTCCCGTACTCGGGAGCGCTGTGGCATACACTACAACTGCAGGCTAGTATCTATTTTTATAGTAAAAACAGTAAGACTACCAAGACGTTCACCTGATCTCGAAGTGCTACGCCTGCACATAACAACGCGGCGCTAGTTAAGAAGATGGAACACAGCACCACAATGTGTTGGTCACCTTGAGATATAAAATATTAATTCTCGTTACGCCAGTAACTATATTAGCTAGAACACCTTTCAAACTGGAACACAGTAATGTTAGTACGGTACTGTCTGCCGGCTGCAATAGGAGCTGCAACCTACCTAAACAGTATTCCGGCGGTGGAAATCTGCCGCCACTAAATCTGCAATCTGCAAGCTGTTGTTATCAATGTTCACCATGGATGTACATGGATGTAAAGTATTCCTGTTACATACCGGAGTCGGCCGGCGAGCGGTGGCAGTGGGCGCGGCGCGGCGGCGCGGCGCTGAGCGGAGCGGGCTCGGCGCGCCCGAAGGTGCGCAGCGTGCCGCCGCCCGCCTCGCCGCCAGCCTCGCCGGCCGCGCCGCCAGCACCGCCCGCACCGCCAGCACCGCCCGCCATGCTGAACGTCGCATACGGACTGATCTCGTACATTTCTGAAAATATCGTACATTTTTACAATCGTACGGAGAGGTGTTATGTCCGAAAGAGCACGGCGCTGTAGAAGATGACCCGATCGATACATCTGAATGCAATACTCCCAATCCAACCCAGAACTCCAGTACCGAAGATCAGGTAGTAGTTTTAACAGCAGTAGCTTAAACATCTTTAAATTTAGCACCGAACTGCATATTGCAGTGAAGCGTCACGGAGGAGGGACTATCAGTTGTTACAGATGTGTTTGTGACATTACAAATGTTTAATGCACTGAATGATCTCCTGCTCTACGTATATAACACGGTCTGTATTCTCTGATACCTTGCTGCTCCTTTTTGCTGCTGGGATGTTTGATCGGCGAGGAGGTGTACACTTGCTGACAGTTGCGGCGATTATCCCGCTTCTCGATAGACTTGTCCTCCTCCTCGGAGATTCCACTCTGCTCGTAGCCCTTTCTAATGCAGAGATGTGATGTGCTGGTAAAGTTGTAGTATACATAGACTTGTTACTGCTTATAATCGATTTAGAACTTCGTTAAATTGTTATAAGCTATAATGTTTCAAGGTACTCTTCAGATGTTGTATAAACAAACCGCGTGTTGCTCACCTTCGCTTGTACGCGAGCGCCGCCAGCAGCACGAAGGCTGCCAGCAGTGCGGCGCCGGTGAGTAGCAGCGCGAGCCCGCCGCCGCCGCCAATGCTGACGCCTTCGCCGCCCGGCGGGAACTCCTCCGGCCTCTCGATGCGCTCTGCAAAAAACGGAGACATGAGATGTGCACTACAAAACACGTTTTGCTTCAGGGATAAATAGATAAATATCAGCCACTCTCATTATCAAATCCACAAACCTCCACTTTCTGACAAGGTGGAGAAATAGTATGTAGCCATGGTGGTGCCGGCGGTGCTGCTCGCAACTAACCGCAGGTGGTACCAAGTGGCTGGATGTAGATCGCAAAGCGTCAGCGGCAGCGGTTCCAATTCTACGATCTCCGTTCGCCAAGAGGAATCCTCAAATCCTGCGTAACAATTTAAAAGGTGTGTATAGGAGTGATTGGTTCTTCCAGAGGTCAAACCATGGTGGTTTAAGGTGCTTCCAAAAGCCAAAACTAACACATTGTGAAGCATTTTTGTTGACTAAATCCATATCTTCACAAATGTATACACACTCGTATTGTACGGCTCACTAAACTCAGGTAAACCTAACGTGTACCATCAGTTGACTAACGACGTGGACTGTTCCAGAGGAGTATGGGACCCTGCTGATTATTCCTGCATCCGAGCCGTTAGTTTCCTTACAATTAAATTATAAAATAATAAAGCAATTACCTTTAACAGATATAACAAACTGACTAATGGGACATCCGTTGCTGTCCCACGTGAGCAGGTTGAGCCGAATGCAGGTGCTGTTTGTGGTGAACAGGTATTTCTCCAGCGCGGCTTTCGATGCTGTAATGTATATTACACTTGTCATTTATCGAACCAGAAACCGAAATATCAGCAGTTTTTCGGATCCAAATTGGACATCTCCAGTAAGATATGTCCACTGTTACCATGTTGGCAAATGTGGTAAGTCTCACTGGTAATTTTTTCGCTAGCAGCCATTCAAGTTATAAATCAGTGTTCTCGTAATGGCTTCTACAAAGGTGACTTATACTTCTGCGGCTGACATGCGTCTCTGTCTGGAAAACATCGAGATAGATGTGAGTCGTCTTTTACTTTCAGGTTGAGGTGCCTCCCTTTGCTGAGTTTGTTTTTAAATCTCTAACTGTGAAAATATTTTTTCTTTTGTACAGAGCAACAGGTTCTTACGAAACGATTTAAATATTCCAGTGAACCTAAGATCCATTGTTGTCAAGGCTACTAGGTAAATAGAATAATAAGAAGAAAATATAACTTTAGGCTGTACTAGTATCATTAGAAGAACTTAAAAGGAAAATGAAGATAACTTAAATTGTGAATAAATATCGTTATATTTGTTTAATACTGACGTCCGCCGCTGGTTACCGCCGGCAGCGTCGCGCTCGGCGGCGAGTCGCCGGCGGGCGCGTGCGCGGTGAGACGCACGCTGTACCGCGCGCCGCACGCCAGCCCGCGCAGCGTGTGCGCGCGCGCCGCTCCCGACACCCACGCGCCGCGCCACGCCGCCGGTATGCCCTCGCCGCCTCCACCGTGCTCACCGCCGCGCGCCCACTCCAACGTGTAGCCTGACAGATATGACGACGTCATTTCTCAAAGCAGCGAGCCATTGCGTTTTGTGACTAATCCAATACACATTTATATGTATCATTACTCCAATAATTGCAGTAGCCTCTAGTCTTCGCAAACAACCGGACAAGTGGAGTATACAAAGAGTACCCTTTGTACCGGTGGTGTGTTACAAGATCGGCCAAGTAACACTTACTGTGCACTTGTTCGGGCGCCGGCGGCGGATCCCACGCGAGGTGCAACGCGTGCGGCGCGGCGGCGGCGAGGCGCAGGCGCGGGCGAGGCGGGCGCATGCGCGCGCGCACCTCCCACACGCCGCGCTCCTCGCCGCCGACCCCGCCGGCCCCGCTGCCGCGCAGCACGCACGTGTAGTTGTCCGACAAACTCGCCTCCATCTCTGGAATCGTCGTATAAGTGAAACAGAACATCATTTCAAATTACACCATTAAAACTGTTGTAATAAACGCTCGATGGGTTTTACTATATTTTATTTACTTCTCGTTGATATACGTGTATGTGTTTTGAATGTGTCACGCCACATATTATCTCACTCGGTATAATGAGCCTGTAGGAGTCTATGAGGAGGCGCGCGTCGGCGGCCGGCGGGGGCGGGCGGCGCCGCAGCCACGCGCGCTGCGCCCCGCCGCCCGCCGCGCCGCCCGCCGCGCCGCCCGCCGCGCCGCACGACAGCACCACGCGCGTGCCCTCCGCCGCCGCCACGCGCCGCGGGAACGACCACATCTTAACCGGGGCTGCGAATGCACGACCACAGCGATAACAGATCAATAATGCGAACTAATTACTTAGACAAGTGGACTTATTTATTAGGTAACAAAACCGCTAGTGCACTATGAAATGAAAACTGTCAACTAAACAACGAACAAAGGTTGAACTGGCAACCTGTGCACCAGTATTGACTGCAAACACATGAACAAGGTGATATCATTTATTACTAGTTTTGAATCTAAAAAGTCTCGCTAGAAATTGAAATTCACTGTACATAACGTCCTATAAACCAGATTAAGGTATGTTTACGCACTGCTTCTTGACGGCAAAGAAATGTGCTTCTTTCTTTGTTACCTTATGTACTTGTGGCTTTAGATACCATCATTATTTATGTAAACTTGTAATACCTCTGCTGCTGGGTTTCCGTACAACAATAGCGCTCATCTCCCCCTCCCCGGCCGCCGTCGCAGCCGTCACCCAAAACTCGTAAAGCTGGTGTTCCTGCAGGCCGCGGACTTCCACCTGGTACTCCTCTTCGCCATCCATATGGAGCACGGTGATGTGTGAATGCTGGCCTGTTCTGTCCGAAACTTGTCATTGGTTAGTTCCTTTACATAATTCCGTTTCCTATTGTGCGGAACTGTAACACTCACTTTACTCAATAAACAAACAGAACAAACAAGGAAGCGTCCCGCGGATATATCACGTATGCAGTGCGTATGCCATAGTCCTGCAGGAAGATGAATGTTATGAACATTAGGACTTGGTGTTTTGTGACACTCGGAACGATTGATGATCAAATGTTGGGAATTATTCTAGATGACATTGAAATATAATGGGTTTTAAATTGCATGCCCCATGTCCCAGAGAAAAATAAACAAAATCCGCTATTATAATAAAAAAATATAATAAAATGATAAAAAAAAAAATTATTAGCAATTATTATATTATAACTATAGTACCATGGATACATAACAAGTTCAACAAACCTCTGTGGTCTGGTGTAAACGGTGTAATGACGTATTTTGCCGTTCTTCTGCGCAGGCGACAGCCAGCTAACGATCATGGTGCTCTCGGAGTTCGCGAGGACTTTGATGTCTGCTGGTGGGCCCGGCACTGGGGAATTAAAATAGTAGTAGAACAAATATATTGTATTTATGGTGATATACTGATATACTGAGGGTTCATTGCATGATTAGATGCAGCCACGTTGGCTACTTAAAGACTCGTTGCATTAACTGTAACATGCACAAGGAAGGTGATAAGGAAACGAGCAAATGCCATATAATTAACGAGCGTTGTTGCCAAGTGTAAGGGGTCCCGCACAACTACTCATGGAATCCAAGCCAGTCTCACCTGCTCTGGCTCCCGCCAACATACATTGGGCCAGCGTGGTGGGAAATGGCTCAAATCCCCTCTCGATCGATGTGGGAATCTTTGAGGTCAGCCTGTGTCTAGCAGTGGACGACTATCGACTGATGATGTCACGATATAATGATGACGATGATGATGTTGCCAAAATAATAATTTGGCTTCAAGTCATAAAGTTACGCGTTTTATAGTTATCGTCTAACTGATGTCGTTGCTTCATTAACATTAAATTACCATCATCCAGTGTGGAGCAGTACGCGAGTGCTGGCGGGCCCGCGCCAGCGGAGGTGCGCGCGCGCACTAGCACCGAATAGTTGCCCGCGCGCAGTGCCGACACCACCGCCTCCGAGCCGCCCGTGCGCCGCGTCTCCGGCCCCGCGCCCGCTGCATCCACCGCCTGCCGTCCACACGTAGCAGACAATTACGACAATACGAATACATCCACAATTGGCAGCCAACATTCTCTGCAGTTATTATTGACATCGTCACCCGATACCGGGCAGCGTCGGACCGAGCGCGACATAAAATAAAAAGAAAAAGATATTTATATGTTTATAATCTCGACGTCAGCCGTTGAGTTACGGTTGTTACGATGGCACTGACATTCACACTGATGTGTGTGTTGGCGTTGAGGTTCTCAGGAGTACTTGGATAATTTACCTGATAAATAATTTCATATCCGAGCAGCAACCCGCCGCGCTCGGCCGCGGGCGGGGGCTCCCACCAGATCCTGAGCGACTGCGCAGACAAGGGTTCGCAGCGCAAGTACTGCGGCGGTGCTTCCGGCACTGTAACCAAATAACTTTCAGTGTTACAAAGGCATATTTTCATTATATTTTGATTGTTATTTTTAATCACAGCGGAAAATAGTGCCTGCACTGTTTGCGAACTACGACCACTTACATATGGAAGTTAAAAATATGTCGTTTTTTTTATTTTGACACGGGGTATAATATAAATGTTTTTATATAAGAAAATTTCCTCCCTTTAACTCAATTAACAAAACACACAATAAAAGTATAATACACAAAAAAGTGTTTTGTTCGAAGTCGTGTTGTTGTGCCAAAGTTGTGCAGGAGTGAGTAGCGCGGTATATTCGCACTGACCATCTTCAAGTGTGGCGGTGGCAAGCGGCGCGGAGGGCGGTCCCGCGCCGACTGCGTTGTACGCGCGCAGGCGCAGCTCGTAGCGCGCGTGCGGGCGCAGCGCGCCGAGCCGCGCACGCGTCGCCGTCCAGCCAGGCACGGAGAGCGCGCGTGTCGCATTGCCGCCGCGGCACCACACCGCGTAGCCCAGCAGCTCGCCGTTCCATGACTCTTGCGGAGGCGCCTGTTCGGTGACATTTATTTCTCTAAATGGCATTAAGAGTGAAGTAAACCTTAATAAATCTACCCATTGAAAACATCTAAAGTCTCGGGTATACCTAACCATGACGCTACTTTGCTTGTTTAATCAGACCACTCGTCAAACAATTGTACAATCAACAAGGACATGCAGCAACAAGTTGTCGATTTAAGGATTACCTGCCACTTCACAAGCAACTCTCCCGGCGCGTCCGCTTGTATCTCTACATTACGAGGTGGTTCCGAAGGTTCTGTAAAAAAGAAAATTGTTTTTTGTTTTTAAATTAATGTTTACTACAACAACATAAAGACATTCGCGTTAGGCATATGCAAGCCTCTTACGTGGCGGGTTTAGATGAAACTAGAGATGCAATAAATAATTCTTACATATCTACAACTAACCTTCCTCTAAGGTCTGCACCACAACGGACTCCGAGTATTCGCTGTCGCCGATGTCGTTGACCGCAGCGAGCCGCAAAGCGTAAGCTGTGGCGGGTCGCAACCCATCGACGCGGTACTCCAGGATCACTTCCGATTCCGGATCAGCTGTCTCCTGTCTGATCAGGTGGTCAAAATATACTTCCATCATATATGTAACAAAACGCAAGCAGCCCTGCAACGGACTAAGTATCGCTCCGTGGCAGAGGCTTTTGTTCAACAGTTGCCTTTTGCTGGCTGGTGATGATATTCATCATCATTAGCATCATCTTGCTTCTACTGAATAGAATTAATCGGTTAAAAATTTAAATCACTGAACTTGTAGTGTTTTGCTTTATCGCAGCCGGTTATCCTGGCGCAGGTGGTGGTGATGCGTACCTACGTAGCAACAAGTCGGGTGACAGCTCGCGCGTGGGCGCGTCGGTCCAGTCGGCGGCGCGCTGGGCGGCCCGCGGCGCGGCGCCCACCACGCGGTACTGGAGCCGGTGGGCGCGGAGCCGCGCGTTACCGTCATACCCGCGGCGCCACGCCAGCCGCGCCGCGCGCGACTCCCGCTGCACCAGCGTCAGCCCGCGGGGCGCCTCCGGGAACTCTGGACGGGAGGACAGCGTTTGATATAGGTCTCACTGTCGATAACACTTTCATGCAGCCTTAGATACGTGTGTGCCATAGAACAATTTTAAAACTCTGTTATCGATCTAAGAGCGACCATCCCGCCCGGAGTACAAATATCTTCTTAAACAATGTAAACCAATTAGCCCAAGTTTTGTGGAGTGAAATTAAAAATGTAGTAAATGTCCTAACATCGCACGCTGTGTGTATCGTCGCACCTTGGACGGCGAGATATATCAACAACTCGTCCCGCCCGTACGCGTTCTCCGCGCGACACCGGTACACGCCGGAGTCCTTGCGCTGCGCGTGCGCTATACTCAGCGTCGAACTGGCGCCGCTGTCGGACCGCTTCTCCGACACCGACACTCTGCAATTATCAAGAAGATTCAAGTGAAGCTATGAATGACTGACGGTAGTAAAGTTTTAAGTATTGTTTACAATGAGCAATCATGCGACGGTAGGCACGCGGTACAAGTGGTACCAGCGGTGGTTGGTGCAGGTGTGGTGTGGTACCTGTAGGTGGAGAGGTCGAGGCGCTGCGTGTTGTGCGTCCAGTGCAGCTGTATGGGCGGGTCGCCGCGCGCGTCGCACGGCAGCGCCACGGCGGCGGTGCGGCGCGCGGACATGTTGCGCGACGAGAACTCGAAGTGCGCCGGCTCTGACCGACCACGACCACGCACGACGCACGACGCAAGACGCACGAGGCACGACGCACGACGCACGGCGCACGAGGCACGACACACGACACAATAATCGCACTTGTTAAATTTCACATAAATTATTTCGTCATCAGCCCAATCAATTCATTCCTCTAGGTCTATGTCGAACAGAGAACTAAGGTACGCAGGCCGATGGGTGGGCTAAGTGTTAGGGTATCTTTAAATCAAAAGTTAAATTTCCATACAAATGCAGTCGGTGAAGTGCGGCGAACCCAGCGCTACCACGCCGAAGATGGTATTACGTTTGTGTTGACTCGATACCTTTTTATTCTTTCACATTGTTATCGTTTAAGAAATCATGTTATATGATTGTGGAAATGGTTACCATTAACGGAAATAGTGATAACTTTGGACAGTCCTCTGCCCACGCCGTTGTCCGCGCGGCACATGTAGCGGCCCTCGTGCGCGCGCGCAGCCGCCGCCGCGCTCAGCGACCCGTTGCCTAGCACCACCAGCGGCAGCTCCAGCCGCGACAGCGGCCGGAAATCCGTACCTGTCGATGCTGCTGTTCGTTATATGATTTCACAATGGTGATATATCCATAAATACTCGTATAATACAAATCGCCGTTTCCTGAATAACAGCACCTAGTCAAGTTTGACAATGATATTTAATTCACTTTTATAACTATGGCAATGAATATGATGTAGTTCGTAGACAAGATACCTTGCGCTTTCAGCCAAGACACTTGCGGCTCCGGATAACCTTTCGTTGAGCAGTGTACGATAACCTGCGTACCCAACAGCGCTGACACGTCCTGAGGCTCGTACACCCAGGACGGAGCAACTGCAATAGACAATGAGGTTTATAGGAATTTCAGGGACTTGTTAAGTTACATGGTTGATTATATTTATAAAAAGAAAGTTTCGCGTACGCCGGTACGGTTTACCATCACAGCCTCCGTCTGCACATGTACCAGTCCCTACACCTGTAATTAATAATAATTCACAGATAGAAGGTAAATATAAGTAATGTTATGTTACCTTTAACCGCCAGCCGAGCCGTGTGGTTGACTTCAGCCGCGTTGTTGGTGGCGACGCAGGTGTACTCCCCGCTGTGCTTAGATGTCACGTGGGAGAAAATTAGGAAACTGAACTCATCTAGAGACTTCTCCTGCACCTGAAACCAGCGGCCACCGTTGCTAACTATACAATCTATTCGTTCTACAAAAAAGAGATTATTACATTGATTTTTAAATGCAGATTAGATTAGGGCAGGCGTTGATACGGAAACTACCGGTGGCGACGACAGCAAGTGATGGTAGTGAAGGATGAGACTTATACTAATAATAATCACCTGCAAATTGGAAGGTATGTGCTGTCCATCCTTGAGCCACGAGAAATAAACGGGCTTATCACCAGAAGTAATGCCGCAAAGCACCTGTATCGAACTACCCTCCACTAGGTCGGCCGGGAATGAGAACCCGGCGATTTTAGGTGGATCTGAAACCAAATTACATTCAGCAGCTTCGTCAACAATACGAAGTACGATGCATCAAGTGTACACAAACGAAATCATATTAATTCTATTTCGTAACTAAATTAATACTCTTTTAACTAACTCCGCACGAAGATCTGCACGTCTTTCTGCGCGTACTGTCCCGTGGGCGAGGTGACGCGGCAGGAGTAGAGTCCCGCGTCGGCGGGCTCCGGCGGCCACAGCAGCAGCTCCCCGCTCAGCCCGGACAGCGCGCGCGCGCCGGATGTGCCCACCTCCACGCCGCCGCGCTGCCACCGGATCTCGCTGAAGGAACCAAGCAGCTTATAGCGCCTCGCAAACAACAAAATCGTTTTGGATTTTAGATTGAATGAGTCCAATCATCAAAGTTATTAATTGCAATAGGTCTCTCTTGTCACGACTGTTCAGGCCTTTATTGGCACCTAACACATGACCATGGAAGTTGTGAAATAATAACTAAATGTTTCACTTATCATCAGCAGACCCACGACTTGTCGTAAAAAAAGGAATGAACATTGGTTTGAAGTTTGTTTAAAACCATTTTTGTATCAGACTTTGTATGAAACAAACTTATAATCTTTCTAAACAAATGCACCTCCATCAACCTGATTGGAAATCCGGAGTAGGGGCAGTAAACGGTGGTGTTGACGCCGGCCACCACACGCAGCGGGCCGATGCTCCTGATGGAGGGCGGGCCTGCCGCGGCACACAATCACACAGTTAAGCGGGATCCCTTGCAAGGACCCTACAACTGAGAAATGAGATCAGCAGGACTTTCACACGTAGTCTCCTAATGTTAATGAAACTAAATAAAATGTTTCACAGAACTATACTCTTCATCGCATTGTTACAAATAGTGATTATTTTCACTATCCTAGTAACTTTACTAGTAACAGTTCTATTTAATAGTCAACAGTAATTTTTTCCACATGCCTGCTTGGCGACAGAACTAAGACATAAAGGATTACAGCATATTATTGAAATAGATAAATCAGATTTTCTTATTGAAAATTATAAGTGAAAAGATATCCTGTCCCAGATGCTGTCCATAGGCGGTGAGGTCCGCGAATCGCTGCTGCGCAGAAGATAAGTCACGCTCTAGAGATGATGAGGGGTCATGGCTTCTGAACGAGAGCAGCCTTCCTCTGTAAGCGTTCGTGTGAGTGAAAGGTGTGAAGGTGTGGTAGTGGTTGCGGTGGTGGTGGTGGTGGTGGTGGTGGTGGTGGCGGTGGTGGTGGTGCAGTAACCGTATACGTTGAGGCGCGCGGAGTGGTCGGCGGCGCCGCGCGAGTTGTGCGCGCGGCACGTGTACCGCCCGCCGTCCTCGGGCCGCACGGAGCTCATGTTCAGGTAGCTCACCACGTCGCCGTTGGGGCTCATGAACTGCGTTATACTCCTGCAACAAACAGTACAGGATTCGTTTTAAGTAACCCTTGGACGGAATGGCCGTCACGCAATTCCACTTCCAACCATCAACAGTCACTTAACGTTCAGCTTGGTGAAGTTTACTCTTTATTTAAGGTAATCGTGTTATATTCATCACAGCCTTTATCGTCTATAACAATTCAAAATAGTAACAATATTTCTGGTTTACATTCAACACAAATTTACATCCCAACGAAATCGCCTCCATCCGAGAAAACTCTCATTGAACCTAATATTTGACCTCCAGACAGAAATATATAATAGTTAAGTCACGACTTCCGCCGACTGCCGTTACTCTAGCAACCTAATTGTCTAAACATGTTTATGTATTGCTTAACTATTCCAGCATTCGTTAATGTACAACCGATCTATACGAGTACAATGTCTGTAGTTCTATAGTTCAGCTCTTATCGGTGAGTACCTCTGCGGTGTATTGTGTTCTTCCATCGGCTGCATGTCCAGGAGCCACGTGAACCGAGGCGGCGGGGAGCCTGACGCGGAGCAGTGCAAAGCCAGGGAGGGCCCCGGGTGTAGGGCTTGCTCAATGAACGTGTAATGCAGTTCCGGTGCTGTGTCTAATAGAGAATTGAAAACATCCATGTTATATTTCAATTATTTGTGATGTATACTACCATGAAGGTGTGATTTTCGTCAAACTGCACTGGGCTGGCGTGATGCAGAAACTGCGTCGACACACTCCTTGCGAGAGAATGCCTTGAGTCGATAGATGACCTAATTATTACATTTTTGTGATAACGCACCAATGCAGTACCCACTATGCCGATAAGTAATTATTTCAATAAATGTCTCTGTGTCTTATCATATTGAGCTAGTGCAAAGTTAACCCTCTCATATCCTCGTTTACCGTAACGATTTGTAAATAGCCCTAGTACATAATTCCTCTAAATTCCGCAGGATGTAACGTCCTGTATTATAAATAATAAATCACTTGTCCTCCACGATCCCTTCCTGTATAACGACCGTAAAGCAATAACAAACGTTGAATGGTCAATTCCCAGTGCGGCGATGAGAGAGGCTGCGTATATCTTACTAACAACGGGCTCAGGACTCGCCGCGCCGGGAGCGCCGCATCCTTGCCCGTTAATGGCGCAGCGCGCGCAGGACCCGTGACAAATGACCCCACACATCCGGCACACGCCGCCTCGTTCGCACGGCGTCGGGAACACGTTGATTGGATTCTGTTCTGACGGCCGTTGCTACTTCATTGGGAGTCTTACTACCGTTTCCTCTATTGCACACTAGCCTTAACTTAGTTTTAGATTTGAATACCAACTAAGGTTGCCACGGCGTAACTTCGGAGGTTTTATTTTTATGAAGACCAGCACAAGCGACGCGTGAGGTGTTCATGTTATTGGCAAACAAATACATATATACAACATCACCATTATAAGCTTTTGTTTATCCACTGCTGCATTCTCGCTTCCATCCACTTCCGACCGCCCTGATGATGTCGTCGGTCCATCTGGAGGGGGGCGTCTCACACTTCTGCGACCTGGGCGCGGCCTACCCACAGAGCAGCTGCTCTTATTGATATACTTAAACGTTGGGCAGTAGAGACTTGATGCAACATTATGTAAACGCGGCGCGGAAATATGACACACCACATAGCTCACCATCAGCTCTTCAACTCGCTTGTTTACTTCTTTACTAGAATATAGGCAAACTATAAAATAATCGACATGTTTTTTTAAATACATGTTGCATTAAATAGGAAAAACCTCGTGATTACTATAGATTATGAAACCAGGATAGTTTACTGCTACTAAATGAGCGATAGAGGTTTATAACTATTTTGCAGGCTCCTTGTCAGTATCGAGGGTGAGGTGTACGACCATACCCGCATCTGAAATGGTACGAGATGCTGGAGCGTTTAACGCAGTGCAAAATTACGGATTTGTATTGTTAATCTTCTTTTGTCGTTTACTTTGTTTTTATTAACTATTGTGGCATTCAATGGTAAAAAAAGTACACAATTTCTTCAACAACATTGTGTCACACTTGTGTGGTCCGCGCAGGGTGGTGTCAACCGTTAAGGTACGGTTACATTTACTGTCACAGCATCAGCATAGCGCCGGGTGCAGTAGTGGGAAGTGGTGGGGAGGTTAGGGGGCACCTCGCCGGTGGGAGGTCAGAGCTCTTTATTACGCGCAAACGGAACCGGACGCTGTGACAGGCGCTGTGCCGGCCGGCGCGAGCTTCGGGAGGTAGCGAGCCGTTACTGCCAGTCATTTACTTCAATACTTGTTTATTATTAATACTTCAACACGC
Organism: Ornithoptera priamus; assembly: GCA_029034505.1. Lineage (NCBI taxonomy): Eukaryota > Metazoa > Arthropoda > Insecta > Lepidoptera > Papilionidae > Ornithoptera > Ornithoptera priamus. The sequence continues at coordinate 204,012 of JARDWD010000527.1, read as the reverse complement.
ACTTCAGTGGCGAGCCGACCACTACATTTTACTCATAATCCTAATTATTCATTTCCCACTCGGTATTAATTTGTACAAACCACAGCAATTCGCAATAGGAATGCTTCAGACCTAAGAAGAGTTGCCGTAAGAAACTCAACGGGTTATTTATACTTTGTTTTTTAATTCCCTAAAATAAAATTTTTATTTAAAACTTCGTAGTAAGCGTAGTAAAATACAAGTTATATTTAAATAAATTATCACCGCTCGCTCGTATCCACTGCTGAACGTAGACCTCCTCCAAGAAAACCATCATTTATTTAAATAAATAATTATCAGCCGATAGACGTTCGCTGTTGGACAGGCCTCACCCAAAGATCTCCACATCACTCTGTCTAGGGGCCGTCGTATTTAGTTCATATGGGGGGATTTGGGCCGCTTCCCACCACGTTGGTGCAGGTTGGCAGGAGCCACAGCCTCGTCTGTTGATTAACAGGGTGCACCACGAACAGGTGAGGTCGGCTTGGGTGCCCTGAGTTATTGTGCGGGACTCCTTTCACCCCTTTAATATATATCTTTTTAAATAAATAGCACCAGGTGATTGCATATGAACACCGGCACCGTGTATTGCATATTGCGTAGTCGCACGTCAGTAGAGTTATATTGAATTTCAATTTACTAATTATATCTCCACAGTCAATTAGTTACCACGTAACACCATTAAAATTAATTCACCCCGTGCCCTCTTGTAACTTGATCCAAAAAAAAGTTACTTTCGGCGTTGTGCCAAATTGCCCTCCTGAATTCGAGAAAGATTTACCGCAGCTTCTGTATCGTTCATCATTTAACGTGTGATGATGGTTCATGTTTAAATATACAATACGCAAGGATCACCAATGAAAGGGATCATTACCATCTCCAGAGCCAACAGACGGGCTGACGTTGACTTTGTCCGGAGGTGTATATACCCATGTAGATGAAGAAAAAACAGGACAAATGACAGGTGACATTGGTTTGTGCACTCGACAGGAGCCCACTCGGCGAGCACTGTGCCGGTCTTCAGTTTTAATTAACCGTCGATGAAGCGCCGCTGCTGGCGAGCGGGGGTGTGTGTGCGGCGGTGCGGGGTTGCGGGGGCGCGGGGACGGACAGATACCGTACGGCCTTCAATTTAAACGTCACAGTTGGGGAACATAATGGCTTCGTGTCCAGCTCCCGACGCCGATAAATTACACGTGAATTAAATTGACACGTGTCATGGTAAGTGGGAAAAATGAAATCTGTGAATATATTTTACGGATATAGTCAGCAATTTGAGATAACAATAAATACGAGTTTTATGTTACATTATGGTATTAATAAACATAAACAACGTTTCAGGATACACGCTCGGGACCTCCTGTAATGTTTGATATCTCCCTATCCCCCGTAACTGCAGCGACTGCAGCCCGCAGAACAACCTACCGCAGTACACCTTATCGTAATCATCTACAGTCGTATGACCTAGGAAGGTGGTTAACTTCACCCTTATTTTTCTTATGCATCACCACACATATCTTTACAGAGTAGTACCAATTCGACATCACAGCCAACATACCCTTAAGTTTTATATGAAATTGTTAGTACACCAGTTATTATATATAACTTTTGTGTATTTAAGTTTATTTTCAAGCAACATTCCGCAAGTGCTAAGGGTGCAACTATTGTCCATATTCAACTTAGAGTGAGCGTTGCACAACAACGACTTTAATGGCGATCGACACCGCCCCTCGCCTGCGTCGGGTGTGACGTGGGGTGAATAGTCTAAGATGCTAGCGATTAGCGATTAGCGATTAGCGTGTTAAGTAATCAACCTAACATTGATAAGGAAGCGCGTGAACGATTGGATTGTAACACAGATATATCTCTTCCAAGGTAATAACCACAGTTGTAAGGATAATAACTTTGGAGTTGTGAAAAATATATTAGGCTGTTATTGCAATATATTATTGATTTCCTGATGGTGCTGCTTAGAATACTAGGACATAGATATCACATCATTGTTTTCGCAAGTGTCAAAACTTTGGTTTTCATACCTTAAAAATCGACTCAGTAATAGCATATATAATATTGCTGTAATAGCAACAGATAAATCGAGTTCCTAACCTCACCAGGCCGGTTCCTAAGAACCTTGTCGCTGCAGGAAATTCCAAAACAAGCGATCAACTATTGCGTCCCATAATTATTTATAATAATAATTTTTCATGGACTTGTACCACAGGGTCATCTGTCACCACGGCGAGTGACGCATGGCCCGTCCGGTCATTACTGCAACGGGGCTTAATCAATAACTGACCCGGAGTTGGGGCTGCAGCCTCACCGGCGGTTATGTAACGCGATACACAGCGCCACCAGCGCAGGCTATGTATCCGCAGCAGCCACACCCCACCACCCACCCCTCACCGACAATACTCTGTTCACACATATCTAACAACAATTATTGGGTGCATTATATGTTATAAGAGCAACTTGTTGTTCTAACATGAACTCGATCTACTCCGTGTGATCCCCGAGCGGTGCACAGTTGCGAGGAGGGCGTAGAAATTCATTGATGGCGATGAAAATGTGACAGCAAACAAACATCCTACAAATAATTTCAGATAGGAACGACTTGCTCTCACTCCGACGTCACCATAAACCACACTGCTCTTGTTTCTACGTTAAACCAGACCAGAAGCTTCTTCCGGACTGGGACACGGTAATATTGACATACATGTGAATACAATACAATACAATACAATACAATATATATTCAAAGATAATATCGTGTTCGTATAATGAAATATATTATCTGTAGAGTCATTTAGTGACCATGAAAATCACTATCGTTAGAGAAAGCAGCATTCCTGCAGAAGAGGTAGTCATCTAAATTCAGTAATTTTACTTCTAAACTAAACTAAACTTCTCTTATAGATTTGCATCTGATTAAAAGGATCCTACTAATGTTCGCGAAGAGTCGCTTCACCCCTTGCCACTAGCGGCGACCGGCGGCGGCAGGCGGTAGGCGGCGGGTGGCGAGTGGCGACTCGGCGCCGAGCAATATCCTGGCCGTGGGTAAGAAGCTTGCTCCCAGCGCTACGTCTCTACTTTTAACTTGAATAAATTTAAATACTTTAAGGTCTCGCCATTCGACTATTTTTGTCGTACAGCTTTCGGCACTTCACCGCGAGCGAGGCTGCATCTCCAGCTCCCTATTGGAACGGATTAGCAAAGTGTTCATTGCTTCAGGAAATATTTTAACAGGTTTTATTAAAATCAACAAAGTTACATCCAGGTTGACATTTTTACGATTCACGCCAACTTGCTTCTTGCAGTTAATTTGTATTGTGCATAAAACAACACTGCCGTCCCACGTTTAGCAGTATAAAGTATTTTAAGCAGGAAAGGGGAGAGGAGTAAGGGAAGAATAGAAAGTAAGATCTATCTGGCCCAACAGTCAACCTCACCTGTCCGCAGTGCCCCCTGCTGGATAACGGACGAGGCCCTGGCGACCGAGCAATGACGTTATAACCATACACCTGGCCAAGCAACTGGCTCGATGAAGCTTCAGCTGCCTTGAGACGCAAATAACCTCTAATAGGCCTGGTGCAGAAAGCAACGGGAAACCACTGCACTATAATCTCTAGTATTATTCAGAATGGAAAAGTCCAATAATAACAAAGCCCCGAGGGCTTGATGTCTCTTAGGAGACAGAAAGGATTGCCCACGGTGATAGCCAACCTTCACTAGTTGGAGAATCACTTTAAGGAGAAGAAGAAGCAGAAAAATTACTGTGGTAACGAGGCTTCTATATGTGTACATTTGTGGAGACGAGGATACTATCGCATATGTCAATGTGAAGATAACAGTGTAAGCGTGCTAATGGTTCATTATAGATATTATTATAATTACTGGTAACATTTAGCAGCAGGACAATGACGCGCTGCTGTCGTCGCTTCCTTCTGCAGACATGTAAATTTCATTAAATCTTCTATTTATTATTAATAACAATAACTTTTTTTTCCTTTTTGAGATTTTGCTGGTTTTTTTTTAAAGACAAAAGGATATACCTAAACAAGAGCTCCATGAATATCGCAAGTATGAGGGAATTTGTTATTTTCTGCTAATGATTACTAACCCTGTGAATTATTGGGCTATTTCAATGATTATTACTGACCTCCAAGCCTCAGCTCGGCGGCGGCCTGTGCGCTGTCGAGGTCCCGCTCCGCGAAGCACTGGTACATGCCGCGGTGCGCCCGCACCACCGCGTGCACCCGCAGCACCCGCTCGCCGCCGCCCACCGGCACGCCGTCGTGCAGCCACCGCACCCGCGCCTCTCCGCCTTCCACCGAGCAGTTGAACGTCACCGAGCTGCCCGAGTTGGCCACCTGAAAATTGCAACATGATCATATTGTCCCTTTCGGTATAACGCCGCCAGGGTATGAGCGACAGAACTCTCACCCAATGACGACTGGGAATATCAGCAGATTGCGGTTGTGGCCTTGGACGTACAGCGATTTCCAAAACTATTATAATAGGCCTGTTGCTCAAAAGCTATACACAATTATTACTGGTTGAAGGTTAATTTACTCTTCAATATCACCCGTCTCAGCAGGTATTGCTGCGGCGGGGTGTCGTCGGTGCCGAGCTCGTGGACGCAGTGCTCTAAAAATTTCGTACAAAGCACCGCGTCCGCTCCCTAAAATTAATCATTCACGTTATGAAGTTTCGATCTGGACTTCCGTTTTAAATATTGCTTATCACGCTGCACATAGACTTCGAAAGGTTTGTATGTACTATAATATTGTACTGTAAAAACGTAAAACGATAAAAGTGCTAATACATTTTATTTATAACTCATACGAAGAATGATCTTCACTGAGTCACCTTTCAAACCTAAAAAATTGGGTTGAAGGTTGAAACTTTGACAGAAGTGGGAACATGTAGGCGCGACATGTCCGCCAGCTCGTCGCAAACAAGCCCAATACGAGCGCCATGAATTATTCAGGGCGACGTCACGTCAGGTGCTCGCCTAACCTGATTACAGCCAGCCGGGGTAACGGAGAAGGCACCGGTAATCAAATTGCGAGGAATACTCCGCGCCTCGCGGAACACACGCACCTTGCATAGGAGCACTGTGACGAAATACTGTCCAAAGGCAAAGCTCAGCTCTGTCCCTGCAGCTTTGTCATAAGGACGTGTCATCACGACCTTATGAACACACTTTAAACCCCGTTAAAGATTTTAAGACCCAGAACAATCTCGAAGGTCGCTTGACGTATAGGTCAAGGATACCAAATCTAACTTTAAAACAAATTTAGCGCTCAGTGGCAATCTCAACTTAGAATATAATCGTCCAGTAAAAACCTCTGATGGTCTTGCGCAGTGAACTCTTAAGCGGTGGTAACAATGCTTATGGATAATTCATCTTCAGCTGTATGCTGCTGAACTGTTACTTTGTCATAGGTAGTAACATCGTCTACAGAATAGTTCATTTTGTTCAAACAGCCACATTGTTGTATATTTGTTATCGTCTTCAACAACGGAAGCGCAGACCTGCAGCTGCGGGTGCACGCTGACCACCAGCCGCGAGAGCACCGTCAGCCGCGCCTCCCGCCGCTGCTCGCCGTACTGGTTGTGCGCGCGGCAGGTCCACACGCCGCCGTCCGATAGCTGGGCGCGCCGGATCACCAGCACCTGGTCCGACACCGAGATGCGGATGCCGTTCGACACCGGGCTGAGCCGCCCATTCGCGTGACGGAACCAACTGCAAAATTAACCAAATCTTTATATAATATCCTATTATGTACGAAGGTTTGCGCTCTTCAGGTTTACTTTGCGGGACCGCGAAACCATGGATTGTTGTGCACATCTCATGAACCGATAAAATTTAGGTTCCGTCAAATTGTATTGTTTAGGACTAAGTCTAGTTTCTATTCTAGCGGATCTTCAATTCCGTCCTTATATTATATAAAATGGTGGATATATATCTATTGTAAAATTATAACGAAAATGGAAATGATCATTCGTTGATACTGAAATATCAAGCGGTTGTGTACCTGTAGGTGGGGGGCGGGCTGCCGATGGCGCAGCAGACGAGTCTTATGTCACCGCCCTGCGGCACCACCTCGTCCTCGGACACCGTCAGCATACGTGGCGCCATGCTACCGCTCGCATCTAACAACAGAACGAGGTAAGAAACGGCGCTCGCGGTGGAAGGGGATGACGTCGCTGCAAGTAATCACCACTTCCAGTGGACAGATGCCGTCTAAAGAAAAGGCTTTAGGCTTCCTGTTTAAAAATGGCGTTGAGTAAAGAACTTAAGCTTGCTGGTCTGCTCGTGAAGTTATTTTTCAACAAAATTCATTTTTGCTGCAAAATTCATGTTTGCTTGGGAAAATCTTAAAATGTCTAAATTAAACTTTAACAATACAAAACTTGCCAAGAGGATCTCTGTTACACATTGTGTGGAGGAAGGGGTGGGGATCTAAGCAACACTTACGCGACACCGCCACCGTGGCAGGCGGACTTCTTCTCTTGTCACCGGTGAGAGTGTGTTGTGCCTCACACGAAAACGAACTGGAGTCATCGGGTCGGGCGTCCCGGATGACCAGGACGTCGCCACGGCTGCCACCGATAACGTAGCGACCGCCTGGCACCGAAAATTTTGCCAACTTACAATAACTATACTATAACTGCGTTCTCCAATGGAAAACGTTATTATATATCTACTATTGAAATTTAATCGTCCAACATGCCGGTGGTTCGATTTCGATGGAGCTGTAGCTGATAAAATTTTTCAACATCCTTTAAACCAGATTGGAGCTTGTAATGTCTATGGATTGAAAAGCGGTTCATTATTCCGTATTTCGTGGTACCAGCGGACGAAGAAGTTGCCAGTCGCGTCGCTAAGTTGTTAAAAAGTGCTATTGTCTAAATGTATTGTAATACGTTCACTATTTAATAATTGTTGAACAAATTATTGAAAAGATTGTAAGTACAGTACAGTACAGTACAGTACAGTACAGTACAGTACAGTACAGTACAGTGCAGTAGAGTAGAGTAGAGTATAGTATAAAGCATCGCCGCTGGAGCGTTTCGATGCGGTAAAGCTCATGGCTGCACCCGACGAGATTTCCGCCTAACGGATCTCGCAACCCGTCCACTTTGGATATTGCGTTGTTCAACAACGTCACCATCCCACTGCATTCGATCGAGACCATCGACGATCTCAGATCCGACCATCGCCCGGTTCTTATGAAGCTGGGCCGGCCCGCTGGTGAGGTCCGTCTGACCAAAACCATCGTCAACTGGCGCAGCCTCGAGGTCAAACTCAAGGCCGCGGAACCCCAGCACCTAGACGGAATCCCTAGCACGATCGACTCGCTCGAAACTGCAAACCGAGCGATCGACTCGTTGTCCCACCACATCGCCACAGCCGTCGAGGAATCGTCGAGGACGGTTCCCGAATCGGATCACCTCCTCGGGTCCCTCCCGGCCGACCTTCGACGGCTGATCAGAACGAAAAATGCCGCCTTGAGACTATACTCTCGATATAGACCCGAGGAGACCAGGATAAATCTGTGCCGCCTTCAAAGGCTAGTAAAAGAGCGCATATCCGAACTCAGATCTGACAGATGGGACAATCTGCTTTGCGACTTGGAGCCTTCGGACGCCACTTTCTGGTGTCTGGCCCGCAGTCTCAAAGCGGAGAACGTGGCCCGTATGCCTCCCCTCGTAATGAGCAGTGGTTCCTCCCTTGCGTTGGAGGATGCCGATAAAGCCGAGTGTCTTGCCGACAGTCTAGAGAGCCAATGAACTCCGGCAACCACACCAGTGGATCCCGCTCACCTCAAATTGGTCGAGGACGAGGTGCGCCGTAGAGCAACCCTCCCACTAGAAGGTCCCCCCCCGCTTAAACCGGTCTCCCCCGGTGAGGTCGTTGACATCATCAAGAGGCTGAAAACCAAATCAGCCCCTGGCTCCGACAACATCCCCAATAAAGTGGTGAAAAGTCTCCCGCCTCCGATCATCGGCCTACTAGTGGCCATCTTTAACGCTCTATTAGCCGACTGCTCCTTCCCAGACGCCTGGAATGAGGCCGTAGTGATAGGTATTCCGAAGCCGGGGAAGCCGAGGAACCTACCAGACAGCTACCGCCCGATCAGCCTATTAAACACCTTAGGCAAAGTTTACGAGCGGATCGTATTAGAGCGTCTCCGCCACTTCACCACCGAAAATAAGCTTCTCCCCGACGAACAGTTCGGGTTCAGAAGTAGCCACTCGTGCGTTCAACAAGTCCACAGACTGACGGAACACATCTTGGCCGGCTTCGAGCACAAGCGTCCGATCGACACCTGCGCCGTCCTATTCGACGTCGCGAAGGCGTTCGACAAAGTCTGGCACGAGGGCTTGTTGTACAAGCTCTACGCTCACAAAGTGCCAGACCGACTCGTCACCATCATTCGAGCCTACCTCTCGAACCGCTCTTTCCGCTTCCGCGTCGAGCACGCTCTTTCCTCGATCCGGCCGATCCAAGCCGGCGTCTCGCAAAGCTCTTGCCTCTCCCCGCTACTCTTCTCGCTCTACACGAGCGACATTCCCAAAGACCGATACGTCAGCCTCGCTCTTTTCGCTGATGACACCGCTATCTACCACTCGGGCAGAGCTCCGGGTATTATAACGAGTCGCTTACAGAAGGCGAGCACTCGTCTAGGCGAGTGGTTCCGGAAGTGGCGAATCGACGTAAACCCGGAGAAAAGTGAAGCCATCCACTTCACTCATCGAAAGCCCTCAACCCTTCGCTGGAAGTCGGTCCTACAAGGCCGTAAACGCGGCCAGATCTCCCTCTTCGGCCAGTCCATCCCATGGAGGGACTCGGTCAAATACCTCGGCGTGATGCTGGACGCTAGGCTCAATTTCATCGCCCACATTCGCGGGTCGAGAAACAAAACGGCCTAAGTGCTGGGCAAACTTTACCCCTTGCTGTGCACTAAGAGCAAGCTCTCTCTCAGGCACAAGCTTCACCTCTACAAGGTGTGCGTAAGACCCATAATGTCTTACGCCAGCGTAGTCTTTGCTCACTCCTCCGAAGCACGCCTCAAACCCTTGCAGATTATTCAAAACCGCTTCACCCGCATCGCAACCGGTGCCGAATGGTACCAGCGCAATGTGGACCTCCACAGCGACCTCTAACGCCCGACCATCGCGGAACACTTCAGAGAGTGCTCCGAATGAAGGCGACAAGGCGTCGACCCACCCGAACCCTCTGGTGGCCAAAGCGGCCGACTACGAGCCGTCCTCGAATCCTAAGACCAGTAAGCGCAGACTAGGGCATGCGCTAAATTCGTCATCCCCAGGGGTCCCTCTCACCACTCTTGAACCCACAGACACCGACAACACCCACGTCACCACACACACTTCGGACACTACCAACACGCTCCGAATCACCGCATCACGTCGCCCTCGCTTCAGAACGCGGCGCCTCAGGTACTCACGCACCGCGTACACTAAGTACACCCGCGATCAGGGGCGGTTCTCACCGCCCAGAGATTCCGATACAGGTGAAGGTGGTCGGGGAACGGGTCCACGCCCGCCCTCGACGACCGAGTAGATTCGCCAGAATAACCAATAACCAGACACACGTTATTAAAAACTCCGCCGTCGGATAACTACACTACAAGTAGTACATATTTGTAAACAGGTCGTGGATCCAGGTCCACGCGCCCAATGTCAGATAAGCTGTAAAAGTCGAATGGCTCGCAGCGTTAACATCGTCAAGAATCATGGCTGCAATGAGAGGACATGCTCGGCTGGGAGCTCCCCGTGTCTGGCCGAGATAGCCTTCTTATCCGCACCATATTCCATGCACCCCTCGAAGTCGATCGGCGACAGTTCCCGGCACAACATTGACAAGACGTCATTTTGTGTTTACCAAAACAATTCACATATATAGTACTGTTTGTGAGCAGTGTAAAGTTCTGTGTGAGCAAATTGAACTTATTGATTGTTCGTGTCAACGGCGGGAAACTTTTACTTTCCAGTAATTATTATCGTTACTGTACATAGAGAGGCCGAGCTGGGGGCGGCGCGCTGCCTGCTGCGTGCTATGTGCTGGACGCACAGGGCGCCGGAAGCGGACGCATTGTCCATTGTATAATGTGTTGGAATATCTGACACCGCTCCCCGGCGGAGTGGGCCCGCGCCCGCCCGCTGCCGCCCGCGTCAGCCCACGCCGGCCCCAGTTTACGATCAGATAACTTTCAACGCGGAGTTTTTCAATGAATTCTAAATGCGTCCGACCTGCCGCCTCACAGTCCATTTCATCTTAACTTTCCTTTGCATCCCCCTTCCCACGTCCTCTCGCCGCGCCACCCCGCCGCTCAATTGTCGCGTCGACTGATGCCGCTGATACTATTGTTACTTTGTCCCTCACTCAAGTGGACTTTTGTAGCATTTTGTCGTAAATAACTTTTGCTGGAGGACTCTTTGATACTTTTTATTGTCGGCCAACAGCGGAGATAAGGTGAATGTGGATTTAAAGCGGCGTCGTCACATTACAAGTTTAGACTTTCCCCTCACGGCAGTTGGGGACATGCTATATCAAACATTGTTTAAATATGATGTGTGGTGAGCACTCGGGGAGACCTATGTCTGGGTCTATCAATGAAAATAACAACTATTTTTAAAATAATTCCTTACTGCGTCCTAAGTTACAAGCTGTCGAGACAACTCGCAGGGTATGTTCTGACGACGTATAAAATTTGCCAGAAACAAATGATTGGTTTAATAAGAAACGCCTGGGCGAAAGTAATGTTATAAAGTGTGACGTCTGCGCGCGAGACCTGGCCTTCCGCGGAACGGTTGTCATATCGTTCGTCAATTGTTCCTGTATCATATCAAACCACACCACATACTATTCGTGGGAAATATTACTTCTGTGCAGTCAACGTGGTCCGTCTATACAATAGGTCTATTTGAATCAAAGTGCTTGAAACTTTTAACATGTACAGTGACATTTTCAATTGTATATATTCAAAGCAAAAAAAAAATGCATTTTTAACTAATTCAGAAGTATAATAAGGAATGTAATAAATAATATAATAGGAAAGAACACTAGCGCTTCTTTTCCAAGGATTCCACAAAGGCTGAATAATTAGACAATTAGTAATTCCAGCTAACGAGCATCGCGCGCGTGGTGACGCAGCGGTAACGTCGCCATTACGTTCGAGAGACGAGCACGAGGAATGAAACGGTATAGCGAGCGAGGAGATGGAGACGATGCATAAACGTGTCCAGTTCCACTGACGCGCTGGTAATACGGCACGTAGGCTTCCGCACACCAGCAACAGTATCGAGTTATTAGCGCCTCGCGACGACGTCTCGTCTGCCCCGAGCTAGGGATCGATTCGAGAACAGCTCAGTAGTAGTCATCATAACCAACCACATAGAAAAGTGTTTCAACAAGACTTCAATGAATTACTGTTAGAAGAAAAAGCCCTGGATTCCTATTCATCTTTAGAGAGGAAGGTACTGATCTGTTTTAGATTCATTTATCATAATGAAGCGTTAAAATTTAAGTCTCATGGTATTTTGCGCAACCTGATGCAGTATAAACATTCTAGCTGCAACTATTTTTATGAGCATCGGTATGATCCATCATCGGGCAGACCTCCTGCCTGTCTCTATCCTTTGGCCTTCAAAAGCTAATTATATATAAGAATATCAAGTTCCATGCTCCAAATCCACGCATCGACCGAAGCGGGTAGCTGTGCGCTGAACGCATCCGGTCCCGAGCTCGTTACCAGCTCTGCGCATTTATTTTACTGCTGCGACGTTTACTTTTATGGTGGCGCCATGTGATGAGCAGCAGGAGCAACTGGCGCGCTGGGGGCAGCCATAAACATGTCTACGACGGCAGTTAATGAGATGCTTCTTTAATATGTTTGAATGATGGAAACATAAGTATAATTACACTACAAGATATTTACTACTACCATACACCCTCGAGGCAGTACTTCCGAGACCCTGGGACCGGAAGCAAAAATAATTTATTTATTAACAGTATTAGATAACGCGTTTGGCTATTACCACTGCTCTAGGATTCCATTAATTATAAAACCACACAAAACCAAGCAAACCATGAGGAGCCTCCAAGAGCCAGTGAGCTCGCTCTGCGTAGATCGGACTGCGCATAATAACTACCAGCTCTGTGACAACATCATGACATTTGTATTATAATTACACTTAAAATACCTTTTTTTTTATTAAGACAGGTCAAAAGTAACGGTAGCGAGTTTTGTAGAACATTATTGTTGACAACATTTCCGCATCGCTGGTACCTACCATTATAACTTATTTTTGACAAGTTGAATGAATGTGGAAAAACTTAACTAATCACGTACCGGTTGAGGAGTGATGCAGCTGATTAACTTATTGTTATGGTTAACCTCATCGCTCGCGACTAGGTAGGTAACCAGCTCGTTGGTAATAAAATGTATAAATTGCTTCAATAAATATAGACTTCATCAGAGGGCATTCCACATTAGTTCATCTAATAGTTACAAACACAAATTAAGGGTGCGTAACGTTCTGCCCCTTAACTCGGAACGCAATAATACGTGTCGGTGGGAAAAGGTGGTGTGGTGGTGAATTATAAAATGCCGTCTAATACAAAATAATTAAACTGCGATAGTATTGTATTGTCTAGTTCAGTAGAATTGGTGTTGTTCGGGGGCGGGGCGGGCGGGGCGGGCCGGCCGCGGCGTACTTACACATCCAACCTTCGCTTCAATTATCTCACTATTGTTGTTCATCCTGCGAGATGCCTGCGCTGTATTATGGATGAACGTGAGCTGCTCCAGGCCACTAAGATGTCACCACGACATACATTAAATCACTAATGTTTAGTGCTCATGCTTTTCCTTTAACTCCATAATTTCGTACCGAGTATGTGTACCGACGTCGTCTTTATTCTCATTTTGGATTACGAGTTGTCTTAGCCTCAGTCCAAAATATTCATAATAGGGCAAAAAAAACTTTTTTTAGTGTATACATCTTACGAAATATATACGCCGAGTTGAAATAAAGTCAATTTACAGACGTCGATCAGGTTCAAAGCAGGAGTTACGTTTCCGTCACATCGGAGACGATTGGCGGATGTTGGTGTCCCGCTTCGACACAAAGTAACATTTTAACGGTTCCGTTCCTAAGCGCTCACGTGACAGTCCGCCGGGGGTAGAATTGCGTTACGAGAGCGGGACGGTGGCGGGGGCGGGGGGATGAGAGCTTTGTATTAATTAAGACAGCCGCAGTCTCCCGCAGACAGTGTAAGCCTTCTGAATTATAACGTGTCCCATCTGCCGCCGTGTAATGAATCCAGGGCCACATGCCGAGGACGTTTATCGACGGGGAACTTCTATTCAATTATTGAGAGCTTTGTCTACCGAGCACACATTGAATGTGGTATTTAGTTAAATGTGGTGTTAGTACTTAAAAAATATTCCACATTCAAAAGGATCTTGGTCGCCAGTGACGTCGGTTGAGATGGTAATGATTCCAAGTAGACATTAATAATAAATCAATAAGTTTACTTGGTGGAGAAGGTTAATTTCATTTACTTTTTACACGAGAACTTTAAAAGTAATTTTGTTTAGAACAAAATTGTTATAAACAATAGGAAGGGTTGATTTTGCTAAATTGTCATGATGCGGTGGCTGGGGGCGATTAACGCTGTATTAACTGGAAGAAGTCAAAAAAGGTTCTGCTCCGTCTGAAAATAAAAACGCTAATCCAATTTAACGGCTGTAGCCCAGTGCATTAGAAGTCATAACGAGGATCCCGCCCCGCCACGCCCCGCCCCGCTCCGCCGGCGCCCTGGCGGCTACTGGGAAATTATTAATTTTGTTCCCTCACGAAATGGCAGCAATCGAGTCCCAGCACCGGCATCAGCTCCGACACCCGGCACCAAATTAATTTGGGTCCGGCGTAGTGGAACAGCGCTGGCAGATATCCACGCGGACGGCGCTACACGCCGCTGCTGCACCGCACTACTTAACGGATGTCCGTGTGTATGATATCGTTTTGGGGAGATTGAATAATTTAAATTTAATGAGTTTATAATATCCACTACAATGTATGATGATATTGTCATGTCCTCCATTATTGCCGCTTCTGGTAAATAGCAGGTTCCAATGACCTTTGTTCTTCTACAAACTTCCTCATTATTGAGAACCCCGCTCATACCAACTAATTCTAATTTTGACGTTATTTATTCATACCAACATCGGTCGTCATCGGGGCCAGCACGACACCGTCTTTGAACCACCTGGTGACCACCATGTGCGCTCGCACCGCAGCGGTCGGGGAGCAGGTTAACAGCGCGGCGCCACCGGCCACCCCGTGCGTCGGCTGGATCCGCACCTCCCACGGCACGTCCATCACTGAAACAAACATATTATTTATTTGTCCTACAGCATCCTAATTGAATAATCTATTGACGAATGAAGATTGAAGATAAAGCACTCCAGATAAATTCTGACACTAAGCAACAATTATTGTGCAGACAATATTTATCTTAATTATTGCAGTACCAATTGTCAAAAGTAATGAAACAACTCCTCACGATAAGTGATACTCATTACTTATAACAAAGCAGAGCTCCTCCAGAACCGCTACACCAGACATTTACAATGCGTGCGACACTTCCGGCTGAATAAAATGTAAACAAAGTATTTCTCAAGAAATAAAACTTTCCTATCTCCAGTAATTTCACTGGCTGCGTATAGCGCCCTTCAAGCCAGGACATTGTGAAATTAACATTGCGCACATTTGTTAGGTTTCAGAAATGAATACTGGGATGTTGGTGATGTGACAGACCACTGCAAGTGTTGGGCACCATAAACCATAAACCATAAAATAGAGCGGACTCACTGTTAGAGTCGCGGGATGGAGTTCAAGTATCACACGTGATAAAAGTTCGTTGGCAGAAGAGGGTCACTCCGGCGGCCGTGGCGAGTGCAGCGCGATCTGCACGGGAGGAGGGCTCCGCGGCCCTCCGCCTCATTATTTGCGTCGCCGAGGTCCGAGCGCACTTTACTTGCGAAATGACATTCCATACAGTACGTGGAAAGGTACGCAGGTTCCGGCGCGGCGCACTGGAACGCGCAGCTAATGAAATCAGTTAATATTAACTGTACTTAATTACCTTTGATCGATTTGTTACTACTGCCATATTACTTGTAATATGTACTCGTGTACATGCAGGAAACTTTGTTGTGCGTTCTTTACTTGTAGATACGTTAAGCGGAACACTGCTGGCTTAGCGTGTGTACGAGTAAGGACTGGTGGAGTCACTGGACGCCGGAGCGGCTGGTGTTTCCTGGACAGTTTTATGCACAGCTGTGTAGGCTTCTATCATGGAGCGACTCATATTTTTATTATTTATGTATACATATATATATACATTTTGTCCCTACAAGTTTTTTTTAAATTTATTGTTATATAATATCCTTAAATAAATGAATAATACATAAAGATACTGGATATTAAAACAAATAACAAGTATGTAAGTTGTCATCGGTCGCCACGAGTTTCATTTGAAATAAATGCAATACAAACTGGACAAAAATCAAAACGTTCGCGACCGCCAGCCTCCAGGAATTATCCACAAATAGAAATTATTTGCTTTCATTTGAAATGAGCTCCAAATGTTAGGACGTGGCGCAGTGGTGGAGCCTCGCTTCCTGCGGCAGAGTGAACAGCTGCCCCGCCGGGAGCGAAGCGACTCCGCTCCTCACATTACGTCTCGTGAAACGCCCCTTAACAAATAACGAACCGGCAGTGGAGAACCTATGAATACGAAGCTTCACCAAAAAATTACATGTACTACATTAATAGATATAGAATAAATGGAGATCGTCTCCTCTCCTCATCCAATAATAATATCATGTAATGCATTTTCTGACGACTGCAATGAAAACGCTTCTTTATACATGAGCAATCGACGCGACGAGCTGAACTCTCAGCTGCTGGTGAGCGATACCCTAGCCTATACATAGGAACTTGTAGTAATGGTGAGGATGGGTCTGCAACACCACATAAAAGGACCCCATCGACATTTCTAACGACGCCATCACAGCAACTGTCACGATGTATGAGCGTGAGGAAAACGGTTTCTCCTGATAAATAAAAATAACTCGTTTTAGTGTATCTTAGTCTTAGTCGGTTTTGAAAAGGGACGCAGAAAAACATAAACGACGTCATAATACCCCCTTTAATGTCTTCCCCCTACTTTTCAGCGCTTGGTGAACTTGTGACGTCCCGCTTGCAGCGGAAGTTATGTCAGCTACTTTACAGACTGGCAAAAGTATTAGCAAGTCACGCGGAGCAACTCGTGTTTTGTTTATGCATATGTATTGTGTAAAGTGGGATACTCTGTGTATATATAATATTAACTATGAATGATGATGATAGGGGTGATTAATATTTTCAAACAATCCCATTAAAAACCAAAGTTTCCGAAGCAAAACAAAAATTGGTTCAATATTAAACTTCACGGAAGCACTGCGGTGTCGTATAAACATTCTAATCTGTACCTCATTTATATCGATCGGCTCGCACAACACTTGTCATCAGGTAAACGTCGTTCTTCTCTCAAACGTCTACATCATGTGGGGGAGGGGGCTAATGAAATATTTTTCGTTGTTGTAAACATTGTTACGGAAGCGCGCCGTGGCCGCGTTGAAACAAGGGAACTCATTCCGCTGAAGTTGACTCGGTGTCCGGGCAGCCGGCGGCATCGTCGGCAGGGGAAATCAGCCGGCGGCGCTGGTTTATTATTCATGGCACAGCACCGCGGATTACATTATGCGCGGACCCCGTGCACCCCTCGGACCCCATGGACCGCTGTCACCGACGTCTCCCAGCGGCGCCGCTAATTCAACTGGCGCAGGGTCCACGCCGGACCCTAATCTGGAGTGACCGGCCAATTTCAAATTCACCGAGCCCGTGTCGCGCTAAAAAAGAATCTAAAATTACGCTGCGTTAAAATTCAAAAGGGATGCGTCCCCCCCTCATTGAAAATGCGAAGGGAAAATGAATTAACAAATACGTAAGCGGCGGTAAAACTTCACTTTTATCTTGTAGATAAAGTTGTGTCGCCGTCGGCTTACAATGAATGTTCTTAATGCAACGAAAATATAAACAGTAAAGGTTCTCGCAAATGCATCTAGGCAACTATACACGGTTATCTAGTCAGAGCCACGCTTGAATCGTACAACACTACTGCAGGCAGCAGCAGTAACCTTAAACAAGTGCTGCGTCAGCGCACCACGACCACGCGCACTCTGCGAGAGGAGAGCAGCGGGCTGACATCCGTACTATTATATTTTAGTAATAGTTTATAATAGTTGCCCGTTTACCTTTATTTTATTATATTGCTTATATAATTTCAAGTAAATTAATTTCCCATTTATGTTTATATAAGCTGCCGCGCAAGCGAGCGCCGGACACGCCGCCATTTTGCGAGATAAATTTCGTTTCCGGCAATGATTGAAAAACAATTTTGTCAATGATCAATTTTGAAACAGCTGCCACTGATCTGATCTCATTCCGAGATTGATTGATCGCATTCACTATTTGATAAAAGAAAAAACTCGGAAATTGGGCATTCCGAATGTGATTGGATTCAAAATGGACGCGCCAAACAAAATGGCGGAGCTATGTTTAATAAATGAAAGAACGACGTAGTCAGGACTCACTCTCGCAATAATAAGATGCTATTTAGAATGCTTTCGCATCATCATATTGTTAACCGTCGTGCGAAACGCAACAGATTGAGCCTAATTTCAGCAGCGATAACGTCCTTTAAACCGGTGTTTCGCAGTTATAATGCTTGCCGACTGCAAATAGTCGCTACTGTAGTGCCCAGGTGGTCCAGAAAAAGAAACCTGCCAGCGGCAGTAAGGACGTGTTACTGCGTACGTACATCAAATACCGATTCACGTTGTGGCAGAGCATTGCCACATCACGACACGAACGCAACTTTGACTTTAGTTTAAATAATTGAAGCAAATTAATACAATTTCAATGCTTATATTAAACTCTAGCTCTACGCTCTTGAAGACGTTATTAAATCGACCTAATCCTCGCACAAAAACTTACTTCCTTATCCGTAGCAGCTAAGTGTAACACTTCATTTTAACTCGGAAGAAACTTCGCGAACATTACTTCCGCTTCTTTAATAAAAACTAATGGGGTGGTGATCGCAGTAACAGCTGTCGGATATTATTTCTCGATTGTGAAAATATTCTTTATCAATATCTGAAGTTAAACTTTATTTATCTACGACCATTTTACAAATGTATCGCTCTAGGGGCATTCAAATAAATATGTGAATACATTGCTAAGCAAGTCGACAGCTGGTGGGTAATTCAAGGGGATGGGGAATTAACAGTCAGTTTATAAACCACATAGTAAACTTACTAATGAATCTAAGCAACTGACAGTAGTTGTGTAAATTTGTAATCAAAGTGGAAACTGGAAATATTTTAGATAGACAGCAGCACTCTGACACAGATCCTCAGTCGCCGGTCACTGGTACGCGGACCGAGCGACTGAAGC
The DNA here is from genome assembly GCA_029034505.1 of Ornithoptera priamus. Classification (NCBI taxonomy): domain Eukaryota; kingdom Metazoa; phylum Arthropoda; class Insecta; order Lepidoptera; family Papilionidae; genus Ornithoptera; species Ornithoptera priamus. Next base: position 185,394 of record JARDWD010000527.1, on the reverse strand, counting down.
GCTGTGCTCGTGCACTGGTACATGTACCGGACATCAGTTTTAACCTCGTTACGAGTATCTTTGCTTCAGGGGAGCCGGTCGATAACGCTCTAACTATAGACGACATAACAGTTCGTCATATTGTATATACATTTGAATATTAATTACCTAGTATGTTGATGTATTAAAAGAGTGGTGCTGAGGTTCTTGCCGTGGTCTTCTCAGGACAGCTTAAATTAGTAATCGAGTATCAGTTACGTAGTTTCTTTCACGGAACTCTCATAATTACCTGCAACAGATATTTCAGAGGAGCTGAAGCGACTGCACTACTAGGGCTTCTAACTATAGCGATGTGTGGCGCTCGTCACTACAAAACGCACGATGACCTGCACTACAACTCTGCTTTACCATCAACCGATAGACGTCCACTGCTGGACATAAGCCTCCTCTAAAGATCTCAACATTTGTAAGGATTCATATACAACTCTGCTTACTATCAGTCTAATATAGAACTTAGCAATATATATCCGCAGTTCATCTGTTAAAATGATGAAAATCCGCAGCCCCGTCCTAACACCCCAACATTATTCTTTTCATATATATAATGCAAAATAATTCACACGACATGCTTTCATTATCGAGTTTCTGATCATCTTCACCGAACGTTTTCCCCCATACATTGTTTAACTCGTGAGCAATGAATGAATGCTTTATGTTCCGCCGCACCCGCCGCTCGCCGGACCAGCCGCGCCCGCCGGACCCGCCGGACCCGCCGGACCCGCCGGACCCGCCGACATCCTCAGACTCGTTTCCTGGGGCCGCTTAGTCAGCACTCTGCGCCACTCGACCGTCTCCTACAACGAACGCTTTGTCTAACGCTTTAGGGTCATTTACACCCTTTATTGCGGCACTCTTACAAAGTTCCTTCAAACAAAGTTTAAATTCATTTTGCACGAAGTAGGGGGAAGCGGAAACCAGATATACCCTGGAAGTAGAATGGGATTTTTAATAATGTTTATATAAACTATTTATACACACCAGGTTATTTTCTTAACGGTGTATAGCGATACGTTATCTTCGGCGGTTGGAGGAATTGTTTACGTGTACCTTGTGTTGAGATCTGTATTTTTAGGAGTAGTGGTTATCACATAACATTATATATTCTATCGTATGACGTGTAAAGTGCAGTGGTGAGTCCAGCCCTGTACGATATATTAATCAATTAATATCCGAAATATCCAACGGCCGCACTCGTTTCAGACACCCGCTATTTCACATAAATCACAGCGGGCCGGTAATTGGCGTGAACTGCTTTTGCTTGTGTATTCATGCGACCTCTGCTCTGTGTTTGGGATAATAGTCATCTGAAGGCTTTAGAGGAAAAATTCGCGGAGCGATGTAATCTTAAAAAACATTTGGCATGTAATAAACGATCTCGTTCCGCGTGCGGCGGGCGCGGTGTAGGACTTAAGCGCTTGTGTAGGGTCGTTGTGCGCGCAGGCATTGTTTCGAGGCGTTTGTGCGCTGAAAAGCCTGTGGAGTGCTATCGAGATACCGAGCGGGGAAACGAAACTTCGAGTGGCGGGCGGCAGGCGGCGGCGGCAGGCGGCAGGCGGCGGAGACTGTACGTAGTGCTTGAGGAAAACTTTGTAACGATCAACTCTTGCGTGAAATGGACATCGAGCGCTTTAATTACAGTTTGCTGGCTCGGCCCGGGTTGCAGGCGAGAACCAGACGCTTGAAAAGATTAGAAATTTTACAAACATTGAAATCAGTATCGGAGAATGTTCATGTGACACCGACCCGAAAGAGACGAGGGCGGGCATTTCCGTGATACTGATTCCATTAGCGGACCTCGCATTTCCGTCACAAAAGGATATTGGAAGTGCGGACCCCAATCCCGCAGCCTTACAGCCCTCCAGGCGCGCGCGTAAAGAATCTTATTTGCATTCCAGCCCAAGCGTTTCCGAATCGCTTTTCCAGTGCCTAAGGTCAAGCGGCGCGCGCACCCGGAAACGCTCCTTGCGCACTGAGGAATTGGAGTCATTTTGTTCCGCGACTCATTTTTTGTTTGGGTTTTGGCGAACGGTTACATCTATTGACTTATTGATGTCAGGAGTGACGGCTCGATTTTGTTGTTGAAAAGGGAAATGAATCGAATAAAACGATATTCGATTTAGTTGTTTTGTTTATTTGCAAGAAATATTTTTGGGGTGGCTTTTTAGTTTCTTGTAATAACTTCCATCCTTTCAATTTCACTCTCGAACAACACCGGTCTGAATTTTCTATTAAGTTCTTCTTAATAGCTATTTATTGCAGTACCAGCTACAAACGAAATACAAACGTTATAAACAAAAACTGCCGTATGTCAGGGTTAGCTTCTTACAGGAATATTGTTTGAGCGGTACGTTTTACTCTAAATTAAAAATATATATAAATCTGACTTTTCAAAAGAGATGAAAGATTTTCTGAATAACGGCAACGAGCACAACTTGTTGCTACACAAACATCGCGTTCAGCGAGTCCTTGTCGTTTGACCCGAGTAGCAGGATATTATCAAAACCACGTCGGATCTCGGTCATCTCATCGAAATAAATTCAGAAAAAAACTCTCCTACCATGTTACACGTTTCGGTTGTATTCCGTGAACAGCTGAATGATTCATGATTCAGTCCGCGCGCTGCTCGCGTACTGCCTGCCTCGTCTCCACCTCACGTCACGTACCAATGTTTTCGTCGGAGAGACAAACTGTGATCCCGGAGATCGTTGAGTTTGTCTAAACCGTGGGTACCCTCATGCGAGGCCGTAAACTTCATCGTAGAATTGTTAATAGAACGGTCTCTTGCAACTTTAAGGCATACGGGATATTTACCGGGCAAAAGACGTGAGTGGACTCGATGGAAAGAATTGTTCGTGTTTAGATCACGTATAATTATATCTTTTTCACAAACAACCCCCTAATACTTCGGCTAATGTTAAAGACACATCAAAATGCTTTTGTTGCAGTTGAGACAAGTAAAGTTATGTTAATAGGTGCACTATAACGGGGATCTTTACATTTTGCGATGTGAAATTTTGGAGAATGCCGTATTTAATTGTGGTGGTTGTGGCTGAACTTTCATAACATTTATCCCATCATTACTTCTATCTTTAACAAATCTTTTAATGCATCATCCTTTCCTTCCCATTTGAAAAACCAACATAATTCCTTTCCTAAAAAAGAAAATCTCTACTTGCCTGTCTGATTATCCCCCTATTTCTTTGCTCCCGTTTCTGTTCAAGGTTCTTGAAAGATTATTTTTATCTAATTAACTTAGTCCATATCTCTTAAAAAACAACCTCCTCAATCCCTTACAATCCGGTTTTCGTCCTGGCCATAGTGCTACCACTGCATTATTGAAAATCACCGACATTATTCATCATACTAGTAGAATGGAAAATCAAAAACTAACAGTACTTACGTTGCTTGATTTCAGTAATGCCTTCACCACCGTCCACGTTGACATCATGCTAAGTATTCTGCGCACTGTTCACATATCTCCGGTTGTTGTTGACTGGTTTCATAGTTACTTGTTTGGCCTTCACCAGCGCGTTCAAGTGCAGAATAATTTCTTCACTTGGTTAAACACCGATGCTGGCGTGGCTCAAGGTGGCGCGTTGTCTCCTACCCATGACCCACGATTTATTTTCTTCTTACCGTTTGTATGCTGACGATATCCAAATTTACACTCAAGGTTCTCTTAGTGATCTCAGTCAAGCCATCCACAGCATTAACTCTTGTCTTGCTTGTATTACGGATTGGTGTAAATTGTATGATCTGAACGTAAACTCTAACAAGACACAGTCAATCATAATCGGAAGCTCTAGATTACTCTCCAAAAGTCATTGGTCCGGAGTACCGCCTATTATTCTTAACGGTGACGTAATTCCTTATTATAGTAAATTTAAGAATCTAGGTATTTACATTGGCTCCTGTTTATCGTGGGCACCGGAAGTTAATAGGTCAGCAGAAAGATGTATGGGGCCATAAAGCTCCTTGCACAGATTCCGCAATTTTCTTTCAGCAGCCACTACGGTTGCGCTTGCTAATTCTCTTCTCCTGCGTATTCTCGACTATGCCGATGGTTGCTATATTAAGATAACTGAAGCGCAGCTTGATAAGCTTGAGCGTATTCAAAATTTGTGTATACGATTCATATTTGGGTTACACAGATACGATCACATCACTGAATTTCGCAAAATACTCATGTGGCTGCCAATCCGTCTTCGCAGCAATACTCACATTCTCTCTGTTCTATACAAGATGTTATTCAATCATCTAACACCTTCCTACCTAAAAAATCAATTCGAATTTATTTCCGATTGCCACCGTCGCACTCTCCGCTCCTCAATAAACCTTTCCCTCCGCGCTCCGTGCATTCTTATCCATTTTCCAAAACTCCTTTGCCGTTCCAGCGGTTCGCTTATGGAACTCTTTACCGAACCATATGCGTACCGCCAAATCTCTATTTTCTTTCAAGACACTTAAGTAACTACTGTCGTAAAGTTTAAATTATAAATTCTGTCTAATTGTGCTACTGCTTGCATCCGTCACCGAGTGTTGTAGTTTGTAATTGTTTAGTGCACCGCTATCTTTCTTTACATTTAGTTCAGGTCTTCCTTTCCAATGTGTTTGTTGTCTGGAAGAAATTGCTTTCTGAGCAATAAGACCGCCCATTGTATATTTATGTATATATATAATGTATTCAATATCTTATAACTGTTATACAATAAAGGATAAACAAAAAATACCAAATCGTTAACCGTGAACTTCACAATCAGCCGCACTCCTTCGGCACCATCACTGCTGGTACTGGTGCAGTACTCCGCGCACCACACATCCATGCTTATAAGTGTTTGCTCCGGAGCTCTGTGTGCATTCAATTTACAATGGTGTACGCAAATTTAAGACACGCCAGACTTCGAGGTCAAATATACATATTTAAGTACAGAAACAGACCTTACTAGGTAGCAGATATTTTTTAAGGTATAGATAATGAAAACAAACATTTATTGCTATGGTAACGTACTTAACGTTGCAATGAAATATAAGTTCAATAAAACTATAATAACTTGCGGGGGCACTCAGAGCGTGCCAATCATCTGGAGCGAAGGTTGATCGTAATGGACACATAAATAATACTCCAGATTTCACTCGGTCAAAGTGTTTCAACTTGTAACTTGCAACTTAAAGAGCCCTTCCTAATGGTGAGGCGGGGTCGCGGGGTGAGAGGGGCGGCCGATCGGCTAACTGCGGAGCGGTAAATATTTGATGTCGGCACCATTCACTTGTCGCCGGCGAGTAGATTAGCCCAGCAGTTAAATAAATCCGCTCCAAGCTGCCGCGTTAACTTGTTATCTATAAAAACGGAAATTCTTTTAACTCGCCGACTTAAGTAGTAACTTATTGCTCATTGTTGGGTGGATATAACCTGTCTTGCGTACGACCGTTACAAGTTGTACTCCCTTGGGGTGAAAATGAAGCGATAACTATCATTTACTTCCTATAGTTTTTAAATAATTCCACTCTATCAGTATAAATGTTTGATTGTCTGTGACTTGCAAGTTATGTGTTACTTTGCGCACTTAGTTTCTTCTCGCATTGAATTTACATTTAATGAAGTATAACTTTTGAATCCACAAACGTTGACAAAATAAGGGTTAGTCATGAACTAGAGGGGTGTAAGCTTACGATCGAAATATTCGTAAATGTTTGCATTGTTTGTTACAGTACAGTTTTTCATCACCATTATAATTTTCTGTGCACATTCTCTGTGAGATTCTAGTTTTTCTTTTTTACAAAAGCATTGAGATGAGCAAGATGTTCTCCTGATGGCAAGTGACATGCTTGCCCACTGCTTAATCCACGCTACAAGTATACCGCGCGCTCGTCTACGACACATTATCTTTCAAATAACTCGTTTACTCCTACAAGTTAATTAATTAAGATGCTATCTCTATTTTCAACGTTAAACTCAATCCTAATTACTTACAAGATCAGCTCACTAAACTGAATGTGACTTATGTTGGGGAAACGTGTTCGCTTAATGTCACCTTTAACGCGTAATTAGAACCGACGTCTCGGGCCAAAACTTGACGCGTTATCTAAAAGGGTCCCTAATGGATTGGCCGCGTGACCCTGACGCCCCATCCGTCGGACGAAGATTAAACAAGTTTTAGGGGAGAAGTATTTATAAATAAATTTTAATAATATACTGTAGTATCTCCTGTACGATTCCCACATGTTTTACGACCATTCGCTGTGGTTCATGCTCTCTAAATGTATTTATTTGAAATGTCAATTGTTATTAATTCTTCTACAAAGCATCCTATTTACAAAGTTGTAACAAATTGTATAACATTCACGGCTCGGTTCTTACTGAGCAATGAATTGTAAAACTTCGAGCGATTGTTTTTTGGTTGGAGCTTATATAATCAATTTAATGTATGTTGTAGAGGAGCAGCGACTCACCGGCTTCGAGGCGCATGTCCCTGGAGAGGATGGTGCCGAGGGCGCCGGCGGCGCGGCAGCGGTACACCGCCGCGTGCACGTCGCCGCGGTACTGCGCCGCGGGGAACGCGCCCAGCCGCAGCGTGCCGTTCGGCAGCGCCTCCCTGCGGCACACACCACGCGCACACTCACACGGCGGCGAGCACGCGCACGCGCACCCGCACGCGCACCCGCGCCCGCACCGACCATGCGACGGAACATTTGAAAACAAATATATATTTACATTCATTCACATTACATAAACTAAAAATGCTACCAACAGCAACAACAAAGATCAGTGTCTTGTATATTTTCAGAAATTTCTGTTCTGTGATACCAGCGCAGTCGAGAAATATTTTAAAAAAATAATCAGCTGTAAAACTCCGCGTTAAACACGTAACGACCCTCTATTCGGGTGGATGGTTAATAAGAGGAGAAAACGTAAGAGCTCATTTCAATAAATCAAAAATTCTTACATTTCTGCATTTTTATTCAATTCCGAAAAATCGGGCGTACTATAATGAATTTCCGGTTCCGGGAAAAAGATTAATGATTCTCGATTTATGGTTTGGCAATGGAGAAAAAACGCGAGGGACGCGATAAGGGATGAAAGGACGGCGACGAGCGGGGCCGCTTGCGCCGCGCCGATAGCGAGCGTGGGGTGGTTACTACGTTCTTTTAGTTTCGGTACAGGGCTGGACTAAGCGCCGGGGAGAAGGAGACAGGGTGGTGCAAGATGTTGCACCCGCAGCACTCACCGCAAGACACAAAATGTTATATCTGCTTACTTACCCTTACCATTAACTGCAGCGCCCTTCGAACTGTGCAAATCTTATTACATTCAGTAAATCTTGTTAGGATGATCGAGTTGAACCATTTAGATAAGTACTGTTAAATCGTACCTGTTATATTTGTGAGTATTTGGCTAGTATGTGTTATTGATAAATAATATCAAGTAAGTGGGTACTTCATAATACATTCACATGATGTCACTTTAGAACACAGCTTACTCACTCTTAGCTGCTGACAACATACAGTACCTGCTCATCAGTTCCACCACGTATTCAGTAGACAGCAGTACCTTTGCCCATGTGTTAGTCTATAGAGATACTCTAATGCGGTTGCTTTGTTCGCCTGGTGAGCCGGAACACAAGTGTCACCATAATTGTCATCACCCCTCAGCTCCGGGTGAAGGTGTAAGTTTGAGTGTAATTTACACATAATTATAACTGAACGCAACAAAACTGAGGAGTGCATGGTGTGTCGTGGCGGGGTGCGGTGATAAGCGGGGTGGCTTAATTGCGGATGTGCGGTAACGAGCCGGCCGCGCTATTCAGGGCACGCGACCCATTCAGCGCTCGCTACCTGCATTTCTATATTCATCTCCTTTTTAACACTCGATCAGAAAAAGCGTTTTAACTTTGATTGGACTTCTACAAATACTTATTACTTGGATCAAATACAAAACGACTTCTAGGAATTATTGTAAAGGCCTTTCATTAAATACGTACTATGATGTGTTGTCCAGGAGTGGGTCGCGGCGACCCCACAGCGCTGCTCGATCCCTTTGTTTGTGAGAATTAAAAAATAAAATGAACTCATCGTTCATGCTGAATTTTCCGCTACCTTTTGAATACTGAATCGTAATAATGGAATTCAGGGTTCGAGAAGAAGATTAATGACTTAAGATATATTGTTCGCTAGTGAAAAAAATGCCGCTTCGGGGATGCTGCGAGCGTGGGGCGCCGTGTCACTGCGCTCGTCACGCCACGTTGCAGCTCTCAGCTGTCCGCAGTTGTGTCAATGCGGTTCTACCACACGCCAACAGTACAATTACTTACGAAAGTTCCAACTAATTAAATAAAAATAAAAAAAATAGATAAACATCGTTTCAGTACCTTAGTATTATCATATGAAATGGTTTATACTATTCAGCCTAAATTCATTGATTCTTTGTACCAATTCTTCTTAAGGTGCCTCTCCGACTAGCGAAGGTATCAATGAAGCTGACAAATTTCCGAAGGAAAAGTAATTTTGATAATACAGTAAATGTTTTCTTTTATAGCACCCAGGAGAATTATAACCCCCGTTGTGAGTGCGCGTGCGTATAACTTTAATCAAATTTTATTCCACGTGGCGAGGGGCAGGGCAGGAGTCACACACGCACACACGCACACATAAAATAAACAATAACCGTTTGCATGTTAATGAAACCTAAGCCAAGCTAACTCGCGTAAATTTGATCGTCAGCAGTGCGCGAGTAAAATTTGATGAGTATTTGTGTCGTCTCGGCGCGAGATAACAAAATTATTTTTGTAATGTAAAACTTGCTGAAGATACGTACTGTATACTTCATTTGAACGTAGCATTTAATATACATATTGAAATTAGCAATTAAACAAAAGAATATATGGAAACGTCTGTCATCATCATCGGCCGATAGACGTCCACTGCTGGACATAGGCCTCCCCCAAAGATCCTCACAACCATCGGTTCTGCGTTGCCAGCATCCAGCGGTTTCCCGCGACCTTCAGTCGTTTTTAGAAGTTTTTATAGGGGATTTGGACCATTTCCCACCACACTGACCCATTGCAGTTTAGCGGGAGCCAGAGCCTCGTTTGTTGATTAGCAGCATGCATCACGAGCAGATGAGGGTGGCTTGGGTATGGTAAATGGACGCGCGGGACTCCCTACACAGCTTAATGTCTGCCAGAAAACAAAAAATGTACGAATAGAGGAGCTTCGTTAGAGTGAAGTTCGATACATTTTCCCTCATCAATGCACACAATTTTTAAAAATGTTAATGTATTTTTCGTAATACAAATGATTGCAATTTTGTATAATAGAACAGAGAATCCGGCGGGCAGAGGATGTTAGAAATGCAGCGAGGCAAAATAAGAGCAAAGAAAATACTAACTAACATAATTTCGAATTGCAGTGCAGATGACGTGGCGTCCCAATTGGTTGAAAAGCTTCCGAGAGTTCTCACATCCCACACCAGAGTAATAACTATAACCTAATGTAAAATAACTATCAAGCCGTGGATGGCACCGGGCGCTTTGCGTGGTATTCGCCACAGAGATAAACTTCATAAAAAATTCAGAAAAGATCTTGAAAACATAATTTTGTTAGTGTTCTATGAAAGATATCGCAGTTTTTGTAATAAACTATTAAGAAACCTCAAGTTTAGACATGAAAAATCTCTTTTAGATAACGCACATAGTAATAAAAAAAACGGAAGGCGATTAAAATGATCACAAATAAAGATAAACTTAATGATACAGCGGATAAGTTGTTGAAAGCAATGAGCAGCTCTGCAGAATTCTCTTCAATTGATTCCATAAAGTAAAGAAGCAGTAGCTAAAAAACTATGGAAGAAAATATTTCAAGTAATTTATATCAATTTAGTTAGTTCACCTCAAATAGCTAATTTGTGTGGCTTATTTCCATCAGATGAAGCAGAAATAGAATTAGTAATAATGAGTTTTAAATATGAGTCTGCAGTTGGATGGGTCGGCATGTCTAATCAGTTTTGAAAATTAGCAAACAATAACATTGTGAGACCTTTTTACTATATGTTTTGAACAAGGCTTTTTCCAAAGGTTGTTAAAAATCGTTGATATCCCCACCCCACAAAACGGGGGTACGAGACAACGTAAGCAATTATCGTCCGATCTCAGTGTTATCCTCGCTATCAAGGTTATTAGAAAAATTGTTAAACGTTCGCCTGATTAAGTTCCTAGAGACAAACAACATACTCTCCAATAATCAATACGGTTTCAAGCTGCGTAGAAGCTCAGAAAACGCTGATAACGACTTGGTTGACCAACTTACAACAAAACTGGATAATACACAGAAATGTATTGGTGTTTTTCTTGATATTGCTAGAGCCTTTGACACTGTCCCGGTGCCTATTCTTCTAAAAACGTTGTAGAGAGTAGGAATACGGGGAATGGCATATTCGAGTTTTAGAGATTTTCTACATAACCATGTTCAAAAAGTTAAAATTGGTAGTGTTGTAAGTGGTGATGAAACAATAACTTATGCTGTCCCTCAAGGAAATATCTTAGGACCTAGTATTTTCTTGATTTACACCAACGACTTATGTCAGCTAAACACGCTTAATACCAAGATTTATATTTATGCTGATGACCCATCATGTCGTCATTGTTCATGACGAGACTTGGAACCCGGTGTGTCAATCAGCTGAATATGGTCTTCATAAAATAAGCTTTTGGTTGAAAAGCAGCTTTCTAAATCTGAATGTTCTGAAATCTACTTTCATTCAATTTAATATAAGGGACAATCATGACCAAAACATTTCACTTAAACTACATTTCTGCAATCTGTATTTAGATCAACCTTGTTTGTGTTCCACGCTTAAACATTCTATTAGTACAAAATATTTAGGAGTTATGTTGGACAATAAACTCCATCGGATGCCTCACACTGAGCTGTAACCGTAGAATAAAGAAAATTATTTGGATATTTAAACATCCTCGATATGTAGCCGAATATGAAACTCTACGAACTATTTACTATGCACTAACTTAATCTGTCATGGTTTATGGGATCATGATTTGGGGGTGGAGGGGGGGTCACCTATAAAACTACCATAATTAAATTGGAAAGAGCTCAACGATCATAAATTAGAACCATGACATTTAAGCCATACAGATACCCAACTCCGACTTTGTACGCTAACTGTCAAGTGCTTATTGTGAGGCAACTATATATCTTGGAAGTTATATGTCCGAAGCATCTTGTCACTCCGTACGTTGAGGATGAGACGAGGAGATAATTAACACGCCTATACGTATACCCGTCACTGCAACCCCCGCGTATACACACACATATGTGCACACATACGCTATACAAAAACCACTGAAACATATTTATAAAACATCTCCAGACAAACGCACAGAATATTTATAACTTTTTTTCTTCGTTTGTTTAAATTTTGCAATATTGTAATTTCCATGTTTTTAAGATATTGCATTTATATAACAATGAAACTGGGAGGGGGCACTGTTTCCTGAGATACAGGTTACAGTCCTAGTTCAGGAACTAGAGGCTTCAAGTATCGAAGGCATGTAAAATAATGCAATATATTATTTTATTCTTTATTTTTATTATTAAATACAGTGAAGCGAATGGGAATGATGAATTTAATGACTTCTCGCTACACAATGATATTGAACCACCCACCTGCTGCTACTTTAAACATTATTAATCCAAAATCATACGCAAACAAGAGGATCTGATCATTAACTGAATGTATCAGTCAATTTGATGGCACACAAAAAAAGACTAATATTAAAAATGGTTCTATTTGAACTCACCTTTGTGGAAGCGAATTAAAACTATTTTACGTTCGATCTTTAGCTCCTGGGCGATGCTGCGGCTACTAACGTGCCAGTCAACTTCAGTTATTTCTGTGATTTTATCGAGATATTCGACGTCAGATCTGTCTGCGCCAGGTGCTTCTTTAACATCAAAAATGTCTGATGGGAACCGACGAAACCAAAATTGCACGTAGTTAGCTGTTACAGTATCGACACCATAAACACCATGCACACTTTCAGCCGCCTGATTTCTATTTTTAACTTCATCAAAGAAAAACTATAAAATATATTGAATTTTCAGTGGAATGTGGTGAATTACTGGCGGTAGGGCTCTGTTGCTGAAGACCGTCTAAGTTTAATACTACCGTAGCGCCTATTTCTACCGCCAAACAGTAGCTGTAGCTAATGTAATTACAGGGGTAACAAGAATCAACATCTTATGTGTCAGGTGACAAGCGCATTGTGGTGCTGTGTGTCAGGTATACAATATCCTGACAAGCGCCACGTTGTTATAGGCGGGCGTAGCACTTACTATCGAGTGGAGTCCCGCTCGTCACGTCATAAAAAAATATCAACCGCTTCAGCCATCCAACAAAAATAATGGATTTCCTTTACCCCAACCTATTATTGTAAGCATAATATATAGATTACAAACTTCTCGATGCTATTTCTTCTTGTTGATGGCTTCACTGTTGCCAGAGTGATAGTGGTCACGACGGCATGAGGGGGTTCTTGATGCGGCCCATGTAAGCACGTTGTACTTGTGTATACATGTATCCGGATGTTAACAACTTACTAATTAAGTTTACACGCAATCAATTAGCACTGTGTGTGCGCGCGCTGATCACTGCCAGCGTTTAATCACCGACTCCTCGTAACGATGCGGTTACGAATGTTGACTCGCTACGGGCTAGGAGCTGAGGGCTACCGGCTACGTGCTACGCGATACGCGCTACTGGATACTGGCTACGAGCTTAACAAGTTTATATGTTATCCTCTCTTAAGTTTGAACGTAACCGTGAGTGTCAAGGGTAAGTTAATATTGCTTGCTCTTTCTTTAAAAGCTATCGTAACTTCCTTTCTGTGATTCAATAAACCCGACGCTTTACTACTTGTTTAAATGAAACTGCATCACTACGCGTGATGTAATTTTTTTTAATTGGATGTTAGCAAACGATTACTACTTCCAGTTATAAAATTTAGCTATTTACTAGAATATTTTTACTGCTTACCTCTGTAGTTATAACTATAGTTCTATCTGAATAGCCAAAGGTGATTGTTATTAAATAGAATATACGGAGCATATTACTATAAAAAATATATGTTTTATATTCAACCCGGTCAACTTTACGCAGTTCACACATTAACCCTTACGCCATTGTTTACATAATTATTTTAAAGTCCAAATCTGTGAAACTTAAAGCAACTCGGCTTTAGGAATGTCATTAGAACTTAATTCATTACGTATTCCGTAGCAATTTACTAAGACGCTGAGCCGCCGTGCAGCCTGCGGGCGGGTCCCGAGCGAGCCCCAAGCAGACCCAGTGTGGGCCCCGGGCGGGCCCCGAGCGGGCTCTGCTCCGCCAAATAATTGTCGTGGCCAGCTATCGAGGCGGAGAGGGAGCGGCAAGTGACGTTTATGTGACGCTAAATAATTGCACGGACACTTGACACACCGAGCATCCGGTTACAGTGCATAGGTCCCACTTATAGTAGCTATAAACATATTTTTATAATGCATACAGCTCACAGCCTTAGTGTTGTCGAAATAACGTCTAAGTAAATTGTGTTGTTTTAAGAGTGTTATGCGTACTCTACTACTCTCTCCTCTGTCTTGTACAAGAGTATACATTAAAGAGCTTTAGTGAAACTTTAAGGTACTGCTCTCTTTTTGCTTTATTTTATTAAATATAGCGTACTTTTTATTTCAAGTCATTATGTCCACCACCACCACTCGCACCTCTCGCGAATGGAGTAAACTAGATTTGATTTGTGTACATTTAAAATGATAATTTTTCTTTCAAATTTTGAAGTTTTTTAGTCGACCCAGAGACGCGTCCCGCGTGGCTGTAAGAATTATATTACGTCCTTACATATGAAATTATCGTTTTGTCATACTGACCTGAACTGACTTTGATCTGATATATCTCCTCTTTGGTTAAGAATTCCAAATTCAAATTTATAAATTCATTTAGCGGGTACATTTGTGTTTTAAAAACGGTCATTAATTTGTTTTTCCTCATTATTTTTCTCTCTGGCGTCGCTTATTACCACACAATGGAGAACATGAAATATCAGTATAATCACGAGTAGGAGTTCCACCGTGGCACCAGTGCCAGTGCTGCAGAAACAGCTCGAAGGATTAATGATGTGCACGGCGCTGGTGTCGCAAAAGAAAGCACGGTATGTTTTTGGTTTCAACGTTTTCGTTCCGGAAACTTCGATATTCATAACCAACCACGTGGACGGCTGGACACCAATGTGGAAAATGAAGAATTACAGGTTATTGTGGAAGTGGATCCATCATAAAGCACTTCAGAGATAGCTAGAGGCTTGGCGATAAGTGACAAAACTGTATTAATCCACTTGAAGCAAATCGGAAAAGTAAAAAAACTTGAACGATGGGTACCTCATGCACTGAGTGAATGGAACTTGCGAACACGCGCCGACTGCTGCTGCTGTGTTACTTTGCTCCACCGATACAATGATGAAGAGGTTTTAAATCGAATCATTACTTGTGATAAAAAGTGGATACTGTACGATAACCGGAAGGGCTTGTCGCAATGGCTGAACCCTGGAGACCCAGCCAAATCCTGCCCTAAACGAAAATTGACTCAGAAAAAGTTACTTGTGAGTGTTTGGTGGACTAGCGCCGGTGTCGCTCACTGCAGCATTCTAACATCTGGCCAAACGATTACGGCAGATATCTACTGTCAGCAACTGCAGACCATGAAGGAAGAACTAGCTGCTAAACAACCGAGATTGGCCAATCGCTCTAGGCCACTGCTGCTTCACGAAAACGCAATACCACCAACACCACCACCACACTGCACAACAAACAACCACTAAGTTGGTTGAGCTACAATTGGAATGTCTGCGACATCCACCGTACTCCTCGGACCTTGCCCCAACAGAATACCATTTTTTCAGAAATTTGTACAACTTCTTACTAGGAAAAAAACTTCAACTCCGATCCGGCAGTACAAACCGCCTTCAAATAGTTTATTGATTCTCGCCCCCCCATGGTTTGTTTAGTAAAGGGATCAATGCACTACCTGTGAGATGTCAATAGTGCATAGATAACAACGGTGCATACTTTGATTCATTAAATATATTAAACAAAAAAAGAATTACTTTTTATTCCTGCCGTACCAAATGCCAATTCCATATATAAAGACCTAATGTATCGATTTAAGTATACAAAGTTAATCACTAAGTCAACGGTTTGGTATGAATGCTTTAGTTTAACTATATCTTACAACATATCGTCAAAGGTTTTTTTATAACAGAAGTGTAATTATATAAAAAAAATAAGTTTATCGTGACAATATTTCATAAAGGCTTTCATGAAATACTCGTCTCATGCCATTCAATATTAAAACCGTACCCAAAGAACCTTTGCACGAATTCAATTAAAGGGAAAAAGACTGCGGAATATCTTCAACAGATCACACCTGTTACCGGCATGAAAGGACAAATTCTTAAATTAATGAAACTCAAAGTACCGCCGACGAAGAATTAATACCGAAAAAACGAAAAAGGTGACGAGAGATCCTTTGGGACCCTTTGTAAAGAATATTTAAATAACCTTCGTAACGAGGAATACACGTAACGTGAAAATTTGTCGGCAAATATTTGTCAATGACGACAGAACTTCCGTTTTAATATTAATAACAACCACCTTCCGGTAGCGGTCAGAGACGCATATAGACGTGTATGTTATTCATTCGAGAAGCATGGATTTTTATGTAAGTGGGAGATAATTAGATTAGATTCGATCAGATCGATCCATGTGATTCGTAGTATTTTTATACAGGTTCTTCCAGCATCAGGCAGTTCACCCGCTGGTTGCAGTGAGGCGCACCCCGCCGCACCAGCCTGACACTGGGCCATAGAGAAGTAATGTTACTTACATAAATTACATACACAATAATGGTGTATAGCATATATATGTATATGTATATGTATATGGGCAAACGTACACCATTAACTGTATATTGCAATAAAGCGTTCGGGGAACTGACGAAAGAGAATTATTAAAAAGATAAGCGTCGCTTTTATATCCCACGTGAGGTACTACACAGGCCGTGTAGTAAACGTCGGAGCCAGTACACCGCGCGGCGTCACCCTCGAACGGGTGATTACATTTAACGTGCCCGTCCAACAACTTGTCCAAGTACATACGATAACGCTTAACTAAAGTTATGACATGAACCATCAGATCGAAGTGGCAATAATTATTTACTGGTATTTAAAACACCATGATGTCCGTTTGCAGGTAACACTTCTTAATTTTATTTACATAACAAACTACTATTTAGAAACGTTCATTGTATGTGTAGGTTCCAGCACAACGACTCACGGGCCCAAAGCTAACTTCACCTGCTAGCGGTGCAGCCTGCTGATCAACAAACGTGACTGTCACTCCCACCAACATGCGTTAGCAACAGTGGTCGGACATAGCACAACTCCCTACATATGAACCTCTACAAATGATGGCCCCCGGTGCCAGGAGATGCGGGCAGCATAGGACCGATCGATGTGGATATCTTTGAGGGAGGCGTATGTCCAACAGTATACGTCTATAGGCTGATGATGATGATAAATATATAATTATTATTTCGCCTGCACCGCTCCCTTACACTTGCTGTGGTTGCTTTTTATAGCCATGACAGTCACTAGATGCGCTGAATTTGGATCCTCGTCACCCGAACTAATGAATCCAAAGACTGTCATGTTGACTGAGGCACCTTAGACTCTGTACTAATTATAAGACTTGAAATGGGAACACGGAACGAACTCAGGAGATATCGCAAATCTAATCAGGACCTTGGGGTGGTGACATTGAAATCAAACGATTACGGCACCATTTTGACGAAAACCTGATGTATATGTGTGTATGTGTGTGTGTGTGTGTGTGTATGTGTGTGTGTGTGTGATAATTTAGAACAAACACTGTGGACAGACTCCTCTCGATGGTTGGATAACCATTACATCTGTTTTTGGTTTCTTGTTGTCACAGGAATTCGATAATCAGCAATCCATCAGGTGACACTGTTCTGTGATATTGTATATGACATTTTCTATTAACTAATTTAGTCCCCTCCCCATAATTGTTGAAGGGGGCAGTTTGTGAAACAACGAATTTTCAATTAAGTTTACTTCTTCGGAACGAAGTTAACTTCAACTCGGTTTGGAACCGGAAACCTTTTGGGTAACTTTTATTGCTTTTGTTCCTTATATATCGGATTAATGTAATCTCTGCGCGTTGAGGGACGGGTTTCGGATACACTTTGCGTGGCGTTAGATGTGGTTACACGTCACCAGCGGAAAGGACGAAGAAAACCATTTTAATGTGATAAGGAAACTAAATTATGTTATGGCAGGGACTGGAGGGAGTCCTTACTCAACCTACCTCTTCTATGATCTCGTAAAAAAAGCGGAACATTTTCCATTAGGCGTACGCGCATGCCCCCGACTCGAGAGGGCCGCCCAGTAATTAGTGATTGTGAACCGAGTGAGAGCCGTCCTCGGAACCGAATTACGCAAATTGTTTCAAAGTTCATTTGAAAGTCAAATTGGAACCGGTTCTTCGGCAACCAGAGCCGTTATTAATATTCCATACATATTCACGTGTGAGGCGTTAAAACTACTCGATAAGGGGTCCTCCCAATGGGTAACATTGTCTGCTCGCGCTTTCCTCCTCACTCTGTGTTGAACGATGTGTCAAATGAGTAAGGTCTTGGAAAATTATAGCGTTGAGTCATTTTACCATACAAATAGAACACGCGTATACTTTATTATTGTATCCCTCAGTGTTCACGCTTGTGCCTGCTCCGCCTGAGGGTTCATACACAGGCTCACATTCGAAAAATTTTTACCAGTTCTCTAAAACTTAACATTCAATTTTTTTTTTATAACCAATGCATTTTCTCCAGTTAATTATTGTTTTGTCTTGTTTTCAACTTGCATCTTCACTTCCCATGACGTGAACAAAAACTGTTCAGTTACAATTACCGTCGCGGTGCTCCAAACTTAAGACGCGCGTGAATTTCATGCACTAAAACCTTTCCGGAACCTCTCGCCTGCTCCTCACTTAGGTACATGCGCTTTGTAGGTTGTGGTATTCGATCTCATTTAAGTTTCAACACCACGTAATGAAACTTTTCACTCTTCGCCGACTCCCTGCGGTATAGAGTACCCTTAGATATTTGCCTGCAGCAGACTCTAAGGCGGCAATGATCGGTTGTTGTGCGGTGTAGTTTAGGATACTTATACTCGTGCGCCGCCGGAAGTTCATCGGTGGAGCAACCAACTATACCAGCACTATTTATCGAATAAAAATGAATATCTCCTCTTTACACTTAAATTTATACGTCGATGTCTACCTTTGGAATATTCACCATATTGAGGCACAACAGTATTACGTAGTAAGTAGAGTGCGTAGTTTCGTAAGAGTTTTCTTACCTATTACTTAAAATAATCAGTTTAATTACTGTTAGCCCCTCCAGAATTCTCCCTTTAATGAGTATCAGGTACTGGTTGACTTTAGTATGTTAATCGAATGCCGACGAATATCAACATTCTCACGGACACCAGGTGAACTTTCGGATCTTTATGAGTCTTGCCCGTTTTCCAATAAGAGTTGGCCGGGCACAGCCACCCCGGGCACAGCCTCCCCGCGGTCGTGGCACTTGTGTAATTTGACATTAATTTTTTGTCAACATTGGTAAAGTTAAAACGTGTCGTATCTAGTCCGCATCTTAAAACGTTTAGTAAAAGTTTGCAGAGCGACGTCTAAGCGTACCTAGTGTACCGTTAACGTGAAATATTGTGAAACAGAGTTCATTTTTATACGAACATTTTATTGTACTACCCCTAGAGGCGACACGGCTCCTGCTGAACGTCTCGATGAATTTTTTATCTTTATTTAAAAATAGCTTACAAAGACGGAAATTGTTGCGCAAAAAATATGCCAATTTGATTTAAATTGCTGCACAGGGGATGCAAATGGTAGCTGTCATATTACCCGAAGGCATTGGGTGTTGCTGCAGGCAGACGCATCGATTTGTTGTATAAAATAATGAATACACTTCGTGGACACTGTGCGAACAAAAACCCCGCGATAGTTAAGCGGGGGCTCCGCGGGCCCGTATCGCAATTTACGTCGCGTAGAACTCTGAAGTCCATTACGCGCATGAACAAACCTAACAACTTAATTCGGAGGCTGCGAACGCGCGTTAAAGTTAAATTAAAGTGCGCGGCCAATAGAACGGGCGGACCGAATTCCTCTACCCGCACCCCCTCCGAGCCCTACCCACCACCCCTCACCTGCGTTTCCTGTAATTAGACCTTCAGCGTCGGCTGCACGCGATTTACATCAGTAATGAATTGCGCCGTGCATTTGGACGCAGCGCGCTATCGACAGACATTTATACTTATACAGAAATGCACTGTAGTCTAGTATTCAATTTGTTAAAAAAAATTATTAAGTAAATGGTTACGTAATTTTTGTCTTAATACTAGTATTTAAAAAGAAATGTTAATTGTCATAATTTACTAAAGTTACTAAAAATCAGTACACGTCAGTTTGATCTACTCTCAGTAAGCAACTGACAACACGCTCGCGATAAATCTCATAAGCAACGATAGAGTACAGTTTCCAAACGTACGCCAGTTGTAACTCGCTTCCTATAATACAACTGTAGTTTATATTTCAACTCTGAAAAAAATAATTTTCATACATGTTTTTGTAAAAAGTATTTTTTTCAGTATCATCAGAAGCAATGGGCGTTTCAACAGAATCGAGCTGGTTCGTTTTCTGTGATAATATTTAACAAATGTTTTCTACGGAATCAATTTCAGGGTACACTGCTAACAAAAAAAAAACAATAAAAGATTCAATTACGTGAAATAACACAAAAAAATTAATATCAATGTTCGTCGCACCTGTTACCGGAAACGAAGCAATTTTCGAGGCAAATGAAATTCTTACATTCATTGAGAGACGTCGTGAGATCTGTCGGGAATGATATTCTTGATTCTCTAAACATACCGCCGGAAATGTCTGAAATGTGTGACCATAAAAACGGTGTAATTACACAACATCAGCCAGTGAGAAGTGTGGGGGGAGAGGAGCGACATTAAAGTGTGACACCAGCATGTGTCAAAGCGGAATTGATTTTTTTATACAACGAAGCGATAGCACGAGCGGAACTAATGCTGATGCGTACCACAACTATGTTCCTGATGGGATACTCACACAACACCACATCGCAGCCGCCAGATTGATTGTACAAGTTACAGTAACATTTCACTTCTACTTCGCAACGGAAGTAAGATTTGGTACGGAATATAATTATTTATATTAAGTGTTAAGTTATTACGAATCTTTATCGAATACAATTATAAGGGCGTAGTGGAAGGATCCTTCTCACGTTCATTCCAAAAGTATTTTGCCATTTCCACGTTAACAGGAAACACCTTCGTGCTTCCGATTTTAATATTCCAAAGGATTACTCCTCGAAATGATTATCGATACTTTACAAAATTCGTTTGTTTTTTGTTCGTTTCCGTCACTAAGTGGGTTTCTAACGGAAATAGTTGTCATTATACAAGCGATTATATTATTACGAGGATCGCTCCTTAATGTAACGGACCTGGAAGTAGGTAATACGGTGTAACGTAATAGTTGACCGCTTCCTTAGCGACACAGGCGGAGATTATTTGATCATCGTAGAGATGAGATTGCGAGAGAAATTATTTCCAGAAAACTTTAGGTCCTTCCTACTTCTCAAAGGAGAAAACATACACAATGTATACTTAAAGCCGTCTCTGGAGTTACACTCTGCCTGATCGTTGAGGTTAAGTAAAGGATTTAGAAAGGACTCTTTCGAACTGGTGATGACCATTACAACTGTTCCTTCTGTCCGAGTTTAACTTACTGCTCTTTTATAGGATTTATTTCACAAAGGCGACGATATCGTATAATAAAATAACTGTCAATCTGTTTTTGCCTGAAAGGTGACGTATTTCCGGTCGGGCGAGCTTTGGAATTGAACGACAAAAACGGTTTCCGGCTCAATGAATTTGTTGCGGAGGCTGGGCTCACGGACAGATCCTCACATCTGTGTAGACCGTGGCCCTTAATTTGATTTAATAAACCTTTGATAGATTTATTTTATTTCCTTAATTATTGTAACAGGTAAGTCGTGGTTCCGATTAATGGTTTCCTCATTTTGTAAACATGCATTACTCACCACCGGACGTTAATCTGACGTGTCAATAACAAGTTACCCCTTGGCGAAAACCTGCACCAAAATCGGCTTTAAATGTGAAACGGTACTATCCGATACCCGGAAACAAACCCGCGGAGCTCAGGCATTTCGCTTTATACACGTTAGACCAATAAAAATAAAAAAAATGTTATACTATTACCCCGTAAAATTATGGTAATTATGGTATCGATGCCAAGACAGGATATAAAAGGAAGACATAAAGTGGTGCAATTGTCATTGGCCGCGGGGAAACAATACGGGCCGTGCGGCGGCGCGCCCGGGGGTGCGACACAGCCCCGTTTATTTGATTCACAACGTCTTTTCTACACCACCTACCCCCTCTAACCTCCACAGAACCTCACACCGGTTTTGAATTTTATTTGATTTTATTCTCATTCAAAGTTTCACAGGTATCTAAACACGAGACCTTACGGTTCAAGTTCTAAGCTTGATGGGGTGGTAAATATTAATTACATAAGTAACATTTACAAAATTAAGCACTTGCTATGGCTGCACAACCACCCCATGTGTGAAAGTTAAACGGAAATAGCTAATGTATATAATACTTGAATGGATTACATCCCAACCGGTGCCTGGCGCCATGAAGGGTTTGCATAAATTAATTGAGCGGTTCAGAGCACATCTCTGGTGATGCATTCCGATTCAACACGAATGGACAGTTGGGAGCGCGCGGCGGATGTGTGCAGTGACGTCACGAGGATTGATGTCCCCGTTGCAGCGGCACCGGCGGCGGATACACTCGCATCCCCCGACTTTGTATTAGCCAACGTTAAGTTAACTCGCACGTCGCTTAAATGTGTTTTAACTTTTCTGTGCTTTCGTAACACTTGTAAGTAATGTTTTTTAATGCTTTTGAACGTAATAATCTATTAATATTTAGCAATTTTACATTCGGGAGGCTGCACAGACTTTTTTCAGCCTATCGAAAGTTTTTCCGGATTGAGGTATTATAATATAGAGCCAGCAGGTAAAGCAGAGGGGGAAGAACGATCAGTATGAAGTATATATTTGTCCTGAAATATTATTAGGGAAAAAAACAGACTTTACCTTAATCTAGATCTTTCTAAAGTACTTTACACAGAGATGCTATTAGTATTTCTAATTATTTACTTGGTGATGGAATGAGCGTGTCATGTCCAAAGGAGATCACGTAAATACATAGGCAATAAGACACTTAGCCTCAACAGACCCAGCAACGGCGGCGAGGAAGGCCGAAGTTGTGATGGCTGAGTGTAGTGACAAAGGATATGGTGAGCTGTGATCTCAAAGAAAGCGATGTCTTAAATATAGTAAAATGGAGTGAAAGAAGTAAGAAAGCAGCAACTGACATAAAACGGGACAAGTCAAAAGAAGAAGAAGAAGAAGAAGAAGAAGGTGTTTAGTTGGGTTGTGCGGACCGCGGTCCGACATTGAACTCGACACCTACACCCAACTTTCTAAAAACTAGTATTAAGTGATAAAAATATTAGTAATTTTATCATGATTGTAGAGTGTTGTGGGTGTGATTGTTTGTGTTTGTGTGTGTGTGTGTGTGCGCGTCGGACGTTACCGAGGCAGTAGTTTTCTTTATAAACTTCCGTCTGTCCGTTGTGTTTGGATTTCTGACTTCACAGTGCAAGTCAAATATAAATCCGATACAATAATGGGGTGTGTTGACTGTATCACCGGAAGCAGCGCTGCCTGCGTTTGAACAGCAAACGGCGTTCCGCTCCACGATGGAACTTTATTTCTGTTTATTTAATCTTTCTGATCTCTCGATCCTTGGCTCTTGTTAACATCGAAATCATTCAAAAGCAAGGTATAGTGTTTAAAAAGTCCAGTTTTTATTTAAGTCTGGACTTTTCAACTCGTAGACTTTTAAAGAACTCTAATATTAGTAACTATATCGTACATTTCATTTAAAACAAATTCTCGTACATAGAGTAATATTTATCTTTGTCTACCTGAAAACTTAGTTCTATATGAATATACGAAGGGGTAGTGACGTAGCGAAACAATTCTGTTCGCTTGTTATTATAATAGTCAAAATTAAGATAGTATAAAAGATTGGACTTCGTTCGAAAATATCTAATATAATGTGTGCTCCTAAGTGAAAACTTATGTGCAGCTTCAAAGAAAAAATAACTTGGTGGTCAGTGGGGGAATGCCGCCGTTGGACAATTTCTTGATTAATTTGTTACGTTGCGGTTTAATAGTATGGAAACGTTTCGTTTACTAAATATAGTATAAGTGATACTGAATTTTTTTTATTACTATAAATATTGTATTGACAATAGGACGTCAGTAAATGAAACGTAAGTTATGTGTACAGATAGGAGGGGGGAAGGCGGGCGCAGCTTTGTTGGTGGAGGAATATTAGGAATAGGTAATTCAATCGATTTCCGTTAAACGGTTTAAAGGCTCGATAATATTTGCAGAGGGCGGTAACCCGACGCGGCCGGCGGCTGGCAACTGGCAGCTGGCAGCTGGCTGATCGACAGCAGCAATAATGTGAAACACGAAAAATGTTTATTGTTACTTGGTATGCGCGGAGGGAGAGGGAAATTCAGTGCAGCTGTTTTGTTTTGTAACGTAGAGTGCGGCGCGCGAAGACAACTTGTTTATCCACTCCACGATACGTTTCAATTTCCGGTACACCCCATTCAATATGTTTGCGGTCGGTGTCAAAACGGAAAGCGTCACAGTTTCGAAATAAAATTTATACAACTAACCAATTACCAGGACTTTCAACTGAAGACAGATGCTACGAACGTCCGTAACGACAGGATGCTGCTTGGCAGTTCACGCAGCGGAACAACGCGCTCGTTGTGATGGACATCATCATCACATTACATCCGGGTGACATGTTTGTCTAACCGAATACAACAGGGCATACTATCTTTTCAAGAATTAAAAAAAAATCATATTATATATCATTTGGAAAAACGATGTAGTCACCTGCGTAACGACTTTGTTTTGCAGAGACGAGATCAACTATTTCTATTGACCTCTCCATAATTCTCGTACCTGTATTTATAGAAAAGTATATTTATTTAACTAATCCAAATTTTCTCTCAACGAAACCTTCATCACCATCAACATCGACCGTCAGACGTCGACGGCTGGACATACGCTTCCGCCAAAGATCTCCACATCATTGTTGTGTTAACTGCGTACACGCGCGGTTAAGTACATATATTACACACATATATGGTGAAAAAAGGTTCTGTTCGTTCTCCAATCACGTGAAAAGCAGTGAACGTACCGACACGCGAAGCAGTGGGCATTCTATGCGTAACGATTTGTTCATGGTTGGTTATAGGTTGCTTACCTTTTGAATTTCACAAATCCTTCATCATTTTATTTCTAATTAACTTCTATAAACATTGTCATCTGGTATTATTTATGCGGTTGCCATAGTAACGGTTGCGGTAGAAATCCATTTGCGGTTGCGGTTGCGGTTGTGCTCTCAAGGAATATTTGAGACAAATTTCAAATCCAATTATATATTACGGCAAAGCGAAAGGGGAACAGCCAGCACGAATATACTCGTACGTAGTCATTAATGGAATACCTTCGCAACCTCCTAAACATCTTCCAAACTTCTCCATTGACTTTGCGCGGATGAGGAGCTGTACCATTGATTGCGGATGTCAAAGTACATGTACATGTTCACGTTTGATGGAAGCTGCGAACTTCCATGTCGCCGAACTGTTCAAATGTTCTTGTTAATAGAACTTCGGCGATCGACAAGATCTGGTGCTTCGTGTTAAAGTTTACAAAACCGTATCACTCCGACGTATTTGGAGCAACTTATATGGTAGGTGCTGCAGCAGCGTGGACATTCACTGGTCCAGCTGCAACAGGTGTTGGTATACTGATATTGGATTATAAGTTAGAGTTACTTCCTTTGATATTGCTCTTGCTATAGAATCTTGATAATTGTAGTAATTATGCAAATTTATAATTACTACTTGGTTCATGCTTATTATATCAACATTATCCGCCATAATAATCATGAACTGATAGATGTAGACGTAGACTGGACATAGAACTCCTCGAAAGATCTCCACATCGATCGGTTGCTCGTTGCTCCCATCCAGTGGGTTTTGATTCTCACCAGATTGCCGGTCCACCTTGCGGGAGGCCTCTCAACACAACGTCTATTCGCCATCACCGAGTCATAATTCATTGAAAGCGTTGATCAGCAGTATTTGACCTTCGCTTCAGCGACACCAATTAATAGCTATGAATATATCACCGAGCCCAGCAGTGGGCGTCTATCGGTTGAAAATGATGGCGTCACCGAGAAGATCTCCCAATAGCAATTTTCTTTGGAGTGCATGGAATGTTTAAACTTGTATGAGAGCAAATCGGTGGATATTATTGACACACGGATTCAGCGGAAGTTTCTTTAGTTGAGCTGTAAACCGGAATCAGTAGTTCGGTGTCGCGAACAGCTAACGTCTTCCGTTGTGGACGCAGCCATGTACTACAGCACTACTACTACTAGAACTACCTCGTTGTAAATTCTTCTCTTCAAGTAGAAATACGGTGTGTGAACACTGCGCCTGAGTTCTTTATTTAAACAAGCTCAGCAGCGTTTGAGTATAAGGAAAGCATCGTGATGGTGTATGTGAGGTGGCCAACGGGATCTTGAACAGCTATCACACTACCACTACGGCTGCGAGTGTGGTCACAACTTATCACACTTATTAAAACGTGGCATGCGAACAGATACAAGTGATAAACTTGCATGTTGGCTGTTGTTGTTGCTGTTCCGGCGACAACTTGTTTACTTAAGCCTGGACGCGGTCCACACTTATTTTGTCCTTTTTTTAATCTGGCGTAGTTTCGCGTCCGGTCAGGTTCCCGTACTCCAAGGGTCCTGTACAAAGGCTGTTTTAATGTTACATCCATAAGGTTCATGGTTTAATGCTGTCACATTATTATGTCACGATATCCTGCTACAATTAAAGGATACAGGGTTGTGAACTGAATGTTTTGATTTATGTGTACGTTATTTGTTTAATATCATATTTTAGACTTCCGCCGGATGTCGTCGCGTTGCTAAAGGTTATAATTTAATTTAGCCTGCTGCATTTTTATTTATAGGCTTATCTAATTATCATTTATAGGGAATATGAACTATTGTCTGATGGTGAGGGATACGCACTGTGACAAAGCGGTGCTGCGATACCTATAACTATTCATCGTATAAGATGAACTTCAAGGTAGCTAGGTAGGTAGGGTAGCTGCATCGACCCATGCATCCGGAGCCTGTGTGCCTGCAAACGACTCGGAGGCAGACACAAACACTGCATTACTCCATTACATTGGTGATTTCAAGTATTAGTCATAAGAACAGGGTCGGCCGGTGAGGTGGGTGCCCCCTTTAATCCACCCGAGTCAGAACGACCCCGTCGGCCTCCTGCAGACAAGGGTTTTATTAAGTTTGCTATTGGATTTTGATGCTAATGATTACATACTCGTATTTATCCCGGACATTGGGAACGTCTCATGGCTCCTTTGACAAATTGGACTTCCACTCCTCTACTCGTCTAATTAACCTCAGTGATTTCTAAATTAACTTGTGTTCCTTCCTTGTCATATTCTTTACGTTTGTGTGTGATGTGCAGCCGGTGCACGCGGTGGTGAGCGGTATGTTCATACCGATGTGGTGTCACCTATTAACTGCAGTAAGGAATATTAACCTTCACACCATTAACCTGTTATTACTTACTTTACTTTCCAACAAACGTAGAATTCGTTTCTCCTTTGAATTTGAATAATAACTGATTGTTATTTACGTAGGGGTGCGTGTGATACCTCAGGAGTACGGTGTATACACAACTAGGTCCCGTTGCCAGGGGGTGCTCGGCGGGCTGCGTGCACAATTATCGAATCAGTGCCGCCGCCCTTTTGTGGAGCGCTTTATGTCGCCGTAGTTCATTTAGTCGGGGGATGAATTACGACTGTTCCACACAGGCTTTCTCATCTTTTTACGAAGAGTATTAAACGTTACCCGAGGAACAGTAATCGTAAGATAATGTTCTTTAAAGACCTGACGCGCTGGTTAATTCACGTTTCTTTGTACTACAGTCCAAGACATTTTCAGTAAGAAGGTTTCTAGATTTTCATCCGTTTCTTAGGACAGCGTTAATAGCAACAGGCTGATGATGAGATGATGTTGATGACATAAAGATGAGTATTGTTATTTATTTATCAACAAGTTACTTCTCGAAATAAACATTTTCTATGAAATTATTAAACTTAAATTAGTAATGGTTATAAATATCTTATTGATCCAATCGAATAACTTATAAAAAATGTAAAACGACCCTCTCCAATTGGCTTATGACTCTATCATATTACGCGACAGAAAGTTTTCTAAGATGTAGCAACATTTAATAAAATTTTTACTCGTGCACATGCTCTATCTCGCCCCTTAAACACACATACAAACGCACTCACATACTCGTACACACACCATGCACACTAACTGCGTGGGCTCCAGCCGGAAGTTGCAAAAACAAGCAATTTATATTGAAACTATATATTAAAAATTTAATTACAAACTAAATTAAGTCTAGATAGGTCAATGCAACTCGGTGTTGGATCTTCGACCGTTCCTTACTCGCTCGGCATCCCGTGGGGCGCGGGGTCTCCAACGGTCTTGGTGTCTTGTTACTTTGCGCTAAATGCTGATAAGGATAAGGAGTCGCATGTAGACCCGTGCGCGTGGGAATAGATGCAACTCGGCAGGTTTCATATATAAGGGGTCCGTGAGACACTACAAAACAACCAAAAATGCGTGCGTTCAATGTTGCTAAGGATTTTTTTTTTTCATTTTATTTTATATATACGTCTGGAAGTAGAAGCGAAATCGATACCGGATTCAGAATTCCCTCCGTTGTGGTGCCGCTCTCCACAAGAAGCTGGTATCCAAGCTTGATTAGAAAGATCAAAATTTGTATATACAGGACGGTGATAGGCTGATCCTGATGTACGGTTCCGAGACCTGAACTCTAACGTTTAGATAAGAGGAGCGGCTCCTGATCCCCGAGAGGAAAATCATGCGTAGGATCTTCGGCCTGGCCCAGGGAGAGGACGGTAAGTGGCAAGTCCGACGCAATATCGAAATCGAGAAACTGGTTGGCGAACCGAACATCATAGAAGAAGCCAAAGCCCACAGCCTTCGCTGAATGGGTGACTTGCTAAGAATGGGAGACGATCACAGAGTCAAAGACCTGTCGACCGGCCCAGATGCCGCTGGAAGGATGCCGTACAGCTCGACCTGCGCGAGCTTCAAGCAGTGGACTGGCGAGAGGCAGTGCAGGGCAGACAACGCTGGCGCTCTCGTGTTTCGGAGGCCAAGACTCACTTTGGGACGCTGCGCGTGAAGAGTGAGTCTGGAAGTGGGCGTTGTTAACTGCGACACAGTTATTTAATTAACTACTGCAGTTAGCAATATATACATGTACTTTATTCTATAAGTGTTCTATAAGTTTATGTTTAAATAAATTAAAAAGTAAATAAATAAATTGATGTATGAATATTGTTGAAATAGCTGTTGGACACGTAACCGCTGGTTAAGGAGCGGCGCTGCCGAGCCGCCTTTACTGGAGGCTGCCCGAGCCGTTGCTCTCTGTGGCGGGATGAATTCTTATATTCTCATACAGTGTTTTCTAAACGAAGATTTCTTTGCCAGCTTCTTTAGTTTCGATGAGTTGATATATTACAAGTGAGTCATTTGTTCATATAATGATTTTAACTGCTGGGTTCCACTTCAGCAAAGCTTATTCACTTGTGCAATATTTGTATGTACAGTTTCATGTAGTTGTCGATTGTACAATTGTACAGTGTGCCTAACAAGTAAATCACTGAATAAATGTTACGTATGTGATGGTGGCGCATGGCGAGTGATGTGCCAGCCACGAAATTGGTGTCACGCGGCACCGCCGCACCTGTGATATCGCAAGACTATACAGGATATTCTGCCGTTAATACAATTATGAAAATCTTAATAATTTGGACCCTTTGAAGAGAACATAATAAATGGCCCCAAATATATACTCCATAAGTTCATGTTTGTCATTGACATAATGAAAAGTTGTCTGTATAGAGGGGAGCGGGCAATTCACGGGCCTGTACTCGTATATTTGTTAAGGAACAGGGCGATGAGCGAGGACCTCTCACTTCAGTAATCTGCCCGGACCCCCCGAAACCTTCCACTCGACGGCGCCCGGCTCGGGGCCGAATAATTCTGTACTTAACTCCAATGCTAATGCCTTTGTTTACATAAAGCGGCCGCACGAAAGTTAATTAAAACTGAAATTAACGAGTCACATTGCGCCCGCCGTCCAGCGTTTCAACTCCAGAGTACATTTGGAACATATAATGCGTCTTCTATTGGACCGACCGGCGCACAGTTTGCTGCTAGCAAAGCATAATACAAAGCGCCTTCAAACCGGAATAAGGCAGTTGTTACACGCCTGTAATATTTTAAATGAACAACAAGTGAGCGGAGGCGGAGCGCCGTGTACTCGTAATCACCCGCAGTATGTCTTCGTTAGTGTCACTTCTTTGTGTCCCTACCAGCCTCCCTCCACCCTCACCGCCACCCCGAGCTGAACCAGGCGCATTATGAAGTTGACACTAACAGACGGCAGCCCCGGAAGTATTATGCGATTTCTGTCTTTATATAGACAAATAACGTCAGCTTAGCGTAACCGACACCAGCGCGAGAAGTATGTACTAGTTACGTAGTTACCAGTATACTAGTACACTCGTATACTGGTATACTCGTATACTGGTATACTCGTATACATCCGTTACTAGTTGTTATATCATACAATCCAACCCCGTCCCCGGACCAGGAGTAGTTCCTATTTCATTTATATACATTTGAACGGTTATAGGAACATCGCATTCTTTGATTGATAGAAATTCAAGTTTTCATTAAAATTAGTTTTGCGAAAATTACTTCAATTAATTGAAAGCCTATTAATTGGAATTAATATAATTGCAGAGGAACGGGAGAGAGGTAATGATATATTATTCATCCGATCATTAATATGTGACACGACGCGCGGCGAGCTGATGAATGAAGAGGAACCCCTCGGGGAGCCGCTACTCGCCACCAGCGGATAACGACGCGCCCCGCCACCGCCACCCACCCCCACAGACACACGCTCACACCCTGACATGTTTTTATTTATCATCACAATCATTACTACTGAACACGACACGTCACCGCCAGTGTAAACAGACCCGTGTATATGTATATAATAACGACCACGCAGGGATCATGTTATTGGGGATGCTTATCTATGGGATCATGGGCGAATGATTGGAAACCCGTATGTACTTTTTTAGTAATTGGATTTTTTTTGTTTCTTTTGTTATCAGTTGCCACCCGGCAGAGAGTCACTGTCGTTGAACCGTTTTTCCTTGTTATAATTCATATGAATAATTGTTGTTGCATAATCATCCGTTAACACGCATGACTCATACGGGCGGAACAACTCCTGCAGCAGCCCGGGTGTGAAGACAACATTAACAATAAACGAAAAAATACTGAGAAGAGATACCTGCCCGTGTGAGGAATGGTTGGTCTCCGTGCGATATAACCATTACGTAAATAATACGAAAAATTAAAGTTCATAACTTTAATTTTTCGTATTCGTATTTCGTAAAAATTAAAGTTCATAACTTTAATTTTTCGTATTATCGTTTGAGGATGTTGTTGGATAAGCGATCTGGTTCGTCTCAATTATCAATGAAAATAATTTGCGCTTAGCTCCGGTACGCCCCCTTCCATTCTTAAAATAAATAAATAATTGCTTGTTCCCGGCTCCAGATCTATAGCAATTTTACAAAAAAAAGTTATGGGCAGTCGTGTCATATACCAATAGGTGTTGAAAGCGTTGGCGTGGTCGGCGGGAGTTGTCCGTGGGAGATCTGAGACAATCTATGATGATGATATGGTAAGACGTGTGCATTAATTCCCAACATAACTGCACCGTCCCCGAGGTGGTGCAGCTCCGCGGGACCCTGCTCCGTGGTCCGTGGCCCGGCCCGGCCCCGTCCCGCCGCCGCTGTTACTCTTCGTTATCGCCGCGCGCTGTGACGTTACGCCATTAACTTGGAAATATACTTTGTCCTCGTGTAACGATGAAGAACACCCCGGCTCCGTTATTGATAGCCTGTATGAGTGACTGAAATATGAAACTAGATGAAGCACTCTTTGTCTTTTTTTATTTGAAAACTATCTGTCCCCGCCCCCACGCTGGTCATAACATACAATAACACTTGACATTTTCTTGAAATGTTCTTTGACAACAATTATGACAGCAAATGACTTTTTACAGCAACTGTTACTATAGTAACCGCATAAATCATACCAAATGAATATATTAATAAAAATAAATAATCTATAATCATCTACAAATAATTCCGCGTCAATTGTTCATGCTCACGTGTCGATATGTTCACTAGTTTTCAAGTGATTGGCGAACAAATAAAATCCTTCCTCCCCCCCATCCTTTCCCCAGCTATGTGGGCTCGGCTCAGTATGTACTTCTCTTCCATATCCCTCTATCAGACGTCATATCTGAATTCACACTGTTCTCACACATGTCATCCTGTCACACACTCCGTCCACACTATTCGGTCTTACTCTACCTTTACGAGTATAACCTTCCACGTTCATCCTCATTAGTTTCTTTGTTATATGTCCTCCTTCCCTCTGCACAATATACCCTTAACAACCCTAACCTCTTGCTCCTTAATTTCTCTGTCACTAGAGCAACTTTCACATTTCCTCTAATATACTCATTCTTAATTTCATCCATCCTCGTCACTCCACACATCTATCTTAACATTCACATCTCTGCCACATGTAATCTCCTTTTATCCGACCTTTGGTTGCCCAACATCCGGCTCCATATAACAGGATAGATCTAACGACCGACTTCTACATCTGTCCCTTAAGCTTAAAGGGCAAACAAACAAAATCCATTTTCATTATATTTATTATATATATAGATATGGGGGGAGGGGCATTGCGGCTACCACCTACACTTTTCTGTTAAAAAAACTATAACGAACTGTCACATATGTATACTACTATTTAAAGAAAACGATCGTTTACTAATTATGTCTATATTACTACATGTAAATATATCTTAGATGAGCTGCGATCTAAAGGAAAGTGATGTCACCAATAGAGTGAAGTGGAGTGAAAGAAGTAAGAACGCAGACCCTGTCATAAGACGGGACAAGTGTGTGGCGTGGCGTGCATCCATCAGCACAGGAGTACCGTCGCGACGCCGCTCTGGACGGACGTCCTCTGTTATTCCGTCGTCGTCCTCTCACCTGGCACTCGGAGACTACGCAGTCGAATCTGTC
Organism: Ornithoptera priamus; assembly: GCA_029034505.1. Lineage (NCBI taxonomy): Eukaryota > Metazoa > Arthropoda > Insecta > Lepidoptera > Papilionidae > Ornithoptera > Ornithoptera priamus. The sequence goes on along the minus strand of JARDWD010000527.1, from coordinate 152,633 downwards.
GCCTGTGTCGCTAGTATTCGTACCGGATGCAGAGTTATCAATTTGTTTATATATATATACGAGTAGAACGCGCCGCGTTGCAGTAAACAGGCGGCGGCGTGCGCAGGAGTGGCGCTCACATATAATCAATTAAGTACAAACGACTGCGCGTCTCGTCCCGTGTCCCGGGTTGGTGAGCCGACTTCAGCTGCAAAAAAGCCCATAAGTGCTGAGAAGAAGAAGAAGATAGGTTAAATATAGCTTTTTGTATTTCCTCATATAAATTTGTATCGAAAGTCCCGCCGACAACCATGGAATGATCCATTCATCATTTATCATGAACATTCACCCCCCAACCCGGAGCTGCTAGGTCTGCAGCTGCAGGTGTAAGGTATCCAGAGTGGCTGAATCGTATATATGAGTTCAGGTGATAGTAATACGCTTTATTGTATATTTTACTTACTGCGCCCGGCCGCGTGCGCGTTTTGCCGATCACCCAAATCCTCGTGAGCCCCTTCTGCAGCGTTACCATTACCTTTGTGACAACACCTGAGACCTTTCGATACATTTTAATGTGAGTCGGTTACAATTCATCTTTTCAGATGCAATTTTTACTTGAGAGAGTTTTCCGTCTCCGGAGACGAGTTAGACCCTGTAACCGGACTCAATGTCCTTGTATTCAGTCATTTCTGAACTTCTATAGTGTGGATTCGGAAATACTATGAGTGTAATAATAACAACATCGTCGGCATCTCAACAAACCTCGCCGTGCAGACGAGGTGCAGCAATGGCGGTGATGGGAGAGGAGGACGGTGCAGAGGTGACGTACTTTTGATTTGAATCTCAAAGTACTGAACAACAAACAAAGGCACGAGTAAATTAAACAAATTTGTATGGAGGAGAGATTAGCAAGTGATTCAAAGGATCGTGTTAATCCACCGGAAGACGGACGCGCGCGTGCAAGCGACGGCTGGAGGGGGGAGTAGGATTAACAGGGCGGGGCAGAGGGATTAATTCGTAGCGCACTTGGCCATCGTCAGTTCACTAGTTCTAAAAGCAACTTTGACGTCGTTAGCGGAATGGTTGTAACGCAATAAGTGACGTCAGCGCGCACAGCTTCTCAAGTTGCGGAGAAGTTTCACGTGTTGCGAGATAATGTCTATTGTTTAAAACTTTGAACTTTTTATTGCATCAGTTAAGTAGTTTAATCGAGCAATATCTAGTAGTTACAGTATTAGACAACCTATGATACTTTGAAGGTAGCTTACCACTTTTTTTCGCCGGAGTGTAAAGATAAAGGATGAAAAAGAGAAGAATATTAGATGGAGTTTTCTGATCTGTTCGGGTTAGTAACACAGATGTAATGAATAAACCTTGTTGTCATACTGATTTTCAAAAATGTAATATGCTAACTAAATCGTTGAGGAACCTTGCCCTGTTGGTGACGGGCCGCCCGGGGCGTGCTGCTGCCCTGCCCCCCTACCGCCGGGACCAACACACTCGCAACATGTCTGTATGAGTTGAATAGTGATGTAACGTGTCTTGAGTAGTCTTACCCTCTGTGATATCGGATACTCACGTTAACCCACTCTTATGTAAGTTGATTAAATCGTTCGAAATTTCCAAGTAACCGAATGAGAACACACTTGTTTAACTTTACAACCAGACTAAGTTATTGTTTTTCAAACTATTGAGACCAACACCTTCCCTATGTCACACGGCCGACGTGCTGCTGCATCTAAGCAGAGCACTGTGCGACGAGGTATTATTGGCAGTAGTTGTTTTTATCCTTCCCCTGCGAGTGGTGGGGCAGGGTCTATAGGGTGCATTACGTTTACCATCAGTGTTTTCTAGCTCTATTTAATTAGCTCGTCTTTCATTCTGTCTACTTTTTCACGCTCTGCTCATCGTTCAAACTTCATATCTCTCTCATTCTCCATTCCAATCCCTTCTCTCATTCCTCTCTCTCAAGCAAAGACCGTCGTCTCATGCTTATGTTCCGGAATCAAAAAGGCCTAAAAAACATGCATCTTTTTCTGTATTCATTCTTCTATATATCCTTCTTTGTTTTTCTTACTTACGCATTACAATCTTTAAAGATGAAGATAATTTATTGCATTATTGTACATTTTTAGTTTTCCTTATTTGCAGTAGTTAGGGACAATGAAGGACGTTGAATTGACTTAATCTCCTTAGATGAGTGTCACTAATGAACACGGCATGGTATCCAAGGCACGGGCGGCGGCGGGCGCGGTGCAGCGTGCGGCCGGACACGGAAACTAAAGCAACATTAAATCAAAGCAGGCCAATGTGTACATTACACATAAATACTTGTTAAGACCCACGTTACCCCGCAGCTTCCGTGTGTTCATGTTTTGGACTGAGTACAGGAATGAGTACACAAATATTATTCTTCGTGTACGCAATAATCACCGAGGAGAACATACGGACGGCAATACTGCGGAGAACTAACCAACAGACTCGTATTCATCTAAAACTACTATATATATGCTACAGGAAGTGTTGTGATATTATACAACCATTCGCTTCCGCCCTGCGCGCTGCCACGTCCGCAGCCAGCCTACTCACATACGTGGATGTTCAGGCGGATTAAGTCAGCAGGAGCTAGTTACTGGGGAACGCGGCATTCACCGCCGCTATCAGGGACCACTTCCTGTCGCGGTATTTGACTCCGCGCGGCCAGTGGGCAGTGGCCACCAGCCGACTAGACTTCCGGCCTGTCTGCTCGGAAGCTCCAATTAAGTTTTTATCAGACGTAAGTTTACTTAATATTATTATTAAATATTAATAATCCATTTTTTTATTTGTTTAACGAAAAAACGAGAGACGCGCGCCCTCAACAACGTGGCGCCAGTTAAGATGGCATGCAACTGCACCAGATTGCACCCGTCTACACGAGACGTAAGATGTTAAGTCTCGTTACCGCAGTAATAAGAAGGAAATTATACTTTCTCACATTCGAATGTTTTCTTTAGTCAAGTTTTTTATCACTTAGCAATACACAATAACGTACATTTAAGTTAAATTTAAGTTCAGGTCACATAATAGTAATTTCATTAAATCTAGTCTAATAAATATATTTTCTCGAATGGAATTAGAACAAGTTATGAGTACCACGTTACGTTGGGGCCGCAGTCCTGGACCACCGGCTGGACTAAGTCCATGCAGCACTGCTCCGGACACACAAATAATGGATCAGTGTTATGTGCGTGCGTGTGTGCTTGCGTGCGTGCGTGCGTGCGTGCGTGAGTGCGTGTGCGTGTTTGTGTGCGTGTTTGTGTGCGTGTTTGTGTGCGTGTGTACGTGTGCGTGCGTGTGCATGTGTGTGTGTGCGTGAGCGTGAGTACGTGTGCGTGCGTGTGCATGTGTGTGTGTGCGTGCGTATCTGTGTGTGCGTGTGCGCGCGTGTGTGTGCATGTGTGTGCATGTGTGTGTGTGTGCATGTGTGTGTGTGTGTGTGTGTGCATGTGTGTGTGCGCATGTGTGAGCGTGTGTATGTGTGTGTGTGCGTGTCTGTGTGCGTGTGTCTGTGCGTGTGTGTGCGTGTGTGTGTGTGTGTGTGTATGTGTGTGTACGTTTGTAGGAACATTGCGGAGTGACCCGTGCTGTGTACACAAGGCCGTGCGATACGGAACCACAACCGTACAGATCTAATAAATAAATAAAGTTCGCACTCGGCTGCATCACTTGTCTTTCACTTTGCTCTGAGTCATTGTTTAGTGAAGCTGCGAATAGAGAAACACGATAAGTTCTGTATTTATTTATTCTATCAACTTATTATATAACTAACTTTTCTGATGACTTTTTTCAGTTCAGAGATTCGAAAATATCTTCAGCAATGAATGAAGAAATTGCTTATTTATATCATGGCTAGATACAACAGCCAGTTTACCTCCCCACTGGTGGGCCACAGCCTACCTTCAATATGAGGGCGATGGGGCCCACAGTCTCCACGCGGGCCCAATGCGGATTGGTGACTTCACACACACACCTTACAATAAATCCTAATTCATGTGCTGGTTTCCTCCCGATGTTTCCCTTCGCCGTTTGTATTTCACCGTTGTTACTTAAGTTCACAAATGTACACAACTTAAATATTAAAGTGATCGGTACAAGCTGAGATTTGAACCCGCGACCTTTGGAATGAAGCCCGCACGCTCTAACCATTGGAAAAACGAGCCATCATGGCCAGGTTTTATTGCATTTACAGTTTGACAGGTTACAAAAGTACCATGTCTCTGCAAGATGTGCAGGCAGCCCCCGCTCCATCCGCGCGCTGCTGTGTGCTGTCCTGCAGCCTGGCTACTGTGCAACCGCGCTGCTCCGTGCCGGGGCGCCGCGCCGCGCATCAGTATGTCGTTGGACGCATCAAATATTCATAGAGGATACCGAGCGTGAGTGGAACAGGCGAAGGTCTCAACCGTCCGACCCTTGTCAATATGAACATTAGCATTTGAACGTCCGATTTAATTTGAAGCTGCTGGATAGAGTCGAAATGTTGAAGCAGTCCAAGGGGTGTCCACACATTAAGTCAGTAATTGTATGCAAGATTACCAATTACCAACTTGTATTTAATTAATTATATATTTATTTAGCTCATATTTAGACAACGTCCGACTAATTACAACAATTGTTTGTTTAGAACAAATTGTTATTGATATATTGTTATTGAATAATAACGGAACGGAGCGATTCCCCAGCACCACGCAGACCTTTGCCGGCGAAGGCTAGCAGCCTCCACTCCAGGGAAAGCCGTTTATACATTGCTGTGGAGAAGATTAAGCACAAGTAACGAGCACGAACTGAACACAGTAACGTTTGCACACCACTGCTTGCTGATGTCAACAATCGCTGCGGTTGTAATCAGTTCTATCATATTAATCAGGTTCTCATTTCTACTATCTCATTGATGTCTTCTTCCATCATGTCATGATACTATCACAGTTAATCACGTAAACACAAACCCACAATTAGTACTTTAAACCGAGGCATAATGTGCGTGCGCTGCCATCGCGCAGTGACTCCCGCGCAAATGTACACAACAAACACGATATTTAGCGGAGTGGTAACAGTTCATCCTTCATTTACAGCTCCACGTCATCCTGAACTGAAAAAAAAATTACACGCGTGAACGGTTCCTCGTAACGCGTGACGCGTGACGCGTGACACGCGACGCGTGACGCGCATTAATTTAGACGGGACGCGCGGCAGGGGGTCCGCTTGTCTGAACCTATGTCGGCTCTATGAATCTATTCACGAAGTAACACATTACTTCACGAATACCGTAAATGAATTAAGGAAGTACTCGTCTGACCTTCAATATATGAAGCTGTTCCCGGGGTGGGGACCCCGTTAGGACCATATTTATACTTTTTGTATTATAATGAAATTTTTGTCATTATTGACCGTGGGCTAACATTACTGTGCATGACATTATTACAATACTGTACTTTGTTATTAGCGGCTTTCTGTTGCTGGAGACCATCGAGGTAGGCACCACTGCAGCACCTATTGCAGCTGACAAACACTAATCTGAAAACATTACTGCGTTCCGGTGTGGGGGGCGCCGTAGCTAATGAAATTACTGGGGCGACGAGACTTAATATGTTTTGTCTCAAGACAATGAGCGCAATGTGGTGCAGTAGCCTGACTAGCGCCACTTCGTTATGAGCAGGTGTATCACTAACCATCAGGTCAAGTCCGTGCGTGCTCGTCTCGACGCTCCGTTCAATAATATAATAACAATAATATCTGGATGTGGTAGTTTCCTTTTAAGCATGAGAATGCCGGTGTCAGGAGGCTAGGTAGCCATCGGTGAGTACAAAGTGATGATAAATACATAGACATGTGAAGGTGGAGATACCACTGTGTGATGAACAGCATTGGTACCACGTCTAAGGTAAATAAATAAATAAGATATAATTAACTGAACTCCACTTAAATATCAAATGAAAAAAAAAACCTGAAACAGTTTCGTCAGTGTGATCACTAAAGTTCAGTTAGTTGGAGACACCTCATTATGACGACGGTAATTGTATTAAAATCCTTTACTAAATAACTCTGATGGGAGCTCACCTCAGGGTGGGCACGTCGGTGACCGGCACCCCGTCCTCCGTGAGCCAGGTGATGGTAGGCGCGGGGGTGCCGTGCGCGGCGCAGGATACGCTGGCGCCGGTGCTGTTCGAGAAGGAGAGGCGCGGCGGCGGCTCCATCAGGAAGATCAGCTGCCCGCGCACCAGCCCCGCTGCGGACACAGAATTAAACATTAACAAACGGGTGTGCAGTGTCGTGTTTATACTGCGCTGCAGTAGATGAGCGCAGTACGGTACCAACGTGACGCCAGACATTGTGCGAGTGACGCACAGTGGACGTCGGCCGCGGAGGGTACGCGGCACGTTAAGAGGTTTGTTGCAGCGCTGGTTATCAACAGGACATGTCAGTTGTTCCAGATACCAGATAATTGCATCAAAGTTCAGTTCCTACAATAGAAACGTAAATTCCGTCAACAATTCTTTAATCGAAATATAAAGATTGCTTTGCTCAAATGGGGGGTGAAAATTTACAACGAGCTTTGAAAGAGCTTCGATTTTATGGAAAATAATAATGCGTCGCCGACAGGAAACAGCTTTGTTTCTATGTCCACGGCCCGTCCCTCAACCCTCTCAGCCCCCACCGCGTGCCCAAACCTTGCGAATGAACAGCTCACGCTGCAAGCTGTTGATGCTGCGCTGCGTCCGGCGGCGGACCTCCGCGCGCGGGGCTTGTATATTATTTAGGACTTGTTAGGCTTTAGGTTACACTAATTCGGATTGTTTTGCAGTGCTTTGGAGTGCTTCGGATGCAGTTTATTCGCGGATGATGCTTTTTGGATATTACTACTGAAATAGTTAATCCTCCAACTATATTCTACTAATTTGGTAACTGTTACCAGAAGACTTTTTTATCTCGTCCTAGGAGCGTCCTAGGAGTAGTGTGCGAGCGTTATTGTGATCCTCTTTGTAGGGCACAATGAAATGTTACCAACTAAGCTTTGAGGCTAATACTTTGTTCTCCTCTTATTTGAAGGTAACCAGTGCAATGTGACGCTGTATAACCGGAAACAACTACAACGTTGCTACTCATCGATTAGGTAAACCTTCTGTTCTTCTCGTCATTCTATCGTAGGGAATAAAACAATGATAAAATTGTTCTCACTTCCGGAAACAAACTAATTTTGTATGTTACGCAATATTGCGTGTGGATATACTGGTTTTATATGAGTTTGACTGCAAAAAATATATCAACATGAGATTAAGCCAAACAACCTTTAACTTCCGCTCCGCCATATTGGAAGATATCTTCTCAACATTTTTAATTAGCCAAAATAAAAGGGGGCTGTGTGCTCGGGTCCGCGTCCCGGCACTTTGCATACCCTCGACTCGAGGCCCGTCGCCGGCCCGGAATGCTAAACAATGGAGCAGGACGAAGGACGAAAATAATTTCGAGTATTTTAAGTACTCCGGCGCGTCTGGTCTGCGGGCCTGCAGCACCGGATACATTGTTGCTTCGCTTTGCGGGCGGGTGGTGGCGCGCGTTTCCATAGCTTGAAGTTGGCATCTCAAAGGATGTGTGCGGATGCAGACACAAATTTCTAACCTTTAATATTAAAGAAAATGTATTTAAAATTGATGCGCGACTCTGTTTGCGCGTGCGCGTGCGTGTGCGCGTGCGTGTGCATCCTGGTCGCGTTCAGGCGGTCGCACTGAGGCGCACTGCGCCGATGCTATACCGCGCTATGCCATAATATTTGGTGTGGCTCATATCATAGTTTAATATTTTTCAAATAAGAGATTTAGTAATGTTTCGCAAGTCAAAATCGGCTAAGCCGTTTATAACCAGAATATTAAAATTAAAATGTATATTAATCAACTATATTTAAATTACCAAGTGCAAATAATTTTGTCAGTAACTTCCGGATTACATATTTAAATTGTATACAAATGGATCAGGACACTGCAGCGTGCATTTACATGAGAAAACGAGCCGCCGCCGCCGCAGCCTCCGCCGCCAGCAGCTTTACCAAGCGGACTTTGGAATGCTAATCGCTTGCTGCCGTCAGGCTGCAGGGGCTGCAGGGGCTGAGGGTTCCAGGGTGTTTATTTAACATGCTGTTTGTAAGAGAGATTTGATGCGACAAATTTTATTGACAGTAAAACGAAATGCTTCTCCTAACGACGTTAGATACTTAATAGCCGTGGATTAACTTTTACGGGTTAATGATGGTAAGGAGTGGTGGTGGGTGTCTGTTCCCGGAGACGGTCTAAGTAGGTAATAGTGTGCAAACGTAAATGTGTTCCGGTTTCAATAACGCTGCATCTGGTGTAATTACTGAAATAACGAGAATCAACATCTTATGTTTCAGGCGTCTAGCGCAACGTGGTGCTATGTATATCATCCTAACTAGCGCCAGGTTGTTATGGGGTGACGTATCCCTTACTATCAGGTGAAGGTTCCAGACGTTTCGTCGCTTTATTGAAAATAAAAGTAATACTTTTTTGATTAAAGTGAAATATTTAAACAGAACTCTCATCCTTTAAAGTATCAGGACGATCTAAAAAATATCATAAATATCTGCGCTTATAAACTCGGACTTCTGCAGAACAAATACATGCAGACGAGCTGGACCTTCATGAGGTAGCGGCTTCATAAATAGACTTCCATTTCATAGCCAGAACAGGATAAACTGACGGTTATATTAAACAGTACCCCCAATTACTGATCCTCGCAAACGAAGAGACGCGGCCCTTCTCCTTAGCACCAGCGGCAATAAAACCGGAAGGGTAGTTCCGTCGGCGCGTAACGCGGCGCCGCGTGTAAACGCAGCTCGTTATTGAACATCCCCTCGCACACCACTTGTACGATATTAACTAACATCTTTATGAACACGGATTGATTATATTATTTTTAATATTATTCATTAAAGGAAAACATCCCTTGTTGGAATTCAGTATTTCACTACAAGTAAACATAATATCGACTTGTTACTATTAGAAAGAAAAACTTAACTCGGCACAAAACAATTTAACATACACACGGATACAACCCCGTATAAAATTTTGAATACATGACAAAAACTTAGACATGACAATACAATAATAAATGTAATAAAATGTATATATATATATATATATGTGTGTGTGTTAGAGACAGTGACGGATTGGGTTAATTGACGATTGTATAAAGCGAGGTGTTAATTGTTTACACCCAAAATACTTTGCAAAATCTTATTTTATTTTATTTAATTTATTTTTGTTATTTTGTACCTTCCAAATTGTTATTAATTTTCTTAAAAGTAAAAAATAAATGGAATGAATGAGTGAATGAGAGCGGAGCACGGCCCCGAGTGGGGTCGGGGCGCCATCTTGTCTCTTGTGTGGCGCACGCGCCGGGCGCGGGGCATTTCTTGGAGAGCGGTCGATCGAGGTGGATCGCATAGTGATTCATATTGAAGAGTTAGATCGGTGCCTTGAACCCGCTGCTCGTGTTTAATTGTTACCTACCTAATTAAATCTACGTTTTTTTTTACATAAAATTATTAAGAACCTACCCACTTAATTAAAACTATATGACAAAGTGATTTGTGTATTGTTCTGTGCTCGCACTTTACGCTAATGACGGCCACAAGATCCGTTAATACTGACGACAACGTCCAGAAGTCTCCGACATGTATATGATGAGCTGGGACCTATAACCACACGAAAAAAAGAAAAAATTACCCAAACATAACGCAGTGGAGACTACACTTTTACATCACTCTGTTGTAAGGTGAGTGCATGTTGTCTAACCTTTAATTTAAATATTTCACGGTAGGTACGTCGTGCAAGGGTGGCGGCAGGTTGTTCCATATTTTTGCAGACGCATGCTTAAAGCTCCCTTGGAACGCAGCGGTCTTACATTTGGGCACTGCCAACACATCACTTTTTTGGCGAGCTGTGCTGGACCATATTAGCTTATCATATAAATATTTTGGTTCACAGTATTTAATAATGCCAAACAGAAGGGTACAATAGTGAACATAGCGCCTGCAAGACATCTTTAAAACATGTTCCCTATTGAGGTACGGAGTGACGTGTTGCCGCGGAGGGATGTTGAAGCAAAGCCTAGCTAGCGCAAGCATTTAGTACGCGTTGAATTAAATGATGCGTTTTGAGCAGTAGACGAGGACCGTGCACCGTGTTGCAATACGAATTAAATTTAGATAAAACCAGACAACCTGGTAACGTGATACTTCAAGCAATTTTGAAGTTACTATACTGTTATTAATAGTATAGGTAATAAGCTCTACCGTACCATGTCCCACGATAAGGTGTCCGCGCCTTTTGCATTGGAATTAATATTATCTATAACTTTCTGAATATCAGTCACATCAACAGGTTTTAAAATAAACTGTTCACTTGCATATATATCTATGCGATCGGTAGAATTTTAAATCTAATTCATGTACATGGTTGCCACCGGGAATATCTGTGAAATGTTTATTTAATTCATATGGGTGACGGAGATAGTAAGGTATGTTTTAACCTGATTTCTGAGGAAGAATATCTTTCTTTAGATATTTCCTTAGTTTCTTTGGTTGATTTATATTTCTATTAATGTATTTTGCAAAATAAGCTATGGTAGTAGATCCAAGTCTGCAGTTCGCTGTAGCACGTAGGTGGGCAGGATCGACCGGTGAAACACTACCCTCTCACAGAAAATCAGCGTGAAGTGGGGGCTTCCTAGAGGCCACCGCGTTTCGACTGGTAAGTGAGAGTCCCGGCGCCCTTATCCCTCTACCTCGGGGCCCAATAGCAACTGGCACTTTCATTATACTACACGTATCGCGACAGATTTTCTAGGGACTGTTGCGTTGCGTGTGGGAATGAGTATCAGTTGGCCCCTTCCTGTCTTTTTATTCCCTGTCCCACAATTCCTCACCCTCTGTGACCTTTCTCCTTCCCTTTCCTTCCCCACCCCTTATGCTCTTTTGTGATGGCGACGAGTGATAAAAATAAAATACCCCAGGAGGGTACCAGTCTCTTAGAGACTGGAGAATCCCTCTCTGAGCGAGAGCGAGAGATGCTACCCTCTAGCTCTGGCTCAGGCTGCCCATCGTATTCTGGGGGGCACATCAAGCGTCGTTTATCACAGCTGCTGGGTGCAAACTGAGCCCAATCACGAGGAAGTCCCCCTCCACTTTAGCTGTGGATTTTTCTAACATCAGAGGACTTCACTCGAACTTAAATGCCGTTCACCACCATCTCGAGACGGAAAGGCCAGATTTGCTTTTCCTGACGGAGACGCAGATTTCCTCCCCGGCGGACACTTCATATCTAAAGTACCCGGCCTATAGCCTGGAGCACTTGTTTGTGCCACGCGCCGGCGTGTGTGTGTACGTCAGGGAGGGAATTTGTTACCGTAGGCTCAGTAGTCTTGAAGGCACAGACCTGTCGATCCTTTGGGTGCGCGTTGATTGTGAGGATCACATTCGCGTCTACGCGTGCCTTTACAGGTCTCATAGCGGAAAATCTGAAATTGACCGGTGCCTCTTCTTCTCCCATTCTCCTTCTCGATTCTCCCATACGTGTGCCGGATGTGGAAGACCACTCGCCTTCCTTATTGGACCTTCTGCTGACCTCTCGCCCCGAACCCATTCGGGTGTGGGTCGACGCTCCTCTCGGGTCATCGGACCATTGCCTAGTTCGGAGCGTGGTGCCTCTCACCGTCTCATCGCAACCACTTCCATCTGGTAGACGACGTGTTTGGCACTACAGGTCAGCGGACTGGGACGGGATGCGCTCTTTCTTTGCATCCTACCCATGGGGGCAGATTTGCTTCAAGTCAGAGGATCCTAGCACCTGCGCTGATTCGGTTGCCGATGTCGTGCTGCAGGGCATGGAATTGTTTGTTCCAAGCTCAGCGGTGCCCGTCGGTGGCAGGTCTCGGCCCTGGTTTGGCGGGTCCTGCCGTGACGCACATCGTCGCAAGCGGGAATGCTACCAAGCTTGGGCTAGGGCAAAGGCCGCTAAGGATGTAAACTCTGACTCACTCAAAAAGAAATACAACTCTGCTTCCAGGTTCTTTAAGAGGCAAATTGCATTGGCGAAATCGAATTACGTTGGGAGAATTGGCGAGAGACTGGCACACCTGCCATCTGGCTCTCGTGCGTTCTGGTCTCTCGCCAAGGCTGTCCAGGGTAATTTCTGTCGGTCGACGCTTCCACCTTTGCGCGGGGAGGATGGTTCATTGGCCTATTCCGCAAGGGAGAAAGCCGATCTTCTTGGCTCTATCTTTGCGGAAAACTCGACTCTTGACGACAGGGGTAACACTCCTCCTAACATCCCGAGGTGTGAAACCACAATGGCGGACGTCCGCTTCACACAGTGTGCTGTGCGGAAAGCACTATTTTCCCTGGATGTCAACAAGTCGAGTGGGCCCGATGGAGTATCTCCTATTGTGCTGAAGGTGTGTGCTCCAGAGCTGGCACCGGTTTTAACGCGCTTATTCAGACACTCTTATGTCCTCGGCCGCAGCAATATCTCTCGGGATTACGTCGACGAGTGTCGGAACAAACTTGTGTCTGAATTCGAATCATCCCTTGTGAAGATTTTCGATTGGGGGGGACTAAATCTAGTCCAGTATGACCCTTCTAAGAGTCAAGTTTGCGCGTTCACCGCTAAAAAAGCCCCCTTTGTCGCATCGCCACTCTTCGGAAACACTCACCTTTGTGCCAAGCCAAACATTGGTATTCTGGGCGTCGATATTTCGAGTGTTGTCCAGTTTGGCGGTCATTTGGAGAGCAAGGCTAAAATGGCCTCCAAAAAACTCGGAGTACTCAACAGGGCCAAACAGTACTTCAAGCCGGCTCACCGCCTTAAACTGTATAAGGCACAGGTGCGGCCTCACATGGAGTATTGTTGCCACCTTTGGGCCGAAGCTCCGGGTTATCAGCTATCTCCATTTGACCGAATCCAACGTAGGGCATCTCGGATTGTCGACGATCCTGAACTTGCCGATCGGCTAGATCCTTTGGCACTGCGTAGGGATCTATCTTCCCTATGCATACTTTACAGAGTCTACAATGGGGAGTGTTCCGAGGAGTTGTTCAATTTAATAGAAGCCGCTGATTTTCGCAACCGACCGTCTCGCCGGCACTACCATCCGCACCATCTGGATGGTTGGCGTTCCACTACAATGCGTTTTAAAAACAGTTTTCTGCCACGCACAGTAAATATCTGGAACTCGTTGCCATCAGCGGTCTTCCCCGACAACTGCGACATTGGGTTATTCAAGAAAAGAGCATATTCTTACCTGAAGGGTAGGCAACGCACTGGCGTCGCTAGTGACGTGGGCGGCGGTGAATCACTTACCATCAGGTGACCCGTCTTGCTCGTTTGCCTCTTATTTTACATAAAAAATAAACCTTATTTTCATTATAAATAGTAATGTTAACATAATTTTAAAGGTTTTTGTAATATATTTGATGACAATACTTTTTAGTTTTAATGTATCTTATATGTGCTTTGTTCTTTAAGTGCAACATAAATTTAATATTACGTGTCAACCATGGAGGTGTTTGTAGTTTAAATGTAATGGATTTCATAGGAGCATGGAAATCAAACAAACTTAAGTAGAAATCAGTAAAGGCCTTAACCATTTCATTAACATTATTTAGTGTTCATATTTTATGCCATGGCATGCACTGTGCATCGTTTCCTAATTCAGTAATATCCCCACGTGTTTGAGTGGACAACAAGCGATGTTTGAACAAACTTTTATCCTCACCACTCTGTCTACGCAGCATGTGACAAAGGTATCAGTTGTTTATTTGGACTGTATAATATCTATGTCTACGTGTTTTACTAGTGCATCTGTACATATTAAATCGATAAGCGTGTTTCACTGTGTTCAGTAAAATGAGTAGACGATTTACAATTTGATATAAATTAAGAATATTAAGAAAAGATTCCAGTTTTTCTTTATTATTGCCATCTAACAAGTCGGTATTAAAATTCCCAAGCAAAATAAGTTTGTTATAATAAGTAAAGCTAGTTATAGATTCAGTCAGGCATTAAAAAATAAATCAACGTTTACCCACGGTGCACGGTACGCAGTGCTAATAATAATAATAATGAAGTTTTGTATTAACGTACTCCTTCCGGTGTTATAAAATGGACAAAAACAGACACGGATTATTTAGAACGATTAACGCGCACCACACTCACAAAACATAACAACTTACACCCTAAATCTGCAATAGAAAGACTTACTATAAAGAAACAAAATGGAGGAAGAGCCCTAATAGATATCCAACACCTTTGGCGAAAACAAATCAATAACCTGAAAACATTATTTTACACGAAATCTCACACGAGTAACATCCATAAAGCTGTAGTTATGAATGATATCAATTACACACCACTTCATATAAATGAACAAAAAGACACAAACTACTCTCACAACGACGACCCGCAGAAAAATAAAATAAAGACTGGAAGAAGAAAGTCCCCCATGGTAGACACCCACATGATCTGGAACAATCTCACATCAATACTCTTGCGTCAAATATGTGGCTTAAAATAGGTCATTTATATTCCAGAAACAGAAGGATTTATAATCGCGATACAAGACCAAATAATCAATACTAAAAACTACAGAAAATATATACAATTAAAGATCCTACAGTCACTAACGATACATGCCGTAAATGTCACACACAATCAGAAACCATTCAGCACATCACAGGAGCTTGCACAACACTTGCACAAACCGATTGCACTCGCAGACATAACCAGGTAGCAAACATCATTCACCAAAAACTAGCAATAAAACGTAAACTCGTTCAGAATACAAACACTCCTTACTACAACTACGCACCGGATACCGTTCTGGAAAATGCAACGCGCAAACTATTCTACGACCGCGCTGCACTCACCGATAGGACACTTCATTACAACAGACCGGATACTACTTGCTTGATTGCTCAAGAGTAGCTATACCGTCTTTTTGTTCGCGACATTTTAAAGCTTCTACTCTTCCACACAGTTCATCAACTCTGAGCTGCAAATATTAAGCGCCGAGGTGAGATTTGTTAGGGTACTTTTCAAATATTTAATCTCAACGCGAGCAGCGTGCAATTATTCACGGAAAAGACATATTTCTTCCTCCAATCACGTAGATTCCAGCAGAGGTGGTTCCGGAGAACCTGTCCCAGTAGTTAATGGAGAACTGTTGTTGTTACTAAAAGTGATATTCTCATGTTCACTGTTATCATCATCATTATTGAAGAGCGTAGTTTTTGATGGTCGTAATGGTGTTTTGGAGTTTCCATTTTTAGCTTGTTATTCTTACACTCTTGGCTTTCCCAGTTCATGTTTCGCTCCTTTGTCAAAAAACCGGTTTTCTGATGCGCTTGTACATGGTAGATCATAATTATTAAGGCAAAGGCAACATTTTAGATATTTCTTATGTGTTATAATTTGCAAACTTCCAGCACAACAAATATTTTTTGTGAACATTTTAAACTGTAAATTAAAAAGTAACTAAAATATACAAGGCAAACATAAATTATAAAATAATGTATAGCCAAAAAGTTTGGAGACCAGCTCGTGGATTCGAACTCGCGATTTAAAATCTAAGCTGTGTCTCCAACGTCGACAGCATCGCTGCACTGTATGTCCATCGCCGCAGCTGTATGAATATTGCAGTCAGTTTCTGTGTGTACAATTCTACTATTTTAATTAAAATACCTCACTTTAACACTTGTACATGTATGTAACGTGTAACATATATTGTATTGTATTACACAGTAGCCCGTAAGCACAACCATAAATTTCCAAATGTACTCTGTCTCCGAATGAGCGATATGTTACTTGCAACTTGCAACCTCTGAGATAATGTATTGACAGAAAGGTCGAGCACAGCGTCCGCTCCGTGCAACCACCGACGACGAAACAGATGTTCATTAGTTCAAGTGTTTTTTTTTTGATTCAGTATCGACGCACTATCGAATGAAAATGAACGTGAAAGGTTATAAAGGTAGAGGGAGACCGAATAAAGTGTGGATGGATTGTGTGACATATGATGTGTGTAAGAAGAGTCTGAATTCAGATATGACTTCTGATAGAGGAATATGGAAGAGAAGTACATACTGAGCCGAGCCCACATAGCTGGGAAAAGCGGAGTATTGACGTTTTACCGATGTGGGGCGGAGATCAACAAATCTATCATTACCCATTTGGTCCCGACCCAATAAAAACCACCGGAACGAAGCAGGTTATTGTTAATCAGAAGTACACAAACATAATATTGCTCCACTTGGAGCGATGCTGTAGCCAGTAGAGAAGCCAATTATTTGCCACCAGACAATCGTCCTGCACACTTCGCGTTTTTAAGTAAACTTTAGTTCATTTCTTCGTATCTGTTCTAAACATAACATGGCTTTGTTGTCTATGACTTTTATCGCTGGTAAGATGTCGACATGGTCAATGCCTTTCGTGATCGCTTATCTTGGAACACCACGCTCCAAATATTTTCCCCGCTATAAGATCAGCTCCGTGGTTATTCCGCCGCCGGGCCGACGACCCATGTAATTTGATTTCTATTGCTATCAATATTTCACTATTATTTATATTGTATTTCTTAAAAGAAATGTATCAGATATAAAGCTTCAGACAACCGAGCTGAAGAATATAAGGAGGCGTCACTTTAACAGCATACAGAAAAAAGTATGGACTTTATTGTGCTTTTTTGTGACATGAGACGAACACAATGTCTACTGACAATACGCAGCCCCAACTAGCTGGTAAACATTCGCCCCATCGTCATATAAGAAATAAATGTCTCCATAGTTTATTACGCCCCGTTAAAGCCTTCCCCGCCCCCGCCCGCGGGTTTCCCTGTCCCCGTGCCGAAACCGGTTGTATTGCGCAATAAAAGCGGAAGGTTGTACTTGTGCTCGCGCACATAAACCGGCGGTGTTTAAACGCTCCTCATAAAGACGAGCATTTATTAAATTCACCCCGGTGTCGCTTTATGGACCCGCCCCCGCCCTCACTTGGCCCCGCACGCGGATCAACCATTTATGAATATACACTTACAATTCCTTATTATATATATACCATCACCGTCTACAACCATTCTAAGTAATATTAGAAGACTCTTGCATTGGAACTAGTCCAGTACAAAAGGCTCTCTTTTTTGTAAACTCACGATTTGAAAAATTAATGTCCATTCAGCAGTCAGCATACGTTAAAAGGTTTACATGGAGTCAGCAGTCACTCGAAAAGCTGTTTGCGCGGCGCGGCAACTGCCCAGCGTCACGCGATAACGCGGGACCGGCGCCAGCAGCCGTTTGTTATTGCTGCGCGTGTCAGCACTGCCACACACACCGCTCACACACGCTCACACAAATCGTTCTGTCGCTCCGTACGTCAAACGTTGTATGGTGTGACGGACCTGTTTAATGATCAGGTACGGCGGCGCGCGAGCCCGTACCGCCTCACGGATACCGAACCCGTGAATGTGAGCTAGATGAAGGACCACTTGCATTGGACTCTTTAGTATAAAACTGTTCTTTATCTGGTGGTATTTTAAAGAAAACATGCAGCAAAAGTATAGGTACGTAGGGAGAGAATAGAAAACCATGGGTTACAATTTAACTGGATCACTGGGACTTGTCGCTACCAGCGTTCAAACAACAGCCATGCTCGGCCACGTCTGCGCGCCGCACGCTGCAGCACGCCGCCGCACGCCGCCGCAGCTCTATGGACGCTACCGGGCTGCTCCGGCACCAGTGTGGTACAGGTCGAGTTGCGAGGGCGGGCGCGTTTTATTTCCGGTCTGGACCACCGCTGAATGGTCTACTTCCGGCGGCGCACTGTGCGTGTGAGCACAGTTCACAATCTACTTTTGCTTGCAATAGACGCTTATAATTGCCGAAACTTTTGTTAGCATGAACAAAAGTATTTGTTTTACATTTAAGTTAAAAGTAGCTTACAGTAAATATTAAACAAACAAACTTAGCGGCAATGTATAGATTACTATAATTCTCAACAACGATTCAAATTGCTCGCATAACTACCCTCTTACGAAATATTTAAATAGTATGCACCGAGCACTACCCCGAGTGCCGCGCAGCGCTGCGCCGCCGACGAAACTCAATGCGACGCACATTACTTGCGTTACTCACGTCAACTTAAGTGCTCTCAGAGTAAAATGTATCAAAATGCGATTTCCTTCGGCAATTTTTTGAAAGGATAAAAAACGTTTCATTATGGTGTAAAACTGCATAAAATAGTGTAACATCCACCCCGCACAGACAGCGCTTCGGTAGACGACACTCTATGCGTGAATAGACGACATTAACGTAATCGCTGCGAGACACCACACCCAAATACGAGTAGCAGCAAGTAGCGTACCGTAGAATACATTACAAGAGACCTGTTCATCGGAAGCGTACGTCCATCAGTTTATTGATCAGTTGATTTGCTGTAAGTAAAATGTTCTGCCCGCTAAGGGTTAGCGGTGCACTGCGCTTAGATTGGTTTACAAAAGTACGTATATAGTTTATATAATGGGCATGTGCAAGTTTTTTTGATTTAGGCTGAATTTTGTGAACCTTCATAATATAGGGTCGTATCACTAATGCGTTTCAATCGTAACTGTAACAGTACAACAACAACAACAACGGCGCCGCCCGACGCCCGCGCATGCGGTGCTCGACCACGCTTAACGCTTTGAGCGCATTCACTCGTTATCGCTGGGACGGCGTTGGAACCGGAACTAATTACATATTTTGCGTTGACTAGACAACTAGATAACTGACGTATATGTTATATAAGGCAACAAACTAATACATAACACTTTAGTTATATAACATTCGTTTAGAGATGAACAATGCGCTCGCGGGTGCGCGACAGTGGCAGACGCCGCGTGCGGTGGCGGAGCTGCTTTGTGCACGCTTTGTGCACGCGGAGTGAAAAAATAAAGCTCACATGCGTGGCACAATGGGAGCCCACCAGAATTATTTTAATTTAAACCCTCTCACGTGGTGGATGCGGAGAAAAAATTAATCAGCGCGCAGGTAATACCGCGTTGTGCTCGCAGACGGCAATTGTTTTCGCATCCCCCCGCCTGGCTGCTCCGCACCCCCGCACACCCGTCGTAATAATGCACAGTTTATGAAAAATGCAATTTCATACGTACCCTCAAAGCGGAGGCTGCGCTAAGTGCGCGCCCCTCGTGTCGGCCGGGGTCGCACTCACATTTGTTACGAAGTTAAATAGTTTCCATCGCGTGGGAGTCGCAGCTCCTGGTTGTTGCACGGTGGCAGTGTGCCAACCATAGACACAACGTTTGTGATCATCCACATATCCACGTATCCACGTAAAGTATCCATAGATTCGAGGTATGCACATACATGCTGTGCTGTGTATCCAACTTATTGTAACACAGCGCTGAGGCAGGCGGTCACCATGTCGCGTGATGACGAGTGAGAGTAAACCTGCACCTTTTACACTAACTAAATAGTTTTCTATTTTTATGTTTATGGTTCTGTGGCAGTAAAAGCGAAGATCAACGGCAGAGATTCTATCGATACAAATTTGACAAACACTATTCGATATATTTGGAGCGGTCAGGAGTTTTGTAAACGCTTTCACAGAAACAGCTGACACGCACCCAGGGAGACAGGCGTCGAGGGCACCCGCTGCGTGAACACAACAACCTGAACTCCATACCATTCGAGTGACCCTCATTTGATTTTTCCAATAAAAATTAATGAAAAATTCATTTACATGTAAGTGTAAAAAAACAATTGCTCTTGTCAACTATAATTATTACGTGATCGACTGCCCACGGGGCATGCTGTGATAATACCTGTGAAGATAAGCAGAATACTAAGTTTTAATTAGATGTTACGGTACTAGGTCTGCGTTACCGGAAACCTCATATACAGTTACTACCAAAACGCTTATTTCTACCAGCAAATAACAGCGTGCATTGTCTGAATTTCGGCTTGAACGGCTTTGAAGCTGTTAATTATTACTGAGTAAACAAAACCTAACATCCGGTGCGTCGCGGCGACGAGTACACCGCTTAGGTAATAGCCGCGTGTGCGATTTAGTAGTCGCATCGCGTACGGAACCCGTCCGGTTTAATTTCCGCGCGGCAGCTGGTCGCCCCCGGCCGGGGTGCCTGGTCTCTAGGAACACGCGACTGCGAGTGTTTAACTAAATGTAAACTACTTACCCGGTAGTTTCCGACTATTTGTATAAGCGGCAGATCGGAATACACTTCCACAGTCACTCTTGCAGCGCTTCGCGTCTCCGGCGCTCCTAGAATACTCCTCACAGACCGAGCGGAGGTGCGTATATAATAATGGTTGCTAAGTGGCATAGCTCGGCAGCCGCACCGCCCCCGGCACCAGGGTACGGCACCGAACGCCAAAACACCAATTAAGATACAATATCACGTTACGGAGGCTGCGCCGCTCCGCGCCCCCGGCTGACAACTTTTAATCAACTTGCACAACTAGTATCAAACTAATGAATTTACTTGGGATTTAAAGAGGGGGTGTGAACTCATAACTCTCCTCTAACTTCCATCGTTCTTAGTTGTTTCGAAGTCGTGGCACCCCGTTGCAACGAGTCGGGGTGGATGTTGCGCATCGTGCTGCCACATTTCATCAATTTATTGCTAGAAATATTGTTTCGGTATTAAAAGTTCTCTTTGAATAAACGATTTATGAGCAATTTATGGATCCTGGCCGCGTACGCTGGTACCAATCCATGTCCACACACAAATCAAACTAAATAACAATGAATAAATGTATTACAGTCGGATGGGTCGGTTTGTGTTTTGTAAATGTTACCCGCGGACCGCTCTAACCACCAAAAAGTTTTTAAAATTCTATTTATTTTAGTCCATCTTAATAATAAATGGATATCCTAGTGGTAACACAACCTGTCACTAAAAAAGAGGTATGGTCTAAATTGAACTATTATTTATCTCTGAGCCGATGGTAATGGAGTACCTGTGCGCGCCGGAGGTGGTGCCGCGGATGGTGTCGCCAATCACAACGCCAGCCAGTCCACGCGACGTGCACAGGACGACCACTTGTGGTATTGTTTTCCAATCGTAAAATATTATATGTGTGCCGCAGGTATCCGTCACTTTTATGTGCGGTGCCGGATACGGTCTTGACGAGCACTGCGGCAACCGATGTGGCGGCCGGGAAGGAAATAGCGGCGCGCAACTTTTTAAATGCATTGTGCAATGTTCACACGGAAGTTGTAGAAGAGTTGCTATGTGACAGTGTGACAGTGTGCCAGTATGAAATAATTTGGTTAGCGTCATTAGGAACCAGGTCTTTCGATAACAGAGAACCAAACAAAGACGCAGAGCAAGCATCGCCTATAACTTTAACAAAGTATCACAATATGGAGACTAAACTTGTGCACAGTGTTATAGATAAGGCGTTGACAGCTCTGCGCGGGGCTAGCGGGCGCACGGCGGAACTGGGCCGCTTAATTTCCGTCAGGGACGAAGTGCTGAATGGGCAATGCGACACTTTGGGCCGGGAGCCGGCCAGTTAACGGCGACACTTCGGGAAACTTCTGCCCGCCGTCCTGACCGACTCACTGCAACGGGGATTGCGTATCTGAATAACTTTTGAAGGAATCGCTTATATTATAGTTGTTTTGCGCATTCGGTTTATATTCTATTGTTTATAATAAAGAAGTACTTTTAATAATCACAACAGGTCTTTCGCACCGATGTCGACCACACTAAGTACCATAACATGTCTCCGTGATGAAGCGTTAACTTCCGCCGTCAAGCGGAACTAGAAACATAATTTGCGGCGCTGCAGTCGGTGCAATTATTTGTAAAGAGGATAAGGTGATACCCTGGCCCCGGCAAGCTTGCAATGACGCTTAGTGATTTGCAAAAAATAAGGATTAAACAATTTGATAAGGTCACTTATAAATGTCTCAACATCACAAAGTACTGCATAATAACAGGTTATCACGTTTATTTGTGAACTTTATAATTCTATTAACAATGTAAATAAATGACTACTTGTAAATGTTACACAACAAGGTAACTAAGTTATCGGGAAGGCATCCGCATTCAGGTCAACAACTTCCGTCCGTACTACTCGTCATAGGAGTAATGTTAAAGAGAATTTATAGTGTTCGTAATGTTCCAACAATGAAGACGAAGTTGGATCGACGTGTGGAATCCTTAATGCGGATCAGCCCCGCCGCCACTGTGCGACGGGGTCGCGGGAGTCGTGCTGCGCGGACACCAATCTATGCATATATCTTACAACAATCGCCGGCGCGGGCGGTGCCGGTGTCAGGTTAAATTGAAGAATTACACATAACTATGTGGAACGCCACAGCACAGGACAACACTGGTTAGACCCTCGTCTGCCAAGAGGTAAACGATAGTAAACTAATTCGTGTGTTGTATTCGGTGGAGTCCGGGCTACGACTTGAATTTACTTATACCATTTCCGCCAAGCGTTCATTTTAAAACCAAATATTATGTAGGTAGCTCGTTATAAACATAATTAACGGTATAATTGTTTATGCGGTCAACAATTGTTGGCAGCCGTCGCGCCGTGACGCTGCCCACCACGGAGCTGCTCCAGGGTAACATCAGCGTCAGTTCGTAATAGCTCGTTATCACCGGTGGTGCTGCACGAACGATGAGATCGCAAATCTAATAAAACTAATTCAACACCAGCATGCAAAGTTTTAATTAACTTCGCAAACTATCTATATAATGAAACTAATGAATTTATTTAAACCGGAAGATAACTAAAACTTGTCCATAATTTCCGGCGTTCATCGCCATTTAAAATCTCACTGGGATTTATTGGTTGCTTTACTATCGGCAAGTTTGTTAGAAACTATGTAATAACTTATACGTTTGTTTGTTTGTTTGTTTGTTGTGAATGTCTAGTTTTAATTTATTTAATGTATTTAAAAATTTACGAAATAAGTCGCTTATTTACTTGCTACTGTCGGGATCGGCGTGATCTATCCACCAATCGGAACACGATCCTGGTTTTAGGGGGAGAAATAAAATGGTGAGTAAAATACCGCCTGGTACGATGACAGCCTCAATCCCGACACTCTGTTGGCAGCGATTGAAGAGAAAGGCTATCCTACAAGATTTTTTTTTGTGAAACAAGTTAGTGTAATTAGAAACAATATTTATAAAAATCTAGTATTAGTAGTACCCAACTATTCCTTTGTTTCAATTATTAATCTGCGTTAGACACGCACGCGTGTGATCCAGGGGCTCAAGTAATGTTAGGTCCTTACATATAAATTATCGTTTTGTCGTACTGACCACTTTGATCTGATATATCTCCTCTTTGGTTAAGAATTCCAAATTCAAATTTATAAATTCATTTAGCGGGTACATTTGAGTTTTTGGAAACAGTCATTCATTTGTTTTTTTTTTGGCGTCGCTTATTACCGCACAATGGAAAACATGAAATATCGGTATATTTACGAGTACGAGTGTTCTACCGTGGCACCAGTACCAGTGCTGCAGGAACAACTCGAAGGATTAACGATGTGTACGGTGCTGGTGAAAGCACAGTATGTTTTTGGTTTCAACGCTTTCCGCCTCCCTGAGCGAGAGCGATGATGCTACCCTCTAGAACCAACTCCGTGGACTGCCCAGAGTACTCAATGTGGAGCACATGAAGAATTAAAGGTTATTGTGGATGCTGGATCCATCACGAAGCCACTTCACGAGGAAATCACCTCCAGGCTTTAGCGGTAGAGTAATCTAAAATCTGTATGAATTCACTTGAAGCTTAAATGCGGTAAAGTCAAAAAACTCGAGACGGATGGGCTACCTCATGCATTGAGTGAATGGAGACTTGCAGATTACACGCGCCGACTGCTGACTGCTGTGTTACTTTAGAGTCCACCGACACAATAGCCTGAAGCACTTGTTTGTAACATCGCGTCATGTACTGTGTGTATGTCAGGGAGTGGAATCTTGTTACCGATAAGCTCGGAAGCGCTCGTTGCAATGGCTGAACCCTGGAGACCTAGTCAGATCCTGCCCTAAGCTACAAATTGACTCAAAGAACTCACTTGTGAGTGTTTGCGTGGACTAGCGCCGGTGTCGCTCACTGCAGCATTCTAACATCTGGCCAAACGATTACGGCAGGTATCTACTGTCAGCACCTGCAGGTGTCCACTGACAGAATACTTGAGCAGATTCCTACCGCAGAAATTATGGTTTTGGGCGACTTTAATGCCCACCACTCTGATTGGCTTGGGTCAGCACGTACTGACCATGCGGGAAGGTCTGGTCACGATTTTACCATTGCCAATGGTCTGACACAGATGGTACCTTCTCCCACACGTGTGCCGGATGTGGAAGACCACTCGCCTTCCTTATTGGACCTTCTGCTGACCTCTCGCCCCGAACCCATTCGGGTGTGGGTCGACGCTCCTCTCGGGTCATCGGACCATTGCCTAGTTCGGAGCGTGGTGCCTCTCACCGTCTCATCGCAACCACTTCCATCTGGTAGACGACGTGTTTGGCACTACAGGTCAGCAGACTGGGACGGGATGCGCTCTTTCTTTGCATCCTACCCATGGGGGCAGATTTGCTTCAAGTCAGAGGATCCTAGCACCTGCGCTGATTCGGTTGCCGATGTCGTGCTGCAGGGCATGGAATTGTTTGTTCCAAGCTCAGCGGTGCCCGTCGGTGGCAGGTCTCGGCCCTGGTTTGGCGGGTCCTGCCGTGACGCACATCGTCGCAAGCGGGAATGCTACCAAGCTTGGGCTAGGGCAAAGGCCGCTAAGAATGTAAACTCTGACTCACTCAAGAAGAAATACAACTCTGCTTCCAGGTTCTTTAAGAGGCAAATTGCATTGGCGAAATCGAATTACGTTAGGAGAATTGGCGAGAGACTGGCACGTCTGCCATCTGGCTCTCGTGCGTTCTGGTCTCTCGCCAAGGCTGTCCAGAGTAATTTCTGTCGGTCGACGCTTCCACTTTTGCGCAGGGCGGATGAGGACGGTTCATTGGCCTATTCCGCAAGGGAGAAAGCCGATCTTCTTGGCTCTATCTTTGCGGAAAACTCGACTCTTGACGACAGGGGTAACACTCCTCCTAACATCCCGAGATGTGAAACCACAATGGCGGACGTCCGCTTCACACAGTGTGCTGTGCGGAAAGCACTATTCTCCCTGGATGTCAACAAGTCGAGTGGGCCCGATAGAGTATCTCCTATTGTGCTGAAGGTGTGTGCTCCAGAGCTGGCACCGGTTTTAACGCGCTTATTCAGACACTCTTATGTCCTCGGCCGCAGCAATATCTCTCGGGATCACGTCGACGAGTGTCGGAACAAACTTGTCTGAATTCGAATCATCCCTTGTGAAGATTTTCGATTGGGGGGGACTAAATCTAGTCCAGTTTAACCCTTCTAAGAGTCAAGTTTGCGCGTTCACCGCTAAAAAAGCCCCCTTTGTCGCATCGCCACTCTTCGGAAACACTCACCTTTGTGCCAAGCCGAACATTGGCATTCTGGGCGTCGATATTTCGAGTGTTGTCCAGTTTGGCGGTCATTTGGAGAGCAAGGCTAAAATGGCCTCCAAAAAACTCGGAGTACTCAACAGGGCCAAACAGTACTTCAAGCCGGCTCACCGCCTTAAACTGTATAAGGCACAGGTGCGGCCTCACATGGAGTATTGTTGCCACCTTTGGGCCGGGGCTCCGGGTTATCAGCTATCTCCATTTGACCGAATCCAACGTAGGGCATGTCGAATTGTCGACGATCCTGAACTTGCCGATCGGCTAGATCCTTTGGCACTGCGTAGGGATCTATCTTCCCTATGCATACTTTACAGAGTCTACAATGGGGAGTGTTCCGAGGAGTTGTTCAATTTAATAGAAGCCGCTGATTTTCGCAACCGACCGTCTCGCCGGCACTACCATCCGCACCATCTGGATGGTTGGCGTTCCACTACAATGCGTTTTAAAAACAGTTTTCTGCCACGCACAGTAAATATCTGGAACTCGTTGCCATCAGCGGTCTTCCCCGACAACTGCGACATTGGGTTATTCAAGAAAAGAGCATATTCTTACCTGAAGGGTAGGCAACGCACTGGCGTCGCTGGTGACGTGGGCGGCGGTGAATCACTTACCATCAGGTGACCCGTCTTGCTCGTTTGCCTTATCTTTGCTATAAAAAAAAAAAAACAACAAACAACAACTAAGTTAGATGAGCTACAATTGGAATGTCTGCGACATCCACTGTACTCCCCGGACCTTGCCCCAACAGATTACCAGTTCTTCAGGAATTTGGACAACTTTCAAGGAAAAAACTTCAACTCCGATGCGGCTGTACAAACCGCCTTCAAAGAGTTTATTGATTCTCGCCCCCCATGGTTTGCTTAGTAAAGGGATCAATGCACTACCTATGAGACGTCAATAGTGCATAGACAACAACGGTGCATACTTTGATTAATTTAATATATTTTACAAATTTTTTTTTCTTTTTCTTCCTCTCGTACAAAACGCTAACTCCATGTGTAAGGACCTAATATTAAGGTTCGTTCCCACAGTTAGTAGGATCGTTTACCTCCGAGAACACTTCTCGTGAGCTGGTGCCGCACGGTGCGCGCAGTTCGATCCCCGCGGCGTCCCCAACCCGAGCGATAATTACCAGGCGAACTTTTAATGAAACCGATACCATCAGCGAGCTGCATCACCCCTCGAAGCGCCGCTGTCAGCAGGTTAGCAATGCACTTTAGTTATTTGCTTTATCTTGATAAACTATCCTCCACTTTGGCAAATAATAGTTAAGATTTTACTTACAACTTTTAGGACCACACATCATCATCATCATCATTTCAACCGTTAGACATCGACTGCTGGACAAAGGTCTTACGCTGTTTCAATCCAATGCCTCGCAGCGATTCTTTTGAAGTCCTCTGTACACCTAGTGGCTGGTCTGCCAACGCTGTGCTTTTCGGTGCGGGGTGCCATCCCAGCACTTTAAGTCCCTCACATTTATCGGTTCTACGATCTGTGTGCCCCACGCATTAATACTTAAGCCTCGCGATTCGTAGGGCTACGGTGCCCTTGGTTCTTTTGAGGATCTCATTTCTGATTAGATTAAGCAGAAATACTCCAAGTATCGCCATTCCGTCGCCCGCAGAGTGATTCTGA
Source organism: Ornithoptera priamus (assembly GCA_029034505.1). Taxonomy (NCBI): domain Eukaryota; kingdom Metazoa; phylum Arthropoda; class Insecta; order Lepidoptera; family Papilionidae; genus Ornithoptera; species Ornithoptera priamus. The sequence continues at coordinate 125,399 of JARDWD010000527.1, read as the reverse complement.
GCTTTCTTATGAATTACAATCCTTTTCATCAATATACAATGAAATCTATTACAATACTCTTGAAACCATTTAATACCAACTATCCTCACTTTCTTGTCGCTCATACCCCATGCCGTCGGAGCACCCCTTCCGTGTTGCGACACTTTAAGTGTTGCCAACTTATAATTAACAAAACTAATGACACCGATACAAAATGCATTTGTCATTTTATATTTTAATAGCGCTAACTATTTTTATTTTCTTTCCTCCAAGGAATGTTTGTCCACACTTATCCACATCCTTGTTGATTATCTCAGGGTTTTCTTAGCTTGTAAATACTAACTGTTTCATTATTGTATAGGGAAGAGAAACTTATTGTTTTAGCACAAATAATCATGAAAACAATATAAACAAACGCAGACAGGTAGGGCTCGACAAAATCTGTTTGATAAGATTTAATTGCGGAAAGTAGACGTATGTCACGCGCGCTTCTAGAACGTACGAGTAGAATAAACAACGAGGGTCAGATCATAGCAGTCGGCAGGTACCAGCACGCGACGAGAAACGGAAAACCCGTTCGTTCGAAGACGGTAGTTTGAGTATAAAAAAAAACCGAAAACTTGTGGGCGGCGGATGCACGCGCCCGGGAGCACTCGCCGCGCACTATAGCATTAATTGCAAATTAGCGGAAACAGCACGCCCGCCATTGTTGCGGGGTGACGTTTCCTGTAGAGCGCACGACAGCCCCCCGCCGGCACGAGAGGCGCGTGGGGGGCGCACGGCAGCCAGGGCTGCACCCCATCGATAATATTTTTAATATCGATGATTCATTGATTTCATATGAGAAATGTTAATATATCTCTTTTTTGCTGTTGTCGCAACCGAGGCATCAGGGAACTAGTTCATAAAAAAAGCAGCAGCTGTTCTCGTGACCTGCGTGCGTACGAGCGTGCAAGCGAGCGCAGCAATGAACCCCACTTAGGGTGGGGAGGAGATTATGCTCAGCAGTGGACATCACGCAGGTGAAGTGATAACAGTTATTTTGTTTATATAACGCTTGAGCTCACGAGCTCTCTGAAAAGGAAACTTGCCACAGACAGGGGTTCATCCGGTGGGAAGGAAGGCGGTACTCGCCACGAGGTGGCAATGCAAATAGTCATCGCCTCGCACCAACCCTGAAAACGGGTTGCACGGATGTTGGGTGTCAATGAACCACTTCACTAACCCTTAAACAAATATAATGTGTGTATATAGTTTGATGATTTAAAAACAAATAATTGCTTTCTTCGACTGTAAGTTGGCAGAATTTAACTAAAGTTGTTTAGAGAAGTAAGAAGGATTTATCCTCGCTGTGAACACACTGCTATGGAGTATCTTCTGGCTGATCACGGGACTTTATAAATTTAATGGAAACAAGACATTGGAGACTGCACCCGCATGCACCTATCTGGATGCAGTGCACCTTGCGTGGCGGCTGAACAATGAAATCCCTTTAAAAAGTCCGCGCCCCCAACCAATGGCGCGCCTTTTGTTTGTTGCAATGTTTTTAGATAATATCGCCGCGGGGGTGAGTTTTAAAAGTTATGTTTCTGTTTAACAAAGATCTTAGTAGGTATCACCGCAAGAACAGCGCTACGTCACATTTTTGATTTTAAAAATTATCTCTTTCGTGCAAAGATGACACACAATCAGAAACTATCTTCTTCTTACTAGACCCTGTCTCATCTTTACTTGCTGTCCGCCCTCCTGGTCATTCTTTTAAATCTATTTCTATTTTGTGTCATAGCGTCTGTCAATTTATTCTTTAGATCTTTATTGATCATCGTCAACCTAGTAGTGGGTAGTCTCCTAGGGCTACCCCAACGCGCAGCCATCTCTTTACCTTTTTCTCTTGAACCGGTTTTACTTTAAACAACACAGTACATTTAATTTAATGTAATATATAATAATCAGTAGCTACGAAGAATATTTTCTTACAATGTACTACGATCGCCACGTCCCCACCTCCCCCTAGCTACCACTAACTACTGGTGTCAAGTCCTTGTTGTCGCAGACCGTCTAACTAGGTACCACCGCAGCTCCTACTTCTGACAACAAATAGCAGTGTACAAACATTACTGTGTTCCGGGTTAGAGGGCGTTGTAGCTGTTTAAAAATACTAGAGTAACGAGTATTAACATTTTATATATGATGATAATTTATGCATCATCTTACATAGCATCACATTGCTACGAGCAGACGTCTCCTCCCTATAGTCACTTCGTCGAATAAGAAAAAAACTACAAGGTGCTTCGGGCTAGACATAACGATGTGTTCACACTGCGCCGGAAACAGGTGCTAAACGGTCATGTCTAATTATACCTGCTCCGGCCACCGACAACAGAAATCCTACATTGGTATTCATGAAATCTATGGAATCCCTATTCTCCTGTTTAGCTGGCTATGGAGTACGGACTCAGGATTCACTAACAGACAGGCGATGTCGTAACGAGTCTGTGCCCACACGTGAGCCGCGCGTCCACGGCTGCAAGCTGCGGGCTGCAGGCTGCAGGCCGCAGCGTGGACCGGGGTAGGGGCGGGCGAGTGCAGCGAGGTGGGTGGTGCCCGAAGGCAAAGTACAATTAAGATAACGCTGAACAGTAATACGCATTACGTACGCTCTGCCGGTCATTAGTATCTAACAAATAAAAAAACGTTTTGATATAAATGTGTAGAGCTAGCTACTGGTGGTTGCAGCCGACAGACTACTGTGCAAACATTATTATGTTTCGGTTTGAAGGACGTTGTAGCTAGTGTAATTACTGCGGTAACGAGACTCAACATCTTATGACCCCGGCGATGAGCGCAATGTGCGTTGCACCACGTCTTTATGTGCGAGTGTAGGATTTACCATCAGGTAAACGTCCTGCTCGTCTTTTCGCTTAATTGTAAAAAAAAGATAAATATAAATTGATATAATATATAATAATAATTTACGGATACACTTAAATAACAACATAGTTTCTAGAAGTACGGAGAAGCAGCAAATACTTCGAACTAGTGGACACGAAGCGGCTGGACACTTCCGGCGTGACGCGTGCGCCGTGTCAAAGCAAAACAGGCGTTTCGGTTTTATACTTATCGATATAAGTTAACTTAATACTCTTTCCTCACCTTACGTTTGCATCACCTCCCCCTCTCTTCACTAATCTACAATTACTGATATTTGCTTTATACATTGCATTTCCCAAGGAGTTCCTCTCGCCCCCCCTTACAATAATCTCAAGGCCTCCGGTCTCCCTTCTATAACGGCAGGCATCTCTTTACCAAGCTCTACCTGGCTGGTACTACTCAGTAATATTCTAATTGTATTCAGATTTAAACTTCAGGACCGGAATCAGAAAATACAATCAGCGACAGAGATATGGACAACAAAGCCAGTTCTTTTTGTATTCTTATAAAGTTCTCATTATTTAGGTGACTTCCGGTGCGACTAACGAACGTATGTGCGTACATGTCGCAGCGCAGCAGCCCGCGGCGGCCGCTCGTAATCATACCGCTGTAATGATCGCAGCACGTGAAATATTTTTAGAGCAACATCCGGTGCACAGCTCGTTAATTGCAGACACTTGCCCCCGGCGCCGTGCGGGGGACATGCTGGGGCAGGTCTCCCGTGCACGGCTGCGGCAGACACCGGCGCCGTAGCCCACTCCCCCAGCCAGATGACATCACACACGACCGTCGACACTCAGACGCAGTACACGATTATTGAAATTGTTTGTAATATTAATTAATTACTCTCCTTGTTGATTCTCATAAATGCATTAATGTTTCCAATAATGCAGTCCGCTGCTGCAGGGCTGCGCCAACTATTCATCTCACATGTAAACCGCAAGGTGCAAAACGCAAACTGGTGCGCTTTATATACTCGTACTCTTAATGGACTTTTCGCTTATATATTTTTCTTTTATAATTTTTTTCTACTTGCTCCACCGCCAGGTGACAACCCTCCCTGTGCTTGAAAATACTTGGTATTCACTAAAGAATCCTTCTGCACTCTCCGAATCCCTCGCCGATCAACGAGTCCCTGACGTTGCCCGCGCTGCGAGCTCGAGATACTTGATTCCTGTGCTATTTGAAGAGCCGCAGAACTATGGACACGACCTGTGCATCGTTTTGGCAGTGATGCAATCTAGACTTTCCAGGTATCTCTCCTCGGATCACTTGCTCTGTAGTACTCGTGTTACATCTCGTTCTTGAGCAGTGTTTTGACGATGTATAGTGCAGTTAACCCTTTGACGTATTAAGTCAGCTCACCGGACTTTGAGGACGCAACTTGACCAGAAAGTTTTTAGTTGCAACTGTAATAAATGACTACAACCTAATGCCTTGAGATCCTCCCATCACGGAATACTGCAATAATGTTTTTTTTTTTTAATTTTTTTAAGTGAATTGTAGAATAAATTTTTTAAGGGTATGTCAAGTGAGAACATCTGGTTTATTATTGCTTTTGCAGGCCTTACTTATATTGCCTGATAAGTGTTTGTGTTTAGTTGTGTTTAGATAATACAATATTTGTAAGATGCAATGAGTGCATTAAGTCCATGTTTAACCACAAAGCGAATGCTTGTAATTTATGTGTTATTGCACGACGAGGATCTAATTGCAGAGGTGGCTTAAATTTATTGACCATTACATTTTGATAAATGTCTGTTCGCGCAATAACCGTGTCGGGGAGGCTGCAGCGCCGGAATGAAGCTTTTTTAAGAAATCCACGCCCCTTTGGGGTAGCTCAGAAAGCGCTTTATAAATTTTATTAATTTAAAAAATATTTTTTTCTTAATTCATATATTGATTGATATTTTTTTATAAATATTACTTTACTTTACTTTATTAAAAAAAGAAGTTACGAGTATATAATTATGACATTACAGTACGAACTGCAGTAGCTGCAGTAACTTTATATTAAATAAATGTCCGCGTGTTGCTCCCGCCTGCAGCCGGAGGTGCGCGAGCCGGATGCGGTAAAATCGTTCGCGAGGTCTCATACAATCTCCGCTCTTTAAGAGGATACGACGGAAGACCTGTTCAAAATCTTAAGTTCACATTCACCCACCGATAGCGACGAACAAATTACTTTTCGCGACTCAATGAAAGTTGAAAATACGTTTACGAGCTAAGGGCAGTCGTCAGCTTCCGTCCGCCAGTCTGTGGATGTGCTCCGACAATTTAATTTATTGTTATAGTAGTTTATACAGAGCTTTACAATTTTTATTTAAAAGTTATCCAACAGCTCGGAGACTTGTGGGGGAGACTTTACGGTAGTAGATCCATGTTACGGTAGTAGATCCATGTCTGCAGTTCGCTGTAGCACGTAGGTGGGCAGGATCGACCGGTGAAACACTACCCTCTCACAGAAAATCAGCGTGAAGTGGGGGCTTCCTAGAGGCCACCGCGTTTCGACTGGTAAGTGAGAGTCCCGGCGCCCTTATCCCTCTACCTCGGGGCCCAATAGCAACTGGCACTTTCATTATACTACACGTATCGCGACAGATTTTCTAGGGACTGTTGCGTTGCGTGTGGGAATGAGTATCAGTTGGCCCCTTCCTGTCTTTTTATTCCCTGTCCCACAATTCCTCACCCTCTGTGACCTTTCTCCTTCCTTTTCCTTCCCCACCCCTTATGCTCTTTTGTGATGGCGACGAGTGATAAAAATAAAATACCCCAAGAGGGTACCAGCCTCTTAGAGACTGGAGAATCCCTCCCTGAGCGAGAGCGAGAGATGCTACCCTCTAGCTCTGGCTCAAGCTGCCCATCGTATTCTGGGGGGGCACATCAAGCGTCGTTTATCGCAGCTGCTGGGTGCAAACTGAGCCCAATCACGAGGAAATCCCCCTCCACTTTAGCTGTGGATTTTTCTAACATCAGGGGGACTTCACTCGAATTTAAATGCCGTCCACCACCATCTCGAGACGGAAAGGCCAGATTTGCTTTTCCTGACGGAGACGCAGATATCCTCCCCGGCGGACACTTCATATCTAAAGTACCCGGCCTATAGCCTGGAGCACTTGTTTGTGCCACGCGCCGGCGTGTGTGTGTACGTCAGGGAGGAAATTTGTTACCGTAGGCTCAGTAGTCTTGAAGGCACAGACCTGTCGATCCTTTGGGTGCGCGTTGATTGTGAGGATCACATTCGCGTCTACGCGTGCCTTTACAGGTCTCATAGCGGAAATTCGGAAATTGACCGGCTCTTCGAGCACCTGCAGGTGTCCACTGACAGAATACTTGAGCAGATTCCTACCGCAGAAATTGTGGTTTTGGGCGACTTTAATGCCCACCACTCTGATTGGCTTGGGTCAGCACGTACTGACCATGCGGGAAGGTCTGCTCAAGATTTTACCATTGCCAATGGTCTGACACAGATGGTACCTTCTCCCACACGTGTGCCGGATGTGGAAGACCACTCGCCTTCCTTATTGTACCTTCTGCTGACCTCTCGCCCCGAACCCATTCGGGTGTGGGTCGACGCTCCTCTCGGGTCATCGGACCATTGCCTAGTTCGGAGCGTGGTGCCTCTCACCGTCTCATCGCAACCACTTCCATCTGGTAGACGACGTGTTTGGCACTACAGGTCAGCAGACTGGGACGGGATGCGCTCTTTCTGTGCATCCTACCCATGGGGGCAGATTTGCTTCAAGCCAGAGGATCCTAGCACCTGCGCTGATTCGGTTGCTGATGTCGTGCTGCAGGGCATGGAATTGTTTGTTCCAAGCTCAGCGGTGCCCGTCGGTGGCAGGTCTCGGCCCTGGTTTGGCAGGTCCTGCATTGACGCACATCGTCGCAAGCGGGAATGCTACCAAGCTTGGGCTAGGGCAAAGGCCGCTAAGGATGTAAACTCTGACTCACTCAAAAAGAAATACAACTCTGCTTCCAGGTTCTTTAAGAGGCAAATTGCATTGGCGAAATCGAATTACGTTGGGAGAATTGGCGAGAGACTGGCACGCCTGCCATCTGGCTCTCGTGCGTTCTGGTCTCTCGCCAAGGCTGTCCAAGGTAATTTCTGTCGGTCGACGCTTCCACCTTTGCGCGGGGAGGATGGTTCATTGGCCTATTCCGCAAGGGAGAAAGCCGATCTTCTAGGCTGTATTTTTGCGGAAAACTCGACTCTTGACGACAGGGGTAACACTCCTAACATCCCGAGGTGTGAAACCACAATGGCGGACGTCCGCTTCACACAGTGTGCTGTGCGGAAAGCACTATTCTCCCTGGATGTCAACAAGTCGAGTGGGCCCGATGGAGTATCTCCTATTGTGCTGAAGGTGTGTGCTCCAGAGCTAGCACCGGTTCTAACGCGCTTATTCAGACACTCTTATGTCCTCGGCGTTGTCCCACATTCATGGAAGACGGCTCTAGTACACCCGATTCCTAAAAAAGGCGACCGCTCAGATCCGTCCAACTATAGGCCTATCGCTATTACCTCCTTACTCTCCAAAATTATGGAATCCATAATTAACCGCCAACTCATGGGCTACCTGGAAGAGCACCAGCTGATCAGCGACCGCCAATATGGCTTTCGGAAAGGCCGATCAGCTGGTGATCTTCTGGCTTTACTGACTCACCGTTGGGTGCAAGCGGTTGAGAGTAAGGGTGAGGCACTGGGCGTTAGTTTGGACATAGCGAAAGCCTTCGATCGGGTTTGGCATAAAGCATTACTATCGAAGCTTCCTTCCTATGGGCTTCCTGAGAGACTTTGTAGGTGGATCGGCAGTTTCCTTGCGGAACGGAGAGTTAAAGTCTTCGTTGACGGGTCATGCTCGAACCCCCGGACCGTAAATGCTGGTGTTCCCCAAGGCTGCGTGTTATCCCCGACATTGTTCATTCTGCATATCAATAATTTGTTGCATACCAGTGGCATCCATTGCTATGCGGATGACAGTACAGTGGATGCACTGTATTTCGGCCGCAGCAATATCTCTCGGGATTACGTCGACGAGTGTCGGAACAAACTTGTGTCTGAAATCGAATCATCCCTTGTGAAGATTTTGGATTGGGGGGGACTAAATCTAGTCCAGTTTAACCCTTCTAAGAGTCAAGTTTGCGCGTTCACCGTTAAAAAAGCCCCCTTTGTCGCATCGCCACTCTTCGGAAACACTCGCCCTTGTGCCAAGCCAAACATTGGCATTCTGGGCGTCGATATTTCGAGTGTTGTCCAGTTTGGCGGTCATTTGGAGAGCAAGGCTAAAATGGCCTCCAAAAAACTCGGAGTACTCAACAGGGCCAAACAGTACTTCAAGCCGGCTCACCGCCTTAAACTGTATAAGGCACAGGTGCGGCCTCACATGGAGTATTGTTGCCACCTTTGGGCCGGGGCTCCGGGTTATCAGCTATCTCCATTTGACCGAATCCAACGTAGGGCATGTCGAATTGTCGACGATCCTGAACTTGCCGATCGGCTAGATCCTTTGGCACTGCGTAGGGATCTATCTTCCCTATGCATACTATACAGAGTCTACAATGGGGAGTGTTCCGAGGAGTTGTTCAATTTAATAGAAGCCGCTGATTTTCGCAACCGACCGTCTCGCCGGCACTATCATCCGCACCATCTGGATGGTTGGCGTTCCACTACAATGCGTTTTAAAAACAGTTTTCTGCCACGCACAGTAAATATCTGGAACTCGTTGCCATCAGCGGTCTTCCCCGACAACTGCGACATTGGGTTATTCAAGAAAAGAGCATATTCTTACCTGAAGGATAGGCAACGCACTGGCGTCGCTAGTGACGTGGGCGGCGGTGAATCACTTACCATCAGGTGACCCGTCTTGCTCGTTTGCCTTATCTATGCTATAAAAAAAAAAACAAAAGACATTATATTAGGTCCTTACACATGAAGTTGGCGTTTTGTACGGGAGCATTATAAAGAAATTTTTTTTTTGTAAAATATATTTAATTAATCAAAGTATGCACCGCGTTGTTATCTATGCACTATTGACATCTCATAGGTAGATCATTGATCCCCTTACTAAATAAACCATGGGGGGCGAGAATCAATAAACTATTTGCAGGCGGTTTGTACTGCCGCATCGGAGTTTAATTTTCTTCCTTGTAAGAAATTATAGAAATTCCTGAAAAACTGGTAATCTGTTGAGGCAAGGTCCGGGGAGTACAGTGGATGTCGCAGACATTCCAATTGTAGCTCATCTAACTTAGTGGTTGTTTGTTGTGCAGTGTGGTGGTGGTGGTGATACGTTTTCGTGAAGCAGCAGTGGCCTAGAGCGATTGACCAATCTCGGTTGTTTAGCAGCTAGTTCTTCCTTCATGGTCTGCAGTTGCTGACAGTAGATATCTGCCGTAATCGTTTGGCCAGATGTTAGAATGCTGCAGTGAGCGACACCGGCGCTAGTCCACCAAACACTCACAAGTAAGTTTTTTGAGTCAATTTTCGTTTAGGGCAGGATTTGGCTGGGTCTCCAGGGTTCAGCCATTGCGACGAGCGCTTCCGATTATCGTACAGGATCCACTTTTCATCACAAGTAATGATTCGATTTAAAACCCCTTCATCATTGTGTCGGTGGATCAAAGTAACACAGCAGCAGCAGTCGGCGCGTGTTCGCAAGTTTCATTCACTCAGTGCATGAGGTACCCATCGTTCAAGTTTTTTTACTTTTCCGATTTGCTTCAAGTGGATTAATATAGTTTTGTCACTTACCCCCAAGCCTGTAGCTATCTCTTGGAAGACGTGCTTTGTGATAGATAATAAATCGTATATTTGGGGCATCCTTTTAAGTAAATATATACCTGTGTCAGGATGAAATAAATATAGATATATAGATCCAATTCCACAATAACCTTTAATTCTTCATTTTCCACATTGGTCTCCGGCCGTCCACGGAGTTGGTTCTGAAGGTCGAAATTTCCCGAACTAAAACGTTGAAACCAAAAATATACCGTGCTTTCTTTTGCGACACCAGCGCCGTACACATCATTAATCCTTCGAGCTGTTCCTGCAGCACTGGTACTGGTGCCACGGTAGAACTCGTACTCGTAAATATACCGATATTTCATGTTTTCCATTGTGCGGTAATAAGCGACGCCAAAAAAAAACAAATGAATGACTGTTTCCAAAACTCAAATGTACCCGCTAAATGAATTTATAAATTTGAATTTAGAATTCTTAACCAAAGAGGAGATATATCAGATCAAAGTCAGTTTAAGTCAGTATGACACAACGCTAATTTTATATGTAAGGACCTAATATTTAGAATTTATAGCAATTACGTTGTCACCAACCGGCTGGTTTTTGTAATGTTGAACCTAGCGGCGATCTCTAGCCGGCTACTGCAGGTCGCAGCGTGCCGCTTGGTGAGCAGGGCACTCCTCAGACAGGAACCGAAATTTCGAAATGAAACTGCACAACGCATCAGTAATGAGCCCGTCACGCCGGGCCTCGCTAACGAACTCTCGATGTATGAAAGATGCGCACCTCCCTTTCAACCCTCGCCACCCCCTCACCACCCGCTCACCGCCATCCTGCGCTCATTTTCTGTAACGTGTCAAGTAATTAGCGTGCTGTAGGCTATGTGCGAACTGCGACGGATTCACGAATAACCTGAATGAAAAACCTGAACGTATCAGTTTTTCAGACATAATTAAATCCAGCTCCGCGCCACGCCGCGCCCGCTCCCGTGAGATTGATATCACAGATCTATAAAATCTCTCTGCAGCATTCAATAAATATTTTGTTCTCGACATCACTAACAACGATGCAAAAACTTCTGCCAGTCGTCTGTTTGTCTGCACTCTTCTCAGCAACAGTCGGATGTGTGGTATGTAGCGACTGCAGAGTGTTAGATCCTACACAACAGTCTGTAACCGACTACTTATTCGGCTACGTAAAGAACACACAGCATCACAACAGAACTGGGAGGGTGAACGCGAAAAATTGCTCTTCGTTTTGTAGTAGAAACATCCGAGCAGCGGTCAATTACTTTTTATTTATTTTTTTAAATTTAACTTCGAAATTGTACAGGTTCTGTGTAACTTAAGTGAATAAGTAACGTGTAAAATACAACGTATCTACGTGAAAACAAAAGTACTGAAATAAATGTTTCTGTAAAGTAATGTACCGAAAACGACAATCTTTTATACATTCGCATAGTTTGAATTTCCCGTTGATTTTACAGCAGGTGCTTCAGCGAATAAAAATGTAGGTGAGAAAGGCGTCTACTTCCTGCGATTCTTCAAACACTTGACCGTTTGAAGCGAGCAGTCGCTCCAGTTCAGAGCGGCCGCGCGCCGGAACTGGGTTACAAGAATAAACATCCACAGGCAGCGATGTAATCTGTCAGGCCTGGTTGTAGTGCTCACCAATTGATCACCGACCCGTCGTTGCCATCGTGGTGATTATTGCTAAAACCGCTCCCCGTATATCGTGTCTGCACAAAAACCGTAACGACCAGAGCCTCCAGCGCGCTGACACTAACCATCGGAACGATATCCTTAAAAATAGCATCAGTGCAGTGTTTCTTAAATACGACAGAACAACACCGCTGCGACAATTACAGGTTCAAAATAAGCCTAATTACAAGAAGGGAGTGGGGGGGGCACGGACTGTAAACGCTGCACTATTCACAGTTCGGGAACGCTGAAATTGTACGGCTTATTAAAAACAATGCCGGTGACGGCTCCGCAGCCCTGCAGCCCCGCAGCGCCGCAGCACCGCCATTGTTGTCTGCCTGTTACGAGCTATTGTTTAACTCTTCACTCACTTGACCAGTTCTAAAGTAAAGCTCTCTCGAATCGCTCCTCGTCGCCGCATTCGAGTTCCTGTTGTCTTTCACTGTACATTCCGTTACTTTTAATATTTAAATGGGACTCCGCAACATGCCGCAACTCCACATCCAGTGCAACCACAACCATCCACGCTTGATATTGAAGTTTCTCACTCTTTCCACTTAAGCATGACCGCTACTACCTGTCTTCATCATTGGACACAGAGTTTTCTCGATTAGTTCTCACGCTTGAAGCAACTGACGTGCACGCGACCGGCGACCAGCGACCGGAGACCGCCGACCAGCGACCGCAGACCGGCGCCCGACCACCGGCGGCCGGCGACCGGAGACCGGCTGAGTGACGCAGCCTCAGTTTATTGGCAAACATTAAGACGAACGGTTTTAATAAAGGCACCGCTTGTGCTCACCCGGCGAGCGCCCACACCTCACACCCAATGCTCAGCGCCCACACCTCACACTCAATGCTCAGTGCCCAGCGCCCAGCGCCATAATGAAATCGTACATTTTCCTCGGATTAAGGTTGTGGATTGAAGGTAATTCTTCATACGGACATTGTACTGATATACTGAAACGTACCGTCCCTTATCTTTGGTGGTGTGTAAACATCCTAATCGCCTTGCCGCAGCTGCGGGCAGACGTAGCAATTACCGCCGGATGAACATTGTGTTCATCTCGTCGTCTACGCAGATTGTTCAATGTTAGAGGAGTGCTGCAGAAGCCTTTCTTAAATCATCAATCAAATGCGATTTTGTATACACCATATTTTGTTCTTATATACTACAATCACACAGCTACCTGGAGGTCCAGCCGAGAACCGTAATAAGAGACAATATAAAATTTTATGCACCGCAAACGGGCCGGTAGCAAGTTGCAACAGAGTGCATTACATTGGAATCGCCAAGAACTAAACGTGTCCGTGTTAGTGTACGTCGTGACACCAGCACATTCCCAACAGCTCCAGCACTTGCCATCGCACAGCATCCTGCCGCAGTCCATACCGTAGTGTAGAAAACAATGAAATACGTATCTATACATAGGTTTTAAATCACACTTGTCAATATAAAAGGTTGAGGAGGTGATTGTGTTGAAGTGCACATTCCGTCGATTGACGATAGGTGGAATGCCTGCAGTTCGTTTGTCCGCCGCTGTCCTCGCTGGATACGGCAACAATGCGGACGGTCTGTTGTCCGGCTTGCGCGGCTTTAATTTATTGTTGTAATTATGTAAAGGAAGCCCGCTGCGAGCGGTGTACTGACGCTGCGGCGTTATTACGGCGGTTAATCTGCGGACGTGACATTAAATCCCCACGCTGGGCACCGCCGCGTCTCCTTAATAAAATTCTCGTTCTTCCATTTCGTAATATCCTCATCTCTCGTAACGTTAACAACCTCATTAAACGGCGTCCATTCAACAGTATATTAGTGATACTTTACACTAGAGTACAAACAAGGAGATATATATTCTGCACAAAGACACCTGCTGTCTGCAGAAGACGCGACGAGGGTAAGTAAATGAAAATCGTTATCATTTTCATTATTATTATCCTTAGCTGACAGACGTCCACTGTTGGACATAGGCCTCCCCCAAAAATATCCACATCATTCGGTGCAGTCATCATCACTCATCAGTCATCCTGCGCTGCAGTCACCATTGCCTACAGCACCGCCGGGCATTGCGGCTCGTCGCCTACAGGGGTTCATATGGGCGATAAGGGGCGTTTCTTACCACGCTGGCCCAAAGCAGGTTGGTGGGAGTCAGTCTCGTTAGTTGATTAGCAGAGTGCACTACGAGCAGATGAGGTTGGCTTGGGTCCCGTGAGTTGTTGTGCGGGACCCCTTACACTCCTCAAGCAACTATAAATTGAAACACATCAGTAAGTGCCCTTTATTGTTAACCGCCTCCTCCGACTCTCTCGCATCCCTCGCAACTACTGAATTGTACGTCCTGGAACAGTCCCCCCCGAGGACGCGTCAGCTACTCGGACTCGACTCTCCGCACAACCAGCAGCGTATTGATAGTGGATACTATTAACTGTACATAATGCTACTATTAAAAGATATACAATGATTTGGTTAGCATAAGACGTGCGCGCCTGAACAGAGCTGCGCTCACGCTCCTTCCCTCCTTAGATGGATGCCCTGGACGCCGCGGTGATGCAGTAAATTCATTGCGTGAGACGACTGTGATGCTGCAGCGTCAGCAGTCAATTGATTCAACTGATTTTGTAATTATTTCTATTTAGAAGGTCAGTTGCCTGATACCGTTTAGGTCCCACTAGATTCCTGATGATGATAACGCTGCGAGCCATTCGACTTTAAACAGCTTATCTGACATTGGGCGCGTGGACCCGGATCCACGGCCTGTTTATAAAAAGTGTACTACTTGTAGTGTAGTTATCCGACGGCGGAGTTTTTAATGACGTGTGTCTGGTTATTGGTTATTCTGGCGAATCTACTCGGTCGTCGAGGGCGGGCGCGGACCCGTTCCCCGACTACCTTCGCCTGTATCGGAATCTCTGGGCGGTGAGAACCGCCCCTGATCGCGGGTGTACTTAGTGTACGCGGTGTGTGAGTACCTGAGGCGCCGCGTTCTGAAGCGAGGGCGGCGTGATGCGGTGATTCGGAGCGTGTTGGTAGTGTCCGAAGTGTGTGTGGTGACGTGGGTGTTGTCGGTGTCTGTGGGTTCAAGAGTGGTGGGAGGGACCCCTGGGGATGACGAATTTAGCGCATGCCGTGGTCTGCGCTTACTGGTCTTAGGATTCGAGGATGGCTCGTAGTCGGCCGCTTTGGCCACCAGAGGGTTCGGGTGGGTCGACGCCTTGTCGAAAAAAGATTCGGAGCACTCTCTGAAGTGTTCCGCGATGGTCGGGAGTTTGAGGTCGCTGTGGAGGTCCACATTGCGCTGGTACCATTCGGCACCGGTTGCGATGCGGGTGAAGCGGTTTTGAATAACCTGCAGGGGATCGAGGCGTGCTTCGGAGGAGTGAGCGAAGACTACGCTGGCGTAAGACATTATGGGTCTTACGCACACCTTGTAGAGGTGAAGCTTGTGCCTGAGAGAGAGCTTGCTCTTTGTGCACAGCAGGGGGTATAGCTTGGCCAGCACTTGGGCCGCTTTGTTTTTCGCCCCCCGAATGTGGGCGATAAAGTTGAGTCTGGCGTCGAGTGTCACGCCGAGGTATTTGACCGAGTCCCTCCATGGGATGGACTGGCCGAAGAGGGAGATCTGGCCGCGTTTATAGCCTTGTAGGACCGACTTCCAGCGAAGGGTTGAGGGCTTTCGATGAGTGAAGTGGATGGCTTCACTTTTCTCCGGGTTTACGTCGATTCGCCACTTCCGGAACCACTCGCCTAGACGAGTGGTCGCCTTCTGTAAGCGACTCGTTATAATACCCGGAGCTCTGCCCGAGTGGTAGATAGCGGTGTCATCCGCGAAAAGAGCGAGGCTGACGTATCGGTCTTTGGGAATGTCGCTCGTGTAGAGCGAGAAGAGTAGCGGGGAGAGGCAAGAGCCTTGCGAGACGCCGGCTTGGATCGGCCGGATCGAGGAAAGAGCGTGCTCGACGCGGAAGCGGAAAGAGCGGTTCGAGAGGTAGGCTCAAATGATGGTCTGGCACTTTGTGAGCGTAGAGCTTGTATAACAAGCCCTCGTGCCAGACTTTGTCGAACGCCTTCGCGACGTCGAATAGGACGGCGCAGGTGTCGATCGGACGCTTGTGCTCGAAGCCGGCCAAGATGTGTTCCGTCAGTCTGTGGACTTGTTGAACGCACGAGTGGCTACTTCTGAACCCGAACTGTTCGTCGGGGAGAAGCTTATTTTCGGTGGTGCAGTGGCGGAGACGCTCTAATACGATCCGCTCGTAAACTTTGCCTAAGGTGTTTAATAGCCTGATCGGGCGGTAGCTGTCTGGTAGGTTCCTTGGCTTCCCCGGCTTCGGAATACCTATTACTACGGCCTCTTTCCAGGCGTCTGGGAAGGAGCAGTCGGCTAATAGGGCGTTAAAGATGGCCACTAGTAGGCCGATGATCGGAGGCGGAAGACTTTTCACCACTCTATTGGGGATGTTGTCGGAGCCAGGGGCTGATTTGGTTTTCAGCCTCTTGATGATGTCAACGACCTCACCGGGGGAGACCGGTTTAAGGGGGGGACCTTCTGGTGGGAGGGTTGCTCTACGGCGCACCTCGTCCTCGACCAATTTGAGGTGAACGGGGTCCACTGGTGTGGTTGAGGGAGTGCATTGGCTCTCTAGATTGTCGGCAAGACACTCGGCTTTATCGGCATCCTCCAACGCAAGGGAGGAACCATTGCTCATTACGAGGGGAGACATACGGGCCACGTTCTCCGCTTTGAGACTGCAGGCCAGACGCCAAAAAGTGGCGTCCGAAGGCTCTAAGTCGCAAAGCAGATTGTCCCATCTGTCAGATCTGAGTTCGGATATGCGCTCTTTTACTAGCCTTTGAAGGCGGCGCAGATTTATCCTGGTCTCCTCGGATCTATATCGAGAGTATAGTCTCAAGGCGGCATTTTTCGTTCTGATCAGCCGTCGAAGGTCGGCCGGGAGGGACCCGAGGAGGTGATCCGATTCGGGAACCGTCCTCGACGATTCCTCGACGGCTGTGGCGATGTGGTGGGACAACGAGTCGATCGCTCGGTTTGCAGTTTCGAGCGAGTCGATCGTGCTAGGGATTCCGTCTAGGTGCTGGGGTTCCGCGGCCTTGAGTTTGACCTCGAGGCTGCGCCAGTTGACGATGGTTTTGGTCAGACGGACCTCACCAGCGGGCCGGCCCAGCTTCATAAGAACCGGGCGATGGTCGGATCTGAGATCGTCGATGGTCTCGATCGAATGCAGTGGGATGGTGACGTTGTTGAACAACGCAATATCCAATGTGGACGGGTTGCGAGATCCGTTAGGCGGAAATCTCGTCGGGGTTGGCGGGGCTACAATGTTGAAATTGAGCTTACCCGCAAGTTTGTATAAAATTCGCCCGTTTGGGTTGGAGTTGTTCGCGTCCCAGGTGCTATGCCTGCTGTTGAAATCGCCAGCGAGGATAGCAGACTGGCCTAGGTCGAGAAGGGTTCTTATGTCTGTCCCCCGCACCGTTTTGGAGGGGGACAGATAGACGGATGCGTTGACAATCGGTTGATTTTGCACGCCGAGACTTCCATGTTGGCGAGGGGTGGACTATCGAGCGGTATGCAGTGCAGGGACCGTTTGAAATAGATTAGGGTGCCGCCTTTCGGGCCAGTCAACCTATCGTGGCGGATGATATGGTAATTCGCGATTTTCGGATCGCGATTAAAAAGTTTGAGGAATGTTTCCTGAATGAGCATGACGTCGACGTCGTGGTCCCTCAGAAATCGGCATATTTCCTCCTTTTGAGAGTGGATGCCGTCCGCGTTGAAGTACGCGACAGTTAGAGAGCGGGGTTTAATTCTGCCCAGGATTTTGGTACCCATTTCCGAGGATTGAAAACGAGAACCAAAAGTCGCGGACAGAGTGCAAACATTACTGTGTTTCGGTTTGAAGGGCGTTGTAGCTAGAGTAATTACTGGGGTAACGGGGTTAAATATATTATGTCTCAAGCAAAGAGCGCAATGTGATGTAGTGTACACCATCCTAACTAACGCCACGTTTTTTTGGGCGAGCGTATCACTAACCATCAGCTGAACATCCTGCTCGTATCGCCGCTTAATGTTATAAAAAAAATTAACAATTCATACACTACTTACAGGCATAAAATATGCAGTTAAGAAAACGACTCTGAAACGAATGAAAGTATATGCGCACCGCTGTTAGATTTAGGCGCTGGTGGCGCTGGTGGGCGCTGGTGGGCGCCGGTGGGCGCTGACCGCCGCCCAGCTGCTGCCGAACGCATTAGATTTACGACTGCGTAGAACTAGTTAATTACAAAACAAAATGTTAAAGAGCTAATCTTGAATTATAATCATATCCTTACTACTTCGGCGACGGACGCCTGCCAGAGACCTGAATTAGTAAAAAGCTGATAACCATTAATTTACGCGATGCAGTTCTATTTGTGGAAGCCAATAATTGAGGCGCTCCTTGACAACTTCCAGACAATAACCAGATCAAAATGTTTTGATAGCTTCAGATATGGCTCCCGTCCACTTCCAGACGGGGACACGGAGGTGTGCCCCACTTTTAAACATTACTCCTTCCTGGGTTAGGATTTAAAAATTACTCGTTACTCTGGCCTCGCCCGGGGAGATAAGCAACATGAACAGCATCCGATGAACCGTAATCTTTTTAATTACATACAAATTTGATTTCATCAATCTACCACCACACAAGGTTGCTCTCATGCTCCCGCACCTTGCCAACCAAAACACGGCTGTCGGTGTCTGAGAGCTGGAGTGGCTGTGCCAGCGCGCCTCCCCAGCGACAGCCCCATTGTCACTCAATACACGTGGTACGTGATATTGAGGTCAAAAATTAACCAATTTGAGGTAAAACAATAACAGAGAGGTTATACGAAAAATGAATTACAATATAAAATTGTTAGAACAAGTTATCTGATATCGGCTGAACCATTATGCATCTCCTACATTCATAATACTGATAATGTTCGTAGCAGCGGTGTTTATACGATAGCCGCCCGCAGCCCCGCTGCCGGTGGGGTGACGTGGTGGTGTGGTGGTGCACTGGCGGCTGCACTGCGCCGGGTGGCTACGTATCGCATCGGCTATGGCGGCTGTTAATAAGCCTGGCGCGCTACCAAATGATATTGAATAGATTAAATTTATGCCCTCGCCGCTCGCCGCCTACCGCCTGCCGCCCGTCGCTCGCCGCTCGCCGCCCGCCGCCTGCCGCCTGCCGTCCGCCGCATGGGAAACGCAAACAGCGTTTGTGTTATGTTGACTGTTTGCCGTGCATCCGGCGGCCGCCGAACGCTGGCGCACAAACGGGTTCAACCAGAGTTAACAAACATACATCCTACGAGTTGCTGCCAAAAATCTATTCCGGTGCATCGCTACGAGCTATCAGCTGCAACTGGAAGGAGAGCCTGTTCATGTAACTTTATACACGCGATAAGATGTACAGGACGCGTATTCACAACGAAGTAGTGACGTTACGTACGAGTACTTTAATACTTGAATAAATTAGGAGACCGTCGGGGTACGGAGGGCAATGTACACTATTGTACGAGTTTCGTTGCAGTGTACTAGGAGGGGAGGGACACGTACTCAAGGAGTACGCGCTGCATTTTATTTTGTATCCACGAGAATAGTGGATATATGAAACAGAGACCGTCGGTAGCTGTATGCAGTCGATGCAGACGCACGGCTCTCGGTGGCTGCGCCGACCGCAATCTATGCTGGATATTCGGAGCCGCGCTTATCGGCTGCATGATGAACGATCTTAATGCAGTTATCAAATGCAAGCGGCGGTGTGCGGCAGCTTTGAATTGCTAATTCCGAGATATCATTTACAATTGCGTGCTGTGGTGATGGGTCGGCGGTGCGCGCGCCAGCGAGTTAATATCTAGTTGGTTTGTTCTCAAAGTTTGTTTATGGAAGATAATTGGTCCAGAGTCATAGACTATAACACGAGTTAATTTGTTTATATACAACCACTCGCAATTTTGTCACAAGAGCTATTTAAAACATATCATCTCTGAGACTTGGAATACAAGAAAAATGAACTCTCCACCGGTTGATAAAAGTAGATAAAAGAATATTAATAATAAGCACAAAAAAAATCACATATTAGGCAACTCAACAAGTACCATTGTGTCATGTGAGCGCGGCGGGCGGAGGCGGCAGGCACCGCCATGCCGTCGCATGCATGAGACCTTCATTGTTCTGGCGCTGGCTGCGTCGCCACTCATGGCGTCGGTGCACTTGAAAACCACCGAGTGTCACTTGCATGCTGGCATTTCGGTTCCGTGCACGAATAAAAGCGGTATGGTAACAAGTGGCGCAGTCTGCACTAATTCACGTGTGCAGTTGCGATTGTTGCATTACGCAGCCGCCGCCCCATCCAACGACTCGCTGCTCACGAACAAAAACCCATCAAACTATGCAGCTGACGAGCTGCTTCCGACGGCTCGAACAACTACTCGAAAGCAAGCTACATGTCGAGCCGGTTGTAACGATTTCGAAAATAATCAGAAAATACAGGAAAATGTAATTTTTTCTGCTGATCGAAAGTAAAGAGAACATTACAAATAACACTTTCTTACACTCGTAATTAGGCTGCGCGCACGCACGCTCCGGCGCCGGCGAATGTGTCCCCACGAGGTACACTGCAAAATAACAGAAATTTGTAAAACATAAACGTTTCTCTTGGAATTATACGACCACCCACGATTCTGTCAGCGTAAAGTTCCAAATAGAGCCACGTACGCACCCAGTCCCGCTCGCGCCCGTGACTCCGGCCCGCGCAGGGTGCAAATGGCGGCCAGTAATGGGAATTGAGTGAAGCGGTATGATTGTCGCGTACCGCAGCCGTTTGACCAGCGAGCTGTGTGATCAGGTGGGCGGGCGGCGGGCGGCGGGCGCGCCCCGTGCTCATCAATTTCACCAAATTAATACAAACGTAACGAAGTTTCATTGAATCCTGCGTCTGCACTGCATCAATAAATCATATATACCGTAGACGTGAATGCAGCCTCCCGTAGGAATAGTTGGTGCACGTCAGCAAGCAGATGCAGCAGCCGTACGCCTAATCTATTAAAAATAATCTCGGTATCGAAGCACTCTGTTCAACGTTGTGCATGGCCGCGACGTGCACAGGCCAGCGAGCTGACTGCTCTTTGACGCCGGTTTACGAATGATGTTATGATGATGAATTATACGAGTATATGTGTAAAAGATTTCCTTATATATATATATAGAGACTCATCACGATAAGACCTGAAGACTGTTTAATATGAATACTCCTTTTGTGGAGCATGGGACAGCTAAGAACGGATTTTACGAAATGTTACCCCTAAACGGAGTTGCGGGAAGGCGGGGCCGGGCCGGGGGTTGGGAGGGAGGGTTAGCAGGAGCGGCGACAATGTTTCTAACAAATTGTAAGTGTAGATTTCAAATCTAGATCCATATTACAGCTAACAAGGCCTGCGCGGACCAATTAGTTTCGTAATAACACTTACAGCATTTGTAAACACCGTTCATAGCTGATGAAACAACTTGGAGACTGCTCCGTACATGTTTGTATGTGTGCAGCTGGCCGGCTGTTGCATGTTCGGTGCGCTTGCGTTGTTGCATGAAATATTTGTTACATTTGGATGTTTTATTACGTCACACGTTAGGTGGATGTGAAGTTCTAATCTTATTGAAACTAGGTTCCCACTAATTCCGCTCATTTTTTACACCTTTTGCCTCAATAACTCCATTGTAATATGAGACAGTCGTAAAGCAGCCGGGGAGCTGGGCATCCGGGCAGCCGGCGGGACGGAGACAATGGCGCCGCCGCGCTCATATTGGATTCCGAATGAATAATGGAGGTATCACCGGAACGACCGCGGACCGGAAGCGGACTCGCCAGCCTCTTGATAATTGTCGTCGGGTGATGAATGCGCAGCTCTGACAATCACCGCGCCGACGGAAACGGTGTGAATTCCCGAAATTGTATTATAACTTTGTCGCGCCCGCTTCCTTCAAATAACTGCGTCTACTTACCGCATCTATCTAAATTTCATAATAACAGAGTACTGAATTATTTATCACTTTTCATATCACACAATAGAGCGGAGTGCAGGACTTTCATCCAGTTAAGGAGATATGACAGAAATGATTCGTTTCGTTACTGGAGAGATTCCACTGTACACTGGTACTCACGCCGCGGCTTAGTTCACGTGCGGTTGATTGTCGGCAGGAGGAGAGGCGCTAGTCTCCACACACGTTATCACCACAACGACACTTCTATATAATAATTATATCAGTAAAAACCTTTATAACAGCATAAAATAAAGGCAGGATATGAATTCGATTATCCTGGCCAAGTGCTTCCTTTTTCAGTAGCAATCTGCACTCCTTGAACTGCACTTACTTGTCGCGAGATGTAAGACTCGACTGGAGCTGCATATTATCCAGAGCAAAAGTCGTTTACGTATGGATCACTAGCGAGATCATGTTTTAGAGCAAACCGATCAAGATATTAGAACAGAGGATGTTATATCGTCGTGTCGTGTTACCTGCGGACATAATTTTTGATTTAAATCAATCTCTTTAAAATCATGAATGATTATGTTGGAGCTTCACACCTTTCGTCTAACGGAGATAAGCACATTGCGGTGCTGTATAAATATCCTCATTATGTATTTTCGTATAGTAATTAGTATTGTAGCGTGCAGACGTACCAATTAACACCGTGTAATGGTCCCTCTCGTTTCTTTGACTTTATGACTTAAGTGAAATAATATTTTTTTTTTAAAATGTAATTTCTTAAATAAATTGAACCCCTTAGAACAGACCATTTCATGTAATAGCTCTGTTTCGCAGACTCCGATAAGATTTGATGATTCGATTGGTGAGCTTTGAAAGGGAACCTTTGTCGGTCTTCCGACGGAACATAATTAATTTCTTAATAAAGATGACTGAGATACGCCCTGAACGTATCCGTAAGCCGCTTACGCACAGCCCCGCCGCTTTGTATAAACGGCGCTCCGACGATCTCCCTCCTTATCAAACTCACTCCAAGTGGTGCCTCCCTCCCCGCGGCGGCGGGTGCTCCAGGGGCACCACAATGTTATGATGTGCCAAGAGTACGAGAATACATGACAACAACCAAAACAAACCCAATCTTCTTTGCTAAAACATAACATGTAAAACCGTAGTCACGCCGTGATCGCATTTCTTTCCCTATACTAATCCTGTAGATACTCC
This sequence comes from Ornithoptera priamus, assembly GCA_029034505.1. Classification (NCBI taxonomy): domain Eukaryota; kingdom Metazoa; phylum Arthropoda; class Insecta; order Lepidoptera; family Papilionidae; genus Ornithoptera; species Ornithoptera priamus. The sequence continues at coordinate 102,798 of JARDWD010000527.1, read as the reverse complement.
TGTTAAATAATTTTTGTCCGGCATCATAATTGTCCTGAAACCTACCCATAACACGACGCAAAAGGAAGCTCACGCTGCACCCCCTGCATTCACCGCTTTGTGACATAGTAACAAGTGGCAGGTGATAAGTGATTGTAATGTTGATACAACCCCGCTACATCGCCGGCAGCACCACTGCGGCGCCCGTACTGACGTGGGAACCTGTATTTATTAAAAGTAATCCAGGAATTTAACCAACAAATTTTTACTTCTTGATACACCTGTTCCAACTAAGAAAAATACTAAATAGCAGTATCTTGAATCATCAAACGACATTTGTCAGTCGTACAACTAAATATAATTCGTTTCGTAGTGGAGGATGTGAAGACCCATAAATATGTATCCGAGCTGCTTCAGCCGTCTCGTCTCCACGCAGGCGGTGACTGGAGGATGGTCCCGAGCTTAAATTTAGCTTATGTGCTTCGCTTTGTTCTATACAACAGCCGTCTTCACAGTGATAGAATAATTTGTTACATGTTACGTTGAATAAACAAAACCGAACTAAAAATCGATCGAGCTGATGGCTGAACATGGAACTGACTCATTAACATTTTCTTAAATGATAAATATAGTTTTGCCTGCCCATAAGGATTTAGTGCTAATTGAGATGTTTACACGACGATGTGCTAATAAGTTATTGCACTGAAACATGAAATTATAGTGTGAACTTCATAATACGGAGCAACTTCAGCTCAGCAGTGAACAAAACAATTAACATTAGTAAGGTAATGCTTAGTCAGCAGTGGCTCTGCGGACCGGCAGCTGGATAATGTTGGTTACAACTACTCTCGCTTATTTGTTGTTTTAAATCTTATCTTTAACATTAGATCACAGTAAATTTGTACGGCATCGTAATTGTCCATTAAAGTAGAGCTTTGTACATAACTAGGTTTATTTGTTTATATATAATAGTAGCAGTTGTCAGCGTACAGCGGTAGGTAAAACGATTCAATAATAGCGCCCGCCGGGGGTGCCCCACTGCCGCCCCACCAAAATCACAGACGGGGTAGGAATTCGTTATTAACAATTGAGCATTTCTATTAAAGCCAACCGGCGCGGCGACCCATCCGCCGACCGATCCGGCGACCGATCCGGCGACCGATCCGGCGACCGATCCTGTTACGTTTCAATTAATATTGTATACTGTGTTGTGTTGGGCACAATACACAATAACAAATGGTACACATACTATATGGTACTGTGCTCTAATTGTATGTATACGAGTATATAGCTTAGCTTAGCGCTGGAACTTAAACGAGCATTGTTAATTAAAGTAACAAATTGTATCAAACATGCAGCGGAATCGTTTCTAATGACGTTAATTAGAATTGCAGCGGCTAAGAGCATTTTCTGCAGACACAGATTTCTGTGAAACCGGAAGACGAGATCGAAATCGATCCGTTTAGGTGCCACGACGCGGGGCACAAACGCACAAAGGGTCTCATACATAGTTACATACAAGTACATAAATTTCGAACCAGTTTATGAGTTATTCTACAGTCACACACCTTCGTATACTGCCTGGTCTCCATACTTGAAGTGCATGTTTGATTTATAGTACGATAAATAAGTATTTTGAGGTAGTATATGTTTCCCTCGGCCCGTACCGCCCGACGCGCACTTTATCCGGCTGCATATACATATATATATATATACATAAACTAAATGCTGCTGATAAGTGCATCACTTGAAACCGGTAGAGCCATTTGGCCAATATTTTTCAATCTAAAATTTAGTTCGAATCTGTTTTTGATTGTAAAAACTAAATATCAGCAATGGGACGGAAACCGACTGAATCCAATAAATGATTGCCGATAACTCTCACTCCAACAGAGTTCAGATCCTTACTGTTATCATCAGTACAACCAACGTTTGTGTTCTAACAATTCTCAGTATTGATCGGCCGGAAGTACCAATGAAATCGAATTTCATTCATGTAAATACTAATTAATAGTGCTGAGAGGTCACCGACACTCCACAAGGTGGACCGAAGATGTGGCAAAAATCGCGGGAAGCAACTAGATGCGAGCAGCGCGAGACCAATCGACGTGGAGATCTTTGGGGAGGCCTATGTCCAGCAGTGGACGTCTATCGGCTGATGATGAAATATTAATTTTGTGTATGAAAAATAAAATAAAAAAACACAAGAGAATTTAAATCATTATAGAATGTTATAGCAGAACCGGTTGATGCGCTGCATACAGCACCGGGCTCCGTGAGATTCAGGGGCCCGCTCAGCACCAGCCCGCGCCGCGCGCGCTGTCACCGGCGGCCGCTGCTGCAACCCGCGGACTGGAGGCAATTCACAAAATAACCGACAGCGCGTTTGATTAAATAAAGTTACGCGGGCACCACTCGAGGACCTTAGTGCACCATTGGCCGTCGGCCCTGCTATGAGGAATTGGTGCCCAACAACTAAACTGGAACAAGAATAACATCGAACCTAGGTGAACAAATATTTAGCTAGCCGTTTGTAGGCTGGCTCGGGCGGAAGCGCGAATGTAACCATAGAAACATTAAATTTATAACTTTCTTATGTTTCAAGGGATCCGAAATATTGGCGACATCAATCGTAACAACTACACTACCTCTGGCAAGTGGCATAGTGTATCCCACACGGCACCGCTTCCACTCCACAAATGGTGTCGGTGTCCCCCGGCGGCTGCCCAAACCTGCGCCGCACACTAAACAGCCAGAGTAACGAAAGTTTTAAAAGCTAGGAAAATCGCTCTTGAGCTTTTCTGAAACCTTGGATAACACCGCTTCCCTGCTGACAGACCTTTCCACTTTCTCACGCGGTTCGCAATTCTAGTCATGCTTATTAAATCATATAGTTTAACCGGTTTTTAAATTTCCCAGTTCTCATTAATCTCCTTTTAATCACAATGGTTTCCTGTGTTTTTGTGTACATTGCCCCGGGTGGATATAAACAATAAGGGCTCGTAATAGTTTAATTGTTTAATATCGAGCTTAATCTCGGATACGCGAAATGTAACCTAGGTCCCGTCTAAAGCGTATTCGTTTGTATATACGAGTGTTTGATACAATCCGTGCACAAACAGTGTATCATAAACAAAGCTAACTAATTATAATTGTAAACACAAGGAACCACATCAGCAGGGGCGGAGGGAGTTCCCTCGAGGTCCTGGGAATTGAATAGACGGCCGCACTGACAAATATAACTTCACTCAGATTTAAGATATGGCGAAGTTCCGCTTCGTGTGGGGCCCTCGGAGGTGTAGATAAATTTAAAGTTAAATTAGAGGAGTCCAAATTCAAGTTCACTATTACTTAACATAAGGTTAACTTGTAATATCGTAAAGTGCGCGGGTAAAAACAGTTATTTGCAACAGGCATCAGCGGTGACGAGTTCAGCACCACGTAATCGCGCTGGTAGCTTTCTCACAAAGTAGTGCTGATCCACAAGTTCACCACGTCCACTCTGCGCACGGGACCATCAACATTCACTGCGTTGACCAGGGTCCGAACCGGTGCTCTCTCTCTTAAATATAATGTAACCAACTACCAGAGAACAGAAAACAGAATGAGAATAATAAAGTACTTGCCAGATAAGAATCTTATAAATAAACAACATACAATTAAATAAGGGATTAAACAATATAAATATTCCTACAAACAACAATCTACCCTTCCGTGCATGTGTTAAGGGTGAGCTAGTAGAAGAGAAGGCTTATCTTAAAACTAGGAAGTATTCCAGTTAGTTCTCCACATATCCTCGTTATGATAAAGTTGAAGCCTCTGTCAGTTTTGCAGAAAGGAATGTGAAATACATTTTCAATGAGTTGTTCAGGAGCTTTGTAGAGAACAGTGCAGCATAAACTCTCAGCCGAACTACCCTTGATAGGCCCAAAAGTTGGTAAATACAAGTACAGGTCAGATCAGGCAAACAGCCACGTGCACGGAATGACTTCATTTAAAACAATGATTGTCAGTGTGGGCCCGTCGATGGCTTATGTCCTGAGAAATAATCACGATTTGTCTGTAGCAAACAATATTTGGATCTTGAACTCCGGAGGGGAGCATCGTCAACAATTATTCTTGTCCCGGGTCGCGCAGATTCCGTGAAAGCAAGAGTATGTGAAAAATTCATTAAGTTTAATGGAATGCTATAAATTTTGAGTGCTGTAGGATTAACAAAACGCCTGTTTTTATTATGTTATCTCCATTATTGTGTTCCGGTTTGACTGGCGTTGTAGCTATTGAAATTACCGAATAACGAAACTTGATGCAGAAGTGTGAAGAGTTTTACTTCCCGGCGGCTGCAGGTCTCGCTCCGTCGCTTAGTTACGAGTATGTAGAAATCAAATGAAATTTGGCTACAGTCGGAGCAAGCAGTTTTCACGATGTTTGATCGCAGCACTCGAATGTAAGTGACGCGGACTGAGCCGTGTAATGAGAGCCCCCGCAACTGCGGCGCGACGCCCTCGGCAGCGAAGTGTTGCGTGTCTTAGTAATCGAAAATCTTCCTTATGTGTCGCTGCGAGGGTCGCGGGTCGTGTGCACGCGCCTTAATAACGGGCATTCGCAATTTGGCGCCGTGCGGTCACACCGCTCAGTAAATTACGTCCTCGTGAAAGGAGTGCGAACAGTCGGTTTCAGTAGACGTTGGCTGTATGTCTGATTTCCTGTGATTGTCAGAGAAAGCTGAACGTGCCGTGAGAAAGTTTCATTTCGTTTTAGTTTTATTTCGCAACGTATCGATTTCATTAACGCACTAATAATTACAGTAGAACTGAGCAAAAGACTAATCTGAATAAAGATACAGCCGCATACAGTGCAATAACCTGGTGTAAACATACCGGCGACGAGATGGCATGGGCAGACGTGGTGCTGGAGGCGCTGGTTCATGTTATCGTCATATCGGTGCCGAAGCGAACCGACTGCTTGACACAAGTTCAAAGTAAAGTTTCAGTTCTGCTAAGGTAACAGTTTACTAACAATTCGTATAGAACCTTATAACCCTCGGTTGACATTCAGCTAAGATCTAATTAAGTTATAAATTTTAACGAAGCGGCCGCGCTCGGCGTTCAACACTGATAACGATACGAAGATTGACCAGCCCCCAGTTAAACCAAAACAGAGAGGGTTTATTGAACAAAACACCGTTTGTTTCAAATCACACCTAGTACAGTACACTAGTATTTTTAACTTTTACTGGGATAGAAGTTGTATCAGTTCAGCAGATTTCCTGTTCGTTGTGTTGTGATGCTGGGCTTGATGCGGCTTCTGTTTCGCATTTGAATTTCTCTCTTTGTTTACTCGAAGACGGGGGTAAGTTCCGTAATACTAATTGTAATGTAATTATTTAAAACTTAAGTGGTTACGAAATTCGTTCAGTGATGTCTATATCTGATAAATGAGATAAATTTCTGTTTATATTTTGCCTTGAAGTTTCATGAAATGACTTCTCTTGCTTAAAAGTCATCTGCGTCGATTCAGGCCGGGTGTATAGAGACATGCGATACTGCATCGCATGACAATGCATAGCTTTGAAAGCTCACTGCGATTATACGTTGCGTCCGGTGCAGTAGAATGGACGACGCTCGCAAATGGGCTGCCCCGGTGCTGCTCCGGCAGACTGCTCATATTCCGCCGAGACGTACAATGTCTATGAATATCATCTTGAAACGTATCAAGTAGCAATTATATTGTATATTTTCTTGTACGCTAACACCTTACCAAACATTAGAGTGGGTAGTTTGAATGAGGATATAAAATTAAGGTTACCTACCATTACTTCTATTTCTCTCACCGAATGATAGCTGGTTCGATAACAAAACGAAATTCATGATCAATCTTTAAGAAACGTAATACGAGTATCGTCATTTTATTGAAACTGAGCACACTGAAAAACACGTGATGTGAAGAGGTATCGGCGGACCGGAATGGACGCCAGATCGAAAATCAACACTACGGTGTGGGCATCGCATTCACCAGATGAAACCCCGCGGCACATGTGTGGGATAAATATATGTATATATAAGATAATTAAAGAAATAAAGCCATTTTCACTAATATTAAAAACGCAATCTTGATCATAAAATTTATGTTGAGTTAGATCAGGGTTACGGCAAGGTGCATGGCGGACCGTAGCCTCCTTTTGTGAAACTATTATGGTAGAAAAGGAATCTGCCGAGCGTGATCCAGAGAAGACAGATGCTCGGAGAAGAATCCGTCGTGGGGCTAACGGTGAATGATGTTCCCGTACCTTAATGGGGCCGTTGGGGAAACTGACGGACAGGATAGGGGTTCTCATTGCCTTCTAAACGACCCTGACGAAGGCAATGTCTAAACGCGTCTTCGGTCATTGAAGTAGTACTCATGACACTGTTAGTGTCTGCAGAAAGACCCCAGGACGGGCTACCCCAGCATAGCACTAGCGAGACCGCGGTTGTGTTCCGAACGGAGATGCCGTGATCTCTTCAAACACCGAAAGTTACCAACGATGGGGTATTAACGGGTAAAAATCTCCACATATCTCTGACTTCTCCCTCGAAGGCAATGTCTTTTCAAAGACTTCCTCCGCGAAATGAAAAAAGAACGGGTTACGACAAGGAGACCGAGCGCAGCACAGTGTACCTGCGTGGTATAGCCTGGGCGTTAGTCTAATCGTCAGTCGTCGTAGTCAAATCGCAACATCCTTGTAAATATTTTCTTTTTTCTTTATTTAGATGATTAAGTTTATTTTACGATGTTTGCACTTCTTAATCATTGGGCAGTAAGCAACATCCAAACGAATTAACTGTCGCAAATATCTAGTGTCAAGTATCATGTTTACTACTTATTTACAAAATTTTTATTTTCTCCTATAGACAACGATTCTCGAGGTGCGACAAGCTTAAGGCAGTGAGGTGATAAAGTGTCTGCCGGAGACTATTATTAAAGAGCTGGGATCCCGTTTCGGGTACAACCTACATAATTCACTTCGCAGGGATCCTGGCGGCGCGGCATGGACGTCTCCATTGTCGCTTTAAATCCTACATTTTGATAGTTGGAATATAAGTATCTAGATCTATTTTGGTCCGCATTAAATACGAGTACAATCTAATTACGCGATACAGGCAAATAAAAAGTTCACACGACCGCCTCGCAGCCGCGCGTTCACCATCAGACCCACCCTTGCGCTCCGGCAAAATCAATGATTACTAAATTCTACATCAATTTGCGACTGTTACGTGTGATATGTATCATTACATAGCGTATGATAGTAATTAATTAATTATGTACATCTTAGTACTTAAATCAAGACAAGGGCACAATTTAATTTTCAATGAAACCAAATTACGCCGGAGGGCAATCCAATTAAACGCCCCAATTAAAGCAACATTCCGATACCACCGCTCTGACCCCCCTCCCCACTACCCTCTTCTCTCTCCCCTCTCCTCATTCCCCTCTCCTGCGACCCGCTCCCACCACTGTGAGAGTAACCAGGGGATGGGGCGAGGGCGTAACGTTTAGGATGCGTCGAGCGATAATTGCAAAGCAACTAATAAACTTGCCGAGTGCCAAATTGATCAATTAGTATTCACACTCGTTGAAATCATTTGATTTTTGAATGCTGCGTTTGTATGCATCCCTTGTTAAATAATTTAATGTTAACAACATATGTGTAATGAGGACTCCTCATATAAGCTTGGCTGTACGTGATACTAAGAGGATCTCGACATCCACCATCTTTCGAAGATTTCCGTCGATATATATAAAAGGTTATACGAGTGTCAGTGCAACGGTGCTACGCGATTTATATCCGACTATTCCCACCCCCACTCACGGAAACAACTTTGTATATCTATATACATAGTTTGAAGGAGTGCGAACGCGCAGGTACAGCGCAGTTGAAGCGCAATTGTTATTTACATGTTTCACAAACGCACGAGAATAACTAAACCATACATTGTTCACATTGATACATTGACATCACCGCTCTGCGGGAAACACAGATTCACAATATGTCCCAAAAGGTTTGATGATCGCCGGACTGGATCTATCCGCTCCTATTCCGATGAAAGCAGATTCAGAATCACCGGCAATAAAGCTTCGCCGATGTTCGGCTTGCGATGCCGCCGCTGGCTGCGGGCCAGCTCGCTCGCAAGCCGCCGCTACCCATCATATGTACCGTGCCATCGGCGGTAATTGCCCCGGCCTCCCCCGCCCGCACCGCAGCCTGCACACGCACGCGCACACAAACGTGCGCACACTGCCTGTGTGTGTGTATGGAGCTAAATTTGCATGCTGTTTAATTCCAATGCGTATTGTACAATCAAACACTGCTCTCATAATCCTATATAAATGTTTAAAAATTTCTAGAACACGTCCGCTGCGACTGCACATCCGCCGGAATATAAAACCGACATAGAACTTCAGTACTGCAAAAGAAAATTAGTATGATACAATTACTGATAATTTGGCATTGATATACTTGAGGAAATTACTGAACCCTTTAGGTGTAAGCGTCACGCAGAAGTATGTGACCGTCGCAGTAGATGTGAGGACGCAAATGCGTTACATATTCAGCACCACTTAAACCCCGTGCGTGTTCAATCCCGCCGAGAGATTAAGGTTACTGGGTCGGAGCGAAACGCTTTTAATAAGCTTACTGCACTGTCAAAAACACTTTACCACCTATTTTTATTACAAAATACATAAGTGATTGTATATTCAAATAAGGTCAACGTTTCCAATTCGGCTGAACCGGTTTTGTACGTAATTCCACCGGCAGTTACTTATATATAAGGTATACAATCAATCATACATCAATACATTCACTAAGATATACAAGGAATTTAAATGAGAAAATCTTAGTACATCATGGTTAAGAAGTAGGCACAGCATTCACTAATTGTACTCACTGTTTATGGCAAAGATAAGTTAGAATAAATAACCAAAGTAATTGCTGTCATAAAGCAGTAAAAGTGCCACGTCTGCAGGAGCGCAACACTTTACCAAATGTATACAATGAGTCCACATGGATGTCGACAGATTTACTGCAGCAGTTCAATAGCTTGCAAAGCCTGGAAACTGGAGAATTGCAACCAAGCGCAGATTTTCGCAGAGGCGGCGACAGAGGAGTAATGGTACATCTACGAATTCTAATAGGTACCCTCATATTGAAGCTGGATAGAAGCGAGCAGTCAATTTTATTGTTAAACAATTTTAACAAGAATATTAAGTTCTAAATATTCCTACGACTGTCTAAAGATGTTATCCTAAAGTAGTTAAGGCTAATCAGTATACGAAAACCCTCTATCAGCTCTGCCGTGCTTCTAGCACGGTGCCAATCAACCTCTTTTGAATTCGCTCCAGCCTCAAGCTCACAAGAGTATTGTTTAAGAGTTATTTAATAGACAAGTTTTTGAATTATTTAATATTTCTTAACAGGAACCTGAGCATCTTTGATGATTTAAGTAATCATTTAAATATACATCGCTTGCTCGTGTTTATGTGCTTAATAAAAATCTGTTGTTTAGTCAGGTATTTCTGATTAAGCACTAAAACGTATACAGTGCTGCAGGCACTCGCTGTTTGAGGCAAACACACACAGCGAGTGCGTGCAGCGGTGAACCTAAATTTACTTTTACTTAAAATGGGACTCCAACTGTCTCTGAATAAAATTGGTATTACTTTCATTACTCATACGTTATCAAGTAAGTCATGAATTATCAGCACCAGGGTTGCGATGAGCACGCTCCAGGAATATTCCACATCTTGGATGTGGGCGCGCGCAGGAACAGCTATTTTACATTTATATTTGCCCAACTTCCTTAGTTTTAGATGCATCAATAGATAATATAATACGAGTGGCGATAATATGAACGGCTAAAGAAATTCCCAGACCTGCACACCGGTGAACGCTGGAAGCTGCGTTGAATTCTGTTGATGGGTTGTTAGCGCGATGTCGCGGAACGGAAAGGGAGCGTCGCGACTTCCGGGCTACGCGCAAGCGGAGCGTTTCCCAATGTCTCTTTAACAAGAAATAAGCAGAATTGTCGAAGCTTTAAATAACATTAATTATTATTCAAAGGTTAGATAGTGTCTGGGCACTGTTTGTCACCCGAGAGCATTAATGGTCGGAACAGTAGACAGGTGTTCGTTGTCTCATAACTCCTTCCTTGTGTGAGAAGTCAGCTTGTCCGAGTAGTGGGAGAATGGTATAACACATATGTTTATGTAGGGTTCAACTTTGTTCTGCTATCACTGAATCTTTTGCACCGGAAGGGAACTCCGCGAGTGCGGCGCCTGTGTTTATACATTTTTTTTTTCTAACAATGAAACGATATGTCGGATTTTTATCGTTTTAACTATTTACAGATTTACTTACGACAAATAATTGTTACTGCTCCTCACTGATCTAAGAAATGACCTCATACATTTTGATTTAAAATGTAAATACGTAAACTAAAACAAATTGTTGCCAAGTGCGCCTTTATAAATTACTTTGACATTCGAATAATTCGACATCTAATTGAATTATAATAATATTATTGGTGTTTGTAGTGTATGTGGGCACACTAACTGCGTGGGCTCCAGCCGGAAGTTGCAAAAAAAAGCAATTTATATTGAAACTATTTATTGAAAATTTAATTACAAACTAATTTAAGTCTAGATAGGTCAATGCAACTCGGTGTTGGATCTTCGGCTGTTCCTTACTCGCTCGGCATCCCGTGGGGCGCGGGGTCTCCAACGATCTTGGTGTCTTGTTACTTTGCGCTAAATGCTGATAAGGATAAGGAGTCGCATGTAGACCCGTGCGCGTGGGAATAGATGCAACTCGGCAGGTTTAATATATAAGGGGTCCGTGAGACACTACAAAACAATGTATGTGGGTACATCGTCGCGCGTGCGGACGAACAGTACTAGTGCGTGGGTAGCGCGGTGCCCGGCGGCGCGCGCGCACGTGCGGCGGGCAGTGGTACTGTGCGCGTCGCCGAGCCAGCGTTGAGGCACAAACAGCGGATCTTACAGTAGTAAATTAACTTTTTTTTTTTTTTCATGTAAAATACTAGGCAAACGAGCAAGACGGGTCACCTGATGGTAAGTGATGCACCGCCGCCCACGTCACTAGCGACGCCAGTGCGTTGCCTACCCTTCAGGTAAGAATATGCTCTTTTCTTGAATAACCCAATGTCGCAGTTGTCGGGGAAGACCGCTGATGGCAACGAGTTCCAGATATTTACTGTGCGTGGCAGAAAACTGTTTTTAAAACGCATTGTAGTGGAACGCCAACCATCCAGATGGTGCGGATGGTAGTGCCGGCGAGACGGTCGGTTGCGAAAATCAGCGGCTTCTATTAAATTGAACAACTCCTCGGAACACTCCCCATTGTAGACTCTGTAAAGTATGCATAGGGAAGATAGATCCCTACGCAGTGCCAAAGGATCTAGCCGATCGGCAAGTTCAGGATCGTCGACAATCCGAGATGCCCTACGTTGGATTCGGTCAAATGGAGATAGCTGATAACCCGGAGCCTCGGCCCAAAGGTGGCAACAATATTCCATGTGAGGCCGCACCTGTGCCTTATGAGACGGTGAGAGGCACCACGCTCCGAACAAGGCAATGGTCCGATGACCCGAGAGGAGCGTCGACCCACACCCGAATGGGTTCGGGACGAGAGGTCAGCAGAAGGTCCAATAAGGAAGGCGAGTGGTCTTCCACATCCGGCACACGTGTGGGAGAAGGTACCATCTGTGTCAGACCATTGGCAATGGTAAAATCGTGAGCAGACCTTCCCGCATGGTCAGTACGTGCTGACCCAAGCCAATCAGAGTGGTGGGCATTAAAGTCGCCCAAAACCACAATTTTTGCGGTAGGAATCTGCTCAAGTATTCTGTCAGTGGACACCTGCAGGTGCTCGAAGAGCCGGTCAATTTCCGAATTTCCGCTATGAGACCTGTAAAGGCACGCGTAGACGCGAATGTGATCCTCACAATCAACGCGCACCCAAAGGATCGACAGGTCTGTGCCTTCAAGACTACTGAGCCTACGGTAACAAATTCCCTCCCTGACGTACACACACACGCCGGCGCGTGGCACAAACAAGTGCTCCAGGCTATAGGCCGGGTACTTTAGATATGAAGTGTCCGCCGGGGAGGAAATCTGCGTCTCCGTCAGGAAAAGCAAATCTGGCCTTTCCGTCTCGAGATGGTGGTGGACGGCATTTAAGTTCGAGTGAAGTCCCCTGATGTTAGAAAAATCCACAGCTAAAGTGGAGGGGGACTTCCTCGTGATTGGGCTCAGTTTGAACCCAGCAGCTGTGATAAACGACGCTTGATGTGCCCCCCAAAATACGATGGGCAGCCTGAGCCAGAGCTAGAGGGTAGCATCTCTCGCTCTCGCTCAGAGAGGAATTCTCCAGTCTCTAAGAGGCTGGTACCCTCCTGGGGTATTTTATTTTTATCACTCGTCGCCATCACAAAAGAGCATAAGGGGTGGGGAAGGAAAGGGAAGGAGAAAGGTCACAAAGGGTGAGGAATTGTGGGACAGGGAATAAAAAGACAGGAAGGGGCCAACTGATACTCATTCCCACACGCAACGCAACAGTCCCTAGAAAATCTGTCGCGATACGTGTAGTATAATGAAAGTGCCAGTTGCTATTGGGCCCCGAGGTAGAGGGATAAGGGCGCCGGGACTCTCACTTACCAGTCGAAACGCGGTGGCCTCTAGGAAGCCCCCACTTCACGCTGATTTTCTGTGAGAGGGTAGTGTTTCACCGGTCGATCCTGCCCACCTACGTGCTACAGCGATCTGCAGACATGGATCTACTACCGTAAAACTACTTACATAAAAACAAATGGAGAATGTTTGCAAATTAAAATGTTTAATATCAAACACACACACAGAGAATATTACTTTTTCTAATCACTTCTCTGTACCATAGTTCTACTAATATTTTTAGTAATTATGAAAACATTTAGTAATACCTTTGATATTACACACGCATTATTACAACACAGGTAAGATAAGTAACCAATGTGTTACTTTTGTTTTAAACCTGAGACAATTGCAACAAGACGGATGATGGATGGCTTGTGATGTCGGGATATCTACTGAAAGTGAAGGTAAACTCTTATAACAATCAATTAAACTTATGACATAACTGTAAACGTCTAAAACCCATTGCTATGCACATTACTGACAATGAAAATGAATCTACAGGAAGTATTTCGGTTCATCGTCATCACCATTATGAGCCGACCGACGTCCAGCGCTGGAAGTCTCAAGTCTCCACATCGATCCATCCAGCTGCTTCCCGCAACCTTCACCACAAAGTCGGACCATCTGATGGGGACCTGCCACCACTAGCTCTTCCGGTAAGCGAAGCGGACTCGAACCGGAGCAAGCTGCGACAAAGGACTAAGTCGCGGGGTAATGTCCCTTCCATAATTAAATTAAGACGGGAATCCTTAATCCTCATTATGGCGGAGCGGAGGCGCGGATTACGGAGACTCAGACTTGTTTCTGAAGTGTCTTTGAATTCGTTCTACGAAAGCTGCTTTATTTTGCAATCCTGTAATCCTTCAGCGAGACAGGGAACGGCGCGACACAAGATGCAATGAACGGGAGGAGGTCAAACTGGTTCGTACCAGTAATAATCGCTGCAAACGGTAATTTGTCATTTTGCATACCCAAGATTGACAAACCCGTAAATACCTCCCGAGAAGGTAAGTACGACTCACAATAGGCAACACGAAGGCTGTGACATGTTTACAATGAACCAGTTGACATCAACGTGTATTTCTGCTGCAGCCCATTAGTAGTGTGCAGATCTTACTACGTTTAAGTTAGTTTATAATATTGCGAGGTGCGTATGTCTGCCTGTGTATCGGCATCGCGGATACCGGACGACTGGACTTGTTTTGATCGGGTTTCTTTACAAAGGTTCACTGTAGATGTATTAAACACAACCTGGACCCTGAAGACGCAGAACTGTCCATGTGTTTGTGTTATTTATTGTTATTAGCGAATTCAAAGAAAACCTGAAATGTTACTAACTTTAATACTTACAATAGGTTATGTAGTAAATATAAAAATTGTTCCTTGAAGATTACAAGATAAAAATGCCATCCTCCTCCAATACACGAGTAACCTGTGCACCAGCACTAACCTCCATCCACACAATTAACGTACGTGGTTACGTTTTCATATAGACACCCGACGAAGTAAATTTAACAGTTACGTTACATGAATTTAACTACCACAAGTTATTATAATAATAATGACGTTCAAACATCAAGTATATTAACTTCACCATCAAACTCGCGGCGATGACTGCCGATAGGAATTTGCTCTATGTACTCGTCATTACTCTTAAAGAGAGATCAATAACAAATAAGTTAAGGTATTCATCCGATGACAACTTCTATGCTCCCCGCGCTCCGCATCCTGGGAGACCTTTAAGAATACTCTACTTGTTGTCGTGTTAAGATGTAACTCGCGTCCGATATTTCCATCAGCTGCGGATAATTCGATATCCTATTTGCAATAATGAAACCTGTATCCAATGTGTATGTATCTCGTAGCAGTATTCCTCTACATCCAATAGGATTAGGCAAATAGATGTAAAAGGCTTGCCAGTGGCTCTCGGCCGCCGGTAACGGCACGGGGATCGATACACATCCAGATATAGAGCGACCACGACGTGGTCCTCCCGCCCGACGGGATATTCTATTTATTGTCAACGAGGCTGGAAGCCTCACGAAACCTCTGCGACCGGCCAGCTATTAATATGATGGTTACTGCAATTCCTCCGGTTCCAAGATACCAAAATACCAAAATCTAGCCTATCTATTATTAAGAAGTGTATGAGTTGAGTTGGACCGCCTGCACTAGCCTGGACTGTTTCGTACTGGAGACCGATTAAACCGTTACCTTGTTCAATTGGTCGAGAGGCGGTACATCCGGACTCAGTATTGACTTAAGAACTTATTATTTTTCAACTCAAACACACAAAAATTTATTGTATTCTTATTGTTTGGATCACGAAGCACACATTTTGTACACCGAGCACCGCACACCGAACACCGAGCACCGAGCACCGAGCACCGAGCACCGAGCACCGTATTAGTGCGCGGTACAGTGAAATACTCAATGCACATCCATTCCTGACGATGCGGCGGATATCCCGCTACAGCAGCTGCAGCACTAACCGACCATCTATTATGCAGCAGGTCGCCGCAACGCAGCAGCTGCACGACACTGTTTCGCTCCCAGTACTTCCGGCGACATCGACTTGGATCGCTAGTCCGCGCCAACTCTAGCAGAGACGCTGCGAGCGTTAACGAATGTTGTTTATCTTGATATCGTGTTCTAAATGGTCGCTTGATGAGAACAGCTTAGACTCCAGTAATTCTCATAGCTCCAAACAGAAGCGCTGCAGTGGCTACAACCTAGTGTCGCCCATATATAGGAATTAAAAAAAATCTAAAAATCAAAAATCATTTATTTGACAACGTACATTACATAGTGATAACAGTTATTGGTGTCTCCTTTTAAGCATAATAACGCCTGCGCCTGCGCCTGCGCCAGTAGACACCGCCCTTCCTTATCATGCATGATTTGCGATTAATTTTTGGTTGAATTTGTAAATAATCACATACATACACAACAATAATCACTAATTTTTTGTTTGCTCGGGTACACGTTCGTTGTTTAATGTAACATGTTTTTTTTAAACAGCCAATTTACCTCCCCACTGTTGTTGGGGCACAGGCCTACCCTCAACAAGAGGGCGATAGGGCCATAGTCATCACGCGGACCCAATGCGATTTTGTGACTTCTTTTACACCTCAGAATAAATTCCAATTCATGTGCAGGTTTTCTCGCGATGATTTCCTTCACCGTTTGTGTTTCTCTGTTGTTCCTTAAGTTCACAAATGTACATAACTTAAATATCAAAGTCATCGCTACATGCCGAGATGCGAACCCGCGACCATCGCAATGAAGGCCGCACGCTCTAACCATTAAGCCAGCGAGCTACATATAACAAGTTAAAGTTACATTAACACGTAGCCAAAATGTAATTCGCCCAAAATCTGCGGCGTCAAATTTTAATCGGAAGTGAAATCGCGGAGCTCTCTCATTACATCCGCTAGCAAGGTTCTTTTCAATAAAAAGGAGTTGCGCTGATCCCGCACCAGCTGAATGGGCGAGCTCACGCACGGCGCTGCCGGCTGTTGACACGGAGCCAGTCGCGGGTGGCGGGCAGCGGGCAGCGGGCAGCGGGAGGAATATTAATGAGAATATCGGTCGGCGCAATCAAATGCGGATTAGACGCGGGCACGGTGCTGGCGGGAGCGGGAGCGGCAGCGGACGCGGCGTCAGCGCCACAGCCCACAGCCCACTGCGAGCACTGTGCAGCACTCGGCGTATGTAACTATGGTATACATTTAGTATGATATGACAAACAAGGACGACAAAATCAAGTAGTACGCTTTATCAGTCCTTGGCCCTAGTTGTCGTCACGTTACCACGTGGACTGCTTGCTGCTTGCCTAGGGTACTTCAATAAGTAGAACTATTACACATTACTTCTGCTACGTAGTCACAAAAGGAAGCATCACGTAACAACACAAGCATTTCTTATTATTAAAAGGACATTCTTCTGAAGTGTATTAAAAAAGCAAGAATAAGAAAATTCATGCGTTTGCGCGTTCGTGCAACTTTGGATCCTCATTGTCAGAGCGAGGGTCCAGCTCCGAGCGGCTTCATGCCTCTTAGCGTCAGGCGAACACCTCTACGCGTCTCCGTTGGAGAAGCCTAGGGCAACAGAACCTTCAAAGCGCAGGATCTGCTTATCCAGAAAATGGCGCAGTGGTCAATAGAAGTAGCTGTCTTCGCCTAACCCTACTATGTAGTGCCTAGGAAAAACTGGGTAAGTAATGTTGAGGACTCTGTGGTCATAATAATATCCGGAGGTGCCTTTGCGCCCCTGTTACTATCTTTGCTAAAGGGAGAATGTACTTTTCGCCGAACTAATGCGTTTTTGAGTTCAAGACGTTTCTAGGCGAGGTGGGGGCCATCATTGGCCGATAGTAGCTGCGCCCGGCTCTAGTTGTCGGTGATTTTAATGCCAAATCGGCAACTTGGAGATCCCGCATCACAGATGCACGCGGCAACACGTTGGAAGAACGGTCCATTATTACAGCCCTGACTGTACTCAATAGAGGATCGACCAGCACGTGTGTGCGCTGGCAGGGAGGGTCGATTGTTGACGTTTCTTTTGCATCCCCTGCAATCGCACACCGCATGCGGGGATGGAAATTACTGGAGGATGTATAAACCTTGTCAGATCACTTATATATACGGTTTGATGTTTCTTTTACAACAGATACTACGGTTAGAAGTCGTCCAATGGACAGTCCATCCACCATTCCAAGATTGGTCTATAAAAAACATCAACAAAAATATTCTTAAAGAGGCCTCCATCGTACAGGCATGGTAAGCCGTTCAGATGGGCCTATCGAAATTGAGAAAGGAGTTAAATGGTTCCGGGATGCTATGTCATAAATTTGTGATGCTTGCATGCCTCGTACTAAATCCCAACTTCTCAGGTGTCAAGTGTACTGGTGGTCTTCGCATAGCGCGAAACTGCGAGGGAAATGTGTTAGAGCGCAACACCAGTGCACTAGATGCCACAGAAAGCAGCTCCGTGATGAAAATGTTTGTGAACAACTGTACAAGGAATACAGAGTTAGTGTTGAAAGCTTACATTTGTCCATCAAGGAAGCTAAGATCCGGTCAAGAGAGGAGCTTCTGGAGACTCAATCAAGATCCGTGGGGTAGACCATATAGGATAGTTAGAGACAAAATGCGGCCCTGGCGATCCCTCTCACAGAGAATCTCCAACCTCAGTTTCTGGAAAGGGTGCTTAACACTTTTTGCCCAAGTTAAGATGAGTGGCAAACGCCAGAAATGACGTCTATGTACAATGAACAGCAGAGTGGTAACGTCGAGGTGCCAATAACGCAGACGATGCTTAGTGCGGCAATTCTAAGACTCCGCGGTAGTAAGCAAGCTCAAGGACCTGATGGTATACCCGGTCATCTCTGGCCCTTGGCACTTGATGTTTTGATCTATCGACTCCGCCCGGTTTTTAATGCTTGTCTGAGCACTAGCTGGTTTCTAAAAGAGTGGAAGGTGAGTAAATTAGTCCTCCTCAATAAAGGTAGACGTCCTGCACACTCTCCCTCAGCTTACTGCCCTCTAATGCTACTTGATCTTTTTAAGCTAATAATTTCTGGTCGCCTCATCAAGCTTCTAGGAGAAATGGGTCCCGAGTTATCGGAAAACCAATTCTGCTTCCGAGTAGGTCGTTCAACCATCGACGCTATTCTTTGCGTCAAAACACACTCGGCCGAGGCAATTATTCAGGCGGGGGGGTACTGTTAGCAGTATCTTTAGATATTGCTAATGCTTTCGATAGTCTTCCCTGGGGTTGTATTAGGGGGTCGTTGAATGTCCAAAAAGTGCCTCTCTATCTTGGTCGAATTTTAGAAGTATACCTCTCCGTGCGGTATTTCTTCTATTATGGACAGCAAGGGAACAGCTTCCAGAAGAAAATGGCGTGCGGTGTTCCACAGGGTTCTGTGTTATGACCATTACTTTGGAACATTGGGTACGACTGGCTCTCGAGATGCGAATAACCCACGGGTGTGAATGTAATTTGCTATGCAGATGACACTCTGGTTACAGCACGGGGAAATACTTATGAGGAGCCTGCCTTGCCCGTCTTGCCACTGTTTTGGTAGCACAAGTTGTCGGCAAAATACAAATGTTAGGAGTAGAGGTGGGCCTTGCAAGTCTGAGGCTATGTGCTTCTGTAGACCACGAAAGGTACCACCTCAAGATAATCATTTCGTAGTCAGTGAGACATGTATCAAGGTTGCATCTAACATAAAGTACCTTCGTCTTATACTTGATAGCCGCTGGAACTACCACGAACACTTCGTACGACTGACTCCTCCATTAATTGGAACGGCGACTGCTCTAAAGCGATTGCTACCCAATTTGGGAAGGCCTGATACAAACAGCCGTCGTTTGTATTTTCGGGTGATGCGGTCCATGGCTCTTTATGGACCACCAATCTGGGCAGAGAATCGAAGAGCTCGGACCATAGTCTATTCGAGACGTCCGCAAAGAGCCATGGCTATTAGTGTTATCCGGGGATACTGTACTATCTCCTACGAGGCGGTATGTGTCTTAGCGGGATCTCCTCCTTGGTACCTGGAGGCAGAGTCTCTTTCATCCATATATCGATGGAGATCCAAGCTCCGGTCTCGAAGAGAACAAATTCTGTCAAGAGAATGTAAACTGCGGAAGTTCGACTTCCGACAGTCGATGCTTATAAAGTAGGACGAGTGATTAATCAATCCTAGAGCAGGTAGCACAACTTTCGAAGCTGCATGTCCCCTCTTGGATGAGTGGATGGACAAACGGTACGAGTCACTGACCTTCCCGCTGGTGCAGGTACTTTTAGCTCATGGGTGTTTTAGTAAGTACCTGTGCCGAATAGCCGGAAAAGAGCCAACTGAGTGTCATCATTGTGTATGCGACGAAAATACTGAGCAACACACCCTGGAGCATTTTCAGCATGGGTTGCTCAGCGCCAAGACCTCATCGCTGTTGTAGGGGATGACCTCACGCCGTTTGGTTTTATTAAAACCATAATCAGTAGTGAGACATCGTGGGACAAGATAGTAATGCCGCAGGAGATTGCAGAGAGAAAGCGAGAGAAAAACACCCATCTCACAATCCGTAGGCAGATATCTAGGCGTCGTAGGAGGTTGTTCGACACCCTCCGACCCTGTAACTGAGGTCATGGTGTCGGATTCGGGGGTAATCCGTTACCAAGTATGTTAGGCCTTGAAATGGAGCGCGCGGTACTTCCGCCTATTACTAATAAGTGGGGTTGACTGACAGTTCGAGTAAGAGGAGTTCCAGTTCCACTCCGAGACGTGACCTCATTAAAGTCTCTCGCTGTTGGAACCATGCTTGTTTGCGAAAACATTCTCGTGGTTTTGGCTAAAAGCGTTGAGACGTACACCGTGGGCTTTTAGCCGGTAAGATCCGGTATAACCTCTCTGTTGCCCCCACAGCAGAAGGGTAACCGATGCAAGAATTCTCCACGGAAAAAAAAGTGCAACCCAAACTGACTGCGTTCACACCAACGGGCGGGTTCTTCCCTCCCTCCCAAGGTGGGGCTGCGTTGTGCGGCCAGCGCTAGCGGGGCCGCGGATCTGTGCGAAAGCGTTCCCGTGACTCCGCCTTAAAGCAACGAGACGGAACATCGTGGGGGTTTTAGTCGGTGCAAGTCCGACATAACCCGCGCCTGCGTGGACGGGTATGTGGAGGTATTTCCCCCACGTTAAACAAAAAAAAAGTAAAAGTGGCTGATGGGTCATATCAGCAGAGTCACAAATGTCTGACGGAGGAGGTAGGTCTCAGGATGGAGACCTCGTATGCCAACTAGTGTGCAAGAAGCGCATCGATTCCTAAGGAGTACGTTAGACAATTTTGTAATACGGTTTGACATTATAAATAAAAATATGGGAAATTTGTTCGCCGAGCTCCTAGCTCTCCATCAGCCTCAGGTCCGTGGCATTTGTTGTACGAGTAGCTGGTGGAGTTTGGCGTGTAAATAGAGAACGCATATTCCTACAATCAATTCAAATTAAATTTCACTTGGTGGAACGTATTGGAGAAGACCAAACCGCTATAATAGTCTCGCTGTGACGATGATAAGCAGGTATAGTGGCACCGTCTAGTGCTGTCTGCTGCAGAGTAAACGTACGGCACTTAGCGCAATGTACGCATGTGCTGTAAACGTCTTTATAAGCTTCTCATCATTTTAATGGAGTTCATACACTTTACAACCAGATCTAGCTCGCTCTGAGGCTTAATTGTATTTGACTGGTTGCACTTGGGACTTTACATAGTGTGCTACTGCAATAATCATAACATTGAGCAGATCCTATTCAAGGTGCAATAGAGAGATATGAAGGCGAACCTAAAGATCATACTGATGTGAGCAAAGTATAGTGTATTATAAAGTTATTATTTCGTTTTATCTCCAAGATTTCTTTAAAAAAAGTCCTTGCTCAGTTCGCACGAATAAATAGCATCTGCTCCGAAAACAACCGTAACATAGCAACTCAATTAAGCGTGAAAGTTGAGAAGCTAATACAATAGAAAGGGCACCCTCCACATATAATGAGCATTATCCGTATTCTATAGTGGTGTGCGCACTGTCTGCAGACCACCCTCTCGACTGATTTCCATTTATAACTTGGGGCATCATTAAAGATAAAGATATCGTTGCACTCAAGGTAACAAACGACAAAGTGACACAGTAAAACGGAAGGTGATGACGCTAGGAAGGAGAGGCGCACGCGCAACGCTCAGCATAACCCTCTTTATGCATCGAAGCTCAATTGAATTATAAATAATTGTTTGTAGCGCACACGCTCTCGCTCAGGTGTTTCGCCCTCCCCTAGCGCAGAGGGTAACTTTTGCATTATATCTTTACATGTACATTAACGTTATGTGTATTAGTTAGATAACACCCTGCGTTGGAACTGGCTACGATGCGTTTGAACTGCAAATTCGTAACTAGGGCACCGGAAGTTCAGGCTGCGAGCCGTCTGCCGCAATCGCCTTTATAGCTCGACGCATCAAAGGCCCTTTGCATGCATCCCACTTCCCACAATTAGCTACCTTAATGTCTTGTTCATTTCTTGCCTACTGTTACATACACGCTCTGATGTGTCAAGGTGTTCTGCCTCTTTATTGTTCATGTTCAGGCTCATTACATCCAACTTTTTTTGCCCATGAGTGTATATAGACATAAGGGAACATTTAGTCTCTGTCTGTACGTCACTCCGGTAGCGATGCGGAGGCTCAGCTCGGCCGCATGCAGCCGATGTACTTGCTGGTGGCATGACCAGAGCACTGCAGAAGGAACGTTAAAGATGGGTATAAATTTATAATCAAGTTATTTAAAACCAACAACTGTTCCGGTTGCTGTCTGCCGAGCCTCCATTTAAACTCATGAAACACATATTGGATGTAATTCCGAAAGATTAAACTTTAAGAAAAGTATAATCCCTCGTGAGTAACATTCAGGTTGTAAGACCTTGAGTTTTTCTACGAAAGAAAATTCAATCGCGCGCGACAAATATTTGCGGGCGGGGCGGTGTCGGTGGGGCTGGGGCGCAGGGGCAAGAGGGACACCGATAAATCACCCCCCCGGACACCGGATCGACGCGTGCGGCCAACTGATATTGGATGGGAGCCGGGAGCCGGGAGTTGGGAGCGTGAAGCCTCCGCGGTATTCACCGAAATTGCAGTTTCAGGATTATCTGAATATGGAGCGACGTGGGCTTGCGTTACACAACCCTTGGGCCACCACGGAGCAGAATTAACCCTCTCTTCAGCGCTGCTAAAATGCTGATTGATTTTTTTAAGCGCTATTTTTTCGTCTTTTTCTGAATGTCATACCAACAGCAATATGTGGCAATCGTCATCAACACAAACCCCGGCACACTTACCCTGGAGTTGTGACAGCGTCTGCCTTAGCGCTCCACCCTCTCCCGCTGTCTCCAGAGTCTACACCAACCTCTGCTGATGTGAGGTTAGTTGGTATGCAATAAAGATACATTGTTATGAGGTAAGCAACACTTGACACGGTGCAATCGGACGCAGCTATGGACCGCCGTCGTGTTGGGCCTTTTTTTTCTGCTACGAATCGCACAACACCCTCCACCCTCAACACTCGCTAAATGATAGAACCTTTTTAGTCGCCTTCTACAATAAACAGGACTTAAGTTATTCCTATTCCTACTAGCCCGACACTACAGAGTTGACGTCCGGAGCATTCATTACCATCGCCCCCACGTTTACGAGTAGGGGCGGCCCTCTCCTGATTACGCTGGGTGACCTCTGACTGTGCCGTGACGGCTTCAAGGAAGAAGACTGACGCCACCACCAGTGTACCGGCTACTGCTACTGGTAGAGGAAGGTCGCGTGGGGGGGCACTGTCGCGGTGGACCCAGCGCCGCTCAACTAAACAACACCGATGACGTGAAAACAAATTATAAATCAAAGACTGTAACGCTAGCCCCTCCTCCTCTAGCCCTAGCTTCTCCTCGACCTCTCCCACTTCCGTCCCGTCCAAGTGAATTGTTTTAATCAGTATAAGTACTACCGGCCCGTTTACTCGTATGTTAATTTACAAATTGCGGGACGAACTGCAGTTGAACATTTTTCACGTGCACCCGTTAACAGATAATTCATTTCAGTTTTTATGAGGAATTTGTCGGAGTATTTTACCGTTGTAATTAGTTATGTTTCAACCCCCACCGCCATCCCCCTCCATTTTTTGTACCAGAGCGGTGTTTAAAATGTCATTTTACGTATGAACTTTGAACACTGACACTTGCATTGCAGTGTTCGGTCAGCGGGTGTTTACAAATAAAGTGAATTCATTGACGTCATGAATAATACGCAATTACGGAACGGGGAAGTTTTTAGTAAAATTAATAATTCGTTATGTATGTAGATTGGATTATTTCCGATATTTAATATAGGATATTAATCAGGTTGATGCTCGGCGGCTGCATCCGGTCCGCGCTCGACGGATATTTCTCTCCGCGCTGAGCGCATTGGGAGAATTGAAAAAAAAATCCTCGAATTCCTTTTTGGGATTGCACTGCGACGGTGTCATGCATGTAATTAAAAAGTGGGGCAATGCGGATGGGTGACTAGTCCCGGCTGAGCCATCTGCAGCGGCGGTGGGCCGGTGGGGCGGTAGGGTGGTGAAAGGAATCGCACGGATGTGTTGATTGGTATGCGATACAAAAGGAATCGGTTTTGTGAGGACGCATCGGAGGCGGCGATGCGCCGGAGCCAGAAGCTGATACCTCGCGTATCGCCCAATGCATTTTGTCCGCCGTGTCACTGCCCCTTCCAGGATGGATCCACGTCTGATTCCCAATAACCTCTATTCCCTTTCGCATTGAACGAAGTTTAAATTACGTTTTAAGTAAAAAGTACGCCATGCCCGCTCGCATTGCTCTGTGGAATTTTGTTACAATACTTTAATCTATGTATCGTGTTTGCGTCACGCGACCGAGGGTGTTCCGCTGCGATTATAAACAGTGACGTCTGCAGTCCTCTTCTGGTTCCTGGTCAGAGTGGTTCCAAATTTTAATAATATTTTACTTTCTTAAAAAAATAAGACGTTTAAAAATTTTATTTAAGTATTAGTGCCGCTTTACAAACTCGAATTAATAATTAGTAAGGACCGGTCCACCGCGGGCCGCCCGCTCCGCCGCCCGCTCCGTCGCCCGCTCCGCCGCCCGCTCCGTCGCCCGCTCCGCCGGCTGGGCCCAGCCTTTGTTTGTATCCATTGAACCATTACACCCGCTACAAACATCGATTACGCCGTATGATTAAAACATTGTTGGTATTTCATTTAGCGCGGGCTGGCGCCGCCGGGGGTGGGTTTTGGCATAAATCCGAGTACATGTAAATTAGTAAGCGATTAATGAGCGCGCTCACAAATACTCGTACATATTATATGTACGAGTAAGAACCCGGGCTCGTGTGGACCGCGGCGACGACGGCAAGCACCACCGCAGCCAAGTAGCTCCCGAACATTTCCTTGTTGCTCCTGGACGGGGACCGTTAAAGTTTACAGGAAATTTGAAAATTTATGGACGTCCAAGGAACTTTGACAAAAGTTGGACGAGCCGTAACGTAGTCATATTTAAAAGAGAAAGACTGTCCCTTAGGCGACCTGGCGGGGCTGCTCTATCTGCGTTAGCTGCCTTCAATGTAATTTAAAGCTTAGCGCGTATCTAGGAGGAAGATTAAGAGGATATAAACCCCCATGGCCCCGCAGCTCCGCAACCCCGCAAGTACACGGCGCTGCCGTTTAGCACACAGATTACTTATTCACGAGTATATTTCACTCAAGATACCGTTCAAAGCGACTTATAACGTTTCATATAAAGTGATCCCCTTTATCCGAATGTGACGACTCCAAAGTGAATATAAATCTGTAATGACGACGATTTACAGTACTTTAAGTTTTAAAGTTTCGTTCGAGCCGTGCAGCAAACCGTCGACGGGGTTGCTGTGTGCGCAACTCCGAATATGTGAGGTTGGAACTGGTGCAGCACGGGCCCCGCCACGCTCCTGACGTATACGAAGATAACTTCATAAATATTTTTTATCTACAATGGACTAACGCTCGATCTCAATCTCTGGTAGTGTTAAATGATAACGAGGCCGTGCGGGGTGACGTGCGCTCGCGCAGGACACTCGGCAGCCGGGACGCAGCGTCGCTGTTGTAGTAAATTTACAATATGAGGGTGGATGCTGGTGGACGCTACCGTAATCTTAACACCATAACACGTGGGTCCGTATTCGTTCCCTAGTATCGTTTGACGGCTTCGACACGGCCACAGCAAATTTCGCCGTGATATTGTGACATCGCATTGTCATCATTTGCCGATTGACGTACACTGCTGGTCATAGGCCTCCCCCAAACATCTCCACATCGATCGGCCCTGCGCTGTCTGCATCCAACTGCTTCTCGCGACCTTAACCTAATCGTCCGGACACTTTGTAGGGGGCCTTCCAGCATTGCGTCTACCAGTACACGTTTGAGTCCATGAAACGATGACACCCGTATCCAGCGAAATTGTAGACTTATGAAAAACTAGTACAAAAGTACACTCATACATACACAGTGCGTGAATACGTTTTAGGTCATAAAGCTACAGTTGAAAACTTTATTGTACACATACCGGAAGTGATGAGAAGCAGGATGGCGGCGACGCTTCCGCTGAGCGACATGGCCAACCCGAATCTGCGAAAAAGTTTCAAGTGAAATATTTAACTATATATAACATTTATATGTATACATTACCTGTAAAAGTATTTATTTTATATTTAGATAGGAGACGGGATTAGCAGTCTCTGTATTGATGCTGCTTTGGACACAGCACAGAGTTCGGGTTCCGTACTGCACGCGAGCTCTGTCAACTGGAGCCGATGAGTATAAAAGAAACGAAAATTACTTTTACTATTTTAATCTTATAACAAAAGGATTACAGTAACGACACGCTATCTCAAGTAAACCGACCCAGGGCGACACTAGATTCGAAGTGTTGCAGCCTACAGTGTGGGCAATGAGGGTAAAATGAGGTCGACGACTTCTATGGTCGCGTTCTGTCTAGTTGGGCCCCGCCGCTGCAGATCAGTTCGCTGGGTGCGGGGCCAAATCGTGACTCGCGTCATGGTTACGCACATAACATTAATTAAAGGAACAATATCCTTCTAAATATCTCTGCACTGCGCACCGCGTACGCTATATATATATATATATATAGAGGTATATATATCGTTTATTGGCTGTAATTCGCTATTGCTCGAGATGTCGGCTCTTACGCCTATAGTGTCTATTGCATTAGAGCCTATTCCTACCGCCAAATAGTAGTTAACAAACATTACTGTGATCCGGTTTGTAGGGCGCTGTAGCTAGTGAAATTACTGGAGTAACGAGACTTAATACGCCTCGCTTGTTGTGGTCGGCCGTCTCCACGTACAGTAAGAATATTTGTGACATAATATCCGTCCCGCCCGCGCCGGGCCCCGGCGGCCCGCTCGCAGCCTGCTGTCCGCGGGGACACGCAATGACGTGCTAGTGGTTTTCCAAAATGTGTTTTACATTGTGAACGTTAATACTGCTGCATTCATTCCGTTGGTTCATACATACATACATACAGGTGAGCAGCCCCGCGCCCGCCCCGCGCCCGCTTTTGTTGGGAAACTGGTTTGGATGGGTGGGCACGGCGGGCCCGCTCGCGCGACTCATATTTGTAATTGGAAAACCTTCCCCGGATCGTAAACAATAACGCGTTACTTGCACACGGATAAAAGCTACAACGGCTGCCCGTCCGCGGACAGGTTTTTATTTCACTAAAACCGAAAGTAATTTTATTCATGGGATTGTTTTTCAAACAATTTTTTATAAATTGCAGATTATTATTCAATGTTTCTCGCGTTTTCCCTCGCCCACGCCTACGGGCGTGATAAGGTACTAAAATTTGAAGCCGATAGAAATTTGACATTGAAGATCTTTATTACTTAATACCACTACTACTTACTTTATTACCCAACGGATGCGAGCAGCGGGACCGATCGATGTGGAGATATTTGGGGGAGGCCCGTGTCCAGCAGTGGATATCTATCGGCTGATTGTCAATATGATTATAATGATGATTACTTGTTCAAGACAAACTAACAATACGGTTCAGCTTATAGAATATTATTTTTTTAAAAAAAAGATCTTGGATTTAATTTAACGAATACTAAAGGCGCTGTGACAAACGTTCAAACAATCTTATCAACTGGAAATATCATCACCGCTTCATAACTCGTGAGAAACATAATATAATGAATGTGCCGTACGCACTTCCAGCGGTAACAGAGAAGATAATAATGAAACTTTCTGAAAACTAGAACACACAGTAACAGGAAATCCGTCGAAATTTGAATTAAAAATATATGTATTGGTAAGGCTGCAGAGAACTGAAAAATAATGAAACGTGGCAGCGAACCTTTTCCTGAATATTAACTTTCGATTTATAGGAACCCCTGCACACGCACGCACACGCACACGCACACACAATGCACCCAGCGCGGCTCGCTTACTAACAACTCTTTCAACGAACATACCGCGAGTTTTTTTTGCGGACAACGAGTTAGCGATCTCGTTTTTTTTAAGAGCAACGTAAAAATAACAAAACTACTATTACTGCTGGCCAGTAAGTATCGCGGCCGCGTCGGCAGTTACCGCCGACCAGCGAACCCATGATTTGGCTGTTCCAAAGTAACCGTATATTCGACTAGTTCTGACCGAGTGGCCGAGTGGTTCAACGGCCACGTGTTAAGTGACCACGTTGCTCTCCCACCGTCACCCCCAGCCGAAACTGGCCGAGAAATATTGTAACACTGTGTGACCTCGACACAGCGATGCACCTCCGTGCCCTAATGTCACTGTACGTCCTTCGTGAATGAACGAATGTTTATAATTTATATACTTTTTCACAAAATGACTATAAAGCAACATGAAAACAAGTTTGTGTATATAGACAGAGATTAATTTTAATAAAAAATATTAATTAAAAGTTTGAAATAATAATTATTGAAGTGGAACAAGTACACTATGAGTAAGAAATGACACAAACACAGCAGCGGTCGCACAAACCCGGCCAGCTCGGCGCGGCGCCGTCAGTGGTGGACCCTGCGTCAACGAGCTTCCTTTGCCGAAGTATAATGTTACGTCGCGGCAAGGAAACAATCACGAGAATCTAAATTGGTGAAAACTTCCTTCATCACAACGCAGATAACGGTTCGGACTGGAACGGAAGTGCGTTCGTGTCGGCGGTGGACGCTGTTCACGACCACGTTCCGCTAGCACACCGTCCGACAATCTCACAGTTTTGAGACTGTCGAACTAAAATTTATGTTTTAATTTTTTTTTCATCTTATCTCCACAACCGTACCTTACATTTTGTTGAAGTCTACCGATTACAGACCTGCCAAATCAAAGCGGAGGGCAATAGTGCTTGAACCGAGGATGACCGGTCTCCGAACCGTGTTACTTTATGGTGCTTTATTGCAAATGGTCAATGGCCTTACAATGAGTAGATACACACGAGCAGTTACACTTCTGTAGCATTATAAAAACAGTAAACAAACATTTAGTTTTTACACAATTTACTTAACAACTTAAAATTATTGAAATGTTTATTATTCATTTGTTGAAGATGAAGAAGAAGAAGTTTATTAATCATTTGTTGCCATTGATGGAAGGTCGGATGAAATTGGAACAGTTACGTACATTATGTGTTACATACAGTGTGATACGTGTGACAAGTGACATGTGACATGTGACAAGTGAGATGTCCTACAGCGGTCGGGAGAAGAAACTTTTAAAATATTCGTGATTGTTCGTTTTGAAAATCGCGAGCCACATTCAAGCAATAGCAATAACATATTCAGTTATTTCTATAAATACTTATTAATCTGTACGGAACTGTCGCTATCTTATGTTTGTTATTGTATGGACTCGCGCTTCCCTGCGCTCCCACCTGATTGTCACAAGCGATGTAGTCTTTGGTGGTAAAGCGCACTAGTCTAGAAGCCTATGCACTATTCCTACTATTCCGTTACCGGCAAAAAAAATTCTACATGTAACCAAAGCAATGTCATGAGTATTCTTTTGGCGGACTAGTGCCATTTCAAATATTTGTGAATACTTTTTAGTATTTACAAAATGTTTAATTTTTTTTAGTATGCAATAATTTTTTCTTATTTTTAATTTCATTTTCACGTGTTGTATTAATTTTTGTACGTTTCAGTGTAATTATAAATACATAATTAAAGTTAAGTTCACTAGGTCGCTTACCCCGCTGAAAGTCCGAGCTAGCCGCTAACCCACCGGCCCAAAACAAACATTCCTCAGCAGTCACGTGGACAGCTCACAACTTTCACCCGCGTACTTTCGCCGGCACGAGAGCGTAGCGCCACGGCGTAGCTCTACGGCGTAGCGGGCGACCGCGCGCGTCCGCCCGTGCAGCGCTAGTGGCGGGAGCTCGCGCGGCGCGTCACGGCGCGTCACGGCGCGGCTCGGCGCGGCTCAGCGCGGCAGCGGGCCCGCCGCTAGTTTGCTTTGTTTCGAGCGGACACATTACACGTTTGCTTGTTTTGACGTAATTGTATATGAGACTGCGTTACGCGGAGATTAACTTTGTCTTTGTGTAATTCCGTTGAAGGGACGTAAAGAAAATAAAAATTTTCATAATGGAATTATTAAAAATAAGTACTACTTGGTCTCTTTGTTGGTACTTCCATAATAGCGGCAAAGTGATTATTTTTATATTTTTTTATAAAAGTTACAGCTATGTACAGAGTTGTCATGGTCCGTGAATGGTCCATGGTCCGGAACTAGGAACATTTCCTGTATTTTGGGAACCAGTTTCCGTTATAGTGTCATACATAATATCTTTTTTATTAAATAACAATAGCATATAGTGCTTGTTTTTGTATGTGCATGTGTGTGTATGTGCACGTATGCCTGTGTGTGTGTGTGTGTGTGTGTAGGTGCGCGTGCGCGCGCGTGTGTGCGTGCGTGTGAGTGTGTATGTGTGTTGTATGTTTATATGTCTACCTATGATTTATGTTTGAATGGTTCAAATAGTCGTCGAAATACAATGCTCTTGATCCTGTAATTATTCAGAGATCCTAAATTGGGAAGGTTACATATCTGGTTATAAATCTTTGGGGCTAAAAATTCAAAATGTCTCATGAATGCAGCACAGTCTGCGAACGGTACTGGACATTGCAATGTTCTCTTGTTCTCTAGTCCTAATCTGGGTAAAATGACTCGGTGATACCTTTTAATACTCTGCAAAATAAAAAGTTTTCGCACAGATAATACGTTAGCTGTTTCATATACAAGTACTACAGACCTTGGGTGTCTAAAAGGAAATTGAAAGAAAAGGACGATAACCATTTTCTACCCCACCACGCCACCGTGTCTGTGAGATCACGGTCGGGCCCATTTTTGACTGCACAAGTTTTTTTCTCTAGATTTCCCGTTAAAAGAGTTCTTTTTATATTTCACTATGAGATTATCAATTTCCGGATCATTTTTTATTGTTGATTTATTTCTAATAGTTTATTGTTTTACTCCGTAACAAACAAATGTAAATATTCCATTTTCGCAAAATACTATAAAACATTTTTCAAAATATTCTCCTGAATACCCTCACCAATCTCAACCATAACGCTGATGAATGAAAAACCTGAACTCTTTATTACAAGCTGCGAGTGAGGTGAGCTCCCGCATAAAAAAAATATTATATGATTCTCTTTTGTTCTAGTTGTTAACTGGCACATCAGGAAATTATATGAAGTGCGGCGCTCCGGTCGCCGGTCTCCGGCTCCGGTCCCCGGTCCCTTCAACAAATGTTCTGTATCATTATAGAGAAAAGAGACAGGTGATACTAAGCGACACAAGCGGTCCGCAGATGTTGAACATTAGTCCTCTGGTCTTAAGGCTGAGGAACAAACATATATATATATATATATATTATCTTCGTTGTTTAGAACTGCTGCATCAAAGCCTGTCGAATTGTTATCGTGGGATCTCGTTAAAGTAAGCAAATGGTAATGCTTTAGGTTACGGTGAAGTCGGACAGACAAGTATAAACACAAGTATTTAAAATGTAATTGAACTAAATACAACGCCTCGTTCTATAGGATTGGATTTGTGTCAGGAAATATATGCAGGTATTGACATCGCGATTCGCGCTTCTGAGGTGGATGAGCAGCTCGGATACAGGAAGCACTCGTCGGACAAGCTTGTCGGTGCGCGCGGCGGTGCCCGCTCCGTGGCGGCAGTTCGTTTAAACTTCAACACTTACTTTTATGAGCTCGAAGATTTCCTTGCGCGGCCGGACATTTATCGCGCGCCAGCTCCATGCTCCCTACTGGCTGTTCATTGCGATGCAACAAGCTGACTCTAAGTGACACAGTATAATGTGCGCTACTTGTTGATACTGCTGCACGCGTTACATTTAGCTTAACGCTAATAAAAATAAACGATGGATCAGATCATGTGGGGAAATACATTCATAATATAATTAAGAAAATGACGTAAGAAATAAACAATGTCACTAAACTAATTACGTGTGGCACCTGTACCCTCTAAATGTACGAAGCGAACGGTGACCGGTCACAAAACGTTTGCTAAATATTCAAGACACACAAAACAACGACGTTACCCCGGCACCACCCCCGAAGCATAACACGGGTTCCTCGGTACATAACTTAAATGTACTACTTGTTCCGTAACCGATAACTCCTTTTATATTCTACTTAGTTTTTACTATTTATCATTAGTAGATCCGGTAATTTCATATGATCATTGAAAGACTGAGAAATAAATGGCTCCACCGAGGAGTCTCACGCCGGAACATCGTGCCCGCGACTATAAACAAATACCCCGCAGACCATCGACTGCAACAACATCTAACAAATAACTAATAAATCTTCCGGAAGAAATGAAATTCATGAAATTTATGTTCTGTTCCGTAATGTTGCTCCGAACATCTAAATCATATTGAACATTCAAATAGATCAAACAGGAGTAAATCAGTCAGGGAGCACAAACGGAAGAAAACGGTGATGTTCGAGTCACTCCCGTGTCAAACATACCCTCCAACGCGCCGCTCGTAACCTTGGGCTAAACCGATCGGCTAGACTTAAAAATGAAAAGACAATTGGCATTTTTTATTATTAAGATGTACATGATAATTCTTTATCTACAATAATTATAAAGGTAGCAGTACGTAAATGCGTACTGCTTTCATTCTATACCTGGTCGTCAGCAGCTACTCGCTACGTATTTTGGTGTGCGCATGTGATTGCAGCGGTAGACGACTTCTTCACTAGAAGCGGTGATAATGGACCACGTCAGCCATTTCTCATTCCATGCCATGACACATTCGTAAGACGCTAAGGGCTGCATATAGCATAGCAAAATGTTTCACTAGTCATTTTCTCATTATCTCTGTAATTTTTCTGACCACAACGCACTTTCAACCAGGTTACAGTAAAAATGACACTGCAGCATAGTAGTAGAAATAGTCACTATTGCACTGGTTCCTCTTATAAAGAGGTTCTTTGACAACAGGAACCTCTACCACCATAAAAGTATATAAATATTGTCCGGTTGTTTCAAACGATAACACGTCATCAACGTTATCCACATGACAAAATATCGTACCGGCGGTGATGAATCGCCGGCGAGGATCCAGCGTGCTGGAGCAGGATGCCACCACTTCACGTTCCAAATGGAAAACATAATCCCGACATAAATTTGGATTTTGTGCAAGCGAATGGTGCGCTCGTAAATCACAAAGATTGAGAGGTCGCCGGATGTGCGCTGCGAAGTGTAGCCTCACCTGATGTCAGAGGATCGCGCAACTTCTAATCCATCTGTGCGTGTGTATCGTCCCAGAGTTAAAGAGACAGCAGTGGTGCCGTTCACCGGATTCCGTACAACCCTTGATTACCTAAGTCAACCTTCATTAAAACAAGAAGGTTTCTGGTGGTAGGTTTCTGTTGCTGAAGATCGTTTAGGTGAGGAACACCGCAGCGCCTATTTCTGCTGTCAAATGTGAAATGAAAAAGTAGAGTGCAAACATTATACTGTGTTCCGGTTTGAAGGGCGCTGTAGCTAACATCATTGCTGCGGTAACGAGACTCAACATCTCATGTCTCAGGTGACAAGTGCAATGTGCTGCAGTGCATATCATCGTATCATCTTGTTATGGGCGAGCGTATCAGTTACCATCAGGTGAACGTGTCGCTCCTCGCGTCGCTTAATAATAAAAAACAAACTGCATATCCATACAGCATGAGGAGCATCCCAGTTCTGAAAAGGCTGAACGAACTATACCATAGAAGTGTATGTGCACCACACATATCCTTTATTTTTATTTAACGCGTTACCGGACCTGATTTCCCACCAGAAGCAGTTCCGTGCGATGGTTATTGAATTTATGGTAAAACATGTAGTTTTAGAACTTGCATTTGTCTCCGATGCCCAAAACGTACATTTGTACATTAAGCTATAAGAAAAAAGCTTAATATATAGGAGTGGTTTGTTCCGCCGAACCAAAGACAAAAGAAGATGAAAGAAAGAAGAAGACGAAAGAAAAAAGGGACTGTACCACGTCGATCGCCAACCTTCACTAGTTGGAGAGGCACTTTAAGAAGACGAACAAAAGAGCCTACTTAGACGCAAAAAGAATATTATTCTATTACACAAACATTTCGTTTATAAATAAGTTGCAGTGCTAAAGTTGACGAAATAGGCACGCGCCCGCCCGTCGGCGTGCGGCGGCGCGCGGCGGCGTGCGGCGGCGCGCGGCGGCGTGCGGCGGCGCGCTGACGCGCTGCGCTGGACGACGCCGAGGAATTTAATTTAATGTCGGCCGCTGCCCCTCCCCGCGCCGCGCGCGCTACTCGGAGGGGAGATATTTAAATTTTTCATACAATACCACTACAAACCTGTTATTGAATTGATTTGATTTCATATTCATATCAAGCTGGCAGCCAATAGGAACGTAATGTCACAGTGTTAATATCCGTTTTCAAGTAACTTTTATGCCTACGAATTGAGCTGGTCACGCCGCCGAGGAGTTCACGTACACATACGTGTCAAGTGGTGAATGCTTCACGGGACCGATATAATTTAACCCAAATAGTTAATTCAGTATGACAAGGACGGCCGGCCTTCCAATTTCTGTAGTTTGAATATTCATTCGGCACGTATCCGGTGGCCGGGTCTTTGTTAACGCGAACACAGCCTCCGACTCCACTCTGTCTCCATCGCAACCGCCGCCTCGGGAATTCCTATTAAAATGTTTTATATCCTCTGACTCTAAACTCGTACCGGCCAAGAATTTATAGATCTAATTCTTGCATTGTTTTACAAAACTGTTATGGACCTTCAGAACGTCCCGCGTCAACTTCCAGACTTACGTTTAGGATTATACATCTTCTAGCTCGCTTCTTTTTGGTACTTTCTCACCGCAGGAGGCGGACGCAGTTTTTTATTTTACCTCACTGAAGTTACAAAACCGTATGTAGGTTACCGTTTGTACAAATCCAGTATTTTTTGTAAATGAAAAAGTAACGATTACGATGGTAATGTTATAGAATATTCAAATGAATAATTACTGTTTAGGTTTCGTTTACGTCACGCTTTTTGCTTTCTTTTTATATATGTGTAGGTGATTACTGCAATAAACTATTTATCTATCTGTCTATTTAAATTGCATTACGTCGAGAAACCGCTTGCGACGCAAACAGCGTTTTAAATATGGCCGGGCGCGGGCGCGGGACAGGGCGCGGGCGCGGGCGCGAGGCCGACTCGCCAGCAGCAGCGCCCGCGCCGCTGCACCACCGGCACAGTGCCGGACGTGTGCCTCTCGACCACGACACACATATGAATGTTCCCAATAGACGTGGGCACGACAAAGCAACACCAACACAACATTGCGTACACGATAATGCGCGGACACACACATTCGCCTCGTCACCACAGGTCCCCACGGGTCCCCACGGGTCCACACGGGTCCACATATTTGTTCGCGTAACGACCAATTGTTCGCTAACTAATTATTCAACGCACCTTTCATCTTAAACAATAATTTAGGCTGCAAATTACCCGGTGCGTCGGTTACCGCGGCGTGATGCAGCTGAAGTTCAGTACGTTGCGAGCTTTGTTCGGTGAATGTCCGACACTAACACAAGGATTATACTTTAACACTAATAAGTATAAGAGTGAAGATAAGGTCAAAAATATAAAAGGTTTTATTAAAAGCGACTTAGGTTTAACCGTACCAAAAGAAGTAAAAAATTTCAGAACCGACGCACAAGCTTATGGAAGAATGACATGGGATGATCCTGCAGTCTTCGGAAGACGCTTCTCGCTATAAGCAGCTCAACAAGTGAATCTCTAAGTCACTGACTCGCGACCTGCGCCGATTTAATACAAATTGTATTAAAGAGGCAATGGAGTGTAACCAAGGCTCCAAAGATTTCGCTAGAGTTTCTGTTGTTGAGCAGAACCGTGTGACTAAGCTTAAGAGCCCTGAGCTTTAGGCTGCGATAGAAGACTTCTACGGGCAACTTTACGCGACATCGCAAGCTCCTGTCAACAATCAGGCTACCAATCCAAGAGCCAAATTAACCCGACACTATACCGAAGATATCCCGGACGTCAGCTTATACGAGATTAGTATGGCTCTAAAACAGCTGAGGAACAGTAAGGCGCCGGATGATGATGGAGTTACGGCTGACCTTTTGAAAGCAGGCGGGCGACCAGTGCTGAAAGCCCTTCACAAGCTATTTAACTCTGTCATACTTGAGGGCTAAACTCCAAAAGTGTGGCACAAGGGTGTGGTAAAACACTTCTTCAAAAAAGGTGATAGGACCCAGTTAAAGAACTCTTGAGCCATCACACTTTTGAGCCACATATATAAGCTATTTTTAAGAGTCTTAACGAATCGTCTCAAAGGTCGCCTGGACGACTTCCAACCTCCCGAACAGGCCGGATTCAGAAAAGGTTTCAACACCATAGACCACATACATACGCTGCGGCAAGTCATACTGAAGACAGAGGAGTACAACTTGCCTCTATGCTTAAGCGTTTGTGGACTATGAAAAATCCTTTCACTTAGTCGAGACTTGGCAGTACTTCAGCCACTCCAGAGGTACCAAATAGACTATCGATACATCCATGTGTTGCAGTCATTTTACGAAAGCGACGCCATGACAGTCTGTCTACAGGACCATTTCTCGAAACCCATCCAGCTGCAGGAAGGTGTCAGGCAAGGCGACGTCATATCGTCGAAACAGTCCACATCTGCGCTGGAAGACGTGTTCAAGCTTTTGGACTGAGAAAGACTTGGCATCAATATAGGCGGCGAGTACATGACTCAACTTCAATTCGCCGATGATATCGTAGTCATGGCTGAGACTCTAGAAGACCTTGTTAAAATGCTCGATGACCTTTGTAAAGCATCTCAACGCGTAGGCCTTAGTATCAACATGGAGAAGGCAAAAATTATGTCCATTGCCCGAATTGTACCCACGCCAGTTATGATTGCAGGCTCTACACTGGAAGTTGTTAACAAATATATTTATCGGGGACAAATAGTTCAGCTTGGTAATTCCAACTTTCAGAATGAGGTCAATCGACGACTCCAACTCGGCTAGGCAGCGTATTCTCGTCC
Source organism: Ornithoptera priamus (assembly GCA_029034505.1). NCBI lineage: Eukaryota > Metazoa > Arthropoda > Insecta > Lepidoptera > Papilionidae > Ornithoptera > Ornithoptera priamus. The sequence continues at coordinate 65,861 of JARDWD010000527.1, read as the reverse complement.
CAACAACCGCAAATCCTAAAGACAAAGGTATTTAATTCGTGCGTGGTGCCAGTGATGGGTTATGGCACCGACACGTGGCCGCTTGCAGTGGACCCGGTGTAAAAGCTGCGAGACGTACAGAGAGCAATGGAGAGGGCTATGCTCGGGGTTTCCCTTCGGAATCAAATCAAAAATGAGGAGATCCGTAGGAGAACTAAGGTCGCCGAAATAGCGCAAAAGATTGGTAGCCGCAAGTGGCAATGGGCAGGATACATCGTTCGAAGGACTAACAGCCGATGGGGCACTAAGGTCCTCGAATGGCGAATGTGTACCGGAAGACGTAGTGTTGGCCGGCCGCCTACCAGACGGTCCGACGATCTGGTGAAGGTTGCGGGCAGCGCAGGATCGATCGATGTAGAGATCGTTAGGGAATTTGCATGTCCAGCAGTGGCCGTCTGCGGACTGATAACACTTAGAAGCGGTCCGACGGCGGCGGCGGCCGCTTCCGTTGAATTATGAGGTAATTCATCAAAATCAACGGTAACTATACCCAATACACATTGTGGGGGGCCGGAGCAGACCTCTAGGTCACCACATGTACAAATACGACGGCACAGCGCTATGGGACTGTGTAAAGGACCTCACCATCAGATATACATAACCTCGTCGTTCTCCTATAAATGTATAAATATTTAAAGCGCCGTATAACCAATGAAAATTCACTCGCACCGATTGATCTCACCGTTTCCGTGTGAGATTAATAAAGCGATGGAACCGGAAGAGCAGCGACCGGGAGAAGCCGACCTCTAATTTAAAATGTAAATTATTAATTATATTAGACTTTTTTACAGCTTTATCAAAAATGTTTTACTTAAAGATATGTAAGATCGCGGCGAAGCGGGGCGCCGTCTTAGTTTCCTTGTACCGGAAAGGTTTCTCTTCGCTTTAAATATTGAACGGCGCGTCGACCTCGCGCGGCGCCGAACGAAGAATACATGGAAGATGGATTCTCTTCACAAATATTCAATTGTTATTCAAAAAATTCATTAAACTTTTTCAATTTACTTCACTTGATGTGTGCGAGATGCACGGCGCCACTTGTATTCGCATGTGCTGCCTGATCGGCGCCGTGCTGGGCCTCACTGGTTCGCGTTGGACCGCGGTAGCCGCGTTGGGCCGTGCTGGGCCACGCTGGGTTGTGCTGGACCGCGCTAAGTCGCGCAGCCGACCCAACACACACACCGACACACCAAACCACTTATAGTTACTTATCCCTGTTCGGCGATGCGTAGTGGGGGCGCGGTGGCCCACATTGAGCGCGAACCCGGCGCTCGCACCGCACAGCGCTGTAGCGATGCGGAACGATTTCGATTACGCGCGTGCAGCGCTAGTTCAGAACTCTGCAATCTCTTTCGGAAACTGAATACAACAACAAGTTAGCGTAACGTCACCGTAGCTGCCGAGTGCGTGCAGCAGTCCGACACCGCGCCGTGCTGGTGCCGCGCGCTGCACGCCCGTGCTGGCGGTGCGCTGTGCTTTTTCAACTGAATTGACCAAATGACATTTTTGCGTTAAACCAATTTTTTATTGAATTGTTGAAACTATTCCTGAAAGCCCGCTGTCACTGTTTGCTATCTATATACATATTTTACATTCAATTATATATTTTCTATTCAATTATTCATTTTGTCGCACGGCGCCGCCCTCCGACATATTATCATGAAGAAAGTTAGTTTGTTAGTATAAAAGAGTATTGCGCGCGTCGCGCTGTCACGCTGAGGTGCGCGTGGGCGCGTGGGCACGTGGGCGCGTGGGCGCGTAGGCGTTGGGGCGGATGGGCGCGTGACGCGTGGGCGCCGCTTTTGACAGGCAGCCATCTTGCTTTTTACGAGAACCAACCTATAACTAATTCGTAATTGGTGCCGTTCCTGTCTGATAAGTATATCCTGTCGTGATGACCTAAATCAACGACCACTAGTGGGAGCACTAGTGCGCCGCTACCCCGCTTTAACACAATTGATTATCGATAGTAGATTTATGAGATTTTGCAGATAGTTCTAAATTTAAGAAAATAATACATATAAAAGTAAATATGTAACTCGACTTGTAGATTTTAGATACGGAATCCATGAACTGACCCATAGTTAAGTTGAAATGTGTAAGTGTTGCTGCAGCGGGCGGCGGGCGGCGGGCGGCGGGCGGCGAGCGGCGGGCTCGCTTCGTACGTATGAATTATTCGACAAGTTCCATTTGACTGATTAAACCGCACATTAAAACAGGAGTGATAACGATTTTGCGATAACAACGAATTGATGTTGGGAATACATACTGACCGGCCGCGCCCGCGCGCCCCTACGGTGACCATGCAGCATAATATTTCTGGACACAATATATACCTGGGCACAATAGCGTTGACGGTTCATTCATTTTTATATCTGAAAGTAAGAAGATAGTTTTGCAACGAGTCGCGACCTCGCGTGCGGAGACGGACACCGAGCTGCCAGAGCCAGTATCTTGTGATGGCAGACAGGAATAATAGCAAAACACTAAACAACGTAAATCATTGGAGGCACTATTTGTGCACGCGGGTGCGCCCGCGCCGCCGGTCCATTGCAACGGTATTATTATAGTACAACAATTGATGTGATGTGACCTGTATGCAAGTGACTCAGCCCTGGTACCGTCCACAGGAACCCGTGCGACAAGCAATGATGATGAATCTGTAAATGAAGGTTTTGTGTGAGGCGACACAAACAGGCGCTGAACCGTTACTGGCCAAGACGGGCACTTCAGTACGTTCCACTTCGTAGGACATTGTAGCTGTGGACATTTATAGACTAGTGAGACTTTTTTGTGCGTTAAGACGACGAGACAATGTGGTGATGGTATAGTACTGGTGCCCTGCCTTTCCCGGTAGGACGCGTAACTTAAAATCTTGCCAGTGAAGTCATGACATGACCCATTTGACCGCTGCCTACATGCCTGCTTTCGTTACTATACCATTAAATAGAACTCGCGCTTTGTGTTTGCCGCACACGAGCTCGTTGTTCCATTGTATGTAAGCACACGAAGTGTATCTACCCGGGTGAGGCGGCACCCGGGCGGCAACCGGTGACACCGGAGCGACACCGGGGCGATACCGGGGCGACACGGGGTGACGCATGCATTCATTAACTGTAATCAATACAGGAATGATTATCCGTTGTCACATTATTCCCATTTAATTATACATTAATTACAATTCTACAATAACAATGTCGCCGAACGCGGCGTGATTGCTGTGTGACTGCTGCCAGCGCGTGCCAGCACGTGCCAGCGCGTGCCAGCTCGTGGTCGCATGGACACACCTGCTCACAGGCGGTGGTGTCTTTTCTGCTAAACCTCACCTCCCACGATCTGTATCTCCCATTGAGCACAGTACTGTCCGTGAATTGTAATCTTCAGTTTGAGGATATAGTGAATAGGTTTTAATAAAACGAGCCGGTGAAATACAATTCCTTAAATTATTGAATAAAACCTGCGCAGGCGATGGATCCAGATTATACAACTGGCTGGAACAAAACTAACTACTACCGACACAGGCGCAGACTACAAATACGTTTTACCGTCTTCCAGTACCAAAAAATAACAAAACTGGTTCAGCCGTCTGTGAGTAACGATGGCATCCAACGACATAAAATTTTTAAAATAAACCCAATTTTGTATAGAGCTGAAATTCAGGGGGGTAGACCGGGCGTTGGCATTGGGCAGCCGCTAGAAGCATCACATTAGCCATAAAATGTACCCCGGGGCGCGCTCATTACGCAGGCGACGGGGGCCGGTGCCGGGGGTGCTTTGGGGAGTATATTGCATCGCAAACTGCATTAGGCGCCAGAAATTAATTTACCGTCGGCACGCCGTCCAAACTGCACGCCATAAGTTCACCCCGTGTGGTAATTATTAATAAGTGGGCGGCGCCTGCGCACACGGCCCTACGGCCCTACGGGCCCGCGGCACCGCGCCACCGCAAATACGTGCGGTATTGGGTATAGAGCAACGAGGCGTGGTGTTGGCAAACGCCGCGCCCGGCGCGCTGCTGCGGCGCGGAGCTGCAGCCGCTCTCGACCGTCAGCCGGCACGGGGTAATACCATGTAAGAAAGAGCTCTCTTCAACATTATTAAAAAATATAATTCTGTAAAGCTGTAAATTCTCTTGGTGCTTTGGACGAGGGTGGTAGGTGACCAAAGGGGGAAGCGTTAGCGTTGCACGACGACATTTAATAAGTGAATGCGTCATCAGGTCAGATCCAAATTCATGCGCCGGCTAGCGCACAGCACGTGCTACAAGTGCCTTGTGTTACCGGTAATCAGTTTCGTAGCGCTGCCGTGGCTGGTTGCCGCGGACCGGTCAGATCTCAATCAGATTGTAATGATGTGTACGAGCAGTGTGTTGCAACGCGACGCACTGCAGCGCACCCTTCGCGCGGGTTTGCGCTGCAGGGGCGGTGTGTGCAGAGCGCAGCGCGAGCTCGAGAGGCAGCTTAGCACAGCGCAGTCTGTGACATAGTGCAGTACTTCTTACTGCGTGCGAAACCTTTCACTGCAAGGACATACCGCAATCAAAAAGAAAGACTACACAATTTTGTTGTAAACATTAATTGCTGGCTCCGAGCTAACCCCAGGGCGACAGTCCGCGTACACTTCGGGGAGATGCAGCCTTCCTTGCTAGCCTAGTGAGGCTAGCAAGGAAGGCTATCCATTGCTGCAGTGGCAGCAGTGCAGTGGCGGTGCAGGGATTCAGTTGGCGATGTGGGCGTCCGTCCTTAGCGCCCTGGGACGGATAGACGCGAGTTTCAACAATTTTACATCGATTTTTTTCGTTAAGAAATATATAATGAATGTGTTTGATGCAGTATATGGAAACTGTGTATTGCATCAAAACAAAAGTATGGTGTAAAGGGGGAGAGGGTGCTGGGTCAGCGGTGCGTGGGAGGCCCAGGGGGCACGGCTTTGACCGATGGTGTGTGAAATTGGCATTGTATCGACGTCGGAATCAGTCGTCGGCTCGGCTGCGGCACTCGGGCAACGTCCTGATGCAGCCCCCACTTAACACTACACTTTTTATTCTCTCTGAAACAACGAGAATAGAAAAGACATGCAGCAGCGTTGCTAACGTTAAGATTATACGTAGAGACATTACTCTTAACAAAAGGCAGATAACAGATGGTTCACTTGCTGTGCGTGTCAATACGCGCTGTGTACATTACTGAAATACTGGATACCCTGGCAGCAGCAGCACTAGCACTCCTTCCTTATCACTTGACACCTTGTGATAGGAGATGATGTTGCCTTCACGCTCAGAAATTCCAAACGAAATAACGTGTAGTGTACCGCAATGGATAGCCTACACGTATGAAATCAAAATTGATTATGCAGCTTCCTACTTCTTTGCGATATCTGTCGATAGGGGATGCTGCGACGGGCTCGCTGTGCCCAGCGTTTTTCTGAGCGAACCGAACGAACAAATTCATCGGAGCACAATAGTTTTTAAATATACCTCACAAATATTAGCGAGCAGAAATTACAAGTGGTTAACTTGTGGTTGGGCTGGTGGAGAAGCTACCTCGAATAAAAAAAATATCTAAGTAATTTAGTTAACAGCATCCTCTGCTCAGCTCGGCGCCGCTCGGCTCTAACGTGCACACCTAGTTTCCTAGTGTAATGTCGAAGGTGGGGACTCGGTGGGGCACATTAAAAACAATAAATTGGCTTACTGGCGCCGGTGCTGCCTTTGAAGTCCCAATGAACTCTGCACAGGGTGAAATTACCTGCGCGATCGTGGAGCAGTTGCGGCCACACCGCGCCCCACTTCCACAACATATTAATATTTGCTTTTGTTTATATACAAAATTATTATATTGAATAAGGGATTAATCTATGTAGAGATCTTTTGGGTAGGCCATGTGCAGCAGCGGACATCTGTCGGCTGATGATGATCATTATAAGGGGTTTATGTAAAAGAGATTACGAAACAAGTCGATCGCAGAAGGCGATGCAAACGTTTGGACTACTAGATTACATTATGTTCCTGTTGCGCCCGCTGCCGGTCAAGTATTTCACTGTCTCCCCAACGCCAAGGACACCGTCTGGACCGCTTGCTGTGTCACACGGAGGACTCCCAGTCGAGTTTAGATATGACAGGATTTTTAGTCGCTTGTTAAGCTACTACCTGAGTATCGTAAATTTGTTGCCGTTGACCCCGTACGCGTTTCCTGCCTCGTTTTATTATACTATCACGCGAGGTTGAGTGAAGGTGAGACTAAGATAATAACCAGTAGAGTTTATGGCCCGCAGCTAGTACTGCGTCTTAGCGCAGTTCTGCCGTCGCCCACTAGCGGCACTCGAGGACCCGCCGGCTGTGTCTTTACAAAGTTATTTACTTAATTATAACACAAAACTTTTGTAACATAGATATATAAGTGTAATCGGAAATAAAGTGGTCAGGAAGTGTTGTCACAGGTTCAACGAGTGTGTGCGCATTCTGCGTGTGATTGGAGAAGCAGCTGTTACCATGTGAGCAGGCTCTTCGTGCACGATCACACGAACTGATGGTGTGGTCACTTTGTTTAAAAATAACATTCTATATCACAAACACACCGGATATAGAATATATAGTTGAGAGCCCTTCAGAAAATTGAGAGACTCTACTCAACTTTAAGTAGTATTATATTTTTTGATGTAACAGGGCTGCAAACGCTGACATGACCGCGGGGGGTGCAGGGGTGCAGGGAGGGGGTGCTGGGCGGAGCAGAGCCGGTCTCGGACACACATCGGCCGGCGACCGCGGAGTGAGCGGAAAATTTGCGAAAGAATTGCGACTGGTACGGTGGCGCCGTGAGGCCAGCCCGTGCAGCTCCAATGCAGGTTCGCAGAGCAAGCTGACGCCGTCACCTGCACCACGACGTTACTGAGCTTTACAATTTCCTCTGTAATATTTGAACTCGCGAGTAAGTTCCGCCGGAATTAATGTCGATGCAAACACTACTTAAGTTATACTTTTGCCGCGGAAATGCGCTTTATAGACTTAGCAGCAGAGAGGAAGCGAAATGCTTCACTAAGTTTTGATTAAATGCAACTTTTATCTTTTGACTAAGTTTTGTTTGTTAAGTACAAAGTATACTTGTCTTGTTTAAAGTTATATACTATGGAAAATATTTAGAAAAGAACATTTAATTGTAGTTCCAAAATCAGGCGGCGGCGGGCTATTGCGTGGTGAGTAGTCAGTGTTCTTATAAGTGTCGGTAAGGAAGCCGCAGCACGTGTCCGACACCCACGCCCAGCTCTGGGAGTGTGCGCAGGCTGCAATTTGCCCAGATAGGAATGCATTTACGTCGAGTGCATTAAAGCCACACAAACTACGAACAGTTTCCATATCTCAGTGGATGGCGTTTGCGAATGGAAACGCTGTGCATTCCGCTGAACCAGCGAATCAGTCGAATCTAATCCGGATCCGACGCGATCGACGATATAACGTTTCCCACGAAATCTTCCAGCAACGCTGGAGAACTAGGTGTAACACCAAAAGGCTGATCTCCAATCGGTCAGAAATTGGATTACTTTTGTGTTTACATCCAATTTTAATAAAATTAAACAAAAAAAATTTTCCTCTTCTTTGTTAAATCGCTTAGCACACCAGGCAGCAGGCAGCAGATAGCATAAGTTGAATAGCGGCGCCCCGCAGCGGCGTGGTGTCGCTCCTACGGCGGAGTGTTAATCAAACAGTATTAGTGAGTTTGCGGGAACTACTTCCGGCTCGCTGACTGTCACCTGTATTATCACCGATACCAACTAATTGAAATCTTAATGTATCAATTAAGGCAACACTTTCATCAAAACAATATGGTTTTACACGTTACCCCTCGTGCTGCGGGCACCGTATACCACCTCGGGCCGTGCAGCTCAGGTCGTGCAGCTGTGACGCAGCAGCCGCAGTAAGCTCACGACAAACACTGATAAAAATACGCACACCTAATATCCGCAACGTGCCGTATAATATATTTACAATAGAAACCACATTTTGAAATACTTGAACACGTTACGTATCCGATGCTCACGGTACAGTTTTATAAATAAAAATTTGGTAATACACAGTCCATTACTCAACGCCACCTAGCAGCACGCGAAGGTTCCACTCACTCCGCCCGTGCTGAAGTGCTCAACCAAATTCATTCAGTAGCACTCACTCCAAGTGGGAGATAAATAAAATTATCAAATATCTACTTTATATAGAACGAACGAAAAAGAATAGAAAATAGACACTGAAATTACAAATTAGCTTTAACTGCTAATGTCCTGTGAGATAAACGCTATTAAAGATTTATGCTCCCATCTGCCGAGCGTGGCGTGACGCAGCAGCGGCGCCGATGCGGCTCCGCTGCAGCCCTGCTGCGGTAAAGCCTGGACAAGAGAGGTTTGCAATGCTTGCGACAGATGTCGCTTTAATAAATAACAAATACACTTGACAAGAATATTAATCGGAACACAAAGTTTGTTAAACCTTTTTGCCTGTGTTGTAATGGTGACAGTGCGGCAACCATGTGTACAATGCACGATACGCACGAAAACTGAACAACCACCCCATTAGGCGATGACGTCGGCCGCCGCTGGAGAGGCAGCGGGAAGAATGTTTGTGAGGCAGAAACTGATGCTGTCAATAAACCTCTTTGATTTAAGATAAAAAGAATTGCGAATTAACTTTATCCGTATACGTAATAGCGGGTGTAATTATTTGTTTTAAATAAATAACTACTATGTTCACGCTTCAGTTAAACATTAAAATAAACCAATTTACAATTTCGTCCTAGTACTGGAGCGTCGGTTAGCAGCACGCTGCGGCTGACCAGCTCGGCTGAACAGTAACAGCACCGCAGCACGTTCTCGCAGAATAGAGGAGCAACGGCAAATGTAGCGAGTCTCGGTAATGACTCCATACCTGTTGACGTTAGCCAACGTCACTCGTGAGGCCAGAGAATTAAGCAGAGGACGATAACACACACGCACGCACGCACGCACGCACGCACGCACGCACGCACGCACGCACGCACGCACGCACGCACGCACGCACGCACGCACGCACGCACGCACGCACGCACGCACGCACGCACGCACGCACGCACGCACGCACGCACGCACGCACGCACGCACGCACGCACGCACGCACGCACGCACGCACGCACGCACGCACGCACGCACGCACGCACGCACGCACGCACGCACGCACGCACGCACGCACGCACGCACGCACGCACGCACGCACGCACACACGCACGCACGCACGCACGCACGCACGCACGCACACACGCACGCACACACGCACGCACGCACACACACACACACACACACACACACACACACACACACACACACACAGATAGACGTTATGTTTGTGGATTATTGCAGGTCGCCAGAATAATTGAAACCAGTTTACTGGTGGTAAATCTCTGTTGACTGGGAGTAGATCTCTGTCGATAGACATTAGAGTGCAAATATTACTGTGTTCGGGTTTGAAGGGTGTTGTAACTAGTGTAATTACTGGGGTAACGAGGCTCAACATCTTAGGTCTCGGACGACGAACGCAATGTAGGGCTCTGTATAACATGTCAAGTAGCACCGCATTGTTACGAGCAGGCATATCACTTACCATCAGGTGCATTTCCCGCTTATTTCATCTGTTAAGCATATAAAAAAAATATTCGTGGTGCGTACCCGGTGCGGAGCTGTTCCTGCCACGGACCAGTGGTATCTTAACATTATTGAGTTTCGTTTAGGATACAGGGGTAGGGTACAGGATTAACCTTAAAAGGAGGCGTGTAAAGCTATGCTGTGAGGTTATAACTTGATCAAGCTATGTCTCCTAAACAAAAGAAACGACAAATAAGACAACGTTAGGAGTATGGGCTTTTTTGCAGCTGAAGTCGGCTCACCAACCCGGGACACGGGACGAGACGCGCAGTCGTTTGTACTTAATTGATTATTTGTGAGCGCCACTCCCGCGCACGCCGCCGCCTGTTTACTGCAACGCGGCGCGTTCTACTCGTATATATATATATATAAACAAATTGATAACTCTGCATCCGGTACGAATACTAGCGACACAAGCGACAGATTCGACTGCGTAGTCTCCGAGTGCCAGGTGAGAGGACGACGACGGAATAACAGAGGACGTCCGTCCAGAGCGGCGTCGCGACGGTACTCCTGTGCTGATGGATGCACGCCACAGGAGATTTAAAAGTTAAAGGTTACGAGGGAAGTTATGAGATGTGGTAGCGGGGAGCGGATGAGGGTAAGAGTGAGGGTGTGGAGTCAGGGCTGCTCCGTGAGCGTAAACGTGTCTTGATGCGGAGAAAATGAAACCCGCGCCGCGCTGATGAGGAGCCGCGCGCCGCAGAGCAGCCGCGCGCAGAGACATTGCGACAGTTCTTATCTGCATAGATTACTCTGTTTATTAGCGGGTCCTACTCGTATACCACCTGTCCTGTCTAAGGTCTAGCAAATGTCTACATTGTTGAGTTATGATTCTATTAGACTTGGTCACGCGTTGCAAATCCTTTTATATATACATTGCCTTATACATAAGTTTTAAATACTTGTTTTTGATTTCTTAATAATAATTAGATAAATAAACAATGAGATTAGTTATTCACTTGAATTACGAACTTCATAGTGGAGTGTTGCTGCATCTCAGAGGAACCAATGTAAATAAAACTAATGAAATATCATAAAACATAATTCTACTAGAAAAACGAAGTGACATGTTTTCTCCACCACGCAGCCTCTGTCGCAAGCCGGTCTGCGCGTCTGAAGATGGACAAAGGATTGAGGATAATTGCGGCGCGGAGACGAGCGCCGCCCAGCCTCCGTTAAAAATACTTTGGTAGCGGAAACATAGCGCCACCGGGCGTGTCGCGGCGCGGCTGCCACGCGGTTGCCACGCGGCTGCCACTCGGCTGCCTCGTCCCGGCGACCGGGCGAGCCGAGGCTCATGGACAGCAGGCTCCATGGCGACGAGTCAGCTCACTCTTTTGCACTTATCTAATCCCTTCCCTCTTTTTAATTCGATATTTCCCGCGCGTCGGAATCCGTGCGGCAACTGTACCTCACTTAACCTCTGCGAGGATTGTATTTCAGTGATTCAAGTCACTATGACCTGAGCGGCTAGATCGAATGTAAACTGCAGATGCAATTTAATCCTCGCCGCTGCGAAGTAAAGGGAATGCTATAACACATTCCGCCCGCCGCCGGAAGTCGGCCACATCCGTTATTCAGGAGTGGTTTACGAGACGTCAGGGCCGCCTTGCCATGCGTTTGACCTATTGTTTTGTTCATTTGTTAAATATTGATGATTGAAGAAACAGCTTCCAGGTATTAATGGGTACCAGAGCAATAGACATTTTAAATATTAACTTAATTTCCAACAACTCTACATAAGTATAGATCAGAGCGAAGGAGGAGGTGATCACTACGCCGCTGCGGGGGGTCACTCGCGTGGACCGCTTTGGTGCATTCGCTGCCGACCGTACCTGGTGCAGGCTCGTGATGGTGTCCGCATGGTTCATAACATAACGTTGGCCGCTCGCCGTGCATTACGTTACTAACTAGATTGAACCGAATAATAAAAAAAAGTTAAAAGATTGTATAAAAGCTTAATAAAGCTTTTAAAAGTCCCCGCTTCGATATTTAAACCTCGCAGTTGGCCACAAATCGGATTCCATCGAAACTTTGTCCCGGCGCTACTGGGGAGAGGGTGGAGGTCGGGGAAATACACCCCTAGAAGCATAGAACACGAATAACAAACTGTACGCGCATCGTTGCGCTGCACTGTAACTTAAGTGATCGAACGGTGACTGTAAATAATTTAAAAAATGTATATTGAAACACTTGCTAAACCAGACAACATCACTCTGAGCTAAGCGAAATGTGAAAGGGGGGTGCAGGGGGTAGATTCGTGACAATTCATAGAGATCCGGATGTAATTTTATAAAACAAAAAACAGTTCGCTGTATAACGGTTCAGAGGGCAAACTCCTTGCGTGTGGAAAAAGTGGTCCAGTCAGCGCTCTAGTCGATTAAGAGCATAACTTTATTTTTTCTGGCTGCGGGAGAGAACGGTGCCGGCGGCACAGCATTACTCTGAACTCTTCGAATTGTACTGCAGCTAGAGGAAAGGGTCACCAAAAGTAACATTTTATGTTCCAAGTCTAAACGCGCAATATGATACTGTGCAGTCATTCGCCGCTCGCCGCCCGCCAGCGCCGGGCTCGACGATTCATACACCTGCTGTTCGCGCAGGACCTGCGCTAATACTGCTTAGAATAGGAAACATGAAAATATTTAAAGACTTGTTAAGTGAACAACCCCTGCTGCATGAGCTTAGGTCGTAAACCCGAACCTACCCACGCGCCGTTGCGTGCTGGTCGCGCTCGTCGGACACGCTTAATCACCTGCATCCGTATAAATTCCTCCAGGAACAAGGAGCGTCGGTCTGCTCTGCGTCCCGCAGCACGCAATGACAACATTTCATAACATATATACCGTCTTTTGTATCGCGAGCGGATGTCTGACGCAAGCGCAATGTACGGGCTCCCATTCAACGCGAACAAACGCGCGAGGCTTCGCAAACGTTCAGGATTCAGCAGGACTCGGGGAATTGCTTTATGAAGGAAATTTATATTTTCGCATTGCGGCTCCAGTTCCGGTTGCGCACACGCAGGACCTACCACCGAAGACAACGCGAGCGCAGTAGACGATTTATTTCTTTACCGAGGACTGGAAACTACTTATTGATATGAATCCGTGTCGAGCACATCATCACCACCACCACACAGTGAATTTGACATTGGGCTTAGTTGAGGCTCGCGAGGGAAGGGGGAGGTTACATGTTAAAACGTTGCTTTTAGTAAAACATTAGAATTAATTTAAAACTGATTCAACTGTCTGCAAGGATTTGAGAACGTCGAGCTGAAAGTAGTATAGGTAGTAGTGAAAAACGTTTACAGATGTGATGAAGCAGTAGCACCTTCCTTACTTCTGCTTTGTCTATCAGGTTATCTATGGATCTGTTTGATCAAAATCACGCCATAAAATAACAACGCCAATTTGTTTTGAAGAGTGCTCCCCGGGCGACGCGACGCTGCCACGTCCGGCCGCTGCTCCGCACCTGCGGGTGCTCTCCCCCCATTTCCATTTCGTTGTAATTCCCTGTGTATGGACAGGACAGGTAGAACAGGTACAGTCAGGGAGGACTTTGGCTCGTCCTGTTTATGTCATGAGCGGGCGGGAGCCGTGCACCGTTTGTGGCGTAGGGTGGCATAGTTTGCGAGTGGTTACAACATTTTGGGGACAAATTTTCCGGCGAGCGGCGGCGGACTCGGAATGTGACCCTAATTAAAACTCGGACGAAGTGCGGACCCCGACCCGACCCCGACCTGTAATTAAAATGATACGCTTTTTGTGCCCGGCGGACGCCCGCGCACTTCGGCTCGTGCTGACTAGTGCGCTTGCTTCAAATGGTTTACGAACTGAGCAGCATGGCCATGGAACCGAACGTTCACGTTCATCGAGCTGGACGCGCTTGACGTTGCCGGATTGTGTTACATGAACATTTTATTAAATGAAAATATTTGTGCGGCCGCATGCTTTGACAACTAGCAGCGATACTAAAACTATTTCACTTGTTTTCGCGTGAAATAGCTTTAGTATCGGCGCTTCTAATCGTTGCATACTAGCTTTGCCGTCGCGGGAACGTTCGTCTATACAACTAAATTTTCCACAGTAGTCCGGGGCCGAGGGCCCCGTCCTTCCGTCAGTGTTTGTAATGTACAATATAAACTAATTTTTGTTATTTATAATTTTTTATAAGTTTCCTTTGTAGTAGAGATCCGTGGAAAAGAAGCCATTGATTTTTTATCCCAGATTGTCATGGATGTGATGTTTAGGTGCTGCTACCCTCCGCTACTGCAACTGAAATACCACAGCCCCACCCCTCGCGCACCCCCGCACCGACCCTTTATCGTGAGGCCTGATTATTCAATTACTTTTTTCCGCTGCTATCTCCCGATATTACTTTTACTGTTATTATATCTGTCAGCTTTATTAAAGCAGTGTATTTTTAATGTTGTGCTAAAATGCGAGGAAAGGTTTTTGTATTTCCATTTTCTTCAGCTCGTTATTGTAGACTTGGATTCGGAGCCGGCAGCCGGCAGCCGGCGCCCGCACGGCCCTGGGCGAGCTCATTGCGTTGCGATTGGTTTGTGATATGACAAGTTGGACTTAAACTTAGCAGTAACTTCATTTAAATATTAGGGCCGTTATTTCACATCGGTTTTAGATAATAACGAATAAATAAAATATAGAATGGGACAAGCTAAAAATGCCTTGAGAGAGCTAACTGCAAACTTAGGCTGATGACAACCGTCATGCAAAGAAACGTTGTTTTTTTCGGACACCTTCAAAAGGTATCCCTTTATGAGTCCCCAAGTTTGATCCTGGAGGGCAAAATTCATGGAAAAGGTGCACCTGGTATACAGCGCAAGAAATGGTTTGACGACATAAAGAAGTGCACCGGGTTTAAACATCGTCAGTTAAGAATAATAGCTGAGGATCGAATTGGTTTTCACAATCTGGTCGCCAAACTTCAGGTTTGAAGAGGGCACCTAATGATGATGATGAGACTTAAACTATAAGATTTTATCGAAACCCGTTATTTGTTAGAATTGTTTTACATATTGTTTATTAAAACTTGAATTAATAACATTCTTACATATAATTGTAAGAATTTATTAACTTTGAAAAAAACGGAAAACTGATCAGTTTAATAACTAGGGCGTTAAAGGATCGTGCGCACAGGAGCGGCGCCGAAGCCAGCTTGCGAGCTCGGCCGCCGACGGAAACTTTATCTTCCCCCGTTTCCGATTAATCAAAGAAAGCTCTCGGCAGCTTCTCGCCGCACCGATAAACTCCCGCTTTCTCCACTTTAATCATTTGCCCCGTTGCTGCTCTTTTATCGCCAATCCTTTTTACCTGAATACACTTCGAAAATTCTCCAATCTTGTATAAATGTGGGGTGCAGGAATACTCAGGCGCGTTGTTCACGTTGCATCAGCTCGTTGTTTGAAGCTTTGCCGTCCAGCAATTAAATCATTGCGTTGAACTAAGTACTATTAAATCAAAGCTACGCGTAACTTGTTGTCGAACTTGTATAATAAAAATAAATTTTATCCGACAATTGTAAGCAACTTTTATATATATAACTTATAAGGGTTTATGCTGATGGGGATGCTGTGCTAAATAAACGCAACCAACCGAGGACCTAGCTTAGTGTCCGCGGGGGCAAGTCAGTCCGGTCCCAATGACCACTAAGAGAACCCGCTCTTATTTAATCGTGCTAAATCTAAATTCATATGTGTAAAAGTATTTAAAGTTTAAACCTCTTAATCCGGACTCACCCCTAACAGAACGTAATGCAATGCGCCGGATTCATTTCCCGGCACGATGGGGTGACATTAACACAAATCACTCTTTGTACTCTACAGTTATCCCCAGACTTTAAATCAGTACAGCTCGACGTCTATCCGGCGGTGGGTATACTTTCCTCTCTACGCAGCCACTGTCGCATTGCGTAAGGTGCACGAGCACCGTACATGTCACCATACTACCATATGACCTAGTCACCTGTTACGGTGCATGTCGCACCTGCAGCAGTAATTTCACCAATTGCAGCGCAGTTGCGTCTAACAATTATGTTCGAATAAACAAGTACTTACGATACTGTCGTGGATGCGATGCAAACAATATACGTATTTGTTAAGCGTCGTTCTGCCGCGAGACAATACGCGCGTACCGCGTAGCCAACCCGTCCCCGTCCCCGTCCCCGACCCCGACCCTGTCCCCGACCACCCCCACCTGTCCATCTGGCCGCTGGTGAGCGCCACGCGGAGCCACCGCGGCGCGCGGTGCACACTTTATCAGAAGGTTGGTTGTGCGGCGCCGCTACCAGCACAGCTTCATTGCAGTAGCGTCCTGCCGCCCCACGCCCGCCGCCCGCGCGTCACGCACACACACGCACACACCTTCATTTGTGATTTAGTTAATATCGAGAGGTGCACTCTGAATAACATTTGTTTTTGTACATAAGGAAAAGATAAAAAAATCAAGTGTTATTTGAGAAGAGTTAATTATTGAGAGAAAACACACGGCATTAAATCAATGAATGCAGATGATGTTACAGCCTCCCCACACGCGGCATTGATAACCACTGCCGGTGTTTTAATATTATCGGGACAATAATCTAATCATGAATTAGTAACGAAGAGCTGCAGCGGGTACCGCAGCCGCCGCCCCAGCAGCGCCGCCCCAGCAGCCGCCGACGCCGCCCCAGCAGCCGCCGACGCCCCACTTTAGCCGCCGTTATGATGTTAAATATGTAATATTGTAGTTTGCTAAAGAAACAACTTTAGTTCATTTTGTTCGCCGTGTACAGTGAACATTGAATTAAATGTACTTTGGGTAATATCTCCAACGTGGCACAAACTGACGGTCGTTCGTCAGGGGCCCGCTAAGAGAAACACTTGACAGCTATCTGACCAATTTTAATTACAGATTAACCAGTACTATTACAGTAATAAATGTATATCATGTAAGTACTTGTAATTAAGGTTAAGAGAAAATTATTGAGATTAGCGACACGCAGTCCCGCATGCTGCGTGCGGTACGCGAGTGATGGAAGTGATCTAACCACTCTTTCTGCATAACGATCCGTGAATTGTATACTAACGTCCGCTCTGCGCGCGCGAGCTGACTGCCTCGCGTTTACTAATTATAATAATAAATAAAATCTTTCCCGGAAGTGTTAGATCGAACATTATAATCCCACCAGCAGGTTACAAGGGGACATTCGATTTTGATTTCACGAAATTGAGTTCAGCGGCACCGGGAACCACAAGCGCCGGCTGAGCCGATGAGCTTGCGCCAGGTAGTATTCAATTCTGCGTACGTGGTAATGCATCTGGTGCATGGTGTCTGTAGTGGTGGCGGTGGCGGTGGTGGTCGCTTTCAGTGCTATACTTACACGAATGGTAAACAGCGAGAGTACATCTCAGCGAACTGAACATCCCGAACAAAATCTAAATAAATTTTATTTTGGACAAAGAGGTCATGTCCTGGACGTTCAGGTGACGTTCAGTAATGGCAACAATTTAGCTATGGTTTACAAGCGGTGTGAGCTAGGCTGTGGACCTGCCTGTGTGCAGTATACTGGTGCATGGGTCGGCGCTGCGACCGGCTGGGTGCCTCGTCTTTGTAATGTTGTAGGAAGTAGTAAAGGCGGGGGTAAGGGGAGGTGGATGTTACTTCGAATTTATACAGTCTCTTTTTACAGAGATATCGGCGACAAGTTGTAAAGGTGCAGCGGCGGCGCCGCGCATTACGTAGATTAAAACGATTGTTTGCGGGCGTCGGCGCGCACAATGCCGCTGCTGCTGCTGCAGCTGCAACGCGCCGTCCCGTGCGGACCCCAATGACATTAAACGTTCCACCTATATTCTGTGAATGTAGAGTTGGCTCAACTCCCTCAAACTCAACTAACACATTCCAACTGCAAAATGTAAGTCACAGAAGATTATTCCTATTATATAGTTCTTAATTGTAACCGGTTAGATTACAAGACAAAGCCGGAGTCCACGACGACTGCCGCCAGAGGGGTAGAACGATAATTTTATTATCAGGTCGCCACCCTTGTAAAGGTACTTATATATAGTGCTATGTGAAGATGGCCGGGTGTGGCCTGCACCTTATAATGATGTTGTAAGAATACTATAAATTACTAACTACTAATAAATAAATAAATTAATTACTAATAAATAAATTACTAATAACTAATAAATTACTGGATATGAGTAGAACACTAAAGCGGTGCTCTTACTGCGGTGCAATCCCACGGTAGGGCGAGCAGGCGGGCGTGGGCAAGTTTTATGACATAGGGAAAATGAGCCGTCAT
The DNA here is from genome assembly GCA_029034505.1 of Ornithoptera priamus. Taxonomy (NCBI): domain Eukaryota; kingdom Metazoa; phylum Arthropoda; class Insecta; order Lepidoptera; family Papilionidae; genus Ornithoptera; species Ornithoptera priamus. Next base: position 47,852 of record JARDWD010000527.1, on the reverse strand, counting down.
ATTGCAACGGCGGACAAACTTTATAATTAGTTTCTATCCGCCGCCGCAAAAGTGCTGCACTGCGCTGTTACCGCTTTGAAGCGTCCAGCTGGAAGTGTCACTCCGTTTGCGGCACCGGAACTTTCAAACAGCTGAACCGCATTTGACCGTCGTGTACTAGAAGGGCGGCCCGCTGTGCACAGGCGCACAGCGCAGGCCGTCGTCGCCGCGGATGCAAGGCGCGGCGACCTTCTTTGAATAGTGATACGACGGCTATGTTGGCCACACCAGCTCAGTCAATACGGCTCGTAAGCTAAATAAAGAAGGAATCGACACAAAAGCGTGTTCGTCTAAACACATCATCAGCAGTGGTCTGTTGTAGTTACTTTTAGGCAATTGTAGTAAATTGCAGTCACCTTTAGTTTCAGTCGTCCTTGAATTATAATTATCGTGTTAAAGTTTTGGTACGTTTATTAAGTATGAAAATAAACAAAACTGTCGGATGAGAAATTAAATACCTCAATAGCTAAGTTATTACCAGCTGACAGACGTCTACTGCTGGACATAGGCTACCCCCAAATAACCAGATCGATCGATTCTGCCCTGTTCACATCCAGCGGCTTCCTACCAGATCGTCAGTCCAACTTGTAGGGGGCCTCCCAACACTACGCCTACCGGTACAGGGTAAGTGGCCACGTCTCGGTTCCGTATGTCAACACTGGCAACACGTACGAGTTGAAGACTTGTCTTCAGACACTGCGGTCTCTGAGACGAAAAGATGCTGCGTAACTTTCCGAACGCTGCCCACCCGAGTGGGCACAATATGGGCGGTAGATATAATCTTTGTCTTCTCCATATTAATTCTATGAACCACGCGTCGGACGCTCAATAGTCTTCGAGCATTTTGCTAAGGTCTGTCAAGATCCCAGCCACGACTACCATGTCATCAGCGAATCGAAGGCGGGTCATATATTCGTCATCTATGTTGATGCCAAGTTCTCTCCAGTCGAACAGCGCGAAGAAGTCTTCCAATGCTGCTGTGAACAGCTTTAGCGTTAGAACATCGCCCTGTCTGACACCTCGCTGCAACTGGATAGGTTTTGTAGCGTTGGTCTTGAAAGCGAACTGACACAGTGGCGTTTTCATACAACGACCTAACGATGCTTGGTCTATTTGGCTCCCCTGGAGCGACTGTAGCACAGCCAACGTTTCGACAGATTCGAAGGCTTTTTCATAGTCTACGAACGCTTAGCTTGGTGGTAAGTTATACTCTTCGGTCTTCTGCATTACATCCGCAGCAGTCTGTTGTGGTCTATGGTATGCGGTGTATACTAGCACCACATTGTTGTGGGCACGCATATCACTTACCATCAGGTGAACGTTTTGCTCGACCTGTCGTTTCGTTGAAATTAAAAAAATCAAAATATAAATAATATAATGGCAGGAAGAAGTAAGGCTAAGGAAGTGTGCACACATTAAATAGTAATGACATAAGAGAAAAGGGTGTGAATACTGAGGTGACAGAGGAGAGAGGTGATTGGAGGGAAAACATGGGCCACCGCGACAAGAAGACCTGCGGCTGAACGGATCGTGGTGAGGAGGCCCGGCAGGCCCCACTCCAACACTTGAGTTTACTCGTGAGAGGGAAAAGTAAATCGATACGTTTCTACGTCTGTCAATAGATCGGAAGTAGTTATAAAAAAGTTAAAGAGAACTCGCGTCGCCGGCCGTTTTGGTGATAAGTCGGCCCTTGCCTACCGCCGTCACCGGTGATTTGATTGGAGTGTTCCGCGCCACTGCCACCCCCCTGTTCCTCCTTCGTTCTCCGCGCCGCACCCCGCGCCGCACCTCGTCGGCGCGGGTGTCGAGCGGATGTGATGCGCCGGAAATGTACCGCGGCGTCGCAAATTGATAAAGTAGCGCCCTAACGTAACTTAATGAATATTTGTCGAGCTCGTTGGGGAGCGTCTCCCGCGCACAAATCGGGTAAATGTACTCCGCTCCTTGTGTAATAGAATTTAGCGGTGTTCTATGACAATTTGTACAACACTGCGGTGCACTACTTCGACCCTCGTCCTTTGTGGGTCTATCAAGCGCTGTAGAGTAACATACATAGTTTTTTTGCATTCGCAATGCAGAACATGTTTCGAGTTATATTTAAAAGATATCGTTCCGCCCGTTTCCGGTCACTGAGTGAGGCCGTCGCTGGTCTTCATTGAGTAGTTTTCCCCGTGGTAAGGTTTCCTCGTATCGTCACCATAATCTGGTAAACGTCTTCTTATTACTCCACCAATAACTAGTTGTTGTACTGTACCTATGTTTAAGACTAGATTCCGTGAATAAATGCAACCGTTTGGCCAGGCGCGGTACCCGGGCCGCCGCGACGCTAAGTAACAGTCGAGTACAAGTACTAAGTGATTGTGTGCGGAGTGTGCTTGTCTGTTGAACAATGGCGAGTGCTCAGGTAATAAAGCAAAATTAAACCGATTAGTGCGCTTAGCTCCGACGTTGCGGGACGATTGCGTCCCCTAAGCCGGACCGGGGCGGGAGCTGGAGCCGGGACCGGAGCCGGGGCCAGGGCCGGGGCAAACAACGGGCCGCTACTCGCCCGCGATCCGCTCCACATAAAACGAAACGGAATTGAATAGACGCTGCGGGCTCGCCCCCGGGCTGATGGGGCTGATGTCACGACGGTGTGCTCTCCAAATGAATCTCTGTAATATTGTGGCAGGCGTGTACGTCGCAACCCTGACGACGATATACAACCTCAATTGTTATATTTTCACTTCTTACTGTGCGATTAATTATATCAAAAGCTTTAATTTTCTCATTTGCTGTAACATCGCATCGCGCTAATGTTCTGTTGAAATACATGAAGTAAACTATGAATGCTAATTATCGCTAATTAGTGAGCGCGATTTTGCTGCCGGTAATTTTAAAGAAGAGGGTCACTAATTAACTAGAATTTGTGTAAGCAGAGGAGTTGAAATCCTTTGCAAAATTATCAGAGGACCGTTTCCATTCACTGTAAAATAAGAAGCAAATAATATGCTGAGTTGGATGTTAATTAAAAATTAATACCTTTCATACCCATTATTATTATTATTTCGTTTTTCCAGAAATCCAGTAATCACTGGGATAAAGCGAATTAATACTTTATATCTCATTTCGTCGCTTCGTTACATAAAGGAAATCCCCATCAGCATTTGTCACTGACCTTAAATGCCACCTCAGCCACCAGTTGACGCAGTAAGTGTGGTCGGTTGCTATCAATCTACGGGTAACCGCTAATGACATTGTACAAGTGGACAACACAAACATAATACATTCATTACTAGCACACGACCCCAGTAACCGCGCCAAGCGGCTAAATAATACGCGATTACCGGTGAAGCAGTGCCGCGTGCTGGCGCTGGCTGCTGGTGCTGGTGCTGGTGTTGCTACCCGCGCGAACCGTTCGCACAGAACGCAGCTAATGCAACTCTAACAGCATTCAAATCGGCGATCACAATCACCGAGACGCACCATTGGGCGCTGACCCTGTCGCACACAGCCGCAGCCCGCAGGGCACGGCACACAGTTACTACCCGCTCGCAACCAATGTGACTCCATGCCGGAAGTTGTGAGGTCTATTGGCACTTGCACGCAGCGGGCTTTGAGCACAAAATGGAGCTCGGTAAACATTCTTTCTAACGCCACAATGTTATGAACTTGCTATCAGTTAAGCTTCCTGTTCGTTTCGTCGCTTAGACTCATACATTACTCATTAATTACTCGGTACAGTTACAAATTTCACGGCTAATGATAACTTAGTATAGACCGCTTCCCCGGCGCAATTACTTGCTGCGCCCGCTGCACCCGCTGCCAGTGGCGGCCCGCACAATGGAAAGCTTCAGCGATCAGTATTCTCCATAAAACTATTCATTTCTGGTTCCCTCGTTTGTATTCAATTGAAATTTAACTTATAAACAATTTTCATTTAATAATAAAAAAATATTTAATTACGATTGTTAACGGGAATATTCATAATGAGTCAATCTGTACACATAATGAAGAAGGAATGTCTCCGTACATTCGGTCGTGCACCAACCAGATGGACGGCTCAGGTTAGACTCCTCGTCCTTTAAATTTTACACAGTAGTGAGAGATGCGCTGGACAGGAGCCGGTGCAAGCAGATCGTCCACTCCAGACAGCAACTCCTGCACTGACCACGACCCTCAGACATAAGGAACGACCCTAGAGAGAAAGATCTCCGTATAAACTGCATGTCTGACCCTGAACAGCCCTCCGGAATCCCACCGGCTGATATTAACTGCGTTCAATTTATAGCTCGATTCGCGCGATTGTCTCTGCAGGGATACAAAAGTAATAGAATAATAAAAGTCGAGCCTTTTCACTGCACTGCAGACTGCACGACCAGTTATGATCTTCAGTGATATATTAATACAGTAACTTATTAACAATAAGATTAAAGTAAATCTGCAAGCCTCGGAAGGGTGCTGTATTACACATAATAGTCCTGAGAGCGTTAAACAATAGGGGGCGACTCGTTCACAAATATGAACGTTCAGACAATGTCAAGGCTCTCCAACGCGCCCAGGAATGGAAACGTTTTACTGATATTGCTTTTGGTATTGTCCGACCCGCGCGGCGCCGACACCCCCGCCGCTCCACCGCGCCACCGCGCCACCGCGCCACCGCGCCTCCGCGCCACCCCAACCGCCGCTGCGCCCACCCCTTCCGATACACTAACTCTGTTGTGTGGAGCCATCTTCATATCACGAAACGTTGTGATCTAGATATGCTTCGCGCCGTGCTTGATGCGCTGCGGGCCCCGGCGGCGCACCGGGGGCGCAACAAAGCAGTCCGCGCATCTGAACAATTAAACCGTTCAGTTTTGGGGTCGTGACACGTGAAAATACGTGTACTGTATTATAATTTGCTTTAAACTTGTCTACATGAACCGAAGAGACATCAAAAAAGATGTTCACTTCATAATAAATGCTTGTTGCATTGTGCAACTGCAGGTGCTCAACTTTAAACTTACACGGGCTAGTTAGAATAAAAGTAGGATTAGCCCTGCCTATCAAAGGCGACTAGAAGTCTCCGGGTTCGCGGGCTTCGCTCAATAACCGAGCGTCGTATTTGCTGTAGTACAGCGAGGCTGCTAAGGAAGGTCTTGCCCTTCATTGGGATGGGCTAAACTGAAACGCCAGCGGGCACGGGTGCACTCTGCAGCAGATACTGGAGCACGTCGTCATGCAATCTAGGAGACTATCAATAAAGTTTTAGTGGATTATACAAATTTTATGTAACCCCAACTTCCTTTGGAAGTAATTTATCTTTGGTAGCATGCACCCCACTCCGCCTCTCTAGGAAATAGAGCAGTGGTACATGAGGGCTGCATCAAAAATACATTCACAACTGCATCAAATAACATTTTAACATTCACATTGTCACCAAGTGAATCTTAAGGTAGATTTAGAGCGCGCGCCGTGGGGAGCAACCCCGTCCGGCGGGGGCGCGCCGGTGCAGGGGTGCAGGGATGCATGGGTGCAGGGGTACGCCCGCCGCCTGTTTACACCGGCGCGGCGCTCGCTTCAAAGGGAACGCTGCAACATTCTCTTTGAACTGAAAGCTGGTCATCGTAAATATTTAAATGCAGAGTAATGAATTCTATCGTAATATCACAGTCAAATTAAAATTAATGAAAGTATTTATTGAGTAGAATTATAAATGTGCCCGTGACGGACTAAATGCAACACACAACATAATTATATACGCGACGCGACAAAGTTGCACCCACACACAGAATAGAAGAAAGAGTACAAAGAAGTAAGTTATCACTGCGCTATCGCCGCGGTTCGCCACTGCTTTGAGCTTTCATTGATGGCAGTCCCCTGTTGCCGCTGAAAATTGGTGTCGGATGCAATAGGGACTACTCCTTATGGTAAGCTGATGATAATTGGACAGAGCCATAGTTCATTTAAGCGCACTGCCTCTAAGGAAGAGTTACACGAGGCTTAGGCGAAGTTACTAGCTAATGAATACATTAATTATTACCAATGTCAATAAGCAGAAATGTGCCCAATATTATTATTCCAAGAAAAAAAGGTGTCCTTGCCGTTAAGTGTCAATACGTATTGATTGTGGTGTTGCAACGGAAGCGCGCTGCGCCGGATCGAAAGGAATAAACACAAGCGGAAGGTGTGACGCGGGCCCGCCCGGCGCCCGGCTGGAGTGTCGGCACCGATAACCTATTCACCGGAAGCAGCGCTGCAGTGAGCGAACTCGCTCCTTGCAGATTTATCGACCGACTTCCGCTCCACTGAACGCGCGCAGCCATCCCATTCTAACAAACATTTATGTGGAATAGACCGCTGCAATTGAGACATGAATATAAATTGAATGTTGCAATTTATACCGAGCTCTGCAATATGGAGATGAGAGGAGGACAGTAAATGTAACGCTGCGAGCGCGGCGGGCGCGTTCCTGGCATTGGGGCTCAATACTACAGGAGGGGGAAGAAAAAAAACAGAAACTAGGAGAAACCTAGCAATTAGAACAGACCTACTAAAGTAATGCTGAATCGTGCCATAGAAAAAAATTACCTACCACTGCTTACGATCTTGAAGATTCTTCTTGTACTAGGTGTTTTATGTTTCTTTTTACCGGACTGATCAGCCTCTGGTGGGTTTACTGACGCGAGGTTCTACATCTACCAACAACACAGGAGTTGCTTCGTGCTGCAGAATAATGGAATGCATCTGCAGTTACCTCACCTTCTCCGCGACGCACATGAGCGGGATAATTGATGGAGCAGAATTAATTGGATCACCCACACCAAGTCACGGTGTTAAATGTCTGCAGTTCATTTGATCTGTGCGTGTGCAGACTGGACCTGGACCTTTGAATGGGTGGTGAACACTCTTGGATACAGAGCATGGAAATTGGAAATTTATTAAATATTTTCAATGCGATGCCAGCAATTGTTCTTTATATTGCAATTTAGTGCCGTGATGAAATTTACTTCGCCATCACTGCATGAATACAAGAGCACTCGGCAGTGGTTCCTTTGCTGCCCGATCTACCCTCGCACTAATTGGATCCGGTCGGACCTGCACCACTCGATATCTGTTTGTTAATTAGATGCCCACTTGTATTAGGCACGCTCGCTCCAGCGCTGGAGAGCGCTTCTCTTGTATGCATCCTTTTGTTCCGTTCCCCTCCACCTCCACCTCGCCAGCGCATCTGCGATCTGCTCCCTCATCGCAAACTTCGAATAACGTCTCACAATAAATGTAATTGAATAATGCCTCCTACCATGTAGAAAAATAGTGCTGATCAATGAGAGGTGCGACGTGCGTGGCTGCCAAGCACGGCGCACACGGTGCATGCCAGGCAGCTGGCGCGCGGCTTTCGGAGCTGACGCCTCTTCGATATCCTGCACAACGATGAAGCTACTCCAAGCGATAACATGAAAAGAAATTGCTCACTCAACTGCGACCACCCCCGGGCCGGCGCCACGCCCCCTACCTCGCTCCGCTCTCGCTGTATAATGTTGTAATTGAAGTATTTTCTCAACTCTGCAAGGATAAATACTTCCCTTTACTTCATTTCTTTATAAATTATTTACATCACAATTAATGCATATGCAGGAAATGATTAAATTTGTTATGACTAACGGTATTATTTTACCCTGACGAGCGTTAGCAGTACAGTTCGCCGTTGCCTTTGAAACTGAAAACATGAAATTTATATTGCTTTTTAAAATTACACCGTACCCGTTGAGCTCTGAGTCCAGGTTGCTTTGAAAGTGACTTGTTTCAGAAGCCGGGATTGCCATCGGACACTTTACTCTTTATAACTCGAATAATGAATTCGGTGGCTGCTTGACGATACAGCACTGTTATTTATGAATCGGAAATCCTCCCCTACATGACCCTATTCTAAGCGCTAAGCGACGTTAAAGCACAAAATTAGTTTGCATTGCAAGTATTCAGCAAACTTAAAGTACTTTTGATTAATACGCTTGTACTACTTTTTACATTATATTAACGCTCTGATGAGGAGCCGGGCAAGGCGTCGGCCAGGACTCCGTGGGGAGGACTGCGCCGGTGCGCGCGTTTGCTGGTGATATGTTTAAACTGAGAATAACCATAAAATTTTATTGGTTTAGAACAAATAACATAATGTTAACATGTAAAAGCTGTTTGGATTGCTTGAATGGATACGTATTTGAAAGTGAACCAAATTCCTTAGTCTGATTTGAATAGTCATTATGGCTTGAAATGGATTCGCTCCTCCCCACTTTAATCACAGGCCACCAATTGTTCTGTTAGTGTCTCGTTATATTAGTATAATTACCTCACACATTATGACGAGCAGAATTCACAGCGGACACCACACCACGACACCACAGTCTCATATGAAGCGTCATCGATTGCTTAATTTATAAAAAATGCTCCAGCATCCGGTCCGAGTCAATGCCATCGGATCGCAATGAATATTAAACTCTTCCAACCGATTTGCTCACTGAATGTAAAATAAGTTCGTTTCAACTGATGTTCATTAATTTCACGAACGATCCATTAAATGAAATAAATAGTATTGAGTTACGTAAAGCATTTCAGCATCCACGTCACCAGCGTCACGGCGACTCCGACACCTACGGTCTATTTAAACTGGAAACACATAACTATTGACACTTCATCATTATCAACCGACAAACGTCCACAAGTGGGCATACGCCTCCTCCAAAGATCCTCACACCGATCAGTGTGCGGTGTGCAGTGTGCAGTGCATGTGTAGTGTGCAGTGCATGTGTAGTGAACAACTTCACCGGCTCATCAAGCGCTGGGACGCGGCGGCGGCTCCCGGCTGCTCGTGCCGCAGGCCGACGGGTAGAATGGCAGCAGGCTGCAGCGCTGTTCTGGGTTTCGTATTCAGCCTCGCCGCGCAGTAACCGAGTACCTCATGCGTAACACTAAGAATAACATCTTCATTTAATGAGCGCTGTGACCCATTTGTAAGTATTTTCTGCTGTCTCCTTGTCTGAAGTCTACGATTCGATGAAGATTTTAAGTTTAATTTCATACAAATTACATCATTAGACCTTTTTACGTGAATGAGCTAAATGTTTGGGACCGGTTTCAGCAAACTCACACAACACATTATAGGATGAAGTGCACCAGCCTGGCGCGTCGTTGCTCCACCAGCACACCCGTGGCTGTGGGCTGCGTGCCACCGCGCGCATTCCCGCAGCATCAGCACCACGTTCACTAGCCAACGTACGAGTACACATAACATAGTTTTTGTTATGCCTCTCGTATTGGTGTATTGTACAATCGATACTTTAAATTAAGGTGACAATCAGGGTATACAAACACACCCCACACCCCCGTTCTCACCGCCCCGCCACGAGGGCGCACAATTCATTGCATTCAGTACAATCGGGCATCGAATACGTATACACAGGGTTGGCGATGGTCTCGAAATATTCAGAAGAACTGCTGATTGATTAAGAAACCATGAAATTTTAGAAAACGAATAAGACGGCCTACAGACCAGGTGAAACGAGGGTTCGTGCGGAGCAACTCTAAGAAGCGTGACCGGAAATCATGTTTAACAAAATAGAAGCCAATGTTCCGCAATACCGAATGAAGACAAGGGTGGGCCGGCGCCCTCACCAGCCGGACAATTTGCTGCTGGACCGCACGGCGCATCGCAGTAGCTGTGCGCGTCGAGCTGATGAACAATTTCGAAATGCATTCAGCTCCGCGCTGCACATAATATAACATGCAATCTGAAGCCAAGTGTAGAAAGCGAACACGAACGAATTCCGTCCGCATTCAGGTTCAGCGGCGCGCGCCGCGGCGTCTCCTGCACACGAATGCTGTGTTCCTGAAAGGATTTTAATTTATGAATGTGTGTCTCGCTGCAAGGAGTGACGGAGACGCGGAAGGTAGGAGAGACGGGGAGGACAGAAAGAGGGTGCGACGGGAGGGTATTTTCATACGGCCGTCGGACGCATCTAGAATCCCCGCCGGGGACTCCTGATGAGAAGGAGAACTTTTCACGGTACGCACTCGCGCTGCTCTTTGTAGACAACTGTCGCAGTTCCGGAAGCCGTCAGCGGACGACAGCACGCATTGTGTCAGCCCGTAGCGACAACAAGTATTCACTCTCGCTGTTTCGTTTGTTTATCCTTCAGGAGATACTGCATTTTGTTAATTGGTTACATCAAAAGAATTTCAGGACAGATGCACCTTCCTTAAACCGCACGGTATATCCCGTTTTCCCAGGGTCCACGCACTGTTTCGGCCTCGCGCCCGGCCTCTACCTTCTGCAATAACAATACAAGTAATACATTTACAGGTCACTGCGGCTTCCGGTGAGATCTGAACGAGGCGAAACCGGGCGCTATCGGGCGGCCGTTGCTCCAGTTCGCTGTCTTCTGGTGCAATCAAGTTTATCGTCTGCCGCCCCGTTTCAATAAACAACCCCAACCGACATTACTGATCAGGTTCAGTTTGTTGTCGTTGGAATAAAAACTTTCCACTATATTAACGCCGCATCCGGGAATTTAGGTTTCATTATACTTTACTGGACTATCAGGTGGCCACTGTGTCCAATGTTGTGGGATACCGTATCCGACGATGGTGAAGCGCGCTCACGGGTCACACCAGCAGTTTCGCGTCTGACTACCAGAACACGGCAATCGATCGGTAATGTGAAGGTAGTTCACGCTCGAGCTGTGTACTGCTGATACCGTCTAGGTGGGTACCACAGCAGCACCTATTCAGCTGATAAACACTAATATGCAAACATTATTGCGGTGCGGTGCGGTGCGGGGCGGTGCGGTGCTGCGCGGTGCGGTGCGGTGCTGCGCGGTGCGGTGCGGTGCGGCGCGGTGCGGTGCGGTGCGGTGCGGTGCGGTGCAGTGCGGTGCGGTGCGGTGCGGTGCGGTGCGGTGCGGTGCGGTGCGGTGCGGTGCGGTGCGGTGCGGTGCGGTGCGGTGCGGCGCGGTGCGGTGCGGTGCGGTGCGGTGCGGTGCGGTGCGGTGCGGTGCGGTGCGGTGCGGTGCGTGCTTTATTTTCGGTAATTACACAATGATATTTATTGGTGCAGCGCTCGGCCGTACATCGCGCTACATTTGATACGCGCCCGCGCCGCGCTTGGGAGGCTGCCAGGTTGCAGGCTGTGAGCTCCCGGGCCGAAATTAATAGCAGCAGATTATGTTTGTCGCATTGAGATATTCATTGCAGTGTAACTTCTAGGTGAGGGGGTTCTCATGCCATTCGTTTTCATTTGTACAGTTGATTATTTAAAGAACAGTCCTAGACACGAAGAATGGAGAATCTGTTAGTCATGTTACTCCATGTCACATCCCAATCATATGCAATTCTCATTTATGCAGCACCCCGCGCATCACCCTTGCGTAGCGACAAATTGAATAATAAACACTATCATTTTGTGTCGGCAATGAAACTAAAGAAGTAATAGCTCGCTCCTCTGTAAACAGAACTCGGAAATGACGCAGCTCTCGACCGGATATTAATTCGCCCCCGGGGGCGCGCGCGGGGCCGCCTGGGCTCCGACGGGGGGCAGAGAGGGTGTCTCTCAGCAAATAACAACGTCCTGTATCTGCCGATCCCGGCGCGGTTATTTTTCTTTCTACCCGCTATCGCGTTTCAGAAATGTTTCATGAAAGAATAAGAGTTTATTACTCTCTCGCGACAGAATTGCACACTGCACAGAGTGGTGGGGGCAGAGGCAGGGGCGGAGCGGGGCATTGCAAGCTAAATTATAGAAAATTACAAGCAGCAGCTCGTTACCTACTGCAAAGGATGAAGATTGAAATCGATACATACGGAATGACCACTGTAACTTGCGTGTGTGAGGCAGTGATCGTTACAAACGACTGAACCGGTGAATTTTTTTTTTTTTTCAAATGTTATTCAATTCGGACTATGCCGGCGGCCGGCGAGGGCGCACTCCCCCGCACACCCCGTGTTGTAAGAGGCGCAGTTGTGTTGTGGCAACAAGGGTTCTGCTCCCCGGCAGTGCCTGGCATCAGACCAAACTTTTGACGGAAACAAATAAAACGGTACGGCGACACCCCGCCGCCGCTTCACTTCAGTCATTAGAGAAGAGGCGCCCGCTCTCACCCCGCGCGACCCCGCGCCGCCACCCCGCAATCCTGTTTAGGTAGATCAGGCCACATGTATGTCCTCAATAAAATAAGTGAACAATTAGAAATGTTCCACCAAACTATCGTCAAACGTGAAGCTTGCTGCGTGCGGTGTGCGGCTTTTGGCATGCGGCTTGCTGCGTGCGGCTTACTGCGTGCTGCTTGCTGCGTGCGGCTTGCTACGTGCGGCCTTTTGCATGCTGCTTGCTGCGGGCGGCGTGCGGAGTACAGCTTGCAGCTTGTATAAACTCGTTACGCTAACATGGCGATGATCTTATATTAATGCAATTAAGTCGCGACAAAGGACGCGCCACTAAAACTTTTCAACACAATTATTACCAAAAAGTTAGTTTTTTTTTAACAAAAACTTAATTCTCTTCTTCTTTGAATTTTTAATGAAAGCAATTTGAATGGGCGAGCGGTGTTACACTTTAATTAGGTCTGATCGAAGGTCAGCTCCGTCGGCGAGCTTGCCCGCCGCCCGCCGCCCGCCGGATATTGCCCCGATGACCGGACAGCTCGCTGACCTATTCACTGAACCTCTGACGGCGTAATTATTTTTAATTTAATACTTTGTATAATCTTAGCGCCAGACTTTTCAAGGTTTACTCAAAAATGAGTGACACCGGCGAGACCGGGGCGCACACACACAATGTAAACATTATCCCTTTATTATTATTATCCAAGTAATTAGCAACGTCAATGAAGATCGGACGCAAGGTGTTACAATGTGCTGTATGTGAGCACGCGCACCGCACCCGGGCATTGTTATACAAATAGATAATTAAAACTTCACAGTTGTCCGAGTGTGAGGATTTCCAAAACAAATCGCATATGAGCACTCGTGAGCTCGTCACTTGCAGTTACGTGTTGCGGGGCACGAACTCGACCGCGGCGAGTTAAAGAGGGCTCCGTCACATTTGCTTTGAGATCAAAATAGATTTTATCGTGCAGGTAGATTTATAATAATAAAAAGTTCTAATAAATAATAAGAAAATGTGAACAAACAGTTTGTCAACTCCGGGATCAAAGAAGAGTGTACCCATTCTTGGGTACCGGTAGCAGCAACGCGCGCCGAGACCTGAATCGTCACAATCTTCGCGTACTGCTAACGTTTCTCGAAAGTAAACACATTACTACTAATGTTTCGGTGATACTGTGATGCTGACTCGTCTGTCACATCTCATGTACTCATTCGACAAAGTGACCAAAAGGTGACACAAAGGAGAGCGTACTTTGGACGTTAGGAATTGCTATTATTACATCCAACAACAGAGCTGGGTAGTACGGTGTTGTCTTATCAATGAACTAAAAATTTAATTATTTTAAGTTATCCAGCATTCCTCCCGCGCTGCCAGGTGCACGTCCAGGGTCACTCATTCCTTATTGTGGTCGTGCGTTTGGTTTATCAATTACGTTCTTAAAGAACTCATTAAGAAAAATTTACGGTATAATAAAAGAAAATCGTGCAGTAAACGATGTTTTAGTAGTCTTACTCTAAAACATTCCTCTTGATAATAAATCCTTGAAAATGTTCCGTCCGTAATATCCGGGCGGGATCTCATTAATTTCAGGTCCGGCGCTCCTCACTTTTATCCGGGTGCGCGGCCTCCTCGTCGCCCGTGGCCCGGAACTTAAAAGATAGTATCACTTTTATTACCTCATTAAAAATCTCTTTTCTGTTAAAATTATTATTTCTTTATATATTTTATATGTACTCGTATATCACCTGTTATATTGTGGATGTATGTACTCCAGTAATACCAGCTAATACTTTATCCAGAGAAAGTTTGCCAAGTGCTTGGAATGATTATTCTCTGAAGTCCTATTGCTGCGGGTACAACGTCCGGTATTCGATTCAGGCCCCTCAGCATTAGTTAGTTGGTGTTAGGCTCTTGTTAACGGAGACCACCTAGGTACCTCTGAGGTAGGCACCACTGCAGCTCCTATTGCAGCCGACAAATAGTATTGTGGAAACATTGCCGTGTTCCGGTCTGAAGGACCCTGTAACTAGTGTAATCATTGAGGTAACGAACGACATTCAACAATGTCTCAAAGCGATAATAAGCTGCTGTTATCATTCTAACGCGCCGCGTTGTTATCGGACGCGTATCACTTACCATCAAGTGAATGTCTCATCGCTTCGGAGAATTAAAAAAAAACTTGCATGTTTCTCTGTTACGCGTTCTTCTGCTAAATACTCTGTTTGTAAATACAAGGATCATATTCAGAAGTGTACAGGGTGGACATGCCCTAGTGACAGTCGCTCGCATGTAGCTGATACTGCTACGTGTACACACTGCGCTACGTGTACTACTGCTGCTGTACCGGAAACACTGCCTTCGCCGCCTAGTCGAGCCTTCGTCGTTGCAGGCGTTATGACATCGTACGTTAATTCTTAGTCAGTTGGTGCCGTGCGCGCCAACCTTCTATTGACACCAAATGGCTAGTGACTTGCAGTGCAGCACGGCCGCTGCCTAGCTCGATACCTCTGCACCCCGCACCAACCCCCACTAAATGCACCATGTTCGGTGCGACGTTCACATCTCACAACAAATCCCCGCCGCGTGCTTATTTTTGATTGATCGACGAAAAAAATACATTTTGATATTCTGCATAGAATAATTTTATTTCTTTCACAAGAAAGTTGCAAATATCTACGAGGAGTTGAAAGAAGATAATCGGGAAATTTTAGACGCGGGCTGGTCAATAAAGATCATATATTTGTTTTATTCTACGAAGCGACGCGCCGAGGGGAACGTTCGCCTGATGATAAGTGATACGCCCGCCCATAGCAAGGTGGCGCTAGTATAAATGGTATACATAGTACATGATGCTCATCCTTCGAACCGGAACACAGTAATGTTTGCACAGTATCGTGTGTCGACTGCATTAGGCACTGCAGTGGTACCTACCTAGACGGACTCCGGCAACAGAGACCTATCACAGGTAAATAATACCAAAACGGAAATGGAAAATTCATGCACGAAGTTGCTTGTGCTCTTATACAAGAGAAAATTTAATATGAACGATAGAAGATGAGAATCCTAAGCTGGAACAGCGACGTCGCTGGCACCCAACGCTCCGCTGGTGGCGTGGTTCATTGGCAGGGGGCACCGCAGTCGGGCGTCCGTCTCCTAGCCGCCGCGGTGCGAATGCCGCGGGCGGGCCCTGCTACCGCGCGCGGCCTCTCCTCACACCGAGTTGGACTTCCGCTTAAATCCTGCTCGACAAAAATATTTCCGCATAAATATTTGTTGAAGACTTAAATTGCACCCTTACTATGGAATAAACCCGCAACATTGACATTCGTTTTTTCTGGTATAAATAAATATTAATTAGATTTAGAAAATAAATAAGAGATAATTTATTTTTCGTGCGTTGTCAGTTTAATGTCGGTCACCACGCCAGGACACGCAGCAACCGGCACACTGGCTGAAGCAGCGGGGCGCGCCAGCGTTGAGGGCACCCGCACTCGCAATGTACCGGAGACTCGAACTATGAAAGATTATTTTTTACAAAATAAATAAATTAGTACATACATTAATTTAATCGCATCGTAGGCAATGAGTAAAGTTGCCTTAATAAGAATTCGAAAATGAGTAATTGTCCCCCACGTCGCCGCGTGGCCGACATGTGAAGGAATTGCAGAGACAGGCATTTACATTTCAAAGCAAAAGTGCTTATTTACCGCAGAAGAGCAAAGTGATAGAGATAAATGTTATTATGTGCAATCGCGGGGTGAGATAAATATATGCGATAATAAATATAAAAGTATCTATATTTAAATCGTGTATACATGAGTTGCAATTCCGCAACGCATTGGGTCGTCACAGCATCGCGGTGTAGGAACGCAAGAGTAGCGCTAGCACTCGCAGTCCATTCAGTACACAGTGGTGACGAGCAATCAACCCTCGCTTTATTGGCGGCGCGCCCCGCGTAGCGACGCAACGGGGAGCGAGCTATGCGCCGCTCGAGCTAACAACCCTTTACGTAAAAAGTTTGCTGCGCTGCAGAACTGTTCAAATGCCCCCACATACTGAACAACAATCATAAGCAATAACCGATGACGAGTGCTTATAATACATATTAAATTTTCAATAATGAAAAATGTTGGTTTTATTGACGGGATAATTGAACTACACGAAATGATCCACCCAGGTCTGGAACCAAAATACTTCAACAAAGAGCGTGGGCCCTGCCTCAAAGTTGCGAAGGCCACTGCTGCTGGTCCGATAACGCTGCAGATATATAATGTTATTATCATAAATCAGAGAGATCATAAATTAAATTTCATTAAAATAGATTTCTTCATTTTAGCATCTGATTGCGTTTACTATAAGTCGTTCAATATACGAGTATATCTAAATTAAGCACAGCGACCCCGGCGGCGGGAAGAGCCGGGCGCGGGGATACTGTTCACGACTCAGACATGTGTTACAGGAAAACTAAATAAAACTGTCCTTTAAAATTGATACTTGTAATCAGTTCAATCAATCAAACTGTAATTGAAACTTAAAGTGGAAAGATCAAACATTCAAGAAATGCAGATCTCTCTTGTGCGTTAAAAAGTATAGACCGAGAACAAAGTCAATGTACTCCATGTTCACTCCGGCTGCTTAGCGGCGTTCCTGTAAGCATATTGCACTCGCGCCGAATAAACCTAACGTTGTTGAATACAACTCACGTCCGCGAACTTTGTTTACTGTAAACAACAAAGTTTCGTTACGGTTTTACTACGCCGGGGCTACGCGCGCGCTACGCCGACGTTACTAGCGCTACGTTGCTTCGTTTCCGTTACGCCAGTCCGCAGCGCAGCGCGTCCTTTGGAATTAGTCGTACACGTAGACTTAACAAGTTCTAATCATGGAAACGTTCGTCAGCTCACGATCCGTCCATAAGGTGGGGCTGTCCCCGCCTCACGCAGAGCTGCTTCAAATCACAAAGCTGTTCACAAAAATAATGAACTAATGTGTTAAAGACAGCACGCGGGCATCTGTGGCAGGGGGTGACTTCGGTAGAGGATTAACCAATTTTTTTACATTCCTTTGTAATGAATGGCTCATTAAACAAGATCACGAGCGACACTGCACATTGAGTGCCGCGAAGTCGGCACCTGGGGGACACTGCCTGCGATCCGTATTTCTTGTGCCATTCGTACAAAAAGTAAAATTTTTCAATATAAGCTGCGATGCCTTTTATAATATAAACACGCTAACACACTCTGACTTGTTTCCGTGCTCTTGTTGCTCGTCTCGTCGCTTCATGCTACATGAAAACATAAGAGATTCACAAAAATAAAATAAATTAAACTATGTTCAGCCGGTTTCAGTGTTCTTGTTCGTTTCATCGGCACATGTTCCAGTTTGGGTGTACTCGTGTATAGCTCATCGCGGTTGTGTCGGACCGGACGCGCATCCATTCCATGTGAATTGTATCGGAATCGACAGAATACGGGCAGCTTGCTATTTCCATTGATAACGGAAACATGTTACTTTTCTTCTGGCGCGCCGGCCGGAAATGGAATACAAACAAATCAAATGGATATTTAATAATTCAGAAAGTTTGCCGTTCCCGCTTAGACATATTTTGTTTGAAAGAGACCATATCATTTGATATATAATTATTATTGTAGTCGTTCACTAAGCTCCAGGTCGTAGCAGCCGGTCACATACTAAGAGAGACACCAGCGGTGAGAGCGGAAACAAACCCGGGGGCCGGCGACAGGATCCGCGCCGCACGCCGCACGGCAAAGTACTCAATAATAATAAGAGAGTGGTAGTGGTGACCGTTAGGGAGGAGGAGTGTAGAAGCTGCGGGACTTCCCTACAGCAAGGATGACTACGATAGTTTGATCGGTCCCGTAGAATTACCTTGGTGCGGGGGCGCCCGTCTGCGACGGGAACTCCATTACTGGTCGCCGGGCCCCGGCGGCGCGCTGACGATGTCCACACTGTGACACGTCACAGGTTGTTCTTCGTTCTGTCTGCTTTGTTTTATGAGAGCACGTACTTGTACTGAAGCCCTGTTACACTGTCCAACAAATGTTCGATCATTGAACCTTAATAGTTAATGTCGTTATAACTAACAATTGGTGTAAAGTTAACCACGCGGGCCCGACTACTCTCTTTTCCGATTGTGTCGTGTAATTAATCCAGTTTTTTTTTTATTTTATTAAGTTTTACTTAAATATGATGCATATCCGTTACGTAAACCAATGTCTTAGTGAAATCTATATTTATGTTTATCTCATTGTCCAAACGTAATCAGTATATTATAAATACATTAGAAAGTTTTGCAACAACAATATTCCTTCTACGACTTTTTTTTATTGATATTTATTTATCGATATCGATAAGTGCACAGGTAAGCTTCTTGTTATATATAATACGTGGGTATTTAACTTATATGTGTCGTTGACAAATAATATCAGCTAAGTTGGTACTTCATAATATATTCACATAGTGTCACTTTAGAAGGCGGCTACGCTCGTGGTAGCGGCTCAGCACACATGGTACCTGCTCATGTGTCTCATCATGTATAATATTCAGTACATAACACTTCCCTTGCATTGTTTTTGGATGATTGTGACCGCGCAGTTACTGACTACGCGCCCTCGTTAACGAGGTGATAACTTCACTTTATTACATTATTTTCAACAATATTTCCTCTTCATTTCCTATTACTCTTGACGATCCGCTAATTACTCGACCTTAAATGTTCGCTTTCAGGTTACTAATTAGACTCGCTAATTAGGGAATATTACTGGCGTGAGGACCACCACAACTCGGGCGAATGTTTACAAAGCGATGCCGGTTCGTTTGGTAACACTTCGTCTTTATATTACAAACGGCAACGTGTTGCGTGTTAAGGAACGTTACAGTTAAATTTAAAAAACAAAATATATTTATTTTCTCTCTCTTTTAATTGGTTCTTCAATGCTGATAGTCGCGACTCCATATTGATAACCTGTACTTAACGATGTTACGTCAGATATTTCAATTTGATGCTTTCTGCTTAGCGTCGTATGCGCAGATGTTTTAACGGGCTCCTTCGCCTGCCCAGTCCGACGCTTCGGGCTCCGTCCACGCAGACGTGATGTATATTTTAGTTAAAATGAAGTGAGATATACATAGTCCAAAACAAAAGCTGCCTCATGCCGTGCGCCACTCCAGCACCGCTGCAGCACACCAGCATGCCGTGCCATTGCTGCCGTCTATCGCAGCGCAATCAGTAGCGTGATACTGTACACAGGGTACATGAAGGAAATGCCGACTGCGCGGTGGGCGCGGTGGGCGCGGTGGGCGCGATTAACATCATTGTCTAGGCGAAGTAAACAGACTTTGCTATAAATATTCGGTTCCGTAATTCTGCGTCGGTCGCGTCCCGAACGCTGGTAAAAATTTTTTTTAATCAAAATATATAAAAGACTGATGAAAGCAAACCGCCAAGACCTAGAGGTTCCTAGTCCGCGTTGCCAATGGTACGTAGGAAGATCAAACTCATTCCATAATTGTTATTCACCTCCCGACTTAACAGAAAGTTAAAGGTTTCTTACTGGTCTCTGTGGCGCAGCGGCAGTAGCACAGTTGCCTTCTGCAGTTCCCTCCTTCATTTCTGGAGGGTCATTTTTTAATAGTGGTAGAGTTTGCGCTAACCCAGCTGTCCAGCTATCATCTTCACCGTATTAGTATATACCGATCCCCTTGACGGCGTTGTGCTCTGCTACCACCATATGGTCAGGGTATCCTGGGCAAACATCTTTAACTATTTACGACCTCGTAGTTTCGTTGAAATTGGGATCACGTGAGCACTGATGAGCCAAAACTTACTAAAATGCTTTCATAAGTCGAAGTCGCGGCGCAAGACAGTGCTGCTGCAGCGGGCACCCCCTACTGAACACAAAACTCAGTGTCATACTCAAACTCCTTAAGTCTGCTCTTTTCTCTTGGATCGGTGACAGTTCTGTCAAGCTGTTTTTTTTCTAAGCTTTCATGTTTTATTAAATGTAGATGCATCATTATATATTTTCTCGTTGAATACCAGATTTGTCTCCAATCCTCTGAATTTTAATTCCTCCGTGCCTTCGTCTTGCATTCATTTTGTCGAGGGTCCACTCCTTTCACTGTGAATTGTTTCCGGCAAAAGGAAATGTTTATGAAACAGTGAACCTGAAGTGATGACCACGAACACTGTGTCTACGTACGACGCGTGCAACGCGCGCTCAAGTACCATGTAGATACACAAACACTCTTCGCCAGGGAGCGGGAAAACAACACCATGTTACCAACAGTATTTTTATCGAGTCACAAAAGTGACTTCTCTTAATGAGTAATGAAGTTCTTTGGAGACGCCGCTTCCGCCGAGAGATCATCCGGCGGACGCCGACAATATCGCGGCTTTCGGCCAGGACGGCGCGATGCCCTGGGCCACATATCAATTTAGATACATTAATTTTACAAAATTTTCTTTGACGCTAAAAAAAATATTACTACATTCGCACGTTATGAAGGCGCGTGAAGGCGGCGGGAGAATTCGTTGAATTACAAAGTGCATTACAACTTTTCTGATTTTCAAGAATGCAACAGAATTCGGGTGCGCCGGCCGCCCCGGGGAAGGTGCGTTAGTGGTACAAATGTAATAGACGCGTCTCGGTACTTTAAATCGGTTCGGGTAAAATTATTAAATTTCGCTGACGCCACTTTGCACCGGACACCGGACGCCGGACGCCGGACCAACCCCACCAACTAAAAATTCCAGGCATTGCTTAGTCCTATTTCAGAGTATTATTTGGTGTTACTTTAAAAGATGAATTGGTGTCGATAGCTGAAGCAAACAGGTACCCACCCGCCCGCTCGATAATGAAATAAATATATTGTTGTTGTTGTTGTTAATTATTGTCAAAACATTACTTCGGAATGAACAATTCATTCAATGAAATAATTATACCGGATAAACCACAGGACCACGAGCAGGACAAGTTGTTGTGTGAACATCCCGACTAGTGCTACATAATCATATTGGAATGTCCTTCGATGGACCAATACTGCTACTTTATTTTGATTGATATTTTATTTTCATACTGACGTGTGTTCAGTGTTGCCATGTCAAGATGTTGGTGATCTTGCCGATTATATAATTAACACAAAATATGTATTTTATAATTTTTTGACAACGGTAAGTGTCACGTACAGGCGGCGCATCATTGATTTACTTTACTCAACATCAGCGAAAACCTATTTGTATCGGAGCACGTAAGGGTGGGGGGATGGAGGGTGGGGTGCGACCGGCATTAACGACTGAAGCATCTAAGGAAATCAATGGCGGGGCGCGCGGCCACTCGCAAAGTAACTGCAAGCGATGCGCTCAGCAGCCTCCACCCCTCGCCGCCCGCGCCACCCGCGCCACCCGCACCGCCCGCACCAACCCCGCAACTTTTTTGTACACTAATGGACATGGTAACGGAAGGATGCACTGTCAATTAAAAATTCACTTGAATAGAATATATTTAATTTGAATACAAATGTAATTTTTAATGAGTAATTATTGGGTGCCCCTTCCACACGTGCACTGTACACTGTGCACTGCGCACGCGCCAATCAGACTGTTTATACACCTGAATATAGCACACACGTCTGTATCTGCATCGCTCGCATCGCGACCACGTACCTCATGGAAGTACTGTGGGTACTGTACATTTGGTTCACAATTCAATATCTATCTTTATTTCATTATATTGCTTAGAAATAACCGATGTTTGGTTTTTGTTTACAACTGATGAGGGTGTGTGAAGCGGGGAGAAAGGGAGCTCCCCCGCTCGGTTACACGAAAGAAAATATTAAGTTTTACTACCGCGCCGCGTGCGCGCGCGCGTGAACAGTCTAAACGGTAACGGCACCTGAATAATTCCGCACACAGCACCAATTTTATGACAATCCCTATTGCCCTGCCCCAAGTGCCCCCAGTGCCCCCCGTGCCCTCCGTGCCGCCGACCGCCGCGCGCCCCCGCCTGTGTGCACAACACTCCGGTGCAGATGCAAAAGCTAATTCTAAAACAAACAATACTTCTAAAACTTGTGTTTGAATCACCAACAAGCGCACATGCATTTTTATCTTGTTGTAAAGTGCACGCCTCGCTGTGTACCTTTACGGACAGTATTTATATTTCACTAGCCGCGGTGCAGCACACGCACACACACACGCACACATACACATTGTGATGTATTTTTTAATACACAACAGTTCATATACACAACAGAAGGCGCGGTGTTCCGAATAAAAACTGTACGATAAAAAGAAAACACCAACACAGTTAGTGAGCGGCAGATCGGGAGTCGCGCACCAGGATAACCCAGTACGCATCTGTATCCTTTACAAGGATAAGGTTACTATTATTACATGCGAGCGATTCACAATTTACATGTGTACGAGGCCTATGTCCAGCAGTGGACGTCTAAACGATGATGATGCTTAGCGATTCGCTTCAGGACTCTGCGATTCTATACCTGCGCTTCGATACGTGCAGGCATCTATATATTTATGCGCAACTCGATATCACCGAGAGTATTAGACGTAAACACTCAAGATTTGGTAAAGATATTTCTTCTGCCATTTAGAAATCAACTAAGTATGCATTTTACAAAATTCTTTCCACAAATAAAATTGCGGTCTATAATAATTTTAATTGACGGCGTCCTGATTCAATATATAAAATCGAACGCACATAGATGAAATTTAGAATCACTAGGGTTGAAATGTTATACGTGCAAAGTGCTTTACCGTTAATAAAGCTTCAGTTCCTTTCAACTATTTCACGACTCATACGGTGACATATATATTGGTTGTAAGAGAGCTAGTTGTCCATAACGGCACTGTCGTCACGAAGTTTCGATCCCGGCGTTGTTGCTAACGCTACGTTCCCGAGACAGCGTGACGCGCCGTAGTGCTGCCTGCGCGTAAAAGTTGGTCCAGCCCGTTTTCGCGACGGCCCGTCACGGAGCGGACTCCAGACTATACTGGACAAACAAAACGAACAGCAATTACGTAGATTAAAAGGTGGTCCACAGCTATTTCAATTGCCATTATAGTTAATTACGAGAGGTGCCCCGGAGCGTCTCGGGAAGACGCTGTTACGTAAGACGCAGCAACCGTGCCCAGCACCCGCGCGCTCCCACCCAACCGCTAGCGGCCCGTAGCGGAACGTAGCGGCGCGTAGCAGCGCTAACGTTCCGTAGCGGCGGCGGCAGTACGCGCGCGACGCTCCCGCGTGCCGTACGTTGCGTCGCGACCGGACGCGGTGTCGCCTGCGCGTGAAATGTTTTACGGAAGCCTCGTACAAATATTCATTAATGTTAAACCGGACCCGGTTCAGCACACGTAGCGGAATGTTCGCGCTGGAGATTGTCCGAGGATGCGGAGCAGTTCTCAGGTGCGTTCATTTCATAAACAATAGTTTGATTCAACTTCTATATTGCTTCAAATAACTAACGGTACGGAATATTCTCGCCCGTGGAACTTGTAAGAAATATAAAAAAACATCTCAAAATAAATCTTAAGTTTCATTACACATTGAGGACAAAAAATAACTGATACATATTGTGGCAGAGCACTTACGAATACTGCAGCCGTGATATGTAAAAATAGTTTATTCGACACGTTATATAAAATACCAATTATTGACACAAATATGGTAATGATATGTATTAACATTAATTGTCCAGAAGGTCCGTCGCGTGCGCACCCCGCCGCCCGGCGGTGTGGTGGTGGTGGTGGCGCCAAGCGGCGTGCACGCGGAAGTATAAACAAGTGCCCGCCCTGTTACAATATCACTAAAAATTTTAATTTCATTTGAAATTTCTTCAACTTCTGACAACATCCGACAGTGTGTCCCAAACTATCGGAGCTAGAATCTAATTTGCGTGCCCTACATTAGTGAACGGTGTCCAAAAGTAAATTACGTAGGGATAGACTAATTAAAATAATTTTAATTTACTTAACAATCAAGTTTGCATATTTTACATTAATATCTACAAGTAACAATAGCTATTTAAGTGGAAACAGCGGCTGGTATTCAATACACGCGTTGGTGGTATTCATTGTTCGTTACGGCTGCTTTTCACCGGTTTTAAAAACCTTACCATGCTGGAACCGATGGAGCGGAAATCGGCGCTGCGGCATGCTACGTTGCTGTTTCTCCTAGATCCAGCTGCAAGCACAGTTTGCCGCAGCGCAATGTAAACAACACGGATCGTTCTCACACAACGCGCACTGACTCGCGTCAACACATCGCCCTTGTGTCGTGGCCCGCAGGTTTCAATCCAATACTTATTTTTGTTTACTGATATACAGGTTAAATTCCTAGTTCAGATATCAGCGGCTCCAAGTGTTGAAGACATGTACAATAAGACATCTTCTATCTTTATCCTTTTACCACTAGAGTTATGCCGTGATTAGTTCACAATAGGGCTACAATACTAAACGCTAAAGTATTATTTATATAATTTAGAGAAAATCGTAGACGCCTTTGTAGAACATCAAAGTTTTCAATTTATATTGCAAATTCTGTACATCATACAATAACGTGTCTGAGCGTCACAATACACCACAAAGAGCACCGACCATCCGCGGTGCGGTTCCTCCCGCGCCGGATGTCTGTTGCCGTCGCCAAATGCATTCGCTTCCGACTCTTTACATTAAATGGCTGTAATATTCCATTAACAATTAAAACAAAATTACTTCAAGAATGCCAAATAGTAACAATCCAAAAATTTGCGAGTGTGCCTGTGTCTGTTTCTCCCCTCCTCTCACGATGCAGCTACCGAAAGTCCGCGCAACTCATTTCTGGATCTCCTGCGAGTTGTTACTACACATTTCGAAGTGACTGAAGATCAGGCGATGCGAGCGCAATGACTCCAGACGAACGTTCCTACGACACGCTAACGCTTGTGATTTGGGAGCTAAATTTAAAGTTTTGTTAAGAAATTTGGTGAAGGCGGACTTGTAAGCTCGACGCTGTGCAGGAGTACTTAACAACGCTCCGGGGTCATGTCTGTCCCGGCGTGCCTGTACCGCGAGGCAATCGTTTACTGTTGTGTGTGTGTACCAGTGCGGCGGCGGCGGGCGGGCGCGCGGAGCGGGAGCGGGCGCGGGAGCGAGCGCGGAAGCAGGAGCGGGTGCAGGCTCGCGGGCTCGGCGTGCTGCCGCTCGCTCTGCTGCTTATCGGAAATTATTCGGGAGGTAAGTCCCTATTTTTTTTTATTTTCTTCGAAGGTCAAAGACCCCGTGCATTAAAAATCAGTCTACAAGAAGTCAACACATTAATTTCAATGGAGAAGATGTTTTGATAATGTCACCAGTTTGGAACCGCATTATTATTAAATTAAATGAAATAACAAGCACACCGCTAGAAGACTCCAAGGCACTGAGAGGTCGTTGTGCGGAGAGGGAACTGTTGACAATAATTGCAGCAGCGCCGTCGGCACATCGGTCAGCTCAATGCGCTCTTCACAAAGTTGGTGCATTGTTTACGGCGAACATGTTCGTCCTTCTCCTCCGCGGTCACGCTCTAGAAAGTTGCTGTGAAAGCGCCGGTGGCGGCGACGCTGCTGGTGTTGCTCAACATATACATACGTGGTTGCTCTTTTTCATTGTTTAGAAAAAAGATAAAAGTTCAGACGCGATTTTTTTTGTTTAGGACTCTTTATTTGTTTATTTATTCAAATCATTTTGTTCCGAAACGAGTCTTGTAACTGCTTTCAGAAGATGAATCAAAGGGCACGTGATTGTTAACATGATGTATAAGCGATGAGATTGTCCAGGAACAGAGGCGAGCGAACCCGTAGCCCTGGCTCCGGTGCTTGGGCCTGTGCTCATTCAGGAGCCGCCGACGCAAGTCGCGGTGGGGCCAGCAGGTGCACGACTGCAGTGCGTTGCCCGCGGAGATCCTGCGCCTCGCATCTCCTGGCTCAGCGACGACGGAACCCCACTGTTGGACGGCCCGGGTACCTGGTGAGTGCACAAACACCTCAACACATAAAGGTCGCTGAGCTGGAGCTACACGGGTGCAGTTATTACGTGACCGCTACTGGGAACGTGCCGGCCGCGCGGTGCCTCGACTCCGTAGCGCGGAACCGCCGCGAGTGGGGGGCGAGTCAGACTTTCGTGTAAGATACGAGGTCTATCCAACAATACAGTTAAACCATGTTATGCGCAGGCGCGTGCTTGATGACGGGTCGCTGCAGGTCACACGCGCGCACGGCCCGCAGGCGGTGCGTTGCCGGGCAGCCAGTCCGCGCGGCGCCGTGCTGTCGCGCCTGGTGGTGCTGCTGCCCGGTGCGTGAAGATAACGTAAAGCAACACGTAGCTGCCACTCGCTGTCTGTTTATAAAATTAAATTAACAATAACACGACAGCTCTGGAAGGTGCGCGGGAAACGGCGGTGGACGCGCCGCCGGTATGGGCAGGTGGCGTGGCGACGCTACGCTGTCGTACGCCGGGCAGCGCCGTCGTCTGGTACCGCGACGGCCGAACACTGGACACTTCCGGTCAGTGCACACGACCACTGAACTTGAACTGTTTCTCCTGGCCGACGGATGACCTAAGAACTACTAGTACAAGATAAATAAAGTGCCTCCGACTAGCGGAGGGCGGCGGTCACTTAACCATGTATCGCTCTGCCGGCTGGCCGCCTACGGGGTGAACAGGGTCCCAAACCTAGGGCTTACTGTAATCTCCGCCCTGAGAGGTTGACCTGCCAGCTTCGCGAAAAGTGTCCAGGGTAGTGATCGTGCCGGAGGTGGAGACCGGGTTGGATCCGAACACTATAACGGATGGGGACTGGGGGCTTATCCATCCGCCGTGCCAGCAAATTGCACGACCTATGCTGCATATCGAAAGATCCTCGCTGCACTTTGTCCACATAGCAGCTCTCATAATGATTTCCCCCAACTTCAAAGAACTTCACGCGAACCTTAACGCAGTCCACCACCACCTAGAAACTGCGCAGCCGCCCTTGCTATTCCTCACGGAGACTCAATCATCTTGCCTACCCGATACTTCGTATTTGGAATACAATTTTCCCGGGTTCAAGATCTATCAGTGTTATGGGTGCGTATTGATTACAGTGGCCACACCTGCATCTAAGCGTGCCTATACAGGTCTCACAGCGGTGATATAGACGACAGACAAAGTCATTCAGCTGTATCCTTCTACGGAAGTAGTGATTTTAGGAGACTTCAACGCTTTATCACGCTAAATGGCTTTGATCCAAGTCCACCGATTTCGCGGGGAGATTCGCTGATGAGTTTGTTCTGGCCTTTGGAGTCTCCCAGCTGGTTTCCTCTCCTATGTGAATCCCTGATATCGTGGAACACCAAAGCTCTCTACTGGACCTCCTGCGGACAATATGTCCGGATGGATACTCAGTGTTGGTGGATGCACCACTTGGTACATCAGAGCACAGCCTTATCTGGACAATAGTTCCCTGTGCGTCACTCAAGCAATCACGGCCAAAGAGGAAGTGACCTATGTGGCACTACAGGTCAGCAGTCTGGAACGGACTTCGCAAGTTTTACGCCTCGTATCCACGGAAACAGCTTTGTTTCGCATCAGATGATCCAAACGCATGCGCAACGGCTGTCACTGCGACAAGCTTGGCGGGTATGGAATGTTACATTCCTAATCCAACAGTTGCTGTGGGTGGAAAAAAGTCAGCCGTGGTTTAACAAAGTTCGCAGTGAAGCTCGACGTAGCAAGCAAGCAGCCTTTTGTGCTTGCACCACGGCTCGTCGCAACAAGGATCCCAATGTCTCTGATGTGGAGCAAATACTTAACGCCAGTAGAGTTGGTAGGCGGCTAGCGAGCTACCCTTCTGGCACTCGTGCTTTCTGGTCTCTTGCGAAACCTGTCGAGGGAAATTTTTGTCGGTCGTCGTTACTGGCGCAGCGGAAAACTGATGGAAGTCTAGCTCACAGCGCAACAGAGAAGGCCGAACTTTTGACCGCTTTGTTTGCTTCAAATTCAATTTAAAAAAAGACAAAGA
Source organism: Ornithoptera priamus (assembly GCA_029034505.1). Lineage (NCBI taxonomy): Eukaryota > Metazoa > Arthropoda > Insecta > Lepidoptera > Papilionidae > Ornithoptera > Ornithoptera priamus. The sequence continues at coordinate 19,640 of JARDWD010000527.1, read as the reverse complement.
AGCTGTACCACCTGCTACACCGACATGCAGCTGTTCCATGCCGTAAGTTCGGTAAGTCTCTGGACGTACAAAAGTCGAGTGGGCTGGACGGTGTTTCAGCGGTAGTACTAAAACAATGTGCCCCTGTGTTGTGTCCGATATTACGGCACCTTTTCTCACTTTCTTACATAAAAAGCACAGTTTCGTCTTCGTGGAAGACCGCTAATGTCCACCCCATTCTTAAAAGAGGTGATAGATCTGGCGCGGCGAATTATAGATCAATTGCTATTACTTCCCTCCTCTCCAAGGTGCTAAAACGTGTAATCAACAAACTGCTCCTCAACTACCTTGAAGAAAACAGTTTATTAAGCGACCGGCAGTGCGGTTTTCGTTATGTTCGCTCCTCTGGTGATCTTTTAGTGTATCTTACACATCGCTGGGCGCTGGCCCTTGTGAGTCGAGGACAGACTGGCGGTTAGTTTGGACGTAACCAAGACATTAAATCGGATCTGGCACCGCGGTCTTCTTATAAAGTTACCATCGTACGGACTTCCTAAGGGACTGTGTCAGTGGATTACAAGCTTTCTGTCCTGCAGAAGCTTAAGAGCTGTCGTTGATGGCAGCAGCTGTATTAGCATGGACATAAATACAGGGGTCCCATAAGGTTCTGTGCTGTCGTCCACGCTGTTTTTACTTCATATAAATAACATGTTGTCAATTAACGACACTTATTGCTATGCGGATGACAGCTCTGGCTACACCTGCTACACGAGCCGTAACAACGTCCCTCCGACTGCTGTAGAGGAAAGTCGAAAGAAACTTGTGTAAGAAATTAACGTAACACTTGACCGTGTGTCGGAATGGGGTCGCCTCAATTTAGTTCATGTTAATCGATTCAAGAAACAAGCTTGCGCCATCACCACTAAGAAAACTTCATTTATTGTAGCTCGTCAGTTCCGGAATACATCTCTGAGTATCTCAAGAAGCATTGCAATTTTAGGCGTCAAAATCCCCAGTGACGTCCAGTACCGGGGCACTTGGAAGACAAGGTAAAGCTGGCATTTAAAAGCCTGGTGTAATTAACAGAGCGAAGCAGTGTTCCACCGCGGGGCGAAGGTTATATAAAGCGCAAGTCCAGCCTAACATGGAGTATTGCTCTCATCTTTGGGCGCAGCGCCTAGATGTCAGCTGGGACTTTTTAGTCGGTGCAGAACAGAGCTGTCAGAATTATCGACTATTCTTTGCTAATGGACGCTATTGAACCTCTTGGTTTTGGGAGATATTTTTGTGTATGTGTTCTGATGAACTGTTTCACATGATGCTCGTGGCCACATTTCATCATCACACTGCTTGCCATCGGCAGGAGATTCATCCACATACCCTAAAACCGCACTGGTCACGTACGGTCCGGTTCCAGTGATGTTTTTTTCCGAGAACACTCAAATTGTGGAACGAGTTACCTATTAAGGTTTTTCCTAGGAGCAACAATATGAAGGTCCGGTCGGCCATTAAAATTTTTCTAAATTACATCTGTCAAAATATAGGCCTGCAGGAGAGGCGACGCTGGCCGGCGTCTAAAGCTATGTTCAGCTAGCCTTCGGTCTGCTTTGTAGCTATTCTTATTTCATATAATATAACTGTTAGAAACAACTACTTAAAGGAACTTAAATACCACTGCTAAACGATGACGGACGGCCGGCGAATGGGACATCAGTTTCGTGAAGAGACCCGAAAGAGGTTCGTGCAGTGATTGCTTGATGTACTCGTATAAGTACCCGGCGCGCCCGACAGAGCCGCGCTACCTGGCCGCGGGCGAGCTGCTGCTGATCCGAGACGCCGCGCCCGCGGACGCGGCCGGCTACAGCTGCGCTCCGCTCGCCGCAGCCGCGCGCCGCTCTGCGCCGGCCGCGCTCCGAGTGTTGCGTAAGTATCGTTGCGAAGTAAAATTTAAGAATTTTCTTTGTGACGGATGTCTGTGGGAGACGACGTCGAATCTGTAAACGGTCCTCGTCGGATACATTCCGGTGACGTGCACATTGGATTGTATTGGAGTTTCCATGGTGATCGAGTTGTCTTCAAACCCGAGAGCCAGTAATCGGGTTGCCGTGTAACTGTGACAGCGTAAGGTACATAGAAAGCGTAACAAAGAGGACACTATTTTGTTTTCCAACGAATATTAAACATTAATATCTTGTCATTATAGTGATCCGGAATAAAGGGCATTATAGCTAGTGTAATTACTAGGGTATTGAGACTCAACATCTTACGTTTCAAGGCGAGGATCGCAACATTAGGTAAACGTCCTACCTTTCTAGTCGTTACTTTAAATTAAAAAAAATATATTTTTTCAATCATTGTGTTCGGTTGCGCGGGCGCAGCGCGTGGGGCGGGCGCGGCGGGCGGCGGCGGTGCGCCGCGGCTGCCGCTAGGCGCGGGTGGCTCCGGCGGCGCGGCGGAGGTGCGCGCGGCGCGTGGCGAGCGCTTTTGCCTGGCATGCGCGGCCGCGGACTACCCCGTGCCGCACTACACGTAACTACCGCTGCTGAGATCACATCAGCCTCTATTTATCCACTGCCTATAGTAATGTATCCGGATACATATACAGAGCTGCCCCGATGTTTTCCACCAAAAACACGCGAGATTTTCGCACGCACACAACCGGCTGCTGGAGGATATAAATAAAAGTGCTAATTTTCACTTTCCACTGGATTACGAAACATTGAAGTAAAATTTTCTAAAAATGTCTTTCAGAAAGTTTATGAAACATTGTATTAAAAAAACATCACTTTAGCATCAGATGGAAGTGGCACGTGTCCCGCCGCTGCGCTTTTATCACAAACATTCTGTAGTCGTGCGGTCACCTTCTTTGGTATAAATTTAATACTAGGTGGTACCGGGAACGCGACGGGCGCTTGGAGCCTGTCCAGCTCGTTGCGGGCGGCTCCACCGGGCCGGGCGCGGAGGGCGTGGTGGGGGTGGGCTCGGTGCGTGCGTGGGCGGGCGGCGCGGCGCTGTGCGGGCGCGCGGGCGCCGAGCTGGCGGGCGCGTGGCTCTGCAAAGCGTACAACGGTTACGGCGACTCGACGATGCAGCTGCGTCTGCACGTAGACGAGGACTTCGACGTGGTGGTGGCGCCCGCGCTTGTGGTGAGCCTGCCGCTCCTTGTATTCGCTCAGAGACAAACAACTACGAACAAACGAAGAGTCGACTGCAGTTGGCTAGAAGAATTGAACATCAAGTGACGGCCGTTTGTGATTGCAGTTACTGCTTTTGGCAATGCAGCGTGTACATTAATTGAGTTACGTACCACGCAGGTGGCGGAGGTAGGCAGCACGGTGAGACTGAACTGCAGCACGAGCTCGCCGGCAGCGCTGTCGTGGCTGCACGACGGCGAGTCGCTAGCGGCCGGGAGCACGGACGCGACCATGGGCGGGAGCGTTGGCGGTGCCGCCGGCGGGTCCAGCTCGCGGCTCGTGCTTCGCGCAGTGACGCGTGCACACCGCGGCATGTACCAATGCATGGCGACGCGCGGCGCAAGCGTCGCGCACTCCGTCGCCGAGCTGCGCCTCGCAGGCACGCACTTCAAAACTTGTTTTCTGACGCTCAGGAAGCTTTGTTTTATAAAATTTACGAGTACATCGGGAGCTTTTAAAGTTGCTCCTGCGCAAACGAAATCTGCAAAGTCTAAAATTGTTAACATTTCGTCACGTTGCCGTAAACTTCAATTTAATTTTATCCGACGAAGAGACTAGACCAGCGCAACGTTCCCCTGATAGTAAATGATACGCTTGCCCATGTAACGCGCGCGTGTGTACGGTGTGCGTGTGCCTGCGTGCATGTTACCTGTAAGTGCGCCCGCAGACTCTGCGCCGGAGCTGCAGTACACGTTCATCGAGCAGGCGCTGCGGGCAGGCGGCGCGGCGGCGCTGCGCTGCACCGCGTCCGCGAGCCCACCGCCGCGCATCGCTTGGCTGCTGGACGGGCAGCCGCTCGACCGCTTCCTGCCGCGCCACCGGTACGCACCTAGCGCATCACATGCAAACACAAAATTCCCTCGTCTGCTCCGTGGCCGCCCCAATTACCTCAAGTGGACAGCACGTTAAGAGAAGATTATAGAAGTAGAAATTTGTCATCAGAAAATACTTATGAATATTAGTGTTTTGTGTTTTGTCTAACTTCTTAATCTGGTGCAAAAGGCAACGGGAACCACTGCATAATTTTATTCCCTAGTAGTCAGTTTAACATGGAAAAGTCAAACAAGGAATTGATCCCAAGTTCCTGGCGTGCCTTAAATGGAAAAGGGGTGCGAAGAATCTCCAGCCGGAAAACAGAATAACTGAAATTAGGAACATTTAATGTACGGAGTTTAAAAAGCCCAGAAAATAATTACAACGTGTGCAGAGAAATGAGATGTTTGAAGCTAGACATATTGGATAAACATCAAATAGATGAAGATCAGGTCATGGATTACTCTTGCACTGATGACACCTCCAATGAACATGAAGTAGGAGTAATAAAACAAAAAGTTTAAATTCGACATATAGATTTTTGCCTATTTCAAATGGTACCATGATGTTTCAGACACAAGCTAAATGCAGAAATATTAATATTATCCAAGTCTATGCGCGTACAATTGATGGGACAGATCAAGACATATAGGATTTCTATAACTAAGTCGAACACTTGCTTGGATTTACAAAAAAACTAAATCTACTTGATGATGGGCGACATGAATGTTAAGGTAGGAGACATGGAGATACCAGCGGTTATAGGACAATCGCTTTAAAAATTGCATCAAAAATGTTAAAACTTATCCTGGTGCCGTTGTTAGATCAGACCATAACTCACTCATTGCGATAATATCATGTACTCTAAAGAAAATTAAGAAACAGGATCGAAAATATAGAGTTGATATAACAACAATTAGAGACATTGGTACAAAAGTTAAAGTGGCAACAGAAATAAACAAATGGGCTGTTGATACAAAATCTCACACAATTATTTCACCCGAAACAACATGGAAGTCATTAAAAGATGAAATTCTGTATATTAATAAAGCCTATCTAAAGCAGGAATGAGTCCCTAAGCAAGTTTGGATAACAAAAAAAAATTATAAACTTATGGAAGAACGGCAATTCCAATATTTCAAAATATAAAGAACTTAACAGAATAATACGAAAAGAGGCTCGTTTGGGCTCGTGATTCTTGGTACCGGTATAAGTGTGTGTCTTGACGACCTCTATAATAAACACGATGCGTTTAATTTGCATAAAGAAATAAGAGCTCTTACGTGTCGTAAAAAATCCTTGACCCTGTTGGTGGATGAACATGAAATCCCACTTCTGAATATATCTAAGAAAAAACAACTATGGGAAAAATATATTGCAGCCATGTTTTCTGATAATTGGCAGAGTGCAGTATTAATTTGTGTAACCGCTGATGCATACTCTATTTTGCCACAAGAGGTAATAAGTGCGCTGAATAGAGCGAAACGGGGAAAATCGTGAATTCTATATCTGATTCCGGTGAGTTGCCCCAGGACTGGTCAAAGTCGACGTTTATCACTCTTCCAAAGCAATCGAATGCAAAGAGATGCAGAGACTTAGAACATCTAGTCTCATGAGCCAAGTGTTATAGTTATTTCTTAGCATCATTCACGAGCACATAAGAACTAAGTGCGATGAACAACTTGCTAATAGCCGACTTGGTTTTCGAGTAGGCGTAGGTATGAGCGAATCACATTTTGCAATACCAGTATTAGTTCAAAAGTGCAGAGACATGCAACAAGATGCGTTTAATAGAGTGCAGCGCCGCCGGCTTCTGTAACTTATCCATAATACAGGGTTGGATGGCAAGGACATTCGAATAATACAGAACCTTTTCTGGAATCAACCAGCAAATGTTCGAGTAGAAAAATATTGATATTAAGAGAGGCGTTCGGCAGGGGGGTATTTAGTCGCCGATGTTGTGCAATTTATAGTCGGAACCAATAATACGGAGGCACGGCGTGAATTGGACTGCGGAGTTAGAATCAGGGGACGCAACATTAACAACTTCAGATACGCCGACGATACTGCGCTGGTGGCTTCGTTACTACAAGATCTGTAAAAAATTATTGACCGGGTTGTTTTGTGCAGCAAGAAAGCAGGTTTAAAAATGAACGTGGTGAAAACGAAGTTCATGGTTATAACTAGAAAGGAATTTGGTGAAGACTGCATAATGGTGGACGGCCAAAGGCTTGAGAGGGTGCGCAAATATAAATATTTGGGTACGTGGCTTGATTAAGCTTGGGAAAACGAATGGGAAGTCAAGACGCGTATCGAAATAGTACATAACACATTTAAAAAAAATTACAAAATTCTTTATTGTCGCAATCTTAGAATGTCTTTGCGCATCCGTCTCCTAAAGTGGTACGTCTGGCTTATTTTTCTTTACGGATGCGAGGCTTAGACTGTAACAGAAGACCTCAAGAAACGTATCGAGGAGTTCAAGATGTGGGCATACAGGCGCATGTCGTCGCTAAGCTGAACCCAAACCCGCCGACGGGTAAATCAAAAACGCGAACTTTTGCAAACCGTCAAGACGAGGAAAGTATCATACCTCGGCCACGTGCTTAGGCACGCTAGGTACGAACTGCTTCAACTCGTCTTGATGGGCAACCGGGGGGTTAAAATGAGTGTCGGTGGTCAGAGAAAATCGTGGCTGCGTAATATCAGGGAGTGAACCGAGGACGCGAGTGCCGTCCAACTGATCCGTCTCGCAAGAGACGGGGCGAAATATGGTGAAGTCGTCGCCAACCTTTGCTAGTTGGAGAGGCACCTTAAGAAGAAGAAGAAAGTGTTTTGTACGTTTTTGGAACACGTCATTTACAAATCAATGCAATGGGAAGGACACATCGCTCGAAGGACTGACAGCCGATGCGGCACCAAGGTACGCGAATGGCGACCGCGCACCGCAAGACGTAGTATTGACAGGCGCCCCATTAGTCCGACGATCTGGTGAAGGCTGCAGGAAGCTGTTGGATGAAGGCAGCGCAGGATCGATCGATGTGAAGACCTTTGGGGGAGGCCTATGTCCAGCTGTGGACATAGGCCTCCCCCAGAGGTTTGATGGCCGTCCCCTAGCTGATGATGATGATGATTTACAAATCGCGCTGATTCAGCAGACGTCCGCGTTGTGATCACCGCGAGCGGCTGGTGCTCCAGGAACTCGGTCATAAACGTTATATTGGTGCGCAGGTACCGTGTGACCGAGGAGGCGTCACCGCCGGACCAGCTCACCTCGCTGCTGAACGTGTCCGTGACGGCGGCGGACGGCGGGCGTTACGCGTGCCGCGCGCACAACGCACTCGGCGTGCTCGAGCACAGCGCGCGCCTCAACGTGTACGGTGCGTAGCTGGCGTGGGAGCGGGAGCATAAGCGAGAGCGGGCGCGCTTCATTGATAACTTACGACAAAAATATAGTTAAGAAATGCTTTTAAATCTAAAGCTCGGAGTGACGTATAGTTTTTGTGTGTTCGCGTAGGTCCACTGGCGGTGCGCGCGGTGGGCCCTGTGCGCGCTGTTGCCGGCGACAACATCACTCTTCACTGCCCCTACTCCGGATATCCGATCAGGTCTATAGAGGTGCATCGCAGAGGATATTTCCTGAACAATATATAATCATATAATTAATATTACACATAACACTAAACTGTATATATGAAAATGATAGTTTACAAAATTGAAAAAGCGCATGTGCGGCGCTACGCCGGCCGTCGTTCTCTGAGGGCGGAGGGTCCGTGTACACGCGACGCGCGTGTGTGTGAGTGTGTGCGACAGGAGTACTCAAGTGAATGTTGGTGCGCGCAGCTCGGTCTGGTGGCGGCGCGGCGGTGCGGGCGGCGGCGACGCTGGGGCTGAGGTGCCCGCGGCGAGGCGCATGTCCGCCCGCGACGGCGCACTGCAACTGCGCTCGGTGCAGGCACGCGATGCGGGTCGCTACGCGTGCGGCGTGAACGCGCCCGGAGGCGCAGCCGCCGCGGGTGAACTCGAGCTGCAAGTGCGTAGTAAGTAGCCCACGATGGCGACACCACTCGTTTTGAACCCCCCGTATAAAACGATGCACAGCCGCCACGCACTCACGCGCACATTGTCATTATTTCTTACATATTGGGTCAATTCGAAAGATTCTTAAGATAATAATAACTCTCTCACAGATCCTCCGAAAATATCTCCATTTATGTTTTCTTCGGAGCTGACGGAGGGTAGCGCGGTGCAGGTGCTATGCGGAGTCTCTTCCGGTGACAAGCCCGTATACTTCTCCTGGCTGAAGGACGGCGCATCGATACCCGCCGACTTGCAGGTTTATTTGCGTCTAATACCATTTTAATCCGCTGCAGAGAGCCAGAAGAGTTTTCTTTCTTAGCTCCCATGGCCTCTGGGCGGCAGGTTCGGGAGAATCCGTTTCCCGTCCGACAGCAGGTGGCAGAGGAGGAGGCGCGCTGCATGTTCCTGCGTGCCCCTACGGAGGTGGAAAAGGAGGGTTCAAAGGTGTGGCTGTGTAAGCGGCCAGCGCCGGCGGGGTCCCTAATGGTGCGTAAGCGTTCCCGTAACCCCGCCATCAGGCGACAAGTTGGCTCATCGTGGGGATTTTAATCTGGGCAAGTCTGACATAACCTGTCCGCCACCGCGAGGACGGGTATGCGTAGGCATTTCCCCCACGTTAAACAAAAAAAAACCTCCAGCAGTGGAGAGGCACATGAAGAAGAATAATATCATTTACGGATAAATAAACACGACCACGTTCTAGACCTCACTAATACCGAAATTTATTTATAAGGTATACAATCAATCATACATCATTACATTCACTAAGATATACAAGGAATTTAAATGAGAAAATCTTAGTACATCATTGTTAAGAAGTAGGCACAGCATTCACTAATTGTACTCACTGTTTATGGCAAAGATAAGTTAGAATAAATAACCAAAGTAATTGCTGTCATAAAGCAGTAAAAGTGCCACGTGAGCAGGAGCGCAACACTTTACCAAATGTATACAATGAGTCCACATGGATGTCGACAGATTTACTGCAGCATTTCAATAGCTTGCATAGTCTGAAAACTGGAGAGTTGCAATCAAGCACAGATCTCCGCAGTGGCGGCGAAAGAGGAGTAATTGCACATCTAAGAATTGTAATAGGTACCCTAATATTGAAGCTGGATAGAAGTGAGGGGCAATCAATTTTATTGTTATACAATTTAAACAAAATATTAAGTCCAAAATATCTCTACGACTATCTACAGATGTTATCCTGAAGTAGTCAAGTCTATCAGTATACGAAAATCTTTTATCAGCTCTGCCGATGCTTCTAGCAAGCTGCCAAAGAAACCTGTTTTGAATTCGCTGCAGCCTCAAGCTGTGCACAACAACGTGAGGCCGCCAAACTGTTGAACAATATTCAAGAATACTCCTCACAAGACTTTGATATAAGAGTTTTATACTAGACAAGTTTTTGAATTGTTTAATATTTCTTAATAAGAACCTGAGCATCTTTGAAGATTTTTTTTATAATAATGTCCACATGTGGAAGAAAAGTCAACTTTTTGTCAAAGATGGCTCCTAAATGTGTAATAACTTCCAGTTTCTGAACGAAGTCTTCTTTAATTCTGCACTGATATGTAATAACATTAAATTTTGTTGCAAATCCAACATGATAAAATTTTTTAGTATTTAGGAGCATGCGATTATCTTCACACCACTGTGCGAGCCTGTTTAAGTCCTGTTGTAATAGCAGACAGTTATTTTGGGAATCAATACTTACTTACTCGGCGGATGAGGCTTGTCTGTTACGATAAGAATGTTAAGGTATTTGCATTGCACAGAAAATAAGATAATACTAAATCTAGATTACGATCTGAAGTATTGAGCACGTCATTTTCCTGTAATAAACCATGAAGGTGTATGTGCTTCATACCCGTGCTGCCCGTGCGAACTGATACCCAGAACAGTATAGTGACTAGTATGATTTTTATCTAATTCCAACCAATAATACTTAAGTTACAAGTCACCAATAATTAAAGAACGTTGTAGGTGGATCTTTTGAAAGGGGGGAGGTAAATATATTGCGCAGATGGCAAGTTTATTAAAGTACGATTCGAAGGTACTTCGATAGTCACCCACAAATCTTCACAAGAACTTTCCCAGGAAGTCATTCGTAATGAGTTTAGATAATTACTGACTGCGATTAAAACTCCCCACCGTCTTTATTGCCATGAAAGCCAGTGCATGCTCGATCTCTCCGATAAACTGTATAACTATTGTCAAATAATTCGTTTGAGAATATATTACTATTAAGCTAAGTTTCTACCAAAATTATAACATCAAAGTCATCGCAACATATTTGTGCATAGAAGTCGTGTGTCTCAGTGCGCAGGCCGCGTTACTTTTTGGTAGTATAACCTTAACGTATTGAATTTTATCAGTAAAAACTAATAGTAACATGCGAATTTTTTTTCTCAAAAAAAAAGAGAAAAATATATTTAGACAATTTGATCAAGAGGCTCTATCTTTTATTAAAACAAAACCATAGCGATCACTTTTTCGCACAAAGACACGACCATTTCTAATCCATACATATTTATAATTAAGTTGTTTAGCCTTGAGCCTTGCCGCAGCATGAAGAGCTTTATTCTGTGGGGATAGATGTTCAATTATATAAATTGGAGTATTGTATGGTGTTATGCCAAGGGCAGCGCTGTGCATCTCATTTTGGGAATTCAATTTGTTATACTTGATGACTCCAGCCAATACTTCATCTCGAACTCTTCGAGACACAAATTCTACCACAATAGGCCAAGTCGCGCACTATCCTTATGCATATTATCAAAGTGCTCCGGTACTTTCTGTTTAAGGTGGAAACAGTTTCCATTAACTCTCCTCTCTGATTGAAATATTTCAATGATATCCTTAATAACTTTATGTTCATTAATGATATCCTCGAACTGCGCGTACATGTTCCATAGAATAAATCAACTCGGCCATTTCATCTTGAATCGATTTAAGTTTGGTATTCAATATATTAGTTATTGCTTCATTCATTTTAGACAGTAGTGTATGAAACTGCTCCTGTATCTCTCTGGTCACTATATTACTAACGTCTTCACGAGTAACGGGTGCATCCGCAGGATATGCAGGTGTAGAACTGACAAAGTGTGTTTTGTTACCTCTTTTCGTTACATTTTTTGGAGGTGTTTCATCACTTTTGTGACCCTTAGGTATAGCCTAGACTTGATGGGCACTTCCACATTCCGGGTTTTAGACCTTTTTTTAGAAAGGCCCAAACAAACATAGTACTAAACCTTTTTACAACTCTTACATTTTACGTGAAAGTTTATGTCATTACCTTCTTCGGCGCAGCATCCCCAAGTGAAATTAACTGATGATGTTTAGGTGGCGGTGATGAGTGCTTTGAATAGATAAATAGCAATTTTAAGAACAAAGTGCCTGCAATAATTGAAATAGTAAAAACACGACTATGCATCAAGTCCTGAAGCCTAACTCGAAGAAAAGTAAACCAAAATAAGGAGAGTCAGTCATTGAGTTCAGCAGCCAAAAATCACGATTATTGGGTCACAAATCACTGAGATAACATTTACGCAATATATCTTGATATTATAAACACAATACACTGCATTGTTACCATTTAAAGTAAAGTCAGATATTTCTAAGAGCGAAATTTATACGGAGTAATTACAATCCGTCTGCACGTTTTGACAATCACTCAATATACAGGTAGAAGAAAAAAGTTTGAATGAATTCTCGCTGCTGATGTTCGGGGAGCTGACAGCGCGGCACAGCGGCGCCTACACCTGTCGCGTCTCCAACCACGCGGCCGTCGCCAACTACACCGCCGTGCTCAGCGTCAGAGGTGATAGCACGCGCCCGTGCCGCGATACTGATACCGCCACCGCAACAAGTAGTTTAGTTAAACCACTTGTTGCGGTGGCGGTAGTTGCAACAGTCGCTCATCGCAGTTGCGCCGTCGTGGGTGCGAGAGCCGCTGGACGCGGCCGTGCTGCTGGGCGCGCCGCTGCAACTGGAGTGCGCCGCGCGAGGGCACCCCGCGCCTACCATCGCCTGGTACAGAAGAACGGGTAAATCGTACTCCATTGCACTCACCATGCTTTCTAATGACTAAAATCTCATCGGATTATTAATGTGTTAGAGCAGTGTTCCTCAACCTTTTTTATGCCTCGGCCTTTCTAAAATTCGAGTAATGTACATAATTTGTTGTATTAAACTATTGAATTGTTCACTTTAGAAACTTAAATGATAGGTGTTGGGAAGAAATCACTAGACATTCTTAACTAAACGCCGTAAGTAAAGTCTCAACATATATAATGAAACCTGACATTAAAATTCCAAATAATTGTTATGGAGATCTTTCTATATTAATTAATTATTTTGATTTAGTGAGAGTCTAAGATTGCATTTAAATGACCAGCAGCGAGCGGTTAAACTGATGTTCAGTCCATTTTCGAATTGCCCCCCTTAACAAACAAATTACCCCACGTTGGGAAACCCCGTGTTAGAGCACAGCCCGCGCGCTCAGGTTCGTAGGTTAAGTTAAACTGAATAATGGCGGTGAATGAGCCCGTGGTCGACAAGGAAGCTCTGTGAAGTATAAAACTCGTGCAGAGTCGTGTACACATCCGCTTCTGCGCAGAAACACCAAACGGCGTGGTCAACTAGTAACTTGACAAATTTAAATCTCAGCTCCTTGTCCATGTCCTTAAAGTAGAGCGCGACACGTGCTGCTCCTGCGTGATTGACGAGAGAAAGTATAAGTAAAGATTCATGAATATATACTCACCTGAGACTCCCAGTAAGATGTTCGAAACCTTAACTGTCCGGGTGCTGGCGCTGCTCTCGGCGAGGAGAAAGGAATCAATTCTATGAAATAAAGTCAATATTAAAAAGGAAAGGGAATGTACAGGAGATGTGAACTTGCGCAACGTAGACGGTCGAGTTGAAGGCACGAAGGCAGAGAGCTCCGAGTGGGGAGACCTCGCTCCTGACGCGGGAGAGAGCGGCGGCGTGGTGACCGCGCGCATGCGCGTGCGGAGCGCGACACGCGAGCTGCAAGGCGCGTACCGATGCAGCGTCGACAACGGCGTGGGCGCGCCGCTTTTCAAGCAAGTGAACGTCACTGTGCACGGTCAGTATCACGCGGCATTGCGTCAGCAGGCATCGAGTAAACAACCGTAGCTCGTGCTGACGTGGAAGAACGAGCAGCGTCGTTGCGCCTGTTATTTGTACGTAAGTGTCCGCTCGCAGAGCCGGCGCAGCTGACGGGGGCGGGCGGCGCGACGCGCAACGCGAGCGGCGTGCGCGGCGCGCCGGTGGAGCTGGAGTGCGAGGCGCGCGGGGACGCGCCGCTCGCGCTGCGCTGGACGCACCGAGGGCGCACGCTCGAACACGAATCATTCAAGTATTTTATTCAGAACAAATTAACGAGACAATTGAGACTTACATCACACAATGCGACGTGATGTTATATCAAATCACATCATTATCTTTATTTTTTAGTTACTGCAATAAAAGTATATTCAAGATTTATTTAAATACTTGGGATGCAGGTGGATCATATCGGAGACGCGGTCCGGTGGGGTGTCGGAGGCGGCGGCGGCGGGGGCGGCGGGCGTTGGCGCGGAGGAGCGCGTGCGCTCGGTGCTGCGGCTGCGCGCGGCTGGGCGCGCCGACGCCGGCGAGTACCGCTGCCTCGCGCACAACCGCTTCGGTCGGAGTGAGCGGACCCTGTTCCTGCACGTCGAAGGTACAACTATTATACAAGTAAAAAATATAACGTACAAAATTCACGCAGAACTACACTCTGTACGAAACAGTTCTGTTATTGATTCTTTTAGCGTTAGTGGAAGCAACAGTTAGTACTTCTAATACCGCTGATTTAACTAAATGCTCTGCGAGACACCTTTAATAAAACCAAATGGCATGACTACTCATCGCGGGCTAGCCGCGGATCCGCGCCACCGATGGTATTATGTCCAAACGTAACGTGAAGTAACCGACGTCATCATACCAGCACATCCACTAGAGGCCACCAGGGAGTAGGAGTGGCGGAGAGGTACGCGGGCAGACAAAGTTCAAAAGTAGACATTTTGTAATTTTCCTTAAAGTTGAAAAAAATTTCAGACAGCAATTTCCCGACAGAAAAAAATTACTAAACTCGTTTGAATTACAAACGTTTTAAAAACTGTTTCAATAACTACAAGTTTCTTTTGTTACAATGATTTTCCCCAGAGCCGCCTGAGGCACCCCAGTCTGTACAGCTGGCCGGGAGCAGCTCACGCTGGATCCGCGTGCGGTGGCGCGCCCGCTCGGGGCCCGGCGTACAATACTACGCGCAGTGCGCGCCGCTGCACGCGCTGCCCGGCTCCGGCGACGCGGCGCACCTGCTCAACTTGACTTTAGAGACTGGGGACGACGAAGGGTGCGCACTAACAATATTACGCCCGAAAGCTGCGCACTCGTATCAGACATTGCTTTGACACCAGAAATATAATTATAATTGTAGACCTGACCTACAAGGATACCGCGCGCTGAGCGCGACGGTGCGCGGCGTTCGCCCCGCGGCGGCGTACTCACTGCGGTTGCTGGCGGCCAATCGCGTGGGCAGCTCGTCACCCTCCGCGCCGCTTCTCCTCACCACCTTGGAGGAAGGTACGCCGCGCATTCTTTATTAACTAGTTTTGTCATACAAACCGGATTCAGCACAATCCTCACCTTAAACTACATATGTATTTACCACTCGCAATCAGGCTGTCACTTGCTTCTTGGTTATCAAGTCAAAGGTCTAGGTCGGGTGATTCAAGTCATAAAGTCAGAATCCTGGCGCGTGATCGATGTCCCATAGCTGCTGGACTCCGTACGTGCAGCGCAGATCACTCCCTGTCGCTATAACAATGCACCCGCGAAGGGCGGCGCTACACTATCGTGGCGACCCCTATGTGACAGCTTCGAATTCCCACCGGTGCGGGACGCGAATAAAACGTTGCCCGTCCTACCCTCCTATAGATATGGATAAACCTAACCTATACCGAACACCAATGACACCAATAAGATTGTAAAAACTTAATAATTAACTAATTAATATTTTGCAGCTCCCAGTGGGTCTCCGCAAGACGTTCACGTAAAGCCGGTGAACACGGAGGAGCTTCTCGTATCCTGGTCGGTACGTGTAGCCGCGATTTAGTCAGTGGATACCGGATGTTGCGATTGTATTAACTGAATGTGAGGAGGTGGAGTAATAATTATCAATCTTCCTTCCTCCTGTCCTTTTCCCAGCTTTGTGGGATCGGCACAGTATATACTTCTCTTCCATCTCCCTCTATCAGACGTCATAACTGAATTAACATTCTTCTTACACACATCATATTTCACACAATCCATCCAAACTTTCTTCGGTCTTCCTCTACCTTTACGAGTATAACCATCCACGTTCATTCTCGTTACTTTCTTTGTTATATGTCCTCCATCCCTCCGCATATCATGCCCGTGCCACTCTAACCTTTTACTCCTCAATTTCTCTGTCACTGGAGCAACTTTCAGATCTCTAACATACTCATTCTTAATTTCATCCATCCTCGTCGCACCACACATCCATCTTAACATTCGCATCTTGGCCACATGTAATCTCCTTTCAACCGAACCTTTGGTGGCCCAAACTCAGCTCTATACAACACGATAGGTCTAACGACCGACTTGTGGATATGTCCCTTAAGCTTAAGGTGCAATCGTGGATGACAAGTCGTTCCAGTGACCTTTTTTTTTTTTTTTTTTTTTTATGCCATAGATAAGGCAAACGAGCAAAGCGGGTCACCTGATGGTAAGTGATTCACCGCCGCCCACGTCACTAGCGACGCCAGTGCGTTGCCTATCCTTCAGGTAAGAATATGCTCTTTTCTTGAATAACCCAATGTCGCAGTTGTCGGGGAAGACCGACCTGTCGCCATTTCATCCAACCTGCATTTATTCGGCTTCTCACATATCGATCAATATCGCCGTCGCACTGTATGAGTGAACCTAGGTACTTGAAATCGGGGCAGGTTGGTATGGTTGGCATGGTTGACATTTAAAGCGATTGGAGAAAAGCTGGTGGGACCGCCGATGTCACAGAATAAATGTTCAATTTCGGTCCTGTTGACCTTAAGCCCAGCCTTCTCTATTGATTTCACCATTATTCCAACCTGCTCCGCACCTCGCGTACATTTTTCCCGACAAAATATCGTCGGAAAAAAGCATACACCAGAGTATTTTCTCCTGTATGTCTGATGTCAGTGCATTCATTACCATAAGGAAGAGATCCGGGCTTAAGCCGACCCCTGGCGTAGGACTACCAAGACCCTGAAACTGTCGTTTTTGCCAGCAGTGGGCCGTATGTGTGTACTAGAACGACAGTACATAGCACAAATAAGCTCCTCTCTTTCTCTCAGCTCTTCGCTCTTCGCTCTTCGCTATGTCAGAACCCACCACAGAACCTCCCGCGGAACCTTATTCTATGCATTTTCCACTTTGGTCTCCGGCCATCCACGGGGTTTGTTATGAAGGTCGAAATTTCCAAAACGAAAACGTTGAAACCAAAAAAATACCATGCTTTCTTTTGCGACTCCAGCGCCGTACACATCATTAATCCTTGGACCTGTTCCTGCAGCACTGGTACTAGTGCCACAGTAGAATTTCTACTCGTAAATATATCGCTAGTTCATGTTTTGCATTGTGCGGTAATAAGCGACGCCAAAGAAAAATTAATGGGAAAAAAACAAATGAATGACTGTTTTCAAAACTCAAATGTACCCGCTAAATGAATTTATAAATTTGAATTTGGAATTCTTAACCAAAGAGGAGATATATCAGATCAAAGTGGTCAGTACGACAAAACGATAATTTATATGTAAGGACCTAATATATTGTAAATGTGATGTTAGGCGCCCGCTCAGAACACATGGAACGGCGATCTACTGGGCTACGCGGTGTCATGGCGGGAACTGAGCCGCATCGAGGAAGAGCGTCGAGAGGGTACAGAGGGTGCGGGGGTGCGCAGCGGGCACGATGTGGCGCGCGGCTGGAGCAGCGGGGAGCTGCTGGTGCGCGGGCTGCGCGAGTTCACGCGTTACGCGGTCACCGTGCGCGCGTACAACGCGGCCGGCGCAGGCCCGCACTCGCCCGCCGCGCACGCCACCACGGCGGACGGAGGTTCGTTTCTGTTAATATAAAGAGAAGCTCTGCCTCGCGTCGGTACACGGCGCGCAACCCCTGCCTTCGCTCCATTTGTAACATATAACGTGACATTCAATACCGATGTCTATATGTAACATTTGTGTAATGACGCGCGAGCAGTGCCCGACGCACCTCCGAGCGGCGTCTCGTGCGCGGCAGAGGGCGCGCGCTCGCTGCGCGTGCGCTGGGTCCCGCCGCGCGCAGCCGACCTCGCCTTGCGGGGTTTCGACGTCCTCTACGCGCCGGTGCACGACGCGCCCAGTGAGTCCTAAGCTTTGCGTTAGGTATTGACGTGTGCACAGCGCACGTGTGTGCGTGTACGCACGTTATATCAACAAATTGGAAAAGTATAAACAATAGGCAGTATAACAATGCGGTGCGGTGTGCACAGCGTGGGGCGGGGCGGGCGCAGAGATGTCACTGGGCGACCTGGGCGGCGAGGCGCGCGGGGCGCTTATGACCGCGCTCCGCGCCGGGACCAACTACACGGTGCGGGTGCGCGCGCGCTCGGCGCGCGGGCACGGCCCTGCCTCGCCACCAGTCTGCTGCGCGACGCGCGAGGATGGTACGGGATGTCATGTAAAAAAATTGCGTACTTCTTAAATGACTAAGTATATAACGGTACGTTGTGCACGCGCCCAGTGCCCGGCGCGGTGCATACGGTTCGCGCGGTGGCCGTGTCGCACGAGGCGGTGCGCGTGTCGTGGCTGCCGCCCGCCGAGCCGGCCGCGCGCCTCACGCACTACACGCTGCACGTGCGGGAGCTCGGCAAGTACGTTACGCGACTGTTGCTCTCGGTAAACGATCAGCTGTCGCTTTAGTCGCACGTTCACTTTGACTCTACAATGAAATAAAACAAAAATTCTTATGCGTAGATCGGGCGGCGAGTGGTCACAACGCGTTGACATAATGAGGGGAGCGGAAAGCGCGGAAGGTCAGGAGGGAGACGGTGACACGGAGTGTAGCACCGTGGTGGCTGGGTTGCGCGCGCGCGCCGCGTTCGAGTTCCGCGTGCGCGCGCAGGCAGCGTCCGGCGCCGGCCCGGCTAGCCGCGCCGCGGCCGCTGCCACCGCGCCGCCCGACCAGCCCGGTATAATGAATTATCCGGATATTAATGAATTTTCTTTTCAAAAAAAGATAAAACCTTATTCACTAATACATTTACAATAGAAAAGGCATCATGCGCCGCGGTCGAGGATGGAAGCCGATTTGACTTTCTCGTGGATGGGATTGATGATACCGTGGGGGGATCACCACTCACACACACTCACATAGCCGCAGAATCACAGATCGCATTCAATCTATTGGAAACTACTTGTGGAAGAACTGTATTCTCGGTAACTCGTTTTGTCGAGTCTCGAAAAGTATTGGAATATATAATATTATACGGGAGTCAGATCTGGAATTCACGTGCATTGCTTGGGCTGGGTCGAATCTTAAGTGGGCGTTGAATATGCGCGTGTGTGTGTGTGTGTGTGTGTTGTGTATATGTGGGTGCGCTGTGTATCTCGGCGTCACTTTGGACAAAAAATGAAGATTTCACTCTCATATCCAGAACGTAGTCGAAAACTGTTTCTATAGGCTTATATTACTTTATGTCATAAAACAATATATCAATAGGAGTTCACGCATTCAGTTGTGTGACTCTTGTTTTATCTAAATGAAGTCATGCGGACGTAGCTGCCGGTCCTTGTTCAGCACCCACCAGCGACGCCACCAGAGCGTGTGCCGGTCACTCGGGCTCGCTGCTGGTACTCCTCCACCGCGCGTTCACATACTACGCTATGTAGTTTGCGCGTTAGAGTAGTAGGCGCGGGTACGATCAAGTGGCCGCGTGGAATATTCGTTCGAGGGTGCGCATGCGCGTGCATATACTGTGCGCATGCCATGTTTGTCCTATTACATTGTGTGTGGATTATTTTAAAAATAAAATAATTGATTTTGGAAAATGAAGAATTTTTTTCGTTCTTTCAACAACATCGTCATCGTCGCCATGAGGATAATGGGGCGGGGGACGATGGGGTTTTGGTGTGAAGTATCGCAATAACGCGTACATGTGTGTGCATGCAGTGAGCGCGCGCATATGGTCGCTGGCGCGTGCGGTGGGCGCGCGGGCGGGCGGGCGCATGCGGCTGCGCTGCGGGGCCGCGGGCACGCCGCCGCTCGTGCGCCGCTGGGCGCCGCTGCCGCGCGCGCACACGCTCACTGACGATGGCGATTTGATTTTGCACAGTGAGCCAGCCCCGTGTTCACTCAATATTTATTGGTTCCTTGTTTGCCCCCCTCACTGCATGTAAATTGTCTAATTAAATAAATGATTGTACATTACAGTGCATTTAACAATAAACGTCGCAGTTTCCGGTATGTACCAGTATGGATACT